>CM034147.1:22889004-24216857 GCA_019776745.2 Taxus chinensis
CCCTAGGGGGACATGTGTCAAGAGGTGGGGAAAGCACATTTAACGGGTTGGCAGGTCGTGGGGTGGCTTGGGGAATTTTTTTCCATCACGTGGGCACAAAGGAAAAATTTCTTCCATGCCTCCGTGGGTCCCTGGTGGACATGTGTTGAGTTTTGGCGTAAAGCAGGAAAGGGGTGAGGGGTTGGAAAAGTGACGGAGAAGATTGCTGAATTTTTCCGAAGGGAGAATGAAAAGGGAAAAGGGATGCGCGGGTCCGCGCACCCGCAGAAGAAGAAAATTTCAAGGTGGGGCAGAAAAATGGAGCCGTGGGGGAAACTTTCAAAATTTTCCAAAGGTCAAAAACTAAAAAAGACAAAGGGTCTGCCCTCCTCGCTGCCACCCCAAGGTGCCACGTGGCATGTTCTCATTAGTTGCGGGCCGACGGGGCTAACGTGAAAATTTTCCACCAAAATTTTCAAAAAGGTCTAAGGGTTGAAAGGAAGCTATGCCTGTAATATAACTCCAAGAGGACTCATGGCACCCTCTGATTGGCTGCAAGCCGGTGGAGGAAAATGGAAAAAATTTCCCGAAACCAAAATTTTTCCAAAACATTTTCTAAGGCCAAAATGACAGGAAATTTTTGGGTTGCGGGCCCACCAGGGAAAATTTTCCCAAATTCTCCCGCTAAGGCACAAAAAATTCAAAGTGCCATAGCTTGAGCTAGAAATCTCATTTTTGGGCAAACGAGGACTATTTGGAAAGCTCTCAACGCCCTATTTGCACAAGAAGTATAAATTTTACTTTTTGATAAGTTTAAAAGGGTCAATTTTATAAAACAATCTGGAAGATTTTAATTGGCAAACTAGTAATTTTCAACTTTTCAATTTGATTAAATTCAGTTTCCTCCTTCACTCAACATGTCAAACAGACATGGAGTATTGATATAGGGAGGGTTTAGAGTGTTTTTGGAAAGTTAATTTGTTCAATTGATTCAAAATTATATTTTTTTCAACAAGTGATAGGAAATGACTATTGGAGGGATTGTTTTCAAATTAGAAAAGGTTAAGTTGTTTTCTTGAGATTTCTTTGTCAATTTGGGTTCATTTGTGAACCAACATACTAAATTTTAACATATCCAAGTTAATTAATGTGTGCAAGTTTGAACTGTTCATTTTTATTAAAATGAATTGCAAGTATATAGTTTATAATAATGATCTTTTTCTTTTAAGTCTGTATATCAATTTTATCATTTAAATGTGTATATAGTTTCTAAACTAGTTTATTGCACTTAGTTTTTTCTAATAACTCATTTCCATATGATATTTTTAAAACCTAATTTCCCAGTTTGATATATTTAAAAAGAAGACAAGCAATATAATTCTCTCATACGTATTTTCTTTCCTTTGCAATTAAACAGAGATTCCATTCACAATAGTAATTCAATCACCATTTGATATTCCCATTTCAATTACAACAATGTGAATAAGAGATGAAATTTCAATTCCTTATTGACTTCAAAAAGAGAAACATCTTTACATTCTTTCATTCCTTGAATACAATTAACAAAATTTTCGTTTGGTTTCAAATATAGTTTACAAAATATACAACACTCTTCCACATTCCTTTTTCAAAACAAAGAAGAGAATATAACTCTTTACATTTCACATTTCACTTTCAAACTTTCCTCATCAATACAAGAAACTTATCATTATAATAATTATACAAATCATCCACTTCAAAGTGGGAAGGAATACAATAAAATTACTCAAAAGAAGGGACTATCAAACTATACATTTCTTTTTCTCCAGGACAACAACATGCTCATTTTCTTCTTCTTTTCCTCCAAGTTGATCACAACAAAAGAGGGGGAAAGGAAACACTCTCCACCCAACTAAGACATCCAATGAAAGGAGAAGCCTTCCTTCATCATTGGCACCTGAGCCCCAACCAAAGTACAATCAAAAGTGTAATTCAACCATGGCAACAACTGGCTTCCACAACAAATCATTCTTTCACATACACATTTATTTTTTAAAACACAATGCAACACAAAACAAACAACAGTTCACAACTGCATTTAAAAACATTTCAAAACAGAACTCAGGCTTGATCTTGCAAGCCAAAGGAGCAAGGCCTATGGGGGAAGCTACTTATGCCTCCTAATTAGAAATTGGGCATCCATGAATAACAACCCACCAAAATAATTCATCCCACACATTTCCTTATGCCCCCCACAAATCCCTCCTTATGCCCCCCCACATATTTCCTTATCTTCCCCCCCCCCCAAAATAAGAAATGCAAGTTATTTATTTTCCATGGTGGATCCCAAACCCAAATTCCCTCCACAAAAATACTTATGCCCATGGAATTTCCTTATGCCCCCCCACATGGATTCCCCATAGCCTTCTTCTACACCTTCCTAAGGAAGTCTACCCAACCAGCCAACAAATAAAACAAACATGCATTTTCTACACAACACAGTAAGAAAATAACATAAATAAAAGAGTGTTAAATTCCTACCTTTCCATGGTTATTTGGTCTCCAAACAGTAATCTTTAAATTCCAAACATAGCCCAAAACAACAATCGCCCAAGCATGTAAAGCTATCTCGAAGACTTTCTTCGAAAACCAGAGCTCCCACAAGAAAATGCGCCCCTAAGGAAGAATGCAAAAAGGTTCAACAACCCAAAACAAGAAGAGAGTTTGAAATATATAGAAGAGGGAAAGAAGAGGATGATGTGGATCCATGTAGGATTCCACATCATACATCCTCACATTCAAACACCAAATACAAACTCCATACTCCAAGGCTCAATAAAGAGGTGGGTGAAAAATGACAAGTTACTTGCACACTCAAAAGAGCCCACACCTCAAGGGACAACAAATTAAATGAAATGTATGAGAGTGCAATCCAAAACAAGCAACATGATGAATAAAATTTATTATACAAGTCAAACATCACATCTCCAACCATTAGTATGGTTGGTGAATTAAATTTAGAGGCATGGGACAAGTTTTACTTGTCCCAAAAGCCTCCAAAAACTACCCCCAAGGAAAAATTTGAATTTCCATGGAGGGGGAGTATTTCTTACCCCAAAAATAGCCTTACACAAGCTCTTACACAACTTACACATCACTTACAAATTGTATGCAATGGAAAGTTGCAAAAGATATGGAATGAGCTTAAATAACCTCAAGCTTTGCTTTACTCATCCATACACCATGAGATAAGAGATAAGCAAGAATTAATCCTATACATGCATCATAAATTTGACAAAAACATCAAAACCTAGCCTATATATTACTCTCTACTCTTTAGATTACTTAATTAAGAAATTGAACCTAATAAGATCAACTTAGCAATCAAATGGGTGATTAGTTGTTTATGGTTTTCAAGCTTTCAAGAATGGAGTTTCACCATTAATAACTTTAAGGCCAATGGTTCTCTCTATTTACTCAAAACTTGGATTATGGATGCAAATGGAGGAATTAGCTCAACAATGGAGGAAGGAAATATTTAGATCAAATGCCTTATTAGCTTGGCTAATGCAAATGAGCTCTTAAAATTTCTTAGGCTTGTTTTGGCTTTAGCTTATATAAAGTTGTAGGTTGAATGGGTAGGCTTAGCCTTGTATTTATAGTTTTTGGTTTGGAAGAATTTGGAATTTGGGTACATGCGGGACTAAAGCTCAAAAAGCACTTTTAGATTAGATTAGGATAAACATGCTTTAGGCTTAGTTAATCTTGGTTTAGGCTAGTTAACTAGGGTTTAATCTAGTTAAACTTGATTAGCAAGTGATTAGAGACTCATTGAGAGTTGGGAGGGGTCTGGATAACCAATTGTGACTGATAGATAGCCTAGGAAGCCAATAGAAGTGGTCTAGAGAGAACTAGGGAGGTTTTGAATGGTCGAAAGGAGGAATGTTTAGCTAATAAGAGAGATATTAGCCAAATAAGCTGATTATATGAGGAATATGACCAATAAGGTGTCGTAAATGGGCATCTGAGAATGGAGCGAAGAATAGGGAATTAACGAAGTGTCGTCAATTGATTGAATTGGATGAAATGTTAAGTGTAAGCATATTTCAGGTGTCTACACAAATAAAATACAAGCAATAACTCTAATAATTACTTTCCCATATCCCAATTTAATTTATTTAAATTTTAAACATATGATCTCCTCACATTAATCTATCACAATTAATTAATTAAAAGAAGAGAACACATTACAAATAAAATACATACAACAATAAATAAAAGAAACACATTAATAAAATACACAAACCCATGGTCACATATAAGGAAATCCCCCCCATGGGATCCCCTAACTAAATACAACACACAACATAATAAAACAAGTTGCCATGGCGACCTTGTCGAATTCACCTAGAATTCTATTGTGGTTGGTCTCCAATCCCCCGATGTTTGTTGTGATATTTTAAACTTGCAAAACAGAAATACCTCATTTGGCCTCATGGCCATATTAGAACACCCAACGTGATATAAAAGAAATAAAAAAACCAGCTATATAAATGAATCACAACAACATCGAAGCAACAACTACATCATTTACATTTTTAATCCAAAACTATATCAGCATCATAAAATATTCATTTTCTAGATCTACTCAAAATATCCAAAATCACATGTCTGAATAACTTCCATTAAACATCTATGTCAATAGTATATCATAATCCACATATGAGTGTATCTAATAGTCACCATGCATCATATATAATCAGATTCAACAATAATCTAGGATCTGACATCTAACACCATACTAAATCCAAACTATAAGGATGTCCATCATAGAGTTTACAATATCATGATTAGAATAAAAGTGTTGAAGGAAAGTGGGCACTACAATCCTATAGAAACTACCTCATCACAATGTACATACCCCAAGGAGGTTATTAATGTTAAATTAATTTGGATTACAAAACAAGTTACAACATTTATTCTAAACCCTAATCCAACACTCCATAAGTCCTTGTTCTATACTTGAATCAATTAAGCATTACAGAAATTCCTTTAACTCATGATTGCTTTTAATGTTAATTTATTTAGTTTAACCACAGTTAACCAAAATAAGACATTGATATCATAAGTTCCATTAAATATAACTTACTCATTCAAAGAAGGTGTAGCAACCAAATAGGTTCAACTAGTGGTAGACTTTATAAGAAATGAAGTCTAATGATTAACGATAATATCACCATTCCTTGGTTGACATTTCATTTAGTGAGAAAGAACCTTCCTCTACTTGATTAAGTGCTAGGGTTTGTCAAACCCTTCTTATCTTTCACAATATCTATAGTTTTATCACATATTCATTACACATTACAATACTATATTCAAATTTTTTAGATAAGATTGTTAACTTATGCAACTTAACAAGATGCGTCTTATTAAGGGAGATTAAACTAATTCCCTTTTTATCTAACTTACAAAGTTTATCCAAGTTAAGCATATAACATATATGAATAATATCATAAAGATAGGGATTCCGTCTTCTTCATAAATACAAGATAGTTTACACAACCAATACAAGTAAATCTCTAACATTCAATTCCTCAATAAAAAATTATTCAATTACAAGACTAGGTATTTTAGGCATGTTGTATAACAAACATCTTCTATTCCCAAAAAGGATACAAATTTTATTTTTCGATACAATTCAAGAATGAATCGAAACTCTTTACATAAGGTTCAAAATTAAATAACCCAATACAAAATGAAAGTTCATGTCCTCTTTAATCACTTACGATGTCCATTTGCAAAATTGCTAGCACGGGTCAGTTCATTAAACTGAGCATGATAAACACTAAGCATTAAAGTAAAGTGCATTCCACTAATTGCTTCATTAAACAACTTTTCTTTCATGAAACAATTGATAACATAATGCAAATAATTATAAGTAATTACATCTAGAAGGCAGTTCAATTAAGAAATCTGAATTTTACTTTAAAGAAAGGAACATTTTATAATCTACAACACCAGAATTATACCACAAGACTTAATTGATATTATCAATCACTTTAAACAGTCAATAAGTCTTGTCATTAATTTATTTCGTAAATTCATAAGGATAGAAGGACACATTTAACTTTTCCCAATCTGCAAGGAGTTAGTTATAACATAACTGATATTAGAAAGTTTCATCCCTCCATATAGACAAAGAAGAGAATAAAATAACAAGAAGTTCAATCAATAAACTTATCGGTCAACAGAAAAAGGATCTCAAACCAACAAGGACCCCAAACCATATTTCATTTCATTTATACTATGAAATGAAATCCATCATCTAATACAAACTTAGAAATTATTAAGCTATTTTCCAAAAGAGAACTCAAAACCGAATGCACAATCAAAGCCCACATACTTCCAATTTCCATACAAACCTTCACATAAAGACCTATTCTCATTCACCTAGCTCAAATCCAATATCAAATCTCAGAAGAAATACACATTACAGTCCCAAACTGTAGAATGCCCCCCAAGAGAGTATAATTCTTTCTCTTAAATACATGGTGGTTCAACAATCATATAATAATGGAGTAAAAGTCCTCCAATCGAAAAAAATTGAAAAATCACAACAAATATCAACTCGAATTACCAAATTACATTAACAAAAAATTACAAATGAGAAGGCAATTTGAAATCCCAAGCAAGAGCCACATTACCAACATCTAGATAAGTGATATTGTAACTTTTTGAACCACATACAAAATAACAGGTTTAAAATTTAGCATTCTACAAAAACCCACAACTCAGATGGAAGTAAGAACTAAATAATTCAATAAGACAAGTTCTATCCTACCTTCTTCCAGCTTGACTGAGGAAAATAACCGCAAACCTCTCTAGTTCCTTTTAAAATCATATGACAGGTAGGGATCATTCAACATAAAGGGATAAAAATGAAATAATAGTAATTCCTAGAAACCTCCTTCATCTATATGACTGTCCCATAGCAAACCGTTATTCTAATTCATTTATTTCAAAGAAATAGACAGTCAAGTTCAAGAAGACAATGTGGTATTACCAGGAAAAATCATACAATCGTTCATTCTTAAAAATCAAAACAAAGGAGCCCTCAAAATAAGTTACGCGGTCCAACATCTAACCAAATAAAAATCACAAGGCTCTCTTCTAGCAGACAAAATTAAAAAGAGATAGAAGATTTACAGTCCTTAATACCTACTAAAATTCTTCTAAGAATACCTGTATAAGGTTAAAGACGTCGAATCCAATACGAGATCTTAAACGAAAAACAATAGAAATACCTGTACCAAGTCAAAAATGAGTTTCGAACATAAGTTCAAACAACACAAGTTTAAATACAAAATAATAATGAAACCCGAGGCCCTAATAAAATATTGGAATAAACACCATCATTCATTTAGGGGTTAAAGCCTTTCCGTTCTTCCTGAGGGATAGTAAAACTTTGGTTCAAAGCTTGAGTACAGAACACAACAATATAACTTATCAGCAAGTTCAGTATTCAAGAACTAAATAGCGGTACAGTCGTGGAATATGAAGATTCAACCATTTGGATCAAAACTTCACATAGTTCCTATATAGTCCCAAATCAAACACAGGGTCTCAACAAAATTCAAAATGAATCTCGAAGCTTCAATAAGAGTTTAGAGAAACTACGGAGTCCCACTTCAACTCACAAAACACATGACTGAACAAAGATTCATAACCCAACAAACAACTAGCTAGCTCATTCCACAATATTTTTCAATGTAAGAAAACAAAGATTTGATTACAAGCTACAAGCTTCAAACATAATTTACAGAACTACAAGTTCAAGTTATAAAGTTTCAAAATAACTTCACATGTAAACCTCTGACAACTAGATCAGAGAAAGTTCCCAAGAACAACTAATAACAACCAAGGATTCATTTTCCAAAAACCCACATAATTTTCAAGAATACAAGCAAGTAAATAACTAGATTCATCATGCAAATATAATTTTCTAGTTAGTAGAATTAATTTAATGACTCATTTAGAAGAAAGTAAGAAATCTTAATGAGTACAACCTATCATGCCTTATAGTTCCTATGCCAATTCGAAGAAGACTTCCAGCCAAGTTTCCAACACCCTTTCTTCTCCAGTCAAGATCAAACAACCATAATATTTTTCCACAATGCCTCTTATACATTCCTTGAACCAAAAAATAGATCAAAGAATTCAAAAATAGCCACTAAGTGTAGATCAAACTGCTGGTTCGAAAAACTAGCTAGCTCCATGTAGAGTAAAAATTTTGAATCATGCAAAGCAAAACAACCCCCAACAAATCTTCCAGCATGTCTTCTAAGATGGCTTTCTCACTAAAACCGAGGCATATTAATTCCATTAAATCCAAATTTCCCACTTATCTTTCCTTGCCACTGCCATCCATAGTTGGCGAGACCTAATTGTACTACAAAATGCATTTCCAAACTTAGAGATTCCTCCACGTAAATTCCTCTAAACCTTCACTAGCCCCTGCCAAACTGGTAGTACTTTCATGCATTTAAAACCAAATCAAAACAAAATCTCATAAAAATCTTAGGAACTGCCGCTTAGTTCCCACTTGTCAATGACCCTTAGGTCCCCTTTTATATCCCATTAGTTTAGGATAGATAGAATCTACTTAGGTTATGTCTTAGGTTAGTTTAAATACATAACCTTAGGATATAACCCCCAACAATAAATTGCCACCTTAGGATAGGATGTAGATTTGACCAAAAACAATAGGTTTAGAAATAACTTAGCATCCCCCTAGGTTTTTTTATTTCAAGCTAAAAACTTAGGTTAGAATGTCATCCCATGTAAAGTGGTGTAATAATAGTTAGGTATATTACCTGAGCCCTGTATCTATTAGGGTAGAACATATAGGTAAAGGGTACATAATAATTTCTTTTTCTCAATAATCTAGAAGCAAGGTTTCTATTTCCCTTAACACCATTAAGAGTTCTGTAAGGGTTGAATAAGAAGAGCTGAGCACAACACAAAAAATAATGCAAGAACTGTTTCCAAGATGACAAGGAATTTGCAATGAACACAAGTTTAGTCCGTTAAGTCTCTTAATCGATGAATGTCAGTTTTTCATTCATTTTTGATGATAAGATTCAAAACATACCTTGGATCAATGGAATTTATCCAAGGATGAGTCTAATTGCAAAGGATAAGTTTGCAACCATTCAAACCAGATTACAACTTTAATCATAAGAAGTGAAATATATTATTACAAGGAACAATAGACCAGCCCTATAATCAAATAGCATAAATGATTCATCCATTTCAAGCATGATCTTCAGCAGTCAAAAGAGCACATCTTTATCAAGAAAATCACATGTCAACACTTGAAATGCAAAAGAGGAATATAACAATTGTCAATGGTGTTACATGCTTCCCTCCTAAAAATAATCATCGTCTCAATGATTACCTCATTTTAGTCATTGCATATAGGATAATAATTTTTTTTATTCACTTTCTTAACATATGTTTGTAACAGTATCTGAATTTTAAGTTTTAGAATTCAGCATTAAATATTTGTTTATTCAAAACAAATAAATATCTGCCCAAAACTGACATACTTATTGTATTATAAAGATAAAATCACAATTTTTTTATCAGTCAACAAAATCAATTATGTTCAAATAGATATGGAAAAGCAGTTTCATATCATCTAGGTTTTCCTAGGTTGCACTTTCTTCATTAGAATGGTCCCATTGGACCTTGTATTAACTTATCTTAAGATTTCTTAAATGCAACTAGCGAGTTTCAAGCACTTGTAAGGGTTTAACCACAATTATTCTTTGGTCTTGGATCTACAAGGAATTCCAATTTAACACATGTGATAAATCTGAAATGTATTTCTTAAGTAAATAAATAGGGAAAACATCATGCATTCATGATAAAGTAGGAGGTAATGCTAAGTTCTAAGCTACAGGGTTGATTACTTCAACTATCTCAAAAGGTCCCACATAATGAGGTGATAACTTGGTAACCTTCCAAAAGTTATAGAGCTCTTTTTCAGTTTGACCCAAAGAAAGACCTCACCAAGTTCAAATTTCCTGTCTACCCACTTTAAATCAACATAACTCTTTTGTCTATCTGCTACTTCTTTTAATCATTCATGAATCAATTTAACTTTTTGTTCCATTTTATTAAGGATTTCAGGTCTAATTACCTCTCTATCCTCCATGCTATCCGAACTAATAGGGGTTCTAAATTTTCTTCCGTATAATGCTTCAAACAATGCCATCTTAAGAGAGGCATGATATGTGTTATTGTATGCAAACTTGACTAGTGGAAGATACTCTTCCCACTTATATTTCTGGTCCATACAATACATTCATAACATATCCTCTAAAACATGATTAACTCTTTCAGTCTATCAATTCATTTCCGAATGATACGCAGAATTGAAATTCAACATAGTTCCTAAAGCTGCATTAAGAATTTGCCAAAATCTTGATGTAATTCTAGGATCTCTATTTGAAATGATTAATTCAGGTACTGTATGTAATTTGAAAATATCATGAACAAATCTTATAGCTAACACCGGAGAATCATCCTTCATATTTCTAGAGATAAAATGTGCTACCTTTGTTAGTTTATCAACAACTACTAAGATAACATCATGTTTATTTCTTGACATAGGCAACCCTTGTACAAAGTCCATACTTATCACTTGCCATTTGTACTGCTGTATGCTATGAGGATACAATAAACTGGCTGGGTGCATATGTTCCACTTTACCATGTTGACATTCAAGGCAATGTGTCACAAAGTTTATAACATCCTTTTTCATTCCTTTCTAGAAATATTGTTGTTTTATATCACCAAGCATTTTTATAATACCAGGGTGTCTAGAAAAAGGTGAATTGTGGAATTCTGCTAATAATTTCTTTCTTAAATCATTTAGCAAAGGTACAAATACTCTATTTTCAAATCGTAAGATTCCTTCATTATCAAAGTGAAAACCTTTATACCTCGAATCACTAGAATCTGTAGCAAGCACTGTCTTTACTTACTAAAAATAAGAATCAAATTCTATAACACTTTTTACTTCATCCTTAAATTGAGTTCTCAATGTTATAAGAGCATAAATGTTCTTCCTAAGACTTAGAGTGTTAGCCACTCTATTTTCTTTACCCTTGATATAATTGATGTCAAAATCATATTGAGACAAAAACTCTAACCACCTTCATTGTCTTGCATTAATATTTATCTGAGTGAAGATATACTTCAGTCCAAGATGATCAATTTTTAGTTCAAAAGGTTTACCAAGTAGGTAATGCCTCCAAACTTGCAATGCATGAAAAATGGCAGCAAGCTCTAAATCATGTGGAGCATAATTCGACTCATGTAACTTAAGTTTTCTACTTTTGTAATCTATGACATGGCCATTTTGTAAAAAAAAACCTCCTAGACCTTCACTCAATGCATCAGATACCACCATAAAATCTCCATTAGGATCTGGTACTGCTAGAATAGGTGTTAAAGTTAACTTTTCCTTCAACATTTTGAATGTAATTTCACATTTCTCATTCCAAACAAACTTTTTTTCGTTCTTCTGCAAGGAAGTTATTGGTGCAGCCACCTTAGAAAAATCTTTTACAAATTTCCTATAGTAGCTAGCAAGCCCCATGAAGCTTTTGACTTCATGTACATTCTTGGGTGTAGGCCACTCAGTTATAGCTACAATCTTAGAAGGATCTACAACAATTCCATTATTACTTATTACATGTCCCAAGTAGTGTACTTGTGTGTCATAGAAAGAACATTTAGACAACTTACCAAATAACCGTAACTTTCTTAATATTTCCAAAACTATCTTTAAATGCTCATGATGTTCCCCCATACTTTTAGAATATATGAGAATGTCATCCAAGAATATGAGCAAAAATTTGTCCAAGTATTCTTGAAAGATATTATTCATTAAATTCATAAATGTTGTAGGTGCATTAGTTAATCTAAAAGGTAAAACAATGAACTCATAATGTCCATACATTATCCTGAAAGTTATTTTATGAATATCCTCATCCTTAATCTGTAATTGATGATATCCAGATCGAAGATCCATCTTAGAATATATCGATGCTCCACGCATCTGATCAAATAAATCATCAATCCTAGGGAGTGGGTATCTATTCTTGATTGTTGCTTTGCGTAACATTTTGTAATCAATGCAAAATCTAAGTGTTCTATCCTTCTTTTTCACAAAAATTATAGGTGCTCCCTAAGGTGAAACACTTGGTCTAATCAAACATTTAGACATAAGTTCCTACAACTGAGCCTTAAGCTCTACTAATTTTGTAGTAGTCATTTGATATGGTGCTTTAGAAATAGGTTCAGTTCCAGGCTTGATCTCAATCATGAAATCAAACTCCCTTTTGGGTGGAAGACCTGGAAAATCTTCCAGAAATATGTCACTGAAGTCTCATAACAGTGGATATCGTTCCATAACATCGCTGTTCTCTTCAGTTGTTTCAGCAATTTTTACTGCATATAAGGTACATCCTTTGTTTTTGGCCTTTTTAAGTTGCATAGCTGACAATTTTCTATTAGAAATCTCATGTTTCACACTCTGAATATCTGCTATTTTCTGTAGGTCATCTAAACAACTAATGTGTTTTTCAAAACAATCCACTTTATCCTTATGTTCTACTAACTAATTAACACCTATGATTACATCATAAGACCCCAAAGGTGCAACATAAAGATCAAATTTAGTGGAAAAGTTAGGTAAATCAAGGACTACTCCAAAAAGACACATACTAACTATATGAACAACATTGTTTCCATACTATACAGTCCATGTTTTATCCATGTTTCTAGCTTTTCTTTTTAGTTTTGATGCTAATTTATTACAAATAAAACATCTAGTAGCTCCAGTATCAAAAAGAATAGTTACAGGTAAACCAAACAACTTATCTGGAACTTCTATAGGCGTGGCCTGTTTCTTAGCCTACTTGTCAGCTACTGTAGCATGTATCTTGTGCTGCTAATTATGATCATCCTTTTTCAAAGGGAACTGATTTGCATAATGATCTTTTCCATAGTTATAACAGCCTCCTACAGGTCCCTTTCTAGGCTCAGGTTTATTTCCAGCCTTAGAGTTATCCCCCATAGGACTTCTGTCCATTATTATGGTTATGAGCAAAGTTGTTCCGTGCATTACCATCAGACTTGTTTGTTGTTACTCTCTTATTAGTATCAGATGAAAACTTACTTTTCATTCCAAATTTCTTCCATGGTCCTTTCTTAGGTGTAAGAGATGATGAAGAGGAGTTGGGATTTTTCTTCCTTACTTCCTCCTTATGAGCAGAAATTGATTTTAATTTTTGTTTCTGCCTTATGGTCTTTTCAATAATCCCTTCCATCATGGTTGGGCTATGAACATCCACCTCTCTTCCTATAACGGGATTCAATCCCATGATGAATTTCCATATCCTTAACTTCTCATCAGTTTGGTATTGAGGTACATACTTAAGGATTTTTGTAAATCACTCCTAGTACTTAGTTACAATTAGCTTCCCTTGAGCTAGGTTTTGAAATTCAGTCATTTTTTTATCATAGTAAATTTTCGGCAACCAATATTTCCTAAAGTAACCTTTAAATTGATCCCAGGTGATATTAGTTTCATCAATGTCTAAATCAGCCTTACGACTATCCCACCATGAAGATGCTTCATGAGAAAGTTGATATGCTCCCCATATTGCCTTTGTTTCTTCTAAGAAATTACTTATTGCAGAGTATTTATCCATTTCACTAAGCTAGTTCTCAGCCCCATCTCCTAATGTGGTACCATCAAACTTGGGTGGACTTATCCTTTTTATATCATTAGTGAGTTCAACGGCTAGCCTAACTTTTTTGTTTTTAGGCTGAACAAGTATGTTCACATTGTTATTATCAACACTTACATTGGCATTGTCACCAGGAGGTGGCTGATTTTTGTTGTTAGCATCTTCCTCCTCATTTCCCATTACTTGTAGTTCAAGTACAACCAAATGATATCTTGTGTCCAACAAGGTAGAAAGGATCTCATCGAGTTTCTAGGAAGTTGCTGCTCCTTCCTCAGGAAGAGGGTTATTTGCAACATTTCCTCTTGTTCTAACCATTTTCTATTACAAGAAAATTTAACTTTCATCAAATTATGGACACAATAGGTCTAAGAGCTACAACCTTCAACTTTGATACCAAGATGTAACATTCCCATTTTAAGACTTTAGAAACAAGGGAATTTTTTTTACATGATGTTCACTGTTCTAAATAAAACATTATTTAGAACACACATTCCATACCAATCAATCTCATAACAGATAACCATATGCAGCTATAAATGACTCGGTGATACACCGATCTATTCATTCCATGACTCGGTTACCTACCGATCTATTCATGTTTAACTTTAAGTATTGAATACTTATTGTATACTTTGTATAATTGGTTTTCCTACCCTAACCGGGTACTGAGTGATATTGTTTAAAGAACATACCTAAATATTTGTTACCAATATTCATCTGATATCACGTTGCTTTAAACTGGGGATATAGGACAACACAACCAGTAGCTTGCGATACTTTGGCCAAAGATTTACAACATATTGTGTATGTCACTATTCCTAGATGACATACTCATCATTTTGGAATACGTCCTTCACCTCACTCCTCTGTCTTCTAGAATGGTCTTTACTGACTACCACCAGTCCACTTGTCCAAGGTTTAACCCTAGCCCAGGTTAGGAACATAGTCTATTATAGGAAGACACTCTTGATGAATTAGGGTAAAAGGGCATACTCAGTTGAACTAAGTCAACCGGATGTTCCAAGGTACCTTGAGTTATTAGAAGTTACTCCATATCCTAAACATCCTGCTAATTTGACCTAGAGAAAAACTAAGTTCAAGTCCTTATTGTGTGTAGATCTCAATGATCAATGTAGAAGGGTGTTGCCACATGTCAACTACAATGTTGTATCATTGATAAGAGCCTAGTCTTCTTGAAGGTACATCCCTATAGTTGGTGTGTGCCATCATCCTACAGAAACTACCTCATCATGATGTACATATCCCAAGGAGGTTATTAATGTTAAATTAATTTGGATTATAAAATATGTTACAACATTTATGCTAAACCCTAATCCAACACTCCTTAAGTCCTTGTTCTATACTTGAATCAATTAAGCATTGCAAAACTTCCTTTAACTCATGGTTGCTTTTAATGTTCATTTATTTATTTTAACCACAGTTAACCAAAATAGGACAATGATATCATAAGTTCCATTAAATATAACTTACTCATTTAGAGAAGGTGTAGCAATCAAATAGGTTCAACTAGTGGTAGACTTTATAAGAAATGAAGTCTAACGATTAATGATTATATCACCATTCCTTGGGTTACATTTCATTTAGCAAGGAAGAACCTTCCTCTACTTGATTAAGTGCTAGGGTTTGTCAAACCCTTCTTATCTTTCACAAGCTCAATAGTTTTATCGCATATTCATTACACATTATAATACTATATTGGAATTTTTTAGATAAGATTATTAACTTATGCAGCTTAACAAGCTGCATCTTATTAAGGGAGATTAAACTAATTCCCTTTTTATCTAACTTATCAAGTTTATCCAAGTTAAGCATATAACATATATGAATAATATCATAAAGATAGGGATTCCATCTTCTTCATAAATACAAGATAGTTTACACAACCAATACAAGTAAATCTCTAACATTCAATTCCTCAATAAAAAATTATTCAATTACAAGACTAGGTATTTTAGGCATGTTGTATAACAAACATCCTCTATTCCCAAAAAGGATACAACTTTTCTTTTTCAATACAATTCAAGAATGAATCGAAACTCTTTACATAAGGTTCAAAATTAAATAACCCAATACAACATGAAAGTTCCTGTCCTCTTTAATCACTTACGATGTCCATCTGCAAAATTTCTAGCATGGGTCAGTTCAATGAACTGAGCATGATAAGCACTAAGCATTAAAGTAAAGTGCATTCCACTAATTGCTTCATTAAACAACTTTTCTTTCATGAAACAATTGATAACATCATGCAAATAATCATAAGTAATTACATCTAGAAGGAAGTACAATTAAGAAATCTGAATTTTACTTTTAAGAAAGGAACATTTTATAATCTGCAACATTAGAATTATAAAATGTTCCTTTCTTCAAAGTTAAATTCAGATTTCTTAATTGAACTTCCTTTTAGATGTAATTACTTATGATTATTTGCATGATGTTATCAATTGTTTCGTGAAAGGAATGTTGTCTAATGAAGGAATTAGTGGAATGCAATTTACTTTAATGCTTAGTGCTTATCATGCTCAGTTCATTGAACTGACCCATGCTAGCAAATTTACAGATGGACATCGTAAGTGATTAAAGAGGATATGAACTTTCATGTTGTATTGGGTTATTTAACTTTTCCCAATTTGCAAGGAGTTAGTTACAACATAACTGATATTAGAAAGTTTCATCCCTCCATATAGACAAAGAAGAGAATAAAATAACGAGAAGTTCAATCAATAAACTTATCAGTCAATAAGAAAATGATCTCAAACCAACAAGGACCCAAAACCATATTTCATTTCATTTATACTATGAAATGAAATCCATCATCTAATATAAACTTAGAAATTATTAAGCTAGTTTCCAAAAGAGAACTCAAAACCGAATGCACAATCAAAGCCCACATACTTCCAATTTCTGTACAAATATTCGCATGAAGACCTATTCTCATTTACCTAGCTCAAATCCAATATCAAATCTCAGAAGAAATACATAGTATAGTCCCAAACTATAGAATGCCCCCAAGAGAGTATAATTCCTTCTCTTAAATACATGGTGGTTCAACAATGATGTAATAATGGAGTAAAAGCCCTCCAATCGAAAAAGATTGAAAAATCACAACAACTCTCAACTCAAAGAATGAATTCCCATTACAAACATCTATAACAAACTGTAAATGAGAAGGAAATTCGAAATCCCAAGAAAGAGCCACATTACCAACATCCAGATAAGTGATACTGTAACTTTTCGAACCACATACAGAATAGCAGGTTTAAAATTTAGCATTCTACAAAAACTCACGAATTAGATGGAAATAAGAATTAAATAATTTGATAAGACAAGTTCTATCCTACCTTCTTCCAGTTTGACAGAAGAAAATAACCAAAAACCTCTCTAGTTCCTTTTAAAATCATATGACAGGTAGGGATCGTTCAACATAAAGGGATAAAAATGAAATAATAGTAATTCCTAGAAACCTTTTTCATCTATATGACTGTCCCATAGCAAACCGTTATTCTAATTCATTTATTTCAAAGAAATAGACATTCAAGTTCAAGTACATAGTGTGGTCTTATAGGCCAAAATCATACAATCGTTCATTCTTAAAAATCAAAACAAAGGAGCCCTCAAAATAAGTTACATGGTCCAACATCTAACAAAAAAATCACAAGGCTCCCTTCCAGCATACAAAATTAAAAAGAGACAAAAGCTTAAAAGTCCTTAATACCCACTAAACTTCTACTCAGAATACCTGTACAAGGTTAAACATGTCAAATCCAATACAAGATCTTAAATGAACAACAATGGAAAAACCTATACCAATTCAAAAATGAGTCTCAAACATAAGTTAAAACAACACAAGCTTAAATATGAAATAATAATGAAACCCGATACCCTAATAGAAGCTTGGAATAAACATCATCATTCATTTATGGGTTCAAGCCTTTCCATTCTTCCTAAGGGAGAATAAAAATTTGGTTCAGAGCTCGAGTATAGAACACAACACAACAACTTATCAGGAAGTTCAGTATTCAAGAACTAAATAGTGGTACAGTCGTGGAATATGAAGATTCAACCATTTAGATAAGAAATTCACATAGTTCCTACACAGTCCCAAATCAAACACAGGGTCTCAAAAAAATTCAAAATGAATCTCAAAGCTTCAATAAGAGTTTAGAGTAACTATTGAGTCCCACTTAAACTCATGAAACACATGAGTGAACAAAGATTCATAACCCAAAAAGAAACTAGCCAGCTTATTTCACAATATTTTGCAATGTAAGAAAACAAATATTTGATTACAAGCTACAAGCTTCAAAAATGATTTACAGAACTAAAACTTCAAGTTACAGAGTTTCAAAACAACTTCGCATGCAAACCTTCGACAACTGGTTCAGAGAAAGTTCCCAAGAACAACTAATAATAGCCAAGGATTCATTTTCCAAAAACCCACATAATTTTCAAGAATACAAGCAAGTAAATAACTAGATACATCATGAAAATATAAATTTCTAGTGAGTAGAATTGTTTTAATGACTCATTTATAAGAAATAAAGAAATCTTAATGAGTAGAGCCTATCATGCCTGATAGTCCCTCTGTCGATTCAAAAAAGACTTCCAATTGAGTTTCCAACACCGTTTCTTCTCCAGGAAAGATCAAACAACCATAATATTTTTCCACAATGCCTCTTATATATTCCTTGAACTGAAAATATATCAAAGAATTCAAAAATAGCCACTAAGTGTAGATCAAACTGCTGGTTTGAAAAACTAGCTAGCTCCATAAAGAGAAAAAATCATGAATCATGCAAAGCAAAACAATCCCCAAAAAATATGCCAGTATGTCTTCCAATACAACTTACTCACCAAACCCGAGGCATACTAATGCCATTAAATCTAAATTTCCCACTTATCTTTCCTTGCCACTGCCATCCATAGTTGGCGAGACCTAATTGCACTTCAAAATGCATTTCCAAACTTAGAGATGCCTCCACGTAGATTCCTCTAAACCTTCACTAGCCCCTGCCAAACTGGCAGTACTTTCATGCATTTAAAACCAAATCAAAACAAAATCTCATAAAAAGCTTAGGAACCGCCACTTAGTTCCCACTTTCCAATGACCCTTAGGTCCCCTTTCATATCCCATTAGTTTAGGATAGATAGAATTTATTTAGGTTAGATCTTAGGTTAGTTTAAATATATAACCTTAGGATATAACCCCCAACAATAAATTACCACCTTAGGATAGGATGTAGATTTAACCAAAAATAATAGGTTTAGAAATAACTTAACATCCCCTTAGGTTATTTCCTTTCAAGCTAACAACTTAGGTTAGAATGTCATCCCACGTAAAGTGGTGTAGTAATAGTTAGGTATATTACCTGAGTCCTGTATCTATTAGGGTAGACCATATATGTAAAGGGTACATAATAATTTACTTTTCTCAATAATCCAAAAGCAGGGTTTCTATTTCCCTTAACGCCATTAAGCGCCCTGCAAGGGTCAATCAAGAAGAGCCGAGCACAACAAAAAATAGAATGCAAGCACTATTTTCAAGATGATAAATAATTTGCAACAAACACAAGTTCAGTCTGTTAAGTCTCTTAATCAATGAATGTCAGTTTTTCATTCAGTTTTGATAAGAAGATTTAAAACATACCTTGGATCAATGGAATTGATCCAAAGATGAGTCTAATTGCAAAGGATAAGTTTGCAACCATTCAAACCAGATTACAACTTTACTCATAAGAAGTGAAATAGATTATTGCAAGCAACAACAAACCAGCCCTTCAATCAAAGAGCATAAATGATTCATCCATTTCAAGCATGATCTTCAATAGTCAAAAGAACACATCTTTATCAAGAAAATCACATGTCAACACTTGAAATGCAAAAGAGGAATATAAAAATTGTCAAGGGTGTTACACATAACAATAAAGCTTACTACTATGTCAGTCAAAAAAGTAAGTAATGCCTTGGTGAAGGTATCAACAGAGGTGGAAAAGAGGAATGTAGATAAGGCTACAACTATTAGGGTGTTGAAAGAGGAGATTAAGGCTAAATATGTAGAGATATCATGCATATGATAAGAGAAGGACTTGACGTAGAAGAAGAACACTATTTTTATCAACATGGCAGAGGAGATTAGAGACAATATCTTGAAAGTAAGACCAAATTTGGAGTCCAAGGTACCAGAAAAATTCCCTTCAACAATGCATTATGTATAAACCTTGGTGGATTTGGTTCTTGAGGATGGACCTATGTGCATGCCAGCACCAAAGAATCCTGAGTAGGAAGTAGAGTGAGAAAAGGCTTCAGTGATGAGGAAGATTGCATCTTATGAGGCACTTCTCCAAAGATTGCAGGAGGAGTTAAGAAAAGAAGACCAGGAATTGAAAATTTTAATAGCTATGGAGGTAGTCATTAGGATAAGGACCATGGTAGAGGAAAATGAAGTCCTAAAAGTGATGAAGGATGACACACTGGGTCACGCAGAGAGGTTGGAATTAGTAAAACAAAAGTGCGAGGCCCTTGTAGCAGCACATGAACCCCATAAGGAAAGGTTAGATAAGTTGGGGAAGGTTATAGTGTAGAAGATGGATATGCTAGAGGGATGAATGTCTACAATTTCCAACATTGTTATGGTTTTACATAATGAAAAGGGGGAAATTTTCCAAGATGAGTTGGAGTCTATTGTGGTAGATATTCCAGAACACGTAGAGGCCGCATTGAGTGAATGGCAGACATTAGAGGCTGAAATAAAGGAAGAATATCGTAAACTCATTCTTCTAGTTGAAGTAGAGGATACTACCGAGTAAATCATTCCTTTTTATAGAAAATTATTTACTATATATTATCTCTCAATAGTGTACCCTATAGAGAGATGACTGCAGGGGTTTTAAGCTTGCTATGGATCTCTCCCTTTCATCGATACAATGGAAACACCTCAGGTCTGTGGGTATACCTATTGTTGAGGTGAGTCTCCGGTATCAATTCTGGTTCCTTTTTGATGTATCCTAAACTAATTTTTTTCTATTTTGAGGGTAAAAAGATGAGTGTAAATGAATTGGAAAACTGGGGTGATACACCAAATTTATTGAGGGATTTGACTGAGTACATGCAAAAAATTTTGAGAATGGATTCTGGATGTACAAACCAATAGTTTTCAGTAGAATATTAAGGCAAAACACTTGATGTATTAAGGGAATGATTCATAATAATACTATTAAGATAAACATGCACACTAGTATTATGTAAGAAATTACTAAATTTGCAGCAAGGTAAGATGATTAATCAGGCAATTTGACATTCACAAGAAATAATAAGGTATACACAACACTGCAAATAGTTGGAAAGGCTAAAAATCAATTCTCATTCAAAGGGCAAAATGGAAAAAATCTGCTTCAATACTCCTATGTCCAAAAACATCCCTCCTTTTGTGCTTTGCCAATTGCACACAATATATAGCATAAGTTTATTCATCCCACCCTTTCTAAAAATAGACCAAAAATTGTACTCATCCATGCATCCTATTTTTATCCTTTACCATGAATGAAGAAAGGAATAAAAATAAACATGCTAATAAAATGAGGCATTAATAGCCTTGGTTACAAAAATACAACTCAGTAAAAACCATAGCTGACTGATCTATTTTTAATAAAGTTGGATGAATAATTTGGCTAATAATAAGCTTTTCTTCATGAGCAAGTATTTTGTAATACATGAAAAATCTTTATCTTCTAGCTGATGATGTGATATATGCAACTTGACCCACTTGCAATGATAAATTTGACATTATTTAGTTCTACCCCCTTGGATGCACATGCAAAATAATATCTCTGTGTGTGAGAAAAATAATTTCTTTATTTGCAATACTTTGCAAAAATAATTCACCCATGCATTCATCCTAATGGGGACCACTTACAGGCTCTGATGTTGACATCTATTTGTCTTCTTGTGGTCAAATGAAGAATTGTACTCTTGAGAAAATATAATTTGATCATTTTTTAAACTCTCCCACTGTGGGGACCACCTATAATGTGTGCATACTTGGTGGGTATGAGGTTTATTTTGCAAAATATTGAGGTCAATCTTTGAAAATATTAATGTAACCCGATTCCTTTGCTAGACTTGGCATATAATATGAGTTGAATAATAATCAATTAATTATTAAACTCAGGCATATATATTTTATTTAAAAATCATAAGTCTTTGATCTTCAATGTGTTCGAACAAGGCATGATGTGAAACATTGGGCCCCCCTTCAATAATTCTATGGAACCATGGATTCATTGTACTTAATAATCATGGTTTGACTATTATTTGAGTCCCCTTTCGCTGGCATATTATTATGACTAAAATAATCATGGGGTCATTTTTTTTGAAACATTGCCAAACTATAATCCTCAGCCACCTTTTTATTAATCATTGTATTTTTATGGTTTATGATTATGATTTTAGAATTTATCAAAAGTCAAATGCAAATAATTTGGTTAGATAGGGGCTTGTCCCCTACCTCATGATGACTTGCCCCTTCAGTTTTTTTGGTGATGATATGTAGCATTTGATTTTCTATACCTTTTCCAAAGTTAAAGAAATGATTACAAATTGAGACATAGTCCCCCTCATACGATGGTTTACCCATGGAATGTCGATGATAAACTTACCAATCTTGGTTATGATTAGGGCTATGGTTGGATTACCTCCTCTTGATGAGGACCATTTGATGATTGATTCTGGACCACTGATTCTTTGTCCTTGATTGATCTCTATACCACCGTTTAGGGTTTCAACTCTGAGCAGTTAATATGTTTGCATTTATTATGAGCTACATGATTTTTTTGTTTGACTAATCTAATCATGGCTCATTGATCTCATGTATTGTGACTTCATATCCAGCCGTGGATTCTGTTGAGCATCCTGGATTGACATTGATTAGTGGGGTTGTAGATCCTACAAGTTTTTCAATGGCCATTGATCTTGTGTACACAATTGTTGATCCTCACACCAGTCGATTGCTAACTCACTGAATGAGTTAGGTCACCATGTGAAAATCTCATTGAGCTTGCTTGTATTTGTACCCCAAAATGATCATTGCATGTAATTTTTTCGTTTCGTAGCAACGAAGCTCTGGAAAATTTTCTATTCAGGACTGCCATTGTTAATGCTAGGATATTGAAGCTTTGTGCTTCATTTACTGTAAAAAAGTGGTTGTGCATGAAATTCTCAGTATTTCATTGCCAATTTTGTTATACTCTTTGTCTTGGTTATAGCATTTCATGTGGGATTTGATCATGTTCTATTTTATTACGCCTGGCCACCATCGATGAGTTATTGGGCAAATAAGAAATCTACTTGAGTTCTTTCTTAGCGCATTATCTTGGGCTCAATGATGACGAGGAATGAGATCTTGAGACTATCAATGAGCTTTGATTTACCTACGAACCTGAGTATTCCAAAATGGCTACTGGGAAATCATTGTTTTTGGCTATCCTTGTTTGATAGTTCAATAAGCACTGAAACTGGAATTTTTGTTTTCTGGTATGTCCTCACACATTTTCTAGCTTTATCAAGTTTGAGGGTTCCTTCTGGGTGCTCTCATTTACCTGTATTTGATAGATATTTTTTGAAGCATTTTGCAAGATCTTAACCCCAAAGGGTGAGTTTCCTTAGCTCTGAAACTATATTTTTTGAGTTCACTTATTTCACTGGTAAGGCTTCTGGATCTTTCATGTGTTGGGTCTCTACTGGTATATAATCGTTATCTGTCATGCTCAACCATTTATCTAAGATAGAATCTGTACTATGTCTTTACACTTCAAGTTGCCATGTCATACTAGTTATTGTCCAAACCGCTCTATTTTGACCAGTTCATTCGAAAGAGAGGCATTCTGAATGCATGAATTTCAATTCGTTGATGTTGAAGCTACATGGTCTCCTATTAGGAATACTGGTGTCACCTATGCTCCAAAAAATAATGTCTTTGTTAGCTTATCTAGGTATGACCCGAATCTGTGTTGGTACTCAGTTGATTCCTTTCAGCACAAAAGTGGGTAAATTTTTGTTCCAGGTATCTCGTTTTGATGCACGTTAATGGGATCTTTGAATACACTATGCTTTATCCCATGTTGTTATAGACTGCCATGCCATCTCATGTTTACCTGGAGATTGTATTTGGTCATTAATCAAAATCTATGAACCTTATCATTGCATCTTCTTGTGAAAAACTTGTAAGCCATTCGCATTACAGCATTATTAGATCTATTCGAAGGCTTTCTTCTGATTTAAATCATTTCGAAGAAACTATGGTTTAGGGTTCTTCTTCTATTTGAACTCCATTTTGTATTCTATGTTGGAGCCCCTCAGAGCTTGAATTCTGTAAAAGCCAATCCTGAACTAGGGTTTTCTGAGCTATATTTTACATTGGGTCTTGTTATGGAGATTTATGGTATTCATTGTTGGAACACTGATCTCATTTTCTTAGCCATTTCGAATCTGATTAGAACCCTAATTCCTTTATGTTCTCATTGATTATGGATTTGGTAATGCCTAGATCTTTAATTATTTCCAAAATTCAAGGCTATCTGTAATCATTCTTTATTCTTTGTTGTAGCATTTATTCACTTTACCTACTTGTAGCTACTAAAACTTCTTGAAATATTTCATTCTGATGGAAATTTTACTATTCTGGAAAACTCTTGAAAAGATTTGATGACTGTTAATCATGGTTGCTTTCCTTTAAAGTATATGGTGAAAGAAAACTTAAAATCATGCTGCAATTATTTTCACCAAGTTGTCTTTATGTATTGTGTTTGGAGTGCTCTTGGGTAGTAGTTATAGCCTGCTTTCATATTTCTCTGCAAAAATGGTGACATTAGTGTCTCTTATTTCAAGAATAATTGATGAATTTTTTTTATCTGTACCTTTGATGAAGATATTTTTTGATCTTGAAACAAAATTTTGAGCACTTGATCTTGGGTCTGCTAGTTGATTTGATCCCCTACATTAAAAAACACTTTTTTATTCTGTATCATTATTTCTTAACTGGAAAATCTATTTGTTTTATGTTACTCATTGATCTATTATCTATAATTGGTCTTGTAACTTGCATTTGATTCATTTGAAGGTGAAACCTTTTGTTTCCTTTTGAGCTGCCACTATAGAGGGCTTTGAGATTTATGTATTTTGTTGATAACTGAAAAGATGGAACTCTAATTTCCTTTTCTTTTATGTTTATTGGATTTACAAAATAGTTGTACTTGTATCATGATTGCTCCTTATTTCAAGTTGTAGATTTCAATTTTCTTTACTCACTCTTTCTGTAAGATTTGCAGTGCCTGGATAACTACATACGAGTATGAACAAATGTGAAATTGGTTTTCTTTGATCATCTTGCTTGTATAGAAAATTTCATGATTGTACTTTATGGATTTGTAGGAAACTTGTACTTTGAAGATTCACTACTATGAAAATATGTACTCAACCTTTGTGTTTCTAAAAGTAGCCTTGATGCATTAGATTTGTTTATTTCTTCTTGAAACTGAATTAGGCATATTTCCAATTTTCATATATGACTTCTATGATGAGTGGTTTTTCTAAGTTGTTGAATTTTTTTTTTCCTTCATTTGAATGTAACTAAGTGGTAGCAAATTGAACACTTGTACTCTTTTTCATTACTTGAATAAAAAACCCAGATTTTGAACTGCTCGTTTGTGATCATTCATCTGGAATAAATGATATGAGAGTTTGGCATTCTAAAAAATTGTAACTAAAAGAATCAGTGATGTCTACTGAGCCATCTACCTACTGGATGATTTTTCATGTGATCTTCTAATCAGTTTCAGATCATTTGAAAACTGAAATTTATACTTCTTATGATTTGGCTTTAGTACAATGCTCCAAGGTGTTACATGAACCAAGATACTACTCTACCACTATCCTAATTGGACATAGTTGTAATTTCGCTGTAATTCATGGCATATTTCCTTTAGTTGACCTGGATTGAACAATAAGTTACTGATTATGTTTCATGAAATTTGAATGTTCCTGTATCTCTTGTGTAGCATCACTTAAGAGAGTTCATACTGCCTTGAATAATAACTTTTTTATACTCTTCTTATCTAGCTCTTATAAATATGAACATGCTACATATTTTCATTTTGTTGACATCTATATGTTGGACCTTCTGTAAGTTGAACTTTTACTTATTGACTATTACTATTTAATCTGGCCTACCAGTAGCTTGGGCTATAGTATTCACAACTTTGATAGCATGTATTAGTTGTGAAATAACATAATGCCAAATATGTACAATGTCCATTTTCCATCTTGATTGCCCTGTCAATGTTGGCTCATACATTTCCTGGTGAAAGTTGTTTTCAGTTGGGCACTGTATGAGTTTCTACTTCATCTCAAATTTATGATACAGGGTCTTGTACTCTTCCAACTGTGTAAACCTAGGTAGGATTACTCTTACATAGATTTCTCCTTAATCATTAAAACCCTTTACCTATTTGATAATGTATAACATTGGTGATGTAATCTCTCTTGAACATGACTAGGTTTGGTACTCTACTGAGAACTCTAATTTATTTTGCATTGACCAAGAAATCATATATCTTGTACTTTTTGTATACATTCCATTTGTTTAGTTGAACTACAACACTAAACTTGCATTCCTTTCTGTATAAGTCTATTGTCCTAAAAATATGTTCCCTTTCAGCATGCATTATATCTAAAAACCTTCCATATCTCTTGTTCATTTATTTTCTGTACTGAAGTTTCTTTTCTGTCCTTACTTGACATAATTAATTTCATCCTTTGTTGCAAATTGTACCTGCACATCTTAGAAAATAGTTAGAAAAGATTTAGGCTATTTGGCCTCTCTTGTATTCCATATTTTTTCTTCTTTCATCTTTCTTCTCTTTCTTTAGTGATTATGAGGGCCACATGTGCTATTTATAGAATAGTATTCTTTATCCGCTATGTATTTATCTTTTATGTAATCATACCTCATGATATCAGGAGATTCATTTGCATGAAGATAGATAGTATAAGAACATGATTTAATCCTGAGATCATGACTGAAAATCTCTTCTATGTTTATTTTTTAGGTACAATGAAGTGCTGAATAACAAGGATGAATATGCAGCAAAAGTTGGAGCAAAGATGGAGAAGAGGGACAAAGAAACAAGGCAATGATGGATTCCTTCATATTCTTTTGATTTTATTTTCATGCACATGCACCTTCTATTTCAGTAGTTATGATGTTTGCTTGAGTCACATCCCATGGCTTGTGTGGGAAACATTTGAAATTCCTTATGAATAAAACATTGAATTCTGAAATTGAGTAGTGTACTTCCTTCTGCATTTCAGCTTTGTATATAGATTGTATAATGAATTAAACAAGTCAATAACATAATTGAATGTATTTAATCATGAAGGAAAGAAATTTAGAATTCCTGTAACCTTAGTAATGAAATTTGATTGCTGTAATCTGTAACCTTGGTTGCTGTTCCAAAACTTAACACTTCATCTATTATGTATTTTTTGTCTTCATCAATATAACACATATGTCCTTCGGGGCCTTTATGTTCTTTTTCTAAAGAAAAAAATGAAATTGAAGACTATGTGATTTGTTACGTTTTGTAACAACACACATAGCTATGGATTTCATGTAATCATTTCATTGATAACAACTGAAACATGATAACACTTGTAATACACTCCTCTAGTTACGTTCACTTCATCAATGCCATCCATCGTAATGAAGTTTTGAATTTCCCATTTTTGCACAAGTGCAAAAATTTTCAACACTATCCTCCATTTATATTCTTTCTCATTCTTTGATCATTCAAAAGGTAACCATTGTCGGGGTGGAAATGTAGTTAGTGTGGGGTAATGTTGAATAGACAATGTATAACACTTATCAGAAGGCATATAGAATATTCGTGCGGAAGAGCAGAGCATGTTTAAAGGTGCAGGAGGATTGTAAGGGATTTGTGACTTAGCCGTTTTCACAATTATGATCTATTTTTGGAAGATGGTGTGCGGAGCACACAAAAAAGATGAAGAATTACGTGACACACACATGCTATTTTTGGAAGAACGACTATGGAGTGCTTTGCATGGATACGAGGTAAATATAGAATTATGACTGATAGTTAACTAGGAGAAATCTATTGTTAGTACACTTACATGTGTGGCTGTAATTATAAAGGCACATGGCTATTTTCAGCATGTGACCTATTTTTGGGATTGGATAAGTGGTGAAGGGAAAGTCCCCGCCATTATTAATATGTAGTGAACTGTATAACATAGAGATAGTATGTAAAAAATGATTCATTGTGAGGTTATGCTATGAACTCTGATGTGTGCATAAACTACGGTATTATCTAATGTAACGAGCTTCTGTGTATTTATCATGTTTAATATATTGGAGTGTATTGGATGAAACATAGTGTTCATTCTGAGTATAATTGGATCTTTCATGCTTTATCTCATCTTAGTTATCATTTAAATATGTTATTATTTAGATATAGATCTAAACATGTACTGTAGAATGATCTAGTAAGTATAGATCTGAATGCATAGGTCTTCATCATGCTAACTTCCTGTAAAAACAACCAAAAATAGGGGCCTGGTACCTTTGCGCAGTTCAAGTGAGTGCTTAGTCTAGGTTGAGTGATGTGTTAGTGTGCCTAGGATTTTACTGGTAAATTATAGGCTGCATCATTGTGTTATATGTATTTCATGACTCAAATATTGTTTATTATACTTGTTGCTTGTTATTAAGTTTCTAAAATGCATTGATGTGTGGATCTGTTAGATGTTCCTTCTACCTTATTAACTAAGTGAATGTATTTCTCATTCTGCAAATCATACTCCATTAATGGAAAAACCTTCTCACAATTCTCACATAAAGGAGGGGCTCAATGCCTGCACATGCCTCAAGTGAGTACCCAACACTAGCTGGGTGATAGGATGACACGCTTGGGGTTAGAAAGTTATATTAAGGGTAGTTAAAAATGACTACATCTTGGTTCCATTGCCGAGACCTATTTTTGAATTTATTGTGAGAATGATTCATCATGACAGAGTGATTGGCGTTGGACAATGTTGAAGCATGGTTTAAGACAACGAAGGATGAATATTCTCATAAATTTAGAACTGGACCTAAGTTTGATACACGTAAATGGGTAGAAGAGCACATGTATCATGAGTTGTATGAGACCTTCTTTTATTGTTTTCCAGTGGAGTTGTATGAATGGTTTTCGGCATATGGATTTAGATCAAGCTAATATTATAGATCTTGCATGTGGACCCAAGATGAATATCAGAGGCTATAGGATGTTGATCTGACTTGGAAACATGTTGTCGATCATTTGTGGAGAAGAGTGTTGACCAGTTATACCTTGGAATATTCTATTTCTATGTAGTTTTATCCAAAGGTTGTTGATTTTGAGTTTTTAAGGGATCCTAGAGGATATTTTTTACGTGTTATTCCCTTATCCATAAAGATCTTGATCATTACACTAAGTTTGGAAGCATTTCCTATGGATGGATAAGCTTATCTTAAGCACTGAGAGAGGAAGTTAAGATGGAAGAAGATGGAAGACCTTGTGACTAAAAAGGAGAGGGAAGAGAGACGACTCAAATATAGTGAAGCATGAGAAAGGGAGTTAACTAGACAACACAAGGTTACAAGAGTGATGGCTCTATGGAGGTAGATGTTGTGAGAAGGAATTGAGGTTCACATAGAGGAAGTGGAGCTTGAGAGGTCTATACTACCCCATCTTAGCAAGTGCGAGAGAGATACCCCTTCATATTTTGATGAAATGTTTTCACATGGAGAAAGGAGAGTCATTGATGCACATTTGAATCTCCCTGGTGACTAACCCCTAGCACTCAATTTTCCAAATCAAGAGATAAGTATTGCTAATCTAGTTGGTATTGGTGGGAGTGAATGATCAACACCTAGGAGGTATAAATTTTCATTTGGTACATATATGGATACAAAATCATTTGCTATGTTTGGAGGAATATTTTCTAGAACCATGCTTGGGAAAATTACGCATACCAAAAGATTGGGTATCGTGTCTAGAAGTGGTGGGGGATACACATATGTTAGTGGTAAAAAATCATAGACTATTGGCACATAGTTCAACGTGAGAGTAGGAACAATATGTGCAACCACATCAGGGCCTTTACTAGCTACATGAGGTGGATTTGGTGGAATAGGAGCTAGAGGATCTGGTGGATCAGGAGGAGTAGATGCTAGTGGATTTAGGGGATCTAGTATTGGAGGAAACACTGGAGGGAATCAAGGTTTTGGATCAAGTGGAAACGGGCCTCAATCACCTCAGTAAGTTATTTTTGAAATGTATTTACATCTACCAGACTACTAAGGTGTTGAGGATTTTACAGAGCATATACAAAAGTGTGAGATACTATGGTGCATGAAGGGGATCACTACCCTAAAATGAAAGGTAGGTCAATTTGTAAGGACGTGCTTAGTTGGTACCAAAATTATGACCCCCGTCAGACAATGGTAGAATATACCATGCTGCGGAATGCCTTCTTAGCTGAATTTCATATCCCTGTGTTTGAACAAAAGATAATTAGTGTGTTGAAGGAGATTCAACAAAGTATGGCAAAGAGTGTGTGGGAATATGAGCATGTTTTAAGAATCTCTTGTCAAAATTGTCTTATGATATTCACCCTTCCTAACATGCCCAATGGTTTTTTAAAGGGTTGATAACACCTTTTAGGAGAGCACTTTTGCACAAGACTTTCACAGAACCACGCAAGGCCTTGGAAGCTACCCTACACGCTGAGGATGTTGGAAGCATGGATACTAGTGTTAGCCCTTTTCCTGAAGCTCAGATTTCTGCAATGGAAAAGTAGTTGGAAAATCTATCTGCAAACTCAGCCCATGAGACTCACAGTGGACTATGGTGTATAGATTGTGAGGTAGAGGGGCATACAAAGGACAATTTTCCCCGAAGATTGGTAGGTGCTATGACAGTGGAGTATGATATTTTCCACAGATATCATGATGTAAGTAGATGTCCACTATTATAATATGTGATCTGTAAGAATGTGTCTTGTTATTACAATATTTTCACCTCTATTACTCATGACACCAAGGATTGTAGATTGATTAACTAGATACATGATGTCATTGATATTGGTGTGCACCAAACCAGCCTCGCAAATAATTCCAAGGATGATGGTCGTCACTATGCTGGGCATGTGGATGGAGGGGCATGTGGAAGAGGTTTCTGAGGAGGATTTCATGGTCATGGAAACTGCAAACCGGGAAGAGGTGAGTTCCCATGTGAAACTTGTTGCAACTATGGATCTATGGAACACTATAAGCACAAATTCCTTGATCTATTGCAATGCTTTTGGTGTGAAAAGAAACATAAGTATGAGGAGTGCCCATAGCTATTTGAACATATGATCCAGCAACACCAAAAGTAAAAAGGCACCGGAATGGTAAGCATAAATAAGTCTGACTCACAATGGATGCTAAGGGTGGTGCGTGAGTTAGAACTAGAGCATATACTAGTGACAATGCAAGCTAAATATGCGTGCGCCAAGGAGACACCAAGGCAAAAGCCACTAGATACAAGAGAAGAGGTGGTGTATGGTAATTATCTAAACCCTAATCATCAGAAATAGGTGTATCAAGAGACCATGGATGTAATTGAAAACCTACAAAAATAAATCCAGTGCCTGAAGGAGTAGTCAAGGAAGTTAGAAAAAAGGAAGAGTGATGAGGCTCTACAGACAGATCTGGATGAGGTCAGGGAAGTATACAAAATGATGAGGTAAAAGAATATCATTCCTTTGCTAGGGGAATGGTTACAGAAAAAATTACCATGCGCCGGAGTAGAGCGTGAAAGGAAGGTTCTACATGCTAACCTTCCTCCTTACAACCTTGAATATGATAAGGATATTACCTTGAATGTAGTTGTGGATGGGTGGCTCCTAAGCAATATTCTAGTTGACATGGTTGTAAAAGTCAATATTCTCACCCTAGATGTCTAGAACCAAATGGGAAGGTCCCCATTATAGCCATCTTCAAATGTTTTGTATATGGCCGTAAAAAAAAAGGTGATGCCCATTGGTGTTTTGAAAGATGGTGCTATCATAATCGAAGGGGAGAAATTTACTGGGGATTTTGAAGTCTTGACATTTGCTGAAATAGACAATTTTCCAACATTACTTGGATGCCCTTGGTGTTACAAGAATAATGTTGACCTATGGTTCAATAAAGAGTACATATGTGTTGAGAACAAGGAAGAATGGGTAATCATCCCCTTGACCGATGAGAAGTCAACACCTTATATTGAGCCCTTGGGAAGATAATTTCTTGGCAGTATCTATGTGAACTCTATTAGGGACCCTGAGGTGATTTATCCTATGAAAGGAGTTATTTAATTTGAAGATGCTCAATATATGAGTGATACCACTAGTGTAGCATGTGATAATTAGGTGCACAGGACTTGTGAGTCAATTAGATGACAATTAAGAGAATTTTTTACAAGAGTAACAAAGGCACATTCAGTTAAGCACTTGGGAGGAAATAAGTTTCCAAGTTACTCTGGAGGGGCGAACCTTGATGTTTTCTTACGAGAGATGAAGACCCAATGGAAACATGAGATCAAAAGAAGAAGGATGCTCAACTATAACTTTCTTAGGACCACAGTGTGTTGGTGGGAAACCCATCGCAATAGTCTTCTAAAGTGGCACGAAGTGAGAATCAAGTTCTCTGTTAGGTTTTCCTGAAGCAATACACCCTCTATCATACAAGACTATCATGGGATGGATCCCGCCTCATTTCACATCCAAGCATGTGAAAAGGCATGGATGGAAGGCACGAAAGAATTTCCACCTTTTCCATGGGTGCAGAAGTTGTACTCTAGTTTACAAGGTTGTGCACGTGCATGTTATATTCACTCAGATGTTCTCATACAAGAAATTGGTAGGAGTTGACGGTTGACCTCCTTCAAGATTTGTAATATTAGAGCACCAAACCATCAGTGGATAAGGAATTTCAGGTTTTTAAGTGCTTAATGATGGGAGATAGTGCCATGGAAGAGGATAGAATATTGGAGCTGTTGGGTGAACCTAGTTTGGAAGCACACTTTGATGAGGAAGAATCAAAAGAGATACAACTTGAGCACACATGCATGGAGAAAGACTAGGGAAAGATGGTCTATGTGATAGATGGTGAAGAGATGGAAAATTTGGATGTTGACCATACTAAAGGTACGCACAAAGTTATGGATAGTGATGATGAGAAAACGTGCACCTACCTGAGACCCTAGAAAAATAAGGTTAGCATTGGCTTAAAAACAAAACCTAAGGAGGCTACTATTGGGGAATATTTGTCAGAGAAGGAGGTTTTGAAGATCACTAATCTATTATGTGAGTACCAGGACCTATTTCCATGCATATACCATGAGCTTAAATGCATCCACCACTCCTTGGGGGAAATTAAAATCAAGTTAAAGGAGGGTACATGCTAAATTTGGAAGATACCTTACCAAATGAATTCAAATTTTCACGTCTGGGTTAAAGAGGAGATAGAAAAAATGATTGCATCCTACATCATTGAAGTTATGGACGAATCAAAATGGATAAGCCCCATGGTCATCAACACTAATAAGGATGGAAGGATAAGTATTTTTGATGACTATAGGGACTTAAATACGGTATGTGTAATTAATCCTTTTCCAACCCCTTTTACCGAGGAAATCCTGGAAGGAGTGGCTGAGTGTGAAATCTATTCCTTCATAGATGGATTCTCAGGATACCATCAAGTTAGAATTGCTAAGGAATACCAAGAAAAGATAAATTTTTCCACTAAATGGGGAAGTTTTTCCTACATTGTCATTCCTTTTAGACTGAAGAATGCACCTACTGTGTTTTTACGCATAATGGTCCAGGCATTTTAGGATTTTATCCATAAGTTCCTTCAATTCTACCTTGATGACTGGATGGTGTATGGACTAGTGAAAGACCATTGTGACAATTTATGGTTGATGTTTAAAATATGTCGTCAGTTGTGCATATCCCTCAACATTAATAAATATCTCTTCGCTACTCCATTTGGAACCCTGTTGGGGCATATCATATGTAAGTAAGGCTTGTTGGTGGATCCTACCAAAGTTTTTGTTATTGTGGGATTGGGGGAGCCTACCAGCCAGAGCAAAATGCATGGATTCCTTGGGCATATGGGATACTACATGAAATTTTGTTAAGGGGTATGCTAAGATCACCACACTATTGGTGAAGTTACTAAAACACAAAAGTGTATTTCACTGGGGAGAGACGCAACATACATCATTTGATACATTGAAGAATAGGATTATCACTACACCCATATTATGCTTTCCCTCTTAGGATAAGCCATTCCATGTATATTTTGATGCTTCAAGGATGGTGATTGGGGAATTCTAAGCACATCCTAGAGAAGGGATTTTCGACCACCCCTTGTGTTTTTTTAGTAGGAAGCTAACACCAGCAGAACATAACTACACTACTATTGAGTGCGAAGCACTATCAATGATCTACATGTTGCACAAATTCATGTAATATCTATTGGAAACATGCTTCATATTCTACATAGACTACATGAAATTAAAGTACTTGGTGAATAATCCCATTTTGTAAGGGCACATATGTCGGTGGGTCTTGTTGTTTCAAGAGTCTAAGTTTACAGTTGTTGTGAAACTAGGAAAGAGTAACTCAGAGCTTGACTATTTTCAAGGATTCACTCAAGGGAGGACACATAGAGAATTGAGGATACTATGCTATATGCACAACTATTTAGGTTGTGGGGTGTTCCCTTTGACTTAGAATATATTGTTGCTTTTCTCAAAATGGGTGTGGCACTGGAGGGAATGAAGACTCTAAAAAAAAATAGTTAGCCATACGTGATGCACCCTACATGCTAATCAATTAAGACTTATACAAACTAAGTCGTGATGAGGTTTTACACCACTGTGTGTTGGAAAATGAGTGTGTTGCAATCATGGAGGAAGCACATAGTGGGATTACAGGAGGACACTATGTAGGGAATACTACTAGGTGAAATATTCTACTAGCTGGGATTATGTGGGAAAAAATCTACCAGGATTTCATTTAGTTTTGCAAGGCTTGTGACCATTTCCAATGCCTTGGAAAACAAGGGAGAAGGGATGAAATTCCCTTGAGGCTGATAACTAGCATAGAACTATTTGAGAAATGGGCCATTAATTTTGTAGGACCAATTTCATTTGCCACGTGAAGGACTATTTTGTGCTATATTATCACTTACACTGACTACATAACAAGATGGGCAGAGGTAGCACCTACAAAGGACTACACAAAAACAACAATAGATAGGTTCTTATGGGAAACTATAATCAGCAGATATGGATATCCACTGAGTTTAACAAGTGACAGGGGTACCCATTTCTTGAATGAGACAATCAAAATTTTGTTGGCAGAATTCATGGTATCCCACCACAAGACTACCCCATATCACCCACAAGATAATGGAACTACTGAGGTGTTTAACAAAATTCTGAGTCAGACACTGACAAAAAATTGTGATGTGGGAAAATAGGATTGGGATGATAAAGTCTCAGCTGTACTATGGGCATATAGGACTACCTAAAAGAAATTAAATAAGGCCACACCATTCCAATTGGTGTTTGGCATGAAAGCTTTGTTACCAGTAGAATTCATGCTACCATCATTGTGTATTATGCACACAAGAGGATTAGCTAATGAACAAGTAGTACAGGAGTGCATGGAGAAGTTAATATAGCTGGATGAAAGGTAATCACTTGCTAGGTAGAGTCATAAGACTGAAAAGGTATGACAAAAGGCATGGTATGATCTCCATATTAAAAACAAACAATTTGAGGTTAGTAAAATGGTCTTGATTTATGAATCCAAATTTCTATTCCATCCTAAGAAACTGAAAGTCCATTAGTTAGGGCCATATATCATCTTATACATCCGTGATTCAAGTGCATGCCAATTTACAAGCACTAGATGGGATGAGATTACCAGGCCATTTCAATGGGAGTAGGCTGAATCCCTACTATAAATAAGGCTTATGTGTAATCATAAATATGGTAGTATTTCCATTTAGCATAGGGTTTGCTTTAATGCAATTTAATTTTGCTATGTTTCCCCTTCTCATTGTTTATTCCCTTTATTTTTGTTGTTGTGTGTGCATTGTGCATTGTAGCTAATTATTATTTTAAAATTTTTTTCTATGCATAAAGGACCACATATCCATTTTAGTGTGGGGTGGAGCAATGTGACAAGTAATGGAAGCTGGTAGTGAAAGCTATGTTTCGATGGCCCAAATTGAGGAATCAAAAACATGAAGTTTGGAAGAGCATGCGTAGAAAAGGTGGACATAAGGAGTTTGGTGTCAGTAGAGCTTTACAAAGACCATGTACAAGTATGAAAAGTGTAGGAACAACATGAGGTAAGTGATGTCAAAAATCAGGGTAAGGATAGAAGAAGTGTCTTCGGTGCTATGAGCGCATGCATAATGATATTTTTTCAGTAAGGATTTTTGCGTGCTAGAAGGTTCTAGAAGTTTTTTGTGCAAGATTAGGTGTGAGGGTAAAAGCATTGAAGGTTGGATTATGAGGAAACAATTGCCTTTATTGTGAAGGTACAATGATAGGTGGCATTGCATTTATTATGAAAAAAAAAAACTATAAGTAATAGGTCAGTATACATTATTGTTACATTGAATTTTTGATATTGAAGAGCTCTTGTGAACTAGGGCATCATTAAGAAAATTTGCACATAAGAAGGTTGTTAAGATTTGAGTGCATAGCAAGTTTGATTAATGAACCAGGGTGGAAAAATAGTACACATGCATGAGGGAAAGGGTTATTGGAGTTTACGAAACTTGCAAGGGAATACATCATCTTGTAGAAGAAAGGGTTTTTCTAGGTTAGGGTTCCATAGCTAAAGGACATGATTGAAGGGAATTTTCATGTAAGAGTAGAGCTGTAGAGTTGAGAAAAGCCAGGATCAAGAAGGAAGAAATAAATTTTTCAAATCTGACAGGAGAAATGGCACCAAGGAAAGTAACCACCATTTCACCAAAGAAGGGAAAGGGTAAAGAGAAACAAGTTGTTTCCACTAGTTTCACTGAGGAATGGTACACAAAAATGCAATAACCACATGGCATATTGCTAGGAAAAGAATGGGTGTATCATGTAAGAAATATGGTTGTAAGTGACTACAACCATCAAATGAGCACCACAAATAAAGAGATCACATTGGAAATGGTTATAACTACAGAGAAGAGGACACCAGACGGAATGGCCATCTAAGACGATGAAGTAAAGGTGAATATGGATAAGGTCAGGTTATTACAACTCTATGAGTTTCCCTATTTTTGTAAACCTGAGTGGTTGTACTAATTGATAATTTTGACCATGCATGAAGACCATTTCTACTTCACAGGACAAAGGATGAGGATAATCCCAAAATTGATCTTCAAATTTATTGGTCTTACCTATGAGGGAGATTTGTTTGATGATGATGTGGATGAAAAGGAGGCCATAAAGAAAACTATGGAGGCCTATGACTATAAGAATGGATTAGGGTACTTCAACATATCAACAATTTCCAACCCTGTGATGAGGATGTCCACACACCTAGTATCCAAGCTGAATGGATAGGAGAGGTGGACACAGGTCAATGAGTCCTTGTTGAATGTTTTCAGAAAGATCTCAGAAGGAACCATCTATAACCTCTCAGTGTTCATAGTAGAAGAGATCACCAATGTCACATGCGATGAAGAAAAAATCATGTTTGGTAACATCCTCCTCACCACCATCTTCTCATAAATTGGAGTGCTTAATGGGCCAGAAAAATTTGTATGGGAGTAACAAGATGATAACCCCTCCACTATAAAAATATTTGAGAAGTATACTTGCAAAACAATAACGGCCGCCCACAAGGCATGCCTCGAGAAATGGTATAAGCTAATGCATGACAAGTTCAAAGCCAATTAGAGAATACCTGAGAAATTTCTAGCTCTGGTGCAAGGAGAAGTTGAATTTGTAGTATACCAGCATTTATGTATTGGTAGGTTCACTTTAGCAGACAACACTAGGAGCCCAAGGTGAAAATTACCTTTCTCCTTCATTACGCAATACTTCAAAGCCAATGTTAACCACTTCAAGGAGGAAAAAAGGCTAAGGTTCAATCTCAACATGGTGGACCAAGACTACCGTGAGCTGCACATGACTCTAATACACTCAAATAAGCATGCCTATGTGGAGAAGTATGTCTCCCATGATGTACACATGATGAAGCTAGTGACCTTGCCTATTGCTGGAAGAACCGCAACAAGGGTATACCTATGCATAAGGCTGAAATATGAGAAAAGTGCCTATGTGGAAAATGATTTCTCAATCCCTAAATACCATACTACAAGAAAGAAGGTTGTGCTGAGGAAAAGGGAGAGAGAGAAGGCTCTTAAGAAAAAGGCACAAAGTATGTAGAAAACATAATCTGTAAGCACATAGGAGTTGAGTGTAAATCCAAGCACCTATGCATGGAGAAATAAATCTCCTATAGAGGAAAAATAAAAGACACCTGAAGAGGAGGTGCTAGAGCAAGAAAAGTTCCCTGATAAAGAAGAATCTCCAGCAAGGAAGGAGTCACCTGTTGAAGAAGATAAGGAAGAGTCTTCTATACTAGAATCACCAGTTAGGAGGAAACAAAAGGTAGCAAAAAATGTGGACTCAGAATAAACAGAGATCTTGGAGGCTTACAAGGGTGACATGGACAATGATGAGCGTGAAGAGGCTCAAGACCATCCCATGTATCATGTACAAGATTCCGAAGAAGGGAATGAAGAGAAGGATGAGGACAAAGGAGACAATCACAGAAAGGGGGGAAGTGAGGAGCTGAACACTAAGGATCAAAGGAACCCAAGCCTCACCAAGGAGTAGATAGAGTATGCCACAAAAAGGGAGGTAGTGGGTATCATAAAGGACTTGGTGGAGTAGGAGGTGGAGCATAATACTAATGAAGTGCTCAAGGAGATGGAGAGAGAAAGCATAGAGAAGGAATATGGAAGCATGTGCAGGGATCCTAACTTGATGGTAAGATTTCCTAAGGTGGCATGCACATGAGGAAAAGGTGTGGTAGTGGTTCTGGAGAAAGGAATGGGTTATATCAATAATCCAAATAAGGTACTGAGCACACACTTCCAAAGTATCATGCCTTCCAACCAATTCCTTATATGGTCTTCATTTGAAGAAGAGGGTGCATACCCTCATACAAGAAATATGTTATCTTGGGATTTTGAGTCCCATGTTGTTGATCTAGAAGTTGAAGTCAATTGGGAGGCACTGATGAAAATACCATATTCCAAGGGAGTAAACCCTCTAGTGAATGCTCAACAGTTATCCGATGAGTAATTTTGTAATGCATTCAATAAGGTGTTGGTGGAGGTTGAGGTGAGACTCTTTGGGAGGAATGATAGAGTAAGGATCCTGGGGGAAGAACTTGAGAAGAAGAACAAAGAAATTATTGAGAAAAGAAAGGATTTGAAGTAGGAGGAGATGATCAGTGCACAATTAAGGCATGAATTAAGGGAAAAGAAGGTCAAGGTGCACAAGGTCTATAAGAAGATATAAATGGTTACAAATGATATAATTTTGAAGCACCCAGACTTGGCCTTTCCTAAGCAGAAATATGAGTCAACCTTGTAATGCTTGGAAGACTTGACTTGCATCCTCACCATAGAAAGGTGACCAATCACATTGGAATTAACAGAAGATGTATTGGCATGCTAGAAGGAGGAAGAGAAACTACGGACCGGGGAAACAGTTACGTGATATTCCAATATCCTTGAAGTTGTATATGATAATTACATCAACATAGACATGGTTTCAAGCATACTATTTACTACAGATGAGGCGTATCTAAAGGAATTCCAAGAGAAAAATAAGGGAGACAGGGCAGAGTGGGATAAAATCCTATCCAAGGTTAAGAGGAAGATGGAAGTGATTGAAGCATAGAGAGTAAAATGCTAAGCAACAAAACGATGCAGTAAGGTGAGGTTTTAGAGAACTTAGTGCTGAGGGCTATGATGGATGTATTAGGCCTATGTGTGGCACTAGGGTCTATAACAAGGGTTGAAATGGGAGGGTATAGCTAAGATGTCTCATCAGGGAAGATTTGTAGGGATTAAGTCTTTGTCATTTAATATGTATCATCTGAGATGGCCTCCTTTGAATGTAATGTGGATAACAATGAATATATATATATATATATATATATATATAAGGGTCCATTCTATATATCATGCTTAATGGTGTAAACCCTTATGTTATATGGATTTCATGACTCAGATCTTGTTTATTGTGCTTCTTACTTGTTATTAAGTTTTTATAATGCATTGATGTGTGGACCTGTTATATGTTCCTTCTACCTTATTAACTAAGTAAATGTATTTCTCATTCTAAAAATCATACTCCATCAATTGAAAAAACTTCTCACAATGCTCACATAAAGGATGGTCTCATCACCCATGCATTCCTCGGGTGAGCACCCAATGCCAATATGGTGATAGGCCAGCTCACTTGGGGCTTGAAAGTTATATTGAGGGTAGATAAAAATGACAACAGAAGAGCCAAAATTATTTAGAAATTTATAAGGGTTGAATAGGGGTGTTCTGAAGGTTAGCATGTTGTAGACACTTCACACAATGTTTGACGTAGTCACAATAGTCTTGGTTAAGGGCTGGCTAGTAATAGCCGAGGCAAAGGATACATTTTTCAACCGCAAGGCCACTAAAATGTCCCCCAAAAATCCCATCACGAATTTCCTTGATGGTGTATGGGATTTCATAAATTGTGAGGCATCCTAGGAGAATACCATCAAAGCCACATTTGTAAATAATAACCCCCATGATGACATAATGAGAGACACTTTTGGGAAGGCTTGTCATACATTGTGAGTGAGAGTTGGAGGAAAAATTGAAAGGGAGAGGTAGTAAATGAACTGCTTATACCAAATGTCATGTGGGTCGGTTTTAATTCTTCCCACAAAATTTATGCCATGGATAATATAAGAGGGTGGTTGTAACTATTGTATTGTGAAAAATATTTTGGATTCCAAAGGTGAGGTAGGTATATGTGTAGACACTAAAATTAGGTCACACTCCACTTTGGTCGCTTGAAAAATAAGCACCTTCATCAAATTCACCTAGCTATAAACCCCTTCACCCCAATAATATTAATTTAATTAAATAAATTCATTATCCTCTTCATATTTACTATTTAAATATATTAATTTATATAATATCCACACATACACCTCACCTAGACACCTCATCAAGCCAACTCACCCTAAGACCTATTCTTAGTAAGTTGCCATAACTAACTAAGACTTACCCAAACCCTAAAAATCAATGCCTACATTCCCTCTAACCACATTCCCACATGATTACAAGAAGCTTCCAGTTTAATCTATGGGCTAACGACATGAGATCCCAAAAAATCAAGAGGATCTCCCTAGTTTAGTAAACCTAGGAAATCCCACCCTAACCAACGCCGAAAACCCTTAACTACCACTGGTTAAGCTAGAACCACCATCGGTCACCTTTTAAATCCCAAAACAACCTTATTTTCTAGGTTGGAAAACATCGACAGAGGCCGGAGAGATAACACATCTTATGAGAAATTTTTTTAGTGAAGAACACACATGCAAGGAAGGAGATCAAGCACTTTCTCTTGCACAGACATCCAACATTCACCCCAGCAAGGATTTGATCCAACCAAGCAAAAAGGAATGCACATGCATCACATGTAGAAGATTTTTTATGATTGGTGATCATATGTGGCCTTCAACCTCTTACCAGCACCTTCATTCCTCATTCACAGGCATCCAGAACTAGATTCTAAGTAAGTTAAACATTGTGTTTCTCTGTTTCATTCTTTTCATCATTATATTTCCATCATTGGTTCTCCTAGCTACCCACTGACCTCCATTAACACTCACTCCTCCATATCCCCATTAAAACTTTTCCAAATCCAATCCAACGACCTAATACCTCATTCCAACAAACCAAAGTCCTTTGTACAATCACAAGGGAGACCAAAATCTCATTCTATGGCATTCCCAGTTTTCAACAGTAACCGACACCGGTTCTCCCCAACCAGTGTTAGTCACTCTTAACTGGCATCGGTCTCTATATTCACCAATACAGCCCAGAACAGTGACGTGTCAACATATTCCCACATTACCTTTATTCACCTGTGATCTTCCCGAGACCTCTGTCAGACTTGTAGAGACCCAGAACCAATTATTTGACCTTCTGATATTATTTTAACCTAGCCTGTTAGATTAGATATTTCTTATTTTATTTTGGATGAGATACCCAAATCATTTTAATTACAATAAGATTTAATTCATTACCCACATTAAATTGTTTTAAACAGTGGACTGATAGCCATCTAGGAAGCATCACACTTCCCGGATCTAGCACACGCTAGGTAGTTCACTCCACATATTGTTTAACTCTTTCTGGTGGTCTTGATTTTCATTACAGGTAGTTCCTCCTAGCCAAAAGGAAGTTCTCACGATCAGCTATGGATTTAGAAGTCATACACACACAACAAGACAACAACCAACATTCCAATAGGTATTCCTCTTACGCCTGTTACCCTATCTGTTTCGTCAATATTCAAAGAAATGTCTAAGAATCAGGTGAAACATTTTGGCATGCCCGGTGGGACCCAGCCAGGGTTCTTTGCATTTTATTCATTCTTAGGAAAAGTTGTGTGTTTGTTTCCCTTCATAAAAGCATACACATTAATTTTCTTCCTTGGTAACCTACCTTTTTTTTCTATTTTCTCCAAAAGAAACCTTTCTTTTGGTGTACTTAAAAAGAACCATTTCTTCGTGTTTTTCTACATTTTAGTGAAAGGGAATCCCTCTTCCTATTCATCTATTTATGTCATCCAACTTCACATTTTGATTTGGGGTTAAAATAAGTTCATTCCATTCTGATTTATTGCATTAGCTCACATTAATTGAGGGAAACCTATACACTAGGAAGTCATGCCCAGCTGATGGTTAACAAACAAATCGTAGAAAAGCACTTCTTTCCTTTTCTCTTTCTCCGAGTCTTACCAAACCTCACAAAAATTCAAAAATACATACATTCTTAAACAACATCCTACCTGAAAGAAGTTGTAGGTGATCACACAATCACAGTACAGTGGGAACCTAACTCACTGCTCTGTCGAGTCATACTTCAGAGTGAGGCCCGACCCCACCATAATAAACCTAAAACCTCACCTTATAGATCTCTTTTTTTGTAGGAAGCCATCCTCACCAAAAAAAATCTATTTTATAGTTCATTTGTTAGTCCTTAAATAGCTTAAGCTAAACAAACATAATAGAAAAGGCACTCTTAGGGTCACATTTTTTAGTGTTTCTGTTTGGCTTGCATTTTAAGGTGAGAGGTCACATTCTTCATTTATTTTTATTTTTCCTCACACACTCCTCATCATAGTTGGTGTATTCCAGATTCATATGAGTGTGCCTGGACCATATTCTCATCATTCTCAGAATTTTGGGTTTGATTCCCCATTAGATTTTAATTCAAAACCACTTTTCTTTCATCATTGTTTCAATTTCACAGTGACTGGTGTCGGTCTAGTGACCATCATCGCTTACCCTCTCACCGTTGTCAGTTATACTCAACTAGTGTTGGTTCCAGGTCCTTTTTGTTAACCTACCCAAAAGGACATTTATTCATCTTCTTCAACTTTTTAGAGTCCCTATCACTACTATCATTCCCATTGGCCTTGTAAAACTCATCAGGTTTGGCATACCTATTAGATTTGACCTTATATCTTGTTTTTGACTTACTGTCCATTTCCAATAGTGACCGGCAACGGTTACCCCTAACTGGCATCAGTTTACCCCGACCGGCATCGGTTAGCCTGTGTCATTTTCCAGTCAACATTTGGTACCTAATCCACTTTTTACCACCTATTTCACCTATTCCTGTTATTTTTCTGTGTCATTTATAGAGAAGTGGCCCAACCTGATCAGTACTGGTTCACATGGTGTTGACCCGAAGACAAGTAAGTGCACTCGTATTCCATGCCAGTTGTCAACCACTCCCACCTAGTCCTTCACCACCTTCCATTTTATCACTAGCCATGGATCCTATCTAACCTATTACTATCACTACCAGAGATGAGGAGTTCGCATGAATCCTTGACCAAAATCCTACCTCCTTACAGTTTTATCTTTCCCACTCATCCACTCGAGATGTCTCGAGTTAGTTGATAATGGAATTCTTGTATCTATCCCTCTAACTCTCTCTCCCACTCTTGCATCAACCCCTTCTGGCTCCGTGTTGCCTACATCTACCTTACCCCCAGTCATTTTACAGCTAGGTCCTATACCCGTTATGATTGTCATGTCTTCTACCTCCGTTGCACCCGCCACATCCACCATACCTTCGATAACCACCCAAAATCCAACCTCATCCACCCTTAATGTCTCACATATACCCGTAGCTACTCTACCACCTCCAGTGTTGGTGACCCCTACCCCTTTTCAGAAAGTGGTCCTTTCCATGTCCACAATCATTAGCCCCCATTGCCACTAGGGTTACCATGACCCTTCCACCTCCATATATGTACTATCAGTTTCCTCCCATTTCATCTATTATTCACTATGGGTACGTACCCCCTATTTCAATTCCTTATTCTCAATCAAAATACACGGTAGTGCCATATCCTGGAATTCCACCCCCGTTATATGCCCAAAACCAACAATCACATGCTACAGGAGGCACCCAATCATCACAACCTACCAATGAACTGATCAAATTGATGCTGGACAAAATGTATACATTAGAGGCATCAGTTTTTGGCTCCCACAACACTCTCACCTACGATGAGATTTGCAACGAGCCCATCCACCCATCCATTTCTATTCGTCCATACCCCGTATATTGGGAAATGCCTAAATTCAATCACTTCAATAGCAAAGAAGACACGCAACATAATTTTCAGTCATTCAAACATGGGTGCTACCTAATCGCTCACAATGATGCTTTTCTCTTCAGAACCTTTCCCATGTCCCTGACTAGACTTGCATTAGATTAGTATAATGGGTTACCAAGGCACTCCATATTTTCATTTAATCAGGTAGCCCAAGCCTTCTTGGATCACTTCTCCATCAATATCATCAAGAAGGTTACCATGACTTGACCTATACTCCACGCGTTAAGTATGATGATGAATCTATCGCATAGATTTTTTCACTCATCTAGCGTAGCCTGATCAATCAACTCACCTTCTAACTACCACAAACATAGAACTCATCAATATTTTTACATGTAAGCTTGTGCTAGACATATCTCACCGACCCTGTAGGTTCAAACCTTCCAAACATTCGATGAGGCATTCACCATGGCTTGAAAGCTAGAGATTCATGCCATTGAAGAGAAGAAAATCCAATTACATAATAAGAATTTGGTATTCAAGTCAAATGATACTTCTTCTTCTTCTTCTAAACCACAAAACTATTATTCAAAAGATAATGGCACCACTAATGTAGTGGTACTCAAGGCTGGCCCATCTCATCCATAAAATCAGGCTAGCCCCTCATCTAATCTCTCACCTGTCTATACTTTTCAATTCAGATGAGAACATCGGAAATACACCCCAATTGGGGAGCCTTACTCTTCTATCTTATAAAATCTTATCAAAGTTGGGGCCATCACTCTCTCGCCTATAAAACCACACACTATTTTTGACCTTGCTCACCCCATGTCTGCATGGTATAAAGAACATGACTTCTGTAACTATCATCAAGTAAAGGGTCATAGTCACGGAAATTACATCACTTTCAAAAACATTATCCAAGAAATGTTCAAGAAAGGTGAGTTAACCATGGATAATCCTAACACACCTGTAAACCAAAACCTACACATCTTCAAGAAACCATTTCCCAATCATACCCCTTTATCTGATCAAACTAGTGAGACCTCAACTCATGATACCCATACCTGCGAGGTCCACACTATTTTCAATGACGCACCTGTTGCTTCCCAATTACCCCATATTCCTTCCATAGAAGATATTCTAGCCTAAAATCCTCCTCCCACATCAGACCCATTTGGAACCAACCTCCCCTATTCCTTTATCCATAGAGGAACACCTTTCAAATTTTATGGGAATTGCCATTAGGTCCTCATCAACTCCACCTATAGATGTTCCGTTCTCACGTTTGGCTGATCTCTTAGATTATGTGGATAGGGTATTACTTTAGGGGCACCTTTTCCTTCTTTTCTTAATGCAGATGCAGATGTCACTTGCTGATACCTCCACTGTCTACCCAAAAATATTTCTACCAATCAAAACAAACACAACCACCTCTATCACAACTTCTTCCACTACACCCATCATAGCTCAACATACACCCTTACCCATAAGCCAACCTACATCTAAACCCAAACCCACATCTACAACATCTTCCTTGACTAAACCTATTACCACCTTAGGGGTCACCTCAACCACCAACCTTACTCATCCACCTATCAAACTAGATTTAGTTACATCCTCCAAAGTTAACACCACACCTACTACAAAACCCAAATAGAAGAACCAAACCCATAGAATTCATACCCCGGCTACGCCAATCACACCTACACCTGTCTCATCTATCTTATGACCTTAGCTTCCTAACATGGTTAAGAAACCTCCACCCGTCAATAAACCAAAAACACAACAGCCCATCCCTTCCTCACAAACCTTTAAACTAGCCAGGTGCCCAACACAACTTACACCCACACCTACAACATCTTTACCACCCATACCTCTAGTACTCTCCTTAACTTCTTCACTACCCACTACACTTTAGTCTTTGTCTCTCACACCCCCTGAACGACCCATGTCATCTACCTTCACAACACCCTTGTTATCCCCCTGGGTAACTTGTCATCTTCCCTCATCTACATTTCCTTCTAGATCCCGTGCACCCATATCACCTTTACCCACGAAGGTGCAACCCAAAGACAAAACTCTGCTACCTCCCAATAAGGTAGTAAAAATAACCACACACCCTCCTACTTGTTTATCTACCACACCCCTACCTAGACAAACACGACTGACACCCAAGACCACGCCAACACCCAAAACCATAGCTCAACCTATTCCCCCTCCTGCAAGGACTCTACCTCAACAATCAGTCATACCTACACCCAAACCCACTTTCACCTCTCATTACGACCCACTAATGGGGTCCTATGCCAAAATTTTAACCAACCTCCTTGAGACTTCTATCATCACATTACTGTCACTCAGACCTTATGACCCCCTCAAACCCAAGCCAAAGGGGTTTGATGATGCTAAAATTTACACCTACCATCATGTGCCAGGGCACGATGTGGAGAATTACAAGGCCTTGAAAACCATCCTTATCTAGTTGTGTCCTCCAGAAGCCAATTTTTATGATGACAACCTTCTCGATGAGGACCCTACCTCACCGACACCCATTCCCACACTATCCACTCAACAACCATGACCTCCACCCCCACAACTCCTAGAGCCACCTCCAAGATTTGAAATTAACATGGTTCGCATCAGAGAACTTGTTGTGCCATCACCTAAATGTTGTTGTGCTCAGCTCACTTCATAAGGCTTTTCTCCCCCAGTAGGTTTTTTCCCATCATGTCATTATACCACTCATCCTACACCTTCTCCATTTAACAATTCCCTTCAAATCAACATGATACACATCACTACATGTGCTCAGAAGGATAAGGGAAAAGAAAAGGCAATTGACCTGCCAACCAATCCTATACCCAACATACCATCTATATCATCAAGAAGGTTACCATGATTGACCTATACTCCATGTGTTAATATGATGATGAATCTATCATAGATTTTTTCACTCATTGGTGTAGCTTGATCAATAAAATCACCTTCCAACTATCAAAAGTAGAACTCATCGAGATTTTTATGCAAGTTTGTGCTAGACATATCTCACTGACCCTACAGGTTCAAACCTTCCAAACATTTGATGAAGCATTCACCATGGCATGAAAGTTAGAGATTCACGCCATCGAAGAGAAGAAAATCCAATTACACAATAAGAATTTGGCATTCAAGTCGAATGATACTTCTTCTTCTTCTAAACCACAAAACTATTATTCAAAAGCTAAGGGCACCACTAACATAGTAGTACTCAAGGCTGGGCCAACTCATTCATTAAATCAGGCTACCCCCTCATCTGATCTCTCACCTATCTAGACTTCTCAATTTAGATGAGAACATCGGAAATACACCACAATTGGGGAGCCTTACTCTTCTATCTTAGAAAATCTTATCAAAGTTGGGGCCATCACTCTCCCGCCTATAAAACCACACACTATTTTTGACCTTGCTCACCCCATGCCTGCATGGTATAAAGAACATGACTTCTGTAACTATCATCAAGTAAAGGGTCATAGTGACGGAAATTACATCACTTTCAAAAACATTGTCCAAGAAATGCTCAAGAAATGTGAGTTAACCATGGATAATCCTAACACACCTGTAAACCAAAACCTACACATCTTTAAGAAACCATTTCCCAATCATGACCCCCTTTATCTGATCAAACTAGTGAGACCTCAACTCATGATACCCATACCTGCGAGGTCCACACTATTTTCAATGACGCACCTGTTGCTTCCCAATTACCCCATATTCCTTCCATAGAAGATATTCTAGCCTAAAATCCTCCTCCCACATCGGAACCAACCTCCCCTATTCCTTTATCCATAGAGGAACACCTTTCAAATTTTATGGGAATTGCCATTAGGTCCTCATCAACTCCACCTATAGATGTTCCGTTCTCACGTTTGGCTGATCTCTTAGATTATGTGGATAGGGTATTACTTTAGGGGCACCTTTTCCTTCTTGTCTCAATGTAGATGTAGATCTCACTTGCTGATACCTCCACTGTCTACCCAAAAATATTTTTATCAATCAAAACAAACGTAACCACCTCTATCACAACTTCTTCCACTACACCCATCATAGCTCAACATACACCCTTACCCATAAGCCAACGTACATCTAAACCCAAACCCACATCTACAACATCTTCCTCGACTAAAACCTATTACCACCTTAGGGGTTACCTCAACCACCAACCTTACTCATCCACCTATCAAACTAGATTTAGTTACATCCTCCAAAGTTAACACCACACCTACTACAAAACCCAAATAGAAGAACCAAACCCATAGAATTCATACCCCGGCTACGCCAATCACACCTACACCTGTCTCATCTATCTTATGACCTTAGCTTCCTAACATGGTTAAGAAAACCTCCACCCGTCAATAAACCAAAAACACAACAGCCCATCCCTTCCTCACAAACCTTTAAACTAGCCAGGTGCCCAACACAACTTACACCCACACCTACAACATCTTTACCACCCATACCTCTAGTACTCTCCTTAACTTCTTCACTACCCACTACACTTTAGTCTTTGTCTCTCACACCCCCTGAACGACCCATGTCATCTACCTTCACAACACCCTTGTTATCCCCTTTGGGTAACTTGTCATCTTCCCTCATCTACATTTCCTTCTAGATCCCGTGCACCCCATATCACCTTTACCCACGAAGGTGCAACCCAAAGACAAAACTCTGCTACCTCCCAATAAGGTAGTCAAAATAAACCACACACCCTCCTACTTATTTATCTACCACACCCCTACCTAGACAAACACGACTAACACCCAAGACCACGCCAACATCCAAAACCATAGCTCGACCTATTCCCCCTCCTGCAAGGGACTATACCTCAACAATCAGTCATACCTACACCCAAACCCACTTCTCCACCTCTCATTACGACCCACTAATGGGGTCCTATGCCAAAATTTTAACCAACCTCCTTGAGACTTCTATCATCACATTACTGTCACTCAGACCTTATGACCCCCCTCAAACCCAAGCCAAAGGGGTTTGATGATGCTAAAATTTACACCTACCATCGTGTGCCAGGGCACGATGTGGAGAATTACAAGGCCTTGAAAACCATCCTTATCTAGTTGTGTCCTCCAGAAGCCAATTTTTATGATGACAACCTTCTTGATGAGGACCATACCTCACTGACACCCCATTCCCACACTATCCACTCAACAACCATGACCTCCACCCCCACAACTCCTAGAGCCACCTCCAAGATTTGAAATTAACATGGTTCGCATCAGAGAACTTGTTGTGCCATCACCTAAATGTTGTTGTGCTCAGCTCACTTCATAAGGCTTTTCTCCCCCAGTAGGTTTTTTCCCATCATGTCATTATACCACTCATCCTACACCTTCTCCATTTAACAATTCCCTTCAAATCAACATGATACACATCACTACATGTGCTCAGAAGGATAAGGGAAAAGAAAAGGCAATTGACCTGCCAACCAATCCTATACCCAACATACCATCTACACCCATACGTAAAATCACTATCCGCAGCCCCACATACCCCATTTCTAATGGAGTCACACATCTCACCGTGCTTAAACAATTACACCAATCTCCCCTCAAAATGTCCTTATATGACCTAATCCAAACCTTAGAATCCCATAATCAATATCTCATGGAGTTTCTTCAATCTATTGAGGTTTTACCCAATGACCCTACACCCATAGCCTCCATTATCATACCCCATCATGTAGCCTCTCTTACCAAATTACCACCTTCATCTTTACCCCACCCTAGTCACCAAGTGGCCTCCCTTAGCTTCTTAGAGGAAGAGATCGCGCTACACTAAAATGATGACCCAGACCCTGCACTCTTCATCTCTATTCACATCGATGACATATGGGTATGATGTGTGATGATTGATTGGGGCACTAGCATTAACATCATTTCATCCCATGCATTTGCTCAAATGCACATACTTGACAATCACATGCATAAACATCTTGTCATGTTGTGTTCATTCAATGATGCTATTACCTCTACACTAGGCACCATCATCCTCCACATTTTTGTGTGCCCCCACACTGTTGCATAATTATTTTATGTTTTGGAGGGGGAATTTCAATATAACTTGTTGCTTGGAAAACCATGGATTCGTGTCATGGGTTGTGTTCCTTCCACTTTACATTGTTGAGTAAAGTTTGAGCATGAAGAACATACCTACACTATCCCATCTGATCTATCACCTTTTAAAACATGCAACATGCTTTACCAACCCAATGATGTGCTCATACCCATTAAGGCATCTAACTCCACAACTACTACTACTTCACCTACACCTCTGTTTACCAGTACATTCGCCACCTCCATCGCACATGCCTCTTGCATTCCTACCACCACCAAAACCTCCATGGCCGACCCATTAGCCTCCCAATCCATTAACTCCACTTTTGCATTGACCTTTGACACACCATCCATTCTAGCTACCTACATACCAGCCACCGATCTGTAACATTCCCATTTTAGTACATTAGAACAAGATTTTTTTTTTGATAAGTGTTTCCTAGTTCTAAATACATAATTTAGAACTCACAGATCAAAACAATCATTCCTATGATAGATAACCATATGCAGCTGTAATGACTCGGTGTACCACCGATCTATTCATTCCATGACTCAGTGATCTACCGATCTATACATGAGTATCATAGAGTTGGTGTTTTTATTTTAACACTACACTCTTGCATTTCTCTTCCCTAATCTGGGATTTCAGAATGCTCTATCCAAGGAACCTATCTGAATAATTGTTACCATTATTCATCAACATCTCATCCCTTAGACTAGGTCACATAGGACAATGCAATCAGTAGCTTGCGATACTTTGGCCAAAGATTTGAAACATACTGTTCATGTCTCATATTCCTTGATGGCATACTCATCAATCTAGAATTCTTCCTTCACCCCACTCCGATGTTAGATAGAATGTCTTATACTGACTTCTGTTAGTCTCCCCTATCCCAAGTCATTCACTCAGGAATGGATTAATAACATGACACATGTTATAAGGATGCTCTTGAGGACTAGGATAAGTTGACATACTGGGTCAACCACAGTTAACCCTGTGTGTCAAGGGTACCCCAAATCTCCAAGGGCAGCCTCATAACATGACCATGGTCCTAACCGATTCCAGAGTAAAAACTTGTTGGAGTTTAAGGTGTAAATCTTAACGATCAATGCAAAGGGTGTCACCATAAGTCACCTACATTTTTGTATCCTCGAGAATATCATAATCTTCTTGAAGGTACAATCCTGCAGTTGACATGTTCTGACATCCTACAAAAACTAACTCGAAAATATTTACTTAACTTCAAGGTGTGAATTAATTTGAGTTAAAATTACATTTAAGACTCTCCTAACTGGGTAGTCTTTTCCCAACCCCTGGGTTCCACACCCTTGAGTTGCTTTACGCAATTAAGTTCAATTTCATTAAGAGAAGTTTAATAAGATTTGATATCTCCCCAAGGAGACCATTGGTTCCCAATAACCTTATTCTACATAATTGGGCAATAGCCCTAAGTCCTCTCATAAGGATGCTAACTAAACCCATATAGGTTTATATCAGCTCCCTAGACTGAAATATATCTTACTTATTGGTATTAAGATATATTGATTTAAAACCATCAATTACGTTGCCTTGACTTAGATCATGGGTAGGGAGTAATAGATTACTCTTCCCGTTTTCAGCTACCTATTAGGGTGGTAGTTTAATCTTAACTTCACGAAAGGAAGTGGAATGATTTCCAGTTTAGCCTTATTCATAACATAAAAGAATTACTATTCTTTCATGAAGTATTTGGTCACATAATTTTTACAAGACCTACTTAGAAAATCCAAATAACTCCCAAGGTATACCATATTAAAATGCACTTACATTCAATCAGACCTAAGAAGTTCAATCCATCAAATGAAAATGTAGACCACATAAGTAACAATCTCTTAATTTCATTCATTTCCAGACCATACATTTACAACTTATGCACTTCAGCACATTTGATACAATGATCAACATCAAAATAATATCTTTCTTCCTATAATACAATTTGAGACAATCAAATTGAAATTCATCATTAAACCAGTTTAAACAATTTGAGCATCATATCAGATCTGTGTGCTTTTACCACTTACGATGTCCATCTGCAAAAATTGCTAGCACAGGTCAGTTCAATGAACTGAGCATGATAAGCACTAATTCATAAAACAATTGCATTCTACCAACTGTTTCCATTAGACAACCTGTTTAAATGAAATCATTTCTTTAAATCCTTAAACTTGAATCAGGCTAATCATTTTTCTACAATTCTAATATGACTTTAACGCATGACTCATATTATAGCTGCCAGTTAAACTTAAATATATTTTAGATAATTCATAGTATATATTAGAGACTAAGACGAACAAAATGAATCCAAACATCCATCCATCTGAAAATCAAGGACAACAATAATTAAAAAAATTACTCCATTCAAGAATTAATTCCTATCAGTACGTGCATCCAATAGGTGAGTATTTAACCATTAAAACAAAGGAAGATTATAACATCCAGCAAGCTCAACTGACGGGATTCCTATATACTCATAGCCTTATTTCAATGATATTGGCAAGTATACCAACTTCTACTGCAATACTGTTTTTATAAAAGTGGATAACCGTACAACTCAAACAGGATATTAAAATAACCATTAATAAAGAATAAGACTCCAGTCAAGAGTCAGTACTTACCAGTTTCTCCTTAAAATTTTTAACAATCTATTCTTCTTATGCCCGTACCATAGAATTCACATAAAGGTACAAAAGAAGAGAGCACTCATAGTTGCTAGACAAGGAGAGAATATTTTCTTAATCCAAAAGTTATATATCAATATATACTTCACAGCTTAGGAGAAAGAAACATAGGCATTTAGATCTCCATACCAATCATGTTCAAGACTATACCAACTTCCCAAGAGTAACGCATATACATCCAATCTTGAATTCAATAAGGAAGATGAGAGGGCAAGAAAATCAACACCCATCCCTTCCAAATACAAACCTGATTTCCATCCATGCAGACCTAGGATTACCCATATGTTAATAAACATCAGAGTTCCTCAAAGCAAGATTTTCTCTTGGTTAGGCTGTGTTCCCATTAACCAAGAAACGTCGTAAAGAAAACAATAATTACATTAATATTTCATCACATATAGAATCTATAATCATAGACCATCCAAATCCTTTTCACAGAGATGTAGGTTTAAATATAACATACATCATATGCATGCGACTAAATCAGTCGAGCTCAAAAGAAGGAACTACAGTTTCATCCCAATTCAATTATATAATCACCTGAAGCTATTAAGAAATAAAAGAGCTCTCGCGACCAAGCAATAATCAATAAACCAACCAAATTAGACCCAACAATTCTTTCCATGTCATTCTTCAAACATGAAATTACCCAACGCCATCACCTGACATGGCACATTTAGGAACTCATTACCTCAGTCGAACAAGAGACTAGGTAACATAATAAATAGAAGTCGAACCCATATACAAAAACAGCAAACATTTCAACTGAGTTGAATCCATATGTATACAAAGAAAACATTTCAACTGAGTCGGATCCATATGAATATACAACAAACATTTCAACTGAATTGAATCCATACAAATATACAACAAGGACTTCAACAAAAGTCGAGCCAACACGCAAACACATCAAGGACTTCAACATAAGTCAGATTCACATGAGAACACTGCAAGGACTTCTACAGAAGTTGTATCCAACAAATATTCACAACAAAGGCTTCAAGAGAAGTTGAAATCATACGAAAACATTGCAAGGACTTCAACAGAAGTCATATCCAACAAGTATTCACAACAAAGACTTCAACAGAAGTTGAAATCATATGAAAAAATTGCAAGGACTTCAACAGAAGTCGTATCCAACAAGTATTCATAGTAAGGACTTCAACAGAAGTCGAATCAAAATGTAAACACAGTAAGGACTTCAACAGAAGTCGTGTTCATAAATAATCCAACAAACATTTCAACAGAGTCTACGCATAACCAGGGAGTCCCAATTCAACAAGAGAGGAATAAAACCATCACAATGCTTCCAGAAAAACCAACTGTACAAAGAAATCATCTGAATAGATTTGTTCTAATGAAAGCATTTAAAGGAAAGCAAGATTTTTAAAAGTTAGGGCCTATCATGCTTGATAGTGTCGCTTCAAAATTCGAAGAAGACCTCTGAATGTGCTCACTCCTTCTCTTCTTCTTCCACGATAGATTAAACAACAATAAATTGTTACCTTCATGCCTTATAAAATTTCCCTGACAGAGAAAGAAGCTAGAAATTCTCAAAGTTGCCATACAACACAGAGTAGACGACTGGTTCGAAGAACCAGTGCTCAAGCAGAGTGAAAAATAGAGTGCATGAAAAACCAAACAACCAAACAATATTCCATCTGCATGCCTTCCCAAGAAATCCATGCTCGGGAACCAAAGTTCATTAATTATATTAACTGCCATCCTCCCGCCTATTCTCCACTGCCACCGACCGCCAAAATTGGTGATCGCCAAAAGAAAAAAAACAATCATTCCCATACTTGGTGATATTGCCACGTCAGATTACATTAGCCGTTTGTAACCTCCGCCAAACCTGACAGCATCCCAAGTCCTTCAACCTTATCCCCCTCATTAATGCCATGAAAACCACTGCCCATGACTTGCATCCCTTCATAGGTCCCCCTCCATTCTTATCATTAGTTAAGATAGGTTAGATCATAGTGTAGATCATAGGGTTAAGACATTAGTCTTACATCCATAGCGCTAGAAGAAGTTAACTCTAGGAGCATTAAGCTTATAGTTTAGGGCTAGGTTAGATTTGTAATTATTTTAACCAATAGGTTATAGTTTAGGTTAGGATTATTAACCTTAACAAATCCAGTCTAGGTCTCCAAAGTAGGACCAATCAACGTTAGAGCCAAACAGGGTAAAACATTCCTGTAAAGGATTCTATCGGGAATAGCTAAATTAAGCTTATGGTATAAACATGAACATCTTAGCTGGCTTAAGGTCTAGGCCTTCCCGATGTTACGGTATTTGGAACCAAATTTCATTTAACATGATCAGCCTGAGTTAAACTCCGGAATTTCTCATTCAACTCATTCAGACCTTGCAACTTTTGTAAGGTCAATGAATTTTGTTCATCCTGAATAAGATTAAAACATCTCTTGGATCAATGCAACTGATCCAAGCCTGAGTCATAATTATGGTTAAATCCACAATTCATCCCAAAATCAAATTGAACTCAGATACTAAAAATGAAAGAAATAAAAGAGTCCAAGCATATTCTGACTTAATTAAAGATCTTCAAGAGTAAAGAAGATACAATCCACATCAAGCATGACTTCACAAATCAAAGGAACACGTCCTTATACAGAAGAAATCATATATCAACACTTGAGTGCTCAAGAGGAAGTAACAACAGTTCAAGGTGTTACATGCTTCCCTCCTAAAATATTCATTGTCCCGATGATTACATCTTTTGATTTACCTTCATGTAGTCAATTTCTTAGTTCACAATACAAAAGACTATTTCCAACTTGAATAATTCTCGAAATCAATGTCATGATATAATTTATTCAACCTGGATAATGTTTGCCTCAAAGATGGCTTACATACAGACATGAAAATGATAAGTTCATAATAAATTTTTTTGTCAACATATTCTATTCTGTTCAAAAAATAAAGGGAAAATAAATTTTCATCTCTTCCAAATTTTCCCAAGTTGCACTTTCTTCGTTAAACTGGTCCCATTGGACCTTACATTGCTGTATTTCACGATTTCTCAAATGCAATTGGCGAGTTTCCAGCACTCATGTGGGCTTAACCACGATTATTCCTGGGTCTTGGACCTGCAAGGAATTCCAATTTAAAACATGTGACAAGTCTGAAACGTATTTCTTAAGCAAAGAAATATGGAAAACATCATGCATGCGAGACAAAGCAGGTGGTAATGCTAATCGGTAAGCTACAGGATTGATTATTTCGAAAATCTCGAAAGGTCCCACATAATGAGGTGATAGCTTGGCAACCTTGCCAAAAGTTATAGAACTCTTTCTAGGTTTAACACATAGGAAATTTTTTTCACCAAGTTCAAACTTTCGATCCACCCGCTTTAGGTCAGCATAGCTCTTCTGCCTATCTGCTGCTTCTTTCAATCGCTCATGAATCATCTTAATTTGTTGTTCCATTTCAGTGAGGATTTCTAGCCCAATTACTACTCTATCCTCAATACTATCCCAACTAACAGGGTTTCTGCACTTTCTTCCATAAAGTGCCTCAAAAGGTGCCATTTTAAGAGAAAAGTGATATGTGTTTTTGTATGCAAATTCAACTAATGGGAGATACTCTTCCCATTATACTATTGATCCATGCAATACATTCATAACATATCTTCCAACACCTGATTAACTCTCTCAGTTTGTCCATCCTTTTCTGGATGATATGCAGAACTAAAATTTAGTTTCGTTCCAAGAGCTGTATTAAGTGTTTGTTAAAATCTTGAGGTCATTCTAGGATTCCTGTCAGATATAATTAATTCAGGTACTCCATACAACCTGAAAATTTTGTGTACAAACCTTTTGGCTAACACTGGTGAATCATCCTTTAGATTTCCAGCGATGAAATGAGCTACCTTAGTTAGTTTATCTACAACTACCAAGATAACATCATGTTTATTCCTTGACATAGGCAACCGTTGTACAAATTCCATGCTTATTACTTGCCATTTATACTGCGGTATGCTATGGGGATATAATAGTCCAGCAGGGTGCATGTGTTCTGCCTTAACCCGCTGACATTCTAGAAAATGAGTCACAAAATCAATAACATCCTTTTTCATACCTTTCCAAAAGTATTGCTGTTTTAGATCACAAGCATTTTTGTGATACCCGGGTGTCCAGAGAAGGGTGAATTATGAGATTCAACTAACAATTTTTTTCTCAAATCATTTAGCACAGGTATGTATACTCTGTCTTCATAACTTAAAATTCCTTCATTATCAAAATGAAAAACTTTATACCTTTCATCTTTTGGTTCTGTAGCAAGTGCTGCTTTTACTTGCTAAAAGTATATATCAGATTCTAAGGCACTTTTTACCTCATCCTTAAACTGAGTTCTTAATGTTATAAGAGCAGAAATGTGCTTCCTATGACTTAGAGCATCTACTACTCTATTCTCTTTTCCTTTGATGTAACTAATATCAAAATCATATTGAGATAAAAACTCTAACCACCTTCACTGTCTTGCATTTAGGTTAGGCTGAGTGAAAATATATTTCAGCCCTAAATGAGTAGTTTTTAACTCAAAAGGTTTCCTAAGTAAATAGTGTCTCTAGACTTAAAGCGCATGAACAATGGCAGCAAGCTCTAAATCATGAGGGGCATAATTCAGCTCATGTAACTTAAGTTTTCTACTTTCATAAGCTATGACTTGATCATTTTGTAACAAAACACCACCAAGGCCTTCCCCAGAAGCATCTGTTACAACAGTAAAGTTCCCATTAGGGTCTGGTATAGCTAAAATAGGTGCTGAAGTCAACTGGATTTTCAAACTTTTAAAAGTAGTTTCACACTTATCATTCCAAATAAATTTCTTATCCTTCTTCTGCAATGAAGTTATCGGTGTAGCCACTTTCGAAAAATCCTTAACAAATTTTCTATAATAACCAGCAAGACCCATGAAGCTTCTTACTTCATGTACATTCTTGGGTGTAGGCCACTTGGTTATTGCCACTATTTTTGAAGGATCCACAGCAATTCCTTCTTTACTAATGACATGGCCCAAATAGTGAACTTCAGTATCAAAGAAAGAACATTTGGATAACTTATCGTATAACTTTATTTTTTTCAAAATTTCCAAAACTATCTTCAAATGCTCATTGTGCTCTTCGAAACTTTTAGAATATATGAGGATATCATCCAAGAATACAAGCAAAAACTTGTCCAAATATTCTTGAAAGATATTATTCATTAAGTTCATAAAATTTGTGGGTGCATTAGTTAATCCAAAGGGTAGAACCGTGAATTCATAATGTCCGTACCTAGTTCGGAAAGCTGTTTTATGAATATCTTCTTCTCTAATCCTTAATTGATGATAACCAGATCAAAAATCTATCTTGGAATAAACCACTGCCCCACACATCTAATCAAATAGATCGTCAATCCTTGGAAGTGGGTGTATGTTCTTAATTGTTGCTTTGTTTAAAATCCGATAATCAATACACAGCCTAAGTGTCCCATCTTTCTTTTTTACAAATATTACTAGCGCTCCCCAAGGTGAAACACTTGGTCTAATCAAACCCTTAGACAAAAGTTCTTGCAATTATGCCTTAAGCTCAACTAACTCTTTAGTAGTCATCCGATAAGGTGCCTTGGAAATAGGTTTTGTTCCTGGTTTGATTTCAATGGTGAAGTCAAATTCCCTTTTGGGTGGTAAACCTGGTAATTCCTCCAGAAATACATCCTTGAAACCTTGCAACAGTGGGAATCGTTTCATGGAATCACCATCTTCTTCTGAAAATTCAGATATCTTTACTGCATATAAGGTACATCCTTTGTTTTTAGCCTTTTTAAGTTACATAGCTGACAGTTTTCTAACTAAAATTTCCCGTTTCACACCTTGAATCTCTGCTACTTCCAGCCGATCATCTAAACATCTTATATTCTTTTCAAAGCAGTCTACTTTTGCTTTATGGTCAGCTAACCAATTGACACCGATGACAATGTCATAGGATCCCAAAGGTGTAACATAGAGGTCAACTTCCGTGGAAAAGTTAGGTAAGTCAAGGAATGCCCCAAAAAGACACATACTCACCGTATGAATAGAGTTATTACCATACAGTATAGTACAAGATTTATCCATTTTTCCAGCTTTTCTTTTAAGTTTAGAAGTAATTTTACTAGAAATAAAACATTTAGTAGCTCCTGTATCAAAACGAATAGTGACAGGTATGCCAAATAACTTACCTGGAACTTCTATAGGTGTCACTTTCTTTTCAGCTTGCTTGTCTGCTACTGCAGCATGTATCTTATGCTGCTGATTACGATCATCCCTCTTCAAAGGGAACTGATTTGCGTAGTGGTCTTTTCCACAATTATAGCAGCCTCTTACAAGTCCCTTTTTAGGCTCAAAATTACTTTCAGCCTTAAAATTATCACGTTTTCCTCCATAGGGCTTCTGCCCATTGTTATAATTTTTGGCAAAATTATCCCTTACATTTCTAGTAGGCTTATTCACTATCGTTTTCTTATTATTATCCACCGGAAACTTACTTCTATTTCCAAACTTTTTCCATGGCCCCTTCTTGGGTGCCAGTGAAGTTGAAGAAGGGTTTGCAATCTTCTTCCGCACTTCCTCTTTATGAGCAGAAATAGCCTTTAATTTCCGTTCTTGCCTTATGGCCTTTTCAACAACCCCTTCCATAGTGGTTGGGCTGTGAACATCAACCTCTCCTCCTATCATGAGATTTAATCCCATGATGAATTTCCATATTCTGAACTTCTCGTCAGTTTGATACTGCAGTACATACTTGAGGAGTTTTGTAAACTGCTCCCAGTATTCAGTTACCGTTAGCTTTCCTTGAGCTAAGTTTTGGAATTCTATCATTTTCAGATCATAGAAAAGTTGTGGCAGCCAACGTTGCCTAAAATATCCTTTAAATTGATCCCAAGTGATATTGGTCTCATCAATATTTAGCTCTACTTTACGGCTATCCCACCATGAAGATGCTTTGTGGGAAAGCTGATAGGCTCCCCAAATATCTTTGGTTTCCTCCGAGAAGTTTCTTATTGCAAAGTACTTCTCCATTTCACTGAGCCAGTTCTCAGCTCCATCTCCTAATGTGGTGCCATCATATTTAGGTGGACTTATCCTTTTTATATCATTAGTGAGTTCCGCTGCCAACCTGGCCTTTTTGTTTTCTGGTTGGGCAGGTGCATTTCTAGTGTTATTATCAACACCCATATCGGGGTTGTCCTCAGGAGGTAGCTGATTGTTGTTACCAGCTTCATCATTCTCCTCATTTCCCATTACTTGCTGTTCAAGTACAGCCAAACGATCTCTTTTGTCCAATAGGGCAGAAAGGATCTCATCAAGTTTTTGGGTTATTGCCGCCCCTCGTTCTGGTGGAGCATTATTCCCAACATTCCCTCTTGTTCTAACCATTTTTTTGTTACAAGAAAATTCAGGTTTTTATCAGATTATGGACACAATAGGTCCAAGAGCTGCAACCTTTAGCTCTGATACCAAGATGTAACATTCCCATTTTAGTACATTAGAACAAGATTTTTTTTTTTGATAAGTGCTTCCTAGTTCTAAATACATAATTTAGAACTCACAGATCAAAACAATCATTCTTATGATAGATAACCATATGCAACTGTAATGAATCAGTGTACCACTGATCTATTCATTCCATGACTCGGTGATCTACCGATCTATTCATGAGTTTCATAGAGTTGGTGTTTTTATTTTAACACTACACTCTTGCAGTTCTCTTCCCTAATCTAGGATTTCAGAATGCTCTGTCCAAGGAACCTATCTGAATAATTGTTACCATTATTCATCGACATCTCGTCCCTCAGACTAGGTGACATAGGACAATGCAATCAGCAGCTTGCAATACTTTGGCCAAATATTTGAAACATATTGTTCATGTCTCGTATTCCTTGACGACATACTCGTCAATTTGGAATACTTCCTTCACCCCACTCCGATTTTAGATAGAATGTCTTATACTGACTTCTGTCAGTCTCCCCTGTCCCAAGTCATTCACTCAGGAATGGATTAATAACATGACACATGTTATAAGGATGCTCTTGAGGACTAGGATAAGCTGACATACTAGGTCAACCACAGTTAACCCTGTGTGTCAAGGTACCCCAAATCTCCAAGGGCAGCCTCATAACATGACCATGGTCCTAACCGGTTCCAGAGTAAAAACTTGTTCGAGTTTAAGGTGTAAATCTTAACGATCAATGCAAAGGGTGTCGCCATAAGTCACCTGCATTGTTGTATCCTCGAGAATATCCTAATCTTCTTGAAGGTACAACCCTGCAGTTGACATGTTCCGACATCCTACAAAACCACCTCAGAAATATTTACTTAACTTCAAGGTGTGACTTAATTTGAGTTGAAATTACATTTAAGACTCTCCTAAATGGGTAGTCTTTTCCCAACTCCTGGGTTCCACACCCTTGAGTTGCTTTACGTAATTAAGTTCAATTTCACTGAGAGAAGTTTAATAAGATTTGATATCTCGCCAAGGAGACCATTGGTTCCCAATAACCTTATTCTACATAATTGGGCAATAACCCTAAGTCCTCTCATAAGGATGCTAACTAAACCCATATAGGTTTATATCAGCTCCCTAGACTGAAATATATCTTACTTATTGGTACAAGATATATTGATTTAAAACCATCAATTACGTTGCCTTGACTTAGATCATGGGTAGGGAGTAATAGATTACTCTTCCTGTTTTCAGCTACCTATTAGGGTGGTAGTTTAATCTTAAGTTCACAAAAGGAAGTGGACTGATTTCCAATTTAGCCTTATTCATAACATAAAAGAATTACTATTCATTCACGAAGTATTTGGTCACATAATTTTTACAAGACCTACTTAGAAAATCCAAATAACTCCCAAGGTATACCATATTAAAATGCACTTCCATTCAATCAGACCTAAGAAGTTCAATCCATCAAATGAAAATGTAGCCACATAAGTAACAATCTCTTCATTTCATTCATTTCCAGTCCATACATTTACAACTTATGCTCTTCGGCACATTTGATACAATGATCAACATCGAAAGAATATCTTTCTTCCTATAATAAAATTTGAGACAATCAAATTGAAATTCATCATTAAACCAGTTTAAACAATCTAAGAATCATATTAGATCTGCGTGCTTTTACCACTTACGATGTCCATCTGTAAAAATTTCTATCACAGGTCAGTTTAGTGAACTGAGCATGATAAGCACTAATTCATAAAACAATTGCATTCTACCAACTGTTTCCATTAGACAACCTGTTTAAATGAAATCATTTCTTTAAATCCTTAAACTTGAATCAGGCTAATCATTTTTCTACAATTCTAATATGAATTTAACGCATGCCTCATATTATAGCTTCCAGTTAAACTTAAATATATTTCAGATAATTCATGGTATATATTAGAGACTAAGAAGAACAAAGTGAATCCAAACATCCATCCATCTGAAAATCAAGGACAACAATAATTCAACAAATTACTCCATTCAAGAATGAATTCCTATCAGTACGTGTATCCAACAGGTGAGTATTTAACAATTCAAGCAAAGGCAGATTATAACATCCAACAAGCTCAACTGACAGAATTCCTTTATATAGCCTTATTTCAATGATATTGACAAGTATACCAACTTCTACTGCAATACTATTTTTATAAAAGTGGATAACCATACAACTCAAACAGGATAGTAATATAACCGTTAATAAAGAAGAAGACTCCAGTCAAGAGTCAAGTACTTACCAGTTTTCTCCTTATAATTTTTAACAATCTATTCTTCTTATGCCCGTACCATTGTAGAATTCACATAAAGGTACAAAAGAAGAGATCACTCATAGTTTCTAGACAAGGAGAGAATATTTTCTTAATCCAACAGTTATATATCAACATATACTTCACATCTTAGGAGAAAGAAACATAGGCATTCAAATCTCCATTCCAATCATGTTCAATACCGTACCAACTTCCCAAGAGTAACGCATATACATCCAATCTTGAATTCAATAAGGAAGATGAGAGAGAAAGAAAATCAACACCCATCCCTTCCAAATACAAACCTGATTTCCATCCATGTAGACCCAGGATTACCCATATGTTAATAAACATCAGAGTTCCTCAAAGCAAGATTTCTCTTGGTCATGCTGTGTTCCCATTAACCAAGAAAGGTCGTAAAGAAAACAATAATTACATTAATATTTCATCACATACAGAATCTATAATCATAGACCATCCAAATCCTTTTTCATAGAGACGCAAGTTTAAATATAACATACATCATATGCATGCGACTAAATTAGTCGAGCTCAAAAGAAGGAACTATAGTTTCATCCCAATTCAATTATATAATCACCTGAAGCTATCAAGCAATAAAATAGCTCTCGCAACCAAGCAATAATCAATAAACCAACCAAATTAGACCCAAAAATTCTTTCCATGTCATTCTTCAAACACGAAATTACCCAATGCCAATCGCCTGACATGGCACCGTTAGGAACTCATTACCTCAGTCGAACAAGAGACTAGGTAACATCATAAAAAGAAGTCAAACCCATATACAAACACAGCAAACATTTCAACTGATTCGAATCCATATGTATACACAGCAAACATTTCAACTGAGTCAGATCCATATGAATATACAACAAACATTTCAATCCATACAAATATACAACAAGGACTTCAACAGAAGTTGAGCCAACATGCAAACACATCAAGGACTTCAACAAAAGTTGGATTCACATGAGAACACTACAAGGACTTCTACAGAAGTCGAATCCGTCAAGTATTCACAACAGAAGGCTTCAACAGAAGTCGAAATCATACGAAAACATTGCAAGGACTTCTAAAGAAGTCGTATCCAACAAGTATTCACAAAAAATACTTCAACAGAAGTCAAAATCATATGAAAACATTGCAAGGACTTCAATAGAATTCATATCCAACAAGTATTCACAACAAAGACTTCAACAGAAGTCGAAATAATATGAAAACATTGTAAGGACTTCAACAAAAGTTGTATCCAACAAGTATTCACAACAAAGACTTCAACAGAAGTCGAAATCATACGAAAACATTGCAAGGACGTCAACAAAAGTCGTATCCAACAAGTATTCACAACAAAGACTTCAACAAAAGTTGAAATCATACAAAAAAATTGCAAGGACTTCAATAGAATTCATATCCAACAAGTATTCATAGCAATAAATTCAACAGAAGTCGAATCAAAATGTAAACACAGTAAGGAGTCCCAATTCAACAAGAGAGGAATAAAACCATCACAATGCTTCCAGACAAACCAACTGTACAAAGAAATCATCTAAACAAAGTTGTTCTAAATGAAAGAATTTGAAGGAAAGCAAGATTTTTAAAAGTTAGGGCCTATCATGCCTGATAGTGTCGCTTAAAAATTCAAAGAAGACCTCCGAATGTGCTCACTCCTTCTCTTCTTCTTCCACGATAGATTAAACAACAATAAATTGTTACCTTCATGCCTTATAAACTTTCCCCGATAGAGAAAGGAGCTAGAAATTCTCAAAGTTTCCATGCAACACAAAGTAGACGACTAGTTCGAAGAACCAATGCTCAAGCAGAGCATGAAAAATAGAGTGCATGAAAAACCAAACAACCAAAAAATATTCCATCTGCATGCCTTCCCAAGCAATCCGCATGCTCGGGAACCAAAGTTCATTAATTGTATTAAATGTCATCCTCCTGCCTATTCTCCACTTGCCACCAACCACCAAAATTGGTGATTTCCAAAAGAAAACAAACAACCATTCCCATACTTGGTGATATTGCCGCATCAGATTACATTAGCCATTTGCAACCTCCGCCAAACCTGACAGCATCCCAAGTCCTTCAACCTTATCCCCCTCATTAATGCCATGAAAACCATCACCCATGACTCACACCCCTTCATAGGTCCCCCTCCATTCTTATCATTAGGTTAAGATAGGTTAGATCATAGGGTAGATCATAGGGTTAAGACATTAGTCTTACATCCATAACACTAGAAGAAGTTAACTCTAGGAGCATTAAGCTTATAGGTTAGGGCTAGGTTAGATTTGCAATTATTTTAACCAATAGGTTATAGTTTAGGTTAGGATTATTAACCTTAACAAATCCAGTCTAGGTCTCCAAAGTAGGACCAATCAGCGTTAGAGCCAAACAGGGTAAAACATTCCTGTAAAGGATTCTATCGGGAATAGCTAAATTAAGCTTACGGTATAAACATGAACATCTTACCTGGCTTAAGGTCTAGGCCTTCCCGATGTTATGGTATTTGGAACCCAAATTTCATTTAACATGATCAGCCTAAGTTAAAACTCCGGAATTGGCTCATTAAACTCATTCATACCTTGCAACTTTCATAAGGTCAATAAATTTTGTTCATCCTGAATAAGCTTAAAACATCTCTTAGATCAATGCAAATGATCTAAGGTTGAGTCATAAAGATGGATAAATCCACAATTCATCCCGAAATAAAATTGAACTCAAGTACTAAAAATGAAAGAAATAAAAGAGTCCAAGCATATTCTGACTCAGTCAAAGATCTTCAAGAGTACAGAAGATACAATCCACATCAAGCATGACTTCACAAATCAAAGGAACACGTCCTTATATAGAAGAAATCATATATCAACACTTGAGTGCTCAGGAGGAAGTAACAACAGTTCAGGGTGTTACATCCCTTGGAAGGTGTTTTTCAATGCCTCACTCTAGGGGAGTAACACCTATATAGTGTCAACACATTCCTTACTTCACAAGAGTATGGAAATCTTCACCAACACCCTCGCTACGATCACCACATAGGAGAACACCTCCTTTATGGTCCTCCTAATCTTCATACTAGTCTCTCCTATGGGGGACTTGATATTACCACTTACACACCCGAACCACCGTCACAAACCCACCCATTTTCTGATGACTTTTAGTCTCTCACCAATCACCCTTTTTCTCACACCTTCCTACATCGATGTGCATTGAAGGGTTTTGGTTTTGTATTTTACAAGCAAGGCTGCCATACCATTATTCCATGTACCACCCATAAACATAACAACCATAGTGGTATCGGCTTTCCTAAACCACCTACCAAATAGACCCACATTGAATTCATCAAAGACATCAACCCTTCTCCACCTTCACCCGCTCTGCCTTCATCACCACCCTCACCGATGGAGTCAATGGATCTAGAATATATCCCTCCTATTTTTTTTTCATAAACACCATTTCCTTGGGGCTTCTGACTTATCAACATGAGGGTGAGGCCCGTTCCCCTCTTCCCTTCATGTATCCTGAAATGATCAATGACGATACACCTTTAATTAATGTCATTCAATGTCAGGATGATGAATCTATACTCACCTAGCTCAGTGCGGAAGATTCATTTATTCATCATTCATTACCCTCTGAGACACAAACCATGTTGAATGAATCAACTATCAAGATCAAAATTCACACTCAGGATGACCTGCACATCCTAAAGATTGGTTAATCTTTAGATGTTGTTGAACATGAAGCCATCACTTCTTTTCTCAAAGATCATAACCACACTTTCACTTGGTCTTACGTAGACATGCCCGGTATTGACCCCACCATAGTGGTCCGCAATATCATAACCATTCCCGATGCCAAACCCATCAAACAAAAGTTGAGTAAAATGTACCCTCACATTGCCCTTCTCATCAAAGAAGAGCTTCAATGCCTTCTTTCTGTTTCCTTCATATTACCCATTGATTATCATCGTTGGATTTCTAACATTGTCCCTATCACTAAGGTGATAGGGGCTCCACATTTGCATAGACTTCTATGACCTCAACCTAGCCTTCCCGTAGGATGACTTTCCCTTAGCCGGTATTGATCAACTGGTTGACCTTACCATTGGTCACGAGATGCTATCACTCATGGATGGCTTCTCGGGTTATAACCAAATCTTTCTTGCCCCAGAAGATCAACACAAGACCTCATTCATCACCCCCTGGGGGACCTTCTGCTACCAAGTCATGCCTTTTGGCCTTAAAAATGCTGGTGCCACATATCAACAGGCTATGACTTACATCTTTGATGACATCATGCATCACATATTGGAAGATTACATAGATGATCTCTTGGCCAAATCTAAGTGCCACTCCGAGCACCTTACCATCCTCAAAACTATATTTGACCATCTCATTAAATATTACGTTCACCTTCACCCTAAGAAGTGCATCTTTGTGGTCCTCTCAGGAAAACTACTGGGCTTTATCATTTCCCTATGTGGTATAGAAGTTGATCCTACTAAATTCAAAGCCATTCTCAAAATTCCTCCACCCACTAACCTTAGACAACTTCGTATCCTGTAAGGTAAGTTGCAGTCTATTCACCATTTCATTTCATAATTATCTGATTGGTGCTAACCGTTTCATCATCTGCTTAAGAAGTATGTCTCCTTTAAATGGTATGATGACTACCACAAAGCTTTTAAGGCCCTAAAACAATACCTTCTCCAACCATCCATACTCATTCCACCTAAAGAAGATCAACCTTTCGACTATACATATCAACTACCGATCACTCATGGGGATCCATGCTCACACATCACGATGAACAACATAGGGAGTAGGTGGTCTATTACATAATCCGTACTCTTTTGGAATATGAAACTTGATACACAAATCCTGAAAAAAATTGGTTAGCCTTAGTTTTCGTTGCCACAAAACTCCGTCATTACCTACTCAACCAAAAAACCTATGTTGTAACCAACACCAACCCCTTACACTTAATGTACACCAAGCCTTATCAAAATCAGCATGCCACATTCTTGCTTATGATTTTAGCTGACCTCAACCTTGAATTTTTTCATCAAAAGTCCATCAGGGGTCAAGCCATCACTGACCAATTGGCCAACGCACCTATTTCCAAGGATCAACCCTCTAATTTTGACTTTCTAGATGCATCAATTGCTACCCTTTCCCTAGATGAACCCCCTTACCAAATGACACTCTTCTTCAATGGTTCCAAGTGTTAGCATTGGGGTGGGACTTGTATTATCCTCATTTCACTTGATGGTGAACCCGTGCCTTTGAATGCACAAACAATATCACCAAATACGAAGCACTCGTATTAGGTCTCCAAGCCACATATGCCCTAGATGTCAAATCAATCAACATCTTTGGTGATTCTCAATTGGTCATAAACTAAGTCAATGGTATATACCAATGTCGTAATGAGATAATTCAAAATTATAAACATCATGTAGACATAATTTTGACCACCTTTGACCGTTACGCCGTTCAAACCATCCCACGTTCAACCAATAAATTTATAGACACCATGGCCTACTTGGCTTCCCAAATACCCACTTCGCCCACCAATTCTAAAATCTTTTTCACTGTATAATGACTGCTGTCACCTTCTTATCTACCTCATGATGTTTACTCCATCAGAACTGTCACCTCTGACTTGAGTGACCTTTGGTACAAACAATACTCTGACTATCTTTCTCTCTCCATCTTACCTCCTGATCTCACCCGTAATGGACAATGCACCTTCCTTAAAAAGGTATCTCATTATGTAATCCTGGGGGGCCTCCTCTATAAGCGTGGATTTGATGGTATTATCTTACGATGCCTCACAAGTTCTGAAATTCCTTATATTATTAATGTGGTTCATGATAGCATATGTTGAGGTCACTTCAATGGCCTTGCTGCTGTTAAACAGATTCTTCACCTGGGCTATTACTGGCTGACCCTTAACAATGATTGTTGTGACTATGTCAAGCATTGTGTAAAATGATAACACCATGCCAACCTTCATCACACACCCAGTCAAGCCTTATAGGTCACCCATGACCTTTGGCCCTTCTCTCAATTGGTTTTGGATCTTGTCAGAGAAATCAATCCCCATACTTCCTAGTGCCATCAATGGATCATCACCGTTACCAAATACTACACAAAATGGGTGGAAGCCATACCACTCATCTCCATGAAAGCCAAGAAAATATGCGAGTTTATCAATCATCACATCATTTGTCACTTCGGTATTCCTCATTTCCTCATCATTGACAATGGAAAAAAATTCAAAAATAAAACATTGCAAAAACTTTACGATGCCTTTAGTATTCAGCTCAGTTTCTCATGAGCTTATTACCCATAAACCAATGGCCAACCTGAATCCACTAACAAAACCTTAAATAAAATTCTCATGAAATTGGTCAATGATACTAGGAAGGACTAGCATACACACATTCCTTTTTCCCTATGGGCATACCGCACTAGTATTCGCACTTCCACTGCCACTACACCTTTTTCTTTGGTCTACAGTATAGAGGTTGTTCTACCTATAAAAGTCTAGGTTCCCTCACTCTGCATTTCTCTCCATAACATGTTCAATGATGATGATTTTCATCAGGACCGTTTAGCACAACTAGATTTATTAGATGAACATCATCTTAATGCTCTAGATCACCTTCAAGTTTACCAAAAAATGTATCAAACATGCCTATGAAAAACGTGTCTAGAAATTAACTTTCCAATTTGGTGACCTTGTCCTGAAAGAAAATCAACATTAACCAAAGAAAAAAAAATTAAATGGGAAATTTTTTCTCCTAATTGGCTTGGACCATACATCGTGACTCATACATATGGATCAGGTGCTTATCGTTTATCTTCACTCGATGGTAGACCTGAACATGAGCCCCTTAATTCCTTACATCTTTGACCATTTTATTATTGAATTATAGTCCTACATCACTTTTTTCCTCTTTCCATGCTTGTCCCTTGAGCACTCTCCCCTTATTACACCTAACCAATGATTAAACAAGAATCATGTGAGTACCCGTCACTCATTATCTTCTCTTGAATATGTGCACCATAGTTCTGCACATAGCATGATTTTCACGGATAATTTTCATCTACCTTTAGATGAGATCCCATGGTTGTTCCACCCTACTCTTTGAACAAGAGTCCTATTCTTCACCTTGGTCTTGTCCATGACTTCAAAGCCCTCACATGGGACGTAGCTCCTTGAGTCAAAATTCTAATATAAAATATGACTCCCTTAAAAGGACATCTACCTCTCGACAATCGCTGTTGTAAATAGAATGCTCCCTCAAAGGATAGCTATGTAAAGCTAAAAAAAGAAGAGAAAAGTGGAAGCTTCCCGCATTGATCAGTTTCATGAAGACCTCAAGGAGTTAAATTCCTCATCCCATATAGACTTCCCGCAGTGATAAATCTATCTCAAATACAAGTCAAAACAGAGAATGTTTTAGTCATGGACTTGCCCATTGTGACCTCAGATCTCTTTCCCAAAGATCATGCCACCTCATACCATATAAAAAATTAACTACCTTTCACCCTTATCACCATTCCTGTTCCCATTTCCTACCGCCTCAAGGGACCTCTTGGAAACCAACACATTCGGTGATCATGTGATTACTTTTCACCTTAGAACCATCAATCATGCAATGTCTTTAGGGTCTGACATTCATTACCTCCTCCATGGTATGATCTATTCGGTCTAATCCTAACCAATCAGGTGGCTTTATTTCCCCCTCTTATCTTTTCACCTTCTTTATTTATGTTTTGATTACCTTATACAGAATTTGGTCCTCAACACTTACCTTTGGGGTAATATTCTTCTTCTTTCACCACAATTGTCATCACCTATATCATTTTACCTATAACCCACTCACACCTAACAAACCTAAACCCACAACATGCCTCAAACCTATCAAATCATTTTCATACCTCATCACATTATTCCCTAGCTCATGGGAGAACTACATCGGCCTGAGGTCCCTTTTCGCCGAGACTATGTAGGAAACACTTCGAGGGAATGGGGCCCTTGGAGGTTAGCTCGGCCACTCTCTACCCTAACCAATTCATCTTTCATCTTCCTAAATTACATTCTACCCCACTTAGTTTACTTTTTAATATCAACAATTGAAAATTAAACCACATACATAACAATTTGCTTGACATTTTCATCCTCATCACAACATACATTTATTACAACTACCATCATCATGCATATATTATAACACATATACTACATGAAACATTTTATCATTGATTGCACAAAATAATGAATCACAACCTCCACTATTTTAAACACAACCATGCCCAAACAAACCTGACTCGATCCATGCCTAAACCAACCTGACTCAATCCATACCTATGACCTAACTCAATTCATGCCTAAGACCTTATTCAATCCATACCTATGACGTGAGTCAATCCATGCATATGACCTGACTCAATCCATGCCTAAACCAAACCTGAATTCATCATGCCTAACTCACCTAATTTCCATCCATATCAAAACAACAAATCAAAAGTCTCATTAAAACATCAACAAATTAGGAATCTCATGTATCTCAACATATAAATAAATGTGTATCACAATACAATATACAAGGATATCTCATAATGTCTATCTCAAAATAAATCATCGACACGCAAGCTGATACTCAATACAAAATGTCATTGGCACACAGGCCAATATCCTATACAATAAAATAATAAACCAATACAAAATCTCTTTGGTGCATAAGTCGGTATATGCTCAAAATATACACAAACTCTTGTACATCCACACTATCTTCGGCATGTAGGCTGTTATATATAAAAAAATGACTACCATACATTAAAAATCAGGATCCATATATCAGGCATCTCGGTGGATATCCTCCATATCTATATCTCCTGTACCCGCTACCTCCTCGGCCACTATCTGGTGACCGGATAACATCTCCCCACCCATCAGAGGTGGTGGCTAGGTCACTATTGGTGCCTCACCTGGAGTTGGTCTCCGTGTGCTAATAGCCTCTCCTTGATCTGGCCTCAGAGCTTGATGGCCCCCTATGCTCTCCATAATATGAGTGCGGGATCTAGTCCTCTCACTCGATGCCTGCTATACCCGGTACTCTCCATAGGATAGAAATTCTATCCCAGCCACCATCAGCTGGTCTTGGTAGTATCTAGACTCACCTAGGGCATCATGTACCTAGATATAGGCATGGTCTATGGTGTCCCCATAGGCCTCGGCCCCTGTACCTATCCTACAGGACCATGTCCCACTTTTACCTGTGAACTCGAACTTAGTCCCATTGCTTGTGGTGGTGGCCCCTACCTTTTTGCCTGTAAGGCCCCAATTTATGCCTGGGCTATGGCCAATTGGCCCTACAAACCTGCCACCTGTGCCTGTAAGACCATCACCTAACTGTTATCCTCCTCTCCGTCTCCATGCCCACCACTAGGCATCTTGGCTTGTAGACTAACCACCTGTACATGTAGCTCCGATACCTCTACCTATGAGCACACAAGTTGTGGTTACACCATACCCAACTGGGTAATCAGAGTAGCCACCTGCCCCTATAGGGAATCTCTCTACACCTTGATGGTGGCTAGATCTGGCTACCCTAATATGGGTGGTATGGCTTGTAGATACACCACCCATCATTGTCTATACCTATCTGTGATCCCAACATCATCTATCTACTGGTCCACTACCTACTCCTCCTACCTTGTGGGCACTATCGACTGTGGTAGAGGTAAGGGCCTCTCCACATCATCTCTCTTGTACTACAGGAAGGGTGGAGGTATGTCCTGTAATAGCCTAAATTGCCACCTGACTTTGTCAACTAGGATCATCTTGTGCTCCCTAGCATGATGACCTTGTATCCATCTCACCAGTTGGAGCTCAACTAGCTCCTCACACATATGCCTATATGAGGGGAATCCCACATGTGACCTTCATATAATGTCCACTCTAGACAACCCCTCTAATAAACGCCAGAAATATGCCACATCATGTGTGGGTCTATGTGATCTCCACTCTCCTATAGTAGGCACCCATCACCTATACCCCACCCACACCAATCTTGGTGGGAATGCATTTGCTTGGGGCATCCCTACCAGCCACACACAAACTATGTGCTCATAAGCCCAGTAATGAAATAAAAAGGTACAACATAGGTTGAACCTACACAGATGCCCATATGTCCACAACTCCCTATATAGCTCCACCAGGAATGTTGGTGCCCAGGAAAAATGGGTTTGATCTATCATCATGTCGTGGAGTACCCCCATCAATGATTGGGGAAAATGTCCACCCTCTGCATCTTGTAGTGCAAAGTAGCACACTGCCTCCATCAATAGAACTACTAGCCTCATCTTCTCTGGATAGACTAGGTACATCTCTCCATAGTGAATGATGGCACTATGAAATGTCAGATCGGCCATCCCCTTACCAAACACCGTCAATATCAGCTCCTCCGAGGCCTCAGACGAGATAGAGTAAACATGCATACCCAATATGGGTAGCCATAGAATCTTGAACATGTCCTCTAGGGTGACAATGATCTCACCCATCGGCAGGTGGAACATGTTGGTCATGGAATCCCATCTATTGATGAGTGTGACCATCAAACTAGGCTTCCAGATTGCATGTCGATAGAGTCAAACCGCACTCAAGCCCACCACCTCCACATGTTGTAGCTCCTCAGGGGTCGTTGTGCCACACACTATCACAAGTAGGGGTGGAACCTTGTCCCGCATATGTAGTTGATCTCTCCCCTACATCTAATATGAACAATACATTAATCTACATTTATCACACCCATACTTGCCCCCTATTTTTTCCCAACACCCTCTTTTACCATTACCCATCTTAATCACCTAATGTGTGGCACTTTTTGCCCCTTGTCACCCAAAAACCAACCAGTGTCAGTTCTCTCTAACCAACCTCTGTCACCCCTTAACCAGCATTAATCACTTGCTTAGTGACCAATATCGGTTACACACTACCGACACCGGCCAACCTGACTCATGTCGGTCACTGTTGTGGTGAAAATATGTAACCCCCAAACCCCATTTTCTTAAAAATTTCCCCTTGACCCTTTTACCCACCTAAAAACACCTACAGCTCCCTTAAACCTCATCCCCTCCCCTCCTCTCCCACTTATTTCTCTCCCCATTCCTATTTAACCCACTTTACCCTCCCATTTTCAAATTTTATTTTTTTCCCCCACCCAAAACAAAAACCATTTTTTTTTACCAATCATCTAATCTATCTAACCAAATACAGCTAGAGTTAGATGCTTACTTCATCATGTTGCCATCGCCTCGGTGGCACATCTGGTTGCTGCACTAGTGGCCCACCTAATTTCTCTCCAGCCTCTTCCATCACCAAATCTCCACCCAGATATCCAACCAATTAAATCACACGCACCGATCCTATCGACCTACCTCTCACCTACCAATCACCTGTCTTTCACCCCGCCAACTCAGCACTCCATTCCGTCTGGACACTTTTCCCTCTTTTCTCTCTCTTTTGTCATTTTCTCAATTTTCTGAATGAAAAATGAATAACAAAAAACATGGATTTTTTTTATAACAAACCCGACCTAACCGATGTCAGTTTCCCCCTCACTAGCATCAGTCACATGCCCTACCTTACTATGGCCAATTTCACTATATCGGCGTCGGTTACCCTCAACCGGCATCAGTCACCCTATCTTGTAGAAAACCCAACATTTTACCTTATTACCCTTCCTATCCTTCCTTTTTTCCCACACCTCCCATTTACCCTAACCATTTACCTCACCCAACCTTTACCCTGACCATTTACCTCACCCAACCTTTACTATGACTATTTAACTCACCCTCCTGACCCCACATTTTTACTACCTACCTTTTTCCTCCTTTGGGGACTCATTATTTTACCCATCCCTCGTCCTTACACATTCCGTGACCTAGATCTTTGGCCCTGGACCATCACTAGCGACCTTTGATCTCGTATGTTTGCTATACCTTGTGGTACTGTTACCTGTGTTGATTGACCTGATGACCCTACCTTTCCTCTTGCTATGACCATTTATCCTGACCTTACCTTTGGTGTAGTGGAACATATGTAAACGTTCCTGTACCTAACCTATGTTGCATTTCCTGACCATATCCTATACCTTGGATATCGGAATCACTTCAACCTTGTTTGGATAAACCTATCGACCTTATATGATGTAGATTTTTCCTTCTCTTCAACTCGGTAGTGTGCTACAGTTTATACATGTGTGTGCATTTGACTATTACTACCTTTGACCCTGAACCATTACCTAGATTACCTAAGTAGACCTATAAGCTTTGTTTTTTCCCCTGTTACCCACCTACCCCTTTCTCACATTTACCTTTTATCAAACCACTCACTGATTCTGCCTTCGGCCTTCTCAGTTCCTAGTTTGAGGGGGATCACTGTCACCCACACATGGGGTAACCACGTCTTATTTTTGTAAATGTCACTTACCAATACAAGCTCGTAACAAAAAGGGGCAAAATGTAGACACTAAAATTAGGTCACACTTCCCTTTGGTCCCTTGAAAAATAAGCACCTTCATCACATTCACCTACCCATGGCCCCCTTCACCCCACTAATATTAATTTAATTAATTTAATTAAATTAATTCATTATCCTCACCATATTTATTATTTAAATATCTTAATTTAGATAATGTCCACACATATACCTCACCTAGACACCTCATCAAGCCAACTCACCCCAAGACCTATTCTTAGTAAGTTGTCATAACTAACTAAGACTTACCCAAACCCTAAAAATCAATGCATGCATTCCCTCTAACCACATTATCACATGCTTATAAGAATCTTCAAGTTTGATCTGTGGGTTAATGACACCAGATCCAAGAAAATCAAGAAGATCTCCCTAGTTTAGTAAACCTAGGAAATCCCACCCTAACCGAGCCAGTCACCCTTAACTGCTACCAGTTAAGTTGGAACCACCATTGGTCACATTTTAACTCCCAAAACAACCTTAATTTATAGGTTGGAAAACATTGGTAGAGGCCAGAAAGATAACACATCTTCTGAGAATAAATTTCAGCAAAGAAGACACATGTAAGGAAGGAGATCAAGCATTTTATCTTACACAAACATCCAACATTCACCCCAACAAGGATTTGATCTAACCAAGCAAAAAGGAATGCACGTGCAGCATGTACAGAAGGTTTTATATGATTGGTGATCATCTGTGGTCTTCAGCCTCTTACCAACACCTTCATTCCTCACTCACAAGCATCTGTAACTAGATTCTAAGTAAGTTGAATGTTATATTCCTCTAGTTCATTCATTTCATCATTATATTGCCATCCTTGTTTCTCCTAGCCACCCACTGACCTCCATTAACACTCACTCCTCCATATCCCCAATAAAACTTCTCCAAATCCCATCCAACCACCTAATACCTCATTCTGACCAACCAAAGTTCTTTGTGCAATCATAAGGGAGACCAAAAGCTCATTCTATGGCATTCCCAGTTTTCTACAGTCACCAACACCGGTTCTCCCCAACCGGTGTCGGTCATCCTTAACCGGAATCAATCTCTTTATTCACCAATACAACCTAGAACAGTAACCTATCCACCTATTCCCACATTACCTTTATTCACCTATGATCTTCCTGAGACCTTTATTAGACCTGTAGAGACCCAAAACCAATTATTTGACCTTCAGATCTTATTTTAACTTATCCTGTTAGATTAGATATTTCTTATTGTATTTTGGATGAGATACCCATATCATTTTAATTACAATAGGATTTAATTCATTACCCACATTAAATTTTTGTAAATAGTGGACTGACATCCATCTAGGAAGCATCACACTTCCTGGATCTAGCACACACTAGGTAGTTCACTGCACATATTGTTTAACTCTTTCTGGTGGTCTTGATTTTCATTACAGGTAGTTCCTCCTAGCCAAAAGGAAGTTCTCATGATTAGCTATGGATTCATAAGTCATACACGCACAATAACCCAACAACCAACATTCCAATAGGTATTCTGTCTACACCTGTTACCCTATCTGTTTCTTTAATATTCAAAGAAAGGTCTAAGAGTCAGGTGAAAAAAATTGAGAAGCAATACAAGTAATGGTATCTATGAATTTTTTAGTGGATCATGGAGTGGTTTGAATGAGGAAGTGGTCAAACATTGTCAAAAGTATGTTGACATGATGCTTATACTTTTGAAGTTCCTTATTATGAAACTAGTAAAAACCATTGAATTGGGTCACAACCAATTCAAAGTCACCAAATATATTAATGGATTTAACATCTAGGGAAATAGAAGTTTAAAGGCATAACACAAGTACTTCATACTCAGCCATGTTATTAGTGCAGTCAAATTCTAATTTACAGGATAGTGGCATAGGCTCATCATCAAGAGGAATGAGGATGACCCTTGCACCTCCCCCACATTGACATTTGGATCCATTGAAGAATAAGTTCATTTAGTAAATAGTTTCATCTAATGAAAGAGTGGCAATGGATTCGTCAGGAAGTTAGAAGATTGATTTCAAGGGAGAGGAGCATCTGTAAGTTGATCTACAATGGTTTTTCCCTTGATAAAATTTTGATGAATGAATTCCATGTCTAGGTCTACAAGGAGCATGAGCCAATGTGTCGTGCATTGGTGATGGTAAGGTTTAGCATACATGTAATACATAGGGTCGGTGTTGGTGATGATGAGGTTTTGTGGTTAAGTAGGTAGTGGCGAAGTTTAGTGGCCACGAAGACCAAGGCTAGGAAAATCTTTTTAGCATGAATATACCTAGTCTCATACTCTAAAAAATTATGAATTATGTAATAAACTTCTTGCTCCCTATGTTTCTGATTGTGATGAGTGAGTATGGCATCCAAGGAATGGTTAGTGGAAGAAATGTAGAGGTAAAAATGTTTGTCAATTTTAGGTGGGATGAGCACAGGTGGCTAAAGAAGGTATTTCTTCAACAATTCAGAGGATTTAGTGTGCTCATCGTTCCAATTGAAGGATACATAATTTTTAAGGAGATGATGAAAAGGGTGACATCATTCGAAAAGTTAGGAAATAAAGCATCAAATGGATTGTAATTTTCCTTACAAACTATGAAGTTGTCAAAGGTTAGTAGGTGGAGGCATCTCAAGAATAGCCTTGATTTTGGTAGGATTGATTTTGATGCCCCATAAAGAGATGATTAAACCAATTATTTTTTTGGAGAGAACGAAAAATACACACTTCTTTGGTTGAATGCAAACACAATATTGGATGAGGAAATAAAAAATGGCTTTAAGAACTGTGAGGTGTTCGACACAACTTTTGGACTTACCAAGAAGGTTGTTGACATAATCTTCCAATATGTCAAGCATGATATCATGGAAGATATAGGTCATAGCTTAATGATAGGTGAAACTAGTGTTTTTCAAGCCAAAATGCACGACGTGATAACAGAAGGTCCCCCAAGGGGTTATGAATGTGATTTTTTTGTTGATCTTCTGAAGTGAGTAATATTTGATTATAACCCAAGAATCCATCCTAAGAGATATCATCTATTGGTTAGATATAAGATTAATGAGTTGGTTGATGCTAGGTAGATGAAAGTCATCCTTAGGGAAGGAAAGGTTAAGGTCATGGAAGTCTGTGTAGATGCAGAGTCCCCCTGTAACTTTTTTGATAGGAACAATGTTAGAAATCCATTGTGGTTAGTCAATGGGTAGAATGAAGGAAACAAAAAGAAGGTGTGGAGTTCTTCTTTCACAAGAAGAGAAATGTGTGGATGCATTTTTTTCAGCTTCTATTTCATGAGTTTTACATTGGGGATAGTCACAATATTGTGGACCACAATATTAGGGTCAATACCGGGCATATCGGCATAACACCAAGCAAAATCATTGTTATGATCTTGAGGGAAATAAGTGAAGGATTCATGTTTGGAAGAATATAAATATTGGCCTATCTTTAGAATTTGAGGATTGTCTTGAGTGTGAATGTTGATCTCTATGGTCAATTCATTCAACATGGTTGGTGTCTCAGAAGGCAACGACCAGTGAATGTAAGAATAATTTGTAACTAAATATGTGAGAATATAATCATCATCATGACATTGAATGAAATTGATAGAAGGTTTGTCATCATCTAACATGTTAGGATAAAGAAGAGGAAGGGAAAAGGGAACCTTTCCATCACAATGATAGGTCAAAGGTCCCAAGGAAATGATGTTCACAAATAAATAAAAGTTAGGAGGGATGGATTCCAGATCCATGGATTTCGTGGGTGAAGATGGTGTGGTAGGTGAGTTAGGTGGGGAAGGCTTATCTTCCTATACAAGTTTGATTCTATACTTCTTAGGAAGAGGTGGCATAGAAAATCTAAGACCTTAAAGGTCTTTGTGTTTTTGGGTGGTGTAAGGTATGACTATGTGATGACCTTTCTCAAAAATACCAAAGCCAAATCCCTTCTAGGCACATCAATGAAGAAAAGTGGGGGTGAAGCGGTGGTTAGTGAGGTATTGGTAGTTATATGAGAAAGGTTGGGTTTGGGTAGGTGGTTTAGGAGAATAAGAAGAAGTGTCAAGCTCCCCATATGTTAGGTTGGTGGGAAGGTGGGAAGGACCATTTGGGAAAACCTCTCCTACATGATGGTCATAACGTAGGTGTTGGTGAAGGCTTCCGTACTCCTGAGGAGTAATGAAAGTGTCTATGTTTTATAAGTGGTATTCCCCTAGGGAAAGGAATTGAAAAAAAACTACCAAGGGGTCTGAGGTCGGTACTTTGGTAGTGGTAATGGATGAGCTACTCAAAGCCTGATAAGGTGGGGCATCAATTTCTGATCAAATAGGCGGGTTGGTAGATGGGATAGTTGTGGAAGTTACAGAAGTAGAGGGGATAGATGGGTTATTTGTGGAAGGTGTAGAAGTAGAAGTGGCAGATGAGGTAGTGGAAGGAGATGAAGCAACAAGGATGGTAGATACCTTAACTAGAACAAGGACATCACTTGATCAATAAATCATGTTACAGGTTTTAAAATGTGAAGGATCCACTTGAATGGTGTAGGGGTACCCTTCATATTAAAATTTTAGGCAACGGTGAAGGGTTGAAGGTACACTTCCCATGGCATGAATCTATATTCAGACAAACAACATGTTATATTTAAATTCCCCCTCAAGAACATAGAATAGTTTGGGACTAGTACGGGGACCCACGCGAATACAGAGGATGACGGTGCCAAGGGTTGAAGTCATGGCATCATAGAAAGAATGCAACATAACAAGGTTACTATGCATAAAATTGGTAGGTATGCACAATTTTTCATACACATGGGAAGAAATGATATTAATGCTAGCACCTCCATTAATCATAACACATCGAATGCGAGTGTCGTTGATGTAAGCAGAGTTGAAGAGAGTGGGATCAGGATCATCTGATTGTAGAGGGGAAATATCTAAGTTAGAGAAACTAATGACAAAAACTTGAGGAGAGGTAATTGGGGTAGAATTTTGAGGCGTAATGGTGAGGGAGGCCACATGACGAGGGGTAAACATGGTGGCCATAGGTATAGGATCATTTGGTGGAACCTCGATAGAATACAAGACCTCAATGAGGGTCTAACAATGAGACTTGGAGGTTTTAATTAGGTCGTACAAATACATCTTTAAAGGATATTGATGAAGCTATTTAATTATAGAGTGATGTTCAAGTTCATCAGAAACAAGATAATTCGGCACACAGATGGTTACCTTGAGGGCAGGTGTAGGTGGAATGGTGGGTGAAGGTACACTGGATGGGCTACCAATTTTTTCCTTTATTTTTTTACAATCAAGTGACTACTGGGACCATATTTATTTAAAACATCAGAGGAGGAAAACAGGGTTTTGGAGATGTAGGTAAATTACATTGAATATATATAGGGCTAGACCATGTGGCGGTGGGTGAAGGGGGAATGAAATTCTCCTCCAACAAGTCATCTTTATCGAAGAGACCATTGAAAGTAAAGAGTTAAAGGAGAATGTTTTTTAGGGCCTTACAACATTCAACATCATTCAATGGTGAGAAATGATATGCATAGATTTTGGTGTCATCAAACCCCATTGGTTTGGGTTTGAGCAGGTAATAAGGCTTAATAGGAGGAAATGAGATAGTAGAAGTTTTTAACAACCTAGTGAGGATGTTAAAATAGGATCCTGCCAATGGATCATAGTGAGAAGTTAGAGTTGGCTTGGATGAAGGTGGGGGTGATTTTTCATGGGAGAGGTATTGCTGGAGGTGGTGTAGGTGTGACTAAATTTCTGGTAGGTAGTGAAGGTTTTAGTTTCAGTTTGGGTTTCACCTTCTTGGGTAAATATGTAGGAGGGGTGCACAAGGTAGAAGGAGATTTATAAGGTAGGGGTAGGCTAGAAATCCAAGGTGAGAGTGGTGTTGTTCACAATTGTTGGGTTGTAGGTAATGGAGAAGATGTAGGCATAAGAGGTGATGAAGGTGCAAGTGTGGGTAAAAGAGAAGGTAAAGGTGTGGGTGCGGGTCACTACTCTTTGTATTTTCCTTGGTGAAGATGTAAATTGACCAAGGTGGAAGGGTGTGGGCCTAAAATCTAAGGTAGAGGAAAAGGTGAAAGATAAGGCATGGGAGAGACCAAGGTGTGAGGCCTAGGAGGTTGGGACTTCCTCTTAGGTGCGGGCATCAGTTTTGTGACATGTGGTGGTTGAGTAGAGAAGTCTAGTTTCACCGCGGAATGTAGTAGAATAGGTGTTGGTAGGATCCCTAAGGAAGTGGTAGGTTTACAAGAAGATAGGGGTTTGGGTGAAGGTAAGGATGAAGATGTAGGGGCATATATGATTGGCTTAGGTCTCATGGTTTTAGTTGTCTTGAATACCTTAAGATATATAGTTGAGGTATCTGGGGAAAATATATTGCATTTAAGTGGATACCAAGAGTCAAAGGCACCCCCAGAGTGTGGAGTAATCAACATACTCTAATCGGTCCACCAAACATGAGAATGGTTTTGGTTTAGAGGATGAAAAACTAGTAGCGAGACCTATCTAGAAATCTAAATCCTGTAATACAGGGAAGGTTTTCACCTCTGATTTGGTATGAAGGAGTGATGTAAGGATATTTATAGGATCTTTGAAGACTGTGGGAGAAGCATCACCTATAGGAATAGGAGATGATATTTCTTCCTCTATGGGTCAAGGAGAAGGAAAAAATAGTGATGTGGACTCCTCTTTAGGTAGATAAGTAGATATGGTTAGTTCCTCCTTGGGTAGAGGAACAACTAAGATAGGTTCCTCCTTAGGTAGAGGAACAAGCAAGATAGGCTCTGTGGTAGGTAGAGAAATAGGTGGGGTAGGCTCCTTCATGGGTAGAGGAGTAGGTGTGATATGATCCTCTAGGGATAGAGGAGTAGGTGTGATAGGCTCCTCCATGGGTAGAGGATAGGCTCCTCATAGGTGTGATAGACGCTATGAGAGGAAACTGACTAGATGGAATAGGTATTGTGTTGAAAATGGCATGAACCTCATGCACATTGTTTTCATTAGTAGAGGCATTTGAATCCTTGTTTGATGAAAGGGTTTGATTAGGAAAAGGTTTGATAAACACACCCATATTGGCATTGGCAGGTGCATTAGGGTTGTCTAAGATGAGATCACCACTATCTAGCATTCCTTGAACAATGTTCTTAAAGGTTTTGCAATATACGTCGCTATGTCCCCTAATTTGGTGATAGTTATAGAAGTCATTTTCTTTGTACCACAATGGTGTAGGATGAGAGGGTCAAAAATAGTGTTTTGCTTGATAGGTGGAAGGGTGATGGCTCTAGATTTTAAAATATTTTCCAACAAAGAAGAATATGGTTCTCCAATAGGAGTGTAAGCCCTTTATTCGTACTTGTATTGGAAGTTTTGAACATGAGAGAGGTTGGCATGTTGTTTTGGTTGATTAGATAGATGAGAGTAGCCAACTTTATGAATCAACATGTTAGCAAATCCTTTGGCCTTGGAATGGTTATTATAAAGGTTGTTTGGTGGTTTAGAAGAAGAGTCATTCAATTTGAAGTTAGTGTTCTTATTACGTAACTTAAGTTTCTCTTCTTCAATGGCATGGATCTCTAGTTTTTGGGCCATGGTGAAGGCTTCATCAAACTTGTAAAACATTTTAACCTGAAGAGTCAAGGAAATGTGTCTAGCACATGCCCTTATGAAAAAATATATGAGCTCTACTTATGGTAACTGTAAGGTGAGTTGATTGATGAGGTCTACCAACGTGTGACAAAATCTGCAATAGATTCATCCTCATATTGGTGAATAAAGTATAAGTACATCATAAAGAACTTCTTAGAGATATTTATTGAGAAGTGATCAAGGATGGTTTGGGCTGATTGGTTGAAGGGGAAGACTAAGTTCCTGGGAAAATCACTATAAAAATCTAGGGCGGGTTCCAACAATGACATGGGAAGCATTTGAAGGAGAAAGGCATTGTCATGGCCTATCAAATAACGAATGTGTTTGAATGATAGTAAATGTTGTTGAGGGCCTTCCTTACTATTGAAATGATTGAACTTGGGTAACTCCCATTGCATGGGATAAGGTTGGATAGGTATGGATGGGTGGATAGGCTCGTTACAAATTTCATCATAAGTGAGGACATTGTTGATCAAAGAACACTTGACAGAACTCACAAAAGAATTCCGCACGGGAAAGTAGGCGAGGTTTAATGGTGCGAATGGATAGGTAGAGCACGCGTGTAGAGGGAAAGTTCAACATTCGGGACTTAGCCAATTTTGAGCATGAAGACCTATTTTTAGAATATGGTGTGTAGAACACACCAATGATGTAGAGACATGCACGCCACGCATTATAATATTTAAAGGATCAGATCAAAGTGTTTTGCATGGAGACGAGCTAAGAATAGGATTGTCACTTTAGTTAACTGCAAGAAGTCTATAGATAACACACTTTCATGTGTGGTTATTCCTGTAAACGGTGCATGGTTATTAATAGCATGCGGCCTATTTTTGGAATAGATAAGTATTAAAGGGAAAGCCCCCACCCTATATATATGATGCGAAGCACATAGTAGAATATATACATAGGGAGAGATGGATGTATAAAGGTATAAATATATATGCATATGACTAAATTAATGTATCAGATCCATGTGTGCATTGGCATAGATTGCCATTATTGTAAGGAGCTTGTGTTTATTAATATATGGAAGATGTTGGCTGAATATAAGTGTCATTCATGTGTGTAATCAAGTAGTGCATGTTCTTGATTCAATCATGATTATTGTTTAAACTTGTTCTTTCATAATTCTGAATATGACATGCATTGTAGAATGATATATTATTTATGGATCTATATGTTTATTCCTTCATCACACTAACATCCTACTACAACAACCCTAAAGAGAGACCTAGTACCTTTTCACACTTTGGGTGAGCACTCAGTCTAGGGTGAGTGATGTGCTAGCGTGACTAGGGTGTTATCTGGTAAATAATAGGCTACATCATTGGTTCTGTTTCCGTGACCTCTTTTTCAGTTTTTTTCAGGATGGTTTGTGATGAAGACATACCGTTTAACTATAGAAAGTATTGAGGAGTGGATACATGATATGGAGGAAGAATATGCATGGTGGTTCAACAATGGATCTGAATTTAACGCACACACTCGGGTAGAATAGAATCTATATGCCATCCTATATGAGAGCTTTTTCACCATCTTTCTAGTAGAATTATATGAATGGCTTACTGCTTATGCATCTTAGTAGAATTGGAGGTATCACGCACTTGTATGGACACAAGAAGAATTTTAGGCCTTGTATGATGCTTATCAAATTTGGAATCATGCTGTGAATACACATGGTTTCATGGTGTTCTAAACAATTATATTCTAAAATATAGAATTTTGACGTATTCTTTCCCAGAGGTAGCTAAATTCTAGTTTTTGCAGTATCCTAGAGGAACATATTTGTAAGGTATTCCACTGGTGATCAAGATATTGATGGTAACTTTGAACCTGGAGAGTAAATCAATGGCTAACTAAAATTCACCATGCGTGAGGGTAGGAATAGGTTTGGTGAAAGATGGCAGACCTAGCAGCAGAGAGGCAGAGAGAGGAGAGGTGGCTTAAGTATAATGGGGCACGTGAGAGGGAGATAGAGAAGTAGCATTCCATTGCAGAAAGTATGGTGTTGAGGAGAGAGATGGCTCATGAAGAATTTAGCTCACATAGAAGATGTGGAGCCAGGGCATTAGAAAATCCCCCATCTTGGAAAACATGACAGAGATCCCCCCTTAGCCTCACACAAAAGTGTGCCAACAAATACTACCTGGGCCATGGGTGTACATCTTAATCCACATGGTGACCTAGCCCTTGCACTTGCTTTTCCAATATCTAGTATGACAAGTAACTAACAAGCTAGAAGAAGAGTCATTCAATTTGAAGTTAGTGTTCTTATTACGTAACTTAAGTTTCTCTTCTTCAATGGCATGGATCTCTAGTTTTTGGGCCATGGTGAAGGCTTCATCAAACTTGTAAAACATTTTAACCTGAAGAATATATAGCACAAGGCCCTACATGAAAATTGTCCCCCTGATAGTATTGACTATGACAAGGAAATTACTCTAAATGTTGTTGTGGATGGATAACTGTTGAGAAATATTCTGATAGATATAGGTGCGGGAGTAAATGTGCTTACATTAGATGCATGGGCATAGATGGGAAGGCCTTCATTACAGCCATAATCTAATGTGTTGTTTATGGAAAATTGAAATAAGGCAACTCCCATAGGAGTTTTGAAGGATGCATCTATAACCATACAAGGGGCCAAGTTCACTGGGGATTTTGAGGTATTAACACTTGCAAAAGTAGGCAGTTTTCCAACCTTGCTTGGACACGCTTGGTGTTATGCGAATAATGCTGACTTAAGATTCAATAAGGGGTATATCAGCTTTGAGAACAAGAAGGAAAGGGTTGTGATACCTTTGATAGATGGGAAGTCTACACCACATGTTGATCCTCTAAGTGGGGAGGAATTAAATTTTTTTTATGTACGCTCTATTCAGGACCCAGAGTTCAATGAGCCATCAAAAGAAGGCATCGTACATTGGGAGGATTCTCATTCTATTAGTGATATTATGAGTATTGCTTGTGACAATTGGGCTCATGGTATATATGAATTAGTAGGGCACAAGGTAAAGAGTGCGGATGTGTGTAAGAATGGACTTCGTTTAGTTTGATGGATAGGTAGCACAGTACCTTGGTATATAGGGGCAGAAGATCTTCCTATATTTTTGAAAGCCATGGAAACATAATGGACATATCAAATTAAGAGAAGAGATATGTTAGTATATTTCTTGTGCGGGATAGAAGCACATTGGTGGGTAGTTCATAGAGATAATCTTATGGAGTGAAAGCATATTAGAAGTTCCCTATCTACTAGGTTTGTAATAAGTAATGCACCTATGCAGATCTGCACTTACCATGGTGATCAACCTGTTCAACATCACATTTAGCAGTGTGACAGACTCTGGACAATTGGACAGGAAGCATTACCACCTTCACTCTGGGTGCATAAATTATACTCTACTCTAGAAAGATGTGCATGCGCCTAGTATGTATACATAGAAATACATTGAGAGACTGGGTATTGGCAGAACTTAACTGCAGGAATGATTCAGACCTTTGACTACTTTTCTTCCTAACCTCCAATAAAAGAGGCATTAAAATTTGTCAAGTTCTTAACTATGGGAGATGGTGCAAAAGTAGAAGAACATATTCAAGAATTATTTGGTGAGGCATATTCTGAAGTGCATTTTGAAAGGGAAGAAGAAATGGACCCCATATTACTTTAACACGATTGTGTTGAGAAAGAGAAAGGAAAGATGGTTTACATCATGGATGATGAGGAAGTTGAGAACCTAGATATTAAACATTTACAAAAGGTGTGCAAGGTCTTAAATAGTGTAGAAAAGGATACACGTGCCTATCATGAACCCATGAAGACAAATAAGGTGAATATAGGATTGAAGGCTGAGCCTAAAGAGGCCATAATTGGATACTACTAATCAGAATCGGAGGTGGCAAAGATCATTGAGTTACTCAAGGATTATCAAGACTTATTTCCTCGATGGTGTCATGAACTTAAAGGAGTGCATGAATCACTTGGGAAAATTAAGATAAATCTTAAGGAAGGTGCATGCCTCGTGAGAAAGAGACCTTACAAAATGAATCCTAATTTGAGTGAAAAGGTAAAAGAAGAAATTGATAAAATGTTGAAATCTTGAATTATCAAGCCCCTTGATGAGTTAGAATGGGTTAGTCTAATGGTGATCAGTATCAAGAAGGATGGATGAATTAGAATATGTGTGGACTATAGGGAGCTAAATTCTTCCTGTGTAACATACCCATTCCCTACGCCATTTACGGAGGAAGTACTAGAGGGAGTTACAAGGCATGAGATATATTCCTTCACAAATGGGTTTTCTAGGTATCATCAGGTTAGGATTGCTTAGGAGGACAAGGAAAATAATACATTTACTACTAAATGGGGAAGCTTTGCCTATACTGTGATGCCTTTTGGATTGAAAAATGTGCCTACTATATTCTCACGTATAGTTTTTCAAGCATTCAAAGATTTTATTCACAACATTTTATAGGTTTATCTACATGATTGGATAGTATATGGGCTTGTGAAATATCATTGTGAAAATTTGTTCTTGATGTTTGAATGATGTAGAAAATTGAGTATCTCTTTAAACATCAAGAAGTGCATATTTTCTACACCATTGGGAATATTATTAGGGCATATAATTTGCATGGAAGGGTTGTTGGTTGATCTAGCTAAGGTTGCATCATTCTAGGCCTGGAAGCACCTACTAATCAAAGTGAGGTGTGTGGATTTTTGGGTCATACAGGTTACTATTGAAAGTTCATCAAAGGGTATGCCAAAATTGTTGCACCCTTGGAAGAATTACTAAAAGGGAAAGGTACATTTTATTTGGGAGAACCGTAGTATTGCACATTTGAGATATTAAAAGAGAGAGTTACTACCGCACCCATTTTGTGCTTTCCCTCATGGGATAAACCATTTCATGTGCATGTGGACACTTCTAGCATGGCCATTGGTGCTATTTAGCTCAACCTAGTGATGGTATTATAGATCGTCAAATTTTTTTTACTAGTAGGAAGATGACTCTTGTTGAAAGGAATTATACAACTACAGAGCATGAAGCTTTGTCAATGATCTATGCATTGCACCAGTTTCGACAGTACTTGCTACCAACACCATTTGTGTTTTATATAGATCACATGGCATTGAATTACTTGGTAAACAATCCCATCTTACACGGGCACATATGTAGATGGGTACTCCTATTTCAAGAGTTTGACTTCACAGTTATGGTGAAGCCAGGGAAAAGTAACTCTAGACTAGACCACTTGTCTAGAATTCACTCAGAAGAAGAATCATAAACAATTGAAGAAACCATGCCAAATGCACATTTATATAGGTTAAAATGTGCACCATAAAAATTAGAAGACATTATTATCTTTCTATGAACTGGTATGGCACCAGATGTAACACCCTTGACAGTTTTTATTTTCCTCCTTTACATTTCAAGTGTTGACATGTGATTTTCCTTATAAAGATATGTTCTTTTGAATTTTGAAGATCATTATTGATATGGATAAATCATCTTCTATTCTTAGGATCCTTCGACTAAATTGGAATGGCTTCTTTGAATCCATTTTTCATTTCTTGCAGGAGAGTTGCAATCTGGTTTAAGAGTTGTAAACTTATCTATTAATCTGACTCTTCCTTGGATCAATTTCAGTGATCCAAGGAATGTCTTAATTTTCTGTATTAAACGAATGATAAATTGACATTCAATGAATTAAAATACCTATTGGACTGAACGTTGTGGTTACAAGCTCTTTGATTTTTGTGTGAACTTGTTTCCATTCAGTTGTAAGTTGTTCTTGGGTCTTTGGTGATGTGAATCTAGCTGCAAGAGGTTGAAATACCTCCAAAAACACACATAAAAAGCTTTGAAAATAAAACTAGGAGTTTCACAATAGCTTACTTCTCATTCTGGAATTCACACTAATCTATTACATCATTACAATTCTCCTTTTATTTCAAGAGTACTCTAAAACCCTAAAATGCCAAAAACCCTAAAATGCCAAAAAACTGTAAAATGCAAAACAACTCGGATTGACCCAAAAATTTGCGTGCCAAATATGCATTCATAAATTAGGGCTCATGCAAAATTTGGACTTATTCTAACAAGCACAACAAAAGTTATTAAAGTTCTAAGACCTAGTCAAAAGCGGAAAAAACATTCGGAGCCAATTTTAGGCCACTAGATGACGGAATCCGAGCCCGAAAACGTGCCAAAATGAGCACAACCTTATAGGTAACATTGACCCCAGCATAGCACTAATGTATATCTACCACCCCGTAAAATTTCAGGACGATCCAACGGTCGGATCAAAAGTTATGGCCTGTACAAGTTATGCTCTCGCATCATTCTCCCCTGGTTGAAAAGAATTTAGCTCCTGCAAATTCTGTTGATGGAACTCATCTAATTTTGCACTGTCAATTTTCCTCAACTCCCACTTAGGAATCCAAGTGTTTTCTTCTTGCTGCAAACCTTCCCACTGTACCAAATATCTGTTGTAGCTCCCATGTCTAGTAGTGATTGTCTTTTGGTCCAAGACACGCATTACCCTTTCCTTTTTCTTCTTCGGCATCTGTTGCTTCCAGTTTATTTCTTCCTCCTCTACAACATTTTCATCATGACCTGGAAACTTATATAAATCAGAAACATTAAAAAATGGTGAGATAGAAAATTTTTCAGGTAGCTCCACCTTGTAGGCATTATCACTCATTTTCTTCAGAATCCTACATGGCCCAATCTTCGTATACTTGAGTTTATTATATGTGCCCTTTGGAAACCTCTCTTTTCTAAGATGAACCATCACCATATCTCCTTCTTCAAATACACTTACTCTCCTACTAGCATCTGCAGCTATTTTATATTGTGCATTACTCACTTTTAGCTTTTCCCTCACTTCATCTTGTAGCTATAGAATGTGTTCTACAAATGCTTCTGCGTCATCACTAGTTTCATCTTCACCTGGTAGAAAAATTAGATCAAGGACCCCCTTCAGATTCCTACCATACACAATATAGAAAGGAGACCTCCTTGTTGACCTGTTTATCGAGCTATTATATGCAAACTCAGCTTAAGGTAAAGCTAAGTCCCATTGTTTTGGCTTTTCTCCAACTATACAACATAGGAGATTTCCCAAGCTTCTGTTCACTACTTTAGTCTGCCCATCAGTCTGGGGCTGATATGAACTACTGAACTGTAGTTGTGTCCCCAATTTCTTCCACATAGTCCTCCAAAAGTGACTCAAAAACTTCATGTCCCGATCTAAAGTGATCGTTTTTGGAATTCCATGCAATCTAACCACTTCTGAAAAAAACAAATCTGCAATTCTGGAAGCATCATTAGTTTTTTTACAAGAAATAAAATGTGCCATCTTAGAGAATCTATCAACCACGACAAAGATAGAATCATTCCCTTGCTGTGTGTTAGGAAGCCCTAACACAAAATCCATACTCAGATCAACCCATGGCCCTGTAGGGATAGGCAATGGCATATACAACCCAGTATTCTGTGCATGACCCTTAGCCATTTGAAACACTCTACATCTTGCTACAACCCTACTGATGTCCCTCTTTATCTTTGGCCAATAATACTTTTCTACAACAAGAGAAATTTTCTTACTTATACCGAAGTGTCCAGCCAACCCTCCACTATGCAATTCTCTTATAATATTTTCTCTCATTGAACCAGCAGGGATGCACAATTGTTTCCCCCTAAACAAATAACCATCCTGTATCAAATAATCAAAAGAATAACTAACTACTGTAGGCTCCTTAATCTTTCTGACAACATCACCAAAATCAGGATCACCTTCATATAATTCCTTAACTACCTCAAACCCTAGGACTTTATTTTCCATTGTTGTCAAAAGGGCTACACGCCTACTCAAGGCATCAACAACTTGATTCTGCTTACCAGACTTATGCTTTAAAACAAAAGTATATTCTTGCAAAAATGAAACCCATTTTGCATGCCTACTATTTATTTTCTTTTGTGTGTTTACATACCTCAAGAATTCATGGTCAGTGAAGAGTACAAATTCCTTTGCTACCAAGTAATGTCTCCAGTTCCTTAATGCCTGAACAATAGCGTAAAATTCCACATCATAAGTAGATTATTTCCTTCTGACTTCATTTAGCTTTTCACTGAAGAATGCCACTGGTCGTCCTTCTTGACTCAACACAGCTCCAATCCCAACATGTGAGGCATCACAGTCAACCTCAAAGACCTTGCTAAAATCTAGCAATACCAAAACATGTGGTTCTGATACTTTCTTCTTCAACAATTCAAAACTATCTGTTGCTGCCTTGGTCCATACAAACTCCCTCCCTTTTGTACACTCTGTTATGGGTGCAACAATGCTACTGAAATTCCTGATGAACTTCCTATAAAAAGTTTCCAATCCATGAAAACTATGAACCTCTGTCACATTCCTTGGAATAGGCCATTCCAAAATTGCCTTTACTTTTTCCTCATCCATCCTCACTCCATCCCCTGATATGACAAATCCCAAAAAAAAAGACTCTTCTGAAGGAATCTACACTTCTTTAAGTTTGCATATAGACTCTCTTTACGTAACAAGTCTAGCACCAATTTCAGATGTAACAAGTGTTCTTCCACTGTCTTACTGAATATCAAAATATCATCAAAATAGACAACAACAAACTTACCATTGTATTCTCAGAGTGCTCTATTCATCAACCTCATGAATGTACTGGGTGCATTAGATAGCCCAAATGGCATCACCATCCACTCGTATAATCCATCTTTTGTTTTAAAAGCATTTTTCCATTCGTCCCCTTCATGGATTCGGATCTGGTAGTAACCGCTCTGTAGGTCAATCTTGCTAAAATATCGGGCTCCTGCTAGCACATCCATCATATCATCCAATCGTAGAATTGGAAACCGATACTTAATTGTGATCTTATTTATGGCTCTACTATCTACACACATTCTCCAGTCTCCATCTTTTTTTGGAGTCAATAACTCTAGAGTTGCACATGGACTCATGCTTTCTCTCACTAACCCTTTCTGTATTAGATCTGTCACTTGTCTGTTCAACTCTTCACTCTGTGTCAGACTCATCCGATAGGCTACCTGGTTTGGAAGGGCTGATCCTAGGATCAAATCAATATGGTGTTGAATATCTCGCTTTGGAGGTAACCCATCTGGTAGCTCATCTGGTATGACATCTTTGTATTCTTTTAGTATCTTTTCTGCTGCAATAGGTGTATTAAAGCCTTCTTTCTCCAGCTTCTTTGACATTAGTACATAACAACATCCAGCTTCTTCCATTTCTGTAACAAACTCTTTTGTAGCCAATAAGCCCTCATTCTTCTCTTCTTCCTTGAAGGGTAATAAGACCACCTTTACACCATCCTTCCAAAAGGTATATGTATTTTTCCCTCCATCATGTGTAACCTTTCTATCGTATTGCCAAGGCCTACCCAGTAATATATGACATGCATCCATTGGGATAACATCACACCACACCTCATCCCTGTAGGTATTCCCAATTGAAAACTTTATAAGGCATCTTTTATCTATGGTTACTTCATTTCCTTTCTTGAACCATGATATACGATAGGGATATGGGTGATTGTCACAGTTCAAATTCAGTTTATCAACCATTACAGTTGAAACCATATTTTCACAACTACCACCATCAATAATAATTTTACATACCTTTCCTCCAAAGGTGCATCTTGTGCGAAATATATTTGTTTGAAGCCACGAATCAGCTCCAGCAACGTCACGTTCTTTCTCCTTCCTTGGGACAATCATAGTCCTCCTTATCATGAGGGTTTCACCCAAGTCTACAGTAACCTCCATTTCTTCTTCCTCTTCAGCCTCAACCAGATTTACTTGTGGTTTTTCTCCTTGCAATCTATCTTGTGTAGGATAGTGCGGACACTCAAAAGCTTTGTGCCCCTCTTCACCACATCTGTAACATGTATATTGCCTTTGGGGGCTATTCTAGCCCTGTCCTCCATTATAACCTCTTCCCCTCTGAAACCCCCTACCTCTTTGGTAGTTACCATGGCTTTGGCCAGAATCTTCATGCCCTTCTGTATTAGAGGATTCACCTTTTGTAGATTCAAATCTACCCTTACCCCTCATTGGAGATGATGATGGACCTCTCTTCACACCTCTTCTAAAATTAATCCTCTTGTTATTTTCCTCTGCCTTTAATGCAAGTCGATAAGCATCATCTAGGATATGGATCCGGAGCATACTCAGCTCATCTTGTATGGTGTAACTCAACCCATTTATGTACCGTGTAGCCTTTTTTTCTTCAGACTCTCCCTGTTCCACCCTGATTGATAACTTGTAAAATTCATTAGTATACTCCTCAATGCTGAGATCCTTCTGCCTTAGGTTTTGGAACCTTTGAAAGAATGTCTGAGCATAATCTACAGGAAGAAACTTTTCTTTCAGCTTCTTTACCATTTTATTCCAGTTTCGGATCTTGCCCTTTCCATTCCTTTGTCTTTCATTTTGTAGGTGATCCCACCAGATCAATGCATGTCCGGCTAACTTAGTGCATGAAAACTTAACCTTCTTCTCCTCTGAAAGGGTTTTCCACTCAAAGAATTTTTCCATGCGATTTAACCAGTCAATCAACTTCTCTGGTCGTAACCCTCCACCATAATCAAGAACATTTATTTGGATGTCATCATTCTTTCCCTCTAAAGCCTTGATCAATCTCTCCTCAAATGGTCTCTCATTCAAGGTTTCTTCATCTCTCTCATTTTCTTCTTCATCTCCTCCTTCATTCATTAATGGAGTCTCTTCTTCAATATCACTATCTGGGTTTGCATCCCCATTTGCATGTCTCCTTCTAAGGCGGGTAACTTCCCCCATGAGCTCAGCAATTTGTCTTTGTAGCTCCTGCATATGCCTATTCATCTGGGCATAACCTCCCCTCCTATGTCTAGCCATGGTTATATAAAACAGAGGTAAAAACTACACATAAAAATGTAATATGTTACCTTAATTATTTCCGTAAGATCAAAATCCTGCTCTGATACCAATTGATGTGAATCCAGCTACAAGAGGTTGAAATACCTCCAAAAACACACATAAACAGCTTTGCAAATAAAACCAAGAGTTTCACAATAGCTTACTTCTCATTCTGGAATTCACACTGATCTATTACATCATTACAATTCTCCTTTTATTTCAAGACTACTCTAAAACCCTAAAATGCCAAAAACCCTAAAATGCCAAAAAACCCTAAAATGCAAAACAACTTGGATTGACCCCAAAATTTGCATTCCAAATATGCATTCATAAATTAGGGCTCACACGAAATTTGGACTTATTCTGACATGCACAACAAAAGTTATTAAAGTTCTAAGACCTAGTCAAAAGTGGAAAAAACATTCGGAGCCAATTTTAGGCCACTAGATGACGGAATTCGAGCCCAAAAACGTGCCAAAATGAGCACAACCTTGCAGGCAACATTGACCCCAGCATAGTACTAATGTATATCTACCACCCCGTAAAATTTTAGGACGATCCAACGGTCGGATCAAAAGTCATGGCCTCTGTAAGTTATGCTCCCGCATCATTTGGAGATCAACCATGGTAGGACATTACTGAGGTGAATGGAAAATGCGGCCTGTTCACGACATAGGAAAGATCCAGGATCCTAAAAAATAACTATCCAACGAAATCCTAAGCTAGGTAAAAATATTTACTACCTAAACTATGTTATGTAACAAAATTCCTATTCTAACCTAAAGCTTCCTATTCTACTTTGATTGGTTGATTGGCATCCTAACCTAAGCTTAGTGCTAAAGGATTTAGAAAGGTTTCTAGGCTATTAAAACTTACCTAGATCCTAATACTACAAGTTCATATTATGATCTAACCTAATGCCTAAAACTATAGTGTTGTAAATTAATCTAACCTATGTGAAAACTACCTTAGGCTATGTGCTAAGACCTATTGTGGTAATTGTTGTTTGGGTTATAACCTAATGTATATATTATAACCTACCTAAGGTCTAACCTAAGCAATATTATCTATCCTAAACTAATAGGTTTGAATGGGGAATTAGGTGGTCACATACATTATAGGTGACAGTTCCAAGGCATTAAATTTGTTGATAAGGTTTTAATTGCTTAGAGGTACTATTAGCTTTGGCAAGGGTTAGTGAACTTGGTAGAGGATTAGGTGGAGAATCCACTAAAATGGAATTCCTTGTTAAAATTGATTTGACAATCGCTAAACATGAAAGGTGGTGGTAAGGGAAGATAGGTGGGATACTTAGAATTAATGGAATTATTTTTTTTGGTTTTCATGCTCAAACTACCTTGGAAGGCATGCAAATAGGTTGGAATGTGGTTATTTCACTTTGCATACTTCGTAATTTTTTCTCTGCATGTTCTCTAGTTTTTCGAACCAACAGATTGAACTACACTTGATGGCTATTTTTGAGGTTTTAAACCTATTTTCAGTTCTTGAAATATATAGGAGGCATTGTGGAAAAAGAACATTGTTATTTGATTTTTTTGTGGAGAAGAGGAGAATTTTTGAGCTCAGTTGGAGGTTCTTTTCGATTTGACAGAAGTGTTATCAGGCATGATAGGCTCTAAACTTTAATTTTGATAACATGATCTCCAGGCAAAAATTCATGATTTCTTATAAATGTCCAAGAAGAAGAGAGCAAGTTCATTAAAACAAGCTCGGGCCAGAAAAAATCATAAAAATGGCTAATTCTCTTTTGAGATTCTTCAAGGCAGCCCGATTTCTTATTTTCCCGAACGGTCTGGTTAATGGCTTGTTGGGTTTATTAAATGGACGGTTGTTATATTGGTTTTTGAATCCTTGGAACTTCAATGAATCTTGTTGATCCGAGCTCCAATTTTCACAAAATTGGACTTTTGGAACGAAACGTCCTTACCATATATAGTTCTTTCAAATGAAAAAAATAATGCATGCAAACTTTTGCATTTCTCAACAAAATCACACAAAATTGGTACCATTTCTATTCCAATGCAAAACAATCAAGATTCCAGATTTTATTAGAAATTGATTGATATTTTAGTTTGGAACTGGAAATGGAAGTGGTCTGGGGAGCCTTTTTAAGATAACCATTCGGGATTTCCATTTTCCCTTCTCTTTTCCTTCTCATTTTTTCTAAATTAGTGTTGGGCTATGGTTAAGCTCTGCCAAAATTGTTTGAAGCCAGTGGGAAACTTGAATCCTGAACTGTTGGAAGCAATTACAAGTTTGTGGATGATGATGTTTTCTTGCATTCTTCTCTTTTATCTTTCCACAAGCATGGACTAGAGCTGCTGTATGCATTGGTTTGTTTTTAGCTTGTGTTGAGCTCTTGGTGTTTTAGTTGAACCTTTATTTTGAGCTCAGGTAGTTTCCTTGAATTGGAACTTTGTTCTAGTATTTGTGTGATTGTTGATTAAAACAACTGAGATTCTTGGATTCTTATTATCTGGTTTGGCTTGTTGGGTTTATTAAATATTGTTATATTGGTTTTTGAATCATGTTGGAATCTTGTGTATTCCTGAAATTTTGTTTGGAACTGGAAATGGAAGTGGACTGTTTGAATCAAATGAACCCATATAAAGCTTGTGTTGAGCTTGTTTTATTGTGAGCTCATCCTTTTATATTTGTGTTTTTAGTTCCTTCATGTTGATAACTGTTGTCAAACAGTTAGTTTGTCAATTTCATAAAGTACATGGTATTTGGATGTTATTACTCATTTTGGGCTCAAACTTTGGGTGAAACTTGAGTCTCATTGAGATATAATATTGGACTATGAACCCATGTTTTATATTCTTTTGAGAAATTTGGAACTGTTTTGTAGATTAGTAACTACAAAGCACTCATATTTTGTTACTTGTGTAGACTCTGTACTCTGTGGGAACTCCTAGTTCCTCTTGAGCTAGTAGTTGGGATTTGCATTTGATATGAATCGTGTTGGAGTCACTATTGTGTTGAACCAGTGTTGGTATCTTGGGCAACTAGGAAATGTTATTGAAGATGTACGTGGCTCTGTAGTCGTTGCCTTACTCTATGGAAATTTGAGTTGTTAACTGAAGTTCATAATTTCACCACACTCTTATCTTATTATTTGTTTGATTCTGAACTCTCTCTTTGGAAATTCATGTCTCATTTTTAAAAGGGAAATAGGACTCCTTGTTTTGAATATGAACTATTTTTGGATATATGTATCTCATATTGTTTCTTACTAAGATACTATGCACATATGAGCTCATGTTGAGTTTTTGTAATTTGATACTGTATATGAAATTTAGTACTTAGTGTTTGGAAATAAGTAACAGGAACGATGTGTAGGTTCTGTTCTAGTATGTAGAGTTGTCTTGTTATTGATATAAGCTTAGGTGGGAAATTGTTGTTCCCCTGAACTTGTGAATAATTACGTTAGAAGTCTTGTACCTTTGTGAGAAGCTTATGATCGGTATCATGCTCGAATTTTGTACCTTGAGCTCTGAGCTGTTAGTATTTTTGACAACTTTGATTTGGTTTTAGTAATTGACTTGGGTTTTTAACTTCTTAAGAGTTTAAAGCTCAGAACTCATCTAATTGAACTACTTAGTCAAGGAAATATGAAAGAGTAGATTAATTAGAGCTATTTAAATATTCTTGGGATTTAAATGGAAACATTTTCCAAGGATAATGGGATTTCAGTCGTCAAGATTTGTTGATTCTTTTGATCCTACTTGGCTTTCTGAATGGTTATTTTTTTATTCTGTCTTGTATTCAAATGGACACCTTATGTCTTTATAAAAGAAAGGAATTTGGTTCCTTTAAAATAGATTGTGTTTTAATATTGCGAATTATATTTCATTCTGAGTATGGAATTGAAATTATTATTCATTATAAGTAAAGAAGTGTAAAGAATATGACAGTGTGCTTTCTTCTTACTGTATAGATCATTGGTTGAACTTTCTATTTTGAATCTTCTTGGATGATCTAGAATAGAGAAAAAATCCTGTATGAGTCTACCTTGATATTTGAACATTGTTTCAGATCTTTAAAAGTTAAATTCTATTTTTGGAAGTAGATTTAAACTTACAGGTAGATCGACTGATTCTCTATTCCTTCTTAGATTCAAATGAAATTTTGTTCTAATGAATATCTCAAATGTTAAATTTTAAGGTAATTTCCTTTTGGAAGAAATAGTTAAATCATGTTTTGAATCTGTTCTATTTCTTGGATGTGTTGTGTTTGGGTGTAGTTGTAATGGTTCTTCTTCTTCTTTTGTATAGGAGATAGATGAGTCATCCTAATCTGAACCATGCATTTAACTTTTTTTTTAGCTTGAATCAAAGATAAATGTTTCTTTATTTTATGAAAGATTGGGAACAATGAGATGTTATGACATGTTGTTTATCTAAGGATAATTGATTGAATCAATTAGAATTTATTTTGTAAGGATGATATGGTAGATTATATTCTGTCCTTTTCTTTGAAGTGAAATCAATTGTTTAAATTAAATTTCTTTTTTGTAACTTTTGATATATTGATTATTTGTTGTAATAATTATCTCATTAAAGTAGATTTGTTTTAATGGAATAATTATTAGAATGCATTTCTCTTTAAGGCTTAGTGCTTATCATGCTCTATTCATTAAATTGACTAGTGCTAGCAATTTTTGCAGATGGACTTCGTAAGTGATAAAGAAGGAAAAAATTATATGATGCATTAACTGACTCCAGTGTAATTCTTTCAAGTTATGAACTCGGCGGAGTTCGTTTTTGGGAAATGTATTACCCTAGAAGGCCCGCAGCCATATTTCAGAACTCAAGCCACGTTGTTATCCATGTAGACACCAAAAATGGGTCAAAGTGACCCAATTTGGCCCTGTATCTCATCCCTAAAACTTCAACCCTACCTCGCCACCTAATCTTTCGATCCATAGCTCATGATTTTTTGCGTTACTTTATAATTAATGGAAATCTGGTGAAATTCTCTATAAGATTCCGCCACCTCAATTTTACCACCTTTTGGTGGACCTAATCCTGGAGACCCTAGAACTAATCTAATTAAAACTCTTATGGGACATGGTCCATGAACCCAGACCCATGAAATCATCACCCCTCACTCGCATTTTAATGAACCTAATGGCATCGCACTTGACTCAAGCCCATCAACTGGTTAAAAATCCTCAGGAGAAATGGGTCTGTAAGGACGACTCATGCTGTTACTAAAAATAGCTATCTTTCATTCTAACCGGGGAATGGCTCCCTACGTTTTTACACGTTTTCTCTCTCCTGGGCAACCATCCCTCGGTTCACTGTAAAAGACCAAATTTGGCAACCATTTTTCAAGGGTTGAACATTCATTTTGTGTATGAAGCAAGCTCCCTTTTTCACCTTGAAGAAGAGGATTTAGTGGAATAACATCGAGCCGAAGACTAAAAACTGAGCAACTAGATCACTTTTTGCCTTGTTCAAGTATTTGAATGCAAGTGATTTTGATGTTAAAATAACAATACAGGCTCACTGTCCATTAGTGGATTATCCCAACCAAGCCTGGTGTTGTTCACCACCACATTTCTTGGAACTGTATCTTCATTAGGAACTATCAGTTTGTAGCATGTTATATGTTTTGTAAACACCATTTCTATGAAATGTGTCAATTTGCAGAAGTAATTATAAACTCCCCTCGACCATCTACCAACCTGGTGCATCACCTCATTAGCATTAGTTCTTTTTTTTTTTTGCATTAAAAACCTCTAAATCGTCTGTCTCCTTACCGAATTTAGAGTTAGATCTCTACCGAGTTTAAACCTCTGCAATTGTGCAAGTGAAATAGCTGATCAGAGGAGTCCTGAGGAACCAGCCATCGGTAATCTGTGACTCATTCCTCTTCCAGCCTTTTACCAAGTCCCACACTTGGGAAGAGGACCTCAGATGTTAGTGCAATCACACTGGATGCTTGAAACATCAACTTAGAAACCTGATTTGCAATAACCAGGGGTTCTTCTGATTTGCAAACAAATGACATTATATTATTGGTCCTTTAGTCTCTATTGCTTTGTGAAATCGAGATTGTCTATAATCGTGACTCTTTTTTTTTTGCTTCTTTATTATCATTTGCATCGATTTGTATGTAATAATTGAACTGACCACCTTCGAAAGCAGAGTTTGATATTTAATGGGAATAAGGCAGTTGGAATGCACCTATCTTTCTAACTAAGGCTCTAGTGGTCTTATCATGCTTAGTTACATTGCAGTCCTGACCCATGACAAAAAGCAGTTCTTCACAATAGATCTGATCTTTGTAAGTGATAAAGAAGGAAAAACTTCCCATGATGCATTGGCTGATTTACAGTCTAAATCCTTGTGAAGCCCTAACTCTGATTCTGTTTCTTGAGATTGTTTGGACAAGGAAAAATAGCAATTCTATTCCATAATGGAAGACAGTCTGTGTGAAACAATGTAATATACCTAAGTGCATAAGTCTTGTAAATGTAATGGTTATAAAGATAAATTGAAAGTTGTGAGATTACCTATATTGGTTGTGTAAATTGTTTTGTATTTGTATGAAAGAGATGGGCTCTATCTCGTTGTTAATCTTCATATTATTTATATGTTAAATGGCTAAATTTTAAAAATATTGAATCAAGGGATTTAGTTCAATATCCCTACTTGTGATGCAACTTTTAAAGTTGTAGAATATGATATTTGTTATTTAAATTATATAACATAGCAATACAAAGTAGGATGAACATACTTTGAAAAAAATGTGGTCATTGGGTAGAATAAACCCTAACGCCTTACATATAGTGGAAGACTCTTCATCTTTCACAATTTTTCATAAACTACAAAGGTTTGGTATCATGACTTTGAATTATCAGTCTTCAATTGTTATGAAGTCTATTTTAATGTTGGATATATATTCTGGCGCTGAAATTTCTAATAAATTTATTGTAATTTTTACATAAGACATATTATAACACTATGTAGTTACACTTAATTGATAGGTTAATTATGTAATCGAACATTAAAAGTGGCAATGAATATAACAAAGTTCTTAATGGGCTAATTGAATCAATTTAGACAAGGAACTTAAGGAGTGTTGGATTAGGGTTAGAAAAAGTTACAAAAATTTGTTTTGAATAATCCAAATTAATTAAATTATTAATAAATTCATTGGGGTATGTACATCTCGATGAGGCTGTTCAGTGGGATGCTAGAACACATGCCAACTGCAGGGTTGTACCTTCAAGAATATTAGGATCTTCTCGAGGATACAGCGATGCAGTCGGCATGTGGCAACACCCTTCGGCATTGATCATCTAGATTTACATAAATTGGACTTGATCTTAGTTTTTCTCTAGGTCAAGTTAGAAACATATTTTAAGATATGGGGTAGCCCTCTAAAACTCAAGATACCTTGGCACACGGGGTTGACTTAGGTTGACCCAATATGCCAACTTACCCTAAGTTTTAGTGAACTTCTCCTTATCATAACACACTTTGTTAACATGAACTAGGGTTAAACCTCAGGCAAGTGGACTGACATGAGCCAGTAAAGAACATTCTAGATAATAATACAGTGGGGTGAAGGATGTATTCTAGATTGATGAGTATGCCATCAAGGAATATTAATACGAATAGTATGTTAGAAATCTTTTTCCAAAGTATCGCAAGCTGCTGGTTATGTTTTCCTATGTCACCTAGTTTAAGGTTTGTGATGTAGATGAATATTGGTAACAATTATTCAGATAGGTTCCTTCCTTAGAAATATCACTCAATACCCTAAATAGGGAAAGAGAACCAAGTATACGTAGTATACGGATAAGTATTCAATACTTAATGTTAAATGAATAGATCGGTAGCACACTGAGTCATTACAACTGCATATGGTTATCTATTATATGAATGGTTGATAAAGAAATTGTGTTCTAAATTATGAAATTTAGAACAAAGAAGATTATTTAAAAAAAAATTCAATTGTTTCTATAGTCTTAAAATGGGAATGTTACACCAGAAGGAATAAAGGCATTAGAAAAAAAATAGCTTGCTATATGCACGACACCATTTATGTTAATCAGTGGTGACCTATACAAAGTTAGGCAGAGACAAAGTATTATGCCGTTGTGTATTAGAGCATGAGCATAATGATATTATGGAAGAAGCCCATGGTGGTATTGTAGGAGGCCATTATGCAGGTGATGCGACTGCATGGAAGATCCTACTTGTTTGATTATGGTGGGAGACATTGTATAAAGACTATAAATAATATTGCAAAGCATCTGACCATTTTCAACATCTACGAAAACCAAGAATAAAATATGAGATGCCTTTGAGACCGATTACAAGTGCCGAACCATTTGAGAAATGGGCCATTGACTTTGTAGGACCTATTTCGCCAGCCGTGCATAGGAATGGATCTTGTTATATCATTACTTGCACAAATTATCTCACACGGTGGGTAGAAGCAACACCTACAAAGGAATGTACAATAGCTACAACAATTAGGTTTCTATGGGAGAATGCTCTTACAAGATATGGACATCCTTTAAGCTTGACAAGTGATAGGGGTACACACTTTTTGAATGAGACAATCAGGATCCTATTAGATGAGTTTATGGTTGCACACAATAAAGCTACACCCTATCATCCTCAGGAAAATGGAACTGTTGAGGCTTTCAAAAAGATTTTGAGCCAAAATTTGATAAAAATTTATGATGTTGGACAAAAGGATTGGGATGACAAAGTGTCAGCTGTTCTTTGGGCATATAGAAAAAATTATAATAGATTGAACAAAACCACACCATTTCAGTTGGTGTTTGGAACAAAATCTGTTATCTATATAAAATTTATGTTACCTTCTTTGTGCATTACATGCGTTGGAGGTCTAGCTAATGAGAAGGCTTTATAAGATCATATTGAGAAGATGATTCAACTGGATGAGTGAGGAACCATAGCACGATGGAGTCAGAAGTAGGAAAAGGCCAGGTATAAATCATGACATGATAGAAACATAAGGGGTAAGAAATTTGAGATTGGAAAAATGGTACTTCTTTATTACTCTAAGTTCTTATGTCATCTAGGAAAACTTAAAGTACATTGGTTGGGGCTGTATGTCATCATTCACATACTTGAAACAAGTACTTTCCTGTTAGAAGCACTTGATGGAACATGGATTCCCAGTTACTTCAACGGGAATAGGCTGAAGCCCTACTATAAATAAGTCTTCTTGGTGTTTGTAATAAGGCATTATTCCCATTTATATTAGGTTTTCAATTATGTATTTCCTTAATGTATTTCCTTCATTGTCGTTATGCTTTGTCAATTTAGTTTTTTTTCTTGTGTAATAAGGACACTTGCACGCATGAAGCTAATTACTATGTGAAGAAAGTTAATGCGCAGATGACTGAACATACTTTTAGTGTAGGGTGGTTGTTTATATCTAGGTACAAGATAGTGGGAATTGCAAGGATAAAGGAATAAGCTGTTATGGGTGTGATTTAAGTCAAAATAAAATTACTTCTCAAAAGTGACCAAGGATGGAGATGAATAAAAGGAATATTATAACGCAAGGTTAGTAGAGGCCATGATAACTATAGGAGAAGGTACAATGATAAGGTACTCAGGCGCAAGGGTGCATGCTGAAGAGAAGTCTATGACTAGAGGGTAGGAAGGTGAGTTAGAAGGTTATAGCTGGCACGTGAAGATGTACCACATGGAATGAATGAATTTGGTCAATAAATGAGGGGATATTTGGTAGGTGAAGGAGTAATAAATGCATCAAAATTTGATATATATATATATATATATATATAAGGATGGGATGTGAATTCATTTTTACCATTGTGATTAAGAGTATTTTAAAGAAGCCAAGTGTGAATAACTGAGTGATTGTTTTAAGGTGTGAGAGGTGTGTAACTAGTCATGACGAAGAGATATGTGCATAGAAGAAGCTTATGTCCCTGGTGGTGAAGGGTTTGAGGGAAGTGAGGTAATGGATATGAGTTAGGGGCACATACTTTCACCTAGGGCACACTGAATCAAACTAGGGTTTTCTTTGCACATTGTAGAATTTGAACGGAAAGGATCTACAAAGGATTACAAGGTAAAAATGGCACCCAAGAAGGTAGCTATAGTAGGAGTAAAAGGAAATAAGAAGGTGGTCATTGAGGAGGAAGAAATGGCTCCATAAAGCAATTTTTCTAAGATGCAATATCTAGAGGGGGTTAATGTCATCCAGGAGTGGGATTATCACATAAGGAAAATCAAATTGAGTGAGTACAATCACCATACCATTGAGAACAAGAAGGATCTTGACGCGTTGTTAAACACGAAGATGAATAAACACATGATAGAAGATATGTTAGTGTATGAAAATGTTGGTGAGAAGCTCTTGTAGAGGATAGGGGTTTACCAACTTTATGAGCTCCCTTATTTTGGGAAGTATGAGCCATTATACCAGTGGCTTATGAGTAGAGTGCATGAGGAGTTTTTCTACTTTGTAGGGCACATAGTCACAATTTCAGCTATGCTCATCTCCATGGTGACAAGGTTGAAAGGCACAAGAGATGATTTGTGATATGATATGATAGATAAAACCACAATATTAGAGACCAAGAAGGAGTTAGGACATATAAAGGGTCTGCACAGTATAGACATCGACAAACTAAAGAATTATCTAGTTGTACAAGTGATCACACATCTCATTACAAAGCTCAATGACTACGAAAGGTGGTCACAAGTGAACACCATGTGGTTACACATTTCCAAGAATATGTCTGAAGGAGTAGTCTACAACATTTCATGGTATATCGCAGAGATAATCATTGAAGAAGCATGCGCAAGAGGAAAGATCAGCTTTGGAGCTATTCTGTTATCACTAGTGTTCATGGATATTGGAGTGCCTGATGGACTGAAGGAGAAGGTATGGGAGTATCTGATGGAACACAAATAAACTACAAAATGCTCCAATAAGTATCTATGTGAGGTGTGATGCTTGTTAAAACAACCCACTTGAGACCCAAGAAATAACCTAGGGTTAGTAAAAAAATTATGGAGTAATTTTTTTATTATAAGTGTCCACAACCAGGTTGCAAGACAACAGTTGACACTAATAGGTTCCAGAACAAGTTTAATCTACTAGAACATAATTTTCTTTTATTAGCAATTATCAGAGGTCACAAGGTACAAATTTTAGGGTTAGAAGTTTCTACTAGGTTCAGGGGGTAAATTAACACCATATCCACTCTTCTAACAGGTTTAGAGTTTTAACTTGATTTTTCTCACACTTAACACATATAAAATTTCCTTAAAACATTCCCATTGCATAGAAAATTTTCTCACCTTTCCGACGATACAAATAAGTACTCCTAACTCCTTGTAAAACTCCAGTTATGGGCCAACAGGCCTTGGAGTGAAAATTTTCCCAAAAGGGACATGTGTTGAGCAAGGAAGAAAGCCCATTTTCTAGGTTAGCGGGTTGCGGGGTGGTGTTTGGGAATTTTTCCCCGTGCGGGTGTAAATTCCACAATTTTCCCATGCCTTTGCGGGTCCTCCATGGACATGTGTCGGGATCTAAACCAAGGTGGGGAGAGGATGAGGGAAGGGCAAGGTGGCGGCGGTGTTTAGAAATTTTAGCCAAAGGGAGGAAAAAGGAGAATTTTGACTCGTGCATCCATGGAAGATTCTTCTCTCAGGCAAGGCGGGTGTGCGGGGCCATGGAAGGAGAAACAAAAAATTTCCACAACAAAAATTTCAAAAGGAAAAAGGTCGCGAGGGTTTTACCCCCTCCACTAACACCCCATTATGCCATGTGGCAGTACTTGAAGGATACGGGATTGTGGGCCGGTGGGAAAAAAAGGTAAAATTTTCAAAAAAATTTAAAAATCCTAAGGAAGAAAATGATGGCGCACCTCCACCATTACATCATAAGGACACATGATAGCCTCTGATTGGCTGTAGGCTAGCAGAGGAAATTTTAAAAAATTTCCCCAAGAATTTTTCAAAATTTTTCTAAGGATATTTTAACAGGAAATTTTTGGGCCGCGGGCTTGCCAGGGAAAATTTTCCCAAATTTTCCCGCCAAGGAAGGAAAAATTCAAAGGGCCATTACTTTAGCTAGAAAGCTCAGTTTTGGGAAAACAAGGACTTTTTGGAAAGATCTCAATGACCTATTTGCACATGAATCATAATTTTTACATTTTGATAAATTTTAAGAGGTAAATTTAACGAAAACATTATGTAGGCTTTAAAAAAACCAATTGGTAAATTTTGATTTATCAATTTTTGTTCAATTTGATCTCCTCCTTCACTAAACATGCCAAACAAGCATGGAGGATTACTCTGAGAATTATTTAGGATATTCTGGGAAGGTAAATTTGCTCAATTGATTTCCAATTTTTTTTTTTTCCAACAATTGATAGAAAAACAACAGTGAAAAGTTTGGGCCCAATTTTGCAATGTTTTGAACTATTTCCTTAAGTGTTTCTATTAAAATGAGTTATTTGATAATGTATCATGTTAAATTTTAATGTTTCCATGTTGATTATTGTGTGCAGGCACGAACTGTGCATTTTAATTAAAATATTTGCTAGTTTTTTTAAAACTTAAAACAGAGATCCATTTCTAGAGAATCTATTTATCAATTTCATCATTCAAGTGTGGAAATTAATTTCTAATCTAGTCCAAGGAATTTAGTTGTTTTGAAAAAACTATTTAAAGCTAAATTGTAAAATTTGGGTTCTAATTTAATACATTTTAAAAAGAGACAAAGTAATATAACTCCTTCACACGTATTTGTTCCTTTTCCATTTTTCTATACAGTGATTTCAATCACAATCTGACATTCCAATTTGAATCAACAATACAAATGAGGAAATGTCAAGCAATCCTTTATTAATTCAATTATACAACTTTACATCTTTCAATGTTTGAATGCAAATAATAGATTTCTATTCCTTTCTTTCCAATAAACAGAACATAGTATAAATATATTTCTCATTTTGAATATGCAACTATCATAACCAATTACATACATCTTTTCTTCATAAAATACATTACAATTTCATCCACTTCAAAGTGGGAAAGGTTAAAATGAAATATATTTCACAAGGGACTGGAAAATTTGTCTTCTTCTGCTCTAGAACAACAACATGAAAGTTTCCTTTTTCTTTCAATTTGATCACAAAAAAGTGGGGGAAAGGCAACACTCTCCACCCAACCAAGACATCCAGTGAAAGCAGAATCCATCCTTTATCATTGGCCCCTGAGCCTTAACCATAATGTAATAAGAAATGTATATCAACCCATGGTAACAATAGGATTCCAAAACACACAAAATTCTTTCATCATTCACATTTTAATTCAAAAACACAGTTCAACATAAGACAACAGTTTACCACTGCATTAAAAACATTCAAACAGAACACATGCTTTATCATGCAAGCCAAAGGAGCAAGAACTATGGGGGAAGCTACTTATGCCTCCCAATGGGAATTGGGCATCCACCTATAATAAACTATTAAAATAATTCATCACACATATCCTTATGCCCCCCATAATCCCTCCTTATGCCCCCCACAATCCCTCCTTATGCCCCCCACAGATTTTCCTTATGCCCCCCACAAAGTAAGAAATGCAAGCTATTTATTTTTCATGGTGGATCCTAAACCCAACTCCCTCCACAAGAATTTTTATGCCACTAGCATTCCTTTATGGCCCCCACATGAATTCCCTATAGCCTTCTTCTACACCATTCCTATGGAAGTCTACCCAACCAAGCAACAATTACACAAAACACATGCACCATTCATACAAACACAAAAGAAATAACATCAAAAAGAAGAGCTAAGCTCCTACCTCTCCATGGTAGCTTTTGTTTCCATACAGCAAGCTTTCAATGCCAAAAACACAGTCCCAAAACAACAACCAACAAGCATGTAAAGTTCTCCAAACTCCTTCCAAAAACAAGAGCTCCAAGCACAAGAAAATTTTCCACAAGGAAGCATGCAAAATGTTTCAACAACCCAAAACAAGGAAAAGAGTTTGAATTTAATAGAAAAGGGAAGAGAAGAGGATGATGTGGATCCATGTAGGATGCCACATCACACATCCTTAACTCCAACACAAAATACAAATTCATTCTCCTAAGCACGATAAAGAGGTGGGTAAAAATATGACAAATTTACTTGCACACTCCAAAAATTCCACACCCCAAAGGACAGAAAATTAAATAAAATGTAAGGAGAGTGCAATCAAAAATTGTAACATGATTAATAAAATGCATTAAAAAGGTCTAAAATCAGCCTTCCAACCATAGGTATGGTTAATAAATTAAATTTAGAGGTATGGGACAAGTTTTGCTTGTCCCATAAGCCTACAAAAACAGCCTCCAAGGAAAAATTCGAATTTCTAAGGAGGTGGAGTGTTTCATACTCCAAAATCTGACTTACACAAACTTACACATCCCTTACATATTTAATACAAAGAGCCAACAACTTCCATTATTACTTTCCCATATCTCAATTTGATTTATTTAACTTTTAACCATATGTTTTCTCACATTAATTCTCCATAACTTAATTAAATAAAAGAAAGGGGCACATCACTAATAAAATACATACAAACAATAATAAAAAGGAACCATATTAATAAAATACACAAACCCATGGTCACATATAAAGGTGATGCCCCCATGGGAATCCCTAAGAAAACAACACACGCACACAAAAAACACGTTGCCATAATGACCTTGTTGAATTCACCTAGAATTTCATTATGGTTGGTCTCCAATCCCCTGATGTTTGTTGTGATATTTAACTTGCAAAAGAAAAATACCTCCTTCAGCCTCATGGCCATATCAGAAGATCCAACATGATATAAATATAATTACAAAATCATCTAAATATGTGAATCACAACAACATCAAAGAAATTTAATGAAATCACTTACAATTTATATCAACAACATCACAGTAATAACTATATCATTTGTAATTTAATCAACCACTATATCATCATCATATAATGTCCATTTTATAGGTCTACTCATAATATCCAAAATCACATGTCCGAACAACACTCAAACTATATCCATGTCAAATAGTATATCATTATCCACATAAGGATTGTCTCTAATAATCATCATGCATCATAACCAAATCAAGATCAACAATAATCCATAATCAAATTTCTAACATCATACTAAATCAGAACTATAATAATGTCCATAATGTAATTAATAGTATCAAAATAAGCATCAAAAGGTGTCAAAGGGAAGTGTGCACTACATGATGGATCCATGATAGAGAAGGCTAAGCAACAGGTTGAGAAGTGGTATGATAGGATTTGTGTGGCTTTTGAAGAAGAATGTCCCATCCCCAAAGAATTGCCTTCAGTGGTTAGAAAGGTAGTTTAATTTTTCTATATACCAGCATTTTTTTATAGCGTGGTTTACAATGAAAGATGGGGCATGGAGTCTTTGGTGAAATTTTCCATCTGCATTCACAACAAGGTACTTCCAGGCATCAGTACATAGGTTTATAGATGCACGGTGACTGATGTTCAATGTGGATAAGGTAGATTTATACTACCACACACTAAGGAAGAAATATGGGTATCTAGGGCAGGGTGTATATGTTGAAAGAATCATTTCTAATGTTTTGAGAATTAAAACAATAATTTTGGTAGTGGGAGATATTGGAGCAGCGTTGGTGTATCTCCAAATGAATCTAAATATGGAGAATAACAAGTATGTGGAAGGTGAGTTTGCACTTCCAGCACCACCAAAGGGAAAGTATACAATGGAGAACATCCCAACGCCTAAGCCCACAAAGCCAATTGAAGTGGAGGATGAGCACGAAGATAGTGGTGGTTTGTAGTAGAGAGGTAGGAAGCATCCTATAAATAAGGGTGAAGCTAAGTGCACCACTACACCACCTTAGCCATAAGAGGGGGATGATGAGGGCTTGAATTCAGTCTAAGGGGAGCATAGATTTAAGAGGGTGTTTAGGAGAAAAAGGACCCAAGGTGCTACTCCAACCATGGTGCACAGATCACCTAGAATATCTCCATAGAAGGAGGTGACCATGCAAAGATGGAGAAAACTGAAGTTAAATGAGGAGGCAAAAGAGTCAGAGGAAATCACGACTAATTCTCCTACACTTCTAGAGAACATAGAAGAACATAGTGAGGAATCAAAGGAAAGAGGAGAGGATGAGAAGAGACCAGAGGAGATAGCTGTAGAGAATGTTCGGGACATGGAGACACAAGTCCTAAATTTGGAACCTAAAGTCCTTTAGCAGAAATGGTCTAGAAGAACAAGTGGAGAGCACATTCTACCAGCCATGGGGTATGCGGGACGCAGGTAAAATTGTATGCATCCACTTCCAAAGCATTCTACCAAATAAAGATTTATTTGGATGGGAGCTAATGGATGAGGATATGATGACTATGTGCACTTGGAAGCAAATATCATGGTCTATACACACCCACATGGATAAGCCTGACTTTGATATTTGTGAAGAGTCATGCATTTTGAGATGGTTGAAGAAGGCACCACAATCTAGACATATGACATTAAATCCTACTATCATGTCAGATGAGTAGGTCAGCAACACATTGGTGAAGGTTTCTACTGAATTTGGAAGGAGAAACATAGATAAAGATGCAACAATTAGAGCACTATGTGAGGAGCTAAAGATAAAGGATGCTGAGATAACACACATAACACAAGAAAAGGACTTGGTGCAGAAGAAGAATGAAGTATTTATCAGTTTTGTAGAGGATCTTGGGGATAATTTCATAAGAGCTAAGCCACACTTGGAGGCCAAGGTACCACAGATGTTTCCTTCAGCAATACACTAAACATCTGCACAACTCTAGAGGCGCTTATCAACATGAAGACCTTGGAAGAAATAAATGAGGTCCAGAGAGCAATGAAGGATGAGAAATTAGGAAACACAAAAATATTTTCAATGGTTAAAAAAAATTTTGATGTAGGAAAGTTGGTGGACTTAGTACTTGAAGATGAACCTTTGTGAATACTAGCGCTAATGAAGCACTCACTGAATGGTAGACCTTGGAGGCCTAAATAAAGGAGGAGAATCCAGAGTTGATCCTTCAAACTGATATAGAGGATGTTGCCTCTTAAAACATTCTTTATTCGTCTACATTCTTTCTTATTATTTCCATTCAATATTCTTTTCTACAATTTTTGAAGATACCCATTATTGGGGTGACAATGTGATTAGTGTGGGGTAATGTTGATCAAATAACAATTGACAGAACTCACACAAGAAGTTCACGTGGGAAATCAGGCCAAGTTTAAGGGCGCAAATGGACAGGAAGAGCATGCGTGTGGAGGGAAAGTTCAACATTCGGGACTCATCCAATTTTGAGCATGAAGACCTATTTTTAGAAGATGGCGTGTGGAACACACTAACGATGCAAATACATGTGCACCATGCATTGTCTATCTTTAAAGGATCAGATCGAAGATTTTTTCATGGAGACAAGCTAAGAATAGGATTGTCACTTCAGTTAACTACAAGAAGTCTATAGATAACAAACTTGCATGTGTGGCTATTCCTGTAAATGGTGCATGGCTATTAATAGCATTCAGCCTATTTCTATAATAGATAAGTGGTGAAGGGAAAGTCCCCACCCCATATATATGATGTGAAGCACATAGTAGAAGATATACACAGGGAGAGATGGATGTATGAAGGTACATAGATATATGCATTGGTATAGATTTCCATTATTGTAAGAAGCTTATGTGTTTATTAATAGATGGAAGATGTTGGTTGAACCTAAGTTTCATTCCTGTGTGTAATCAAGTAGTGCATGTTATTGATTCAATCATGATTATTGTTTAAACTTGTTCTTTCATAAGTTTGAATATGATATGCATTGTAGAATGATGGATTAGTTATGGATCTATATGTTTATTCCTTCATCACTATAATATCCTGCTACAACAACCCTAAAGAGGGACCTAGTACCTTACACACTTTGGGTGAGTGCTCAGATTAGGCTGAGTGATGTGCTAGTGTGACTAGGATGTTATCTGGTAAATTCTAGGCTGCATCAGACATTATGATATCTAAAAAAGGAGGCCTTGAGTGTTTACGTCTTATCCATCATCATCTTGATAATATTCATGGTAGGATTAGATTAAGGAGTGCCCCCTACGCTATAAGGGGGTGGATGAGATGAATAGGTCATAGACAACATACCAATGTATGGAAGTTCTGAATATGTGAAATGGGAAGCATGTACATAGGCAGGAATAGATGATGAGGGCATGTAACCTAAATACGAGGTGGACACCATAGGTTGTGATTGAGGTGGGTTGTAGGTGAGAGGAGCCCTTGGGAAGATCCTTTTTGTAACAAGTGGAAGAGTAGGAGGAATCAAGGCCACTAAATTCTAGTAAGGAATATATTATTTCAATGCAAATGGTGGTTACAAAGTGATAGGTATGTATGATTTGGGGATCCCTATACTAGGAATTATGGATGAGGATATGGCATATGTTGAATCATGGGTAAAGATCGGGGGTTTGATAGATGTCAAAGGTGTGACAAATGCCAAAGGTGCAATGGATGTCAAGGGTGCAGTAGGTGGCATTGACGTGGGAGTAGGTAATGCAAATGTAACATTCATGGATATGGAAGGGGGCACAAAGGTAGGCATACCAAATAGCAGTTGGCCCGATGAGTCGTAGGTAGAAGATTGGGTGAGGTAATGTTGTAAGGCTATACCATTATGATCGAGGAATTTAGTGAATTATTCGTCACATGTAGGTATAGTTACATAAATTTCGGGGTCCATTGGTGAATAAATAGATGGCGGAAAAGGTGAAGTAGGTAAAGGTACGTAACTAGCATAAAAGGAAAAATCTCATGCCTATTGGTGAATGTAACACCTGTGGAAAACTATTAATTTTTCCCTCTTTTGCATTACAAGCGTTGACATGTGATTTGTCCTAAGAAGGTGTATTTTGTTAACTGTTAGAAATCATGTTTTCCATGGATAATTTATTTTTGTTCTTGGATTCATTTTTCTGAAATATTGTAGCTTACAAGGAATCCATTCTATTTGAGATAAGAAAGGTTATAAACTAGCAATGTTGTTTGCAAATTATCTCTTTTTAATAACAAAACCTTGATCAATTCCATTGATCCAAGGTATGTTTTAATTCTTCTTACTTTATTTGTATTGTAAAATGACATTCAGAGGTTGAAGGAAATAAAGGACTTAACTCTTGTATTTATACAATTTCATCGATCTTATTGGAAGTTCTTTCTTTGCATTATGCTATAAGTAGTGTGCTCAGATATTCTTGTTAATTTCTCTAGGACGCTGAATGGCGTAAAGAGGAAGGAGGGATACTTCATGACTATTGAGGGTAAAAACCTAATTCCCAGATCTTTAAGATCTATCCTAATGGGATTCTAACCTAAGGTAAACTAGACCTACCTTATATCTATGTTTACACTAATCTTATTGCATCCTAACCTAAGTTGTATGTTTTACAAATTGGGGGATTTGGAAATAACCTAAGGTAACTATAGGTTTATTTCTAACCTATTACCTAATACTAAATTGGAATGAATTATGGCCTATCCTAAGATGGAAAATTTACCTAAGGCAATGTTTAAAAACCTAAGGTAAATAATTTCTAAACTAACCTAAGATCGGATCCTAAGCTAATGATATCTATCCTAAAGTAATGTGAGGATGGAAAGGTACCTAAGAGGGGTTGCATGGAAAGTATGAGACAATGGTAATGGTTTCTAAGTCATTTATTTGATTTGATTTTGAATTTAAAACATTGAGGTACTGTCAATTTTACAGAGGCATGGAAACTAGAGGGAATCCTAGTTGGCATCATCACTAAAGTTAAGTAATGTATGCTATATTTAAATTTGGACTCACTAACTTTAGCTGGCAGTGGCATGGATATATAGGTGGGAGATTGGAAATTAATGAAATTTATGGTCATCATTTTTGGCGAGAAAACTACCTTGGAAACCATGCGAGAGGATTTGTTGGGAGTTGTTTAGTCTTTCATGCATTTTGATTTTTACTCTGCATGGAGCTATCTGGTTCTTCAAACCAGTAGTTCTATTTTTAGTTTGTTACTATTTTTAACTCCCTTGGACTATTTTTGATCCAATGGAAGTCTATGAGGCATTCGAGAAGGAAGTTTTTGGTTGTTGATTTCATTTGGAGAAGAAGTTGTGAAGGATCAGCTGGAAATCTTCTTTGAATCGACAGAAGCACTATCAAGCATGATAGGCTCTATCCATTAAGCTAATTTACTTTTCTCTAAATGTCTTCATTAAAACAAATTTTATCTCGTGAAATAAATGGGTCTTTTATTTTGTTATGATTACCATGCTTTCTTGCTTGATAAATCTCTATTTTTCTTTTGAGGAATCTCAACTTGATAAGGTAGGAGATGGGTTGTTTTCCTATTCATTTGATGTTAAATCCCACCTTAAATCTTGTGGTGATTTGAGTAATGAAGTTCATGCATTAATATTTCTTGTCTGTTCAAAAAGGGGTTTATATAAATGAAATGTGGATTCAAATTTTGAACTGGATTTGTAGTTTGGGTTGTTAGAAGTTAAATGAATATCCTTCTCTATTGTATCTTTGTTTTGTTGAAGTTTTGTTACTCCCGTTTGAACTGTATGAATATGCATACTTGGATTCAGAGTTGTGTAAACTTGAGTTCATATAGAAAAATAGTAAATGTGTGCCTTCTTCATGAACTTACTGTATAATCTATCAGTTCTTTGTATTTGGTATTCGATGGGAGCTGGGTATATATTGGGTGTTTGGAATCTCTATTTTTATGGGTTCATCTTATATGGAAACAAGAGTGAATGTTTTACTATTCCTCTAAACTTTTTAGTTAAAAAATGAGTTGCTCGAATTAAGTTCTTTTCTGGAAACTATGAGATAATTGTTGCTTAGACACTTAGATTTTGAGGCTATCTTGTTGGGAATACCTGTGTCTAAACTCTTTTATTCTGATCTTATACATATACTATGAATTTCTTTAAGTCCTAGAGGACTTAACTAAAGGATAAATAGATGAGATCCTATTGGTTGGGGACATTATGTGAGTCATCCTTGTCTGAGTTGATACTATGGTTATTCTTATAGCTCTGTTTGAGCTTTCAATATGTCAATCATGTTTTCTACTTCCTTGTTGAATTAGATGTTGTTGATTTGGAATACCGTTCTTGATATGGGTTAGTCTCTTGAGTAACTTGCTAGAGTTAACTTGTTGCATCCTTCTTGATTTTGATTTCATAAAGCTTTAAATATGTTATACGGACTTTTGGTTGATGTTTCTTGATTTAGAACTAACCAAATCGGTTTTGAATAATGGGTTTCCTGAACTCTTCCATTTCTTTTATCTCTAGGTAAGATTGGAAGGGATAATTTACCTTGTTGATTTGTAAAGGTGTGCAGTTGAGATATCATTAGTAATGTAATGAAAATAACTCTTTTTAATCTCTGTTGATAGCTTGTGCATCTGTAGCTAGTCATGTTGATCTCGGAATGTACCTTCTTTGAAATTGATTCATGATGGATAGTCTTTGGTTCCTTGGATTGAAAATTTTATGTTTTTGAATGAATGTTGAAGGCTGTTAATTCCTTATAGGTTGTTAGCAATTCTAATCATTATATCTCTTTCTTGATGAGAATAATAATACTAATACTAATTTTGCTTCAGGTTTGGGTGAACCTTATTTTGAAACTCGACTTGCATTTTGCAGTCATATGATTTAGTCTAATAGTCTCTAGTGCATGGTTTATACGTTTAAAAGAGTCTAAGGATATTATGATTGGATTTGTAAAAATCCTTTTACAACTAGCCTTTCTTGTAAAGGAATGTTGGGTTCCTTCTCTAACCATGTCGATTGACCATTTCTCTTTATCCCCTGAGGTAATGAGTCATTTTTGTCTCCTTTGGAAACTGTAAGAGATTTGTGTTGTATTCTATTTTCTTAGTTGTGAATGGGGATACAGGTTAACAAAATTGTAAAGGAAGTTCTAAACTGTTTTATCATAGTTGTTCTTCTTCTTTTGGGTAAATCTTGTCATAGATTTAGTTGGTTTGGTTGCATTACTTTCTTAATGCCTTTGTGTAGTCCTCATTACTAATTACTTATTCACTTGAATTATATTAAAGGATTTTAATATTTGTGATAGTAGATTAATGTGAGATGTTGTGCATTGAGTGTATACTTTCCTAATGTTAATGTATGGCCTAACTTGAGAGCTTAGGCTATGTATTGGATTTCGAATTAGGATATCACATCAAAAATGTGAAACTCTTATTTATTTAAGTTGTTAGATGATTCATCCTAAGACCTTTATGAAGTTGGAATGAGCTTGGCTATTGTTGTCTTTTTATGAAACTCTGTAAGTTGAGTTAGAAGGTTCCTACTTCTAAAAGTAACTCTATTTCAGTTAAATGGTGAGGTTAATTTTTTTTATTTCAAATTCAAATGAATTGTGAAGGAAATAATTATAAGGTACTTTTAATTAATATAGATAAGTGTTTTGGTTGGAACATTATTTATCTGATATCATGCTGGAGATTGTTGATTTCATCATGATCTTTCCTTAAATGTTATTCAGATTGTTTAATTGTTATTATTTTATGGTTGATACTACTTATGATTTATTTGTTTTCTTGACCTCACTATTTCATAAAAGTAGAGTTGGTTTAATGAAACAGTTAGTCGAAAGCACGTCATTTTAATGCTTAGTGCTTATCTTGCTCAGTTCAATGAACTGACCCGTGCTAGCAATTTTTGCAGATGGACTTTGTAAGTGATATAAGGAAGGCAATAAATTTTACAATGTATTGGTTGTTTAAAAGTTTGGACCATTTATAGAGAATTATGATTCATTATTGAGATGTATTGAAGGAAGAAAAATTGTATTCTTTAGTGATCTCAAAGTTGCTGATATGAAATATGTCAGTAATGCATAGTCTTGTAAAATGTGTATTTTATCATCATGAATTGAAAAGACTGAAGTTACTTAAATTGATTATGTCAATTCTCTTGTTCATAATATGAAGGAAATTTGTAATCCTATCTTTGACAGTGTTATTCATTTATGATTGGATCCTTATTTTTGTTGTCATGAAATGAGTTAGATAAATGGGAATTAGTAAAATTTCCCTTACTTTAATGTAACTTACTAAGTTGTATGTATTGGTGTTATTTACATAATCTTGTATGGTTTATTATGATGTTATGAACGTATAGTTAAAATATTAGGAAGTGTGAATTGGATAAGGGTATAATAAACCCTAATACTTAACCATAAAGAGGAAGGTTCTCCTCCTCTCAAAAGGATACAAAATAAATGAATGGTATATGAGTTTGTTAACCATTTAGAATTCATATCTATGAAGTCTACCGTAACATAACTTATTTTGGTTCTTATACATTCCTTGAATGGTTGAGACACATTAATTAAATCTTATGATGGATGATGTTTCTGTTTTCGATTAATTACATGTTAAGTAAAATTTAATGAACATAAAAGCAATCATAGGTTTTTGAGTTCCTTATTATTTAACCAACTCAAATAAGGATGGAAAACATAAGAATTGTTGGGATTAGGGTTATGCAAGGTTGCTGTAATTTGAATCTTAATCCAATGATAATTAAGTGGTTGTGACCTCTTGAGGTGTGTAAATCGTGATGAAGTAGTTCTATTAGATGTTGGCACATGCCAATTGTAGAACTATAACTTCATGAAGACTTGGGTCTTCATGACGTTATAGTGTTGTAGATGACATGTTACAACACCCTTCAACATTGGTTCATCTAGATCTACTCAAATCTAGACTTGAACTTAGTTTATCTCTAGATTAGGATAAGGATATGATTTAGCATAGGAAGTGACTCTCAATGACTTAGGGTATCTAGGAGCATTCAATTGACTTGGGTCAACTAACTATGCCCATATACCCTAGGTCATCATGAGTAGTTCCCTATACCAAATTATGTTAATAACTTAGGGTAGGGTCAAACCTTGGACAAGTGGATGGATAGAAGTCAATAAAGACCATTCTAGATAACAAATGAGTGGGTTGAAGGATGTTTTCTGATTAGACAAGTATGTCATCTAGGAATAGTAACATAAACAATATGTTGGAAATATTTGGCCAAAGTATCACAAGCTGTTGGTTGTGTTATCCTATGTCACCTAGTTTTAGAAATATGATTTCAGATGAATATGGTAGCAAATATTCAAATAGATTTCTTAAACAGAACACTCAATACCTAGAACAAGGTAAGAGAACCAAGTATACTTAGTATACACATAGTAATCAATACTTTAAGTTAACATGAGAGATCATTTAGAATATTGAGTCATGAAATGAGAGATCGGTAGTTCACTAAGTCATTTACAACTGTATATGGTTATCTGTTGTGAGATTGATTGGCATGGAATGTGTGTTCTAAATTATGATTATTTAGAATAGAGAAAATTATGTATAAAGAATTTTTTCCCCTTGTTTCTAAAGTCTTAAAATGGGAATGTTACATCTTGGTATCAGAGTTGAAGGTTATAACTCTTGGACCTATTGTGTCCATAATCTGATAAAACTTAAGTTTTCTTGTTAACAAAAAAAGGTTAGAATAAGAGGAAATGCTGCAAACAACCCACCAGCTGGTGGAGAAGCAACAACTACCCAAAAACTCAATGGGATCCTTGTTGCCCTGTTGGACACAAGAGATAATTTGATTGTACTTGAACAAAAAATAATGGGCAATGAGGAGGAAGAAGATGCTGGTAATAACAATCAGCCACCTCCTGTGGACATCGCCAATTTGGGAAATTTGGGTGTTGATAATAACAATGTAAACATGTTAGATCCATCAGAAAATAAAAAGGCAAGGCTGGCAGTTGAACTCACTAATGATATAAAAAGGATAAGTCCACCTAAGTTTGATGGCATGAAACATTCCCATTTATGACTTTGGAAACAAGGGAATTTTTTTTTCTTTTGAAATAATGTTCTCTAATCTAAATAATTATTATTTAGAACACACATTTTACTTTTGATGAATGTTCTCTGTTCTCATATTAATAATATATAACACACATTCCATGCCATTCGATCTCATAACTATAGATCTCTCATTTCACGACTCGGTGTTTCATCGATCTCTCATTTCATGACTCAGATTCTTACTGATTCTTGATGTTAACTCAATGTATTGTATTTAGTATACTTGGTTCTCTTACCCTTTTTGGGGTATTGAAGTGTTCCATTTAAGAGGCCTATATAAATATTTGTTACCAATATTCATATTATATCCTACTTCTTAAACTAGGTGACATAGGACAACACAACTAGTAGTTTGCGATACTTTGGCCAAATTTTTTCACATGCTTTACATGATCATATTCCTAGATGACATACTCATTGATGGAATAAGTCCTTGACCCCCATTTCATATGTTATCTAGAATGGTCTTTACTGACTCTTGTTAGTCCTCTTGTCCAAGGATTTACCATAACATAGATTAGCAACATAGATTGGTATAGAGGACCACTCGCGGTGATTAGGGGTGTTTCACCTTATTCTTAGAATGTTTCTTGGAATGTGAGGAAACAAATAAGGGTAAAAGGGCTAGGAGGAATACCTGTTAAAGCTAGTTGAAGGTTATTGCATGTATGTTGACTTCTCAATCCAAAGTTGATCGTGAGAGCTTCCTTTTGGCTAGGAGGAACTACCTGAAATAAACAATAAGACCACCAAATGGAAGTTAAACAACATATGCAGTGGAATTCCTAGCATATGCTAGATTTAAGAATTGTGATACTCCTTAGAAGGTTGTTAATCCACTATTGTAAACAAATTAATGTGATAAATAAGGTAAATATTGTCTTACTATAGTCAATATTATTTAGGCATCTCATATATACACAATAAGAAAAATATAATCTAACAGGCTAGGTTAGGATCAGATTCGGAGGTCAGGTAAATGGTGTTGGGTTTTTGTAGGTCTGACAGAGATCTGATGAAGGTCACATGTGATTATAGGTAACTTGGGAGTAAGTAGGTAGGTTGCTGGTTTGTACTATGTTGACAGACATAGAGACCGATGTCGGTCTAGTCCTGACTGATGCCGGTTAGTTGGGACTGATTTTGGTCACTGAAGAAATGACTGGGGGTCCAGAATAGGGGTTTGGGTCTATTTTTTAGGTTGATGGGGAACTAGGTGAGGTGTCTAGGAGGTTTAGGTAGGGATGCAGGTCAGTGGGTAGGTATGGTGGGGTTTTGGTGAAGCTGAGAGGAGTTATGGGTAAGTTGGTGAATGGTAGCAAAGGGGTAGTATCAGGTACATATATTGACACTGGTAGAGGCTCGAATGATGGCGGTTTAGGGAGACCAATGCTGGTGACTATGGGAAAATGGAAGATGTTGCAAAATGGATTTTGGATCTTCTTTGTGATTACACAAAAGGGTTAGGTAGGTCAGAATGGGGTGCTGAATTACTAGGAGAGGGTTTTGAGAGGTTTTGGAAGAAGTATAGGGGGATAGTTACCAGAGAGGACTTGTGAGTGGCTAGGAAAGTAATAACACACAAAAGAATATAAATAATGAAAGTATTCAAACAAAACTGGACTAAATAGAGAAGTATACTTACTTGGAATTTTCTACCAGTCGACTGTGGGTGAAGAGTGGAGATGGTGGTGAGAGATTTCTTCTATGAAGGGCCACTGGTTGATAATAGACTCTTACTTGAGATGCCTAGGCTTTCCTCCTTACTTGGTTGAATGAGCTCTTGGCTTGGATGGTTGTGGATGTTTGGGTGTGAATGGATGCTCACTCTGATTACCTGCAGATGTGATTACTCTCTCCTACTCCCGGAAATGTGCCCCCCAAAACAAGGTTACTAAAGGGAATAAAAGGTAACCGATGATGGTTCTTGGTTGAACAGTGTCAGTTAGGGTGGGATTCCTTGGGTTTACTAAAAATAGGAGATCATGGCAATGATTTCAGATAGATCTCTCTATTCATCCGGGAAAGAGTAGGAGTTAGCTTTTTTTATGTGGGAATGTGGTTAGAGGGGATGTAGGATTAGTTTTTTTAGGGTTCAGTTAGGTCTTAATTAGTTATGGCAACATACTAAGAATAGAATTAGGATGAGGTAGCTATGTGAGGTGTATAGGTGAGGTGGGAATTATCTTAATTCAGATAATTAAATAGTAAATATTTTGAAGACATGGATTAATTTAATTTAATTAATTAAATTAATATTAGTGTGGGGTATAAGGGGCCATGGTTAGATGAGTGTGTTTAAGTTGGTTATTTGAAGAGAGACCAAGGGAAGTGTGACCCAATTTTGGTGTCTAAAAGGGGTACATAGACATACTCAATCAACCTAGGTCGATTGCATGTGTCTAGTTACCTTTAGTAATCAGGAGTCCTTCCCTATACAAAATCATGTTCCTAAACTGACCTAGAGTGAAACCAAGTCAAGTCTGAGTTTATGTAAACCTAAATTATCTGATTCGGAAGGGTGTTATGACATGTCAACTACAATGTTGTGTCCTCTTGAAATCCCATCTTCATGATGACACATCATTGCAGTTGGTGTGTACCAACATCCTACGGAACAACCTCATCAAGAAGTACATATCTAGCTAAGAGGTTAAATACTTTCTTATCCTTTTAATTTAAGATTTAGTTTCAGCAACCCTATTGAATTTATAACCTCTTTGATTATTACAGTTTCTAAACATCAATGAATTATAATTTTCATGTAGATTAATCTACAACCAATCCCTCTTCTTGGAGATTTGTGTTTCATTCTTTAGTTTCTTAACTTAAGCTTCATACTTTCAATCCAAATCATCTTAATAACAGTAAGATTACTTACTTAACATAACCAAGTCTATACACGACTGAATTTAGATTATGATTCCTTAATATTAGACTTCATTAACATGAATTATAATCCTTATACACACACTCACACACACTCACACACACACACACACACACACACACACACACACACACACACACACACATATATATGTTCATCCATTTTTTGTTACCTTATTTCAGTTTAAGGTTTGCCAAGGAGAGGTACAATTTTTTCTCCTTCCAAATATCCCTTAGGTATTAAACTCAAAAGGCTATTAACAAATATTTTTTCTGAAGACTAATTGTTTTTCCATTAACATATATTAGTTAGGGTCCATTGTAACAATTCATTCATACATAACCCATATGTAACTTACTATTTTATTAATGTCAATTAATAATCCATATTGACCTATTAAATATTCATCTATACATGCCAAGTTAGAAGTTGCATTTAAGAGAAGAATAGAGTATTGATTCCCTCTTTCTCTATTTCATTTGAGTACAACTGAAATGACTCAAAAAAGATATGTTTACAAGAGAATAAGAATAAGTTTACGATCCCCTTTGCAATATACCCAAAAGATAATGACACATCAAATATCAATAACACTCGATCCTTTTTCATTGATCAAACAAAATACATAATTTTATAGGTCTAAACATTTGAGACATCTTTCATGTCATTCTACGTTGATAAAATCAAGTAAAATTTACAACTTTTCCCTTTATCAAATACTTCTCAAAAAGAATAATGGTTCCTCATTAAATATGCAGCCTGTAAGTAAACACATGAAGCATAATACAAGAACTTGTCTTCTTTTATCACTTACAGAATCCATCTGTAAAAATTTCTAGCATGGGTCAGTTTGTTGAACTGAGAATGATAAGCACTAATCATTAAAGCAATGTGATTTTTACTATCTTGTAAATAGAACTATACTCTTATAAAACATTAAGCAATACAGAAAGATACCTAGTAAAGAATTAAGTACCACTAAAAGAAGAACAGAGTGATTAACCTTGTCAAATTAAGTAAGTATCAATATTAAACAACAATCTTCGTTCAAAAATTTCATAAGAAAATTTACAACAGAAAAGTAATATTACATCCCAATTACTTATCTATTTCATACTATGGTGTCTTTGAATCATTCCAATTTAAGCCAACTCTAACCTAACCTTTTTGTTCAACATCAATATATTTTACAAGGTTTAAATTCCATGTACTTCTTCTGAATATAGTCACACATCGATTCATTACCTTCTTAACAATAAATTGAGAAGGAAATAAAAGGAAAGAAAGTGATTCATCCAACTATCTACTCTACAATCCCCTTTAGCTAACCTAACCAAAATGGTTAGATTTAAGCAAGGTGTAATAATAACAAGAAATAAATAGTTAGAGAGAGATAACAATCAACTACCTTTTGAGAACAAGAGTAATAGTAATGAAATCCAAAAATCAAAAAGGAGAGAGAGAATGGGATGGAAGTCAATAATCAAGATGAGAGAGAGATTCTCATTATTTCTTCCCAATACTAAACCGAACTATATAAACTGTAACATGCAAATCAGTTAACAACAATGTACTTCCCTCAATGCCAAATTGGGATAGTTTTAGTAGCTTACTAGCTACCACTAAGGGAAATATTCAAAGTATTCATTCTACAACTATACCAGAAGTATCAAGCAACAACTGATCTTCTAAATTCATCCACATTGATAGCTTTTCACACTACAAACAAAGCTTATGCATCCCAATAAAAAGCGATTAAGAGATTACAACCAAGTAAAAACATGTTTCCTATTCCACAGGAAGGAAAGAAGTCATTTTTAGATACAGTGAAAAGAATTCCAACCAGATTCAAATATAATTGGGAACAACAAAAGGAGTACAATCCCCCAGTACATGTGTTCATCATCAAGCCTAAAAGGAGAAGGAGAAACTTGATGCTCCAACTGAATTTTGACTAAGATGAAAGAAATCAAAGGAAATGAAACCCCAAATTGGTTCCCAAAATCGAAAAAAAGGGAGAAGAGTAAGGCCTAACGTTCCAACTCTTTCCCCTTAAATAACCAAAACCAAACTAATCCAAAGATCCACTAAAATAGTTGACTTTCACAACAACATCTACATAAGTAAATCAAAAGGTTTTCCACAAAAAAATTAATACATGCAGGTGAGAGAAACAACAATATCCTCACACAGTCCCTGGAAAGGAGTTAAACCAAAAATTACCATATTTTGAACAAGGAAGGTCAAAACCAAACGAAATCCCTTCTAACAATCCCACAAAAATTCACGGGTTTAAACGCATTAAATTCAAAGGGAGAAAACGTTTCATCATTTTCCTTTTAACAAGTTTAAATTCATAATACATCAAATCCAAACAGCTACTCCAACTTATCTCAAACAGAAACAACCAGATTCAAGGCAATTCATTTTTCAGAGAAGACGAAGCACTTCATACTTCCCACAATTAAAAGAAAAACAAACCTAGTTAAAATATTTACCACATAATGCTTTCCCTTAATCCCTTGTGTAGAGAAAACTAGAATCCCACATGACTTAAGTGTCATTGCAGTTTCAAGTACGATAAACATGATTTACTAAAACATGCATTCAGAAAATACCCATATTGCATCCTTTCAAAACAACAAACTCAAACAAAAGATCACAATTAAAATACACCAAAAAATTTCCACAAATCCATTCATTTCAAAGAGTAGAGTTGTTCTTATGAAGATGCTTAGTAAAAATAAAAACTATTTAATAAGAAGAGCCTGTCATTCCTAATGAAATTTCTTGTTGATTTGCAGAAGATCTCCAATGGAGCTTCTCAAGAATGTCTTCTTTTTAAACAACATCAAAAACCAAATCTCCCAACTTCCTCCATGTTTTCATAGGTTCAAAAACAGTTTTTGGATGCTCAAGATCACAGTGGATTGAAAAATAGAATTGCTGGTTTGAAGAACCAAAACCACATACAAAGCAAAAATCAGAAAGACCAAAATGACCAACAACTTCCACAAAACACCCTTATCCTCTTTCCTAGGTAGTATCTTCATTGAAATCAATTTCATTGAATGTAAATTCCCTCTCTTTTCTTATGCCACCACCACTACAAAATTGGTGAAGTAAAATTCAAAAATTCTCATTCATTTTAATTTTAGTAATGATGTCAGCTAGGCATCCCACCATCTTTTTATTCCTTCGCCAATATTGGAGAATTTTAGGATGTAAGGACTGAAATCAATCCACATTAATAGCTTAGAAACCACCACCACCAAACTTCCATATGCCACGTAACCCATAGGTCCCCTTTAGGCTTAGTAATAGTTTAGGTTACATTAGCATTAGTTAGGTTTCCATCTTAATTCTTAGGTCTTTAGAATTTATCTTAGGTTAGTTCAAAAATCATAACCATATAATATACCTTCTTAGGTTAGGTCATAATCCCTTAGGCTAGAATCCATATAGGGTAGGGAACTGCAACATAATTTTAGGCATCAACCAAAATAGTTTAGTAATAGGTCCTAGGTAAGTACTATTACCTTAGGTCAAAATCCAATAGGGAAACATTACCATTTAGGTCAGATCCGAACGACACTAACCATTCTGACAAAAGTTAAGGCATTTGCCTTATAAGACCAATAATAGGTCCTTAATCTCCTCACATTGTTCACCGTTCCAAAACATTAATAAAGGAGGTCCAAACTTACAGTTTACAGCATGTTGCCAAGTAAGGACACTTGAAGCCAGGTTCTTCACAATTTACAACAAAACACAACTCAGTTCCATAATATGTTTCATTCAGCATGTCAATTATCAAGATGACAGTAAAGAATAACTGAAGCATAAATTGGATCAATGGAATTGATTCAAGGTGTGTTATTAACATATGGAAGATGTGAAAACAATGGTACAGATTTATAACTTATAATTCACAAAGCATAATGGCTTCACTTCCAAGTAACAAAATTACAAGTAGGAATTCAGGATAGTAATAAATTATCCATTGTAAACATGATTTTCAATGTCAAAAGAATACACCTTCCTAAGAAAAATCACATGTCAACATTTGCAATGTCAAAATTGGAAGTCATCATAGTAACGGTCATGACCAAGACATTACATACCTTCCTCCTTAAAAGAATCATCATCCCGATGATTAACTTAATCAAACCATTAAGGTTTTAGGACAAAATTTAATTATTGTATTGTTAGTGCAAAATCACACCACCCCTAGACGTAGATCAGGCTTCTAGGTTGATCACTCAGGCATCTAGTGTGATTGCACAACATGGAAACCTCTCTCCAAGCGTGGGACTTGTGAAACTGAGAGAGGAATCTCCAGAGAAGGCTGGTTCCTGCTCCTAAACTACCTGCCACAAGCTATTCCAGTGCAGGCAAGCTAATCTAATCCTAATCTAACAATGCCAAGGAGACAGAGAGAGAGAGAGAAAGGAAAAGAACAAAAGCCTACACTAAAATGGTGATACACCAGAGAAGGAGAATGTTGGACATCTATCAAAACTGCCATGGGACAAAGAGAGGTGAGCAATGGGAAGGATGGACAGATGCATCACAGGCCCAAGGATAGATTTCACACAGAAAATGTCCCAAAACTCCATGAACACAGCTCCAAACCTGCAATGAACATTCAAACATGCACAAATACCTGCAATGAAGAGAGGCAAGAAGAGAACAAACAAAAATGAGAAAGGATGGACAGATGCATCACAAAACACATTTTTGTTGCTTCAGAAGTTTGCACAGAACATCATTTCAATAGTAAAAGGAAAAAAATGCCATTACAGAGCAAGGGAGGAGGTTCGAACTCCATTTTCAACCCTAGAGAAGAAAATAAGGGAGGGCAGAGCAGAAAAGATGAACAACTTGTTTTAAAATGAGCCAAATCTGGCTTTTTACATTGCATGGGTCGAGCCCAGGAGACAGAAACGTACAAAAAACATGAAAGCCCATTCCTCCTTGACTACAGGTGCATTAAGATGGCATGGGGGACCTTACAAACCCATACCCTGTCACTTTGACCGGACTACAGGAGAATGCGACCCATTCTGCATTAAATCTGGTCGCTGGAATGTCACTTCTGGTCATGAACACATGTCAGATCCGTTTCTCAATTTTATCTCTCCAGACTACACCAAAATTCAAGATTGATCCCATAATCATGTAGAGAATTTCATAAGCTTTCCGTTGATATAAAGAACGTGCAAATCCGAGTTCTAGATCGAAAGATATGATGATCTGAAGATTTAGGGCACGGAACAGACCAAAACGGATTTTGAAATCTTTCCCGCGCTCTGCCACCTGGATGACACATGTCAAGCGCTGATTAGTCAATAATTTCTCTCTCCTTCACCTTTCGGCGGGCTTTCTTTTGAAATTTCCTTATGGGCCCCTTAAACTTGGACACGTGTCCTCTTCTGATTGGCTCGGGCTGACCCTTCAAAACTCGCCCTTTGACTTTTGGACTCTTTCCCCTGCGACACGTGTCGTGATCTGGTTGGTTCTCGGCCCTTTCGGCTCCTTCACGCCCTTCGCATCTTTATGTCCTGGATGTCCCAAACTGCTTGGGCCAAAAACTTCCGATCTGCCCGAAATGGGCTTCCTCGTCCCTCATTTGGCCGATGACACGTGGCGTTGTTTGATTGGCTTTCGGCTCCTTCGGCGATCCGCGTCCCGCGCGTCCCTTTGTCCCAGATGTCCCAGTACGAACTTTCTCTGTTTCCTGAACCGGCCGGTTCACGTCATCACTTTGGCCCAAATGTCCCAATTGCTTTGCGGACTGTTTGTTCTCATTTCAGCCGATCCGGCCGGTTCGCGTACTTCGCGTACTCTTATCCCGAACTGTCCCACTCAGCAGTTAGTCTTTTTTCTTCCTCTTTCAGTCGGATCAGCTTCTCACGCCCACCGCGTCCTTCTGGTCTGACTGTTTTGGTGCTATAATTCCCTGTTCCAACCGAACCGGCTGGTTCACGTACTTCGCGTACCTTCGTCCCATATGTCCCTTTGCTTCACGGGCCGCCTGGAGGCTTTTCGGCCGATCCGCGCCTAGATGTCCCAAATGTCCCGACTGTCCCTAGGACTAGGACTTAGTCATTTTTTATGATTTTTCCTGGATCAATCTACATGCTTGGAACTACAAAACTCTGATGCATGTTATCGAAATTTACCCTGGGGGGGTGAAATTTTGACAACAGTTTGGCGACTCAGTGGGGTCATCTGCCTGCTAGATGAATGATCAGTAGCCTGAAGCAATCCATTGGGCATGGAGTCATAAGCAAGCCTGAAAACTGATCTGAACTTTGAAAACTTCCCTCTGAGCCACTTGAAACCCACCGGACATGGAGTTGTTCTTACCAAAATGCCACTGAAACGAACTGTGCAAGAGCAGAACCAGCAACACCAAAAACTATGTACAGAACTGAAAATCATACATGCTCCAAAATGAAACATGCAGAGTGTGCACAAGCACTTCTTCTACTGAAAGCAAACCTACCTACTCTACTCTAACTGGAAGCAAAAGCAAGCTAAACAAACCCTGCAATTGGTTGTGAGAAATAGCTTCCCTTTCTCAAAAGTGGCAGCCATGCAATTGATTTGGAGCTGATCATGGCTGTTAGGATGAGTGGAAAATCAACAAGAAGCTGGTATTCCACCCAAATCATCAAGGTATCAGCTGAAGGCAAATTCAATACCTCTTTTAGTTGCTCTGCATTTGGATTGAAGAGGTATGACAGCTGATCCTTGGTACTTTGTAGCTCACCCTCATGCTCAGAAGCAAGCATGACTGGTTGTGACTTCTCCTTTGGCTCCAATGAAGCCAAATACCTGATTGGGCAAGGTCTGATCCTTTGAGTATGCCCATTTCCCTGATTTTCAACTCCAAGAATGGAGTCTTCTTGCGGACCTTCTTGAATGGATGATGTGGAAGAAATGGCGAAATTCCTCTGCCCTTTCTCTTCCTCCAATGAAGGACATGAAAGATTAAAATCTTCCAATCTTGGTTCCAAAGAGCTTCTATAAGATGCAGGTTGCTGCAAATGAATACTCTCCTCCATGACAGTAGGCTCTTGTGTTTGGAAGATGGATGATGAAAGAGAGAATGTTGGAAACTCAACCGGTTCTTCTCCATCAAAACAGTCTTCCAAATCTGACAGATAAACTGCCTCATGACTGTCCTGCTGCAAATGTTCAACTTCCTCCATGGTGTCTTCTTGATCTGTAACTTGACCACCATGGTTTCCTTCATCCTCCAACATTGAGTTTGAGAGATCAAACTCCTCTTCGACATTGGAGCTAGAGAGAGATGAAGTAGAAAGAAGAACTGAAGGTTCTCCTGTAGCCTGCTTTGTGCTCAAAGCCCTTGGATCCGCAATTTTCTCTTCCACAGCTAGATTGTGCTCCTCTTCTTTTGGATTTGGAGCAACTTCTCCTTCCTCTACTAGTTGAATACAATCTTGCTCTTGATAGAACTCTTCCTCTAGCATGAAGTTTGTCAAGTCAAACTCTTCAGTCTGCTGCTCTAGAGGACAAGTTGGGACTGCAAGATCTTCTTCAGGGCTTTCTTCCTCCATGGCTGATTGTGTAACTTGAATTGGATCAGCATTTCCTTCAAATAGAGTGCCAACATGGACACTACACTCTGAGCAAACTGATTGCTGATCTGCTTCTTCCTTTTTCTCTTCTTCTGCTGCAACAAAATCAGTTATGACCACCATTTGTTCAACCTTAGCCTCTTCTATAGGCTTAACCATCAAGGGGATCTTTGCTATCCCAAATTTGGCAGCCCAAACCTTCAAGTTGTCTATCATTTATTTTCTTCTTGGCCCTTCCTCTTACTGTCCTTGATGACTGATTTTTGCAATTTCTTCTTCCCCACATGGAATTGGGAATGCAAGAGGAGGGATGGGTTGAAACTCAATTGATTTGGCATTTTTTTGTGGTGGTAAAGGAGATGAAATCTCTTGTTTCTTTAGAGGAGGGGGGATTTCTTTTAGCTCTTGTGGAGAGGATGACTGTTTGGAAGGAAAAAGGAAAGAAGAATTGAGGTGTGGTGGAAGACTGAGAGGTGGAGACATGGGATCGACATTTGGGACAGCAGATGGAGAGTTTAAAATTTGCAAGTCCAAATGAGATGATGCTGCTTGAGTAATGGGAAGAGAAAAACCAGATGATGGTGTAGAACTTACCCATTGACAAGGTTGTTCAACACCGAATGTATAGGCCTCTATTTCTGCTGTCCATTGTGCAAGTTGGGGCAGCATCTTTATCATGAAGTCCAGCTTCTCTTGAGGGCTGAAGTGTCTTGGAAAAGGGCCTCCCCATGGACAAGGAGTCCTGTAACCAATTCTGAAAGCTCTCATCTGAGCTGTTGCTCTGGACTGCACCATCTTTACCTCCATCTTTTGGATCTTCTCCAACAGACCAGCATCTTGGATCTGATGGTCTTCATTGTATGCACACCCTTGCTCTTGGAAAGCTCCATAGCCAAACTGACTTTGGCACAGCTGCTCATATGGGTATGCATACTGATCTTGAATCTGCTCAAAATGCTGATTTGGAGGATTTGTAAAACATGTTGGAGGTGTGATATACTGCTGTTGTTGATGTGAATTCCATGATGGAAATGAAGTCATGATTGCACAACTTCATAGAATGAAAGAAGATGGAAGAGATGGAAAGAAGAATGGATGGAAAATGAATGAAAATGAATGGAAAGGAAGGTCTGCAACTTCAGAGATGGGTTGTTGACCAGATGGAGTCGCCAGATGTGTTTGCAAGTGCCTCCAAAGGCTGAAATCTTCACAGGAACACACCAACCTGCAAAAGATGAAGTGGAAGACCTCTAAGGTCCCACCGGGCGTGCCAAAACTGTTAGTGGTCGCACGGTGGCTTAAGATTTTCTATTTGATAATGAGACACCTCTGAAAGATGAAACTCTAACTTCTGTGATGTCCCACCGGGCGTGCCAAAACTGTTAGTGCAAAATCACAGCACCCCTGGATGCATAGATCAGGCTTCTAGGTTGATCACTCAGGCATCCAGTGTGATTGCACAACATGGAAACCTCTCTCCAAGCGTGGGACTTGTGAAACTAAGAGAGGAATCTCCAGAGAAGGCTGGTTCCTGCTCCTAAACTACCTGCCACAAGCTATTCCAGTGCAGGCAAGCTAATCTAATCCTAATCTAACAATGCCAAGGAGACAGAGAGAGAGAGAGAGAAAGGAAAAGAACAAAAGCCTACACTAAAACGGTGATACACCAGAGAAGGAGAATGTTGGACATCTATCAAAACTGCCATGGGACAAAGAGAGGTGAGCAATGGGAAGGATGGACAGATGCATCACAGGCCCAAGGATAGATTTCACACAGAAAATGTCCCAAAACTCCATGAACACAGCTCCAAACCTGCAATGAACATTCAAACATGCACAAATACCTGCAATGAAGAGAGGCAAGAAGAGAACAAACAAAAACGAGAAAGGATGGACAGATGCATCACAAAACACATTTTTGTTGCTTCAGAAGTTTGCACAGAACATCATTTCAATAGTAAAAGGAAAAAATGCCATTACAGAGCAAGGGAGGAGGTTCGAACTCCATTTTCAACCCTAGAGAAGAAAAGAAGGGAGGGCAGAGCAGAAAAGATGAACAACTTCCCCTTTTAAAATGAGCCAAATCTGGCTTTTTACATTGCATGGGTCGAGCCCAGGAGACAGAAACATGGGAAAACATGTAAGCCCATTCCTCATTGACTGCAGGTGCATTAAGATGGCATGGGGGACCTTACCAACCCATACCCTATCACTTTGACCGGACTATAGGAGAATGCGACCCATTCTGCATTAAATCTGGTCACTGGAATGTCACTTCTAGTCATGAACATGCGTCAGAACCATTTCTCGATTTTCTCCCTCCAGACTGCACCAAAATTCAAGATTGATCCCAGAATCATGTAGAGAATTTCATAAGATTTCCGTTGATATAAAGAACGTGCAAATCTGAGTTCTGGATCGAAAGATATGATGATCTGAAGATTTAGGGCACGGAACAGACCAAAACGGATTTTGAAATCTTTCCCGCGCTCTGCCACCTGGATGACACGTGTCAAGCGCTGATTGGTCGAGAAGTTCTCTCTCCTTCACCTTTCGGCGGGCTTTCTTTTGAAATTTCCTTGTGGGCCCCTTAAACTTGGACACGTGTCCTCTTCTGATTGGCTCGGGCTGACCCCTCAAAATTCACCCTTTGACCTTTGGACTCTTTCCCCTGCGACACGTGTTGTGATCTGGTTGGTTCTCGGCCCTTTCGGCTCCTTCGTGCCCTTCACGTCTTTATGTCCTGGATGTCCCAAACTGCTTGGGCCAAAAACTTCCGATCCGCCCGAAATGGGCTTCCTCGTCCCTCATTTGGCCGATGACACGTGGCGTTGCATTGATTGGCTTTCGGCTATCCGCGTTGCGGCGTACTTTTGTCCCGCATGTCCCGAACTGCTTGGAACAAAATCTTCCGGTTTGCCTGATTCGGCCAGTTCGCGTATCACTTTGTCCCAGATGTCCCATTTTCTTCGCGGGCCGTTTGTTCTCATTTCAGCCGATCCGGCCGGTTCGCGTACTTCGCGTACTCTTGTCCCGAACTGTCCCACTCAGCAGTTAGTCGTTTTTCTTCCTCTTTCAGTCGGATTGGCTTCTCGCGCCCTTCGCATCCTTCTGGTCCGACTGTTCCGGTGCTACAATTCCCCGTTCCGGCTGAACCGGCCGGTTCGGGTACTTCACGTACCTTCGTCCCATATGTCCCTTTGCTTCACGGGCCGCCTGGAGGCTTTTCGGCCGATCCGCGCCTAGATGTCCCAAATGTCCCGACTGTCCCTAGGACTAGGACTTAGTCATTTTTTATGATTTTTCCTGGATCAATCTACATGCTTGGAACTGCAAAACTCTGATGCATGTTATCGAAATTTACCCTGGGGGGTGTGAAATTTCGACAACATGTACTTCTGTTCATATGTTTCATAACAAGTGTAAATTTAAAAAATTTCAGGTTTTCAAAATAATATTTAAAACATTTGTCAAATTGTTCAGTAACTTGCCCAAGTTTGGTAGATTTAACATCTAAACATGAATAAATTTTTCATATTTTATCTATTTTCATAATAAATTCTGATCAAACAAGTATGGATAAGTAGATCTCATATCTTCAAGATTTTCCTAGGTTGTACTTTCTTCGTTAAATTGGTCCCACTGGAACTTACATTGACTTATTTCACAATTTCTTAAGTGCAACTAGCGAGTTTCCAACACTCGAAATCGGTTTAACTAAAATTATTTCTACGTGTAGTACCCATAATTAAATAATACTAAAATATAATTAAAAATAAATAATATACTTTGTGAAGTGACGTGGGGGGAAAATTGAAGAAGGTTGGTCGGTGAGTAAGAGGGGAAGGTAACGTGTTACAGGAAGTGGCGTACACCAGAAGCTAGACAAGGAATGTGATCCCATCTATGTCCATTCAAACCTGCCATTTTCTTTGTATGATAATACAAGAACTTTATTTGAGATCTAGATTTTTTTAACATGTAGGTACCTAGGTCAACATTGGAATTTATCATTTTTTGGATAATTGCAGTGAGTTAAATCCACTGACACACAAAGATGAAAACCAGAACCCAAATATCTCCTCATTTTCAATCTAAAAATTGATTGAACTGGGTATCTATCTGCACTGAAGCAGGTTCAATTGTCTCAAGGATGTGGGTGTGTTAGGGTAAACTCTACAATTTTTCATCATGGTCACCATGGAAGAAGGTTTTTTCAAGATCTGCACTCAGTTTTTTGCTTCTATTTTTAGTATTTCAGTTATGGCCACCATTTTCAAAGGTGTGGAGCTTTGTAAAGTTGATCCAAGTTTTATCCTTGTTGGTTCATTGTTTAGACCTACGTATATACACTCAGTTGTTAGGGATAGTTATGGTTCATCATACTTGTTTGTGCACTGGTGCCCTTTTTTTAGTTCAATGCTTTACTTTTTTCCACGTGGCTTGCATTTTCAATCTTAGGGAATCTCCTTATCCAAGCCACTATTGTCAAAACCTGGGAGCTGCTCCATCCTTGATAAGCCTATGTTCTTCACGACTACTTGCCATGAATTTGTTCTAGGCTCTACGTTTTAATGTGTTGGAAGATATGGGTTTAGCCAATGTCAGGATTTTTATAGCTGTAGGATGTGAAAAAAAATGGTGGTTTCTTTCTAGTTCATGTCTTTCCACCATTACTTGGTATTTCCCTTTAAAATTTAGGCCTCCATGGATTTTTTCTCTATCTTTCATTCTCATCTCATGTTATGGGTTGGGCCATGCCATTTGTGGTTGATATGAAAGAGCTCACTTATATTTACTTCACCGACTAGGCTTATCATCACCAATCTCGATAAATGTGAGAAACTAAGTGCATTGAGGTGTGAGATCTATTCTTACCATATTAAATACATCATATCCTTTTCATTTCAGTGAGTTTATTAGAGGAGCTTGTGGGATTCTCATCATTGTAACTATATTGCAATAGCCTTTCAGATTTAGAGGACTGTAAGAAAAAAATAATTTTGTTGGTTGGGGTTTGTTGAAGAAATCTAGAGACATTTTAGTAAAGGAAAGTATATGGGAGCTTCTTAATGCTCGCAAACTGTTTTACGAAATTCTGAAAGAGATTCAACACCTTCTGAAATGTGGATGAACCCACCATATACTGTAGATGCTAATATTGTCAGGCATGGTTCATATCTCCTCCTCTCTCATAATTTTTTTTCTTTATTTTTTCTTTTGCATGAAATGAAAATTTATAACCGAAGGTTTTTGTATATTATATTGTATAAAATAAACTTTTTAAAAAAATAGTAAAACCTTGTATCGTGACTTATAAGATCTAATATTGCTTGGTAGATAATAAAATTGAGCACTCACATTGTGATGATCTAGTAAACGTCACAACCAAACTAGATTTCTAATTTACCCTCTTTAATTGACAGGCTAAAGTTGAGTTCCTTGTAAATGACTTGACTGCTCCCTTGTTTAATTAGATAAATTGTAATTTCTAGGGACTCATAAAGTAACCTTCGTAACTCTGGAAAAGGGAGAGGTTAAGATTCCTTCGCATACCTTGTTATGTCAAGTGTCACTTTAATGTCTAGATTGACCCTGAATGAACATTTTTGATCTTTTTGACGCCCTTATAGGAGTTCTATTACACTATTTTGCAGTGGTAGGAAGTTGTTAAATCTAGAAAGTTGGCTTTTGTTTTGAACCGCCATTTAAAACTTGGATGGAGAAATTATTATCCATCTTTGTAAGCCTTTAGCATTTTTACTAGACAATTACATGGAACTTTCAGTTTAGGGAAAAACACTTTTCTAGATAGTTTGGCAATGGAATTTTGTAGGCCTCTGGTAGTAGTTTGACTAAGTCAAACTAGACCAATTAGGACCGGTGACTTCAAAAAACTTGTCGCCATTTGAAATTTTTTTTCTAGTTCTGAGTTCCATCGATTCTGTTGAATTCTTTATATAGGGGAACTTGTAGGAAGTTTCCCGTGTGCATTCATCCATCAAACGTTAGTTTTGGATGTTGTTTTCTAAGCCCTCGAGCTAACTTTTATTCATTTACAACTGGATCAATTACAACCAATGGCCCCAGAAAACTAGCCACCAAACATAAACCGTTTGCCAGTTCTAAATTCTATCAGTTGCTATGAACTCTTGGTATATAAGCATACACGTAGAAATTTTAACCATGCTGTGTTTTCTCATTGGAAGGTAACATTTGAAAGTGGTTTCTTAGCCTCTGAGCTTGTTTTGAACATTTTTGTAGCTAGCAGGAAAATGTAAAAAAAGAAAGTTGTAGGGCCCCTGTCGGGTTACTAGACCACCGTGGAAACTTTTGACACATGTAAATAACTGTTTGAAAACTCTATAGTGAAACTTGTTGTGTGAAATAAAAGTTTTGAAAAAATGGTGTTTCTCTCTCTTCCTTCCTCTTTCTCTCTCCTTGGTTACAAAATGAAGTGAAATGAAATGAAATGAATACATGTTCCTAAACCTTTTCTTTCAAATGAAAATTGTAATTATTATTATATATAAATGGGAAACTAAAGCAACATTAATTATGTTAGATTAGGGTGGAATTCCATGCTAGTGATTTATCGTTGATTTCATGCTTACATGGTTTTTGTAGGATGCAAGAAAGATGGCGAAAATGCGATGTGTAATTCATTAATTATTATTTTAATTTATATAGGTCTTTGTAAAATGAATATATGTATAATGTAGTCTCATGTTACAGAAAATTTATAATTAGAAATTTACTAATATGTGTGAGATGCTAGTTTTAGGGATATATTAGGAAATGTGCATTTAATCATAGGTTTCAATTTGATTCATTAGTTACATATGGTAAAAATGATTTGATATATATATGGTAAATGAATTTGGAATTTAATATCATTGTAGTGCATCTTTCAATGTTTAATAAACCATAAAAATTAATTATTGTGTTATATTCTTACCTTGTAAATGTAATAAAGATATTTAATCGAAACACTCAAGCCAGAGTATTAAGATTTGTGCATAACATGTCTTCATGTGTGATCCTTCTTAACCATAGAAGAAATTTAAACCATAGAATGAGCTTAAAATTTTCACTCAATGGAACGTCCTATTTTAGGTAAATAAGACCACTATTTTGAGTTTAGAGTCATCAGTCAGTTATGTTTAGTGTCATTTTCATGAATTCCATTTTTTAGGAACGACATGGTCCAAATTTATTAAGAGTGTGGTTTCCTTCTAGTTCTGGTAACCGTGAGGAGAATGTCCTCTCTTCAGTTTTGACACTGTGTTAAGTGGCCAAGACTACCTTGGAAGTCACCTTATGAGTCCTTGTTTGAAGAAACGACTATTCAGTGTAACCTTACTATCTGTGGGGTAAGTAGAACTAATATCCCGTTAGTATCCTTTTGGATTGCCAGGTCTTATGAGATAAGATCTAGAAATTAACTTCATCAACAAATAAAGTCCTATTTAGATCTAGACAACATAATCGGAGATCGTGAAATAGTTGTTCTAGGTCTTAAAATCTCGTTAATGAACTCCTTAGTCCCTCTTAGTTAAATGTGTTACCTTGGTCTTTTCTTGAAGGTGGTTTAGCATAAATATTTCCTCTTGCCTTAAACTCATATATAGTTGAGGGGTAGGTCCTTAGGTGCAATTAGAATTAATCTAAACCTCAATTGATTAGGAGGTTAACTTGGGGTTTGTGTGTAGCTTCAAGAAAATAACTTCTAATCTTATATGTCTTCAAGATGTTAGAAAAATATTTTTGTAACTCCTTTTAGAAGACAACATTAATAATGAGACCATAGTGTGTGGTAAGAGTACATTATATAAGTTGAAATCATGATTTGAGGTTAGGATTAAGGGCACTCTTGGAGTCCTTATAACTTAATGAAATATTTTCTTGAGTTACAAATAATATGAATTACCTTGGTGTGATCAAACTTCGAGAATATATATATAAATCTTAATGGAATTCAACAAGATATTTAACTATAACAACTATGGTAATTGAAATAATTATACCGTGATTGAAGAATTCTTATGGGAAAAAAATATCTTGAATCTAAACCACCCTCCTTAAATCCTAATATTACATTCTGGACATCAAGTCAGATTCACTTGAGTTGTAAGGGTAAAAAGGTAGACATTAATTAAATGTTTGAGAAACATATTCTTAACATAAGAACAAGATAATTAAGTACTTTATATGCAATTTGAAGATATGCCAAATAAGTATGTAAGTTATGGAAAATTTCCGTAAAGGATAAAAAGCCAACTTAAAATGGCCGAACTGTAATTTTAATGTGGAATGAACTTAAGAATCTGTAGATGGAAAAAGGAGACAATTTTCCTTGCACAATAATGTTCTTGGAATGTTGATCGTAACTAGGATGCAATTAAATAAATCATGTGTTATGGGTTTTCCAATCCTTGAGTCCTTTTCTTTTGGCTGGGTCATTCCTAGTATTCATTCATTGGAAAGAGTGTCACATCGACATGTCTATGGTGTTTTTCGTGTGTCTATGTGAGTCGATGAATTATGTAAGTGTCGTATGCATTATTGAGTTTCTATATTTAGAGTCCATGTGGTGTTGTGTAGTGAGCATTGTAAGTAAAAAAAATTATCCTGGTATTTTACTATTGTTTTTACGTGTGAAAATTTGGGGCGTTACACTGGGTGTTAGACTTGCAAGGAGTTCTAATTCAACACATGTGATAAATCTTAAACGTATTTCTTAAGCAAATAAATATGGAAAACATCATGCATTTGTGATAAAGTAGGAGGTAAAGCTAAACGATAAGCTACAAGGTTGATTACTTCAACTATCTCAAAGGGTCCCACATAACGAGGTGATAACTTGACAACCTTGCCAAAATTTATAGAACTCTTTTTTGGCTTAACCTGAAGACATAACCTTCTTACCAAGTTCAAATTTCCTATCAACCCATTTTATGTCTGCATAGCTCTTCTGCCTATCGGTAACTTCCTTCAAGTTTTCATGAATCATTTTAACTTCTTGTTCCATTTCTATAAGGATTTCAGGCCCAATCACCTCTTTATCCTTCAATACTATCTCATTTAACAGGGAATCTACATTTCCTTCCATATATGCTTCAAAAGGTGTCATTTGTAGAGAGGCGTGATAAGTATTATTATAAGAAAACTCAACTAATGGAAGGTACTCCTCCCATTTATAATGCTGATCCATATAATACATTCTTAACATATCCTCTAAAACTTGATTAACTCTCTCAGTCTGTCCATCTGTTTCCAGATGATACACAGAACTGAATTTCAGCTTAATTCCCAGAGCTGCATTAAGTGTTTTCCAAAATCTTGATGTCATTCTTGGATCTCTATCCAATACAATCAATTCAGGTACTCCATGTAACCTGTAAATCTCATGCACAAATATTGTTGCTAACATAGGTGAATCATCCCTCTAGATTACTAGCGATGAAGTGTGCTACTTTTGTTAGTTTATCAACAACAACTAGAATAACATCATGTTTATTCTTTGACATAGGCAATCCCTAAACAAAATCCATAGTTATCACTTTCCATTTGTACTACAGAATGTTGTGAGCATACAGTAAACCGACTGGATGCATATGTTCCACTTTAACACATTGACATTCTAAATAGTGTGTCACAATTTCTATCACATCTTTTTTATCCCTTTCTAGAAATATTGTTGTTTTATATCAGCAAGCATCTTCATAATCCCAGGGTGTCTAGAAAAAGGTGAGTTGTGAAATTCAACTAATAATTTTTTACTTAACTCATTTTCCAAAGGTATGTATACCCTGTTTTCAAACCACAAAATTCCTTCATTGTCAAAATGAAAACCTTTATATCTCACATCATTTGGATTTGCAGCAAGTGTTGTCTTTACTTGCTAAAAATAAGAATCAGATTCCATGACACTTTTCACCTCGTCCTTAAACTAAGTTCTAAATGTTATAAAGAGTAGGAATGTGCTTCCTATGACTTAGAGCATATGCTACTCTGTTTCCTTACCTTTAATATAGATTATATCAAAATAATACTAAGATAGAAATTCTAACCATCTTCATTGTCTTGCATTCAAGTTTGGCTGAGTAAAAATATACTTCAACACAAGATGATCAGTTTTTAGTTCAAAAGGCTTACCGAGAAGGTAATACCTCTGTATTTGAAGTGCATAAACAATGGCAGAAAGCTCTAGGTCATGTGGAGCACAATTCCATTCATGTAACTTGAGTTTTCTACTTTCTTAAGCTATGACATGATCATCCTACAATAGAATACCTCCGAGACCCTCCTCAGATGCATCCATTACAATAGCAAAGTCCCCATTTGGATCAGGTATAGTCAAAATAGGTGTTGTACTTAACTGATCCTTTAGAATCTTAAAAGTAAATTTATATTTGTCAACCCAAAACGTAAAACTGGGAATTCGTAATGCCCATACCTTATTCTAAAAAGATATTTCATGTATGTCTTCATCTTTTATTCTAAACTAATGATATCCAGATCGAAGATCTATTTTGGAATACACCGATGCTCCATGCATCTAATCAAACAAATCATCAATTCTAGGAAGTGGATATTGGTTCTTGATAGTTTCATTATTCAAAATTCTTTAATCAATGCACAATCTAAGTGTGTCGTCCTTCTTTTTCACAAAAATTACCGGTGCTCCCAAAGGTGAGACACTCGGTCTTATCAAACCGTTTTGAAAAAAGTTCTTGTGAATGAGCCTTAATCTCTACTAATTCAATGATAGGCATTCTATAAGGTTCCTTAGATTTAGGCTCGGTTCCTGGTTTGATCTTGATCGTGAAGGTAAACTCCCATTTGGGTGGAAGACCTGATAACTCCTCCATGGAAATACATCCCTAAAATTTTAGGAACAAAGGATAGTTTTCCATAAAATCATTACCTTCTTCTGTAATTTCAGAAATCTTTACTACATACAAGGTGCAACCTTTGTTTTTTGCCTTTTTGAGCTGCATTGTTGAAAACTTCCTAACTGAAATCTCATGTTTTACACCTTGAATGACTGTTATTTTCTGCAGATCATCTAAACAACTAATCTATTTTTCAAAACAATCAACCTTTGCTTTATTCTCAGCTAGCTAGTTAACACCTATGATTACGTCATAATACCCCAAAGGAGAAACATAAAGGTCAACTTATGTGGAAAAGCTAGGCAAGTCAAGGAACGCTCCAAAAAGACACATACTAACCATATAAACAACATTATCCCCATAATGCACAGTCCACAATTTATCCATTTTCTCAATTTTTGTTTTTAATTTTGAAGGTAACTTAGTAGAAATAAAACATTTAGTAATTCCAGTATCAAAAAGTATAGTCATAGGTATACCAAATAACTTACCCAGAACTTCTATGGGTGTGACTTACTTTTTAGCTTTCTTGTCAGCTACCACAACGTGTATGTACATACCCAAAACTGTAAGGTATTTTACTGCTAGAAAGAGGTTACAAAAACCCCAATGATGATTCATATCTCTTCGCAAGGTGTTCAGAATTCAGAAAATATTGCGAAGTCATACATTTGCATCCCAAATGATTTATCCAGCCTCCGATGCTTTGCTATGATCTATGTCCCCTTTTTCTTTGCATTTTAGTCTTTAAGTTATAGGACCGCCACCCTGCCTGGGCGGTAGTCTCGTGACTGCTACCCAGGATAGGGCAGCGGTCCTATAACCACCACCCTACATAGGGTGGCGGTCCTATACGAATTTTCCCAAACATTCCGATGATCTCGTCAAACATGAAAATTCAATTTTCACCCTCATTTCTCACCCACTCTTGCTTGCATTTATGTTTTGGCCACCTGGTAAATAGTGATTTCTCTTTGTTTATAGTAAAAGAGTTCAATTCAAATTCACCCTCTGGTAAATCCAAATGCTATAAATACCCAGCTTGTTCACAAGCAAATGGGCCCTCTCCTTCCATGTTTGATTATTCAGTGTGTTTTGAAGTGCTTCCATGAGTTTGAATAGGTTTAGATTTTGCATGAAATCTCAGTCTCTCCTTTTTGTTTTAGAGATCATTTGATCTTCATGTTTTAATTTTATTCCATTATTGTCCTACACAATTAGCTTAGCATAAGATAATTTCAATTATAGATTAGATTTCATTTGATAATCTTAGAGTTGCAGGTTGTTGTTTTGTCACAAGAAATAGATCCCAGAATTCTCGGTATATTTGCATTGTATCCCCGCAATAAATCCTGCTAGGAATTACATAGTCAAGCTCTATTCACTTGCACTATCCCTCTCTTACTTGCATTGTATTCAATTTATATCCAAAGCTGCCATTATTTGAGTATATTCTTCTATTGATGCTATCACATTCACAATTTTCTAGATTCACGAGAATACAAAGGAACGAGTAGATCACGCTGAGGGGACAAGTCATGACACGACTTGATTTACCAACTAGTTCTATAAAAATCCAGGTTTGAGCTATCAAAGTTGTAGTTAAAATATATCAAATAGAGTAGCAAATCATTTTATTTCAGTTAAAGCTCACTTTCAATATTGCCAAGGAAGCTATGGGGAATGATAGCTATCTAAGAAGCTATGATTTATTCCTCACTTTGGAGGTCCAAGATTGAAGGTCTTTCGATTAAACTAGTTAGTTATTTAAATATTTGGGATAAACTCACAAATGCATAGGGAAATAGTTACATCAAGCTAATTTTCTTGTTTTAATTTTATTATTAGATTAATTGGCCATTATTTGAATATATTAGCAATAGATGCTCTTTAAATTTTGTTCAAATATACATCATCCAAAAATAAAAAAATAAAAGAATATAAGCATGGTGTATATATGCATCTTTCATAGTTAGTTTACTCATTTTAGTTATAAGTTGAATCATCTTTTGCATGAAAATTACGAGACCCAGAGAGGCCCATGGATTACATATTCAAACTAGTAGTACCTCAATCAAATGCTCATTCACATACATTAACGTAATAGGAAGTACAAATAGGGCTGTAGGATGTCACCCCCATTCCAAACAATGAAATAAACCCACAAGCAAATAGTGAACATTTGAGAGAGTTGAATATTGAAGCCACTGAAAGGAGCAGTTACAGATTCTAGTCAAGTCAACCCAACTATAGACTGCCTATGATAGGACTATCACGCATGACCATGACAAGAACCCTGAAGAGAAAAAATATTTGATTTTGATCCATTTGTTACGTAACCTAAATGTAGGAGATCTCCTCATCGTAAGATGAGATGACTGGCTTACGTATGTCAAATGTGGACTAGAACAGCCATAAGGTATTTCGAGACAGATCAACACCCCGACTTCTAGTTTTAAACATAGAGGCTAAAAAGGCTTATGACTATTAGATATTTGGAAGAAGAATTGATTCTTCACATGACCATGACAGGTCCAAAACAACCATGAACCTATGGTTGTGATCCATAGGTCCCACAACCCAATGGGCCTGCTAATCAGTTAGACATTGACACTGGTTTATGTACACTCATATTCAGATCCTCACCACTTCCGCTAGACATTATTACACAGTTTTTTGTATTAAACGTAGCAGCCAATCAGGCTAAGGTTTTCTGGACTAGACTAGAGAATCACCCATAAAATTCTGGAAGACTTGTTACACCTCCCACTACCATTTTTCATAACCTTTTCTAGAAATATACACAAAGCACCTACATGTCACTTTCCACATATCCAACATCTAATAGATAGGATCTTAGCAGATCTCGACATTGATTGGAGCCTCTGAGAAGCTATTATATCTGAATGATCCATTACACCAATTCAGGTTACGGAGAGCTTTCTTTGCCTTAGACTCACAGATCCCATTATTGCATGTTGAGGATATAAGATTGCCCAATTATCTTGGCCACATCCCCACATATTTCATTTCCACTAGCTATCTCGACACGACCTTGGGAGGTCAGGTACGAAGAAAGGCTACTTGTAGATTCTCATGCTCACATGTCACTTTTCTATCATACAATGTATCCTATGCTACTGATTGTGGTCATCATTCTTCAAAGGATAATGACTTGTGTAAAGTTCCTTGCCACAATTAAAACAACCTCCTACAAGCCCCTTCTTAGGCTAAAATTTATTTCCAGACTTGAAGTTATCATTCTGGCTTCCATAGGACTTCTTCCCATTATTATTGTTCTTGAAAAAGTTGTTCTTTACACTAGCAACATGTTTTTTTGCCGCTGTTCTCTTATTATTATCAGTAGTAAATTTGTCTTTCATGCCAAACCACTTCTAGGGTCCCTTTTTAGGTGCAAGAGATGAAGAAGAGATTGGAATCTTCTTTCTAATTTCCTCTCTATGAGAAGAGATTTCTCTTAATTTCTATTCTTTCCTTATGGATTTTTCAACAACCCCTTCCATAGTGGTTAGAATGTGAACATCCACCTCACCTCCTATAATGGGATTTAATCCCATAATAAATTTCCGTATCCTGAACTTCTCGTCAGTTTGATACTGAGGCACGTATTTAAGGAGTTTAGTAAAACTTGTCCAATACTCTGTCACAGTGAACTTTCCTTGAAAAATGTATCTGAAATTTAGTAATTTTATAATCATAGAAAATTTGAGGTAGCCACCGTTTCCTAAAGTAACTTTTAAATTGATTCCAAGTTATGTTTGCTAATCTTGCCTTTTTATTTTCAGGTTGATTAGGTATGTTTACATTACTGTTATCAACAACCGGATTCTCTCCATTAGTGTTATCCACAAAAGGTGGTTGATCATCATTATCAGCATCTTCTTCCTCCTCCTCATTTCCCATTACTTGCTATTCTAGTACAACCAGGTGATCTTTCGTTTCTAATAGGGCAGTGAGCATCTCATCGAGTTTTTGGGCGGTAGTTGCTTCTCCACCCAATGGTGGGTTTGCAACATTTCCTCTTATTCTAACCATTTTTTGTTTAACAATAAAATGTAAGTTTTTATCAGATTATGGACACAATAGGTCTGAGGGATACAACCTATAGCTCTAATACCAAGATGTAACATTCCCAATTTAAATCTTTAGAAACAAGGGATTTTATTTGAAATAATGTTCTCTTCTATAAATAATTATTATTTAGAACACATATTTTACTTTTCATGAATGTTCTATGTTCTCATATTAATAATATATAACACACATTCCATGCCATTTGATCTCATAATAGATAACCATATGCAGTTGTAATGACTCGATGAATTGTCGATCTCTCATTTCATGAGTCAGTGTTTCATTGATCTCTCATTTCATGACTCAGCTTCTTACCGATACTTCATGTTAACTCAATGTATTATATGCTAAGTAAACTTGGTTCTCTTACCATTTTTGAGGGCATTCAAGTGTTCTGTTTAAGAGGCCTATCTAAATATTTGTTACTAATATTCATCTGATATCCTACTTCTTAAACTAGGTGACATAGGACAACGTAACCAGCAGCTTGCGATACTTTGGCCAAAGATTTTCACATGCTTTATATGATAATATTCCTAGATAGTATACTCATTGACGGAATACATCCTTCACCCCCACTTCATCTATTATCTAGAATGGTCTTTACTAACTCCTATCATTCCTCTTGTCCAAGGCTTTACCATAACCCAGATTAGTAACATAGATTGGTATAGAGGACCATTCGTGGTGATTAGGGGTACATAAACATACTCAATTGACCTAGGTTGATTGCGTGTGTCTAGTTACCTTTAGTCATCAAGATTCCTTCCTCTATACAAAATCATGTTCCTATACTGACCTAGAGTGTAACCAAGTCAAGTCCGAGTTTATGTATACCTAGATGATCTGATTCGAAAGGGCGTTGTGACATGTCATTTGCAACATTGTGTCTTCATGAAGGCCCATCTTCATGATGACACATTATTGTAGTTGGCGTGTACCAACATCCTACAGAACCACCTCATCTAGAAGTACATATCCATCTAAGAGGTTAAATACTTTCTTACCCTTTTAATTTAAGATTTAGTTTCAGCAAGCCTACAAAATTTCTAAACTCTTCGATCATTATGGTTGCTAACCATCAATGACTTATAATTTCCATGTAGACTAATCTGCAACCAATCCCTTTTTGAGATTTGTGTTTCATTATTTAGTTTCTTAACTTAAGTTTCATACTTTCAATCCAAATCATCTTAACAATAGTAAGATTAGTTACTTAACCTAACCAAGTTTATACATGATTGAATTTAGATTCTGATTCCTTAATATTAGACTTCTTTAAGATGAATTGTAATCCTTATATATATATGTTCATCCATTTTCCCATTACCTTATTTCAGTTTAAGGTTTGTTAAGGAGAGGTACACTTTTTCCTCCTTCCAAATATCCCTTAGGTATTAAACTCAAAAGGATATTAATGGATATTTGTTCCAAAGACTAATTGTTTTTCCCTTAACTTATATTAGTTAGGGTCTATTGCAACAATTCACTTATATATAACCCATATGTAACTTAATATTTTATTAATGTCAATTAATAATCTATATTGACCTATTAAATATTCATCTATACATGCCAACTTAGAAGTTTCACTTAAGAGAAGAATAGAGTATCTATTCCCTCTTTCTCTATTTCATTTGAGTATAACTGAAATGCTTTAAAATAGGTGTGTTTACGAGAGAATAAAAATAAGTTTACAATCCCCTTTGCAGTATGCCCAAAATATAATGACACATCAAATATCAATAACACTCAATCATTTTTCATTGATCAAACAAAATACATAATTTTACAAGTCTAAACATTTCAGACATCTTTCATGTCATTCTACATTGATAAAATCAAGTAAAATTTACAACTTTTCCCTTTATCAATTACTTCTCAAAAAGAATAATAATTCATCATTAAAGATGAAACTTGTAAGTAAACATAGGAAGCATCAGATAAGAACTTATCTTCTTTTATCACTTACGAAATCCATCTACAAAAATTGCTAGCATGGGTCAGTTCATTGAACTGAGCATGATAAGCATTAAACATTAAAATGATGTGCTTTTGACTAACTGTCTCATAAAAATAAATCTGACTTTTATGAAACATTTAGCAATTCAGATATATATCTCATAAATAAGATAAGGATCACTAAGAGTGAGAACATAAAAGTGAGACCACAATACATCACAGCAAGACTATGTATCAAGATTAAACAACAATCTTAAATCAACAATTTCCTATGAAATTTTACAATAGATAAGTAATATTACATCCCAATTACTTATCTATTTTATACTATAATGTATATAGTTCATTTTTTATTCAAACAAAGGTTCAAGAAGAATATTAACTCTAATAGTTCTCAAAAGAGAATTATTTTACGAAATAACAATGAATCACAATAATTATCTTTTAACATAATTCACATTTAATCTAAAAGGTCAAACTCATTTTAGCTTTAAATAATGGAATTTAGAATGAACCAACAACATCCTAAAACAAGAATTCCCATCTTTCCAACACTTAATCCAATTTTCAATTCAATTTCAATTTATCAAATCAATAGGAATAAGAAATGTAGGTTTTTCGTCCAATTACCCATTTAGCCTCAATAGGGTTAGTAAAGATGAGAAACAAAAAACATTTGAAAGGAAATCAAATTAATTCATCCTTCGGTGTTCAATGAATAAAACATTGGATTAAAGAATTTAGAGAAGATCCTTTCACATTTCGAGAGAAAAAATGATACATAGCTAGCTCAAAAAGAGAAAGAAGATCCCAATAATCCATCCTATTAAAAGGTTAAACACTGTTGATGTTCCAAGAAGACTAAACGAATCCTTACCTAAGAACATCCAAATTCAAAAACCACCTCCACAAAAATAGCAAGGTCAAAATTGAATAAATTTGAGAATAACAACTGAAACTAGCAAGACAGAGCCAAAGAGAGGGATTCCCATCAAATAAAGAGAACAATCACTGCAACACAATATTGATGCAAAGTTTTTACAGAAAATATCTCAAAATAGAAATTATTTAATTCTTTCCAACACAAAAGTCATCAATAGAGAAGATTTCTCCTTTTACTATCAGAGAGTGGAAAAGAATCAACAAAAAATTAGAATGTCCAAGAGAGATATTGATTTATTTTCATAAACAATACATACAAACAAAATTAATGATTTTTTTCCCTTCCCAGTACCCATCTTAAAGTAACCTAGACCCCTTAATTTTTTTTACAAGAATCAAGGAACAACTTTATACAAGTTGGGAAAAATTTTCATGCTCCGAAACCAATCACAAAGAAAAATAACCCAAACGATAAGACTCGAACTAGACACTCGAAGTCAAGTTCAACATGGAAGAGTAAGACTATAACGTTCCCTTCCCTAATTTATGATAGCAAGAAATCTATCAACCCTATGATCAAATCGTTGAAGCAAAAGAATCGTCCAAATCCAAAACAAGTAGAGTTTCAACAATCATTCACCCACCCTACAAGTAGGTAAGCAACTAGATTAACATTATGTAAGTTTAGATTGGTGCTACCATGCATAAGGAAAATTCAAAATCAAGAAGGTCAAAAATCAGGTTATCTCCCCTCATAGCAGTGACTCAACTGTATAGTCAATAGGGTTCTGAAATCACAATGTATAAGATAAAAGTGAAGTAACATAGTTTCTATTATCCTCTTAACAAGTTTGAATCCACAATACAACGAATCCAAACACCCTGTTCCATGACTTAAATCTCAAATAAAATTTACAACCAACTTCTAGTTTCATTTTTTAGAAAGACAAAGCATTTTCATACTTCTCTTAATTAAAAGGAAAACAAACCCTGATCAAAATATTTACGACAAAATGTTTTCCCTTAATCCATTTTGCACAGGAAATCTAGAAGTCCACACAACTTAAGAAACATTCCAGTTTCAAATGAGATAAACATGATTTACTCAAATATGCATCAAGAAAATACCCATATTGCATCCTTTTCCAAATCAACAAACTCAAACAGAAGATCACAACCAAAATACAATAAAACATTTCCACAAAATCATTCATTTCAAAGAGAAGAGTTGTTCTAATTAAGACACTTGATAAAAACTAAAACTATTTAATAAGAAGAGCTTATCATGCCTGATGAAATTTCTTGTTGATTTGCAGAAGACCTCCAACTGAGCCTCTTCTCAAGAATCCGTTCTTTTCAAACCAACATCAACAACCAAATCTCCCAACTACCTCCATGTTTCCACAGGTTCAGAAACATTTCGGGGAGGTTCAAGATCACAATGGATTGAAAAATATAGGCTTGCTGGTTCGAAGAACCAAAACCACATGCAGAGAAAAAACCAGAAAGACCAGAATGACCAACAACTTCCACAAAACACCCTTCTCCTCTTTCCTAGGTAGTCTCTTCACTGAAATCAATGCCATTGAATGCAAATTACCTCTCTTTTCTTACGCCAATGCCACTACAAAATTGGTGAAGTAAAATTCAAAAATTCCCATTCATCTTAATTTTAGCAATGATGTCAGCTAGGCATCCCACCATCTTTTTATGCTTCCACCAATCTTGGTAAATTTTAGGATGTAAGGACTGAAATCAATCCTCATTAATACCTTAGAAACCACCGCCACCAACCTTCCATCTACCACGTAACCCATAGGTCCCCTTTAGGCTTAGTAATAGTTTAGGTTACATTAGCATTAGTTAGGTTTCCATCTTAGTTCTTAGGTATTTAGAATTTATCTTAGGTTAGTTCAAAAATCATAACCATATAATATACCTTCTCAGGTTAGGTCATAATCCCTTAGGATAGGATCCATATAGGGTAGGGAACTACAACATAAGTTTAGGCGTCAACCGAAATAGTTTAGTAATAGGTACTACGTAAGTACTATTACCTTAGGTCAAAATCCATATGGGGAAACATTACAATTTAGGTCAGATCTGAATAGCACCAACCATTCTGACCAAAGTTAAGGCATTTTCCTTATAAGATCAATAACATGTCCTTAATCTCCTCACATTGTTTAGCATTCCAAAACATTAATAAAGGAGGTTTAGACTTACAGTTTGTAGCATGATGATGAGTAAGGACACCTGAAGCCAATTTCTTCATAATTATCAACAAAACATAGCTCGGTTCTATAATATGTTTCATTCAACATGTCAATTATCAAGATGATAGTAAAGAAGAACCAAAGCATACCTTGGATTAATGTAATTTATTCAAGGTGTGTTGTTAACATATTGAAGATGTCAAAATAATAGTACAAATTTACAACTTATAATTCACAAAGAGAATGGCTTCACTTCCAAGTAACAGAATTACAACAAGCATGAATTCTAGATAGTAATAACTTATCCATTGCAAACATGATTTTCAACGTCAAAAGAATACACCTTCCTAATACAAATCACATGTCAACATTTGCAATGTCAAAAGTGGAAGTCATCATAGTAGCGGTCATGACCAAGATGCTACATGGTACCACAATAGGAGATGGAGCTGAGAACTGGCTCAGTGAAATGAAGAAGTTCTTTGCAACAAGGAATTTCTCAGAGGAAATAAATGCAATATGGGGAGCATATCATCTTTCCCATGAAGCATATTTATCGTGGGACAACAGTAAGGCTGATTTTAACATTGATGAAACTAATATTACTTGGGATCAATTTAAAAGTTATTTTAGGCAACGATGGCTACCACAACTTTACTATGATAAGAAAATGATTGAATTTTAGAAATTAACCCAAATAAAATTAATTATAATAGAGTACTGGGAGTGGTTTACTAAACTCCTTAAGTATGTACCTTAGTATCAAACTGATGAGAAGTCAAGGATACAAATATTTATCATGGGATTGAATCCCATTATAGGGGGAGAGGTGGATGTTCACAGCCCAGCTATTATAGAAGGGGTTGTTGAAAAATCCATAAGGAAGGAACATAAATTAAATGTAATTTCTACTCATAAGGAGGAAGTAAGAAAGAAAGTTCCAAAATATTCTTCATCATCTCTTGCACCTAATAAATTACCATGGAATAATTTTTTTATGAAAAGTAAGTTTTCAGCTGATAATAATAAGAAAAAAACAACAAATAAGATTTTTGCTAATGTACGCAATAATTTTTTCAAGAACAATAATAACAGAAAAAAGTCATGTAGAGGTCAGAATGATAACTTTAAGGCTGAGAATAAATTTGATCCTAAAAAGGGACCTGCAGGAGGCTATTACAATTGTGGAAAAGATCATTATGCAAACTAATGTCCTTTGAAAAATGATGACCACACTTAGCAGCACAGGATACACGTTGTAGTAGCTGAAAAACAAGCTGAAAAGTAAGTCACACCCATAGAAGTTTCAGGTAAGTTATTTGGCATACCCGTAACTATTATTTTTGATACGGGAGCTATTGAATGCTTTATTTCTAGTAAATTAGCATCAAAATTAAAAAGAAAAAATGGAAAATTAGATAAATCATGGGGATGTTCATATAGTTAGTATGTGTCTTTTTGGAGTAGTCCTTGACTTACCTAGTATTTCCACCAAAGTTGATCTTTATGTTGCTCCTTTGGGGTCTTATGATGTAATCATAGGTGTTAATTGGCTAGCTGATCATAAAGAAAAATTGGATTGTTTTGAAAAACATATTTGTTGTTTAGATGACCTGTAGAAAATAGTAGAGATTCAAGGTGTAAACGTGAAATTTTTGTTAGGAAATTATCTGTTATGCAAATTAAAAAGGCCAAAAATAAGGGTTGTACCTTATATGCAATAATTTTTTTTGAATCTACTGAAGAAAACAATTATTTCTTAAAACATTACTCATTGTTACAAAACTACAGTGATGTATTTCCAAAAGAGTTACCAGGTCTTGCACCCAAAAGGGAATTTGAATTCACAATTGAAATCAAACCTGGAACCAAGCCTATTTCTAAGGCACCTTATCGGATGACTACTATTGAATTGGTAGAGCTTAAGGAACAGTTACAAGAGCTTCTATCTAAAGGTTTAATTAGACTAAGTGTCTCACCTTGGGGAGCACTGGTAATTTTTGTGAAAAATAAAGATGGAACACTTAGATTGTGTATTGATTATAGAATGTTAAACAAGGCAATGATTAAGAATAAATATCCACTTCCTAGAATTGATGATCTATTTGATCAGATGCGTGGAGCATTGGTATATTCTAAGATAGATCTATGATTTGGATACTATCAGTTATGAATTAAGGATGAGGACATTCATAAAACATCTTTTAGAATGAGGTATGAACATTATGAATTCATAATTTCACCTGTTGGATTAACAAATGCACCTATTATTTTATGAATCTAATGAACAATATTTTTTCAAGAATACTTGGAAAAATTTGTGCTTGTATTCTTAGACGATATTCTTATATATTCTAAAAGTATGGAAGAACATCATGAGCATCTAAAGATAGTCTTGGAAGTATTGAGGAAGAGACGATGGTTTGGCAAGTTGTCTAAATGTTCTTTCTATGACATGGAAGTGCACTATTTGGGTCATGTTATAAGAAAATATGGAATAGATGAAGATCCTTCTAAAATTGTAGTTATAACTGAGTGGCCTGCACCAAATAATGTACATGAAGTTAGAATCTTCATGGGTCTTGTTGGTTACTATAGGAAATTTGTTAAATATTTCTCCAAATTTGTTGAACCAATAACTTCATTACAAAAAAAGGCTAAGAAATTTGTGTGGAATGAGAAATGTGAATCTACATTTAAAAATTTAAAGGATCAATTAACTTCAACACCTATTTTGGATGTACCTGACCCTAATGGAGACTTTAGAATTGTAACGGATGTATCTGGGGAAGGTCTTGGAGGTATTTTGTTACAAAATGATCATGTCATAACATACAAAAGTAGAAAAGTTACATGAGTTGAATTATTCTCCAGATGATCTAGAGCTTACTGCCATTGTTCATGCATTTCAATTTTGGAGGCATTATTTGCTTGGTAAACCTTTTGAACTAAAAAATGATTATCTTGGGTTGAAGTATATTTTTACTCAGCCAAATCTGAATGCAAGACAATGAAGATGGTTAGAGTTTTTATCTCAATATGATTTTGACATAAGTTACATTAAAGGAAAAGAAAATAGGGTAGTTGATGCTCTAAATCGTAGGAAGCACATTTCTACTCTTATAACATTGAGAACTCAGTTTAAGGATGAAGGAAAAAGTGTTATGGAATCTGATTCTTATTTTCAACAAGTAAAAATAACACTTGCTGCAGATCCAAATGATGTGAGATATAAATGTTTTCACTTGCATAATGAGGGAATGTTATGATTTGAAAACATGGTATAAATAAATTTTCTAAATGATTTAAGAAAGAAATTATTACTTGAATTTCACAATTCACCTTTTTCTGGAAACCTTGTATTACAGAGATGCTTGCTAATATAAAATAACAATATTTCTAGAAAGGGATGAAAAAGGACATGATTGAGTTTGTGACACATTGCTTAGAATGTCAACGTGTTAAAGCTAAACATGTGCATCCATCTGGTTTATTGTATCCTCACATCATATCGCAGTATAAGTGGCAAGTGATAAGCATAGATTTTGTACAACGGTTGCCTACGTTAAGAAATAAACATGATGTTATTCTGGTTGTTGATAAACTAATAAAAGTAACACACTTTATTGTTGGTAATCTTAAGGATGACTCACCTACTTTAGCGAAAAGGTTTGTTCATGAAATTTTTAGATTACACGGGGTACCTAAATTAATCATATCTAATAGAGATCCTAGAATGACTTCAAGATTTTGGCAAACACTTAACGTAGTTTTAGGAATTAAGCTAAATTTAAGTTCTGTGTATCATTCGGAAATAGATGGAAAAACTGAAAGAGTTAATCAAGTTTTAGAGGATATGTTACGAATGTATTATATGGATCAACAGTATAAATGGGAAGACTACCTTCCATTAGTTGATTTTGCATACAATAACACTTATCATGCCTCTTTAAAGATGGCACCTTTCGAAGCATTTTACGGAAGGAAATACAGAACCCTTGTTAGTTGGGACAACATTGATGATAGAGAGGTAATTGGACCTGAAATCCTTACAAAAATGGAGCAGCAAGTTAAAATGATTCATGAACACTTAAAAGAAGTAGCAGATAGGCAAAATAGTTATGCTAAATTGAAGCGGGTTGATAGGAAATTTGAATTTGGTGAGAAGGTCTTTCTTCAGGTTAAACCAAAAAAATTTCTATAAATTTTGGCAAGGCTGCCAAATTATCACCTCGTTATGTGGGACCTTTTGAAATTGTTGAAGTAATCAAACATGTAACTTATCATTTAGAATTACCTCCTGCTTTGTCATGAATGCATGATGTTTTCCATATTTCTTTTCTTAAGAAATATTTTTCATATTTATCACATGTATTAAATTGGAATTCCTTGTAGGTCCAAGACCCAAGAATAATTATGGTTAAACCTATTCGAGTGCTGGAAACTCTCTAGTTGCACTTAAGAAATCATGAAACAAGACAATGTAAGGTCCAGTGGGACTAGTTTAATGAGGAAAGTGCAACTTGGGAAAAATTGGAAGATATGAAAACTACTTTTCCATATTTATTTGAAAAGAATTGATTTTATTGACTGATAAAAATTTGTGATTTTATTCTTTTTATGATGATAAATCTACCAATTTTGGGCAGATATTTTATTGTTTAAAATAAACAACTATGTAAATGTTGATTTTGGGAATTTTAAAATATAGTTCTACTTTGAACATATGGAAAGAAAGATAATAAATTGATTGTTCTTGATGCAAATTATTTAAACAAGTTAATCATCGGGACAATGATTCTTTTTAGGAGGGAAGTATGTAACACCTGTGGAAAATTGTTAACTTTTCCTTCTGTTACATTTCAAGCGTTGACATGTGATTTGTCCTTAGGAAGTGTATTATTTTGAATGTTAGAAATCATGTTTGCCATGGATAATTTATTTTTGTTCTTGGATTCATTTTGTTGAAATATTGTTGCTTGCAAGGAATCCATTCTATTTGAGATAAGAAAGGTTGTAAACTGGAAATGTTGTTCACAAATTATCTCTTTTTAATAGTGAAACCTTGAACAATTCCATTGATCTAAGGTATTTTTTAATTCTTCTTACCTAATATGTATGGTAAACTGACATTCAGAGGTTGAAGGAAATAAAGGATTGAACTCTTGTATTTATACAATTTCATCGATCTTATTGGAAGTTCTTTCTTTGCATTCTAGTGTAAGTAGTGTGCTCGGATATTCTTGTTAATTTATTCAAGACACTGAATGGCATAAAGAGGATGTAGGTATACTTTAGGACTATTGAGGGTAAAAAACTAATTCCTAGATCTTTAAGATCAATCCTAAAAGGATTCTAACCTAAGGTAAACTAGACCTACTTTATATCTATGTTTACATTAATCCTGTTGCATCCTAACCTAAGTTGTATGTTTTACAAAGTGGGGGATTTGGAAATAACCTAAGGTAACTATAGGTTTATTTCTAACATATTACCTAATACTAAATTGGAATGAAGTATGGCCTATCCTAAGATGGCAAATTTACCTAAGTTAAATACTTTCTAAACTAACCTAAGGTTAGATCCTAAGCTAATGATATCTATCCTAAATTAATGCAATGATGGAAAGGGACCTAAGGGGAGTTGCATGACAAGTATGAGATGGTGACAACAGGTTATAAGTCATTTATTTGATTTGATTTTGAATTTAAAACATTGTGGTACTGTTAGTTTGACAGAGGCATGGAAACTAGAGGGAATCCTATTTGGCATCATCACTAAAGTTAAGTAATGCATGTTATCTTTGAATATGGAATCGACAACTTTACATGGTGGTGGAGTGGAGATATAAGTGGGAGACTGGAAATTAATGACATTTATGGTCATCATTTTTGGTGAGAAAACCACCTTGGAAACCATGTGAGTGAATTTGTTGGGAGTTGTTTGGTATTTCATGCATTTCAATTTTTTCTCTGCATGGTGCTATCTGGTTCTTCAAACCAATAGTTCTATTTTTAGTTTGTTACTATTTTTAACTCCCTTGGACTATTTTTATCCAATGGAAGTATATGAGCCATTTGAGAAGGAAATTTTTGGTTGTTAATTTTGTTTGGAGAAGGAGTTGTGAAGGCCCAGTTGGAAATATTCTTTGAATCGACTGAAAAACTATCAAGCATGATAGGCTCTATCCATTAAACTACTTTGATTTTCTCTAAATGTCTTCATTATAACAACTTTTATCTCATGAAATAAATGGGTATTTTATTTTGTTACGATTACCATGTTTTCCTGCTTGATAAATCTTTGTTTTTCTTTTGAGGAATATCATCTTGATAAGGTAGGAGATGGGTTTTTTTCCTGTTCATTTGATGTTGAATCCCACCTTAAATCTTGTGGTTATTTGAGTAATGAAGTGCATGCATGAATCTTTCTTGTCTGTTTGAAAAGGGATTTATAGAAATGAAATGTGGCTTCAATTTTTGAACTGGGTTTGTAGTTTGTGTTGTTAGAAGGTAAATGAATATCCTTCTCTATCACATCTTTGTTTTGTTGAAGTTTTGTTACTCCTATTGGAACTGTATGAATATGTATACTTGGATTTAGTGTTGTGTGAACTCAAATTTGTATAGAAAAATAGTAAATGCATGCCTTCTTCTTAAACTTACTGTATAATCTATCAGTTCTTTGTATTCAATATTCGATGGGAGCTAGGCAATTATTAGGTGTTTGGAATATTTATTTTTGTGGATTCATCTTGTATGGAAACAAGAGTGAATTTTTTATTATTCCTCTAAACTTTTTCAGTTAAAAATTGAGTTTCTCAAATTAAGTTCTTTTATGGAAACTATGAGATAATTGTTTCTTGGACACTTAGATTTTGAGGCTATCTTGTTGGGAATACTTGTGTGTGAATTCTTTTCTTTTGATCTTATACATATATTATGAATTTCTTTAATTTCTAGAGGAATGAGCTAAAGGATCAATAAATGAGATCCTGTTTGTTGGGGACATTGTGTGAGTCAGCTTTGTCTGAGTCAATACTAGGGTTATTCTCATATCTCTGTTTGAGCTTTCAATATATTGATCATGTTTTCTACTTCCCCATTGAATTAGATGTTGTTGATTTGGAATACCGTTCATGATCTGGGTTAGTCTCTTGAGTAACTTGCTAGAGTAAATTTTTTGAATCCTTCTGGATTTTGATTTCGTGAAGCTTTAAGGATGTTATTCGGACTTTTTGTTGACATTTCTTGATTTAGAACTAACCAAATCGGTTCTAAATAATGAGTTTTCTGAACTCTTCCATTTCTTTTATCTCTGGGTAAGATTAGAAGGGATACTTTACCTTGTCTATTTATAGAGGTGTGTAATTGAGCTATCCTTAGTAATGTAATGAAAAGCACTCTTTTTCATCTCTGTTGATAGCTTGTGCATCTATAGCTAGTCATGTTGATCTTGGAATGCACCTTCTTTGAAATCAATTCATGATGGATAGTCTTTGGTTCCTTTGAGGGAAACTTTAATGTTTTTGAATGAGTGATGATGGTTCTTAATTCCATGAATGTTGTTAGAAATTCTGATCATTACATCTCTTTCTTGATGAGAATAATAATACTATTATTGCTTTTGCTTCATGTTTGGGTGAACCTTATTTTGAAACTCGACTTTAATTTTGTGGTTGTATGATTCATTCTAACAATTTCTGGTGCATGGTTTATATGTTTAAAAGATACTAAGGATATTATGATTAGGTTTGTACCAATCCTTTTACGACCAACCTTTCTTGTAAAGGAATGTTGGAATCTGTAGTCATTTTTACACCCACCAAAGAACAAGGGAATCCCATGTGCATCGGCCTATCACCCAACGGACGCTGGGTGCTCACCCGAGGTACACGCAGGCATCGAGTATCTCTTTTATGTGAGTTAAGTGGGAAACCATCATCTATGTCAGGAAATTAATGAATAAAGGTAGAAATGAGGCATATAATCATCATAGGGCTCAGAATGACCTCTAGAAAAATGTATCGATTCCAAACAGAGGGTACTTACGGATAACAAATAGAACTATAGTAGAAAGGAAAATACATAAGGAATTACTCCTATTCCATAACATCCATGAACAAAAATGAAAAGATATAGATATGAACCGAATCAATTACATTCATACTCATTCATGTTTGTAATCTTAATACATTCAATGGATCCATTTAGACTACCACAGCTTGATCAAACCAAAGTCATACATCACAACAGGGATCATGTCCTTCATCCATACAAAGAAAAATTTATAACCCAGCCCCTTAATACATTACTTCCTTATTTAGCCTCAACCCAATCCCTCAGAGTTCTCACAGTATTTCTAGAGAGCTTCACTCTCTACAATCTCCTCTTGTATCTCTCTATCTGTGTTCATCTCTCTTTTCTTCCCTAAGAACTTATATGTATAGGCATCCCAAAGTGCCAATTCATCATTTTGCAGCCTCAGATCTGATGCCAAGTGTCTAAATGTGGTCCTCCATGGGAGAATTCTCCTCTAGGCCTGAGATCTCCACTTTTTTCCATGATGGTCTTCTAGAAGCTTCTATCACAGAGCATATTCCTTCCTAGGCCAACCTATTACCAGGATGGCACCTTATTCACTCCGTATGCGCAGTCGGGTCACGCTTTTCTTGTGTACTACCCAAGATGCCCAATATGGCTAAGTCCTAAAACATTGGCTCTATCCACGCATGTGTTATGGGTTTTGTTAAACCCTTCCTTAAACCATATCCTACTTGTTGTTCCCTTCTTCAATTAGGCCTTGTGTGCCTATCCACCTTTGTGTACTTAGCCAATATTTTAGGGGCCCAACATCACCCCACACTACACCTGTTCTCTGTCCATAGGAACACTTCTTCAAAAGAATTATAGTATGTTCTAGAAGAATAAAAGAATTTTGGAAGCGTAAGACTAAGGGGATGAAGGTATGGGAAAGAATAAAAGAATCAAAGGGTAATTATTGCTGTAAAAGGAGTGGGAATTCCATCTTTAGGTCAGCCTCTAGCTTGTTCTAGGCATCTACTTCACTTTGCACTCTCTGACAGAGGTCGTCGACTAAGGTGCTTACTTCCTTAAAGCTTAACCCATATCCCTAGGTATTCATAGTCTCAACTACCCCTTCTAATTGTTTTCCCATGTCCTCAAGTGTGTCCATTCTTCTCATGATTTATGGATACAGTTCCTTCAACTGGTTTTTGATTCAACCACTTAAGGTTTCAATGGGTTCAGATTTTTTTTTGACCTCAGCAAGGATTTTGTCCCTCTCTACCCTATTTCCCTTATTCTTCTCTTGAAACTCCTTCAGCTCTACTTTGTGAGTGGCGACCAATATTTTTGCCACTCTATCCTTTTCTACGCAATTATTGTACGCTACCTTAGTAGATTGGATAGTAATCTTGACATCTACAAGTACCTTGTTATACTCAGTAATGATTGCTACCACTTTTAATTTTTCCTCCCTCTCCAAGCGTGATGTCACTTCTTCCACAGATTCCAAGGCCAACGGTTGTCTCTATGGTGAGGATGCGTGTTGGATCTTCTAAGCAATCAAAAGTGGATCTATACTTCTACGTGGGTGGCATTATGTCTAGGTGCTTCAACATAATGGTGCTTGTGATAGACTCCATCTTTTTGTATATTTCATGCACCTCTGCCTTCTCATCCCTTAGTTCACGTTTCAGGTGCACATCGATAAAATCTTATTTTTTCAGGCCCTTATTCTTCTTAGCTATCCCCTCTTCCTTCTTTTCTAGCTTTTCTTCTAGAAATATTATTCTGTCATTTCTTCTAAAAATCCTAGCCTCATTCTTGACCGTGACCTTGTTCAACGCATTACATAACTACTCATCTGAGAGTTGCTGGGAATTTACCAAGGGTTTGGCCCCCTTAGAATTTGGTAATGATATGATTTCCCCTTGGTATACTTCAAACTTTGGCTCATCAATATAGGACTCAAATGCCCAAGAGAGAATATTCCTTTTCCTAGGGTACACACCCTCATCAAATGGCTCCATAGCTAGACGTTCTTCCATGGGTACCGTGCTCTAGAAGCACATGCGTATCACCTTCCTTTAGTCATCAACATAGCCTAGGAATCGTCCTCATTTTGTATCAAGGTTCTTCCTTCCCGAGCGCGTGGCTGTGGGGAAACTCACCATTAGACAAAGACCTCCCCCCATACTGACTTGTTCTTTCTCAATGCTTTCCCCCTTACCCTATTCCATCACTATGTTAGCGTTGTGCTCCAATTATTGTTCTACTAAGGCCTCAATTATTTTCATTGTTTCTCTTTCTATCACCTTGTTTACTTGCTCCTGTGTAAGGCTTGGAGTTTCCTAATCCTACGTGTCAATATCCTCACTTCCTCCCATGTCCTGGGTACCTTCCTTCTCCTAGCTACCCTTGCACTACATGAAAAGGAACCCATGTTCTTATTCTCTGCCTCCTTTTTCTAAATCATGCATGCTAAAGACAAGTGGCTCTTGATCTTCTTCAGGATCATCTTCTTCATTATCATCATCCTTCTCACCTAGGTATTTCTCCAAGCTCTAATTTTCTTCCGAGTCGGTCTCCTCTTATATCCTCTTCTTCTTTCTGAGAGGTGACTCTTCCACATGGGATCTAGCCCTCCCTTCTTCCTCTGGAAACTTCTCCTTGGTGAGGGGTTTCTCTGACACCTCTTCTTTCAGGGTATTCTCCTTTACTAGGGACTTCTTCCTGCGTGTATAGGTGCTACGTTTGGCACTTTCCACTGGTGTGCTTATTGACTAGGTAATCTACACACTTGGTTCTTTTTCTTCTTCTCTTTCCCTTTTCTTGAGCACGGGATTTCTTCTACCATTGGGATCTTCAGGTATGGAGACATCATTCTCTAGGTAGTCACCTTTCTCAAAATTGGCCTAATGCAGAGATATACACATGTCGTGGACTTTCCTGCAATTGGTAGAGTCAGAGGTTTCAACATTCTCACTTCATGTGCTACATAATTTTCCACGTACGTGTGCTTCTTGGGGTAGACCATCATCCTGTGCAACTCCCTGTGGTCCTGATAAACTTCACTAAGGTCAAGCCTTAGTCTCTTTGCTTCTTTGAACCTGTTAACTCCCGCTTATAAGTACTAGGCAGTGAAGGAGAATGGGAGTTTTCACCATGGGCTCATGGTTTCATCCACCAACTTAAATTTTCCTATACAAAAGTGCTGGTACATAGTAAAGTCAGCTTTTCCATGTGTAAGCACTGGTAGTTTCTATGGGATTCTCCACTCTACTCCAAATGCATCCCTTAAGAACTTATACCACTTGTCTAGGCACGCCTTGTGGGAGGTTGTCATTTTTTCACATGTATAATTTGAAAATATTTTCACGGTTGAGGGATCTTCAGCCATATACTCCCAAAAAAACTTGTCTGTTGCGTCAGGCACTCCTATCTCTGAAAATACAATTGTCAGGAGAATATTTCTAAAGAGTATCTTGTCTCCTTCCTAGGAGTTGTTGATTATCTCATCTATAATGAAGGCCGATAAATTATAGATTGTGCCCTCTGATATTTTTCTACATACATTCAACCAAGCCTTATTCACCTGCATCCACCTTTCTTGATCATTTAACTTTTTGACCAGGTGTGATACCATCCTCATGATAGGATTTGGGATTTCCATAATGTCAAAATACCTTGACCCTTTCTTGTAATCATATCTAGTGATGGTTTCTTTTATGACATTCTTGTCTCTCAGGTCATCGTTTATGATTTCTCCTTCACAGATAAGGCCTGTAAACTTTGAAATGAGCTGAGGGGTTATGCAGATCTTATGCCCTACAAAGTGAAAGTAGTCCTCATGCATGTGCAACATCAGCCACTGATAGAGGCACTTAGGATTTCCAAATTAGGGAAACTCATAGAGTTATAATAACCCTACCTTCTCTAACTTCATTTTTACCTCATCGTTATAGATGAGAAAACCCTCTGGTGTCCTTTTGTTTGTTGGGTGCACTAACTCCAGTGCCATTTCCTTCTCTATTGTGCTTGTGAGATGGTTATAATCACTCACTGATATCTTTCTCAAATGGGATTCCCACTCCTTCCCAAGTAAAACTCCATTCGGGTACTGCATTTCTGCATACCACTCCTCATTCATGCTTTTGGTGGTTTTCGCTGGCTCTCTACCCTTACCCTTGCCTTTTCCCTTTGGCTTCTTGGGTCACACGGTTGGTTTCTTGGGTGCCATTTTATAGGTCCTCTTATCACTTCAATATCTTCTTGTTACTGTGCTCTTCCACTTGTTCCAACCTTAGATCTCAAACTTGTGAAGAGAACCTCTTAAACCTGTGCCCTAGTTTTTCCAAACCCTAACTGGGATAATTCCTTCACAAGATGACACCTTCTCACAATTTCTCTTATGCTTGTGAAGTCCCTTCCTCCTAGTTTTCAAATCCAAACTAGTTACTTATGCTCAAACTCTTCAAATTTTTCTTCACACGGATCAGTTCTAGAATCCCTAGTTTGCAATGATGCAACAAAACTTCTTTCTTCATATACGTAAAGTAAATAATGAAATTCCTTGACATTCTATCTATAGTTTTCCCATTTTGTAACATTAAATTCTACCTTAACTACCACCATACTTTAACACTTAATGCATCTTTTTCAAACACACCTGAATTTAGCACCTTAACTCATTCACCCAACCCTACGCAGATAATTCTCCAACCTTCTGGCATGAAACCAATCCATCCTGATAGGAGAATCTTGCATTCGTGTAACCAGCACTGAAGGCACTTCTTTTGTTATGCTTTTTTCTCTCGCCTACCTCATTTCACTTTGTGCTTATTCTTCCTTTCTTGTACGTGGATCTACAATGTAGATTTATCCTGACACCAACCATCCTTTTTCACATTTCCTTCCATGCACTTACTTCACAAGGACTTTCAACCGGGCTTTCCTATGCAATCGTTCCTGGCACTTCATACTTCAATTCCTTCCACCCCACACTAAAATGATGTTCCATCCTCTGTGCATTCATAACCTTCAAAAAGTAATGAGATTACCGATGCTCAAGGTGCAAAACAAAACAACAATGAGAAAGGGAAAAACAACAAAATAAAAAAATGCATTAAGGGAAATCCTAAACTAACTGGCAATACTGCCTTATTTACAAACACCAAGAAGACTTATTTATAGTAGGGCTTCAGCCTACTCCCATTGAAGTGTCCTAGAAATCTCATCCCATCTAGTGCTTATAACTGGCACACGCCCAAATCAAAGATGTACAAGATGATGTAGGGACCCAACCAATGGACTTTTAACTTCCCAGGATGGCGCAGAAACTTTTAATCATATACTAAGACCATCTGCCCAACCTCAAACTTCTTGTTCTTAATGTGGCGATCATGCCATGCTTTTTGCTTTACTTTTTCTGTCATTTAGCTCCACCTGGCGAATGATTGTGTTTCATCTAGCTTAATTAATTTATCAATCCTTTCTTCTAGCGCTTGCTCATCATCCATCCCTCCTGCACACACTATTCATAGCGAAGGTAACATGAATTCAACTAGAAGGACAACCTCCATGCCAAACACCTAGTGAAATGGTGTGGCCTTTTTAATCCTTTTATAAGTTGTCCTATAAGCCCATAATATGGCTGATACCATGTCATCCCAATCTTGTCTTCCGACATCACAAATGTTTGTCAGGGTATGACTCAATATTTTTTTAAATGATACTATGGTTACATTTTCTTGTGGGTGATAAGGTGTAGTTATTTGATGAGCCACCATGAACTCTACTAACAAGATCCTCACGGTCTCATTCAAGAAATGTGTACCCCTATCATTGGTTAAACTTAAAGGGCATCCATACCTCGTGATAATGTTCTCCCATAAAAATATTCCTACTGTAGCTGATGTACAGTCTTTAGTTGGGGCTGCCTCTGCCCATATTGTTAAATAGACAATGCAAGTGATTACTTAACATGATCTAGTCCTACTTGTTGCTGGTGTAATAGGGCCTACAAATTCTATTGCCCATTTCTCAAAAGGTTCAGCAATAGGGATAGAGTGCAAAGGCATTTCATCTCTCATTCCCAGCTTTCCAATGCGTTGAAAATGGTCACACGCTTTATAATACTCCTTGTAATCTTTATACATATTTTCCCACCACAATCCTATCATTAATATTTTATGTGCAGTGGCGTTGCCTACATAATTTCCACCCGCACTTCCTTCATGTGCTTCCTCTATGATGGCAAAGTGCTCATGCTCTAGTACACACCTGCGTAAAACTTCATCATGCCTTAGTTTGTATAAGTCCCCACTGATCAACATGTAGGGCACGACACGTATGGCTAGTTGTGTTTTCTCTAATGTTTTCATCACTTCTGGTGCCATATCTATTTTAAGGAACAAAACAATATCCTCCAAGTATGAGGGTGCACACTGCAACCTAAAGAACTACACATCTAGCATGGTATCTTTAATGCTTTACGTGTCCTCCCTTGAATCAATCCTAGACAAATGGTCAGGTCTGGAATTACTCTTTCCTCATTTGACAACCACCGTGAACTTGAACTCTTTGAATAACATCACCCACCAACATATGTAACCTTGTAGGATGGACTTGTTCACCAAGTTTTTTAATGCCATATGGTCAGTGTAGAAGATAAAGAGAGTTGTCAATAGATACTTTCTAAACTTATGAAGCACATAGATCATAGACAATGCCTCACACTCAGTCGTAGTGTAATTCTTCTCTTTTGTTGTCAACTTCCTGCTTGCAAAGCATAGGGGGTGATCAACAATTCCCTCACTAGGATATGCAAGCACTACCTCAATGGTAATTCTGGAGGCATCCACATGATCATGGAAGGGCTTATCCCAAGAGGGGAAATGTAATATAGGTGGGGTGACAAGTATATCCTTTAATGTGTCAAATGCCTTCTGTTGTGCCCCTCTTGAATGGAAGGAACATTTATGTCTGAGAAACTCTTCTAAAGGCATGAAAATCTTGGCATACCCCTTGATGAACTTTTGATAGTATCCTGTGTGTCCAAGAAACCCATGCACTACACTTTGACTAGTTGGCTCCCCCAATCCCATAATCACTACAATTTTGGCAGGATCCACCAGTAAGCCTTCTTTGCATATGATGTGTCCCAACAAGGTAGAAAATACACACTTCTTGATGTTGAGGGATATCCTCAACTACCAAAACCTTTCAAAAATCAATCTTAGATTGTCACAATGGTCCTTGACCAGTCCATATATGGTCCAATCATCAAGGTAAACCTGGAGAAACTTATGGATGAATTCCTAGAAGGCATGTACTACAATGCGTGAGAACATAACAGACGGGTTCTTCAACCCAAAAGGCATGACCATATAGGAAAAACTTCCCCACTCAGTGGATAAGGTTGTCTTTCTCTAGTCTTTGCAATCCTCACCTGGTGATAGCCTGAGAACCCATCCATGAAAGACTAGACTTTACACCCTAGCACTCTTTCCAAGATTTCTTCAGTAAAAGAGGTTGGGAAAGGATCAATCATACACATTGCATTCAGATCCCTATAATCAACACATATCCTTATCCTTTAATCATTTTTTATACTAATCACCATTGGGCTTATCTACTCCGACTCTTCAACAACTTCAATAATGCTTGACGTTATCATCTTATCTATTTCTTCCTTGACCTTAATGTGCAGATTAGGGTTCATTCAGTATGGTATCTTTTGGTCTAGGTATGGACCTTCCTTTACCTTAATTCTCATTTCCCCCAAGGAATGGTGAACACCTTTGAGTTCATGATACCTGTGTAAGAATAAATCCTCAAACTCATGTAAAAGATCAATGATCTTATACACCTCCTCCTCCAACCAGTAATCTCTAATGATAGCTTCCTTGGGTTCTGCCTTTAATCCAATAATAAGCTTCTTTTTTTTAGAGGCTCATGATAAGCGCACATTCTTTCATCAGCACTATCCATCACTTTGTGTGATCCTAGAGAATGGTTAACCTCCAAATTTCCATCTCTTCATCGTCTATGACATAAACCATCTTACCTTTTTCTTTCTCTAAACATGCGTGCACAAGCTACATCTAGGATAAGTATGTTGATATACCTCTTTTTTATGTGTAGGGTCTGGGTACTTCCCATGTACCACTTCTTTCTTGATATTTCCTTTATGTGTTCAATCTCTGCTCTTGTTGTTACCATAATAGGTTCTAATCCTACATCACATGTGACCCATGGCATCCATTGTGTGTCAACCTTTTTAATTCTTACCATTACAGTGCCCTTGTCTTTTTGGTGCTGCTGATTCATATGCTCAAACAACTTAGGGCACTCCTCATACTTGTGCTTCTTCCTGCACCATGAGCACTTCAATAGATCTAGGAACCCTCATTTGTAATGCTTTGTAGACCCATAATTAAAATAGGTTCCACGTGGGAACTCACTTCTTCCTCCTCCACGGTTATCACAACCACATAATCCTCTGTGATATCCCCTTTCACACATGCCTCCATTTGTGTGCTCTTCATAACGGTGATCATCATTCTCAAAACTATTGGAAATGTTGGTCTAGCGCACCCCATGATCAATGACCTCATGTATTTGATCAATAATCCTTTAATCCTTAGTATCATGGGTTGTAGAGGTACAAATCTTATAGTAGAAAGAAACATTCTTCCGAATTACATGTTGTAACAAGGGGCATCTACTTGGATCATGGTCCCCATGAAAAGTTTCAAAGTCTACTGTTATAGTGTGTACTATATTTCGGGGGAAACTATCCTTGACATGCCATTCTACTTCACAATCTATACACCACATTCCACTGCGACTCTCATGAGCTGAGTTTGTAGACAATTTCTCCAGTTGTTTAGCCAAAGCAATGATTTGAGATTCCAAAAATGGGCTAACACTAGTATCAACACTTCCAACAACTCCGGTGCACAGAGAAGCTTCCAACATCTCATGCGGACCTGTGAAAGTTTTATGAGATAGAGATCTTCTAAAAGGTGTTATGAACCCCCCAACAAACCATTGAGCATGTTGTGAATGGTGAATATCATATGACAATTTTGACAAGAGGGTTTTGAATCATGCATTATACTCCCATACACTCTCCACCATTCCCTGTTGAATCTCCTTCAGGGCACTGATGCTCTTCTGTTCAAACTCATGGATGTGTAATTATACCAAGAAGGCATTCTTTAAAGCAATATAATCCACCACCGTTTGATGAGGGTCATATTTCCTATACCACCTATGCATGTGCCCTTGCAATGCCATTACAAACTGACTTGCCTTCCACTTTGGGGTTATGACCCCCTTTGCACACCATAGCAGCTCACACTTATGAACATGTTCTACAACATCTTCAATACATCTGTAATCTAGAAAATGTAAAGACATATAAAAGAAATTTGAGGAGGTGGCTAGGGCCCTTGTCCTCCTAATTCAGAGCCTTGGTTCCCTCTGGTGTTTCCTCTGTCACAAGATCCACTAGGTCATGTGCCTCCTGAGCTAGTAGATCCACTAGATCTACCAAGTCCTGTTCCTCGTGAGCCACTAGATCCACTGGATCAACCAGGTCCTATTCCTCCTGAGCCACTAGATCCACCAGACCCACCAATTCATGTTCCACCTGATCCACTAGATCCACCAGGTCCTGTAGTGGTCATGCCAAGGGTCCCCAAAGTTCCACTAAACTACACACCAACAATCTGTGATAATTCCCCACTACCAAAAATGTACCACACGCCACTCCCAGATGTGAGACCGAAAGCTTGCATACTTGTACTCTGTCCAAAAATTCCTCCTAACACTAGAATGGTATGTGTAACCATGGAAGTTCCAAATGATAAATTATATCTCCTAGGTGAAGATTGGTCACTTCCACCAATACCAATTGGGTTAACGATATTATCCCCTTGATCTAGAAAACCAAGTGTCAGGGTTTGGTCACTAGGTGGGTTCAGATGCACGCCATTGAATCTTCTCTCTCCATGCAAAGAACTCTCAGCAAAAGCCAAAGGGGTCTCTCTTACGTGTTTGCCAAGATGGGGTAGAAAAGAATGCTCAGGTTCCACATCCTTTGTGTGAACCTCAAATCCTTCCTGAAATGTCTACCTCCATACATCCATCATACTTATAACCTCGCATTGTCTAGAAATCTCTCTTTCATGCGCTTCACTATAGTTGAGTTGTCTCTCCTCCCTTTCTTTCTCCATTGTAATATCTTCCATCTTCCTCCACCCTAGCTTCCTCACCCAACACTCAAAATGGTTTAGCCGGCCATTGGAAATGCCTCTAAACTCAATGTAAAAATCAAGATCTTCATGGCCAGAGGAATAGTACGTAGAAATGATCCTTTAGGCTCCCACAAAAAATCAAACTCAGCAACTTATGGACAAGAATATGTAGAAATGGGGTACTCTAGGGTGTAGCTAGTCAACACACCTTTCCACCAATGATCCATCACATGATTCCACATCAAATCTACATCCTACAGCCTATGGTATTCTTCCTAGGTCCACATGCATGATCTATAATACCATCTTGATATAGATGCATACGCCGAGAGCCATTCATATAGTTCTACTGGGAAGAAACAGAATAAAGTTTAATACAAATGATGGTAGATGTTCTCTTCTACCCATCTACATGCATCAAAACCAGGTCCAGTACTGAATCTTTGAGAAAATTCATCCTTCATGCTTTTAAACCATGTTTCAACACTTTCCAAGGTTAAACACTCTATCATCATTCATTTCACATATCATAATGTATGTCATTTCCCACTACAACTTTGAAAAGAGGTCCTGGAAATGAAACCAATATGTAGTCATTTTTACACCTACCAAAGAATAAGGGAATATCATGCGCGCCGACCTATCACCCAACAGACATTGGGCACTCACCCGAGGCATGTGAGGGTGCCGAGTCTCTCTTTTATGTGAGTTAAGTGGGAAACCATCATATATGTCAAGAACTTAATGAAATAAAGGTGGAAATGAGACATAAAATCATCATAGGGCTTAGAATGGCCTTTAGAAAAATGTATCCATTCCAAACAGAGGGTTCTTACTGATAACAGATAGAACTACAACAGAAAGGAAAATAGATAAGGATTTACACCTATTCCATAACATCCATGAATAGAAATGAATAGATATATATATGAACTGAATCAATTACATTCATACTCATTCATGTTTTATAATCTCATTACATTCAATGAATACATTTAGACTACCACAACTTAATCAGACTGAAGTCATACATCACAGCTGAGATCATGTCCTTCATCCACACAAATAAAAAATTAAAACCCAGCCCCTTAATACATTACTTCCTTATCTAGCCTTTACCCAATCCCTCATATTTCTCACAGTATTTTTGTAGAGCTCTGCTCTCTTTCTCCTCTCATATCTCTCTATCTGTGTTCATCTCTCTTTTCTTCCCTAGGCACTTGTATATATAGGCATCCCAAAGTACCAAATCATCCTTATGCGGCCTTAGATTTGATGCCAAGTGTCTGAATATGTTCCTCGATGGGAGAATGATCCTCTAAGCATGAGCTCTCCACTTTTTCCCATGATGGTCTTCTAGAAGCTTCTATCGTAGGGCATATTCCTTCTTAGGCCAACCTGTCACCAGGTGAGCACCTTATCCACTCCGCATGCACAGCCAGGTCACACTTTTCTCACGGCCTAGCCAATATGCCCAATATGGTTGAGTCCTGAAACCTTGGCTTTGTCCATGCATGTGCCACAAGTTTTCTTAAACCCTATCCTATGCATTGCACCCTTCTTTAACCAGGCCTTGCACGCCTATGCACATTTTTGTACTTAGCCAATATTTAGGGGCCCAAAAGAATCCTTCTCTAACCATGTTGATTGACCCTTTCACTTTATCCCATGAGGTAATGATTCATCAATGTCTCCTTTGGAAATTGTAAGAGATTTGTGTTGTATTCTCTTTTCTTAGTTGTCAATGGGGATTTGAGTTAACAAAATTGCTAAGGAATTTCTAAAATATTTTATCACAGTCGTTCTTCTTATTTTGGGTAAATATTTTCATAGATTTAGTTGGTTTTCTTGCATTACTTTATTAATGCCTTTGTGTAGTCGTCATTACTACTTGCTTATTCACTTGACTTATATTAAAGTATTTTAATATTTGTGATAGTAGATTAATGTGAGATGTTGTGCATTGAGTGTATACTTTCCTAATGTTAATGTATAGCCTAACTTAAGAGCTTAGTCTATGTATTGGATTTGGAATTAGGATATCACATTTGAAATGTGAAACTCTTATTTATTTAAGTTTTTAAAGGATTCATCCTAAAACCTTTATGACGTTGGAATGGGCTTGGCTATAGTTATATTTTTATGAAACTCTGTAAGCTGAGTTAGAAGGTTCCTACTTCTGAAAGTAACTCTATTTTGGTTAAATAGTGAGGTTAATTTTTGTATTTCAAATTTAAATGAATTGTGAAGGAAATAATTAGAAGGTACTTTTAATTGATATAGATCAATGTTTTGGTTGGAACATTATTTATCTAATATCATGCTGGAGATTGCTGATTTCATCATGATCTTTCCTTGAATGTTATTCAGATTGTTTAATTGTTCTTCTTTTATGGTTGATACTACTTATGATTTATTTGTCTGTTTGACCTCACTATTTCATAAAATTAGAGCTGGTTTAATGAAATAGTTAGTTGAAAGCACATCATTTTAATGCTTAGTGATTATCATGCTAAGTTTAATGAACTGACCCGTACTAGCAATTTTTGTAGATGCACCTCGTAAGTGATAAAGGAAGGAAATAAATTTTATGATGTATCGTTGCTTAAAATTCTAAACCATTTATAGAGAATTCTAATTCATTATTGAGATGTATTGAAGGAAGAAAAGATGTATTCTTTAATGATCTTGATGTTGTTGACATGAAATATGTCAGTTTTGCATAGTCTTGTAAAATGTGTATTTTATCATGATGAATTGAAAATATTGAAGTTACTTAAATTGATTATGTCAATTCTCTTGTTCATAATATGAAGGAAATTTTTAATCCTATATTTGATGTTGTTATTCATATCTGATTGGATCCTTATTTCTGTTGTCATGAAATGAGTTGGATAAACGGGAATTAGTACAATTTCCCTTACTTGAATGTAACTTACTAAGTTGCATGTATTGATGTTCTTTACCTAATCTTGTATGGTTTATTATGAGGTTAAGAATGTATAGTTAAAATATCATGAAGTGTGAATTGGATAAGAGTATAATAAACCCTAATACTTAACCATAAAGAGGAAGGTTCTCCTCCTCTCAAAAGGATACAAAATAAATGAATGGTATATGAGTTCGTTAACCATTTAGAATTCATATCTATGGAGTCTACTATAACAGAACCTGTTTTGGTTCTTATTCATTCCTTAAATGGTTGAGACACATTAATTAAATCTTATGATGAATGTTGTTCTATTTTCGATTAATTGCACATTAAGCAAAAGTTAATGAACATAAAAGCAATCATAGGTTTTTGAAGTTCCTTATTATTTAACCAACTCAAATAAGGATGGAAAACTTAAGAATTTTTGGGATTAGGGTTATGCAAGGTTGTTGTGATTTAAATCTTGATCCAAAGATAATTAAGTGGTTATAACCTCTTAAGGTGTGTAAAACATGATGAAGTAGTTCTATCAGATGTTGGCACACGCCAACTATGGAAATGTACCTTCATGAAAACTTGGGTCTTCATGAGGATATAGTGTTTCAGATGACATGTTACAACACCCTTCAGCATTGGTTCATCTAGATCTACTCAAATCTGGAATTGAACTTATTTTCTCTCTAGATCAGGATAAGGATATGATTTAGCATAAGAAGTGACTCTCAATGACTTAGGGTAACTAGGCTCATTCAATTGACTTGGCGCGACTGAGTATGCCCATATAACTTAGGTCATTGTGAGTGGTTACCTAAACCAAATTATCTCAATAATTTGGGTCAGGGTCAAACCTTGGACAAGTGGACTAACAGAAGTTAGTAAATAAAATTCTAGATAATAGATTAGTGGGGTGAAGGACATATTCTGATTAGATGTGTATGTTGTCTAGGAATAGTAACATAAACAGTATGTTGGAAACCTTTGGCCAAAGTATCGCAAGCTACTGGTTGTGTTGTCCTATGTCACATAGTTTGAGAAATGTGGCTTCAGATGAATATGGTAAAAAATATTTAGATAGATTTCTTAAACAGAACACTCAATACCCAAAATAGGGTAAGAGAACCAAGTATACTTAGTATACATGTCATAATCAATACTTTAAGTTAATATGAGAGATCGGTTGGAATACTGAGTCATGAAATGAGAGATCAGTAGTTCACCAAGTCATTTATAATTGCATATGGTTATCTATTGTGAGATTGATTGGCATGGAATGTGTGTTCTAAATTATGATTATTTAGAATAGAGAACATTATATAAAGAAAAAAAATTCCCTTATTTCTAAAGTCTTAAAATGGGAATGTTACATTCCAAACTATAATAAAGTTAGAAGATAGGTATTCTATGCTCTATAAAACTGATAGAACTCATAAATAGGTGTTTGGTTAAGTCTGGAGGATAGAAATAGGTTGTTGTTTCTGGTAAAAATATAGAACATAGAGACTGATACCGTTCAGTAAATCAGTGCTGATTAGGCACAAAGAATGATGTCGATCATTGGACTGATGCTAGTAGGAAGGTAACCAATGTCGGTTACTATGAAAATGAAGAAATTTGAAAAATATTAGTTTGATTTGATCAAAAGAAGTCCAGAAAAAAGTTGTGTTTATAAAATTTGAAGTAACACACTCGATAAAAACCAAAATTAACTAGTTGTAATGGCTAAATCTGGAAAAAAGAAGAAAAAGTGGTGAATACGTCCTCACAACTCACACTGTAGAAGACGAGAAAGAAAGGTGAAAATCAAAAAAGAAAAAACTAAATAAACACGTTATCCTAAGATGATATTTTTAGTTTTTAGTTGGCTTCTGCCTTAAGATTGACTATGAATAATATAGAATGTTTGGATAACGAAGGTACCTAGAAATAAATCTATGGATAGTTTCAGGTTTTGTTTTGGTGAAGGTGTCCTCGATATACCTTTTGATATGTGAGGTCTGAGCTTTGATATGATAAACCAGCCAGAACACCAGGCATGGCCCACTATCAACACATTTTTAAATCCTTCACAGCTTCTTCCTAGAAGGGAATGTTTAAGAAGTTTTTAGATTATTTTAAGTGATTTGGACAAGGAGTTTGTATACAAATGTGAACTACATTTTATTAATCAATCACAAAATAGTCATGACCTCCATTATATGATTTCTACTTAACTATGTGACCTAAATATGCATACATATAGGGATGAAATAGAAATATGATATTCGATGTAAACAAGAGTGAATTGGAAGAAGGATGAATTTCACTAATGCAAACTTGGAAGAAAATAAGAAGGATTCTTTTTAAATGCACCAAAAGAAATGTTTCATTTAGAGCAATTAGAAAGAAGGAATAGATTACCAGAGAAGAATATTTATTGAATAGAAATTTAGAAAGGAAACACACAAGATGTAACCCATATGAATAGAAATGAATCCAAAAATAAGGGTCCCACTAGGCATGACAAGATGTTTCACCACAATGTTGTTTATAAAACAAATAAGGTAAAAGGTGAGGTGAGGAGGAATACCTATGAAGTCGAGGAAGGTTACGCACCATTTAGACGATCAAGTTAATTGTGAAGAGATTTTTTGATAGGAAGGACTACCTATAGAAGCAAAACAATACCACCAAATAGAGTTAAATAGCATATGATAGTGGACTACCTAGCATATGCTAGATCCGGGAAGTGTGATACTTCCTAGAAATGTTGTCAATCCACTATTTAAAAAACAACTTAAGGTAAATAAATGATATTAAAATAAATTTCCTATTGTAACAATATGATCTCGGTATCTCATATGCTAACAATAGACTATATTTAAGCTAAATATTGAATATATAAATAAATCTAGAGAAGGAAAGGTGTTTTCAAGGCTGGCAGGTGTGGCAGAGGTATTTAGGAATGTCTAGGTAAGATTGGGTGAGGTTTGGCAAGGTTTTGGGTAAGTTAAGAGCTCGCTGGTCTGAGATAAATTACCAATCACAGAGATCGGTAATGGTTGGGTGACCGATCTCAGTACCTTGTAAAAGTTAATTCCAGTAGGGAAAATTGGGTGCAAAGATTAAAATGAGGTAGTTTTAAGCTATCTATGATTACACACAGAGTTGGGGAGGCTTAGGTAAGGTGGTAGGATTTTATTAAAGAATCATAGATGAAGAAACATGTATTTGGGATGTGTACAGAGGTTAAATGGGAAAGTGGCTAGATGGAGGTGAGATGAAAGAGATCAAGGAAGGATAGAAGGTGAAAGAAAGCATATAAATGATTAACAACTGAAATACTAAAAGAAATTACTAGGTAGAAATCACTTACTTACAAATTAGAAGCTGGTTGTAGAGAGAATAGTTGTGGTTGAAGGAGAGACAAGTCCCAATCTCATGCAGTAGCAGTCAAAGGCTCTGGACTCCCTGTGAGTGATCCAATGCTCTGCAACACACTATCGATGCTTGGTGGAGGTTTTGAATGCTTGGAATGATCTATGGTTCTTCATGAGGTTTCTTGGATGTTTGGTTGTGAAAGCTAAGAATACCATAACTCCAAAGCAAAAATGGAGGAACCTGGGTAAAGGGTTGGAATTCCCTATTTAAAGAAATCGATGGTGGTTAGGTGACTGATGCCGACCAAGGAATAACAAGTGTCGGTTAGATGTTTCAAGTCAAGTGTGAGATGGATATGGGTGTAGTTATTGAATCACAGATTCCTGAGTTGGTTTAATAATATGGGAAAACCCACATGATTGATCACAAACATACAGAGGTGGCTCAGGTACTGATGGTTGAAGTTGGACACCCCTAGCTATAAGATAAGAATTAAGGGCTATGAAGTTTGAATCTAAAATCTCTAACAATACGGGATCCCCACCTTTGAAGAAGCAAGGCATAGGAGGATTAGGGATTTCAGATGATGTAGATTGAGAGATAGGGGAATGTGGTGGCTCTTACTCTTATGTCTGAGGTAGGTGAGATTTTTGACGATGAAAAAGGCATGTAGAATCTAAGAGTTGTTTTCAGATACTTTCATTATAACACTCAATTTTTTCATCCCAGATTCGTTGATTTTAATATTGTGGTGTGGATATTTCTTGATTTGGATTTATAATTGATTGAGATTGTGGAATTTGGTGAGGTAATGGAGTAGACATGTTTTATAATGTTTGGATATAGGATTGTTGTCTTGTAAGTATCATAATAAAAACACACAATCACCTAAGAAATGAAAAATAACTAGATAGGTTGTTTACAAACAATAACACAAGTAATCAAAATGAATTTTTAGATTATCTTGATTAATTTAAAAGAATGAAATGTGCAAAAATGGTTAATAAGGTCCTAGGAAATGATTGTCTATGGTTGGTTTCAGGACTGTTTAAGGTTGGTGTCCTCAATATACCCGAAGGTATGTGAGGCTCAAATCTATTTTAGTGGTGGTATGGGGCCTGGTATTATGGCCTACCTCCTTGATTCATGGTCCCACAATGATAAGGGAGTAGGGTTCTTAGCCAATATAATGAAAACTAGTTGTTTATACTCATCCAGAACAACAAGTGAGTTTCCCTATTGGGTGATAAAATCCCAATAGTTATCACCTGGGTAGGAGTGTTTAAATGCAAATTTGATTCTTGATGCAGTTTGGTTGTGTGTGAGGGAAGATAATGTGGATGCAATCATTTAACCGTCCTAATTAAGGCTATATGATCAAGTAGTATGTAAATTTTATTTTAAATCCCAAAAGAAGCAATTGATTTCAATGAGGACAGAAATCAAATGTGCAATATGAAAAGTAAAAATAAGGGAAAAGAACTCACCTTGATGACACTTCATTTTTAATTTTTTGTAATTATTGATTTTTATTATTTTAGTAATAAAGAAATCCTGTAAGAAAAAATCCTCCAAAAATAGAAAACCTACAAGAACAAGTTAACAGAAAAGAGGAAATAGCAAAAAAAAAAGGGGCTAGAAGGCCAACTACAGAGTAATCAAAAGAACTCAGAGAAATTTTTGGTGATTTACTAAATTCCTGACGATTCACCCGATCACTGGTGATTGACCAAATCGCTAGAGATTATAGATAAGAAATCCTAGATATGAAAAATATGAAATTTGAATGAAAGAAAGAAGAGGACCTAGGGTCCCACTGGGCATGCTAGAATGTTCAGAGATGTTTTTAGCTTTCTACTTGGATTAAAAAAGTGAAATAATAAAAACAAAACTGACCTCAGAAGACATGGGTTTTAACAATACTCATAGAGATGGATGCTGATGCTCGATATTGATAGAAGTTTTGCTCCACCCGAAATTGTATACAAGCTTCTATCTTGTAACAAAACATGCGTTCAAAAAAAAACTAAACAAGATAGATTAGATAAATAAATAAGCAAGCTTCTTAGAAAATGCCGATTCCAGGAATCCAAAAGGCTTCCTCGAAGGATGTCAACTCTCCTTGTAAACAATCAAGTGAATTGCAATTGATAAATGATAAAATGTGGAGGAATGAAAGATAGATGGATATTGAGATAGTAGATAAATATTACTAGAACTCAAGATTAAATGGTATGTCATGTTCAGCTTAGAATGTGACCTAGGAAAGTGTGGATGTAATCTGTATGTGTTGGAAATAATCATACCAAAATTCTGCAACTTCTTATTCAATATCATATAATAATTCAATCTGAACTTCGATGTCTTGTTGGGTTCTAGCAAATTAGATACCTACTTTTTGAATGACGTCAAACTGTTCCCAATAGAAAGGTTGTTTGACTATTGACAATGACTGAATGCTTGTGATTTCATGTGTGTAGACACCTAAATTCAGTATTTATACCCTTGATCACCCGTGTGCACATATTTATTCACCCCTTCATTTAATTAAACACTCATCCAATCCCCATTAATTAATTAATCATTTAAATATCTTACATGCCCAATTATCCCATCCATATTAATCCTTATTCTTATTAATTAATTAATACCCTTCATCTTGCCCTAACAAACCTGTTATTTAGGATGCTTTTATCATAAATTCATCCATTTACTTTTTTTATATTTTCTTCCATCTATTTTTATGCCCTAACTACCATAAATTCATCCCCAAACAACCCAATCTTGCCTACATGATTTAAAGCATCTGGCCAATCCTTAAAAACATAAAATCATGCCAAAATCAGAAAAAACTTTCCCATTGAGGAAACTTTCCCTATAATTGGTGGCAACCTAACCTAGTCACCATTGACCCTATAAATCTATTCCTCTCTTGCCAAAAAAATCATCAAATGCATGCAACCTTGAGCCTTATTATGACCTGAGCACCCTTCCTTGTGCTTGAGCATTCTTGAGACATCTACATGCCCTTTGCATATTCCATCAGCATGCTTATGTCACTTAGGATCATATTTCATGAGACTTATTGATATCTCTGTATATCTTTATTGAGATTTTTATCAAATTATCCTTGTATTGCTCATATCTAATCTTTTATAGGATCAAATCAGGTTCAAAAACACTCACAGCTTCTCCAACAACCTCCTTTTCTATCCTTTTTCTTTTAGGTTGTCCTTCTCATCCATTCATCCTTAGCTTTATCTAATTCTTCTACAATCACCACCGAACCTTTCAGATCGTCATTGAACTAGGCACAGTTTGTCAAAAAAAAATCTTCTGTTGCTATTTCCAGCCGTTTCCTAGAATTTTTTGCCCCTAGTCCTTTCTTACAGACCACTCACATCATATACATATCCCTAACATCCTTAAGTTTGCATTTAGAATCTCCAAGTCTATATATTTATTCTACAGTACAGATCTACCTTCCCATGTCATCTTCAACCTACCTGTGCACAGTTTGGTTTTTCGTCGACCCAGACTAGGTAACCCTTATTTCAAAATTATTGCACTCTAATTAGCTTTAAATCAGTTTTAATCATTTTCCAAATTTAGTGTTGTTGCAGTTTCTACATGTTATCTACAATACTTACTTTATTTCATCCTTTCCAAGAAACAAGGGTTGACATCCATGAAAGGAAGCCAAAATCTTCTTGGCACCAAAATTGTCTAGGCAACCCCCATATAAATCCATCTAATCAATATCATTTTCACTCTTATCTGCAAGTTTAATATGATTTGCAATAGCAGAATCCATCATCATCTTGCGCATATATCACATCATATCCGAAGTAAAATAAACCCTCCAACATTTCTTAGTTTTTTAGTTTCTTTAGTAGCTAGTACATTAACCCTCATTGAGAACGATAAATTTAGTGAACATTGCTGGCATGCCCAGTGGAAGACCCTTTAGGTGATCTCTTTCATCTATTGCTTTTGTCTTTCATTTTCCTGTCTTCCACTAACACTACAATGTGAATCTCTGCTTCATTACTTGTTCATGTTGGGTTCATGGCTTGGATCACTCATCACTCAAAAGTAGAGAAAAATAGGAAAAGTGCTATCTAGGTATTCCCTATTTTCTCCTTTTTTTATCGTAATTTCCCATTCCTATTTTTCTCCTCATCGAATATCACACCTCATTTCTGGTTTAAAAGGAATGTTCTTTTTTCATCCTATTTTCTCATATATCTTAAGTATGGGTCCAACTTACTACATATCACATCTTATCACACATCAAAACACTCCCTTTCTTGGTAGATTGATTGGGATTTGATCATCCATCATGAAGCCACCTCAGAAACTCCCTACCCACAACTTACCCAAAACTAGATATAGTTCACCTTCTTCTAGGTCATTTGTTATCCATATCCCTTTTCTTTTTCACATTATTAATCAAAACATAAAAGGAATTGTTTTCTTGATTTTTTAGTTTAAAACAGAAGAAAAAAATCCTTGGACATTTCTCAACAGTCTGCCATGACCCCATCCAAACCCTTGGTTGCTTCTAGACCTTCTTCTAACCCCATCTATTACTACCTTTGCCATAGACCCTTTACCTCTCAATCACGTCAACCAATGGACCCTTTTCTACCCCCTTCATCTCCTATCATCCTTGATTCATTTGATATCACCATTCCTAGCCATCCTATCAACCTGTATGTCTTTCTCATATCAAATCTTATCATCCAACCCCCACCATCTTATTATGATCCTTCTTCTCCTCATCATATATCTCCCTAACCAATCCAATCTTCAACACTTAATATATTTAGACAGTCATTCCCCAATATACCACTAGAAAAATCATCCTCATCTACTATATCATATCAATTCAACCCCTTTTCAATCAACACCATACATCAAACATCTTCCCCCACATCTATTTTACCATATTCATCATCTACCCCTATCTTAGATATTGTTCCTACTGCACCTTCAAAGACTATCCTCACATCCACTATACCCACAATCTCATTACCTATGACCTTAACCTCCATTACTTCTCTTTCATCTACAAATAGTCCTACTCTTACCACATCCGCATTAGCCTTATATGCACCTTCCTCCTTATTCACACCTATCATACTTAGACCATTATCTACATATCTCCCACACACACCTGTCACTATAATTATTTATTCCACATCCACAAATCCATCCAAGTATACCTTGGCGTCACTATCACATATTTCTTTTCCCATGTCAACATCATATAATCCTCCAACATCTACCATTCCTACAACTACATCTCCCATCACATCTTCTCAATTTACATCTACATACACAATGCCTCTTGATACAATCACAAAAGGTATTCATATTTTTCCCACACAACTTCCCAATTTTCACCTATTCATCCACAACCTACATCATTCCCATCTCACATAGACATCATTAACCACATGAATCTACTCCATCCACTACATCAAACCTTATTCCCCCATCCACATCTCTTCCACCTTTTCTCATCATGTCATCCTTAGAACCCATATTTGTTCCCCTTTCTATGATTCTTCCCACACCTACTGCATCAACCATTGTGACCAAATCCCCATTATCTTCTTCTTCATCCACACCACCTTCATCATTTGAGAAATATTGCAAAGAAATTCAAATTTATGCAGATATAGGTGATCCTCCCATCTCATCCACACAATTAGACATCCTCCTTACATTTACCCATCTTTCACCTTCTTTAGAGTTTGTCATGTAAAAATTACTTCCTTCATCCGCCATAACACCACATTCTGATCCACCTGTCAAAATCATTTTCATCCCTGCTAAGGTCCCTCCTCAATAATATAAATCCAAAAACCTTGGCATCCTTCCACATCAATCTCTTGAGCATCCCCATAATAATATCACCATTCCTCCTATGAGGACCAAACCTACATCAAAATCATGTAAATAAAAATCAAAGTCAAAAGAAAATCCAAAGAAATAAACCGATCTCTTGAAGGAAGGCTATCATGTATTATTATTGACATCCACATAGTTTTTATAAAGTATACCATACCCTTGATGGATGGCTACTCCTTATGGAACTTGAGGGCTTCTCGTATTGATTAGCCTTCCATTTTATTAGCATCCTAAGAAAGCTTTTTGCATTGATCAGATTTCTCTTTCCCCTTCCCAGAGCTGGGGCATAGTTTAGGGAACACCACTTTTGGAGAGCCCTCTTCCCTTGTACAAATACATATCAAACTCCTTTGTCATGTCAACATTAGGTTTATGATTTCCTTTCATCCATTATTTCCTCTCAATTTTGAAATTACTAACTATCAGTTGTTATATGCTAACACTTGTTTTGGTTGCATGTGCCTTGCATTGCCAGGATTCCCTTTTTGTTTACCTCCAATGTAGTTGGAGGCACCGTTTCCTTGTACATTCCTCATCATAACGTAGTGTTGTTCACACCTATAGGTTGTCACTGTTGTGAGGAATTTTTATCCTAATCCTTTCACATATGTCTTTCATCACATCTTTCTTCATGTTATTTATCTATCTTACAAAACATCTATTTTTTACTTACATCCATCATTAATCACATCTTTGACGGGTCATTGTATTAGTAGTCATTTAACCTAATCATAGACAAGTTGGTGTCCTTATAACCAAGGTGGTGTCTAAAGCTATATGCAAAAGGAGAAAAAAAATATTATTCGATAGTACTTATTCCAAATAAAGAAAAACGAAAGTAAACATGCATAAAAAGGAAACACGTAGCAAATAAATTACTGAAATAAATCTACAGTAAATAAAATATGCTAAGAAATAATAGAAAAATCCTCTTCCTTGGGGAAGAGTGGATTTTGGCCATTCTCTTCACTTTGGATTTGGAGAAAATACAATTAAATTTTTAGAATTGCACTTATATTGATTCAAAACTGATTTACAAAATATGTCCCCCATTCTAAGTATATGGAAAAGGTATTTATAGACATTACTCCTAGTTTACGTAGTCTACACACCAAGAAATAACTACCTATTCTTGGGTAGATTTATTCAAAGCAATAAATCCTAAACAAACTTGACTACAACAATCAACATATCGTGGAGAATGTTTCTACAACTCATCCCTTTAATCTTAAGAGGAACGATAAGCATATCGTACCAATCCAAGAGCTCAGATGCTAATTAAACACCACGATCAATAAGATGAATGTAATTCACCAGAATAAATTTACATAGAACCTTTGCAAACAAATGAGCAACCATATCATAGATTATTATGGAACTCAATGAGTTACAATGAAAATGGGCCCTTCTTATATAGGAAAGGAATAACAATCTAAGAACCAGTCAAGTTTGTAGATCAAGCCATAAACAAAGAAATAACTAGTCATCAAAGAACTAGTCAAGACCATAGATTTAGGAGAGAACTAGACATCAAAGATATATTCAATACGATAGATCAAGGAAAGAACTATACCTAACAACTAGATAATATCCCCCTAATATCTAAATAAATAAAAGAAATATCCAAACAAATAAGTGGGTGAGGATAAATACAATAAAGGTAAATAAATTACTTAGGTGAACATGAGATAAGGTAAATAACTACTCTAACACCCCCTCAAGTGAAGCTAGGGGCCAAAATATAAGTATCTTGTCTATAGTGTGAGTCTCAGTAACTAGGCTTGATGAGTTACTCATGTAGAATAACTGGGAAAAAGGGACAACACGAGGTACCCAAAACCAGTAACAACAAAGTAAAGAGAGTAAAAAACTACTGTAAGGCATCCCAATAAGCTCGGCTCAAAAAAATCATACAATGTTGAAGAGGTTTGGTGTGCACTATGCTCCAAGTCCACTCCTTGATCATACAACTAAAAAAAATAGACTTTGGGATTACCAGAATAGCTCCATATAAAGAGATTGTCAATGGAGTGATGTCGAAAGTGAAAAAAAAAACCAAACATAATTTGATCAACTGCTACAAATTGGTGTGCCATGATCTAAGAAAAATAACCAAAGCAACAAGACAAGGACACAAAATCCATAGTTTCACAATCCAAGAAAAGCCAAGGTAACAAGGCAAGAACACAAAACCTGAAGAAAAACATAATTAAATCAACTGTTGTAAATATATGTGACACGATCCAAGAATAATAACCAAAGCAACAAGGCAAGGACATAATATCCAAAGTGTCATGATATAAGAAAAGTCAAGGTAACAAGGCAAGGACACAAAACCTGAAGAAGCAGGATAGACACCACACCAAACCTACTCAAACACTGATAAACTACTTAAACATTGATAAACTAACACTAGACTTCACTAGAATAGCTCCCCCATAAGAGATACTGTCAACATGCCAACAAGTGTCAAAAATTTAGACATAAAATATCTCAACAAACAAGAGAGATACAATACACCTGATAAAGGATTTTTTTGAAAATAAAGAGCATTATAATGCAGAAGGTACAGAAATTAGAGCAAGAGGCCTAATAGTGGAGGAGCCATGCTTGTAGATTCCTCTCAATGAATGCCTATGTCTCCACCATGAGTGATCAAATATCCACCCCAAATCAATATGGATGGATGAAGAATATGTCTACATATGACTTAGTGCAAAATCCACAATGGGTGCATGCAAAGGAAAATCAAAATGTGTGTCCGGTTGATCATGTATGACAACTGAAATCTCAAGTTTCTCAAGTGTGAGTGAAGGTGGAAAACTCATGTGGAGCTCATGATCCTAGATAAGATTCGAGTGAACAAAAGTAGGAGCTTTAACAATGCATGATCCCAATGATGTAACTACTCAAAGACCAATGCCATGGTGAGAATTCCACTTAACATGTGGAATATGAGAAATAAAACCCTATGAATGTTTGTCAATACCTCCACCAGTGTGTTATCAGCCAATTTTGACTGCGCAAAATTGTCAAAAAATAATTAAATAATTAAAAATTAGAAAATTTTGAAAAGTATTACTTTGCGTGGTTCATTGGACTCCTTGCGATCGTCTTATTTTTGTGATCGTTTCGGTCTTCGTTTTGTGATTTTCGAGCAAGAACTCTTCCCGCCAGGCTATAAAACGCATTAAAATACATTAAAATAATTAATTAATATTTAATTAATTAATTGCTCCTTGTTTGATTAAATTAATTTTTTTAAAAAAATCACTTAAGGAGTATTTAATTAAATAAATATAAATTAAAGTTCATCCGACAAGTTTTAGTGCCGGGGAAGTAAGCTTTTGTTTCCAACTACTGGGTTGGCTTCCCGAACCCGGATTTCCACTTTCCTGGCAATTTCCTTCAAATTTCCCACACGTGGGTTTTCCTCTGCCAATTGCCAAATCATGGATTGGCAAACGGGCATAAAATTCCCCAATTTCCCACATGGGGAAATTGGACGGGGATTGCCAACCCATTTTGCCATTCCCGTTGGCAATTGCCCGTTACTTTTCCCATTTCCCCTGGCACTTAAGCCACTACCCGGGATGAGAGGAAGTTGAATTAATCCTCGTAACTTCCTCCATCAAACCCGGTGGAAAAATTCAGAAGCTTCTTTTTCTTCAGGAAGACATAATATTTTGTTAACATTATGCAAGAGAAACCTCACGCCATTGTGAGGGAAGAAATAACAGTTGTGCATGCAAAGGAAGTTTTATCAAAATCTAAAAAAAAACTAGCAAGAGGAGGACAACAAATTTTCCACGCATAGGAGAAAGAAGCATTTTTAGTTTACATTTCCCACGCATTGGCCTGAAGGAAAAGTTTTTAAAAAGGAAAGTTTGATATATAAAACAAGAACAAAGTTTTCCATATGCGCTGAAATATAAAACAGTGCTTGAATCTAATTTTCAAAGTCGAACTTTTTGGGAAAAGTCTCAGCCCTGCCAAAGGTCCACACAAGGAGGAATTACCAGCTGAAGGAAGACCACGCATTGGCCTGTTAGAGAAGGTTTTTCAACAAGAAAATTAAAGAAAGATAAAGTTTTTCAGCAGCCCACGCCTAGAAAGGAAAGGAGTATTTATTTTGTTTTTAGGCAGAAGAAAACAAGATTTAATCTTCCAAAGACTACGCATTGGGAGGAGAAAGGGACAACTAACAGGAAAACAAGGCAGGCCGCTCCACACTTAAGCCACGCACAACCAAGGAAACGACAAATAAGAAGCTTCTTGTTTAAAAACAAAAAGATCACGTGGAGGTGAAAAATAGCTCCCACGCCCAGCCAAGAGGGTAAAGACCATGCATTGGTCTGGAAATAAGAAGTTTTTAAGCAAAGAAAATAAAGAAAATACAGAGTCCACGTGCTAGAGGGTGAAGAAGGAACAGTTTAAGTGCCTTTCGCCGCAAGTCAGATAAAAACCACGCATCGTTTTAGAAGTCACACGCACTTGAAAGAAAACTATCCTTAAACATAGAACACAAATTTGTTTTGTTGTTTTCCACGTCAGAGGAAGAAAGAAATGTGCCCAGCCAAGTGTAAAATTGCACATTGGCAGAGAAAATTAGTAGAAGCCCACGAAGGAAGAAAACAGCATAAGGGAAAAGCCAGCAAATTGACAGAAAACAATCTCCACGTGCCAAAGAGAGAAATTGTGGTTTTTGTTTTTTTACTCAATATTGTTTTCCACGCAAAAAAGAGCAAAGGAAGAACCACGCATTACACTGGTGAAAAGGAACAGTTTTGAATCTTTTTCAAAGTCAAAACATTGCAGAAGCCCGCGCGTCCTAGCCAAGGAGGAGAATGTAGAAAGCAATTTTAAATCCCAAGCCAGGGCAGTTTCCAAATAATGAGGAGCAGCCTCTAGCAATGCCTGAATTTTTCACGCCAAATTTTATCGACCATCTTCATAGGAGTTTCAATGGTCCACAGCTAGCTGTAATTCAGTGGGCTGCTATGCATACAACAGCTGGTACAAATGGAGTTGGGTCTGCTAAATGGCAGGAACCCTGGCCCTTCACTTTGGTGCAAGGTCCACCAGGGACAGGAAAGACACATACAGTCTAGGGAATGTTGAATGTTATTCATCTTGTTCAATATCAGCACTATTATGGTGCACTGCTTAAGAAACTTGCTCCTGAAAGCTACAGGCAATCCTACAATAATGCAAACAGTATTAACAGTATTGGTATAGGATCAATCGATGATGTTCTTCGAGTATGGATCGCACACTATTCCGTATGCTTCCTAAACTTTTCCCTAAAACACGAATGCTTGTTTACGCTCCATCAAATGCTGCAACAGATGAATTGCTACAGCGTGTTCTGGATCGTGGATTCATTGATGGTGAAATGAAGGTCTATCGCCTTGATGTTGTGAGGTTGGGTGTGGATTCCCAAAATCTTGCTGCACAGGTAGTATCAGTGGAACGTAGAGCTGAAATTCTCCTAGGAAAGTGCCATGAGGAAGTAGTTGGCTATATGCAGTAGCTATAGGGAAGAAGAAGAAGTCAGTTTCAACGAATTTGTAGAGATTGGATAAGACAAATAGAGCTTGTATTTTTTCTAAAAGACCACGTGGAGGAGATAGCAAATACAAGGATGCTCAGGAAAAAAAAAATGGATTTCCATGCATAGAAAGGAGATCAAATCAGTCTAGCTATGGCCCAGATGTCACGTCAGACGTTTTTATTTGGAGAAGGCACAATTGGAAATGTTGGCACTTCTACTGCAACTGTAAACCATCCATTTTCATTTAAGCAGAATAGTGTTCATTTAAATAATCTTTTATCTCATTTTACTTATACAAAAGGAAATGAAACTGGCAATGTAATAATTTTTCCTCCGACGTCAGCAGCCACAGTTTCAAGGGAAAATGTCAATGGGTTTTCAAAAAGATTGTATCTTGAATTCAGTACGTGGTAGTGCTGAATTAGTTAATTCTGAAGGATTGTGCTAGGACAAGCTGAATAGAACTCAAAAGGATAATAGGCTGCAGGAAACAAATATTCACTGTCGTGTACAATGGCTTGGGAGAAAACATTCAAAGCTTCATTTGACCAGAGACTAGTTGCTGAAATGGGGGCATTGAAATCAGGTGAAAGTGAATCAGCTTTTGGATTGGTAGGAGGTTCAAGTGCAGCTAACAGTGAAGATTGTTTGGATGCTACAGGAGATTCAAAGGTAGTGGCAGTCGTACTTCCATCATTTCAAACAAGGAAAATGTTATTTTTGGAGATTATTGGTGATGTTAAGTGAACCAATAAAAGATAGGATGTGCAGTGAGACAGAAGAATCAAGTTATTCAATTTGTAGAAAGTGTTTGCAAAACTAGACAATGTTTTCGACTTCATCAAATCAGATGTATAGTGCAAATAACTGGTTATATTTATTCATGGGGTGTTTGTTAAAGCCATGTTTTGTAATACCATTGGAGGTGAATTGCAATTTTGGCTCTTGGAGATCTTTTCAACGGCGAAAGACCAGAAGTTGGATTCTGATAAACCAAGGTGGCATAACGACTACGGTATCACGACAAATGAATAATTCACCATGGAAAGGTACTCAGAGCATGTGGAGAATTGTGAACGTGAATATGAACTGGCTCATACCAGGAGATTGCTCAGATAGAGGGGTGGATGAATTGCTCAAGTTTCAAGCTCAACACTCTTGTCATTTGGAGGATTGCAGAGCACAGTTAATGAGTTCATTCCCGTACGATCGGGATAGGCGGACTCTTGGCCAAATGGATAAGGCACTGATCCTAGGTGTCTTGATCTGGGTGGCACATTGCTGACTAGGATGTCTACGTGTGTATACAAGTCATTTAAGTGGGGTCCACATGTACCCATTTGTTTTATTTATGTATTTTTCCTTAAATGACTTTTTAACGTAAGTGGTTTCTATTTTTAGTCACTTTTTAAAAGTTGGTTGAAAAAGTCAAAGTCACTTAAGTGCCCTATATAATGTGCATTTAAAACCCTAACTACTTTGTAACCAACTTTTGGGTTATAAAAGGAAGTTAGGGGCTCATTTGTAAGGGTGACTTTGAGAGAGGAGAAGAAAATACTTTTGTGCAAGCTTTGTTTCAGGAAGAAACTTTGTGTTCTTTGTGAAAAACATTTTGGAGTTAATAGAAAAACGAACTTTGTGTCTCATTCATTGTCTCTTCTAACATTTGATGTTCTTATGTTCATTAGATGTTAGGTGTTTGAATCTTGCATGCAGATATTATCTTTGATCTTACTATCAACATTATTAATCAGTTGTTCTAGTTCATAGTGATCAAGCTCTGATTATCTACTTGCTCATGTGTGTTCCCTTTTACATGTTCTTGTTTGGATAACTCAAACTCCGTTTTATTTGTGTTGGTCATTCACCTTTCTTCTTCATGCAATATTAAGCTCTGTTTTTACCTAACTCTTGCATGTTCTTTCATTTCATTCCATTCCACTCCTTTCCTTCATTTCATTCTATCTCCTTCATTCACTTTTCTTCCATTGATGTTCCAAACCCCCCCCCCCCCCCACATACAATTTTGAATGTATAGATGTAAATATAGTTTTGGTTTTCAATAAAGGCAACCTCACCTTCATTGAGGAGGGACTTCGTTCCCACACTGTTGCATGTCATTTGCATGCGTGCAAATCCATATGCTAACACAGTGAAAACCATAAAATGGAGTATGTGAGAACCGAATGTAGTGGTATGCTTCTCGAAAGATCCTTGCATATGAGTAGAAGTATGATATACATCATGTGTTGCTGTAATAGGCACATATGTGGAAGAGCATGTAGTAATAAGTCTCATAGGCTTAGGAGCAACATGAGAAAGAATAGGATCAAAAACTGATAGATTAAGGTTAGTGGGTGCTGGAGCAATAGTTGTAAGTGGACTAGGATCATGGATATGACTATCCACAATATGATGGTGATGCTAAAGGCTAGCAAGTTTTTACTACTAGGAGTGTATTATTGTATCGTTATCATGAATGAGTTATTGTAGAAGAAAATTTCACTTCTTGAGTGATCTATTTTCTTCTAGACATTTTACAATATCCTCTTGAAGTTCACACACTTTAGATAAAAGCATATTATTCTCATAATCCATGATACATACAAGAATGTAACTCAACATGTTTAGGACGTCGGGCTTAACTAAAATCATGTCCATAAGTGATTATAACATCCCTCCATATTTGGCACTTTATAATGAGTGTGTGTTATAATATGGAACTTTTAAAATTATATTGTGATTCTCAAAAAAATAAATATTTCCAATGGAAAGAGCACAAAAAAAATCACTTTTACAAATCACAACACTCAAAACCAAGTCACCGATCAAAATCTACAAGGTTTACTAGTTTATGTTATGCTATTTATTTTAGTTGCCACTAAAATAAAATAAAATGCTCTTTCCTTCAAAACAAAAATGAAATGAAAAGGGGGTTTTATTTAAGCACCTACTAGTAGGAATCACAAGCTTTAAGCCCTTATACGACCATACCATATAACTAAGGGCTGCCCAAAATAGCAAAAACTTTATTTGTAAAATAAAACTTACAGACGGATGTCAATAGAAATATCCTACTAGGAAACTATTAGCTATGAATCACAACACCCTATTGGTTTGCACAAGTGTGTTTACTTGAGCTCACTGTGTGATTGGATAACATGGGTACTATCTCCAAGTTGTGGGACTTGCTACTTGAGATAGACCTTAAGAGAAAATTGGTTCTTGCTCCTAAACTACCTACCACAATCTACTCTAATGCATGAAAAACTATCTATTATAATCTAGCCTTCCAAGGGACTAGGGAGAGAGAGTGCATGAAAACAAAACCTACACTAGAGTGGTGATACACTAGAAAATGAGGGTGTGAGGATAACATCCAATGTGTGAAAAACGGAAGTAAAGTGCATACTAGAAAGGGAAATGAAAATCCTAAAATTTTTCCTTCAACCACTTGTAAGGTGCCATAAATTAAGTTAAATGATGTTTTATTTCTTGCAAAAGGCTCCCCATACTGTCCCATACTTGCAGCAGTGAAATATGTCATCCCATGCTTCATTAATGCATCCTACCTACCAAATAAAATATTATTTTGAACCTAGGAACATTTTCTAAAAACTATCCATCAATTCTTCATCAAATTCTTGATTTCTTGATTCATGTGCATTAGGCTTGGAACCATGATTCCAATGGTACCAATTTTGTGCATTTTCATTGAGAAACACAAAAGTTATGGCCTTCTGAATGCGAGAATCTATTTTGGGTTTTTCAGGCATTTCTATCATTTGAAATGACTAAGAATTTAATTCATTAGAGTTGGAGATGTTTCCTTTATTTTCATATGACATCGTGCTCATTCCAGAAAGTCATATTTTTTGAAAATTGGAGCTCAGGGTCAAAATTTATGGCCATTTTAAGTTTGGGGTTTGATTTTCATTGTTTTCCTTTACATGCAGCTATTTTGGCTATATCCACTTCATCCACACCACTCTCGACCCGCCTAGCTCTTTCTATGGAAGTTTTATAAAAATTGGGTTTTCAGAGCACTCATGTCCTGCATGAACTTAGACCGTATGGGCCTCCTTTCTCTGCTTTTGTCGATTTCCTCTTGGTGCAACAATTTTGGGTTTAGATGTCCCGTGTGTCCCTCCGTTGACCAGGATGAAAACCTCCGCTTCACCCACATCACACTTGAACTTCTTTACAAATTAGGAAAGTCAGCTTTTGGTGTCCCACTTTTCCCGCCGTTGACCAGGTCATCGCGGCCATTGACCTCCACTTCATCTGCAACCCTTTGTGATCAACCATTTCAACATTTCGGAGCCCATGCATCCTAGTGTCCCAACTATCCCAAGTGTGGCTTAGGACATTTCAACCTGACTTCATTGATTTTATCTTGGTGTGGTGATTTCGGCCCTACAGGAAACTCATGTCCCAATGTCCCACATACCATCTGGGCCAAAAATGTTTGATTTTGCTGATTCCCATTATCTGTGGCCTTTTTGGCGATGCGGGTCCCGGCTTTCCCTCGCGTACATGTGCCTTCTGGGACATTTTTACCTGAATTTTTTGATTTGAACTACCTATGGTGATTTTGGCCTTATAGGTCCCATGTGTCACAATGTCTCAAGTGTGACCTGGGATGAAAAATATCTGATTTTTCCGCATTTCACTAGAATAGGCCAATTTTTTGGATTGTTTCTATTTTGGCTAACTCCTTGAATTTTTTCCTTGGATGGGGGGTTAGAAAAGAGCCAAAGGGAGCTCCAAAACCTAAAATTTTCCCTCGAGCCATTTCTACTTGCTCAGTCTGAATAAAACATGTGAGTTATCCAATTTACCTCGAGGGGTGAATTTTGGGATTACAGATACCATAAAAGGAGCAATAACTAGATCGTACCAAGCCAAGAAATCAAATGTTAATCAAACACCATGATCAATAAAATGAAAGTAATATGCTAGAATAACTTTACATAAAACCTTTGTAAACAAATGAGCAGCAATATCATATATTATTATGGAACTCAATGAATTACAATGACAATGTGCCTTGCTTGTATAGGAAAGGAATAATAATTTGAGAACTAGTCAAGGTCGTAGATCAAGCCATAAATAAAAGAAATAACTAGTCATTAAAGAACTAGTCAAGAACATAGATTTAGGAGAGAAATAGACATAAAAGATCTAGTCGATACCATATATCAAGGAAAGAACTATACCTAACAACTAGATAATATCCCCCTAATATCTAAATAAATAAAAATAAATATCGACACACATAAGTGGGTGAGGATGAATACGATAAGGGTAAATAAATTACCTAGGTGAACATGAGCTAAGGTAAATACCTACTCTAACAAATGTAAGAAGAAAAAGTGGGAGAGTACTTATTCAACATTCCTAATATTATTCCACTATTTCCTCATCCTTAAAACATGGAGAGAAAATGGAGGAGTGTTAATTCCATGAATTTGAATTCTTCTTGGAATGTCATATGCATGCATGACTAGATTGCCACATGTTTGGATTTGTATTCTTAAATAGTGAACTAAATAGTTTGGTGCTCCTTTACATTACTTTGGAACAGACCAACAAAATTTCACGATCTAGGTATTTTAGTAACTACGTGAATGGTAGCTAGGCATTTCAGTAGTTGTGTGAATACTTTTGGTAGCTGCAATCTATGAACTCATATTAGAGTTGCTTATGATTTGTTTTCTACACACTATTGCATTCCAAATTTAGAAGAAATAACAACAATTAGATTGCAAATAGATTTCTAAAGAGATGATAAGATAAATTCTATATTTACCTTAAATATGTTATCCATTATTAAAACTACTTCTAAATTTGCTTGAAAGATTGATTTTAAGAGAGAGAATAAGAGTGTTATTTGGTTATATAATGATACATATTTTGGTCTCATCATTTCCCCCACACTTGACTTCTTGTATGCCTTCATGCAAGCTACTGATCTTCCTGTAGAATCTGATTTTGTCAATACTTTTTCATCTTTCAAATTATCTTCTCCTCTTTTCATGATAGCATAAAACTGAGATTCTAGAAGTAAAATTTTTACTTCTTTCTTATTCATGCTCTCATGAGGTTTTTTGTAGATAATGTAGAGAGAATTTCTTCCCCACACTTAACTCTTTGTTTTCTCATGCATTCTTCAAAAGATTTAGAAGAGAGTGATTCTCCCCCACACTTAGCTTTGTGCATGCCCTCATGGAAACTAATTCTTTTATTGAGAATATTATAGATCCCAATTGTTGTAAAGTAGAAACACGTCATATGCATCACCTACTTTGTTACTTGTTGGTGATAAATTTTTTTGGGTGCACAAAATTGTGGATTTCTTTCCAACGCTGTGGGAATCTAAGTCCCTATACTTAACTGATGCAGTTTTGGTATATGCATGCACATGAAAAGATAGATTTCTATGGTGGCATTTCAATTGAGGATCCAATAGGGACACTCCACTGACCCTGTGGAAAAGCTAGCAATTACTTGCTAGAGAGGAATCAAAGGCCTCAAAACTTCTTTCTTTAATTTGTTCCTCATGGAAAGATTCTTCCTCTTCAAATAGGAAAGAAAAGACCTCAATTTCATCATTGTATCCACCAACCATTGGATCGAGAGGGACATCACATTTCTCATATAGATTTATCTCAATATGGCCAACCTTCACATTGGTTAAGGATTCCAAATTAGCTTCATTCTTGTCTTACATATTTTTGGCTTGCATCAAGAGGTCGAGACTGAGATCAGGGTCTTCAGTTTATTCTACGGATCTAATCGTTTCTTATAAATATGGTTCTTCCCCACTATTCAAGGGTTCATTGTAGACTAGCTTGGTCTCTTCCTAGGTGACATGATCAAGGGATTCCTCATCTTCAAATGGGAATGAGAAAATATATTCATCACAGATAAGCACATAAGCTGATTTTCTTGTTTGAAAATCATCAAGTACCATTTCTTCTTCTTCATGGTTTGCATCATTCGGCAATTCAGGGCTGCCCTCTTGTAACTCAAATCTCCTTAGTTCTTTTTCAAGGTCCAAATCTCTTTGGGAAGGCATGTCTGGACCTATCAAGATGGGGATATCCTCTTCCTTGGTTTTCACAAATTGATTCATCCACCTACTACCTTGGTATAAAATGTTATCTTCTGGGATTCTGTACTTTCATACCGTGTACCTCATCTTCTTCTTGGGAAGCAATTTATCCATGTCTCACTTCAATGGTATGGTTTTAAAAGATCAATTCATCTAAATGTTACCTCCCAAGTCTCGGAAACCATTTCTACTCAACAACATTCTGAATGAGGCTTGGACGTCTACTACCAAAATCATTGATGAAACTTTCTTGTCTAGAAATCTAGTGAGACCCACTTGTGCATCTTTTAACTTCCCTACAAGTGATACCTCTTTTGACTCCAAATAGTAATAAGATCCACTGAGTGGAGTCATGGTAAGTTTGAGAGCCTTGGTGACCTTCAAAGGCATCACGTTATCTGAGGCACCAAAATATATTAGGTAATTGTTCATTACATATTCTCCAACAAGAAGGGAGATGTAGAAAGGTTCAACTATATCAGTATTTGATGCACTCATAGAAATCATGTTCTATGAGGGATGTATAGGTGGGTTTAGTAGTATTCCTCTAGGATGATGAGCTACATCATTGGGTGTTATACTACCATTCTTAATGTATTGAAAAAAACTCTTGAACTGTTCAGGATGGGTTTGCAAATATTTAGTTTCAGTAATCTACACTTTGGATTTGTTTACATATTCTATGAACTCAAAGGGAGAAGATGTGGAAAAGGGGGTTGAAGGGACTTCTTTTGGATTTAGGACAAGTTTGGAAGCAGTAGTAGATATTTGGGGATTAGAGGTTATTTTTAAAGGTACACTAGGAGATTTCAAAGTACTAGATTTTACAGGATAAAATTTAGATTTAGACTTGGAAGAGACATTGGAAGACTTACTTGGGATTGCAGGAGTCTTATTACTTGCTACAAGGTTAGGCTCCAATAATGAAGACTTCATCGAAAGAGGGAGTGGTGATCCTAGATTGATTATTTTGTTTTGTGGAGTTACTAAAGGAGGATCATCAACCTTATTTTTCTTTACAGTAATGGAGGGGGTGCTCCTTTCTTAGAATGAGAACAAGTGAATACCGCATATGAGAAACTGGGTGCATCTTCTTTGTCTTCTTTATAACCTACAGAATACTCACAGAATTTGATTTGTGTATCATTCTCAAACTCATCAGTTTCTAGGAAACCACCACCTCCAGTTTCTTTTTCAAACTCCTCTTTATTTTACTTACTCCTAAAACTTTCATTAATAGGTGGAGCCTCCAAGGAAATCCTTCGAGGTGCTCCTATAATCTGATTTTTTTTGCTTCTCTGGGAAGAGACTCATTCAAATAATTCCCTCTTTAAAGATGTTATCTCATTCGCCAACTTTTTTAGAGATGGATTGGTTCTCTCATCTCTAGGATGTTGGGTCTTTCCTTTTGATGGATTCTTGATATTTCCAAAGAGTATGAGATCATCATCAAGTTTGATATTTATCCTTTGTACTTCTACAATGTTCCTTGGTTAGGATCTTCACAGTAAATATCCTACTTCTGAAGATTGAGCATTGATGAAGAATCTCTTGACATTGTTTTGAGATGGTGAATCCTCTTTAGGTATCTTGTGAAGAAACCTTTTAAAATGAGCCATGAATTATCTCATGGTTTCATTTTCTCCTTTCTTTATTTTTTCCAACTCTTATGATGTCCCAACTCTTATGGAGGAGAAATGAGAGGAAGAAAATGACCAAGTGTTAGATTTAAATTTTCAAAAAATGCACATGGAGGGGTTGGGTGAATTTTTGTTTCCCTAACATCCCTCACCTTAGAGACATGAGGTACATCAATTTCCATGGTTTTCAAGAGGACAACACATGTCTTTGATTTGACAATAGGGGATTTTCTTGAAAAATGCACCTCGGGGATCAAAGTTAGTCACGTGGGTGACCAAAAGACTCCCCACAGGGAACGGGTGCATTTTTCCATGTTTGGTGTCCCTCACCTCAAGGGGACATGAGGGACATCAAATTCCATGGTGTTCTTGGAGCTGACACGTGTCCTTGATTTAACGGTAGGGCGTTTGGGCTTCAAAAATGCACTTGGGGGCTGAAACCCTCATTCTGGTGAAACTGCTCCGTCTTCTCTGAGACCATCCTAAGTCTTCCTAAATAATCTTAATGATTTCCCAAGACCTTTTTATCACCTCCATGTCCACTTAGGCTCTTCTGCTTCACTCCATGAGGTTTCTCTAGCTCTAGGAAGGCCAATGATAACCCTTCCCATAACTGCCTTTAGCTTACAAATGAACTCCTAAAATCACCTAGGGGGAATGAATGAAATTTCCTAAATCACCTAGGGGGATGAGATAAAATTAATCAGGAGGTCACTTGAACTAAATGGAAAAATCCAAGGTGTCTTGGAATGATAGGACTTGAAAACATTAAGACTGGGGTATAGTTGTCATGCTCGAGAATTGTCAATTTCCTTATTTCACATTTGCATGACAACAACTAGCTCTATCTTGGGGACATGACATGGACTAAGTGCAAAGAAGACATGGCATGAGAACTTCCAGAATCTCAACTTACGTCAGATTGACTAGTGCCTTATCCATTAGGCCCTATGGAGTCATGTCCAACTTACAACAAGAGAAAGAGAGAGACTCAAGAATGAAGAAGGAAAAAACACACACACATAGAAAGGAAAATACACAGAAAACAGGAAGGGAAACACACCACAATAGAAAGGGAAACACATGCAATGTAAAAGGTAAAAATACCTATAAATCACCTACGGTACATGGCAGAGGATAACCCACTTTATATGAAGAAATTTTCATTCCTTAAAAGTTACCCGTGAGTGGGCAACACTGAGTGATGTTTTTCTGCGAAACCTTTGACTAGTTCCAAAAATTATCCTCCTCTCCTCAGTTGTTTATGAAAGCCAGGAGCTTTCAAAATTATCTATGTACTTGGTATGAGTGAGTCTACATGATATTTTTGATGCTAAGGCCTTTGCTTAGAAATTCCATTGCCTTCATCCTCTTTGAATTTGGTTTCATATCATCAATTGCATTCCACATTTATCCACATAGATGATTCTTCACTGAGCACACTATCACTGGCCTAAGGCTGATTTCTGTTCAAATTTCTTGAATATTCTGAGTTACTTTCTTTCCCATGCCTATGCTCATTGATATCTTCTCCATGAGAAACCTCAAACTTATCCTTTTCCTTTTCCTTTACTCCACTGTGGGGTGCTTGAGTGCTGACTTAAGGATTGGACATGACCTCGTACTTGTATTATATGTCCATGGCATGAGTGAAGAGATTAAGAATCAGCTCGAGGTCTTTTGCAACTTCTATTGCATCCAAGATTTCTTCCATGGATTTATGCTTTCTCATTTCCTACACCTCCTCATTGTACGCCTTTAAAGAATATTTATTTTCTAGCTAAAGGAAATAATCTAGAGGGATTATCTCATCAACTCAGAAATCACTAAATTTTATCACTCATTTGTCCAGAGTAGCTTCAGCTTCAAAGGCCTCAAAACATCTTGCTTTAATTTGTTCATCATGGAAAGATTCTTCCTCTTCAAATGGGAAAGAAAAGACCTAAATTTTATCATTGTATCCACCAACCATTGGCTCGAGAGGGACATCAAATTTTTCATATAGATTTATCTCAATATGGCCAACCTTCACATTGGTTAAGGATTCCAAATTAGTTTCATGTTTGTCTTACATATTTGTGGCTTGCATTAGGAGATTGAGACTAAGCTCAGGGTCTTAAGTTTCTTCTGCGGCTCTAAGCATTTCTTGTATAGATGGTTCTTCCCAACTATTCAAGGGTTCATTATGGACTGGCTTGGTCTCTTCCTAGGTGACATGATCAAGGGATTCCTCATCTTCAAATGGGAATGAGAAAATATCTTCATCACGGATAAGCACATAAGCTGATTTTCCTGTTTGAAAATCATCAAGTACCATTTTCTCTTCTTCATGGTTTGCATCATTCAGAAATTCAGGGCTTCCTTCTTGTAACTCGAATCTCCTCAGTGCTTCTTCAAAGTCCAAATCTCTCTGAGAAGGCATTTCTGGACCTATCAAGATGAGGATATCCTCTTCCTCCTCAGTTTTCATAAAGTGATTCACTCGCCTACTACCCTGGTACAAAATGTTAGCTTCTGGACTTCTAAAGTTTCATATCGTGTCCCTCATCTTCTTCTCAGGAAGTAATTTCTCCATGTCTCCCTTCACTGGTATGGTTGTAGAAGACCAATTCATTTGAATTTTCCCTCATAAGTCTTGGCAAAAACTTCTACTCAACAATATTCTAAATGAGGTTGGGACATCTAGTACCAAAATCATTGCTGAAACTTTCTTGTCTAGAAATCTGGTGAGAGCCACATATGCATCTTTGACCTTCCCTACAAGTCAAACCTATTTTGACTCCAAAGAGTAACAAGAGCCACTGGGTGGAGTCATGGTAAGTTTGATAACCTTGGTAACATTCAAAGGCATCACGTTATCTGAGGCATAAGAATCTATTATGTAATTGTTCAGTACATAGTCTACAACAAGAAGGAAGACGTAGAAAGGTTCAAATTTATCAGTCTTTGATGCACTCATAGAAAGCATGTTCTTTGAGAGAGGTGTAGGTTGGTTTGGTAGTATTCATTTAGTATGATGAGATACATCATTGGGTGTTATATTGCCATTCCTGATGTATTGAACAAACCTCTCAAACTGTTACGAATGGGTCTGTAAATATTCAGTTTCAGTAAGCTGTACTTTAGCTTTGTTTGCATATTCTATGAAGTCAAAGGGAGAAGATGTGGACAAGGGGGGTGAAGGAACTAATTTTGGATTTAGGAAAGGTTTGGAAGTAGTAGTAGATTTTTGGGGAATAGAGTTTATTTCGAAAGGTACACTAGGAGCTTTCAAAGTACTAGATTTTACATGAGAAAAATTAGATTTAGACTTGAAAGAGACATTGGAAGACTTACTTGGGATTGCGGGAGTCTTCTTACTTGCTACAACGTTAGGCTCTAACAATGCAGACTTCATGGAAGGAGGGAGTGGTGATCCTTGACTGATTATTTTGTTTTGCAAATTCACCATAGGAGGATCATCAACCTTCTTTTTCTTTACAACATTGGAGGGGAGTGCTCCATTCTTGGACTAATAATGAGTGAATATCATGCATGAGAAACTAGGTGCATATTCTTCGTATTATTCATAACCTATAAAATACTCACAAAATCTGATTTGTGTATCATTCTCAAACTCATCACTTTCTTCTTCAACTCCTCTTCATTTTCCGTACTCCTACAACTTGTATTAATAGGTGGGGCCTCCAAGGCAAGCCTTTGGGGTTCTTCTGCAATCTGATTTTTGTTGCTTCTTTGGGAAGAGACTAGATCAAATAATTCCCTCTTCAAATATGTTATCTCATTCACCAACTTTTGTAGCAATGGATTGGTTCTCTCATCTCTAGGATTTTGGGTCTTTCCTTTTAATGGATTCTTAATCTTTCCAGAAAGGATGAGATCATCATCAAGTTCAATGGCCATCCTTTGTGCTTCTACAATGTTCCTTGGTTTGGATCTTCACAACAAAAGACCTACTTCTGTGATTGAGCATTGATGAAGAATCTCTTAACATTGTTTTGAGATGGTGAATCCTATTCGCATATCCTGTGAAGAAACCTTTCGAAACGAGCCATGAAGTCTTCATGGTTTCATTTTCTCCTTTCTCTATTTGAGCTTTGACATGTTATTTTTGTCTTAAGATGGTGTACTCTTATGACCTATGAAATTATGTTTGTAGTAGGTAATATGTTATTTGATGAAATAGGGATGATTCTGTCATGTTTTTTCTTAATTTAAAAAGAAGAAATTCATCTCTTTCTATGCAGAATAATTCACTACTTGGGATTGAAAAATTGAATTTCTGTTTTCATAATTCATGGGGATTCAGAACAACATTACCTTAGATTAATTTTATTGATCCAAGGTATGCTTCTAATTTTCAAACCTTGTTTTCATATTGTCTAAGTTGGATAGATGAAAGGCTCCTAGACCTTGAATGTATGAAGGTCATGAATGATCTGATCTCCTTGGCTCTTTGCTTCATTTTTGAATTTGGGTAATAATATGGTTCCTCTTTTATATTAAAGTAAGATATAATTCTTATTAGGAACATGGAATCTATTTTCACTATGTTCCTTAAATTAGGAACTTTATCCAGAAAATTGAGTAACCTAACCTAAGGTACTAAGTTCTTTTGTTATTTTGGATGTTAAATGGGACCTAAGACTAAAGACTTATACCTAAGAACCTATGTTAGTTCCTAAAATAATGTTGAACCTAACCTAAAAGAGGCCTTTGGGACAACATAGGGAAGGGGAAAGTTGGTGGAATCGATTCCTAGGAATTAATGATGAAGTTAATGTGTTCTTATCTCTTTTTAACTACCAAATTTGGTGACGGCATGAAGAAATTTGGGGGAATTAGCTAGCATCTCTGCCAAGTTTTTGATGCATGCAAATTTTAACTTAGTATTCTCTAGAAATAGAGGTGGTAGTGGTGGGAGAATTACAACGAATGACAGTCCTATTTCACATTTAATATTTTTGAACTTGGCAAAAACTGCTTAGGAAGAAGAAAGAGGGTTTTGGTTTTGTTTTTTCATTTGGTCGTTGAGCTTGAGCTCTGAATGTGGGTTTCTTTGGATCTTTGAACCTCCATTTTGATTCTTACATGAATGTTATCTTTGCATGACCTATATTTCCTTGCATGGTGTTTGAATGAAGAAGTTGGCACTGTGAAGCTATAAGAAAGAGAAGGAGAAAGTTTGGAGGGTTATTGGCATTTCGAAGAAGAATTAAAGCTATGCTTAGATATTTTTTGTGAAACAGAGAAGAATGGAGCTCCATCAGGAATGATAGGGCCTATCCATTAAGTCTTATGCTTTTACTTAAATGCTCATAAAAACAACTCTACTCTTAAGGAAATATTCTAGTTTTGTTTTGTGAATGAATTTCTTTTGTGTCTTGGTATTGTTTTTTTTACTCGATTCATTATCATTTTTGGTGGGAAAGGGTAAAGTGTGTTCTGGGTATGTAATTTCCATACTTCTGAGTAACTAGATTTTTCTTTAATCTTTTAGAAAAGGTTTGGATCAAAGCCGAGATCTGATAGGTGATCTTAGTTAAAAGTTTCTCTAACCTTATATGTAACTTGGTTTGCTTGATTCTGAGGAAATCGTTCATAATGTTCCTGTTAGTGCAAAATCACAGCACCCCTGGATGCTGGTCAGGTTTCTAGGTTGACCATACTATCATCCAGTGTGATTGCATAACATTGAATCCTTTCTCTAAGTGTGGGACTTGAAAAAGTGAGAAAGGATTCTCCAGAGAAGGCTAGTTCCTATTCCTCTGTTCAGATGCACACGAGATATGCAGAGGGTTTGCTTGAAACCTAATCTAATCTGCCAAGGAGACAGGGTAAGAAGATGCATAAAAATAAATCTAAGCTAAAAGAGGTGATGCACCGAGGAATGAAGAACACCTATCTTGCCAGTAAACACAGACCATTCAAATGTGATATAAGATCGTCCACAGATAACAAAACTTGCAGTGAAAGACTAGGAGGATGCAAAATGAACACAGAGAGGGTTGAGAATCATCCACAGACATGTATTACTTGCTCCAAAGACTGATACAATACACTATAGAATGCCAAGAGGTAGATTCATATTACAATTTCAAATGGGAGGTTCGAACTCCACAAATTCGCCTGATAGGAGAAGAAGGGAAGAGCAAAACAGAAAATGTTCGACCTTTTGAAAGAAGCCCCTCTTTACAATATATAGGAAGAATGAGAGAGGGAAAAGAGAGGAAATTTAGAATCTACCCCAACCACTTCTAGGTCATATTTTAAGTCATCCCATTATGGTAGAAGCAGTGGATCCTGGAAAAATGGCGGGCTATCTAACAGAAACAACGAACTGTCTGCTGCATTAAAGCTAGTTGTTGAAGCGTCACTTCTGGCATTACCACGCGTCAGAGAGTTTTTCTCAATTTTCTCTCTCCAAAATGAACCAAAATGTAATATTGTTCTAGGAATCATGTAGAGAATTTCAACAGCTTTCCGTTGATATAAAAAACATGCAAATCTGAGCTCTGGATCGAAAGATATTACGATCTGAAGATTTAGGGCAAAAACAGGCAAAAACAGGTCAGCGGGAAAAATATTTGAACTTTCCCTGCGCTCTGGCACTTGGATGACACGCGGCAGGCTCTGATTCGCTGAGAAATTCTCTCCTCCTCCACCTTTCTACGGGATTTCCTTTGAAATTTCCTTATGGGCCCTTAAACTTGGACACGTGGCACTATTTCATTGGTTCGGATCAGTGCTTGAAACCTCACCCTTTGACTTCTGGACTTTCTCCCTCGTGACACATGTCGTGATTTGATTGGTATTCGGGTCTACCAGATTTTCACGTCCACCGCATCCATTTGTCCTGGATGTCCCAGTGCTATTTGGGACAGAAACTTCCAATCCACTCGAAATGGGCTTCCCTGTCCCTTTTCTACTGGTGACACGTGGCATTGCTTGATTGGCTTTCGGCTCCTTCGGCTATCCGCGTCCCACGCATCCCTTTGTCCCAACTGTCCCAGTGCTAAAGTTCCCCATTTTGGCCGAACCGTCTGGTTCGCATCCTTCGCATCCATTTGTTCCAACTGTCCCGGAGTGTCTGGGACAAATTCTTCTGAACCACCCGAAATGGGCTTCCTTTGCTCTCGGCTACTTCGCTTCTTCATGTCCTTCGTGTCTTCGCGGCCCAGATGTCCCTCATGCTTAGTGTGAAAGTTCTCCTTTTCAGCCGAACCAGGCGGTTCGTGCCCTTCGTGTCTTCATGTCCCAAATGTCCCAGAGCAGTTAGTCGATTTCCTTCTCCTTTGGCCAAACCGGCTTTCTGCGTCCCTCACATCCTGACGACCTGGATGTTCCTTTGCCCTGCAGACTGCCTGGCAGCCTTTCAGCCAATTCACGCCCAGACGTCCCTCATGTCCTGACTGCTGCGAGGAATAGGACTTAGCCAATTTTCACAATTTTTTCTAGCCCAAGCTTGTTTTTTACAGCCTTTTCACCTTTTCTCAGAACTTGCTCTTTTCAACCTAGACAGGAGAGTTAGAAAAAATTTTGAGGGGACCCTAGAAACATGATTTTTGCCCTGAATCCATCCATTTGCCTGGGACTTGAGAATTCTGATGCATGTTATCAAATTAACCCTAGGGGTGAATTTTGGATAACAATTTGCTGACTCAGCGGGGATACCTACCTGCTAGGTAGAAGATACCAGTTGCCTTAAGCAGTCCATTGGGCATGGAGTCATCAAATATTCTATTTAGAACCCTAACTGACTCAGAATGTGCAAGGAGGAAGATGGAATGTCACCTGATGAAAGCAAGGACTGCTTAACATCTCCATGGATAGCAAGTTGTGCTAAAGCACTTAGGGAAAACAAAACTAACCTACAACAAAACAATGTGCACAAGCACTTGGAGGAAGGAAAATTTAATCTAATATTTACAGAGGTAGTGAACCTCCCTCTAGAAGCAACGCTTGAGATAGATTCCATTGACTGGAATCTGCAGTTCTTCACCATCCAATGAGGCCAATTAGAAAGCATTGTTGTTCTTGCACTTTATGACCATGTATGGGCCACTCCAAATGGCATCAAATTTTGAATGCTTTCCTGGTTTGCTCTATCCACATCCCATTTCAACACTAGATCTTCAACTTGAGAAGATCTATCCTTGGCCTTTCTATCAAAGGTCTTCTTGATCAAAGCTTGATTCTTTTCCATTGCTTGGGATGCCTGATTTCTGATCTCTTGCAGCTCCATCAACTCTGCATACCTCACCTCTATGGGCTCAAACTCTAGTAACTCCAGCTGCCTCATGAGTTCCAATGTTGGCAACTCAAGTGACATGGGCAAGATTGCTTCTCTTCCATAGACAAGCCTAAATGGAGAGTTACCTGTGGATCTTTTGGGAGTGATCCTATCAGCCCATAAGGCTGATTTCAGCTTGGTATGCCAAGACCTCTGATTCTCATCAAGATTCCTCCTAATGATCCTCAACAAGTTCTTGTTTGTGGACTTGGCCTAGCCATTACCTTGAGGGTAATAGTTTAATGAAGTGCTTAGGTAGATCCCATTCTTGATAGCCCACTCAATCACCTTAGACCCAATGAATGCCAATGCATTATCAGAGATTATTGTAGTAGGTACACCAAATCTAGTAGTTATCCCCTCATAAAAGTCTAAGATGCTAGACTCATTTGCCTCTTTGAGTGCTACTGCTTTTGTCCATCTGGTGAAGTAGTCCGTGGCTGTCAAAATCCATTTGTGCCCTTGGCTTGAATTGGGATTAATGACTCCAATGAATTCCAAACCCCATTGCATGAATGGCTGGTCAACTGAGATTGGATGTAATGGAAGGGCAGCAAGTCTTTCTTTTCCTGTGAAGAATGCACAATTCTTACACCTCTTGATCCATGCATAGCAATCAATGAATATTTTAGGCCAATAATAACCAGCCTTCATGATTTTTAGAGCTGTCACTCTTGGTGCAAAATGACCACCAGCTGGTCCACCATGAAACTCTTCCAACACCCTTTGAATCTGATTTGTGCTAATGCATCTCAGCAACACTCCATTCACATCTTTCTTGAACAAAACTCCACCAACAATGGCATATGGAACAGCCTGCAACCTGAAGTATCTCCTCTTCACTTTTCTCATTTCTGGAGAGAATAGGCCTGTCTATAGGAAGTGTATCATATTCTGAGTCCAACAGGGAGTGGGCACATTATCATTTTCCTATTCTTGACCATCCTGTAGTACCAAGACAATATCTTCTTCATTACCTACTTCAACTTGTTGACTCAAGGCTGGTTGTTTGCATAGTCCCTTCCCACGTACTAGTTTGGTGACCTTGATGTTGATGTCGTATTCCATGACACGAGTTATCCATCCTGCACGTTTCTCATTCAGATCCTTGTTTAGAAGGAAGTCCCTGAATCCTGCATGAGAGACCAATAATTGGATTTTGTTGTTTCAGACTAGGTGCTTGAATTTCTTTAAACTCCTGATCACTGCAAGTACATGCTTTTCAATGAAAGAGTACCTAGTTTCGTATTCCTCTAAGCCTTAACTGAAGAAAGCAACTGGTTGTTCTAATCCTTCTTTGTTTTGTTGTGCCAAGATTGTAGAAATTGTATCTCCACCACCAAATGCATAAAGGATGAAATCCTTGGAGAAGTTTGGATTGACGAGAGTTGGAGCTTGAGATATAGGCTCTTTTATTGCCTCAAAACTTGCCTTGCCTTCAGATGTCCACTTAAATGCCGTGCTTTTCTTCAACATCAGTGTTATTGGCTTTACGAGAGCTGCAAAGTTTGGAACAAACTTGCGGACAAAATTGATCCTCCCTAAGAAGCTTTGAAGAGCCTTCTTATGACTTGGCAATGGCAACACTCGAATTGTTTCAACTCTTTCTGGGTCAATCATCAATCCCTCCTTCAAGACAATATGGCCTAGAAGTTTCCCCCCATGAGCCAGGAATATGCATTTTTTGGGATTCAATGATACCCCAAATCTTCTACACCTCTGAAATACTTGCCTCAGATGAAAGAGGTGATCCACTACATTTTTGGAGATTACAGTGATGTCATCAAGGTATATCAAAACTATTTTATTGATCAAACCCTTGAATGCCATATCCATTGCCCTTTGGAAAGTGGCTCCAGCATTTGATAGCCCAAATGGTATCTTCTTGTAGGCATAGGTCCCTCATTTGGTGGTGAAAGCTGTCTTGAACTAGTCATCTTCCTTCACCATTACTTGATTATACCCTGAGTAGCCATCTAGGAGAGAGAATCTCTCTGAACCAGATACTACTTGCAATATTTGTTCCATTGAAGGAAGTGGGTAATGGTCTTTGAGAGATGCCCTATTTAGGTCTCGGAAATCTACACACAACCTGATTTCTCCTCTCTTCTTCCTGACCGGAACCAAGTTTGCGACCCAACTTGAATGCTTGATCGGGAATATAATGCCTGCCTCTATTAGCTTATTTAGCTCTTTCTTCATTAGAGGCTCAATGTGAGGGTTGACTAGTCTCTTTTTCTGCCTGATGGGCTTAGCTTCTGGATCCAATTCTATGGTATGCTAAGCCAGGTTGGGATTGAAACCTTTCAAGTCTTCATAGCTCCAAGTGAAGAAATATGGAAATTCTTGGCAAAGTTGTATGAAATCTGATTTCTCCTGTTCAGTGGCTACCTTGCCAATTTGAAGTGTTTTGTTTTCCCCAACCGGAATTGGCTCTGAATCTTCTCTTTTGACCCATATGTTAGCCTTTTCCTTACGAAACTAGTCGTTAGGGTTGAAGATAGACTCCAATGTTACTAAACCCCTAGGAATCTTGTTTGTCCGCAGCTGCACTACTTGATCCCCATACTGCTGCTCTAATCTGTCCTGATTCCTAGCTGAGAATTCAGCCTCTTCTTGTAAGAAATTGTCGATCTGTTGATCATTCTCAAACACCTGCCAACTGGTGTTATTATCTAGAACTGCTGGCCTCACAATCACATGGACATGTGGCTGTGTTTTTTCCCTTTTGATGTTGTCAACCACATCAAACATTTCTCCAATAGCTGCGAGCCTATCCGCGGCTTCATTTTTCTTCCTAGGTATGGACACGATATTGAAAGCTTCGAAATCCTCAATGAGGTCCCATACCCTGTTCTTGTAGTTCTTTAGCAGTTCATTCTTTGTAGCATGTTGTCCCCTAGCTTGATTGACGATTAGTTCACTGTCACCAAAGACTTGCAAGTTCTTTATTTTCTTCTTGATTGCCCAATGTATCCCTTACACCAAGGCTTCATATTCAGTAGTGTTATTTGAACAGGAAAATTGGAAACGGAAGGCTGAGTAATACCTTATACCTTGTGGTGAAATGAGCATAGCTCCTCCTCCTGCACCTTGCCTACTCCTTGATCCATCAAAAAACAGTTGCTATACCTCATTGTCATCTTTGTGGTTTGGCTTGGTGATGCTAGGAATGGGCTGATTTTCTTCGTGTATGTAATAAACCCCTAGCTCAGATTCTTCTACTTCTTGATAAGGATCAAAAGCATGCACCTTGCTTGCCCATTCATCAAGAGTCAAATTTGGGATACTTCCAACCTTGGTGTCACCCTCGTCAGTGCTAGGGTGATCTTCTTGATCAAATGCTGAGCAATTGGCATTAATCTGACTTGGAGTGTAAGGCTCAATATGGAATTTTGCAATAGGTTCAGACCTAATTGTAGCCTTAGTTCCATACCTTGTTCTAAACAGCATGTGAGACCAATCCACCAAAAGATAGCCTCCAATTTTAGCAGTGAAGTCTCTTGACAAGCACAATGCAAAGAGTGGTGGAAGGTCTATGACTGATACATCTTGTAAAACAACAACATTTGGACATGCATGCAAGGTAAGACTCAAATTTCTAATCACTCCAACTATTGCTATTGTTGTTCCATCTAACTGTACTACCCCTTTGGATGTTATTTCATACTAAAGCCCTAGCTTATCAGCTATCTATTTAGGCATTACTGAGCTACTTGCCCCGGAGTCTATCATGCAATTATGTACTAGCTGATTTCCAATGATTAATAAAACATAGAAAGGGGGGCGCCTTCAACATTTTACCTTGTTGTGCTCCATGGCTTCCTTCAGGCTGGGCAACATTTGTAAGCACTTCATCTTGCATCTGAACATGCTGATTCGAAGTTGGCCAATCCTTCATGGCAGCTTGCAACAGATCTCTTTGGCCTAGGATGGATAGGGATTCCCACATAGATATATTGACATTTGTCTTCTTCATCTGATCAATGATACTGAATGGTGATGAAGGATCTCTCTGTTGTCCCTTGGTTTGCACATTTACTCCTTGTACGTGGGCAGCAACAGCTGGCATTTGAGTTAGCCTAGGGGCTGTTCTTGGCTGCCCTTGTGCATTTGAAATTGGATTTTGCTTGCCAACCACTTGCGGAACCATGGGAGGTTGTGGATTGGCTGGGGCTAATGGCTATTCTTCACCCAAACTCCTCCTTTTTGACCTTGTGTTGGCTGCAACACCTTGAGAAACCGCCTGATTCATGCCACAAAAATCCTCTGCTTGCTAGTTCACCAATGTGGTGTCATTTGGGGCTGATTACTGTTGGAATGTTTCTTGTTGTTGGCCGTTTCCTTAACTGCCCCTCGCCCTCCACTCTGGTAGTTGTCACCATCAATGCTTGATTGAGATCACCATTGAAACACATGGACTGGTTATGAGGCTTGTTGCATGGGAAGCACCAATCATATTCCTGAGCAATGTTGTTCTGTGTTGGCACTAATGCCTTAGAGGTAGATATGGCATTTGAGTTATAGGGCTGGAATGGTCTATTGGCAGGAGGACTTGTTTGATTCATGTTTGTAACTGGATTAGGGGGCCTTTGTGGTTGGTATGGCTGCCTATTAGGTTGAGCTTGGGGTTGATAAGAAGGTCTGAAACTTTGGGCTTGTTGCCTTTTGAGAGTAACCAGCTCATTGCCTAGATTTTGCAATTGCTTCATGACCTCTTGAAGCTCATTTGGGGCACTTGGAGATGAAGTGGAAGCTTCATTTGAACTCAGATTTCTAAGAGTGGGAGAAGGAGCCAAATTAGGTGCTTGACTAGTGTTTGGACTCTCTAAACTTGGAAACAATGGCATGGGAGGTCTGGGGGAAAGTTTTCCAGCTTGAATCAAACAATTTTCAGCCCTAATGGAAATGCTATAAGCCATAGGGATTGTTTTAACCTCCCATGGACTGAATTAACATAGAAATATCAGAATTTAGAGCTTTGAGATAGTAGAGAAAAGCACCTTCTATTGTTGGCTTGAATGCCACTAGAATTCTCTCCCAAGTCTTTTGAAATTTGAAGTTGAAATCGGTCAGCTACTCATTGGGAGCTCTCTTGATGGTTTTCAGCTGCTCCAAAAGAGACAAGTTGTCTCCCTTCTCTCCAAATTGCTCGTGAAGTGATATACATAGCTGATTCCAATTTGTGATAGAACCAGCTCCAAGGCTCCTAAATCATTTCAATGCTTTACTCTTGAATGAAGATGCCAGTAACTTGACAGCCACTTGCATTTCATTGATTTCATGGATTACACAAAGGTTAGCAATATCTTTAACATGATCACCTAGAGTAGTCTGATTTTCTCCGGTGAAGTAGGGAATGTTCTTCAAGGCTGCAATAGGAACTGGATGTTATGCATTGAGAGCAAGTGGGTTGCTGCCTGTGAAGTTGACATAGGGTTTTTTTTGTGCCATTCTGATTGGTCTTAAAACCCTTGTTGACTGAATGAAAGGTCTACCAGGTGGAGGAGTTGAGAGAGTTCTGTTTGGTGGAGATGGAGACCTCTGAATCCTTCTTCCTCTTAGACTTCTTCTTGGAGATAAATGCAGGTATTCAAACAACACTTCTTCTTCTCCAACTCTTGACCTTGTGGTGATTCTTCTCATGAGTTTTCAGGCCTGCACTACTGAAACAGTTGATTCTTCCCCTTAGAGTCACCAGATATGCAAATAATAGCTCTTTTAAGCAAGAAAATTGCAGCAGATGCACATCAACTTTGCTGTAAAATAAAAAATGAGACCTCTGTCCCACCGGGCATGCCAAAACTGTTGTTACAAAATCACAGCACCCCTGGATGTTGGTCAAGTTTCTAGGTTGACCATACTGTCATCCAGTGTGATTGCATAACATTGAATCCTTTCTCCAAGTGTGGGACTTGAAAAATTGAGAAAGGATTCTCCAGAGAAGGCTGGTTCCTATTCCTCTATTCAGATGCACACGAGATATGTAGAGGGTTTACTCGAAACATAATCTAATCTGCCAAGGAGACAGGGTAAGAAGATGCATAAAAATAAATCTAAGCTAATGGAGGTGATGCACCGAGGAATGAAGAACACCTATCTTTCCAGTAAACACAAACCATTCAAATGTGATATAAGATCGTGCACAGATAACAAAACTTGCAATGAAAGACTAGGAGGATGCAAAATGAACACAGAGAGGGTTGAGAATCATCCATAGACATGTATTACTTGCTCCAAATACTGATACAATACACTACAGAATTCCAAGAGGTAGAGTCATATTACAATTTCAAATGGGAGGTTCGAACTCCACAAATTCGCCTGATAGGAGAAGAAGGGAGGAGCAAAACAGAAAATGTTTGACCTTTTGAAAGAAACCCCTCTTTACAATATATAGGAAGAATGAGAGAGGGAAAAGAGAGGAAATTCAGAATCTACCCCAACCACTTCTAGGTTGTCTTTTAAGTCATCCCATTATGGTAGAAGCAGCGGATCCTGGAAAAACGGTGGGTTGTCTAACAGAAACGGTGAACTGTCTACTGCATTAAAGCTGGTTGTTGAAGCATCACTTCTGGCATTACCACGCATTAGAGACATTTTCTCATATTTTATCTCTCCAAACTGAACCAAAAATGCAAGATTGACCCCGAAATCATGTAGAGAATTTTAACAGCTTTTTGTTGATATAAAGAACGTGCAAACCCGAGCTCTGGATCGAAAGATATGATGATCTGAAGATTTAGGGAAAAAACAGGCAAAAACAAGTCGGCGAGAAAAATATTTGAACTTTCCCCACGCTCTGCCACTTGGATGACACGCGGCAGGCTCTGATTCACTGAGCAATTCTCTCTCCTCCACCTTTCCATAGGCTTTCCTTTGAAATTTCCTTGTGGGCCCTTAAACTTGGACACGTGGCATTATTTCATTGGTTCGGGTCAGTGCTTGAAACCTCACCCTTTGACTTCTGGACTTTCTCCCTCATGACACGTGTCATGATTTGATTGGTATTCAGGTCTGTCGGCTTTTCACATCCACTGCGTCCATTTGTCCTGGATGTTCCAGTGCTGTTTGGGACAGAAACTTCCGATCCGCCCGAAATGAACTTCCCTGTCCCTTTTCTACTGGTGACGCGTGGCATTGCTTGATTGGCTTTCGGCTCCTTCGTCTATCTGCACGTCCCACGCATCCCTTTGTCCCAACTGTCCCAGTGCTAAAGTTCCCCATTTCAGCCGAACCAGCCAGTTCACATCCTTCGTGTCCATTTGTTCCAACTGTCCCAGACTGTCTGGGACAAATTCTTCCGAACCGCCCGAAATGGGCTTCCTTTGCTCTCGGCCGCTTCACTTCTTCACGTCCTTCGTGTCTTCATGTCCCAGATGTCCCTCATGCTTAGTGCGAAAGTTCTCCTTTTCGGCTGAACCGGGTGGTTCGCGCCCTTCGTATCTTCATGTCCCAAATGTCCCAGAGTAGTTAGTCGATTTCCTTCTCTTATGGCCGAACCGGCTTTCCGCGTCCCTCGCGTCTCGATGGCCCGGATGTTCCTTTGCCTTGCAGACTGCCTGGCGGCCTTTTGGCCGATTCGCGCCCAGACGTCCCTCATGTCCCGACTACTGTGAGGACTAGGACTTAGCCAATTTTCACAATTTTTTCTGGCCCAAGCTTGCTTTTTGCAGCCTTTTCATCTTTTCTCAGAACTTGCTCTTTTCAACTTGGATAGGAGAGTTAGAAAAAATTCTGAGGGGACCCTAGAAACATGATTTTTGCCCTAAATCCATCCATTTTCCTGGGACTTGAGAATTTTGATGTATGTTATCAAATCAACCCTGGGGGTGAATTTGGATAACATTTCCTGTATAAACTTCGTCGGAAGACTACAGATAGGGAACTTTGTTTGGATATCATAATTTTTTCTTAATATCTTTTTTTTCTTTTAGTTTGCATGTGTTATCCTTGTTGTAGTAAAGTATGAGGACCACCATTTTTCCTGACAGAGGGAAAACTTAGGCTAAGAGTCGTGAGTTTGGAACATCTATCTAGATATTCTCTTAATCAACTTGTATGTTTTCTCTTTGATGTTGTTTATGGGGATTTTATTGGGAAACTTGTGTAGATGATATGTCATTGTATTAGAGGTATAACTTGTAGAATAAGTTTGAAGGATGATATTTCCAATGGAAGTGTTAATTCTATTTTAAACTTAACCTAAAATAGTAAGATGGTTGTGGAAAACCCACTTCATGTTTTCCGTATAAAATCCCATTATGGATATCAATTATTGTTAAATCTCTTTTGTCAAAGGTGCTTTGGTTTTCATATCTGTTAAGGTCATTTTGTCTTGATGAGGACTTCTCAAGTTCTCTTAAAACCACTTGGGATTTTGAGCTGAGTAACAAATCTTTTAGATCTAAGATAATGTTTTGATCATTGTTGAATGACTCTCTTTTGAGGAATGTGCGTATACTATCTGCCTTCTTATAAATTATTAAAATTATTGATGGCCTATTTCGATTTGACCTGTAGTTTTATTGTTCACCTTCCTCCATTCATTGGGTTGTTTGGAAGTGAATTGATTCTTTTATCCTTAGATGTAATCATATTTTTTGAGCTTGTATTTCCTGTAATGACCAAAGTAAATAGGGGAACGTGTATTTGCATTCATTCTTCTGGTTGTGTTGTACTCATTCAATTCGAAACCTAGGTGAATCTTTGTTTGGATTTTAATGTGGGTCGTATGTGATTTGTCCTTTGTCATTACAATTTTCTTGGTCATTAAATGTTTACTAATATTCTTAAGAGTTAGGACAGACAAGGAGATTGCAATATCCCTCATACACTCATCTATCTTTCAGTTAGGATATAATTTACTTGGTAAAGTTGTTGTCCCTCCTCTGGTCTGTTATGGTTATGCCACTTCTTGACCATGTATAAGGACTAAGTGTAGAAATGCACTTGAAGTAGTAGAGTAAAAGTTTTTTAGAAGTTTTGGGAAGGAGTATTGAGTCTTGTATAAGTTCTGAACTCAACCAATCTTCTATTTTTTGTAATTTTAACAATGGCATATCTTGTTGGGATTTGAATGTTAGCTTGTTTTCTTGTAGAAGAAACCTTTCACTTTTTGATGAGGTCTGATTTAGGCTATTTTTGACTTCTAACTTGAATTGGTTCCTAATTCTGAGCTTGAACATTAGGATGCTTCAATCAGGTTTACATTAATTATTTACAATTATTTGGTTACCCTTACTTGTTCTTATGATCTTAATTATGATTGATGACATCTTAGATTTTAGGGTGAATTTGTGATAAGGATATGATTAGTTGGAAGGCAATGTTTATTAATGTTAAAATTGTGGAGTTATGCCTAAAATATAGTATTAGGTATTTTATCTCCTTCTGTTAAATAGGTTTAGCTGAGTAAAGAAACTTAAATGGATTACATGAAAGTAATGGTAGGTTTAGATGAAATGATAGTTATTCTTAACTTTGTTGTTTAAATTCTATATGATAAAAGGATTTTATAAGGGAAAGTTAAGGTTGCTAGATTGAACGACCAAACTTGGCTTTTGATTTGAAACGTTTAGATATATCATTCTCTTTCTCTCTTTTATCTTGGGATTTTACTCTTTTTGGTTGAGTCTTTATGTTATTATGATTGTGTTCTCTAGAATTTTTCATAACAACATAGTTATTTTTATGAAATAGTTAGCTAAAAGTATTTCATTTTAATGATTTAGTGCTTATCATGCTCAGTTCAATTAATTGACCCATGTTAGCACTTTTACAGATGGACTTTGTAAAAAATGAAAGGAGAAAGACTTATGAAAATTTACATTTGTTTTATTAAAGAGACTGAATCTTTATTATGATGGAATATGGCTTCATTACTGAGATGTAATTGATGGAAAATAAATTTGTAATAATAATTGATTAAGTGTTTCTGTTTTGGACATTTTTTTATGTTTGAAGTGTTTGGACTTAGTAAATGTATAACTCCTCCTTGATGAATAAAAGATGTGTGATTCTTTTACTTCTTGTTGTAATAATTCTTGGTATGAATTGGGCTGAAATGATATGTATTACTCTAATAAAGGAGGGTAAGTAACATAATTTAATAATATGGAATGGGTGGGGTAGGAATTTGAGTGGTGAGTTGAATTAGTTTCTCTAAGAGAAATGTAACTTATAATGTTGACAATCTTAAGATACTCTCCATCAGAAATAGGATTATAATTAAATTACATAGAGGTATGTGTACTAAACCATGATTATAATTTACAATATGCAACTTGACTTTATATGGAACATATGAATTCTAGTTTTCATGAATGGGCACTAGCCCATGACATAGGAAAAAGGGTAAAATTCCCTTGAGAACATACATTAAGATTTAAGGTTATGAACTTGAAAAAATGATAATGTACATAAGGGTGAATGGTTGCATGTGTGCTTCCTTATGCAGATTTCCTTAATCTCAAATTGGAAAATAATTAGTTCACTCACCTTCATAACTAAAATTTCCTTTATGGTACTTTTCTTGTTACAAGTTATATTGGTTAAATGATAAACTAAATCTTGTAAATAAATAGGTTAGGAAACATATTTTATCTGTACACCTACCACAGATGTAGTTATAACTTGTAACCCTTTAGGTTAAAAAAATATTGAATAAGTAATGATAGTGTTATTAATCTATAATGAAATGTTTAATATAACATTAACTTTCAATCTAAATTATGTTCATCTAGATGAGAAAACTCCATTGGATGTTGACACACACCAACTGTACATCGAAGTACCTTTGTAATGACATGAGTCATTATGAGGATACTATGTTACAGTTAACATGTCTCAATACCCCTAAGATTTTGTTCAACTAGACTAACATAAGTTCTTGAATGGATCACAGTTTTGACCCATGCAGAGATAGGGACATGGTATAGTGTCGGGGTCAACTCCTGTTGACTTACGAAAACTAGAAAATCCCAATTGACGTAAGTTGATTGAATATGTTTATGTACCCTTAGTCACCGTGAGTAGTCCTCCACACTAGGGAATGTTTCTAACCTTGTCTAGGGTTAAAATTTTAATCGAGTGGAATGGTAGAGGCCAGTGAAGAAAAATCTAGATAATAGATCAAGTGTGGTGAATGATTTATTCCATTTGATGAGTATTATGTCTAGGAATGCAAACATGATAAACATGTGTAAAATATTTGGCCAAAGTATCACATGCTACTAGTTGCATTGTCCTATGTCCCCTAGTTTAAGAAGCATGATTTTAGATGAATATTGGTAACAAATATTTTTAGGTAGGCTCTTAAATAGAACACTTGAGTACCCCTAATAGGGTAAAGGAACTAAGTATATTTCATATATACATTACTGAATAACATGAGAGCTTAGTTTTGTACCAAGTCATAAAATGAGAGATTGGTGTTTCACTGAGTCATTACAGCTGCATATGGTTTTCTGTTATGAGATAATTTGGCATTGGAATGTGTGTTTTAAATTATGATTTAGAAAAGAGAACATTATGATTTCTTTCCCCTTGTTTCTAAAGTCTTAAAATGGGAATGTTACATTTTGGTGTCAGAGTTGAAGGTTGTAGCTCTTGGAGCTATTAAGTTCATAAATATGATAAAAAATTAATTTTCTTGTAACAGAAAATGGTTAGAAAAAGAGAGATGTTGAAACAACTCACCACTAGGTGGAGAGGCAGCTACTACCCAAAAACTTGACAATATCTTTGCTTCTCTGTTGGACAGAAGAGACTGTTTGGTTGTACTTGAACAACAAATAATGGGTAATGAGGAGGAGTAATATGATGATAATAACCAATAGCCACCTCCTGTAGACAATGTCAATATTGGGAATTCATGAGTTGATAATAACAATGCTGTAAATGCTAATGCTAACGTACCCAATCGGCTTGAAAATAAAAAGGCAAGGTTAACAGTTGAACTCACAAATGATGTAAAAAGGATAATTCAACCTAAGTTTGATGGCACCATAATAGGGGATGGAGCTGAGAATTGGTGCAGTGAAATGGAGAAGTACTTTCCAATAAGAAACTTCTGAGAAGAAAAAAAAGTAGTATGGGGAGCTTATCAACTTTCCCATGAGGCATCTTCTTGGTGGGACAACCACAAGGTTGGATTGAATATTAATGAATCAAGAATCACATGAGATAAATTTAAAAAATATTTTAGGCAATGATGGCTGCCATAAATTTATTATGATCAGAAGATGAAAAAATTTAAAAACTTAACTCAGGGAAAGTTAATTGTAACAAAATACTGGGAGAGGTTCACTAAACTTCTCAAGTATGTGCCTTAGTATCAAACTAACGAGAAGTTCAGGATATGAAAATTCATTATGGGATTAAATCCTATCATAGGAGGTGATGTAGATGTTTTTTCTACAACCGAACCACCATGGAATGGGTTGTAGAAAAATCCATTAGGCAGGAATAAAAATTAACGGATTTTTTTAAAAGTAATCTCTGCATATAAGGAAGAAATTAGAAAGAAAATTCCTAATTCCTTCTTCATCTCTTACACCCAAAAAGGGGGCATGGAAGAAGTTTGGTACCTAGAGAAAACTAAATTTTCTTCTGATAATAACAAGAAAACATAAGGAAGAAATGAGAAGTAAAATTCCTAATTCTTCTTCATCTCTTGCACCCAAAGATAATTTTTTTCTGATAATAACAAGAAAATAGCAGCAAATAAACATGTTGCAAATGTTTGAAACAATTTTGTTAAGAACAATAATAATGGATAGAAGTCCTATGGAGGACTAAACAACAATTTTAAGGATGAAAATAAATTTGAGCCTAAATGAGGACCTGTAGGAGGCTTCTTCAATTGTGGCAAATATCATTATGAAAATCAGTTCCCTCTAAGGAAGGATGATATCAATCAACAACATAAGATACATGTTGCACTAGCTGATAAACAAGCTAAAAATCAAGTTACACCTATATAAGTGCCATGTAAGTTATTTAGTATACCTATTACTATACTTTTTGATACTGGAGCTAATGAATTATTTGTTTTTACTAAATTAGCTTCAAAAATAAACATAAAAGTTGGAAAAATGGATAAATTTTGGGTTGTACATTATAGAAATAATGTTGTCCACACAGTTATTAACTGTCTTTTTGGAGCAGTCGTAGATTTTCCCAATTTTTCCATTGAAGTTGATATTTATGTTGCTCCTTTGGGGTCTTATGATGTAATAATAGGTGTTAAATGATATTTCCAAACATAAAGAAAAAGTTGATTGTTTTGAAAAACATATTAGTTTTCTTGATGATCTGAAAAAAACAGTAGATATCTAGGGGATAAAAAGTGAGGTTTCAGTTAGAAAATTGTCAATCTATGTAGCTTAAAAAGGAAAAAAAACAAAGGTTGCACCTTTTATGTAGTAAAAATTTATGAAAACAACTGAATGGGGAAAGTGATTTCTATGGAAAAATATCCATTGTTATGGAGATATCACTGATGTGTTTCTGGAAGAAGTACCCCTGGTCTTTTCCGCCCAAACAAGCAGTTTGATTTCATAATTGAGATCAAGCCGAGAACTGAACCTATTTATAAGGCACTGTATCAAATGACTACAATTGAATTAGTAGAGCTTAAGGACACAGTTACAAGAACTATTGTCTAAAGGTTTGATAAGACTGAGTGTCTTGCACTTTGGGGAGCACTGATAATTTTTGTGAAAACGAAAGATGGAACACTTAGGCTGTGTATTGATTATAGGATGTTAAACAAAGTCAACAATCAAAAATAGATATCCACTTCCTAGAATTGATGATCTGTTTGATCAGATGCAGTGGTGTATTAGTATATTCTAAGATATATCTTCATTCAGGGTATCATCAGTTAAGAATCAAAGACAAAGATATTCATAAAACAAATTTTAGAACATGGTACGAGCATTATGAATTCCTAGTTTTAACTTTCGGCTTGAAAAATGCACCTACAACATTTATGAATTTAATGAATAATATCTTTCAAGAATACCTAGATAAATTTGTGTCTTGTATTCTTGGACGATATTCTCATAAATTCTACAAGCATTGATGAGCATCATGAGAATTTGAAAGATAGTTCTTGAAATCTTAAGAAAAATAAGATTGTATGGTAAGTTGTCCAAATGTTCTTTCTATGAGACAGAAGTGCACTATCTAGGACATGTTATAAGTAAAGATGGAAGAGTTGTTAATCCATCAAATATTTTTTCCATAACTACCATGCACCTAAGAATGTACATGAAGTCAAAAGCTTCATGGGTCTTGCTAGTTATTATAGAAACAAATTTAAGGACTTTTCAAAGGTCGATTGCACCAATGAACTTCATTACAAAAGAAAGATAAGAAATTTGAGTGGAGCAGAAAAATGTGAATTAACATTTAAAAATATGAAGGATCAATTAATATATACACCTATTTTGGTTGTACCTGATCTAAATGGAGACTTTACGGTAGTAACAAATGCTTCTGAAGAAGGACTCGGAGGTATTTTGTCTACAAAATGAGCATGTTATAGCATATGAGAGTAAAAAAATCAAGTTACATGAACTGATATTATGCTCCCCATGACCTAGAGCTTGCTGCTATTGTACATGCACTTCATTTTTGGAGGCATTATCTTTTAGGGAGACCTTTTGAGTTAAAGATTGACCATCTTGGGCTGAAGTATATATTCACTCAGAAAAATATGAATGTAAGACAATGAAGGTGGTTAGAGATTTCTATCACAGTATGATTTTGACATAATTTATATAAAAGGACAAAGAAAACATAGATTGAAAGATGCACTAAGCTCGTAGGAAACATATTTCTACACTTATAACTTTGAAAACTCGGTTTAAGGATGAAGTAAAAAATGCATTATGGAATCTGATTCATAATTTCAACAAGTAAAAATAACACTTGATGCAGATCCAAATGACTCAAGATATAAAGGTTTTCACTTCAATGATGGCTAAGGAATCTATGAAATATGATAAATAGGTATATATACCTTTGGGAAATGAGTTAAAAAGGAAGTTAATGAAAATTCATAATTCATCTTATTCAAGACGTCTTGGTATTATGAAAATGCTTGTTGATATAAAATAACAATATTTTTGGAAAGGGAAGAAGAAACACGTAATTTATTTTGTGACACATTGCTTACAATGTCAGCATGTTAAGGATGAACATATGCATCTAGCTAGTTTATTATACCCTCATAGAATACCGTATTATAAATGGAATTTAATTAGCATGTATTTTGTTCAGGGGCTACCAATGTCAAGAAATAAGCATGGTTTTATTTTAGTTTTTGATAAACTAACAAAGGTAGCACATTTTATTATTGATAATGTTAACAATGATTCATCTGTTTTAGCAAAAAGATTTGTGCATGAAATTTTCATATTGCATGGAGTACCTGAATTGATCATATCAGATAGAGACCCTAGAATAAAATCTAGATTTTGGAAAATGCTTAATGCAGCCTTAGGAACTAAACTAAATTTTAGTTCAATAACCATCTGGAAATAGATGGGCAAACTGAAAGAGTTAACTAGGTTTTGGAAGATATGTTGCAAATGTAATGTTGATGCAAAATCACAGCACCCCTGGATATTGATCAGTTTTCTAGGTTGATCATATTAATATCCAGTGTGATTGCATAACATTGAATCCTTTCTCCAAGTGTGGGACTTGAAGAGTGAGAAAGGAATCTCCAGAGAAAGGCTGGTTCCTATTCCTCTGTTCAGGTGCACACGAAATATGTAGAGGGTTTTCTCAAAATCTAATCTAATCTGCCAAGGAGACAAGGTAAGAAAATGCATAAAATAAATCTAAGCTAATAGAGGTGATGCACCGAGGAATGAAGAACATATGCTTTGCCACATTAAACACAGACCATGTAGATATAACACAACACCATGCACAGATAGCAAAAATGCAATGAAAGATCAAGAATGACAGTAATAAATATGTAAGAGGGTTTAGAAGCAACCACAGACACATATATATTGCTCAAGGATCGATTCAATACATTGCAATAGCCAGAAGGAAAAAAACAATGTTACAGTCTATATGGGAGGTTTGAAAACTCCACAAATCTTCTTATGAACAGGAGAGAAGGGAGGGTGCAAGGCAGAAAATGTCCAACTCCAGAAAGAACCCCTCCTTACAATATATAGGAAGAATGGGAGAGAAAAGAGAGAGGAATTCGAACTACCCCAACCACCTCTAGGTTGCATTTAATTCGTCCATCATGGCAGAAGCGGTGGGTTCTGGCAAAGCGGCGGTTTGCCTAACAGAAGCGGCGGGTTGTCTGCTGCATTAAAGTGGTTGTTGAAGCATTATCTCTACTGGTTATTTCGTGCCAGAGGTGTTTCTCAATTTTCTCCCTCCAGACTACACCAAAATGCAAGATTGACCCTGGAAATGTGTAGAGAATTTCAGCAGCTTTCCGTTGATATCAAGAACGTGTAAATCCGAGCTCTGGATCGAAAGATATGTCAATCTGAAGATTTAGGACACGGAACAGGGGAAAACGGATTTTGAAATATTTTCCCGCGCACTGCCACTTGGACGCCACGTGGCATGCTCTGATTCGCTGAATAATTCTCTCTCCTCTACTTTTCGGCGGGCTGTCTCTTGAATTTTGACTTTTGGTGCTCTTGGAACATTTTCCACATTTTTTCCCATGCCCTGCCACTAGGGATACGTGGCATGCATTGGTTGGTTGACGAAACTGCCGGGTCTTCCTTCACTTTTACCCTTTTTGGCTTAGATTTGGCCAAACTTTCCAACTCCTCCCCGAGCTCCACACTTCTATGCTCCATTGGACACGTGTCCAATTTCTATTGGCTCGGGCGAGCGCTTCAAACCTTGCCCTTTGACATTTTGGCTTCTCTTGATGACATGTGGCAATTTCTCAATGGTTCTCAGGCCTGCCGGGTCTTCCACGTACTTCGCGTCCATCCATCCTAGACGTCCCTTTTGATTTTGGACCTCTTGGGACAATTTCGGCCGATTCGGCCAGTTCGGGTATTTCTGGCCCGCTTGTTCCACTTGTTTCGGACTGACTTGACTCCTTTCGGCCAGTTCGGCCGGTTCGGGTCCTTTTGTCCCGCGCGTCCCAATTGCTTTTGGGCTCCTTGTGTTGATTTCGCGTGAACCGTCTGGTTCGGGCATTTCGCGTCCATTTGTCCCACTCGTCCCGAACTACCTTTCTCAGCAGTTAGTCGATTTTCTCTCTCGGCTGAATCGGCATTTCGCGCCTGCCGCGTACTTTCATCCCACTTGTCCCAAATGCTTTGTGGGCCGACTGGACTCATTTCGGCCAGTTCGGGCGGTTCGCGTACCTTTGTCCCATTTTTCCCACCTTGTGCTGGACTAGGACTTAGCCGATTTTCACAATTTTTTCTGGCCCAAATTATTTGCTTTTTGCAACCTTCTCTGCAGTTTCTCTAAGCTTGCTCCTTCCTTCTTCGGCCTGGGGAGTTTAGAAAGGTTCCTGAAGGAACCCTAGAAACCTGATTTTGCTCAGTGTCAGTCATTTTTCTTGGAATTTGGACATCCTGATGCATGTTATCAAATTTACCCTTGGGGGGTGAAATTTTGACAACAATTTTGACGACTCAGCAGGGTTACCTGCCTGCTAGGTAGAAGATCAGTGGCCTTTTAGCGGTCCATTGGGCATGGAGTTAAGCATTAACCTGAAACAAGCTTGATACTGCAACTTCCCCTCCAGCAACACTCTGAACTGTAGAAAACAACCTGAGAGCAGCAAAACCCGTGCCAAAGCACTTAGGGAAAAATAAACCTAACTACAACAGGACAATGTGCATAGGCACTTAGAGGAATTAAGAAAAATCTAAATTAATATTTACAACGGCAAAATGTTTCTCTTAGTAGCAATGTTTAAGATGGATTCCGTTAACTGGAATCAGAAGTTCCTCTCCATCCAGTGCAGACAATTGGAAGGCATTACTACTTTTGCGCCCCGTGACCATGTAGGGACCACTCCAGATGGCATCAAACTTGGAATGCCTTCCTGGTTTTTCCCGATCTGCGTCCCATTTCAGAACTAGGTCCCCTTCTTGGAAGGTCCTTGCTCTAGCTCTCTTATCAAACCATCTTTTTACTACGGCCTGATCCTTTTCAATCGTCTGAACCGCATGTTCTCTGATTTCTTCTAATTCCATCAATTCTGCATACCTGGCCTCTATTGGTTCGAATTCAGATAACTCAAGCTGCTTCATGAGCTCCAAGGCTGGCAATTCTAATGATATAGGCAATACTGCCTCCTTCCCATAGACCAACTTGTAGGGAGAATTACCTGTAGACCTCTTTGGTGTTATTCTGTCAGCCCATAACGCTGATTTTAGCCTTGTATGCCATGTTCTTTGATTTTCATCCAGAGTCCTTCTGATGATTTTTAGCAAATTCTTGTTTGTGGACTCTGCCTGTCCATTACCCTGCGTGTAATAATTTGAAGAGGTGCTCAAATAGATTCCATTCTTGACAGCCCATTCTGTAATTTTTGAACCTATGAATGCTAATGCATTATCTGATATGATGGTGGCCGGCACACCGAATCTGGTTATTATCCCTTCATAAAAGTCTAGTATGCTAGACTCACTTGCCTCTTTGAGCGCTACTGCTTCAGTCCACTTGGTGAAATAGTCTGTTGCTGTAAGAATCCACTTGTGGCCTTGACTCGAATTGGGATTGACGACTCCAATGAAGTCCAATCCTCATTGCATGAATGGATGATCTACTGAAATTGGACGAAGGGGAAGTGCTGCTAACCTTCCTTTCCCTGTGAAGAATGCACATTTCTTGCATTTCTTAACCCATGAGTAGCAATCATTGAATACAGTAGGCCAATAGTAACCAGCTTTCATGATTTTGAGAGCTGTTACTCGTGGGGTGAAATGGCCTCCTGCCTCCCCGTCATGGAACTCTTGTAAGATCCTCTCAATCTGACCTGTCCCGATGCATCTCAATAGAACACCGTTGATGTCCCTTTTAAACAAAACATTATCAACAAGCACATAAGGAATTGCTTGTAATCTGAAGTACCTTCTTTTCGCTTTGCTCATTTCTGGAGGGCACATGCCCGTTTGTAGGAAATGTATCATATTTTGAGTCCAACAGGGGGTGGACACATCATCATTTTCCTATTTTTGATCTTCTTGTAATAGCAGGACATCGTCTTCTTCATCTTTTGGGCTGTCTGGTTGTTTAGAAGCGAGCTGCTCACACAAACCTTTGCCTCTTACCAACTTGGTGATCTTGATCTCAATGTCATACTCTATGACACGGGTGATCCATCCTGCCCTTTTCTCATTCAAATCTTTGTTGAGGAGGAAGTCCTTAACCCCAGAATGTGAGACCAATAACTGGACCTTGTTATTTGAGACTAAATGCTTGAATTTCTTCAAGCTTATGATTACTGCAAGCACATGCTTTTCAATAAAAGAGTACCTTAATTCGTAGTCATTTAGGCTCTGGCTGAAGAAAGCAATCGGCTGCTCCTCATTATATTTGTTCTGTTGTACCAGAATGGCAGAAATAGTGTCATCACCTCCAAATGCATAGAGGATGAAATCCTTAGAAAAGTCAGGGTTGATGAGAGTAGGTTCCTGGGAGATGGCTTCTTTGATTGCTTCAAAACTCTCCTTGCCTTCTGCCGTCCATTTGAAAGCCATGCTTTTCCTTAACATTTTGGTGATGGGCTTGACAAGGGCTGCAAAGTTTGGGACAAACCTTCGAACAAAGTTTATCCTTCCGAGGAAACTCTGAAGAGCTTTCTTGTGACTTGGCAATGGTAGAGCCCTTATGGCTTCAACCCTCTCTGGATCAATTGCTAATCCTTCCTTGGAGACAATGTGGCCAAGGAGTTTCCCTTCATGTGCAAGAAAGATGCACTTCTTAGGATTCAAAGACACTCCAAACTTTCTACACCTCTGAAAAACTTGCCTGAGGTGAAAGAGATGGTCTGCAGCATTCTTTGAGAAGACAGTGATATCATCTAGGTATATCAGCACTGTCTTGTTGATCAAGCCTTTGAATGCCATATCCATAGCTCGCTGGAATGTTGCTCCGGCGTTTGACAGTCCAAATGGCATCTTCTTGTAAGCATATGTGCCCCATTTGGTTGTGAAGGCTGTCTTGAACTGGTCTTCCTCCTTTACCATAATCTGATTGAAGCCTGAGTAACCATCAAGTAGTGAAAACCTTTCTGCACCAGCTACAACCTGCAATATTTGCTCCATGGAAGGGAGTGGATAATGGTCCTTGAGAGATGCCCTATTGAGGTCTCGGAAGTCAATACATAGCCTGATCTCTCGAATTTTCTTTCTGACCGGAACCAAGTTCGCAACCCAGCTTGAGTGCTTGATAGGGAATATAATTGCTGACTCAATCAGCTTGTCCAGCTCCTTCCTCATGAGAGGCTCCATGTCTGGATTGACTGGTCTCTATTTCTGCCTGACAGGCTTAGTATTTGGATCCAACTCGATGGTATGCTGAGCTAAGTTAGGATTGAAACCCTTCAAGTCTTCATAGCTCCAAGCAAACACGTCGGGGAATTCTTGACAAAGCTGTATGAACTCATATCTCTCTTGCTCAGTTGTCATTTTTCCAATTTGCAATGGCCTGTTCTCTTTTACCAAGATGGATACCGAATCTTCCCTCTTGACCTGAATATTTGCTTTCTCCTTTCTAAACTGATCCTTGGGGTTAAAAATGGACTCCAAGGTGACAAGTCCCTTGGGCAGCTTGTCAGTTCTCAGCTGTATCACCTGGTCATCATATTGCTGTTCTAACTTCTCTTGATTCTTAGCTGAGAACTCAACTTCTTCTTGCAAGAAGTGGATGATTTTTTGATCATTCTCAAATACCTGCCAACTGACATCGTTATCCGGAACTGAAGGCCTCACAATCACGTGGATGTTTGGCTATACCTTTTCTTGTTGAATGTTTTCTACAATGTCAAAGGCTGCCCCTACTGTTGCAAGCCTGTCAGCAGCTTGATTCTCTTTCCTAGGAATGGCCTTGATGCCGAAACCCTCAAAATCTTCCATGAGGTCCCACACCCTGTTCTTGTAGCACCTGAGTAGATCATTTTTGGCGGCATGCTGTCCCTTGACCTGATTTACAATCAGCTCACTGTCCCCAAAAACTTGCAAGTTCTTTATTTTTCTCTTTATTACCCAATGCATCCCTTGCACCAAGGCTTCATATTCAGCAGTGTTATTGGAGCATGCAAATTGAAATCTAAAAGCTGAATAATACCTTACTCCTTGAGGTGAAACAAGCATGGCTCCACCTCCTGCACCTTGCCTACTCCTTAATCCATCAAAAAACAGTTGCCATACCTCGTTGTCATCCTTGTGGTTTGGCTTGGTGATGCTAGGAACAGGTTGACTTTCTTCGTGTATACAATAGACCCCCAACTCAGATTCTTTTACTTCTTGATAAGGATCAAAAGCATGCACCTTGCTTGCCCATTCATCAAGAGTCAAATCTAGGATACTTCCAACCTTAGTGTCGGCCTCATCAGTGCCAAGGTGATCTTCTTGATCAAATGCTGAGCAATTGGTATTAATATGACTTGGAGTATAGGGCTCAATATGGAAATATGCAATAGGTTCTGACCTAATTGTAGCTTTAGTTCCATACCTCGTTCTGAACAGCATGTGTGACCAATCAGCGGACAAATATCCCCCAATCTTGGCAGTAAAGTCCCTTGACAAACAGAGGGCAAAGAGTGGTGGAAGGTCTATGACTGATATATCTTGTAAGACAACAATATTTGGACATGCATGCAAGGTAAGACTCAAATTTCTAATCACTCCAACAATTGCTATTGCTGTCCCATCCAGCTGCATTACTCCCTTAGATGTTATTTCATACTAGAGCCCTAACTAATCAGCTATCTGTTTAGGCATTACTGAGCTACTTGCCCCGGAATCTATCATGCAATTATGTACCAGCTGATTTCCAATGATTAACGAAACATAGAAAGGGGGAGGTTTCAGCATTCTACCTTGTTGTGCTCCATGATTTCCTTCAGGCTGGGCAGCATTTGTAAGCACTTTGTCTTGCCTCTAAACCCGCTGATTCGAAGTTGGCCAGTCCTTCATAGCAGCTTGCAGCAAATCTCTTTGGCCTGGGATGGATAGGGATTCCCACATAGATATATTGACGTTTGTCTTCTTCATCTGATCAATGATACTGAATGGTGATGAAGGATCTCTCTGCTGTCCCTTGATTTGCACATTTGCTCCTTGAATGTGGGCATCAACAGCTGGCATTTGAGTTGGCCTAGGGGCTGTTCTTGGCTGCCCTTGTGCATTTGAGACTGGGTTTTGCTTGCCAATCATTTGTGGAGCTGTGGAAGGTTGTGGATTGGTTGGGGCTAATGGCTATTCTTCACCCAAATTTCTCCTTTTTGACCTTGTGTTAGCAGCAACACCTTGAGAAACTGCCTGATTCATGCCACAGAAATCCTCTGCTTGCCAATTTACCAATGTGGTGTCATTTGGGGCAGGTTGCTGTTGGAATGTTTCTTATTGTTGGCTGTTTTCTTGACTACTTTCACCCTCCACACCAGCACTTGTTACCATTAAAGCTTGGGTTAAAGCACCATTATAGCACATGGATTGATTATGGGGCTCATTACATGGAAAACACCACTCATACTCCTGGGCAATATTGTTTTGTGCTGGTACTAATGCCTTAGAGGTAGATATGGCATTTGGATTATAGGGCTGGAATGGTCTATTGACAGGAGGCCTTGTTTGATTCATATTTGCAGCTGGATTAGGTGGCCTTTGAGGCTGATATGGCTGCCTATTAGGTTGAGCTTGAGGCTGATACGAAGGTCTAAAACCTTGAGCTTGTTGTCTTTTTAGAGTGACCAGCTCATTACCTAAATTTTGCAGCTGCTTCATGACTTCTTGAAGCTCATTTGGGGCATGGAGATGAAGTGGAAGCTCCGTTTGAACTTTGATTTCTAGGAGTGGGAATAGGAGTTAAGACAGGTGCTTGACCAGTACTTGGGCTCTCTAAACTTGGATATAATGGCATTGGAGGCCTAGGAGCTAGCTTGCCAGCTTGAATCAGACAATTTTCAGCTCTAATAGCAATACTATAAGCAGTGGGGATAGTTGTGCCTCCCATAGATTGAATCAACATAGAAATATCATAATTTAAAGCTTTAAGGTAGTACAGAAAAGCACCTTCTGCTGTTGGCCTGACTGCCACCGGAATTCTATCCCAATATCTTTGAAATATGAAGTTGAAGTCAGTCAGCTGCTCATTGGAAGCTCTCTTGATGGTTGTCAGCTGCTCCAAAAGAGACAAGTTGTCTCCCTTCTCTCTAAATTGATTATGAAGTGCAATACACAGCTGATTCCAATTTGTGATAGAAGCAGCTTCAAGGCTCCTAAACCATTGCAATGCTTTTCCCTTGAATGAAGATGCCAGCAATTTGACAGCTACTTGCATCTCATTAATCTTATGGATTGCACAAATGTTAGCAATGTCCTTGACATGATCACCAGGAGTGGTCTGGTTTTCTCCAGTAAAATATGGAATGTTCTTCAATGCTGCAACTAGGATTGGATTTTGTGCATTGAGAGCAAGTGGGCTGCTGCCTCTGAAGTTGACATAGGGGTTTACTGGTTGCGCCATTCTGAGTGGTCTTAAAACCCTTGTATATTGAAAGAAAGGCCTGTCAGGTGGAGGAGTTGAGAGAGTTCTGTTTGGTGGAGATGGAGACCTTTGAATCCTTCTTCCTCTTTGCCTTCTTCTTGGAGATAGTTGCAGGTATTCAAATGATACTTCCTCTTCTCCAGCTCTTGACCTTGTGATTCTTCTCATAAGCTTTTAGGCCTGTACTGCTGAAACCAGTTGATGCTTCCCTTTGGAGTTGCCACATATGCAAATAATAGCTCTTTTTAAGCAAGAAAATTGCAACAGATGCATATCAACTTTGCTGCAATAAAAATGAGACCTCTAGGTCCCACCTGGCGTGCCAAAACTTTTGATGCAAAATCACAGCACCCCTGGATATTGATCAGTTTTCTAGGTTGATCATATTAATATCCAGTGTGATTGAATAATATTGAATCCTTTCTCCAAGTGTGGGACTTGAAGAGTGAGAAAGGAATCTCCAGAGAAAGGCTAGTTCCTATTCCTCTGTTCAGGTGCACACGAAATATGTAGAGGGTTTTCTCAAAATCTAATCTAATCTGCCAAGGAGACAAGGTAAGAAAATGCATTAAATAAATCTAAGCTAATAGAGGTGATGCACCGAGGAATGAAGAACATATGCTTTGCCACATTAAACACAGACCATGTAGATATAACACAACACCATGCACAGATAGCAAAAATGCAATGAAAGATCAAGAATGACAGTAGTAAATATGTAAGAGGGTTTAGAAGCAACCACAGACACATATATATTGCTCAAGGATCGATTCAATACATTGCAATAGCCAGAAGTAAAAAAACGGTGTTACAGTCTATATGGGAGGTTTGAAAACTCCACAAATCTTCTTATGAACAGGAGAGAAGCGAGGGTACAAAGCAGAAAATGTCCAACTCCAGATAGAACCCCTCCTTACAATATATAGGAAGAATGGGAGAGAAAAGAGAGAGGAATTCAAACTGCCCCAACCACCTCTAGGTTGCATTTAATTCGTCCATCATGGCAGAAGCGGCGGGTTCTGGCAAAGCGGCGGTTTGCCTAACAGAAGCGGCGGGTTGTCTGCTGCATTAAAGTGGTTGTTGAAGCATTATCTCTGCTGGTTATTTTATGCCAGAGGCGTTTCTCAATTTTCTCCCTCCAGACTACACCAAAATGCAAGATTGACCCTGGAAATGTGTAGAGAATTTCAGCAGCTTTCCGTTGATATCAAGAACGTGTAAATCCGAGCTCTGGATCGAAAGATATGTCAATCTGAAGATTTAGGACATGGAACAGGGGAAAACGGATTTTGAAATATTTTCCCGCGCACTGCCACTTGGACGGCACGTGGCATGCTCTGATTCGCTGAATAATTCTCTCTCCTCTGATTTTCGGCGGACTGTCTCTTGAATTTTGACTTTTGGTGCTCTTGGAACATTTTCCACATTTTTTCCCACGCCCCGCCACTAGGGATACGTGGCATGTATTGGTTGGTTGACGAACCTACCGGGTCTTCCTTCACTTTTGTCCTTTTTGGCTTAGATTTGGCCAAACTTTCCAACTCCTCCCCGAGCTCCGCACTTCTATGCTCCATTGGACACGTGTCCAATTTCTATTGGCTCGGGCGAGCGCTTCAAACCTTGCCCTTTGACCTTTTGGCTTCTCTTGATGACATGTGGCAATTTCTCAATGGTTCTCAGGCCTGCCGGGTCTTTCGCGTACTTCACGTCCATCCGTCCCAGACGTCCCTTTTGATTTTGGACCTCTTGGGACAATTTCGGCCGATTCGGCCGGTTCGGGTATTTCTGGCCTGCTTGTTCCACTTGTTTCAGACTGACTTGACTCCTTTCGGCCGGTTCGGCCGGTTCGGGTCCTTTTGTCCCGCGCGTCCCAATTGCTTTTGGGCTCCTTGTGCTGATTTTGCGCGAACCGGCCGGTTCAGGCATTTCGCGTCCATTTGTCCCACTCGTCCCGAACTGCCTTTCTCAGTAGTTAGTTGATTTTCTCTCTCAGCTGAATCGACATTTCGCGCCCGCCGCGTACTTTTGTCCCACTTGTCCCAAATGCTTTGTGGGCCGACTGGACTCATTTCGGCCGGTTCGGGTGGTTCGCGTACCTTTGTCCCATTTGTCCCACCTTGTGCTGGACTAGGACTTAGCCGATTTTCACAATTTTTTCTGGCCCAAATTATTTGCTTTTTGCAACCTTCTCCGCAGTTTCTCTAAGCTTGCTCCTTCCTTCTTCGGCCTGGGGAGTTTAGAAAGATTCCTGAAGGAACCCTAGAAACCTGATTTTGCTCAGTGTCAGTCATTTTTCTTAGAATTTGGACATCCTGATGCATGTTATCAAATTTACCCTGGGGGGGTGAAATTTTGACAACATGTACTATATGGATCAGTAGTACAAATGGGAAGAGTACCTTCCATTAGTTGAATTTTCTTATAATAACACATTCCATGCCTCTTTGAAAATGGAACCTTTCAAAGCATTATACGGACATAAATTCAAAACTCCAGTTAGTTGGGATATCATAAAAGACATAGAGGTAAGTGGACATGAAATCCTTGCTGAAATGGAACAATAAGTTAAAATGAATTTTGAACATTTAAAAGAAGAAGTAGATATGAACAAAAATTATGCAGATCTAAAAAAGGTTGATGAGAAATTATAACTTGGTGAAAAGGTATTTTTAATGGTTAAGCTGAGAAAGAGTTCTATAACCTTTGTCAAGGCCTACCAAATTATCACCTCATTATGTCAGACCCTTTGAAATTGTTGAAGTAATCAATCTTGTAGATTATTGTTTAACTTTACCACCTACTTTATCACAAATGCATGATGTTTTCCATATTTCTTTCCTTAAGAAAAACATTTCAGATTTATCACATGTGTTAAATTGGAATTCCTTGTAGGTTCAAGACCTAGGAATAATTTTGGTTAAACCCATTAGAGTGCTAGAAAATCACTAGTTGCACTTGAGAAATCATGAAATTAGTCAATGCAAGGTCCAGTGGGACCAGTTTAATGAAGAAAGTGCAACATGGGAAAACCTTGAGGATAGGAAAGTTACTTTTCCTCATTTTTTTGAACATAATTTTTTTTATTGATAATACTTAAAGATTTTGATCTTAATTTATCAATAAATTTTCCAATTTTTAGTAGGTACTATATTCATTAGTAAAGGATCAACTATTTTAATGTTGAATAAATTATGGAAAATTTGGAATTCTCAAATCTTGTTTCTATTTGTGAGCTTATGGATAAAAGAACTATAAGTAGGATTATATTTCTTGTTTGATATTTTGGACTAAGTTCATTGTTGGGACGATGATGATTTTCAGGAGGGAGGTATGTAACACCTCTAGCATGATTGGTATTTATGATGACTTTTGTTATTGAAGGCTCAAATGTTGATAGGTGATTTTTGTCTTAAGACATTGTATTCTTATGACCTATGAAATCATGTTTATAGTAGGTAATATGTTATCTACTGAAATATGGATGCTTCTATCATGTTTTTTATTAATTTAAAAGGAATCAATTCATCTCTTTTTACAAAGAATAATTCACTGCTTGGGATTGAGAAATTTATTTTTAGTTTTCATAATTCTTGGGGATTCAGAACAACATTACCTTGGATCAATTTCATTGATCCAAGGTATGATTCTAATTTTCAAAGCTTGTTGTCATAATGTCCAAGCTGGACAGATAAAAGGATCCTGGTCCTTGAATGTACGAAGATCATGAATGATATGATCTCCATGGCTCTCTGCTTCGTATCTGAATTTGGGTAATAATCTAGTTCCTCTTTTATATTAAAGTAATATGTAGTTCTTATTAGGAACATGAAACCTATTTTCAATTTGTTCCTTAAATTAGGAGCTTTATCCAAAATAAAAAGACTAACCTAACCTAAGTTACTATGTTCTTTTGTTATTTTGGATGTTAAATTTGACCGAAGACTAAAGACTTATACCTAAGGACCTATGTTAGTTCCTAAACTAATATTGAACCTAACCTAATATTTGGCTAACCTAAAAGGGGCCTATGGGATGACATAGGAAGGGGGGAAGTTGGTGGCATCGATTCCTTGAAATTTATGAAGAAGTTAATGTGTTATTATCTCTTTTTAATTGCAAAATTTGGTAAGGGCATGAGGAAATTTAAAGGGAATGAGCTAGCATCTCTGCCAAGTTTTGGATGCATGAAAAATTGAACTTAGTCTTTGCAAGAAATAGAGGTGGTAGTGGTGGGAGAATCAGAAGGACTAATAGTCCTATTTCACATTTAGTATTTTTGAAGTTGGTGAAAACCACCTAGGAAGAAGAAAGAGGGGTTTGGTTTTAGTTTTTTCATTTGCTCTTCGATCTTGAGCTCTGCATGTGGGTTATTTTGGCTCTTTGAACCTCTAGTTCGATTTCTTGCATGAATATTATCTTCTGCATGAACTGTATTGCCTTGCATGTCATTTGAATGAATAAGTTGGCACCATGAAGTTATAAGAAAGATAAGGAGAAGGTTTGGAGGGTTGTTGGCAATTTTGAAGGAAGAATTGAAGCTCTACTTAGATATTTTCTTTGAAATAAAGAAGACCAGAGCTCTATCAGGCATGATAGGCCCTATCCATTAAGTCTTATGATTTTACTTAAATGCTCATAAAATACAACTCTTCTCTTAAGGAAATATTCTATGGTTTTGTTTTTGTGAATTAATTTATTTTTCTTCTTGGTATTGTGTTGTTTTCCTCAGATGCATTATCATTTGTGGTTGGAAAGTGGAAAGTGTGTTCTAGGTACGTAGTTTCCATACTTATGAGTGGCTATTTTTTTCTTTAATATTTCAACAGAGGCTCGGATCAGAGCCAAGATATGATATGTGATCTTAGTTAAAATTTTCTCTAACCTTGTATGTAGCTTGGTTTTCTTGATTCTAAGGATCTGGTTCATAATGTTCCTGTATAAAATCCGTCGAAAGACTACAAATAGGGAATGTTTGTTTAGATATCATGATTATTGCTTAAGATATTTTTGTTCTCTTGGTTTGCATGTGTTATCCTTGTTGTAGTAAACTATGAGGACCACCATTATTCCTAACAGAGAGAAACTTAATCTAAGAGTCATGAGTTTGGAACATTTGCTTTTGCTATCTAGATATTCTCTGAATTGACTTGGATGTCTTCTTTCTGATGTTGTTTATGGGGATTTTATTGGAACTATTGTGTAGATGATACATCATTTTATTAGAGGTATAGTATTGTTGTAGAATAATTATTAAGGATGATATTTCCATTGGAAGCCTTAATTCCATTGTAAAATTATCCTAAAACTATAATATGGTTGTGGAAAGACCCACTACTTGTTTTCTTTATAAAATCCCATTTTGGGTATCAATTGTTGCTAAATCTCTTTCATTGAAGGTGCTTTGGTTTTCATATTTGTTAAGGTAATTTTTTCTTGTTGAGAATTTCTCGAGTTCTCTTAAAACCACTTGATATTTTGAGTTGAGAAACAAATATTTTGTATCTGAGATAATATTTAGATCATTGTTGAATGACTCTCTTTTGAGGAATGTGTGCATATACTATATGCCTTCATATAAATGATTAAAATTATTGATGGACTGTTTCGGTTTGACCTACATTTTTATTGTTCACTTTCCTCCCTTCACTTGGGTTGTTTCAAAGTGAATTGATTCTTTTATCCTTGGATACATAATCATACTTTTTGATCTTGTCTTTCCTGTAATTAAAAAAGGAAATAAGGGAATGTGGATTTACATTCTTTCTTCTGGTTTTGTTGTACACATTCAATTTGAGACTTGGGTGAATCTCTGTTTGGATTTTAATGAGGGTTGTATGTGATCTATCATTTTTCATGCATTTTTCTTGGTTATAAAATGTATAATCTTATTCTTAACAATTAGTATAGATGAGGAGACTAAAATCTTCCTCATACACTGCATCACATATTTCAAATAGGATATTGTTTACTTGGTGTAATTGTCTGTCCCTCCTCTGGTCTATTATGGTTATGTCACTTCTTTACCATGTGATAGGAATGAGTGTAGTAATGTTCTTAGAGTACCAGAGGAGAAGATTTTGGAAATTCTTGGAAGGATTATAGAGTCTTGTATAAGTTCTAAACTTAACCAATCTTCTCATTTCTATAATGTTAACAATGGTGTATCTTGTTTGGGATCTGAATGTTATCTTGTTTTCTTGTCAAAAGTAACCTTACACTTTAGATGAGGTCTTATTTAGGTTGTCTTTAAATTCTAACTTGAATTAGTTCCTAATATTGAGCCTGAACATTAGGATGCTTCAATCAGTGCTACATTAACTGCTTATGATGATTTGGTTATCCTTACTTGATTCTTATGATATTATTTATGATTGATTAAATATTATACTTTAGGATGAATTTGTGATAATCAGATGGTTTGATGGAAGGAAATGTTTATTAATGCTCAAAATATTGAATTATGTCTGAAATATAGTTTTAGGTATTTTATCACCTTCTATTAACTAGGTTTAGGTGATTTAAGGAACTTAAATGGATTACATGAAAGTAATGGTAAGGTTCAAATTAAATGATAATTCTTCTTAACTTCCTATTTAATTTTTGTATGATAAAAGGATTTTATGATGGAAAGTTAAGGTTGATAGATTGAATGACGAAACCTTAATTTTTATTTTAAATTTTTATTTATCTCTTCTCTCTCTCTCTCTCTCATCCTGTGATTGTACTCTTTTTGGTTGAGTCTTTCTGTTATTATGATTTTTTTTTCAGGACTGTTTTATAACAACAAAGTTCTTTTTATGAAACATTTAGCTAAAATCATATCATCCTTAATGATATAATGCTTATCATGCTCAGTTCAATGAAGTGACCCATGTGCTAGAAATTTTACAGATGGAATTTGTACAAGATTAAAGGAGAAAGACATATAGAAAGTTACATTTGTTTTATTAAAGAGACTGAATATTTATTATGATTGAATTATGGTTTCATTACTAGAGATGTACTTGATGGAAAAGGAAGTTGTAATAAGAGTTGGTTAGGTGTTGTTGTTTGACAATTTTTGATATCTGATAATTTTTTGGATTTAGTAATTATATAACTCCTACTTGTTGAATAAAAGATGTGTGATTCTAATAATACTTGTAATAATACTTTCTTAGAATTAATTGGGATGAAATGATATGTATTACTTTAATAAAGGAGGGTAGTTAAGATACTTAAATAATATGGAATGGTTGGGGTAGGAATCTAAGTTGTTAGTTGAATTAATTTCTCTAGGAGAGATGCAACTTATAATGTTGACACTCTTAAGATACTCTACTATTACAAAAAGGACTGTAGTTAAATTACATGGATGAATGTGTATTAAACCATGATTATAATTTACAATATTTAATTTGACTATATATGGAACATATGAATTCATTTTTCATAAATGGGAATTAGTCCATGACATTGGAAAAGGGGGGAAATTCCCTTGGGATAATTCATTAATACTAAGGTTATGAATTGGTTAGAATGATAATGAACATATAGGTAAATGGATGCATGTGTGCTTACTTATGCAGATTTTCTTAATCTTAAACTAGACAGTAATTAATTCATACACTATTTATAACTATAAGTACCATTCTTCCATTTTTTGTTACACATTTGTTTAGGTTTAATTTATAAACTAAAGCTTCTAAATACATAGGTTAGGAAGTAGATTTTATCTAGCATACCTACCATAAATGCAGTTATAACTTGTAACCTAATAGGTTAAAGAACCTGGTTGAATCAGTAATGGTGTTGTAGTTAATCTTGTAATGAAGTGATTAATATAAATTTAACTTTAAATCTAAGGTATGTTTGTCTAGATGAGGTATACTCAATTGGATGTTGACACATGCCAATGTCATTATAGTCACCTTCATAGTGATAGGAGTCATTACAAGGATATTATGTTGTAATTGACATGTCTGAATACCCCACAAAGTTTGTTCAACTAGACTAACATACGTTCTTTAATGGATCATAGTTATACCATATGCAGAGATAGGGACATGATCTAGTTCAAGTTCATCTCATGTTGACTTAGGATAGCTAGACACACCCAATCAATGTAAGTCGATTGAGTGTGTTTATGTAACCTTAGTCACCATGAGCAGTTCCACACTAGGGCATGTTGTTAACCTTATCTAGGGTTAAAATTTGAATCAAGTGGGACTAACTGAAGTCATTGAAGACTAATCTAGATAACATTTCAAGTGTGGTGAAGGAATTATTCCATTTGATGAGTATGTCATCTAGGAATGCAAACATGATAAACATGTGTAAAATATTTGGCAAAAGTATCGTAAGTTGTTGGTTGTGTTTTCCTATGTCACCTAGTTTAAGAAGTGGGATGTCAGATGAATATCAATAAAAGATATTTAGATAGGATCTTAAAAAAAACTTGAGTACCCCTGATAGGGTAAAGGAACTAATTATACTTTGTATATACATTACTGAATAACATGAGAGGTGGTTTTTCTACCAAGTCATGAAATGAGAGATCATTGTTTCACTGAGTCATTACAGTTGCATATGGTTTTATGTTATGAGATAGTTTGGAATTAGAATGTGTGTTCTAAATAATGATTTAGAATAGAGAACATTATGTTTTAAAAAAATCCTTTTTTCTAAAGTCTTTAAATGGGAGTGTTACATTTTTTTGTTATCCCTACTAGTGTGTCTCAGCCATTTCCCTCATAGCAAACTACACCACCCATCCAAAACATTACCATGTCTATCCATGCATCCATACCTCTCATCAAGACTATTTATATTTTTAGAATTCATCATATTTCACAAAAATCATCAACCCCACCTATTTCAAAAATTCCTCACAACACATACCTCAACAATCATAGCCACTTATTTTCTCTCCATATATGTTTCAAAAATCACAACTTCTTGTCCACACTTCCATCCCCTTTCAATAGCCATCTCAATACTAACAACCCCTCTTTCATACATACACACCTCTTCATTACATACCTCAACAATCACATCCTCTTTTAAACACATCCATGCCCATCCAATATCAATAAATTCAACTTTCACAACCGTTAGTTTTACAACCTGCTTATAATATCACTACAAATCTTCCTCAACAAAAAAATTACTTTTAGAAAAATATCCCTCAAAAATATCAACCATATCAACAAACTCCATGTAATCAATTTGGTTCATCATCATCCAATTCAAAATAAAAACCATAAACTGACCCTCTTCGGGCCCTGATGAATAGAATATCTAGCCTAGAAGCAGCCTCTATGGGTCCTAAAAACACATTATCATACAAAAAAATATGAAATGAACATACTCATCCATCAGTTTCTTACAAATATTACCCTCATCATTGGGAAATTCCTAAGTTTCTCAAGTTCTACAGTAAATAATACCCTCAATAACATATCCAAGATTTCTGACATGCATGTTACCTTATAGCCCATGATCATGACTTGATGTTTAGGACATTTCTCATGTCTCTAGCAGGCCCTGCCCTATAATAGTATAACAACATCCCTCAATATTATATTTTCTCCTTCATGCAACTCGTTTATCTCTTCCTGAAACATTTCTTAATCAAAATTGCATGAAAAATTACTATCACCAACCTGTACACGATCAACAAAATTGAAGATGAATCTATCACTAATTTTTTTTCTCATTGGAGAGGTATTATCAACCAACTATAATTTTCTATCCTACAAACTAAGATTATATAATTATTCTCTTGTTCAAGCGCTAAGCACATATCATACACTCTACAAATCTGGTCATTCCATACATTTGAAAAATCCTTTACTATGGTCCATAAACTCGAGTCATGTGATCTTGAAGATGGTAGGGTTAAACTTATATCAAAAAATCCAAAACCTAAATTTTCATCCAAACCATCCTCTATCAATGAAAAATATAAATCATTAGCCAATGCAATCGTTGTCAAAACCTCTCCCAAAGAACATTCTACCACTGAATGCTCTCAACCTCAATGTAATTACACACCCATTGATGAATCATATGGCTTAGTATTCAACAAAATCCTTGTTGGAAACATCATTACTCTTCCCCTATCCATCTCATTGAAATGTTCATATCAAAACCCTCTTGGTATTGAGATAATTATTTCTGTAAATACCATAGGGTCAAAGGTCATGACATCTAAAGTTTTCCTTCATTTATAAATTTCCTTTAGGATCTCATACATAAAGGAGAGTGTAGTCTTTTATTTTACCAAACATCCAAAGGCACGCTAACACATCACTCAGCCAGAATTGAAGACTCACCCAAAGTGCGCAAGGATTTCAGGTCCCTCTTTTATGACAAATTTCTCAAGAATGTTAGCAAGCATGATGGTTGAAATCCATGATCAAGATCTAATACATCCCATACTAGTAATAAAGGAACCAGATCTAGGTATATAAGAGTCAAATCTAACATATAGCATAATGAACTTTAAACAAGCACAAATGTTAGATCTACTCTATAAGATCCGTTAAAAATATTATTCATAACTAGAATCCATCCACATAACTCCATTATATTAATCCACAAATAGTACAATAATTGAATACATCATGATTCCTCCATAAGATTATGCGCATGAGAAAAATAACATCATAACCTTACAATATAGTCTGATCTCTCATAGGTCATGTCAATCACTACATATTTATAGGGGTGGAGACTTTCCCTTCACCACCTAAGCTTCCTAAAAATAGGTTTCATGCAAAAAATAGCCATAGATCATTTACAAGAACAACCTAAGAGCATGCAAGATCTTCTAACAATAGATCATCTATAGATAAATTCAGTTTGAACTGTTAGTCTCCTACTCTAAAAATAGACACCTCCTGCATGAATCCTTCTCTAAAAATAGACTTTTCTTGAACTATAAGTCTTCTTGTGTCAATCTTATTTTTATACTTTGTTTGAATACCACTCCAAGTCTATCTTTATCTTCCTATTCCAAAACTGGCCAAGTGTTTATCCCTTAGCACAATCCTTTCTTTTCTTCTGTGCGCAAACCTTGTCCTCCTCATGCACATGTCCTCATTTGTGTTTCTTCTCCAATTCCTCCATGTGCAATAACATATTCCTAGGTACTTATTCATTTTTCTATGCTCAGCATTACCCCACACTAATGATGTTTTCTACCCTCGAAAACATTCGAATTCTCTAAGAAAGAGTAAAAGAATAAAGAATAAAAAACCTGTACCTGGCTTGTGCTAAAAGGATGAAAGTGTAACACCATCGACAACTGATATATTCCTCTTTTGCATTCAAGTGTTGACATGTGATTTTCTCGATAAAGATGTGTCATTTTGACTGTTGAAGATCATGCTTGATAAGGATAAATATTTTTTGTTCTTAAAAATCATTAGACTAAAATTATATGGGTATCAAGAATTCATTTTCACTTTGGAAAGATGAGCTGTAATCTGGCTTTAAGAGTTGTAGACTTATTTCTTCTTCTGACTCATCCTTAGATCAATTTCAGTGATCAAAGGAATGTTTCAAATATTCCTCATAGATTTAATGATAAATTGACGTTCAGTAGTTTAAGGGACATAGAAGACTGAACTTTGTATGATACTAATTCTTGGTCTTATTTGAATGTGTTTTCGTTCAGCTGTATGTTTGTGCTCAGGTATTTGGTGATTGATATTGGCAGGACATTAAGGACTTAAGAAAAATTTAATTCTCTAAGGATGAGTTCGGAGTCCTAAGAACCTACGGATTACCCTAATGGTAGCCTAAGATAGGTAAGAACACCTATGTTCTAGCTATGTTTACTTCCTAAACCTCTTATTCTAATTTGTGGGATTAGCATCCTAACCTAAGCATTGCGCTAAATGAATAAGAGAATGGGATTACTAAGGTATACTAGGTTACTTTTAGCTATTACCTAATACTAAAGGGTTATGAATTGAACCTAACCTAAGGTGGGAATGTTAATGGCAAATGTTTCAAGACCTATGTTGGTAATTGTTAAACTAACCCAAGTTCTATTTGAATTTATCCTAAACTATTAAGGGAAGCTAAGGGGTCGCATGTCTCAATGGTGATGGTTCTAATGGAATATAAATGAGGTGAAAGGTTTTAAATGAAGGAAGTACTACCAGATTTGGCAGGGGCTAGTAGACTTGGTAGAGGCTTATGTGGAAGCTCCACTAAAGGATGGAATTGTATTTTTGTATTGAATTGGCATTCGCTAGATTTAGGAGGTGGTGGCAAGGAAAGATAAGTGGGAATTTTAGAATGAATGGCATCTATGGAATTTATGAGCCTTGGTCTTTGTGTGCAAAGCGTCTTGGAAACTTAGAAGGTGGGTTTGTAGGAGATCATTTGGTTTTTCATGCATGACGGATTTTGCTCTACATGGAGTTAACTGGTTCTTCGAACCAGCAGTTTGACCTTCACTTCAAAGTTATTTTTGGTTTCTTTGGCCTATTTTTGATCGAAGGAAAGTATATGAGGCATAGGAGGAAAAGAAGTTTGATTGTTGATTTTCATGGAGGAGAAAAAGAGTTGGAAGCTCAGTTGGAAGTCTCCTTCGATTTGGTGGAAGCACTATCACACATGATAGGCTCTAACTATTGAAATTATTTGCATTCTTCTAAATGATTCATTAGAACAACTCTACTCTCATGAAATTCATGTTTTCATGTTTGTCTTGTTATTTTTGTTTTCTGGGTTTGCTGAATCTTTGTGTTGTTTGGATTTGTATCGATGGCGAAAAAATAGTGATGTTTGGAAACTGTCTTTTTGTGTAAGTTTTATGACTTGCATGCAATTGAAAATGTATTAGAAACTTTTTCTATATCTCTGTTCTACTCTCTAGATCTTATATTCAAAGTTAATGTGCTTTTAACTGACTTTCCTGACAATATAAGGATATGAGCTTAGGGAAACTTGAGTTCTATTTTATTTTGCTTTTGGGTTGCATTTTTTGGATGTAGAGTTGTGTTAGAACTTTGTGATTTGATGAAACTTGGGTTAGAGATTCATTTTTATTGGAACCATTGTTTGGGAAACTTATGCATTGCTAAACTATTATGTGGAGTTCGTATTTATCACTGTACTCTAGTGTAGTTCTGAACGTTTGTGTGAGAAGTTCGAGTTCATCTTTGTACTCCTATTTAACACTTGAGTGTTATGAGCTTATATTTGGGTCGATTAATTTGATTATGTTGTGGTATTTTGTATTAGCTTATCCTTTTATTAAATGGCTAAGCTTATAACACCTTATTTAAGTAACCTACTCACTAGGAGACTGGGTGAAAGCTTGTTTGAGTTATTTGAAATCTCTTTGAGATTTGGAACTGGTAATATCATGCTTAAGAAATGTAGAAATTCAGTTCTATGACTGTATCGACTTTTGGAGATGGTATGAGCATGGGAATTGGAGGAAGTGTTCTTTCCACTCTGTTTGAGGGAATCCTACATTTTGGGTTGACTGTATTGTATTATAACAAGTCACCATTGTCACAAATTCATGGTTGTGAAGTTTTGTTTGAATATTTTGTTCCTGTTGCTTTAGAGTTAAGACTAAGATATCTTCTGTATAAGGTGTTTTGGTTCTTGCTCTCCCTCTCTTCTATCTCATTAAATAAATTTGGGTCTTAATGGGAGATTTGGGTTATTACCTTGGACACAGGTTTTATATGGGAAATATACTTTCTCCATTCTATTGTTTTGTGCTTAGTTCTTTGAATCACTAACTATTTACTCTTTGTATTAATTGGTGAAACCTTCATGAGTCTTCAGTCTTGGGTTTGTGGGTAATTATGAACTTGATAATTTACTGTTTTGGGATGTTATTCTCAAATGATACTGTGATTGAGTCTTTGACTTCTTTTGAGAAAGAAATTATATATATATATATATATATATACATACACACACACACATATATATATATATATCTGTGTGTGTGTGTGTGTGTGTGTGTGTGTGTGTGTGTGTGTGTGTGTGTGTGTGTATTATTTTGAGATTAGTATATGGTTCGGGTATGCAGTATGTTTTCATCCTGATTTGGTTTGAAACTGTAACTTATTTGTTCTGAAGAACTAAATGATTTATCTTTGGTTCTTTCCTTAATTGAGTTACCATTTCTCTACCTTTGGATAAGCTCATTATTTGAACTGTACTATACTCGATTCCATTTCAATATAGTGATTTCATATGAACTTTTGGTCTACTTAGTTCAAACTACTAGTTGAATGATAGTATTTAAGTCGGTTCTACTGTTAAGAGAATTCATTCTTGTTTTATCGGTTGTTGTTGAGTGGTCTTGCCTAGTTTTAATTGGACAAGGGTAGGTTTTTCTCTTGTACTCTTTATCTTTGGGATGAACTTGAGTAGAGATTAACTCCTCTTGGGGATACTTTGGTTATGAACATTGGTTTCAAATCTTTTGATTGATAACTTCAATCATGCAAAATTGGAATTGGAATTGTATTTAGACTGTTTTGATTTCCTATACCTTCTTGTATTATTATGGAATTTTGTTTTGAAGTATATTCTAATGTTGAATGTGTAATATTGTTACCGAAAAAGGAATAGGTAATTCATGTAATGAACTTGGTCTTTCCTTCAAATGTAATAAGTTGGGTATGGTACACATTGGTTCTTTTTATTCTTTACTTCTGATTTAGTTGAATCATACTAGAATGAACCATGTTGTTTACATTTATTTTGTATCTTAGAAAAGATAAATGTGGCATTATATTAGGATAGAACTATGAGACAATGGGATGGAAAGATATGTTGTTGTTTACAATCCATTGATAGGATTAAAAAAACTTTAAGTTCTTAGGCAGATATTATTATTTATATTCTACTTCTCTCTTAAAAGTTGATCTAGATTTATTAATGTACTTCATTTCTGTTTGGTATCACTTATGTTGATTATATGATGTTTTTATTATCTCATTAAATTAGTGTTGCTTTAATGAAACAATTAGTGAAATGCACTTCATTTTAATGCTTGGTGTTTATCATGCTTAGTTCATTGAACTGGCCTGTGCTAGCTATTTTTGCAAATGGACAACTTAAGTGGTAAAAGAAGGCAAAAACTGATATGATACATTGGCTGATATATGTATAATTCTTAGTAAAGAATTTTGATTCATTCTTTTGTTGTATTGTAAAAGAAAAGTTTTATACTTTATAGAATGAGGGTTGTTGTTATGCAGTTGCCTAAAGTGCATAGTCTTGTAAATTTTATAAGTTGTAATGATGAATTACGAGTTGTGATTTATTTGTATTGGTTGTGTAAATTATCTCGTACTTTTATAAAGAAGATGAAAGTTCCATCTTGTTGATATTCTTTATATTATGTTATGCTTATCTTGTTATCTTTGATAAGATGGATAATGGGAATTATTTCAATTTCCCTTATAATGAAGCAACTTGTTAAGTTGCATAATACGATGTGTTTTATCTAAAAAATTTAACATAGTAATGTGTTGCATAATAAACATGAAGTAAGAACTATGGAGATTGGGAACAGTATACCCTAATGCTTAATCATTTAGAGGAAGAATCTTTCTCTCTCTCAATTGAATATAAACCTAAAAGGTTTGGAGATATGATTACTAATTATTATACTTCATTTTGTATGAAGTCTACTTTAGTTGGATATATGTGGTTGTTAAACCTTCCTAAAAATTAAGGTACATTTTAATGAAACTTATGATATCGCTATCCTATTTTGGTTAACGACTAGTTACACCATGAAAACAAACATTAACAGAAACCATAAGTTTAACGAAGTTCTTTAATACTCAAGTGATACAAGTATACAATAAGAACATATGGAGTGTTGTATTAGGGTTTGGCAGGATTAAAGTAATCAAGACATAATGCAAATTAATAATGTATTAACAATCTCCTTGGGGTATGTACATCTCGATGAGGTAGTTTTTGTAGGATGTTGGCACATGCCAATTATAGGGCTGTAATTTTTAGAAGACTTGGGTCTTCTTGAGAATACAACATTATAATTGACATGTGGCATCACCCTTCCACATTAATCATCTAGTTCTACACACAATAAGAACTTGGACTTGAACTTAGTTTCTCTCTAGGTCAGGTTAGTGGCATTTTAAGAAAGGAAGTAGCTTCCAATGGCTCAGGGTACCTTGGCACATCCAGTTGACTTAGGTCAACTGAGTATGCCCATTTACCCTAAGCCATTGTGAGCGTCTTCCTATAATAAGTTATGTTTCTAACTAGGGATAGGGTTAAACTTGGGACAAGTGGATTGATGGTAGTCAGTAAATACCAATCATGATAATAGAGGAGTGATTTGAAGGATGTATTCCAATATGACAAGTATGTCATCTACGAATAGTGACATACACAGTGTGTTGTAAAACTTTGACCAAAGTATCGCAAGTTGCTGGTTACATTGTCCTATGTCACCAAGTTTAAAACAATGTGATATCAGATGAATATTGGTAACAAATATTTAGATATGTTCTTTAAACAAATCACTTAGTACCCGGTGTAGGGTAGGAAAACCAAGTATACAATAAGTATTCAATACGTAAGATAACATAAATATATTGGTAGAATACCGAGTTATGACATGAATAGATCAGTGGATAATCATGTCATTTAAATTTGTATATGGTTATCTATTTGAATTTTATTGGCATGGAATGTTGTTCTAAATAATTATTTATTTAGAATAGAGGACATTATATATATATAAAAATCCTTATTTCTAAATTCTTAAATGGGAATGTTACAGAAAGAATTTTTCTACTGTGTAAGGAGGATAGGGAAATCCTCATTTAAGATTACCTCCATGGCATTCTATTCCTCCACTTCACTCTAATATTTTTAAACAAATCCCCAATCATGGCATTGAATTCATCAAATGTAAACTCTTCTCCCTTGGCCTTGATTGTTTTGACCATAGTTTCTAGTTGCTTGCAAAATTCTGTCAGCACGTCCATTTTGTGTGTAACCTGGGGATATAATTATTTCAACTTATTCTTAATAGAGGCCCTCAACATTTAAATTTCCTTAGTCTTCTTCTCCACCTCTGCTAGGATCCTATCAGGGTTTTCCCAATTTCCCTTGTTCTTGGTCTAGAAATCCTTCAGGTTCACCTTGTGTGTGGCTACTAGACAAATTTCCACACGATCCTGGTCTTTGCAGTTATCATATACAACCTCTTTCATATGATCCATGGTTTTAACTAACATGAGAAGCTCAATATACTAATTTATGGTCGCCTTGATTTGTTCCTTCTTGTGTTGATTTTTTCATGACATAACTTCTTCCGAAAACTCTAGTGCCAAGGGTTGTTTTTGCATTGTGATTATGCACATTAAATCCTCTGAACAATGGACAACCATCCCATATGCCTTTGTAGGGGGGGTTAACTCCATGTGTGCTAGTATGATAGAATCTGTTATCAACTCTTCCTTTTTATAAGCCTCACTCAACCTTCCATTTTCATCTTGTGGTTCAACCTTTAACTACACAATAATATGTTCTTTTCCCTTGATCTCCATATCTCTTTCAATAATCTCCTTATTCTTCTCTTCTAACTCCTTTTCCAATGATTTTATTTTCTTATTCCTCCCAAACAATCTGGAGTCTACTCTCATTGATACCTTATTCAATGCATTACACATTTGTTCATCATTTAATTGTTGAGAATCCACGACTGGATTTATCTCCTTGGAGCTCAGTGAAGTTCGCGTATCTAACAATGCCCTTGTACTAACTTTGAAATTTGGTTCATTAACATGGGACTCAAATGCCTAGGACAACATCTTTCTCATGTGTGGAAATGCACCTTCCTTATCAAAATATGACCAATAGAAAATTTGGTCTACTGATATTGTACTCTGGTAACATGCACACAATAATTTGTTGGGATCTACATCATAGGCCATATTAGGTCCTTAAAGAATGTACGTGCACCTAAACCCATGTGCACACCTTCCAGAACACCTACCAAAAAACTTGTTTCTCCTCTCAAACTTCTAACTTTCTCTTTTCCTTCTTCTTCGTCCATGTTGCACTACACCTCTTGATCAATCAAGTGTTGTATAATACCAACAACTTTATGTTCCACATAGGTTTCTAACTCTAGGCCAAAAACACCCATAGTCTCTTACGTATTGGTCCCGACCTCTTCTTATCCATCCATTTATTCCTCTTGATTGTCCTCCGAAGGCATGCTCCATTCCTCACTAGACTCGCGCAAAGTGTACATAAGGGGTTTATCCTTAGGGTCCCGTTCTTCCTCTTACCCTTTTTCTTATTCATGCTTTAAGCTCTCCATCTTTTGTGAGTTAGAACTCTAATCTATCCATTATTTCTTCACCACCATATACTTCTTCCTCCTACATGTATAAGTTCTCGTACCTACACATTTTTCCTTTGTCCCTGTGTCCTGGCCTTTATGCACACTCGGCATCCTTCTCGTTGTAGGTGTATCATTCCTACGTATCTTCTTTTTCTATACCTTCCTTCATGTTGAAGGCTCTGATAGAATACTCATAACATCTTCCACATATGCACCTTCAGCAAACTTAGGTCACAGATGAAGATATAATAATGTTGCAACTATCTCAACAATCAGTATTGAAACAAGTTTGAGCATATGTATGTCACGTGAGACATATCTTTCCACATCGGCACACTTATTTTGGTAGAGCAAGGTATGACACATCTCAGGATGATCCTGATCTACCTCACTTAGATCAAATCTTAATTTATTCACCTCTTTAAAAATTTTTACCATGCTTTGGAAGTATTGTGTGGTGAATACAAATGGTATATTGCACCATGGGCATTTCATCCCATTAACTACAGTGAACCTACCAATATAGAAATGATGGTATACTGCAAACTTAGCCTCATCCATCACCAAAGCTAGTAGTTTTTCTATAATCCTCCATTATTCTCTGAAGGCATCATGCATGTGTTTATACCACTTATCAATGAGCGCCATATATGTTGTTGTCATAGTTTCACAAGTATATGTAATAAACATTTTAGCTGGGGATGATTCTTCTTCAAGGTACTCCCATATTCTATCCTTAGGGCCATCAAGCACCCCTATCTCCAAAACTAAAATCAAAAGAAGGATAATTCCATACATTATTTTATCCCCATCCCACACAACATTGATAATGTCTTTTTCTATAAAAGTCAAGATGTTATAGATGATTCCTCCATCTATCGTTTTACATATATATATATATAACCATATTTTGTTCACTTGGGTTCACCTCTCCTGACCAATTATCTTTGTAAGAAGTGTGTAGCCTTCTTCATCACTGGGTTATTGATATTTGAAATATCAAAGGTGTGCCAACCCTTCTTGTATTCATACTCCTTGGTTGTCTTCTTCATAGATTTTTTTTCACTCAGATCATAGTCAAAAGAGTTACTGGTGAAAATAAGTCCATTACACTTATTGATCACTTGTGGGGTTATGCACATTTTACTCCTCACAAAATAGAATTAGTCCTTGTGGATGTTAGAGTAGGTATTTACCTTATCTCATGTTCACCTAGGTACTTTATTTATCTTTATTATATTTATCCTCACCCACTTATGTGTGTGGATATTTATTTTATCTTATTTAGATATTAGGAGATATTATCTAGTTGTTAGGTATAGTTCTTTCCTTGATCTATGGTATTGACTAGATCCTTGATGTCTAGTTGTCTCCTAAATCTATGGTCTTGACTAGTTCTTTGATGACTAGTTATTTCCTTGATTTATGGCTTGATCTACGACCTTGACTAGTTCTTAGATTGTTATTCCTTGCCTATTTAAGTAAGGCCCATTCTCATTGTATTGCATTGAGTTCCATAATAATATATGATATTGCTGCTCTCTTTTTTTGCAAAGGTTTTATGTAAAGTTATTTTGGAAAATTGATTTCATCTTATTGATTGTGGTGTTTGATTAGCATCTGTGTTCTTGGCTTAGTACGATCTGGTTATTATTCCTTTCATTGGACATGTGACATCATCCCTTGGTATAGGCACTCAGGCTTCCCAAATAATGGAAGCTTGTATACTGCAACAATCTGGCCTTCTCCAGTGCTTTCTTTATTGAATCATCAAACACAATATTTTCATCAGCCATTCTCTCCTCTGTAGTCCAGACTAGCTCCAATGTCATGTCCTTTTCAGCCTGATCAGTTCTATGGTTATAATTACTTATAAACATACTCTTTATGTTGGATGTCCAATCATTTCCTAACAGTACCCTATCCGGGTATTGCATCTCTGAGTACTACTCTTTACTGAAATTCACCGCCATGTTTTGATTTTCTCTTCCTTGGCCCCTTTTCTTGATTGGTGTGGTTTATTCCCTTCTTAGTGCCATTTCTCTTGTGTACATTCAATATTATACCTTGTACCTTTGTCTTTTTACCCCTTCAAGTTCTCTGTCACACTCTTCTTGTGAACCATATACTTTGTGCCCTAGTTTTGTGAAACCCTAACTAGAGAACCATTTTCTTCTTGTTAACTTCACACTCCACATCTCAAACCACATAACCTCCTTTACCAACTTGTTCTTTACTCATATGTGTCCCTTGTCCAATCTAGTTCGTAAATATTTAACTTCATACATGATTCTTCAAAATTTCTTGCAAGGATTCCCTAGTTCGCAAGAGCTCTTTCATAAATCATCACAAGTAAATAATTAATTACCATGACCCTTTATTTATATTTTTTCATTTTTTAGCCACATTAATTACATCTCCACCTACCATTATACTACCACAATAAATGAATTTTTCCCACTTTTCCAACTTCCATGCACTTAACATGCATGCTCATCATGCACTTAAACTTATAACCTTCTAGCACACAAACTACCATGGCAACAAAACTCCTTTCATGTGCTCCCAACACCGAATCATATGACCTTATACACCTCAATCCTTATAGTTATACATGTTGTTTCCTACCTCACACTGTACTCTACTCTACCTGTACATGGATTTCCCTCTAGCATTAACCTGTTTTCCCCCATAATTATGACCACCATCTTCCAACAACCAATATCACCAACCATAAGTGCTCTCTTTATCTATAACATTTCACTTTAACTTTGTATTTCCACCCCACACTAAAGGTATGTGTGGTACTCTGCACACGAAATCACTTATAATGTAATCAGCTACTGGCACACAAGTGCGCAACACAAAACTAAATTGACAAAGCACAACAACGATGAAAGGAAATACATTAAAGGGAAACCTAAACTAAATGGAAACACTTCCTTATTACAAACACCAAGAAGAATTATTTATAGTAGGGCTTCAGCCTACTCCCGTTGAAGTAACCGGGCAACCGTGTCCCAGACAACACCTGTAACTCAAAAGAACCTGAATCAAGTATGTATGTCAAAACATACGGTCCCAACAAATTCACTTTGATCTTTCCAGGGTGGCACAAAAAATTTGAATCATAAAAAAGAACCATCCATCCAACTTCAAGCTTTTTTTCATTTATATGCCTATCATGCCAAGTCTTCTACCAGTTATTTTGTCTTCTAACTCCATCATGTTATAGCATGCCATTCATCCAACTACATCAATTTGTCAATATGTTCTTCAAGTGATTTCTCATCAACTAAACCTCTTGTGTGCGCAATACATAGAGAAGGTAACATGAATTCTACAAGTAAAACAGTCTCCGTGCCAAACACTAACTGAAAGGGTGTGGCTTTGTTCAATATTTTATAATTTTTCATGTATGCCCAAAGTACAACAGAGAGTTTATCATCCCAATATTTCCTTCCAATATCAAAAATCTTAGTCAATGTATGTCCCAATACTTTTTTGAAAGCCTCAGCAATTCCACTAGCCTATGGTTTATAGGGTGTTGTTTTATGGTGTGCCACAATAAATTCTACTAATAGTATCTTGATGGTATCATTAAGAAAATGAGTACCCATATCACTTATCAATGGGAATCCATACCTGTTGATAATGTTATCCCATAGAAATGTTGTTTTTGTGTAATCCTTTGTAGGTGTTTCTTCTACCCACCTTGTAAGATAATTTATACAAGTTATAATTTAGCACGATCTAGTCCTACGCATGGGTGGGGAAATAGGACCCAAAAAGTCAATTACCCACTTTTCAAAAGGTTATGCACTCACCTTAAATGCATTTCATCTCTATGCCCAAGGTTTTGAAGGTGCTGACAATGATAATAAGCCTTACAATATTCATTATATTCCTTATATAGTGTTTCCCACCATAGGCCAGCCAATAAAACTTTGCACGTGGTAGCATCTCCTGCATAATGTCCACCTGCAATCCCACCATGAGTTTCCTACATAATAGCTTTATGCTCATGTTCAAGTACACATTAGCACAAAACTTCATCCTAGCCTAGTTTGTATAATTCTCCACTAATTAACATATAGGGCATGACATGTATGGTCATTTCTTTCTTCTCTAAACTCTTCATCCCTTCAGTTGCCACACTAGTTCGTAAAAATACAACAATATATTCTTAGTTAGAGGGCACATGGTTTATCCTGAATAATTGCACATCTGGCATTTTATCCTTAATTTTAAGCACGTCCTACCCTAAAGGAATCCTTGATAAATGATCTAGTAAAAAATTTCTCTTGCCTATATTAACCACCACTGTAAATTCAAATTCCTAAAACAACAGAATCCAACAACATATGCACCCCTGTAAAATGAGTTTGTTCACCAAGTAGTTAAGTGCCATGTGATCTATATAGAAAATAAAAGGTGTTGCAAAAAATTACTTTCTGAACTTATGCAGCATGTTCTTATCCCATTTTAGTGATTCTAGCTAAAATGAGGATAACCATAGAAATTTTTGAAAAAATTGACTAAAGTACCCATTTGAAGAGTGTTTCGGGTTTTTGGGTTTCAACAACATGAAACATGTTATTTACATGCAAGATGCTCATTTTTTCCCGAAACCCGAAACCTGATCCAACTCCCTTGTGTCGGGTTTACAGAACTCCTAAGCATAAAAACATGCATGATCACAAACATGTTTCATGTCACATGTCTTCTGAACCCCGAAACCCGATCCAACTCCCTTGTGTCGGGTTTACAGAACCTTCAAACATCCCAACATATCACACAGTGTGTCGGGTTTATGGAACCTTCAAACATCCCGACATATCACACAGTGTGTCAGTTTTGCAGAAAATCCAAACATGATGACATGGCATTCATGCCGAGTTGTAGGGTAGTTGGTACACATGTCAAGTGAGATGTAATAAATGTAGGGTCTTTATAAATAGCTACATTTACACGTCATTTTTACCTTTTATGATTTTAATTGCGTGTATTTTTCTCCTGCATGCTCTCTCAGCCTCCGAACCTGATTTAATCTCGTGTGATCCATTTTCAATTATTTTTCAAATTCCTTGAAGGTATTTACTCTGTCTTTTGATGGTGAAGTTTTGTTAAAAATATTTTTTTGATTTCCTTTGCATCTTTTCCTTATTTCCCATCTTTCTTTTTAGGTTTAGGGTTTTTGGGTTTTTCTTCTTATTTTTGAGTAATATTCCAGTAGAAATCATGGTTTAAAGGTGCACCCTTAGGGTGTTTTTTTATTATATTCCTGTGAATATGCCTTTTGAATTTTAAAAGAAGAGAAGAAGAAGACAAAATTTTGAACTGTTGAGATGGCCGGAAAAATTCATGACCGGACATCTCAAAAACCTGATCCCTTATTTTCGGGCTTTGCAGGGTGTTTTACATCTCCTACTTCCCGCATTGTGTTGGGTCTTCCAAAGTGTTGGGCATCTAACATCTCCCTGCATCTAACTTCTAATGTGTCGGATCTGGCGGTGTGTTTTACATCCTCATTTTTCCGCAGTACTTTGGGTTTCATCAAGTGTCCAACATCCTTGGTTTTCCGACATACACGGCTGACTGTCGGTGTTTGTAGAGTGTCCAACAAGACCTAATCTTTGACACGTTCTCTCCAGTGTGTCAGGTTCCAACAGGTGCTTTGCAATTCCTTAAACCTAGGTAGTGTGGCAGGTCTATGTAGTTGTTCAACAAGTTTTCAAACCTGAAGTGTTTGAACCAGAAGTTTTCAAAGCATTTTTCCTCTAAGAATCCTCATGTTGGATCTTGGTTCATCACAGGATAAGTCAGATAAATTAGGGAAGATGAAATACAAATTCATGAAGGTGGAGTCCCCTTCCTACATTGATTGTAATTATGACATCCGGGATACAAAACTCGTAAATGTAGACATGGAAAACTTTTAGAATAGAGTCAAGAGTTCTTCCCAAACCTCCTAGATGAAGTCAATAACTGGCAGTGGTATCCCTCTTACAACAAGATTCCCCATGTTTGCTCATTGCCCCAAGTTCATCTTGGCATGTGCTTCAAATTATGACTCTACCTCTCATTTAGTGATAAATCAGGCGGGAGAAGTCATAGTCAAGTTAGACGGAGATTACTTCAATGACCTTATCAAACTATCTAACTTTGAGGAGTATGGGGACATAGATCTCAAGTCAGCCCAGAAATCCTATGAAAAAGATCAGGAAGACTATTAAACATGTGAATAATAAGTTTTTGATCAAAGCCAAGCTGGCTATTTTCAAGTTTCCAAGACTTGTTCCTAGAAGGTTCTTCATTCAAGAGATCAATGATATCATTACTCTATTGAGTCAGGTTTTTGGATTCCCTGAGTCAAATTTTTTCTAAGGATGGATGTACCAATTCATGGTCATCATTAAGAAAAATCAACATGGGATTGATTGGGGTAGTCTTATCAGTGACGAGATAGACTCCCAGTTGAAAACAGTCTTGTCTACAGGGAAGTTTTATATGTCCTCATATATCACCTATGCAGTAGCTGGTATGAGGAACTATCATGGATAAAAACAAAAGGGAATAAGGTAGCTGAACACATCTATCAAAATTTTCCTTAGCTAACAAGGAAGGGTTCTGAGGACCAATTTAGAAGAGTAAATGATTCCTTCTTTTATGAGAACATTTGCAGGATGAACCCTGAACTAAGGAAAACAAGAGTCTCTGATGAGGCATGCGCCGAAGTTTCAAAGTGGGGTTGTGTCTTCTTACAATTTAATAAGTTCACATATCTTCGAGTAGTCATGTATCCAGGTGATCCCTTTTGATTTCCTAGATCCAGGAGATAAGCTGGTCCTAATGGAGTTGGTCAGGTAATTGTTGGATTTTCACAAGTTCCTACAAAGTAAGCACAAGGTCATCATATCCATCCCAATTTCTATTGGAAGGTATACCTGCTCAATGGTGGAAAAATCCAAGAACATAGTTCATGAGCTTCAAGATAAGTTAAAGAAGCACGTGAAGCCCAGAGATGGTTTCAACTTTAAAGGAGTTCTTAAGTCATATGGAACCATGTACTTACATGTGCCTAGCATAGAAGACATCTGGGTTGATCTTCATGATGAAGTCGCTATCCAAAAAAAAGCATCATAGCAGATTAACACTTGAAGAAATCCAGATACTCAAGCTTGCTGACATCCCAGAAGGTACTAGTGACAATGAAAGTGTTTTAGATCCTTCATATAATGGACTGAATGAGGACCAATATGTTTTCCAAGATATTGATTGGTCTATCAGTGAAAGGCTTCTATCGCAGATAGATCAGCTCCAATTCTCGCACGCACAAAGGCAAGGCTCACCTTTTGGGGAATGAGTTGCAAGGAAGATAGTTTTCCAAATTTGATTGATTTGGAAGTGGGACCCTCCAAAAAGAAAGAGGACAAGAGATCTTCTAAGAGGCCTATAAAGGTCAAATTTGTCAAGAAAGGAGGAGAACAAGAAACCTCTTTAATTACCAATCCATTTTAAATGGTGAACGTACCAGAATCACCAACACCACCAGAAATTGGGGAAATATCTTTGGAGGTAGAGGTGAGTCAACCTCTAATTTCACCATTTGCTAATAGCTCAACAAAAGTAAGTTTATCCTTTACTCCTTAGGCTTTGGCTTTAAGAGTTACACCTCCTCCTTCACAACCAGTTACACCTCCTCCTTCACAATCAGTTGCACCCCATCCTTCATGACCACTTCCACCTCATCTTTCTCCATCTTCTTCATTAGCCATGGCCAGCATTTTCTCTAGACTCTCACCTCTCTCTGCTAGAACTAAGGTGATCATAGATATGACTCCTCCTTCTACACCTCTTTTCACTGAATCCACTGCCACACTTGTGACTATTCCCACTCCACCTGCAAGTGTAACCCAAACCCATACAATAGAAGAAACTTCCTCTGGCACACCTCAATGGTTGCTTGAGAAAACTTCAAGGAAAATGAAGGTGGTAGTTTTGATACTGGCCTTCGATTTCAGCTCACTCAAGACTTCTACTCCTATATCAGTTAAGAAACCCAAAATAGTTTCAAGGGTTTTAGTAGATGCTTTGGGACACAAGTTTGTAGAGATTTCCACTCCCAAAACTGACAATGCCAAAGAGGACATAGTAGCCTCTGACTATCAGATAATCAGGGTTGATCTAGGAAAGATGATGGCAGAAGGAGCACAACAAGATGCATGATATGAACATGCTATGTCAGAAGTTAAAGGAAACAAAGGAATGCATGGATGAGCTTAAAGAAAAAGTGGAGTAGTTGAATGAAGTATTACTTAATCTCTCAAAGCCTCTCGATTCAATACCATCATCCTCTACTCCTATTGGGTTTGATTTCTCATTAGTACCCATGATTGAAAGGATTAACGAAAAGGGGAGAGTGGTCGATGAATGGATCCAAAGGATGTTCCAGTAGGGAAAAGAAGTAATCCAAGATACTGGGGAAGTCTACCAATCTTTGGAGGATATCAAAAAAGATGGGAAAAAAATGGATGATGAGTTTTCTTCAGAAATTAGGAACCTAGAGTTGACTCGCAAAACTCTCCAAATGCTAAAACAAATTCCATCCTGCATCTTGGTCGAAGAGGGCATCATACCACATGTAGATAAACATTTCCAGCTGACCAAAGCCATCAGGTTTAGAATAAATATTCTTAATGAAGCTTGCAGCAAGTTGAGAGAATCAAGAGAATAATTGATCGATGGCAAGAGTGACTTAGAAAAAGAGCTGGTCAAAATATGTGCGAAAGTATTGAGTGGATATTTATGCATCTTACCAATTGATGATCTTTTCAAACAAGTCCAAGAATCAATTCAACATGAATCAACCCACGGATTCAACATGGAAATCATTGACAGGTTTGTGAAGATCGAATGTTCTTTGGAGACCCTGAGGAAACTCAATAAAAGATTGAAAAAGCTTCCCAACAATGCTAGCGATACTCAGGAAACATGTGAAGTTCTAAGTGATCATTCCACCGCACTAGATGAAAATGAAATGCAAGGTATAATCCAAAATTTCTAGGAATTTCGGAATAAGCAAGATTTTTTGGAAGAAGAGAAAGATGATGACTCAGACTAAGTGCAATGTGACATGTCATTTCAATCTTGAAATTGACATGTCTTTTTCATTTTTGTTTCATCATATAGGAAGCAAATTTTGACTTGGTCTCCTGCGTGAGAGTCAAGCAAAATAGAACTCTTGTTAAAGACTATTTCCTAGGGTTTATCCTATTTTCTCTCTACTCTTTTATTATAAATAAGGGATGCTTATGCATTCCAAAGGGTTGAGATTTTTTGAATATTGAGAGCTATTGTGAAGAAGAAGAACTTTGTATTTTCTTTCAATCATTCAAGGAATAGAAATTGATGTTATTTTTGTAAACTTTGTGTTGTGAGATTCATTCATCTTAAGATATTGTTCTTATGTTTAGGATATTAAGCTATTATCTGTTTAGTATTCTCAATTATTTTGAGCATTTCAAACAATACATTACATTTGTTATGTAGAACGTGTATGATTATTTTGTGATCTGTGTTTACTCGAAATAAAATACGTTTCTGTCATTTCCTTTCAATTTTGTTTTCTTTCCAATCCACTTTACTTTGAAAGAAGAAATATTTCCATCTACTATGGGTATGGATTATGGGATTCTATCCTAACCCCAATGGTTAGATTAGTGTGAATATGGTACATATCATTTCTGTTGTGTTTTAGATTAGTAATAAATAGGCAGCCTCACCTGTCTTTGAGGAGGGATTTTATCCCATGCACTATGGTTGAACCTCATATTTTGTCTTGAAAAAATATCCGACCAACACATGTAGATCATGGAAAAGGCCTCACACTCTCATCCTCCCCTGGATTAATCCTTTGTAAATGATCTGGTCCAAAATTTCTCTTTCCTTGCTTAACCACCATTATAAAGTCAAATTCCTAAAACAATAGAATCTAATGGCATATGCACCCCTGTAAAAAAAGCTTATTCAGTAAGTAGTTAAGTGTCATGTGATATGTATAGAAAATAAAGGTGTTTCTAGCAAGTATTTTCTAAACTTATGTAGCGCGTAGATCATGGATAAGGCCTCGCACTTTTTAGTTGTATATTTTTTTTTAGCTGGGGTCAACTTCCTACTTGAAAATCAAATAGGATGATCGAAAATACCTTGTCCAGGCTTGGCTAATACCACACCAATGGCCATGCCAGAAGCATCCACATGCACATGAAAAGGTTTTTTTTGTGAAGGAAATATTAGAATAGGTATTGTACTAAGCCTTTGCTTCAATGTCTTAAACAGACATTGTTGTAATTTACCCTAATGGAACTTACTTTAGTCTTTAATAATTCTTCCAAGGGTGTGTCAATCCTAGCATACCCTTTGATAAAATTCTAGTAATAGCTTGTGTGCCCCAATAATCCATGCACCTCACTCTAGTTAGTAGCTTCATCTAAGCCCAAAATAATAGCAACCTTAGTAGGGTTTACCAACAAGCCTTTTTTACAGATAACATGCCCCAACAAGGTCCTAAAGGGTGTAGCAAAACTACACTTCTTAGTTTTTAAGAAGATTCTCAACTGTCGAAACCTCTCAAACATAAGTCTTAAGTTGTCACAATGATTTTTAACTAGCCCATAAACTGTCCAATCATCTAAGTAAACCTATAAAAACTTATGAATGAAGTCTTGGAATGCTTGCACAACAATGCATGAAAATACTACAAGCACATTATTCAATCCAAAAGGCATAACTATGTATAGAAACTTCCCCACTTAGTGTTGAAAGGTGTCTTCTCTTAATCCCCTTTAGCGATCCACACTTGATGATACCTAGAAAAACCAACAGTGAAGGAGTAGATCTTGTGTCCTGTAATGCCTTACAAAATCTCCTCTATAAAAGGTGTGAGAAAAGGGTCTATTACACATGCAAAATTCAACTCCCTATAATCCACACAAATTTTTATCCTTCCATCCTTCTTAATACTTATCAACATAGGGCTACCCCACTCTGACTCCTAAATGGGCTCAATGACCCCAAATTTCAACATCTTATCAATCTCATCCTTTAAATTGACACACATATTAGGATTCATCCTGTAAGGCATCTTCCTAACCAGGCACACAACTTCCTTTAATTTGATCCCCATCTCACCCAAAGAGTGATGTACCCCTTTCAACCGATGATATCCTCTAGGAAAAGAGTCATGGAAGTCACACAACAACTCAATTATCTTTACAACCTTGGAGTTATACCAATAATCACCAATGATGGCCTGTTGGGCCTTAGATTATTGGCTAAGTACAAGAAGGCACATGGGAATGTAGGACCTATTTGAATAAGGGCATGCAAGGTGAAGGTGCATAAGGAAAGGTTCTAGTAGGGTTTATCAGAACACACAGTGCACGCATGTAAGACAAGACATGTTTTGGGACTTATCCATATTTATAATTTGAGGAAGCACACGAGAAAAGTGTGACCAATCTAGCATGTGGAGTGGATAAAGTGCTAGCTTGATAGTTGTAAGATCAAGAAAGGTAAATTCCATGCATGCGATGGAAAGATCCAGAAAGACATAATTTAAAGGAGTGGAAAGCTTAGATCAAATGAAGCATGCTCCATTGGAGGACCACATGGACACTTGGAAACCAATATGTTATCTCAGGAAGGCATGGCGATGGATACTAAAGCTATATATGGAGATTCTTGAGTAGAAGAAGATGGAGACAAAGAAAAAGATAGAGAGGGAGAGGGAGAGAGGGACAAACACCAATATCAGTCTCATATAGCACTAGATAGGTGAAGCCCTATAGGAATAATGCAATAACCTTTGGGTTGGGGATAGGAAAATTGTAGGAGTGATGGCATATCTAGAGGGATGGGTCTGTAACAAATTTTATATTATGGAAATCACATTTTAGGTTCCTAATGCATGACTCTGATCTGCATTGTTATATTGGCATGTTATGGTCTTAATGAATGTAATGTAGTTACTAAACTTATTAACATAAATATAATGTTTTATACTAAATAATATATGTGGTTCATGAGCATAAACCTTAGTGCATTTCCTTTGTGTTATGAATCAGTTCTATATTTTGTTTGATACTTCTCTTTATTATCTGAATGGATGCATTGATATAATAACTCATTATAGGCTCTTAGAATGAGTACATGGTTCTTTTCTTTCTTGAATCTAAATTTGTCATTAAGGATGTATTCTCACAAGACGCATAAAAAGGAGGGGCTCAGTGCTTGCGCATGCCTCAGGTGAGCATCCAGTTCTTGCTGGGTGTGTTATCCTATAAAATTGACAAGGGAAATTTTATAGGTAACCATACCAAATTTTTTGTTTTGGTTCCCCACCGAGGTCCCTTAGTGTTTGAAATGGCATAAAATCCCTTTCCAGAGAATCCAGTTTTTCGAACTTAGTCATTCAGTCTTTTTTTGGCTGGGCGCAAATTTTATACACACAACATCAAATGAATTTACGCCCCCTTCTATTCCTTTGGTGCATCCTTTAGAGTGTTGACATTCCAAATGTTGCACCTTCCCATGATGCACCCTTCTCACCTGCGCCAAGGCACATGCACCATCTTGTTGACATTCAAAATGTTGCACCAAAGCGCTGAAAAGGTAATGTCGACAATCCCTAATCCATGCCAATGGCGTAAATATTTTCATGTTGGCATATGTTTTGGTGTGCCTTACAAAAAATTTGGTGGCACATTTATTACACCTTTTGCTATATATAGGTGCATCCGACCTGTCATTTTCATGATTGAAAAAACATGAAAAAGTTAAATCCTCTGCACCTGTTAGTGCTCCTGTTATCCCTATGTCGGTTTACATCACATTCGTGGACCCCACATCATTTCTTCCATCTTATATATTCCTGGTAAGTGGTCCTTGCTCTTCTTTTGTTGTTGATTGTGGGGTTTTTGTGTTATTTTTGAGAGGTTGTCATTGTTAAAAACAAAGAAAATGAACATAAGAAATAATACAACCCATACACGTTTTCAAATCAAATCTCCCCCCAAACCAGTTTTTACCCTCCTTCCAGATCTGCTAACTAGGAAGGCCTTACCTCAGAATGAATTCCTGATCCTCTTTCCTCTGTTCCCCTCACTATTAAAATCTATGTTGAAAGAGGCTAAAAAACCACAAACCTGTCCAAAAGGGTAAAAAATCTAAAGTTATCACAATTTGGAACCACGTCTTTTCTTTGGCACAAAAGCCATCCCTGTTGCACAAAAAATAGTCACACCAAGGGGTGCACTGTCCCCACCTACAACACACATCTTTCCCTCACCTTATGAAAACCCAAAACCCTAACATAGGCACAAGCGCAAAACCACCTGCACCAATATTTGATGTCATGCAGACTCTTCCTGCACCGCGCCAAAAGCTAAGAACTGGCACACCTTAACTCAATGATGCATCATTTGAACCTACACCCCCTTGGTGCACCACAACTATTTGTAACATGTACCATATTTGTGCCAATGGTGCATCCTGCAGTCTTGCAACACAAAAATATTTTGCACCTTTTCAAAAACCCTTCATATGGCGCAAGTGCATATCCTTTGACATCAACATTGAATGTTGTGTGTAGTTTTTCTGCGTCTGGTGCCCCTTTGCACATGTTTTATCCATGCAACACTCTCCAGTCATGCACCTTGCTTTTTTAACCCTGCAGCCTGCAATAGAATTGCACCTTGCACCCAGAGGCTTGTAAATTGATAATTTTTCATTATGTAAAGCTTTGATGGATGATTTAATAGCTAACATGGCTCTTCTGCGATGGACTTCCCTCCTTCTTTTAGATCAGTAGTTGAACCCAGATTCACATATGTCTTCATCAAGTAAGAAGCCAACCAAGTCAAAGGGTAAGGCCAAACTCATAGAGGAAGAAATGAATTACAAATACCAAAGGGTTAGGATGCCCGAGTCCCTTGCAGAGTGTGACTTGGACATCAGGGATTCAGAACTTGGCCACATTGATATGGAGGACTTCTGGGCTAGAATCAAGAAGATCAAATTAGTCGGTAGTGGTTTACATTTCAGTGGGGTAATTCCTATGAGTGCGGTAAACAATGAGTTTATGGTGGTGGTGTCTCGCTACTACAATAAAGACACAAGATGTGTCGAGAATGAGAAGGGTAAGGTAATAATCAACCTCACTACCTGACACTTTGAAATCATGTTGGGTATCCCCCACCACCGGCATTTTGTGGTAATAATCAAAGAATACTGTATAAAAGCATGGAATGAGAATGAGGACAAATGCATGTAGCTTATGAACGAAGTGTATCTAAAGAACAAGAAAGTGATAACTAGGTGACTGTAGGTTATTCATTGCAGCGACTTCTCGGAGGAGTTGAGTGAAACCGTCACCTTCTTGAGTAGGGTATTTGGGCTTCTTGATGCCCATTATTTTCACAAATGGATGCTCAGGTATCTGGAAAAAATGAGAAAATGTTCCTGATCAACGTTTTGAATGGGCAGAGATCATCAGCAGCACTATCTCTGAGTAGCTTCAACAACTCTCAACAATGGGGAGGTTCTACATGAACTCCTTCATGGTTTACACTGCTACCTCTGAAAGAGACTATCCAGCATTGAGTCGATGTAGGGTGTGGCCCCAAGTAAGAATATATGAATATTATCCAGAGTTGAGACTGGAAAATAGTATTGCGTAATTCAGTAAGATCAATGATGCCTTCTTCTATGGCATCATCTATCTATTGAGGCCCAATATGACTCATGTTCAAATGACCAAGAGCATGGTGACTACCACAGAGAAGTGGGGAGCATTATTTACATAATTCCCCACTTTCAGTTATCTCAGAGCTGCCAACTTCTTGGGGGAGCCCACCAAGTTACCAAGGTATGCGGGACCAAAGATGATCCTATTGGAGCTGTCTAGATAGCTTATCACATACAATGAGAAGTGTTTGAAAAGAAAGAAGGGTGGAACTCCATTCACCCTCATAGTGGGCAGGTACACCTGCACTTCTCATACAAAATCCTAGGAAATGTTTACGGAGCTGGAGTTTCTCAACTTAAAACATAATTTCCCAGAAAGGCCGACCTTTGATCCTCACAATTTCCTTCCAAGGGAAAAGCTTGATCCAATTCACGTCCCACAGATCAAATATATCTACATCAATCTATACCAAGAGGTCAAGCTCAAAAGAAAGAATCACTCCCGCCTGGCCCTGGTAGAGATCATCTAGTATGGTGTGGCCGTTGTCCTGAAAGGTTTCCAAACGATTGATCAAGAAGTTGATCAGGTCTATCTAGATACGGACGGGGAAAATTGGCCATTTTCCAAGATTGATAGAACAAAAGCACCTCAGACTATTGAGGAAAGGGTTAAAGGCACTCTGCAATGCACAAAGCATTGGTGCAGGAAGAATGGTTTCATTTACCTTGGGGTAGAATTCACCATGTCTCCTTTAGGTGATGCACCTGCTAAGCCAAAGCACTTGCCAAAGGGCAAAGGGAAAGACAAAGAGGGAGAATCAAGCACTGCTCAGGAGCAAGCTCTTGAGAGTCCTCCTTTCTGCTGCCAGGAGAATAGGTAGTAATCCTGGTATCCCCTGAAAAAGAAGAGGCGGTACAAGTGTTCCAACGGGCACATCCACTTAGGATGTTGCCACTGTTGTAACTAGCAAAGTTCCTACCGTGCTAGTCTCCCGCTCCTCCTTCCCCTCCTCACATCACTCAAGCAACCACTCCTTTGGTTATGTCTTCTCCCCCCATCTTCTATTGTTCCCCCTTCCTCTTCCTCCATCTTCTCTTCCCTCATGGATCTATCCCCCAACATTTCTTCCCTCATCTCTCAGATCCCTTCCACCCCCATGGTTTCCTCTCCTACAGTAAGTCCTACCCCTATGATCATTGGAGAGTTGGCTTCTTTTTCAATGCCGCCGCCAAGTGTCTCGATGCATTTCCCCATGTCCACTATGGCTGCTCCTTCTTCCACCTCCATTCCCTCTTCTCCCTCTGGTCCCACTCCCTTAAGTCCAGAATGGATCTCCAAACACCTGAGCCAGCACAAGAGGAAAGTCCCCATTGCACCTATGGACTTCTCCATCATCCCAACAAAAGGAGCTAAGAAGCAAAAGCCAATAACCCGCTTCTCTCAGAGCGCTTCAGGTGAAAGGGTTATGGAGATCATATACCTTGATCCCACAATGGATAAAAAAGATTTGTCTCCTACAAATTATACAGTGACACAAGTCACAATGGGAACGTCCTTAGAAAGCCTGCAGGGAGAGGCCCTATCCGTAGTGGATGCCCTTCGCAAAAAAGCTTCAGGAAGCAAAGGAAGAGAAGAGGATAGTGAAAGAACAGAACAAACATCTTCTCCAAGCCCTACAGAAAATGGGCAATGCACCTCCTATAGCTGCCACTGAAACTCCTGAAGCCCTTAGTCAGGAAAAGAGAAACGAGTACGCCAAGATTGGCGAGAAAGGTATGGTAGTATCCACCTGGAGAGACAAAATCATCAAGGATAGTGAGGAAGTGATTGTAAAGTTCATAGAGCTGTATTAGAATATTAGATCAAGGTAATAAAGAACTCTAGGTGATTGCAAGACCTATCTCCAAAGAGTTGGACCATGATCAGGTTACAACATGAGACATTCCAGAAGATGCTTGACTGCCCGGTCAATGACTTATTAAAATTTGGCGTCTTCGATCACCCAAGAGCACCCAACAAAGTCCTTACTGCTTTGGACTATCGGGTTGACCAAATGGAATTTGTCTTGGAGAAAATTGATAAAATCAAGGAGGAAGCCTTGGATGCAATGCATTAAATGTAGATCAGATAATTTCTAAGCGCTTGTTACCTATCCAAGTTAATGCTCACCAAACTAAACACAAAAACCCTGAGGAAACTCAAATGACACTATTCGATACCTCTTTAGATAAGATCAAGATATGCAAGGATATAGATGGAAAAGAAAGCCGACTCTAGACGCAGAATCGGGCGCACAACCGAGTGATCCTGCAGCAATTTAGATCTAAGAAAACCTGCATGGAGACAGGTAATGCATACTGACAAGCTCTCAAAGACCACGTTAAAAGATGATTTGGGTGGACTTGCCTGAAAAGTGGGTCCAGGAAGCGATAAGCTCCCTTGGTGGATGCTCAAGATCCACGTTTTCAACCGAAGGAAAGCAAGCATACATGGAGTAAAATCATGCTCAAGTAAATGTCTATATTTCCTGATCCTAAAAATGACAGTAGGATAAAAGTAAACTAGCAGACAGAAACCAATAAAAAATGGGAAAGTGTGAAAACAATGCTAGGATTTGTGTTCCCTAAATTATTTGTAACCTATCCACAGGAATTTTGATGGCAACGTCGATTAGGATATCATCGGCATGTTACAACATGAGATAGTTATCATCCATCGACTGGGTACAGTCGGCGTCGACTCAGTTGAAAATTGGAGGATAGATTGAGAAACAGACAGTTGGAAGCTTTTAGCCTTCTTTCTCCTTCTCAGCTAGATCTACATAGAGCCGTAGGGATATTTGTTGTATTCCAAGGCTCCACCTGTGCTGGATGCAGGAACAGAGTCACCAAGAGATCGATGGAAAAGGCTCACAATGTACGATGTGGTAGGAGTAGAGTAATGGTACTCCTAATACAGGGATTGATTTGGACAAGACTTCACTGCTCAATGGTTGATAGATATGTGTATTAGATATTGATGCTCAAGTTAGACTCTCTGTCATTCTTTCTGTCTCACCAAAACTAAATTATGGCTACTGTATTTGTAATCGGCACCGACCGAGATGAAATCGGTGCTTTGTTCCGAAAAATGCAGCGTCCACCGAGTACTGGCTCTATTTGCTACGATCCCAGGGAACATAGACTCTCTAAAATGGCCACTTTGGAATTGATTTCTTGGAAAGATGAAAGTGATCCTATCCTACCTCAAATACGGGAAATCCTCCCTTCGTTGCTTGGTATTGGGAGGAGTCAGAAATACCCCCACTGGGATAGATGGATCCCAAATAGATATGGGAGGTTAGGAATTAATACTGGGGTAGGACTAAGTGGTTAAGATATCTTGCTGGTAAAATAGCAATTAAGTAGTTAATCATTTAATATCTATGGGTAAAACATAATGGGGCTATGAAATGCAAACTGTAGGATAGATGTTTAAATCAAGTATTAAATACTACCCTCCCAGGGAGAAATGGTGATATAAATGTGCCAACAGGTTACCTGAGAAGAAAAACACGTACGGGGGACACTAAATTGGATAACCAATTTTAGGTGTCTACATGCATCAAACTGGAGCAAATCGTCACTAAGAGATGTCTTCAAGATTGTCTCACCCCATCAGTACACCTTGAGGAAGGCAGATGACATTATTCGGCTCTTCAAGGAGATTACGTCACAAGGATTGGGGTCAGAAGCTTAACTTTTGATGCTTAGAATCTATCAACAACCTTTTGGCCTGCCACGATTTTGTTAGATACCTGACTGGAGGCAGGTAATGAATAATTCAGAGCTCCCAAAGAGGCTCAGAGATGAACGTTAGAGATCTTGTGAGGTCATCGATGAGTTTTCACACCAAGGGTCCCGCTCAGGATCAACTTCAACTGATGATTTAGCAGATTTCATGACAGTATCGCGCTCAATTTCACATTTCCTCTCCTGAGTAGAAGTAGAATATTCCTTTCCAGCCGCGGGATGACGACGAATTAGGCTTGCTAAGTTCCTCCATGGGATTGTATCCTCGTTGATCTTTGTAAATTATTTAACCATAGTATCGGTTGGCACAAGAGGGATGAAATTAAATCCATGTTAGCACCATGAGATGTTTTCATACCACTGATTTTTGCCCCAATAGTCATACAGTTGACTTTTAGATATTTTGTAAATAGTTGTTGGTTCCTTTTTGCCTTCTTTCTCCTTCTCCTTCTATATATACTTGAATACTTGTTGTATTCAAGGGGGTGAACCAATTACCCGTAGATAAAAAATATAAGTGAGAAGGAAAAGGCTTTGTACTATTTTTGATCTACTTCAAAGGCATTAACTACAGAAATTACACCAGCACACTTGTGCATCAATGGATGTGTTATGCTGCATTAGATCTTTCTTAAGTGTCTCAGATCCATGAAAGTTGCATTTTTCACGTTAGGAGTCTCCATCATCTCCTTTGTAGCGTCATGTTGCTCATCAGTATTTCTTTGTTCGTTTATGCAAGTAGGTTTGGCTCTGTTTACTACCATCCCAAAACATGGAACCCTCTGACCTTTCTACTTTGGAATTCATTTATTTTCTCCTCTTACGTTGCCACTTTCTGTTCACAATCGGAAATACCCCTACTAGGACAAGGTCCCAAACCCCTAAAGGAAGAATATTGTAGGACTTGCACAGATTCCTGACTGGTAGAATAGCAATAAACCAGTTTCGCTTTGCATATTCAAAGAGAGGCTATGTCCTGCATACTGTCATGGCTCGTCTATCCATAGATATGACCCATCCCAACAGATTTTCAGTACCAACAGTTTTCTGGCGACTCTACTGGGGAAAGAAGCATGATCTATGTGAGTGTTGCATCAGTTAAAAGACACTAACAACTTTTAAGAGTTGCTAAGGCCACACTAAGAAAATAGCATTTGAAAACTAGGGGTAAAAATGCACTACCTGTTGGGGCACAATCTTAACTCTTTGACTTAAAATCCTAAAATTTTTGCATTAAAGTGATCCAACCTATCAAAATTAGTCTTCCACGAGACTTCATATCATGCTAGGCTAGTTAGAGATTTTTGGTTCACTGATTTTTTACAAATTGTACCCGTATATTTCCGTAGATATGAGATTCTGTTATCAGTTTGTACAAATACTAATTTCAAACCCTTGCAAAAAGTCAACTCTAAGATCTGAAAATCAGCTTACTAAGTTAAATCATCATTTTATCCTCGTTGATCTTGGTCATTAAACCGCACATCGGTTTTCAAAAGAGGGATAAAATGTAAATATTTAGAAAAGTACATACTGTTGATTTTTGTTAGAAAAATCAGATAAATCAGTAAGTACCATCCCAACCAAGAGTGAAATTATTTACATCTACTCTAAAAACATTATTAGATCTGAAATATACGCTGGTGGGTGAGCCATTTACTCGTAGCAGGCAGAGCTTGTGGAGAAGTTGATACTATTTTCTGTATCTACTTCAAAGGCACAACTTTCACGGAATTACACCATACACGCTTCTCATCACTGAGTTCAGCCGAATAAATCAACCAGAAGTGCCATCGCCCCCATAGAAAGAATCATTTTTCGGAAGGATCTCTCCAAAGGGTAAAAATTTGCAGCGCTTTGTTGCTCAATCCAAACCATGGGCAAACCGACTTGCATCCTCTTTCTAGGCCTTTTCAAATGGCAGTACCATAGGGAAATGCTATGGTCCCTCTTGCATTGCCACATCCAGTTCACACACTCCCTCATGGAAATCGCAAGAATTTCCTAAGATTTGATGGCAGTGGAAACCAAAGCATGGATTCACATATATCTACATTCATTATGTCATGCAGCATCCTGGATGTAACCCTTGAAGATGTATTAGTACGCCTTTTCTAGAGACCTTGCAAGGACCCGCAGCAGAGTGGTTCCAACATTTGTCGGCCGGATCTATCACCAGTTTGTCCCCCAACTTGCTGCACTTACTCACAGGTATAAGCCTTCAGAAGATGCATTTACATTATTGTCAAATATCACTCACCTGAAGAAGGAATTCAATGAAACCATGTGTAATTTTATCGCTTGTTTCAATTCACTAATTAACCGTGTGTTGTCTGTCATGTTGCCAATGCCAAAAAATTAGAAGTGTTTCTTTGTGAATTCCACGAGCTCAAGAGTAAGTTTCTTGCTCTTACAAGAACAAATTACCACCCTGGTTCTCACTCAAGTTGTTGCCATTCGAATAGAGGAAAACCTGCTTATATCTAGTTAATTAAAATGAGATCCATCCAAGCCCAAATCTTTAACTCCTTCTCAAGCCACTTCATCATATCCGGCATTCCAGAAGATGGTGAACAAATTGCTTGTGTTAAAGAAGCAATTAGCTCAAGCTTCTCCTAAAACTTCATACCGGGATATCCCACGGAGAAATTTCATTTCCAACAATGCCCAACAAAGGCCGCGTTTTCCTACAACTACTCCGCGGTTGGCACTTGAGGCCCCTCTAGTCAATGCCCTGGTCGAGGTCGAAGAAGAGGAACAAAATTATAAAGAACCTTCATCCCCAGGTGGAGATGATCAAGATGTCAGTGAACCAACTAGTGACTCTACAATCAGGTATATTGAATTTGAAGATGAGGAATCTGATGAAGAAGAGGGTACCCAAGGGTATGCAAGCGGACAGTCATATGATGTTTTCACCTGCTCCCAAGGAAAAGAAGCAGAAGTGGCTTCTTGGACACAAAAGGAGAAGGCTGTATCAAACACGCCTCTAACCATTGCTAAAAGAGGTAATCCTCTTCCCACTCAACCTCCTATTAAGTCTTTTACAAAAAAATATTTTCCTCCCATCTCTCCAAATCAGCCTTCTTCTATTCCCATAGAGACCAGTAACCCTAACCCTCTGCCACGAAGTGAGGAACTCTTTCCCTCATCAACGTAACCCTTGGTCACATTTGACATAATCGATCATTCTAAAAAGACCAAGATTCAAATGTTTGAGGTTGAATATCTTCAGTCAAATCCTAAGCAACTTGTAAGATTGATCAAATATATCCAAATCCAAGCTGTCGTAACTTCCCATGTCTCCCTGAAAGGAATCCTTTCCACTCCTCCTGCATCTCGCATAAATGTGGCCTTGACTTCCATTTCAGGAAAAATTGAACCTTTTTATCTCTCCCTCCTAATCAATGGTCACAAGCTAAGTAACTACATAATTGATTCTAGGGCTTTCGATAATGTCATGTTGGTAAAGGTCACCCCACACTTTGGGCCTTACTCTTACCAAGTCTTTCGGAAAATGTTACTCCATGGAAACCAAATAGGTTCCATTGATTGGTCAAATCAAAGACACACAGTTCGCCTTTACGGCGTTCCCAGAGAAAAGAGTGAAGATGACCATCCTCGTTGTTGATATCCCAGCAGCATATGGGATTATACTAAGAAGAAGATTTTGCAGAGAAGTTGGTGGAGAGATTTATATGGACTGGTCTAAAGCTAGAATCCCCGTCAAGGGTGTAATTCAGACATTGGAGCCTGAATCGCAAAAGAAGTACTTTGTCACCAATTCTAACAACCCCAAAGCCCAAATTCTCTTCGAATCATCAGGGATAGAGAACTACTTCTTATCTACTGAGTCTGATAAAATGGATGTTCTCGTCCAGGAAGAGAACCTTAGTAAGGTTTGGACATTGTAGTTTGATGGAAATTGTGCAACTAACGGATGTGGTGTTGGAGCTATGTTAATATCTCCTGAGGGGGATATTTTTCCTCTCTCTTTCAAGTTGCAGTTTTTCAATACAAATAATACTACTAAATATGAATCTTTTCTACTTGGCATGCAAGTTGCAAAAGAAAGGGGAATCAAGAACCTAAAAGTATAGGGAGATGCCGAGCTAGTCGTAAATCAAGTGAAAATAATATACTAAGTAAAGAATGAAAGGCTTAGGCATTACCACAATGCAGTATGGGACAACATTGAGGAATTTGATGCCTTCTCAATAAAATCCATTCCAAGAGCTCAGAATGACATGGCTGATTCACTGGCCATCTCAGTATCTCTCATGCTCCCTAACCCAGGGTTAAAAACATACACATATACCATTGAGGTAATCTTCCGCCTAAGCATGCTAGATAATTCTCAGCACTCGTAGGTATTCAACAATGACAATCAACTTATTGTATTTCTAGAGAAAGTAGAAAATTTTAGTGAGCTTCATTTTGAAGGATCTACTTTTACATGCCATGAATCTATTACTGATCAAGCAAATGAATCGAAAGGAGGTGATGGCATATGTCAGCTCAAGGGAACTAAAATTTCGAAAGGTTTAGTCTCTTTGGAATGATTGTTCGACAAACATGATCATTTTTTCATAAAGAAATGGCAAGATGACCCTAACTCCTCTCCAGAAACTAAATCGGTTAATCTGGGTACTGTGGAACGTCTGCAGTATGTGAACATCGAAAAATGTTGCACACGTGAAGAAAAGTGGAAGTTTGTCAAATTGCTGAAGAAATATGTGGATGTATTAGTATGGTCTTATGCTAAACTAAAGTCCTTCAAGCTGAAGGATGTTCAGCATGACATCCCGTTGAAAGAAGATGTCAAACCCTTTCACCAGAAATAGAGGCACTACAATCCCAAGATCTTGGGTACCATCCAGGTGGAAATACAGAAGATGCTAAAAGCAAGGATCATTTTTCCTATCCATCACAGTACGTGGGTTGCAAACATCATACCAGTATGAAAGAATAATAACGAGATACATATATGCATAAATTTTCGCAACCTGAATCAAGCGTCCTTGAAGGACAACTACCCACTACCCATAATGGATCAAGTTTTGTAGGCGGTAACTAGTTCATAAATGTTGTCCACGCTTGATGGTTTTTTAGGCTATAATCAGATTGAATTCTTGCCTAAAGACCAATTCAAAACAACATTCACTACTCCCTAGGGCATATTCACCTATAGCAGGATGCCTTTTGGCTTGACCAACGCTGGTGCCACCTTTCAGTGAGCAATGGACTTCGCATTCAAAGGTATGATGGGAAAGGTCATCGTAGTCTATCTAGATGACTTAACTGTGTTCTCAAAAAAGTGAGGTGATCATTGTGATCATTTGGAGCAAGTATTGATTAGATTCTGAGAACACAGGATCTTGCTAAATCCAAAAAAGTCTATTTTTGGGGTCACTGAAGGAAAGTTGTTGGGACACGTTGTCAGGAAGAAATGGAAAAAGATAGATGTCAAAAGGGTTAAGGCCATTCAGAGCCTTACCTTACCCACAAGCAAGACCGGTGTTCACTCCTTCAGAAAAGTGAATTTTCTTAGACACTTTGTTCCTGACTTTTGCCAAGAAGACTTGTCACATATCTGTTAGGAAATAAGAGATAAAATATGTGGAATAATCCCTTACATAATCGCAACAGTACAAACTAATATGCATAAAATATTACATATCTCAAATAAAAGTGTAGAATAAATAACACAACACAGAGAGACAAGATTTAACGTGGTTCACCCAATTTGGGCTACGTCCGCCAAGAATCACTTGCTCAGATTTTATTACAAACCTCCACTCTCTCAATACAATACCCAGATCCGTTTAGAGCTATGCTCAACAAACTCTACAGAATTCACACCCGAATTTAAAACACATTTGCAATACATTTTCTTGTCTATCTATCATATGCATAAGACCATATAAATAGACAACAACTTAAGCAGTTTTACGAAACCATGGGAATAAAACAATGGGAAAAAACAAAACCATCCCATAAACCTATGGGTAGCCGAAGAGGTGGTTTTACAAAACAATGGGTACCAAAAAACCATGGGCCCAAAAACAGCCCATAACGGTTACCCATTACCCATGGGTTAATAAAGCACTCATGAAAATTTGCTTCGGGGGCTTCACCTCCGAACCCCCCTAACCCGCTCACCGGTGAGTGGGACCTCCATAAAAATACCCGAGTGTAACACATAGAAGGTGTAACACACTCTAACATGAAAATAGGCTCCACAAACATAACAATCTCCCACTTAGAGACTAATTTCCACTGAGAAAGCTTCTCAACCCTTCACTATCATCCACGAAGGCCAACCAAAGCTGAACATAGCTTTAGTTTATCCCTTGTGACCACCTTGGTCATCATGTCTACAAGATTCTGACTGGTGTGAATCTTCTCCAACTTCAACTTATCTTCCTCCAAAGTTGTCCTAATAAAGTGATATCTCAACTGTATATGCTTTGTCTTGGACTGGAAAGCAGAGTTATTAGCTAGGTGTATAGCACTCTAACTATCACTATACAGCTTACATTCCTCCTTCTTATGCCCTAACTCCTCAAGCAATTTTTGTAACCAAATCATCTCTTTTCTTGCCTCTATGGCAGCAACATACTCAGCCTCTGTGGTTGACAAAGCCACTAGCTTCTGTAGTCGTGAAATCCAGCTCACGGTTGTCCCACCTATAGTATAAATATAACCTGTCGTGCTCCTCCTGCTGTCTACATCTCCATTCATGTTTGAATCTACATAACCACGTAAAGTGGTGTCTGATCCACTGTACCACAAAACTGTCCCCATGGTCCCGCTCAAATACTGAAGGATCCACTTTACTGCTTGCTAATGCTCTTTACCTGGATCACTCATAAATCTACTCACAGATCCCACTGCATGGGCAATATCAGGCCTAGTGCACACCATAGCATACATCAAAATACCAACTGCTAATGAGTAAGGTACCTTAGACATCTGGTTTCTTTCTTTCTCTGTCATGGGACATGCTCCTTTGATAACTTGAAATGGCCTGCCAAAGGAGTCCCAACCGGTTTAGCATCCTGTATGTTAAACCTATCCAATACCTTCTTAATGTACTCTTCCTGAGATAAAGTCAACTTCCATTCCTTACTATCCTGAGTTATCCTCATACCAAGGATTTGTCTAGCTACCCCTAAATCCTTCATATCAAAGGATTCACTTAGCTATTTCTTGAGTACTTTTATTTCCTGCATGTTTTTACCTGCAACCAACATGTCATCAACATAAAAACACATGATAATATAACTTCCATCCTCAAATTTCTTTATATACACGCAATGGTTAGAATGACATCTAATATAACCTTGCTCCATCATGAAGCTATCAAACTTCTTATACCATTGACGTGGAGCTTGTTTCAAGCCATACAAGCTCTTCTTCATTTTACACACCATCTCCTCTTTACCTTTGACCTCATAGCCCTTTGGTTGCTGCATATATAGTTCCTCCTCCAAATCACCATGGAGAAATACAGTCTTTATATCTAACTGTTCTAAGTGCAACTCTTCTGCTGCCACTATTCCAAGAAAAATTCTAATAGAAGTCATTTTTACTACAGGAGAAAATATCTCATCAAAATATATACCTTGTTTCTGTGCAAACCCCTTGACCACCAACCGGGCCTTATATCTTTTCTTTCCTCCTTCTTCATCTTTAAATCTATACACCCACTTGTTTTGCAATGCTCTTTTGCCTTTCGGTAGCTTCACCAAATCCCAAGTCTGGTTCTCCATAAGAGACTTATGCTCCTCATCCATGGCTTGTTCCCACTTCTTACTAGAATCTACCTACATTGCTTCATCAAAACTCTCTGGCTCTCCACTATCAATGAGTAATAAATAATAAAGAGAAGGAGAAAAATGTTCAGGTTCTTTTCTTACCCTAGAAGACCTCCTCACTGTAGGAGTTTAAGGTTCTTGTTGAGTAGGTTCCTGAACTGATTCATGGGTCACTTTCCCATCCGGAAGATCCTCTACCACTGCATATTCTTTCTTAGATTCTTCACTATTTTCCTGCAACTATTTCTTATACATGACTTTCTCATTAAAGACCACATCCCTAGACCAAATGACTTTCTTGTCCTTAATACTCCAACATTTAAATCCAAAGTCATCACCACCATAACCAATGAAAGTACATTTTTCTGATTTACCCTCTAGCTTGGTCCTATCATCCTTGTCTATATGAACAAACACCTCACACCGAAAGACTCTAAGAAATGAATAATCAACTTTCTTACCATACCATGCCTCCTCAGGAATGCCTCCATCCAAGGCACTTGAGGGTCCTCTGTTTATCAAGTACACAGCTGTGCTCACCACTTTTTCCCAAAAAAAAGAGGCAGTCCTGCATGTAACCTCATTCTCCTATCATGTTCCATTATTGTTCTGTTCATCCTTTCTGATACCCTATTCTGCTGTGGAGTTCCTGGAACCATCTTTTGCCTGTGGATTCCATTCTTAGGACAGTAATCATTAAATTTGTTGTTGCAATACTCCCCTCCATTATCTAACCTGAGACATTTTAGCTTAAGACCTGTTTCATTCTCTACCAAGGCTTTCCATTTAACAAAAGTGTCAAATACATCATATTTTTTTATAATACAATAAACCCAAACTTTCCTTATTGCATCATCAATAAAAGTAACATAATAAATTGAACCCCCAAGAGATGATACCTAAGCCGGCACCCACACATCAGAATGTACCAACTCTAACTTACTCTCTTTCTTATAGGTCCAACCTTAAGAAACCTTACTCACCTTTGTTTCCCATATATGCAGTTCTCATAGAAATCCAAACCTGTTTCTGTATATCCAGGAAAATTCTTCTTTATGATGTTCATGCCCTTATGGCTTATATGACCAAGCCTATAGTGCCATAATGTTGTATCTACATCTGAAGCCACAAGATTACAATAATTAGTACTATCAGTGGTTAAATACAAGGTTCCAACCTTCTTACCTCTTGCCACCACAAGAGCAACCTTGCTAACCTTCCAAGAGTTAGCTATAAATATCACAGTATAACCATCACTTCCCAATTGCCCCGCTGATATCAAATTTCTCCTTAATGTAGGCACATGTTTGACATCCTTCAATAGCCATGTATTCCCATTCTACATCTTAACCTGAACAGAACATTTTCCAACTATATTGCAAGGATCATCATCACCAAGAAAAACATGCCAAAAATCCCCTTGAACATAATCATCAAACTAATGCCTATGTGGAGTAACATGAAAAGAAGCCCCTAAATCTAAAACCCAAGATTCATTAATATTATGCAAAGAAAGAATCAAAGCATCCTGACATACATTACCTGATGCCACATTTGCCTCCTTGTTTTCTTCCTGTTGTTTCTTCTTGTCCTAAAGCTCCCAACAATCCTTCTTTGCATGCCCAAACTTTCCATAGTTCCAACATACAATCTTGCTCTTGGATTTTGACCTTGCCCGATCTTTCAATTTTCCACGGTTTCCTCTATTCTTCTGTCTCCCTCTAGTTTCCACTGTCAAAGCATTCCCTAAAGTAGAAGATTCCCCAGAGATTTTAATTTGCATTTCCTCACTTAGAATCACCCCTACAACATCCTCAAACTTTAACTTCAAGTTAGCTGGAACCGAGTTGCTTACCGCCATTACCAGGCTATTCCAACTTTCAGGTAAAGAGCACAGAATGAATAAAGCCCTAACTTCTTCATCAAATTCTATTATAACCGAAGCTAGCATATTCAAAACCATATTGAAATCATTTAAATGATCTGCTACTGAACTATTCTCAGACATCTTCATATTAAACAACTTTTTCATTAAAAATATCTTGTTAGAGACAGAGGGTTTTTCATACAACTTCCCTAATGCATCCATTAGATCTTTTGTAGTCTTTTCATTTGAAACATTAAATAATACCGAAGAAGAAAGACACATCTGGATCATTCTAAGTGCCTTCTGATCTAATAAATCCCATTCCACATCTGTTATACTTGAGGGTTTGTTCACCTTCTCAGACAACGGAGTATAAAGATCCTTCTGATAAAGGTAATCTTCCATCTGCATCTTCCAAAGACTGAAATTTTTCCCATTGAATTTATCAACCCTAGATCTTCCATCATCTACCATAGCTCCCACTCAAGATAAAACTTTCCCTATGATTCAACACTTCAGCAAACCAAACCAGGCTCTGATACCAATTGTTAGGAAATAAGAGATAAAATATGTAGAATAATCCCTTACAGAATCGCAACAGTAGAAACTAATATGCAGAAAATATTACAGATCTCAAATAAAAGTGAAAAATAAATAACACAACACAGAGAGACAATATTTAATGTGGTTCACCCAATTTGGGCTACGTCTGCCAAGAATCACTTTCTCATATTTTATTACAAGCCTCCACTCTCTCAATACAATACCTAGATCCGTTTGGAGCTATGCTCAACAAAATCTACAGAATTCACACCCAAATTTAAAACACATTTGCAATACATTTGATTTTTTATCTATCATATACATAAGACCATATAAATAGACAACTCCTTAAGCATTTTTTATGAAACCATGGGTATCAAACAATGGGAAAAAACAAAATTGTCCCATAAACCTATGGGCACAAAAACAGCCCATAACGGTTACCCATTACCCATGGGTTAATAAACCACCCATGAAAATTTTCTTTGGGGGCTTCACCCCCAAACCCCCTTCAATCAGGGGGGCTTCACCCCCCGAACCCCCTTGACCTGCTCACCGGCAAGCGGGACCACCGTAAAAATACCCGAGTGTAACACATAGAAGGTGTACCACACTCTAACATAAAAATAGGATCCACAAACATAACAATATCAAATATGATGAAAGGGTCACAAAGTTTCTGGTGGAGGGAAGAAGTAAAGACATCATTCAAGGATATAAAAGCCTTCGTTGCCCATGCACATGTCCTGGTATGTCCCGAATTCTCCAAGGAATTTATCATGTATAGTTATGCATCTGAGCATACTATATCAGCCATCTTAATGCAAAAGAATTATGAGGATGTTGAATCTCCAATCGCGTTCATGAGCTCTCCTCTCAAGCCTCATGAATTGAAGATGTCTCAGTTGGAAAATCACGCCTTCACCATTGTCAAAGTAGTCAAGAACTTCTGGTACTACATCCTAAACTCTCATACAATAGTGATGGTTCCTGACACAGCAGTCAAGTCAATCTTAACTCAACAAGAGTTAGGAAGCTTAAGAGGGAATTGGATCGTAAAGGTCCAAGAGTAAGATCTAGACATAAAACCAACCAAGCTAGTAAGAGGTAAGGGCCTATGTCAGCTTATGGCTAAAAACAAAGATTCAGAGGTCCCTAAAGAAAAATATGATTGCATTGATGGAACACAAGGTCAGCTGGAGAAAGTTGATTCTCTGCCTATGGTTCTATTTGTTATGACTAGCGATGAGTGGTATTTTGATATCACTTTCTTTCTCACTTATGGTGAGTGTCCAGTTCATCTAACTTCAAAGGAGAAGCGTACTGTAAAGCTCAGGGCATCCTAATATGTCATATCGGATGACGGTTTATACAAACGTGATATTGATGGCATCTTCTTGTGATGTGTTGACAAGCCACAGTAGATCAAATTACTTGAAAGTTTTCATGACTCAGCCTACAGCGGTCACTTCTCCTCATCTGTAACAGCACATAAGATCATCTGGGCTAGGTACTATTGGCCAATGTTATTTCGGGATACAGCCACCTGGGTAGAAAAATGTGAGCTCTACCAACAGTTTGTTGGCAAACCAAAATTGGTTGCTTTTCCCCTCAGGCCAGTTGTTATTTATGAACCATTCAGGCAATGGGGAATTAACTTTATCAGAGCACTACATCCCTAATCAAGTGCTGGACATAGTTATGTCCTAACAGCAACAGATTACTTCACCAAATGGGTGGAAGCTATACCTATTAAGAATGCTACCTCTGAAATTGTTTGCAACTTCATCAAAGAAAATATCATTGTAAGGTTTGGTATCCCACACAAGATCGTTGTTGATAATGCTTCCAACTTCTCCTCATAGGAAGTTATTGGTTTTTGCTATGAATACGAGGTAACCTTGGCCCATGCCTCAGATTATTACCCCTAGGGAAATGGTCAAGCATAATCCAGTAATAAGAACCTAGTGACCATCATACGAAAGCTAGTTGATGAGAATCAGCAGTCATGGCATAAGTCATTATATGATGCTTTGTGGGTAGATCGCATTACTCCAAAGAGGTCTCTCGGTATGTCACCTTTTCAAGTATTATACGGAATTGACACTGAGCTTCCAATCTTTGTGGAACTTCCTGCTCTGCGCTTAGCACGAGTGATCAAAGATGAGAATTTCCAGAATTCCCTTGAAAAAAGGGTCATGTATCTAACAGAGCTTGAAGAAAAGAGAGTAAGAGTGGTTGACACGATCACTGAACATCAGAGTCAGGTCAAGATACTATTCAATAAAAAGGCTAAGCAAAGGGATTTTTAGGTGGGAGATCTCGTTCTTTTATGGGACAAGCGAAGAGATCCAAAGGGCATGCATAGAAAATTTGATTCTCTATGGAAAGGGCCTTTTAAGATCAAGCAACTCAATGGAGAAAATAGCTTCTATCTCTTATATCTAGACGGAACTAATCTCCTGCTTCCCTATAGCGGGTAGCATCTCAAAATATTCAGGAAGTAGAGTTTGGTCTCTTCTTTGTAAAGTTTTCTTTAAGCTATGTGTTCTCTTCTGTCGTGTGTTTACTTTTGTTGGTTGTGTGTTTTCCTTTTTCATCACCCTTGTTTTTGACTCTGTAACCCAATGGATAGGCACATGTTGATTTAGGACTCTCTACCCTTAAGCTTCACTCAAATATAGTCCCTAGAAAGAGCCAGTTGTTATCCTGTAAAATTGACAAGGGCAATTTTGTAGGCAACCATACCAATTTTTTTGTTTTGGTTCCCCACCAAGGTCCCTTAGTGTTTGGAATGGCACAAAAATCCCTTTCTGGAGAATCTAGTTTTTTGAACTTAGTCATTTGGTCCTTTTTTGGCTGGATGTAAATTTTATTCATGCAACATCAAATGAATTTGTGCTCCCTTCCATTCCTTTGGCACATCCTTTCAAGTGTCGACTTTCCAAATGTTGCACCTTCCCATGATGCACACTTCTTGCCTGTGCCAAGGCGCATGAGCCATCTTGTCAAGATTAAAAATGTTGAGCCCCTGAATGGTGCGCCAAAGCACTGAAAAGGTAATGTCGACAGTCCCTAATCCACGCCAATGGCGTAAATATTTTCATGTTGGAATATGTTTTGGTGCACCTTACAAAAAAGTTGGTGGCACATTTATTGCACCTTTTACTATATATAGGCACATCCGACCTGTCATTTTCATGATTGAAAAACCGTGAAAAAGTTAAATCCTCTGCACCTGTTAGTGCTCCTGTCATCCCTGTGTTACTTTACGTCACATTCGTGGACCCGACATCATTTCTTCCATCTTATATATTCCTGGTAAGTGGTCCTTGCTCTTCTTGTGTTGTTGATTGTGGGGTTTTTGTGCTAGTTTTGAGAGGTTGTCATTGTTAAAAACAAAGAAAATGAACATAAGAAATAATACAACCCATACCCGTTTTAAAATCAACTCTCCCCCCAAACCAATTTTTACCCTCCTTCCAGATCTGCTAACCAGGAAGGCCTTACCTCAGAATGAATTCCTGACCCTCTTTCCTCTATTCCCCTCACTATCAAAATCTATGTTGAAAGAGGATAAAAAACCACAAACCTGTCCAAAAGGGTAAAAAATCTAAAGTTATCACAATCCGGAACCATGGCTTTTCTTTGGCACAAAAGCCATCACTGTTGCACAAAAAACAGTCGCTCCAAGGGGCACACTATCCCCACCTACAACACACATCTTCCCCTTACCTTATAAAAACCCAAAACCCTAACACAGGCACAAGCGCAAAACCACCTGCACCAATATTTGATGTCATGCAGACTCTTCCTGTGCTGCGCCAAAAGCTAAGAACTGGCACACCTTAACTCAATGATACATCATTTGAACTTGCCCCCCTTTGGCACACCATAACTATTTGCAACATGTTCCATATCTACACCAATGGCGCATCCTACATCCTTGCAACACCAAAATAATTTGCACCTTTTCAAAAACCCTTCATATGGCATAGGGGCATATCCTTTGACATCAACATTGAATGTTGTGTGCAGTTTTTCTGCGCCCCGCACCCCTTTGCATAGTTTTTATCCATTTAACACTCTCCAGTAGTGCACCTTACTTTTCTGACTCTGTAGCCTACAATAGAATTGTGCCTTGCGCCCAGAGGCTTGTAAATTGATAAGTTTTCATTCTGTAAAGCTTTGATGGATGATTTAACAGCTAACATGGCTCTTCTGCGATGGACTTCCCTCCTTATTTTTGTAGATCAAAAGCTTAACCTAGATTCGCATATGTTTTCATCAAGTAAGAAGCGAACCAAGTCAAAGGGTAAGGCCAAACTCACAGAGGAAGAAATGAAGTACAAATACCAAAGGGTCAGGATGCCCGAGTCCCTTGTAGAGTGTGACTTGGACATCAGGGATTTGGAACTTGGCCACATTGATATGGAGGACTTTTGGGCCAGAACCAAGAAGGTCACAGGTAGTCCATGGATGGACAAATTAGTCAGTAGTGGTTTACATTTCATTGGGGTAATTCCTGTGAGTGCAGTAAATAATGAGTTTATGATGGTGGTGTCCCGTTACTACAATAAAGACACAAGATGTGTCGAGAATGAGAAGGGTGAGGTAATAATCAACCTCACTACCCGACACTTTGAAATCATGTTGGGTATCCCCCACCACTGGCATTTTGTGGCAATAAGCCAAGAAGACTGCATAAAAGCATGGAATGAGAATGAGGACAAATGCATGTAGCTTATGAATGAAGTGTATCTAAAGAACAAGAAAGTGATAACTAGGTGGCCACATGTTATTCATTGTAGCGACTTCTCGGAGGAGTTGAGCGACACCTTCAGCTTCCTGAGTAGGGTATTTGGGCTTCCTAATGCCCATTATTTTCAAAAATGGATGCTCAGGTATCTGGAAACAATGAGCAATAACATTCCTGATCAACATTTTGAATGGGCAGAGATCATCAGCAGCACTATCTCCAAGTAGCTTCAACAAATCTCAACAATGGGGAGGTTCTACATGAACTCCTATGTGGTTTACGCTGATACCTCTGAAAGAGACTATCCAGCACTGATTCGACATGGTGTGTGGCCCCAAGTAAGAATATATGAATATTATCTAGAGTTGAGACTGGAAAACAACATTGCAGAATTCAACAAGATCAACGATGCCTTCTTCTATGGCATCATCTACCTATTGAGGCCCAATATGACTCATGGTCAAATGACCAAGAGCATGGTGACTACCACAGAGAAGTGGGGAGTGTTATTTATGCAATTCCCCACTTTCACTTATCTCAGAGCTTCCAACTTCTGAGGGGAGCCCACCAAATTACCGAGGTATGCGGGACCAAAGTTGATCCTATTAGAGTTGTCCAGACAGCTTATCACATACCATGAGAAGTGTTTGAAAATAAAGAAGGGTAGAACTCCATTCCTCCTCATAGTGGGTAGGTAAACCTACACTTCTCATACCAAAGCCCGAGAAATGTTTGTGGAGCTGGAGTTTCTCAACTTGAAACACAATTTCCTGGTAAGGACAACCTTTGATTCTCGCAATTGCCTTCCAAGGGAAAAGCTCGATCCAATTCATGTCCCAAAAATAAAAGATATCTACATCAATCTGTACCATGAGGTTGAGCTCAAAATAAAGGATCACTCCCACTTGGCCCTGGTAGAGATCATCTAGTATAGTGTGGCCATTGTCCCAAAAGGTTTATAAATGACTGATCAAGAAGTTGATTAGGTCTATCTAGATATAGATAGGGACAATTGGCCATTTGGTGAGATTGATAGAACAAAGGTACCTCAGACTATTGAGGAAAGGGTTAAAGGCACTCTGCAGCACAGAGCATTGGTGCAGGAAAAATGGTCTCATCTACCTTAGGGTAGACTTCACCACGTCTCCTTTGGGTGATGCACCTACTAGACAAAAAAACTTACCAAAGAACAAAGGGAAAGACAAAGAAGGAGAATCAAGTGTTGCTCAGGAGAAAGATCCCGAGAGTCCTCCTTTTACCACCCAGGAGTAGGTAGTAAGCCCGAACTCTGTAGAAAAATAAGAGGCAGTAAGTGTTCCAACAGGCACATCCACTCAGGATGTTGCCACTGCTGTAACTAGTGAAGTTCCCACCATCCAGTCTCCCGCTCCTCCTTCCCCTCCTAATGTCACTCAAACAACCACTCCTTTGGTTGTGTCTTCTCCTTCATCTTCTTCTGTTCACCCTTCCTCTTTTTCCACCTTCTCTTCCCTTGCGGATCTGTCCCCTAACATTTCTTTCCTCATCTCTCAAATCCTTTCCACCCCCACAGTTTCCTCTCCTACAGTGACTCCTACCCCTATGAGTGTTGGAGATTTGGCTTCTTTATCAATGCCACTACCAAGCATCTCAACACATTTCTCCTTGTTCACTGTAGCTGCTCCTTCTGCCACCGTTCCCTCTTCTCCCTCTTGTCCCACTCCCTTAATTCTAGAATGGATCTCCAAGCACCTGATCCAGCATAAGAGGAAAGTCCCCATTGCACCTATGGACTTCTCCATCATTCCAACAAAAGGAGATAAGACGCAAAACCCAATAACCCAATTCTCTCATAGTGCTTTAGATGAAAGGGTTATGGAGATCACATACCCTGATCCCACAAAGGATAAAAAGGATCCGTCTCCTACAGATTATACAGTGGCATAGGTCATGAGGTGAACATCCTCAAACATCTTACAGGGAGAGGCCCTTTCTACAGTGGATGCCCTTTGCAAAAAGCTTCAAGAGGCAAAGGAAGAGAAGAGGATATTGAAAGAGCAGAATAGACATCTTCTCCAAGCCCTTAAAAAAATGGGCAGTGCACCTCCTACAACTACCATCAAGACTCCTAAAACCCTTAGTCAAGAAAAGATAAATGAGTACACCAAGATTTGTGAGCAAGGTATGGTAGTATCCACCTAGAGAGACCAGATCCTTAAGGATAGTGAGGAAGTAATTGTAAAGTTCACGGAGCTATATAAAAATATTGATCAGGCTAACAAGGAACTCCAGGAAATTGTGGGACCTATCTCCAAAGAGTTGTACCATGTTAGGTTACAACATGAGACATTCCAAAAGATGCTCGACTTCTCGGTCGATGACTTAGTCAAATTCGACATCTTCGATCACCCAAGAGCACCCAACAAAGTCCTTACTGCTTTGGACTATCAGGTTGACCAAATGGAATTTGTCTTGGAGAAAATTGATAAAATCAAGGAGGAAGCCTTGGATGCAATGAATCAAATGGAGTAGATCGTCCTAAGGATGTCTCTAGGCTTGCTCACCCCATCATATACCTTGAGGAAGGTAGATGACACTATTCGGCTCTTTAAGGAGATCATGTTGCAAGGGTTAGGGTCAGAAGCCACTTTTGATGCAGAATCTAACAACCTTCTGGCCTGCCACAATTTTGTTGGTTACTTGATGGAGGTAGGTAATGAATACTTCAAGCTCCCAGAGAGACTTGAAGATGAACGGGAGACTTGTGAATTCATCGGCAATCACACCAAGGGTCCTGCTTAGGATCAACTTCAACTGATGGTTAGCAAATTCATGGAGTATTGTGCTCAATTTCATATTTCCTCTCTTGAGTAGAAGTAGGATACTCCTTTCCATCTATGGGATGATGACGAATAGGCTCCTTCCTCCTAGGATTGTTCCCTTTTTTGTAAAGTATTTAAAAGTTTGTTGGCCCAAATAATGACATCATCTATGTTGCACCATGAGATGTTATCATGCACCAAATTGCCCAAAAGTCAACAGTTGACTTTTAGATATTTTGTAAATAGTAGTTGGTTCCTTTTTGCCTTCTTTCTCCTTCTCCTTCTATATATACTTGGATATTTGTTGTATTCCAAGGGTGGACATTTTTTAGATGAAAAATAGAAGTGAGAAGGAAAAGGCTTTGTACTTTTTGTAAATAGAAAATATTAATACAGAAGTTAGGACTTTATGCTCAATGGATGTGTTATGTGTATTAGATCTTTCTTAAGTTAGATCTATGTTACTTTTCTATCAAATATATCTCTACTTTTTTTTTATTTGTTCGTCATGTTTCGCTCGGAATGTTTCGGCTTCTGGGAATAGAGTTGCTTCTATCCTTTCATTCCTTTTAGAAACAGATGAGGTTAGGGTTAGGAGGAATACCTGTTGAATGTCGAGATGGTGTGCGTGTACCGTAGAGAAAGATCAGGCTGACTGCGGAGAACTCCTTTTTGTCTTGGAAGGACTACCTGCAAATAAGAACACAAGACCACAAGATTTTGATTAAACAATAAATGAGGAAACTGCCTTGGGCCCAGGAAATATAAAACTTCCTTTCGAAGGTGGTCAGTTCCCCTGCTAATATGAATTAACACAAAAGACTGCAAAATATCAATTAAATTATTTCGTTAAACTGGGTAGGGGGAAAGGCTGGTTTTCTGGTTTTGATCAGAGGAACCGATACCGGTTACTGATAACCGATGCCGGTTACTGATAACCGATACCAGTGGGTGTCTTCTTCTTTGTAATGGCTGGTTTTTGGATGGTATTAGGAAATGGGATGATTAGAAGCAAAAGAATGACAGTTAGATGCAATGGCACGTTGGGTAGTGGATTCAGAAATGGATTTAGGAGGACTGAGATTCAAGAAGCATAAGCAATGTTATAACAAAGGACATGCAAGATGTGACTTACTGGTTTTGACCAAGATGCAAGTTGATCTCCTTGGTTGTAAACACTTCTGGTTTCTTTACTCGTCTCTGCTCTGTCAAGTGAAGATCTGGACTCTATTCCTCGCTCGCAATGCTCTCTGTTGATCAGAAATCCTTTGACTGATCTCCAAAATGAAATTCCGATCCGTTGTTTTGGTTTGGGGAGCCCATTTACAGGGAACCGATGGCGGTTGCGTAACCGACGGCGGTCGAGTAGGAACCGGCATCGGTAAGGAAAAAGTAGGCTATTTTTAGTAAAATAGCCCACCTTCCCTGCTTTTCTCCTGAGAGATCAGTTGCGGGCTTGGTCAAGTGGCTAGAAGGTCGGCTTTGGGTGCGAGTAAGGAGGCATTAGTTATGGATGTGAGTCTAGACCAAGTCATGGGTCTTAATTAGGTTAGTTTAGGGTTAGGGCTAGGTCATGATGAGGTGGCAAAGTGAGGTGGCGGGTAAGGTGATGTGGATTTATCAATTACAAGGTAATTAATAAATAATTGTGTAAAGTTTAGGTAATGAGGTTAGGTTGCGAAATGGGATGCGGGTCACAAGGGGTCGTAAGACACGAATTTGGTGTCTACATTAGCCCCTTATTGTCGTGTAGCTTGTTCTGTAAAGCTGCGCGGACAATAATATGAAGTGGTTTCTCATGTTAAGGATATAGGTAATCCCCCTCAAATCTATCACAGATTGAGTGAACGGGAAATCAGGGATAGGGTTGATAAAGGGTATATGTTGTAGAGAGGATGGTAAGGTGGTGGGGTAGGTCCAAGGAAGCAGACGCATGTTGAAATGCAATAGTACGACGAGGGTACATGATTTGACAAGCAAACCAGCAATGTGTAGGCAAAGGTCGATAGTTTATCCAAACAAGGGTGATATAATCCTGGTATCCAAGGCATAGGAAGTAGCTCCAGGGTATATAACAGGTGAGGTACAGGAACGTTTAGGCATGTTCGGCAGTACCAAATGGTTGGTTTGGTTGAGATAAACGTCACGGTCTAGGTCTAGGCAAAGTTGGTCGACAGATCAAGTCAAGGACCCTAATCATGCTAAAACACGAACAGGTGAGCTCGATTGAACAAAAGGTACATGATGGATGGATAAAATATGGTGTTGATTGTGGGTATGGTATTGAAGTGATACGGCCTTGGGTCGGGCCAAGTGGTTGGGCGGTGGCCCTGGGTCAGGTTAGATGGGTAGGTTGAGGCCTTGGGTCGGGCCGGATAGGTAGGTTGAGGCCTTGGGTCGGGCCAAATGGTTAGGGCGAGGCCTTGGGTTGGGCCAAATAGGTAGGTTGAGGCCTTGGGTCGGGCCAAATAGGTAGGTTGAGGCCTTAGGTCGTGCCGAATAGGTAGGTTGAGGCCTTGGGTCGGGCCAAATAGGTTAGGGCGAGGCCTTGGGTCGGGCCAAATAGGTTAGGTTGAGGCCTTGGGTCGGGCCAAATGGTAGGTTGAGGCCTTAGGTCGGGCCGAATGGTAGGTTGAGGCCTTGGGTCGGGCCAAATAGGTAGGGCGAGGCCTTGGGTCGGGCCAATTGGTAGGTTGAGGCCTTAGGTCGGGCCGAATGGTAGGTTGAGGCCGTAGGTCAGGCTGGACAAGTGAACAAATGTTGTGCAGCAAAGGTGGATAGAGGCAATATTGGTGAAAAAGAGGCAAGGAGTAAATAAGGGCAAAGAATGGGGTGAAAGTTGGGTAGCAAACTGATGTCGATTCTGCATGACCGATATCAGTTAAAGGACCGATACCGGTTCCTTAGGGCAAAATGAAACCGATATCGGTGAAAGCCGAAAAACCTATAAAAAGAAAAATACAGCTTGTCATTGTCACTTTTGTTATTTACAATCCAAATCGACTTATCTAACGTGGAGACTTGGGATTAGAGGCTGGATTGAGTGAGGTGGAGCTATTGTATTGGCGGAGAGAGTGACGGTTGCGGATATCTGTTGGAGGCCATACGGAAACTATATGGTAACAGAGAACATAGCTGAGGAGTTGAGGGGTGTAGAGCGATTGAGGTGGATCGCAGGGCACAGGCCGGGTGAGTATGAGAGGATTCCTATAGATCGCGTGCGGCGACAATTTTGATTTGTGCAGGATATACCCCTGGCTTATAGACCATATATGAGGATCGACGCCGAGGTAGCATTCTCACCTCCCCGGCCAACACCTCCAGAAGGGCCTGAAGAGGTATCAGCCGATCGCAGGGTAATGGATGCGGGAACGACAGAGGCCTATAGATTATGGTGGGTAGCAGAACTGCGAGGTGTACGTGAGCGTCCTGACATAGCTGTGATTACAGCAGAGAGGGATCGTCTGCAGCATTTGGTTCAGCAGCTCCAAACGCAGGTGAATGAGACAAGAGGATTGTTAGTGGTTGCGGAGTCATGGGCGGGGAGACTAGAGGCTGGAGTCCTCCATGCGAGAGGGCGTATTCATATGTTACAGGAGAGATTGGCAGATCAGTGGGCGGTACCAATAGCCGTGGTACCTTTGAGGACAGAGAGGCCCGGCGAGAGGGGTCGACGATCACGATCATCACCTAGTTCGGGATGAGGCGTGAGGGTCTGAGTAAATGTTAGCAAGGTATAAGAATAAATAAGGATGCCGACCTGCGTGTCGATGATAGAGAAGATGTATTTGTTTAACATCTAAATAAAACTGAATATGTATGTTGATTTGAGTTATGATAATAATAAGATTGTTTGTGTTTTGATTTTCGGTGTTTTGAAAAAGGATAAAGAGGACTGTGATTAAATAGAAATACACAAAAATATTTATATTCACCACACAGGATAGGTTATGGTAGGGGATGGTCGAGCTAACCTTGGGAGACCCCATGTCTCCGAAGTGCTGCCTACATAGCCCATTGCACAAAGCAAGGAGGGGCCTCAGACCGATGTAGTTCTCCCTTAGGACCAGGGAGAGGTGAATTCAGGCAATTTGGGTATGGTTAGGCAATTTGTTGGTTGATAAGAATTTGATGTTGATAGGGTAATGTTGTTGGTGTTGGTAAGGTATGGGCGATGTTGATGTAGGTATAGGTAAAGCGAAAGTTAGCTTACCCAAATAGTAGGGAACCGTATCCTGATTAAGGTCAACACACAATCCTAGAGTCGAGCAAAAGAGGCAAAAGTGTCCCGTAGTTGAGAAGAGCTAAACAAACCACATATTAACATAGGATGAGCTTGAATCCCTAGGTACCTTGCATAGGCGAGAAGTCGATAGGTGAAAAGAGTTGTATAATCACAATATATCGGATATACGTCACGTCCCTTGAGTTGAAACAAATGGTGAGGTGAGGTGGATGATATAGGCTGAGGTACTGAGAACTTATTACAAAGTGAGTGTTCTGACGAAAGAGAACCTACCCTAAATAGACAAGTCCATGACTCAAAAGTCCTTTTGAATGAGGCTTTTCTTTTATTGAATGTAGACTGATCGATGCGGGAAGTCTACAAGGGATATTGATTGTATTATTCTTGAGGTCTTCACGAAGCTGATCAATGCGAGAAGCTTCTGATAAAGGCTGACTGTGTATAGCTGTCCTTCGAGGGAGCAGTCTATTTATAGTAGCAGATATGATTGTAATGCATAGCTGTCCTTCGGGGGAGCAGTCTATATATAATAGCAGCAATAGTTCGGCATATAGCTGTCCTTCGAGGGAGCAGTCTATATTTAATTTAGATGACTAGATGTTCATTTGGCGTGAAGCATCTAGTTTAGTAGGAAGTTTGACTCAAGAAAATCCCATAAGAATACGGCTTATTTTAATACTTTGAAGTCATGGACTAGACTAAAAAGGGGAAGGCATCATCAAGGGGAGGTGAGGATCAAACTATGTGAGCTTGATTGTTATTATGAAGTGTAGGAAACAGAGTGTATGTAGTGGTAAGTGAGCTCAAGGGACGAGCGACAGGTAGATAAGAAGTGATATAACACTAATTTCAACAGTAGAATGGTCGAAGATGCAAGGCATTAAGGGGTTCAGGCTCAGGTTTACCATTAAGCGAAGCTAAACGATAAGTACCAGATCCATAGGTATGAGTGATTATATAAGGCCCAATCCAATTGGGAGCAAATTTTCCACGTTTGCTCTTTTCTAGTTTGGTTACATGTTGATTCTCTTTGAGAACAAGATCACCAACCTTAAAGGTACGCTCATGAAGTCGCTTATCATAAGCACGTTTAATGCGTTTTTGATAGATTTGAAGGTGATCAAGAGCTGTAAGACGGCGTTCGTCAAGAAGCTCCAATTGGGCTAACCGCTCTTGGCGGAAATCATCGTTGGTGAGAATATCCTGAAGAGATATTCTAAGGGAGGGTATTTGTATTTCGAGAGGCAAAACAGCCTCGGTACCGTATACCAAAGAAAAAGGTGTGGCATTAGTAGAGGTACGAATGCTAGTACGATAAGCCCAAAGGGCAAAGGGAATGTGATCGTGCCAATTTCTTCCGGATTCATTGACAACTTTCATGAGGATTTTGGTTAGTGTTTTATTAGAGGACTCGGCTTGCCCATTGGCTTGTGGATAGTAAGGTGATGAGAAACTAAGTTTGATACCAAAGTTGTCACAAAGGTCTTGCAACAACTTGTTTTTGAAAGATTTTCCATTATCTGTTATCAGGCGATGAGGAACACCAAAACGACAGATAATGTGGTGGTTAATGAACTCGACAATTTTTTCTTTTTTGATTGAAATGAGTGGAATAGCCTCCACCCATTTTGTGTAATATTCGGTCGCTGTGATTATCCAATGGTGACGTTGTGAAGAGGTTGGGTGAATCTCACCAATAAGGTCTAAACCCCATTGTGAGAAGGGCCAAAGATCTCGAGCGATCTGGAGCGGGTGGCTAGGAGTATGTTGAAGGTTGGCATGTTGCTGACACATAACACAACGCTTAACATATTCGTAGCAGTCGTTATTGAGAGTAGGCCAATAATAACCAAGGCGAAGGATTCGTTTGGCCACGGCAAGGCCGCTAAAATGTCCACCACAAATACCGTCATGGACCTGTTGGATGGTATGAGTGGCCTCCGCGCCAGTTAGACAGCGAAGGAGGATGCCATCAAAGCCACGTTTATAGAGGAGTCCCCCCATGACAACATAACGTGAAACACTTTTAAGAAAAGCACGTTTGCCGTTACTAGTAAGGTCAGGTGGGAGGACAGAGATTGTAAGGTAGTCGTGAAATTGGTGGTACCAGGTATCCTGTGAATTAGTAGACACAGTATTTATCATACAAACTACCGGGGTTGAATAGGATGGGGCAAAAAGTTGTTGGACCACGACGAATAATTCAGAGTCAGTTGGCGCGGCGGGAATTTGCGAGGCTAAGCAAGCCATAGTATCCGCAAATTTGTTAGTGGAGCGGGGAATGGTTTGTATAGAATAGTGGGTAAATAAGGCTAGAAGTGAATCCACGTAGTGTTTGTATTTTTGAAGTTCCTCATTTTTGCATTGGTAGACGCCCATAACTTGATTGACTACCAATTGAGAGTCGCCAAAAATGTTGATAGATTTGATACCTAAGTGTAACGCAACTTGGAGACCCAGAACAAGGGCCTCGTATTCCGCTGTATTATTAGTGCAAGGGAAATCAAGTCGGAATGAAAGAGGCATAGGTTCAGCGTTGAGAGGAATGAGAACAACGCCGGCTCCTCCGCCGCGCTGGCATTTAGATCCATCGAAGAAGAGGGTCATTGGGTACGACTCCTCCGTGAGGGAAAGAGTAGCGATGAGTTCGTCGGGAAATGTGAAATTGGTAAATTGTTCCCCAGGTAAAGGAGCTTCCGCAAGTTGGTCTGCGATGGTTTGTCCTTTGATTGATTTCTGGTGGACAAACTCAAGGTCGAGGTCGGCGAGAAGCATGAGCCATCTAGCAATGCGTTGGTTCAGATGAGGTTTGGCATACATGTAATGGATGGGGTCTGTATTGGTGATGACGAAAGTCTTGTGATTTAGAAGGTAGTGTCGGAGTTTGGTGGCCACGAATGATAGGGCAAGGCACAATTTTTCTACATGTGTGTACCTAGTCTCATAGTCCACCAAAGTACGACTTATATAATAAACGGCTTGTTCGTGATTCTCAGAGTCACGATGTGCAAGCATGGCTCCTACAGCGTGGTCGGTGGCGGAAAGGTAAAGGTAGAAAGGGCGGTCGTCTTGGGGTGGGATAAGCACGGGTGGCTGCAAGAGATAGGATTTGAGAGCTTCGAAGGCTTGGTGACATTCTTCGCTCCATTGGAATGCAATATCCTTTTTAAGGAGGTGATGGAAAGGTTGACACCGATCCGAGAGTTGGGAGATGAAACGTCGGATAGATTGGAGCTTACCTTGTAAACTACGCAATTGTTTGAGATTTTTGGGTGGGGGCATTTCTAGGATAGCTTTGACTTTAGATGGATCGACCTCAATGCCACGCAAAGAGACGATAAAGCCAAGAAGTTTTCCCGAAAGAACACCAAAGACACATTTCTTCGGTTGAAGGCGGACAGAATATTGTAACAGGCGATCAAAAATAATGGTTAAAACATCGAGATGTTCACTACGATGTTTAGACTTGCCGAGAAGATCGTCGACATAGTCTTCAAGGATAGTGTGCATAATGTCATGAAAAATGTAGGTCATAGCCCGCTGATAGGTAGCACCAGCATTCTTAAGGCCAAATGGCATGACACGATAACAGAAGGTTCCCCAAGGAGTTATGAAGGTAGTTTTGTGTTGATCGGCAGGGGCAACCAAAATTTGGTTGTATCCTGAAAAGCCATCCATGAGAGAGAGCATCTCATGACCTGCAGTTAGATCAACAAGTTGGTCAATGCTAGGTAAGGGGAAGTCATCCTTAGGGCAAGCGAGGTTAAGATCCCAGAAATCTGTGCATATCCGAAGTCCCCCTGTCGCTTTAGTGACAGGTACGATGTTAGAAATCCATTGAGGATAGTCAATAGGCAAGATGAAGGAAACAGAAAGGAGTCGTTGGAGCTCCTCTTTGACCAAGAGAGCAATGCGTGGATGCATTTTTCTCAATTTCTGTTTGACTGGTTTGGAATCGGGGTTTAGGGTGATGTTATGGACGGCGATGGTAGGATCAATTCCTGGCATGTCAGCGTAAGACCATGCGAAAGCTTGGTTGCGAGCACGGAGAAAGGTAGTAAAGGCGGCTTGTTCTGATGTGTTAAGGGATTGTCCAATCTTCACAATGTGAGGATCCTCCTCCGTGTGGATATTGATTTCTATGGTAGATTCGTTCAGCATAGTTTGGGTTTCAGATGGTAAGGCTCGTTGAATATAAGAATCATCCGCGCCAAGGTAAGTGAGGATGGAGTCGTCATCCTGGCATTCAACAACATTAATCAAAGGCGAATCCTCTTCGATCATGTCTGGATAAAGAAGGGGCAAAGAAGATGGGTCGTCATTATCGCGTTGATAAGTGAGAGGACCTATGAAGATAGCATTTATGAAAAAAAAAAGTTAGGAGGGATGGATTCAGGGTCTATAGATTCTGCGGGTGATGATGGCAAAGTGGGTGATGATGGTTTGGTAGGGGCGACGTCTTCTTCTTCCAGGATACAGCTGACAGGAGGTGTCTCCTGTGTAGGTGTTTCGGGGAAAACTAAAGGTCTCTCACTGCGATAAGTTGTGTTTACGGGTAATCTTTCTATCCGGGAATGAGGTGATATGTCGAAGCCTTGTTCGTAAAGGCCAAAACTAAAGCCTTTCCACGCATCAGCGAGTCAAGAAGTGTGAGGTGATAAACGACAGATTTTAGACTCATCGTAACCCATAAATCGGGGATTGGACGGGTCATACCAGGTCCAAGAGGAGGTTCAGGGGTAATGGTCGGATGCGTCAACACCCCCATAGTTAGGATTTTGCGCGCAATAGGGTGGTCCGTAAGAGATTATCTCCCCCACGCGATCGGTCGTAGGATGGGATGTGCATGTAATTGTCCGTACTCCTGCGGGTTTAGGGAAAGAACTTGAACATTATATAGGCGGTACTCCCCCCAGCGTAAGGCGCTGAAAAACATCTAGCTAAGGGGTCGTTGAGGTACATGGAATGTTAGCTGCGGGAAGGGAAGTGATTTCTTTGGCACATGGTGGTTTCATCGGATTGAATGTAGGCCGCGGATGAGGTGGTGGTATGAGAAATTTGAAGAGGATGGTTGGGTTGAACGTATGGAGTGACTTGATTGGTATAAGCACATCGTTAGGGATGATGGAATTTGTTTAGGGTTGATAGGTGGACAGGATACGCAGAGTGACGGTGTTGCTATACCCTGGAATTTCTGTATAAGGTGCGGAAGGCGTAGGTTGTTTTGAAGAAAACGCAGGAGGGTATCATATATTGATGTAAGTTAGAGGGATGGGTCGGGTCCCAATATGGACCTACGGTAGGTATGATGATGATGGTTTTGATTGTGATAGCATCCCATTGGCACGGATTGAGTTTGTCTCCTAGGTGCAACGGAGCGGATATTATTTTTGGAATCAAGGAGATCGAGTCGCTTAGGCGGCCCCCGTGCGTTAGACTGACGCAATGGTGAGGTCCCGGATGCCTAAGCGTAGGGGAAGATCTGGTTAAGTTGATACCACAAAGTGGACGGGGCATTTGCAACTAGAGGTGAGGGCATCTGTTGAAGGTGAGAACAGGGGAGATTTTAAGCTTCTAGGTAAAGCACTTCGGGTATATGGTGGAGTCGATCAGGATCAGTCATTTGCATTTGAGTAGAAAAAGGGGTACTCAAACGATCTTCATACCAAAGCCTGTCAATATTCTTCTGTGAGAATGACAAGTCTCCGAGGTGTGATTTGTAATTTTTGTACGGAAGAAAGGTGGGTTATAATTAGGTAGTCCAATGCGGGATGTGTTGACACAGGAGGTACATGTGGCACTGTGTTCAATAGATGTTAAGAGAGTAGCAACCAGTCGTTGAAAAGATTTAGGCGATGAGGGACTAATAGGTAGGAGGGCGGTGTTCGAGGGGATCTATCATGTTTAAAGAATGTGGTGATGTTAGTGTAAGAGATTTCTCGTCTAAGGATGTCAAAAGGAGTGGCGAGCCTTCCTCTTGTGTAGCAAGAGTGGTAGAAGGGGACGTTTGGGAAATAGATAAATTAGATAGCATTCCGCTCACAGTCTTGTAGGGATGTGGTGTAAGAAGACTCGTCGATGAGAAGAGAAGTCCGGGCAGTTAACTCTTCTATGGGTAAAGGAATGATTTCACTTTGGCTTGATGGTGGTGAAGGAGGTTCAAACTCTTGTGTTGGTGGAGAGGCTTGATTTAAAATTTTTTCAATAGAGGCTTTTGGCTGAGAATCGAAGACTGCATGGATCTCATGAACACTCTCCTCGGCTAAGATATCTTGGTTCACGTTACTGTTGGACGAGTGATTCAGGAATGGCTTGTTGAAAATTTTCAGATTTCGGTTAGCAGGGGCGTTAGGATTATCGAGGGTTATATCCCCTGCGTCAACCATTTCCTGCACTATGTTTTTCAACATCTTGCAGTTTTCATGACTATGTCCTTTTACGTGGTGAAAGTTACAAAAGTCATTTTCTTTATACCAGGAAGGTATTGCGTGGGTGGAGTCAAACCCAGATTGAGGTTTAACAGGGGGCAAGGTGATAGCCCCAGCTTTGAGCAATTTCTCCAGGATGACGCCATAAGTTTCTCCCAAGGGAGTGTAATTGGTGGGCTCGGCTTTGTACTTATAAGTGGTTTTCGGCAGAGTATTTGACGGTGTTTGATATTTGACCATTACCGCGTGGACAGCTCCTTTTGATTTAGAAGAAGTGGACGCGTGAGGAGTGGTGGTGTTTGGCTTGTTGGTAGAATCAGGAGTTCGGAAATTGGGTTTTTTGTTACGCAACCGCAATTTCTCTTCTTCTAAGGCTTGAATTTCTAGTTTCTGAGCCATGGTAAAGGCCTCGTCGAATGTGCGGAAAGTTTGAATTTGGAGGGTAGGGGAGATGTGCTTAGCTCAGGCCCGCGTAAATAGTTTGATGAGTTCGGTTTGAGGCAAGGCATACGTAAGTTGGTTGATAAGGCCCCGCCATCGTCCAACGAAATCTGCGATAGATTCGTCTTCAAATTGTCGGATGGCATAGAGGTCAATGATAGATACTTTCTTGGCAATGTTAATGGAGAAATGATCCAAGAAAGATTGGGCTAGTTGGTTAAAAGAGAAGATCGAGTGCTGGGTTAAGGCACTGTACCACTCCAAGGCGGGTCCTGATAAGGACATGGGGAAGGTGCGGAGTAACAAGGCGTCATCATGGGCAATCAAATAACAAGCATGTCTAAATGATCGCAAGTGTTGTTGAGGATCCTCTTTACTGTTTAAAACGAGTAAACTTTGGCAACTCCCATTGAGGAGGCTATGAATGAAGGGGGACAAAAGGGTGAATGGGCTCCCAATCAAACTTGCTCGTATGTCAAGGCGCTACGACTTCCTGAAACGAAAGCCTCCAGGTTTTGCATTTTGTCCATCATTTGTTTGATGAAATCTGTGATTGGATGAGATGATGGTGCCACAGAATAGGGATGTCCCATATAAGGTGTTGAGGTTACTGGATACGTGTATGGGAATGAAAAGGTAGGCGGAGCTTGAGAAGGAAAGCTCGTGTGAATAGGTGGCAGAGAGTAAGTCATGAATGGAGTGGTCTGAAAGAGAGATGAGATAGGGGTAGTTGGTGGTAACGATACGTGGGGTCCAGGGTTAACCAAAGGAAAGCTAATCGGGGTTGTATGAACCTCTAAAGCTGTCAAATTGGGAGACGGGGCTAGAGATGCAGGAAGTAAGGCAGTGTTATTAGGAGGAGTGGGAGCTGAATGAGCAGCTATACTAATAGGCATGCCAATAAGGAGCTGACCATCAGGCGTACGGTCAGGGGCATGAGACAAATAGTATTGTACAGTGCTGGGATTAGCATCCAGAAATTTGGCAAAGTGATCTTGTCTCCTACAGGAATTTGGGGGATCTCACTGGTGTCCGTAGGGTTCCCTATAGAATGTGAAGGGGGTGATTCAGGCAAAGACACAGAGCAGGCATGTGAAACCATGGCGGCCGCTTGCCTCCGAGTGATGACAACCATAGACAAGAACACACAGGAAAGTTTCAATCTATCAAGAACAAAAACAACCTCAGAATGATGAATCTGGCAAGTTGCTGGTTTGTCAGGGGCTGATGAAGGCAGTAACCGATATCAGTTTAGTAACCGGTGTCGGTCGTAGAGCAAACGACATCAGTCCCTTAACCGATGCCGGTGTCAAAAGTCTAGGATAAGAAGATATAAAAGGCTGCTAATTTGATTTTTAGCAACGTTGAGTATATTTATCAACTTATTGATCACAGAAGACAAAGCATGACAGAGAAAATAGAATTTGGAAACAAGCAAGAGGCACACGCAAATCTAGAAACTAATCCTAGGGTTAATTTTAGTTATCGTGGGCTTATGCCTTTAGACGTAAGATGATGTCAGAATCCTAAACAACAAGACCTAGGGGAAATGTCAAGTTTGTTTTGGCTTATAAGGTTACCTCAATCGGGCGAAGGAATACCGCGGAAAAGGGGGGATGTTTGAGCTGTTGTGTTAATTGTGAAGTGATTCGGTATGTGTTGTGCAGTGAAACTAAGGTTAATTTCCTGTCAATACCGTGGATATCACCCCCACGTGTACGACCTGTTACTTAATCTATGTTCACTAGAATTGAAGAACAACAAGTAGGAATGCAATGCACGTGTTTTAAACCCAAATCGAAAATTATATTCAATGAAGCAAGAGAGATGACTTTCACTAATGTGAAACTAGGAAAGCAAGACAAATTCTTTACGAAATATATAACAAAAGCAGCAACAACAAATATGCTTCCTAAAATGAAAATAAGAAAGAGAAAGAAACCCAAAATGGGTCCCACCAGGCGTGCCAAAATGTTTCGCTCGGAATGTTTCGGCTTCTGGGAATAGAGTTGCTTCTATCCTTTCATTCCTTTTAGAAACAGATGAGGTTAGGGTTAGGAGGAATACCTGTTGAATGTCGAGATGGTGTGTGCGTACCGTAGAGAAAGATCAGGCTGACTGCGGAGAACTCCTTTTTGTCTTGGAAGGACTACCTGCAAATAAGAACACAAGACCACAAGATTTTGATTAAACAATAAATGAGAAAACTACCTTGGGCCTAGGAAATATAAAACTTCCTTTCGAAGGTGGTCAGTTCCCCTGCTAATATGAATTAACACAAAAGACTGCAAAATATCAATTAAATTATTTCGTTAAACTGGGTAGGGGGAAAGGCTAGTTTTCTGGTTTTGATCAGAGGAACCGATGCCAGTTACTGATAACCGATGCCGGTTACTGATAACCGATACCGGTGGGTTCTTTGTAATGGCTGGTTTTTGGATGGTATTAGGAAATGGGATGATTAGAAGCAAAAGAATGATAGTTAGATGCAATGGCACGTTGGGTAGTGGATTCAGAAACGGATTTAGGAGGACTGAGATTCAAGAAGCATAAGCAATGTTATAACAAAGGACATGCAAGATGTGACTTACTGGTTTTGACTAAGATGCAAGTTGATCTCCTTGGTTGTAAACACTTCTGGTTTCTTTACTCATCTCTGCTCTGTCAAGTGAAGATCTGGACTCTGTTCCTCGCTCGCAATGCTCTCTGTTGATCCAAAAACCCTTTGACTGATCTCTAAAATGAAATTCCGATCTGTTGTTTTGGTTTGGGGAGCCCATTTACAGGGAACCGATGGCAGTTGCGTAACCGATGGCGGTCGAGTAGGAACCGGCATCGGTAAGGAAAAAGTAGGCTATTTTTAGTAAAATAGCCCACCTTCCCTGCTTTTCTCCCGAGAGATCAGTTGCGGGCTTGGTCAAATGGATAGAAGGTCAGCTTTGGGTGTGAGTAAGGAGGCATTAGTTATGGATGTGAGTCTAGACCAAGTCATGGGTCTTAATTAGGTTAGTTTAGGGTTAGGGCTAGGTCATGATGAGGTGGCAGAGTGAGGTGGCGGGTAAGGTGATGTGGATTTATCAATTACAAGGTAATTAATAAATAATTGTGTAAAGTTTAGGTAATGAGGTTAGGTTGCGAAATGGGATGCGGGTCACAAGGGGTCGTAAGACACGAATTTGGTGTCTACACGTTAGTATTGCTTTGTTCATTTATGCAAGTAGGTTTGGCTCTGTTTACTACCAGCCCAAAACATAAAACCTTCAACCTTTCTGCTTTGGAATTTATTTATTTTCTCCCTTCGAATCTATCCTATCTCCTCTCCTCCCTTCGTTCCTTTCTATTAACAATCGGAAATACCCCCACTGGGACGAGATCCTAAACCCCTGAAGGTAGAATACTATAGGACTTACACAGATTCCTACTGGTAGAATAGCAATAAACCAGTTTCTCTTTTCTATCTCAAAGAGGGGCTATGCCCTACACACTACTGGCTCATCTATCCATAGATCTGCCCTCCTGACAGATTTTTGGACCAACAGGGTGATAGGTTGGCACGCATGGGATTAGAATTTTATTCTAGTGGTATAAAAATAATTACATCTTGGTTCCATTGGTGGGAACTATTTTTGAAGTGGTTGTGATAAATAGACTACATCTTGAGTCTTTTGATGTGTGATGACCAAACGTATGACCTTGGAAAGTTTTAAGGCATGGTTCAAGAGCACAGAGGATGTATTTGCTCAAATATTCAACACTAGACCTGAGTTCGATACACGTTTGTGGGTAGAAGAGAACCTATACCATGAACTATACGAGACATTCTTTTATTGTATTCCAATAAATCTATATGAATGGCTTTTAGCATATGCATCCAGATCAAGCTGGTACTATATACCACACGTATGGACTGAAGATGATTACCAGAAGCTACATGATGCATATCTGACTTGGAAACATGTTGTTTATCACTGGTGGAAAGGATTCCTGACTAGTTATACTTTGGAAAATGTCATTTCTATTTACTCTTGCCCAAAATTTTATGAGTTTGAGTTTCTAAGGGAGCCTAAAGGTTAATATCTGCATGTTATCCCCCTGGATATATATCTTGATCATTACCCTAATTTTAGAGACATTTCCCATGGCCAGCTAAGTTTTCTGAGCACTAGCCAAGAAATCTAGGGTGGAGGAAGATGGCGGACATTATGGCTTAAAAGGAAAGGGAGGAAAGATGACTCAAGTTTAGTGAAGCTCATGAAAGGGAGATGACTTGATAATGCAAGGTTGTAAGTGTGATGGATCTATGGAGGTAGAGGTTGCAAGAAGGAGTTGAGGTTCACACAAAGGACATAGAACCTAAGTAGTCTATACTACCCCACCTTGGAAAACATGAGAGAGATTCCCGTTCAGCTTCTGATGAGAGTTCGTCAGATGGAGAAAGGATAGCCATCGACATGCATCTGAACCCACCTGGTGACCAACCCTTGACACTTGGTTTTCCAAATCAAGGGAGAAGTATTGTTAACCCAGTTGGTATCGGTGGGAGTAACCAATCTACACCCAAGATATATAATTTCTCATTCAGAACATCCATGGATGTGTAAACCATTATGGTATTTGGATTAATTTTTAGACAAGGTGCAAATACATTAGGTTTTGGTATCATGTCTGGAAGTGGTGCGGGACACATAATTGGTAGTGGGAAAATATCACAAACCATCAACACGTAGTTCAAGGGGACATTGGGAACACTAGGCATGACCACATCAGGCCATTTTCTAGATACATGAGGTGGATCTGGTGGTATAGGGGCCAGAGGACCTGGTGGACCTAGAAAATCTGGAGGATATGGTGAGTTAGGAGGAACAAGACCTATGTTGGATCCAGTGGATCTAGTGGAGGAGGAAATAGCAGAGGGAACCAAGGATTTGGATTAGGAGGAAAAGGGCCGCAACCACCTCCACAAGTATTTTTTGATATTTATTTGCACTTACCAAACTACAGGGGTATTGAGGATGTTGTAGAGAATGTGCACAACTGTGAATTACTATGGTGCAAAAAAGGGATCAAAACCCCAAAGTAGAAGGAAAGTCAGTTTGCAATAACATTATAAGGGCATGCACATATTTGGTATCAGAAATATAACCCCCATCAAACGATGGTAAACTACACTGCATTGAAGAATGTCTTCCTAGAAAAGTTCCATATCCCTGAATTTGAGTAGAAGAGCATTAGCACTCTGAAGAAGATCTAGCAAGGAATGCCAGAGATTTTTTGAGAGTAAGACATGTGGTTCAAGACTCTCTTGTCAAAACTATCCTATGACATTCACCCTTCTCAACATGCTCAATGTTTTTTTGGAGAATTGATAATATTGTTTAGAAGGGCACTATCACATAAGACTTTTACAAACCTGTGCGAGGCCTTGGAAGCTTCCATATGTGTTGAGGCTGTTGGGAGCATTGATATCAGTGTTATCCCTTTTCTGGAGCCTCAAATTACTATAATGGATAAGCACTTGGAGAAATTTTCTACAAATTTAGTGCATTAGGTTCATAGTGGGATTTGGTGTATAGACTGTGAGGTGGAAGGGCATGCAAAGGATAGTTTCCCTCAAAATACGATACACATAGTGATGATAGAGTGTGGGATTTTCCATGGGGATCATGATGTAAATAGTTTTCTTCTACTACAACGTGCAATCCATAAAAGTGTTTCTTGTTATTGTAAGATTTATACCTCTACGACCCAGGATACCAAGGATTACATACTGATTGACCAGATTCATGATGTTATTAATCTGGGTATGTTTCAGACTATTCTTGTAAGTAGTTCCAAGGATGATGATCACCATTATGAAGGGCACATAGATGGAGGAACATGTGGGAGAGGTTTTCACAGAGGATTTTGTGGTCACAGTAACTGTGGCAGAGGAAGAAGTGAGTTCCCATGAGGAACCTGTTATAATTGTGGGTCTACAGAGCATTATAAGCGTAAATGTCCTAACCTATTGCAGTGCTCATGGTGTGGAAATAAACATAAGTACGAGGCATACCTTAATTTGTTTGAACACATGAGCCAACAACACCAGAGAGACAAAGGTGCTATGATGGTGAGTATAAAGAAGGCCGACCCTCAGTGGATGCCAAGAGTGGCTTGTGAATCATGATTAGAACTGGTACTAGTAACAATGTGAGAAAAGGTTACATGTTTAAGGGATATTCCAAGATAGAAACTAGTTTTTGGGGAAGAATTGGTACATGGAAAGTATCTAGACCATACTCATTAGAAGGAAGTGTATAAAGAGACTATGGATGTGATTCAGAGTTTGCAAGCGGAGATCCAATATCTAAAGGAGCAGTCAAAGTAGTCGGAGCAAAGGAAGAATGCCAAGGCTCCAAAGGAAGACTTGGATGAAGTTAGGGAAGTATGTAAGATGTTAAGGCAAGAGAATATTATTCCTTTGCTAGGAGAATTTTTGAGGGAGAAGGTACCACGTGCCGGAGCAGAGTGTGAAAGGTATTATTTGCATGTAAACCTTCCTCCTCACAGCCTTGACTATGATAAAGAGATTACATTGAATGCAGTTTTTGATGGGTTGATTCTAAGCAATATCATCATCGACACTCAAGCGGAGTTCAATGTTCTCACCTTAAATACATGGCATCAATTAGGAAGGCATGTATTATAGCCATCTTCAAATTTTTTGTATATGGCGAATAAGACAAAGGAAATTCCCATTGGAGTCTTGAAAGATGCAGTTATCATTATTTAATGGGAAAAGTTCACTAGGGAATTTGAAGTCTTTGCACTTTCCGACATGGATAACTTCCCATCATTACTTGGGTGCCCTTGGTGTTATAAGAACAATTCTGACCTGTGGTTTAACAAGGGGTATATCAGCTTTGAGAACAAGGAACAAAGGGTGATTATCCCTTTAACAGATGGGATATCAGTGCCCTATACCAATACCTTAGGAGAGGAATTCCTCAATAGAATCTATGTGTGATCCATCAGAGATCCTGAGATAATTCATCCCATGGAGGGAGTTATCTAGTTTGAAGATGCTCAGTCCTTGAGCGATACCATTAGCATGGCTTGTGATAATTAGGTGCATGGGACTTATGAGTTGATTGGGTGACAGTTGAGAGGGTCTTTAATAAGGGTAGAAAAGGTGTGCCCAGTCAACTGCCTGGGAGGGAAGAAGTTGCTAAGTTACTCTATGTAGATGAATAATTTCCTCGCTTGTTACCTATCCAAGTTAACACACCAAACTAAACACAAAAACCCTGAAAAACTCAAATAAAGTTGATACTTGATTAATTGGACAAGATTCGAAGACGTAGATGGAGAGAACGTCTGATGGAATTAAGATGGGTGCACACAAGAAATCCTGTAGAGTAGATCCAAGAAACCTGCAATGCACGAATACTTGACAGAAAAAGATGAAGTTAGAAGATATAAGGGTGAACTGCCCAGAAATCGAGTATAGGAAGTGATTAGCTTCCTTGGTGGATCTCAGTTCAAATTTTCAATTAAGAATAAAGGCATAAATGATAAAATATGTAAGTAAATTTTTAGATTTTCTAATTTTAAGTTACAGACAAAATGTAAAAACAATAGTAGAAATTGAAATAAAGAAGGAAACTGTAAAAAAAGATGAAATTGTGTCACCTAGATTCTATACCTTTCTGTAGACTAGTCAGTTTCGATCAGATAGTGATTGATGTTGATGGTTTACAACAACACCGATTTGGAAAAATTGGTGTCAATTGATGATTAATCAACATCGACTGAGGAGAAATCATAGACAACTTGATTGGTGATTGATGATGATCAGATTGTGGAGACCTGCAGGAGCTGCAAAGATGTGGAAAAAGTTCCACCTTAGCTGGATGGAGAAATGGAGTCACCCAGAGGTTGAAGAAGCTAAACGATATTGATATTATGTGGGCAGAAAAATGGTGCACCTCTCAGGGATTGATTTGGAAAGAATGCTCTCTCTCTCTCTCAATTGATAATTTCAATATTTGCCATTTTTTTCACTATTTCTCAAGTCTCTACCATCTAACCAAAACTAAGTTCAGGTCATGTATTTATAGTCAACATCAACCAAGGTAAAATTAGCACTGTTCCGAAAAATTGGTGTCGATTGAGGAACAGTCGACGCCGATCAGGGAACAGACTCCCAAAGTGGTGAAAAGGGAAGAGTTATGAGATTAAGAATATTATTCCTCCAACTCAATACATGAAAAATCCCATGGAATGGTTCCAGGAGAAGAGAAATAGGTGGGATGGATGGATAATAGTGACACGGGAGGTTGGGAAGTGATATGGGGTGAATAAGTAGTTGGAATAAATGTAGAAGATAGAATTACATGGTTAATGTTTAATTATCCATGGGTGAAATATAATGGGGTGGAAAAAACTTCGGATAGGCATTTTAATTAGATAATTAATTAATACCCTAAGAGATAAGTAGTGATACAAAACTACACCAGGTTACCCAAGACTAGAATAGGTAAGTGAACACGGGGCACATTAAATTGAGTAACCAATTTTAGGTGTCTACATTTGCTCCTTTTTGTTGAGTAACTTGTGATAGGCAATGCTAAAAGAAAAAAAAAGGAGTTGGAAGAAAAGGAAGAATATTGATGATGTGATCCCCCTCAAACTGGGGATGGGGTGGCCCCAAAAAGGCCAACCAATCTCGAGTTTGAAAAAGGTAGATGAAAAATAAGAGAAGAGAGGATGCCCCAGTTAGATGTCTAGAGTAGATCTGATCATTGATGATGCACATAAAAATCAAAAAAGGAATTGACCTAAGGAACTCACATTAGTAGGGTAGACTAGACAGTCTTCATATGAGATGACGTTAGTGGCTATAGACTTGTGAGTTAAAGGTGACTGCAAAATCATAACAACTAAAGAGTGACACATTGGTAGGGACAACTAGATGGCCTTCAAATGAGATGATGTTAGTGCCTATAGACCCACTATCTTTAGGTTGCAAAAAACATGAGTTACTCATGTACAAGGAAAAAACTCAGAATGGGTGATAACACCAAAAATATGCACCAAAAGGTGGAAATAAGGTCATAACAATAATCAGAGAAATAAGCCAAGCATCAATGCTTAGACAAGAAGGATGAAACAATGGCCTTGAGAGGAGAGCCACCATGGAAATTGACATATGGCCAGTATAGTGGACTTTGTAATAGAAATGTTGCTAGAATAGATAGAAAAAGTGTGCTATGGGTGGCACATGATAAAAGATATTATGATGAGATGCCCCAAGCGGGGAATGCCAAGCAAAGTCGTGCTACGAGAGACACACACATGGGTTAATGTAAGGTGATAAGGTATAAGTACCTGAGATAAAGACACAATGATGGTGACAATGTGTTACAGGTGACACATGTGGAAGATAAGATAGTCAAATGAGAACGAAGTGCTTCCTAGTGTAATGAGATGAGAAAATATATCAAAATCCATTCGATCGGCTCTAATGGGCACCAATCGACATTTACTCATACCTAATCGATGCCAACCCAAAGAATTAATGCCAACCCAAATAATTGGCGTTGAATGCCCCAAAAACCTATAAATATAGAAAAGGTGAATGGTAACGATTCATTTGCATTATGACGATTGATTCAGAAAAAGTCAAAAATTAAATTTGAGCGAGATGAAAGCTTCCGGAAGTGGTCAGAAGAGGAAAAGGATGTGGCCAGGGGTAAGTGGTCCTTCCTTAGCCTTGTATGTTTGTGCTATTTTGTAGTAGGAGGCAAGAGGGTTTTTTTAGCACTCTGCCTCCCAGTCGGCGTCGATTTACAAAATCGGTGCTAACTAGTATGTGATCAGCGTCGATTGGAATATAATCGACATCAACTATAAAGTAAATGGCACCGATGGACTAAGTCGGTGGCAATTGGAAAAATGAAACATTTGGAATATTTTGAGAAAAAAATTGATGAAATTGTAATGATGTTGATTTTGATAAATATGAACCTAATGATAATGTTTGATGTGATGCAGGCAGAGGAGGTCCTACACATGTGGGATGCTTTTCTTGAGCTACTCGAGACTATACTACCAGATGTGACAGATGTTGAGTGGCACCATCTGGAGTTAGTTGGACTAGGGGGTTTCTGTTATTATCAACAAGTACCCTGAGACATGGAGTTGATGCAAGCATTGATGCAGAGGTGGGATAGCCAGACATGCACTTTTTGGTTTCAAATGGGTGAGATGACTATCACCCATGAGGACATCTATAGGATCTTCAGGTTTCTGATCATAGGGGACCTAATAGAGATTACTCCATGGGAGCAGCAGAGGAGGGCCCTGGTATGGTTATATGGGGATAGGGTAGATGATTCAAAGATAGTGTCTAGGGATATGAGGATATCCTCATAGTACTGGAAGGATGACCCCAGGAGCAAACTGATAGCATTGATCCAGATGGCTATCTCATATTATACACTACCAAATTCTAGAGGTGGATAGTTCCCACTACTTCTACTTGACTGCGTCTGTGATATCCTGGAGTTCATGTAGGTATTCACATTCACCAATGCACTATTAGCATAGATATATCATGATCTTTGGATGTATTCCACAGGAAGATGCACTGGGATAGATGTCCGTTTTGTGCTCCATTGTTGGGCTTATGAGCATATATTAGTGATTAGACCATCTAGACTTCCATGGATGCCATGAGAAGAGGGAGCCCTTGATTATGGGTTTTAACAATGGTAGGAATACATGGCCCTTGGAGATATAGGGAGATTTTCAGAGTGTTATTCACAAAGATTTAGGACTCTGACACCATCACAAGTTATATGGAGGCCATACAGGGTCTATCCCACATGGGCCGGATAGGACGCCCACTTAGGGGAGCTAAGATGCAGCAAAGTGGTTAGGGGCCATAGGCCAGATAATTTAGAGTGGGTACTGTTTATATGCGTGATGAGATAGTTCGGATTGATACAAATTATTCCGATTGTATATGTGTCATACAAACGGGATAGCAGGGAGAGCATGCCACCTTGGTACAAACACACCAAACTGCTCTGGAGGAGATTAGGACTCCAAGGGAGGAGACGGACACAGTGATACAGGAGAGAGACACCGCTCACCATGAGTGGGATACAACTATCCAGTAGAGGGATAGATATCACAGACACAAAGAGGTCCTCAGGTCCAAATATGGTGATACAGGCACCACATCCTAGTTAGGGGCACAAGGTGCCATAACAGGAGGACCACTAGCAAGAGCACCATTGAGAGCACCTTGCATGGTGATTATGAGTACCTATTAGGCTATCCTTGCCGAGGTGAGATACTATGAGGATGCCTTGACACAACATGCCCCAGATGTGCCTCATTACAGAATGAGGACAATGATAGCCACTACTGGTGGTGCATCAGAGGGTGCGAGCACCAGGGGAGACCGAGGAGGCTGTAGGGTCATGACTGCGAGCACCTCTAGTTCTGTAGGTACTGGTCAGGAGAGAGAGCCGTGCTTGAGGAAAGAGGAGGAGACAAATTTTTCCACTTGTCAAATTTTACTATATAGAGATGATATTTGTAGAGATATACTGATGTAGCCTTGATTTGAAGGCATTTTTAATACGATGTATATGGCTTGATTTGAATCCATTCAGATATATATATATATATATTATATATATATAATATATATATATATATATATGCATATTTGTGTTAAGTGATTGGACTCATGCTTTTAACTTTAATAGATACAGATAGATGGATAGATGGATCCACATAATATGTACTGCTTTGATGATTTTAGATGAAGTAGATAAGATGAGCATAGATAGATGATAGATTTGATTGATTAAATTAACATGTTAAATGTCAATTTAACTAGATAAACAACAAATAAACATGAGTAATGTCAATTTGATTTCATAAAAATAAATTGATGCAATGCTCTTATCCCTTAGAAATAAAAATCACTACACCTAGATAGGAAAAAGAATGATAAGTTAGTCTCCTAACTGACCATAAATAGAGACCTTGATGGTAAGTCGAAAGACAATGCACACAAGACCATAGACACGGATAAAATAAACTTGACACTAGTTAGTCACAAACCAAATCTAGGAGGTAGATAAGGACGAGAGATAAGTATGCATCTCATCAGAACACATGAAGGATTAAATACATGCTCATATGGGGAAAATAGGGAATCCATATGATCAAAAAGGTCTCATATCACAGCTTCGTGATTTTTCTTTTGATAGAAAAGAAAACTGATCAATGTAGGTAGTTTTCTAGATATGGAAAGACTGATCAATATGGGAAATCTTTCAGAGATGCTAACAAGTGAAAAAACTAGCCGAGAGAGGAATTTTTTTACTGCAAAGGCTTAAAATGCCATAAAAAAATAGTCACCCTTCAAGGGAGTGGTCTGTATTTTGAATTTGATGGTAGCCATCCTTCGAGGAATGGTCTACATTTTTTATTTATTTTGATAAGGCATGGATAGTTGTCCTTTAAGGGATCAGTCTATCTTTTGGGACTAGGATAGCCTTTTTTTAAGCTTTGGAAGAAGTTGAGTTTAGACCAGATAGATCAAATAGAGGGAAATAAAATGTATACAAGCATGTACTCATGCTCTAAGTGGATTTGACCAAGATGAACACCTAGGGAAGATGAAGTAGTGATTAAGGTATTCCTACTATGAGGAGGAAGAAATCCGTAAGAAAAATTCCATGAGTAGAGCCATGGTACTCATATTTAAGGTATAAAAAGAAATAATTTGGAGAACCACATAGTTCCAAATCACTATGAAATGCATGACTAGTTTCAGATGGATGAAAGACTTGTTTCGCGACTAGGACCATGTAAGATAGATTTTAACAGTAGAAGGGTGTTAGATGCAAAGCATTACGAGGTTCCGTTTTAGGTATACCATCCATGGAAGACAGGTGATAAGCCTCAAACCCGTACTTATGAGTGATAACATATGATCCCATCCAGTTAGGAGTAAACTTACCATGTTGACTCCATTCCAAAGTAGTGACATTTTAGTTTTCTTTAAGAATAAGATCACCAACTTGGAAGTCATGTTGATGCAAAATGCTTGTTATAAGCATGCTTGACATGCTCAAGATAGACTTGATGATGTTCAAGAGTGTTGAGATGACATTCATCTAACAACTCAAGCTGAGCTATACAGTTTTGACGATAATCCTCATCAGAGACAAACTCTCTAAGAGAGATGCATAGAGAGGGAATCTAGACTTCTAAAGGAAGGACAACCTCAAACCCATAGACAAAAGAGAAGGGAGTAGCACCAATAGGGGTATGAATACTAGTTCGATAAGCCTAGAGAGAAAAAGGGGTGTGTAAATGCCAATCCTTACTAGCTCGACTAGTTACCTTTGCGAGGATATTATGCAAAGTTTTATTAGAAGCCTCAGCTTGGTCATTAGCTTATGGATAGTATGGAGAAGAAAAGCTGAGTTTAATATTGAAGGTGTCACAAATCTTCTACAAATATTTGTTTTTGAAAGACTTTCCATTGTCCATAACGAGTTTGTGAGGAACACCAAAGTGACAAATGATGTGTTGATAGACAAAATCAACAATAGGTTTAGCTTTGGTCAATGAAAGAGGAATAGCCTCCACCCATTTAGTGAAGTATTCTATGGTAGTAATGATAAAGTGATGTCACTATGAAGAGTGCAGATTGATGAGACCAATGAGATCAAGACTCCATTGTGAAAAAGGCTACAAATTCACTGCAGGTTGCAAAGCTTGAGGAGGGATATGTGTAAGATTAGCGTGTTATTGACACTTGGCACATTTCTTGATATATTCATAGCAGTCTTGATTAAGAGAAGGCCAATAATAACCTAAACATAGGATGCACTTAGACATGGCCAAACCACCAAAGTTTCCAGCACAAATACCGTTGTGGACCTCCTAAATGGCCTTAGATGATTCAGGGGTTTTGAGGCACCAAAGCAAAATACCCTCAAAACCACGTTTGTAAAACATTCCACCCAGAATAGCATAGCGGTTTGTGCATTGGATAAAATATCTTCTAGCATTAGAAGTCAAATATGGAGGAAGCACTAAGTAGGATAGATAATTGAAAATGTGTTGATACCACACATCTTGAGTGTCGGTTGTGACATCGTTGATTGAAGTTAACTGCTTGAGATGAGATGGTTGGTCCATACTCTAAACAACCACATTAAGTCACAAGTCTTCAGTGAATGGAGGAATAAGCAAGGCTAAAGAAGCCAACATATTTGTAAATCAGTTTGTAGTGTGAGGAATAGCCTGGATAGTAAATTTATCAAAAGATTGAAGCTGAAAGAGAACGATATTGTGATATTTTTGAAGGGTATCATTTTTACAATGATAGACACTAGTGACTTGATTAACGATGAGCTCAGAGTCACCAAAGATATTGATATGGTGAGCACCAAGATTAATGCGACAGAGATAGGTGCACCCCAAGGAGGAATCATGATGAAACCTACACCTTCCCCTTGCTGACTCTTGGACCCATCAAAGAAGAGTTGTACTTTAAAAGGAGAAAAAATGAAATCGATTTGTTGGATGTACTCGTCTAGGAATTGAACGAGGGGGACTTGAGTTTCTGGAAGAGGGGCATCAACTAATTGATCAGCGATAACCTGACCCTTGATATATTTTTGTGAGATGAACTCAAGGTCAAAATCTATCATGAGCATGAGTCAACAAGTGATACAATCATTGTGATAGGTTTTTTCATGCATTGTCTTTAATGGATTGACACTTTTAACAATGTGATTTTTATGATTAAGGAGGTAATGATGAAGTTTAGAAGTCACGAAGAAGAGAGCACAACACAGCTTTTCAGCTTTAGAATAGTGAGTTTCATACTCATGAAGAGTGCAACTTATATAATAGACAGCCTATTCCTTACCATTAGCATCTCGATGCAAGATCATGGCTCCTAGAGCATGGTCAATCATAGAAATATAAAGATAGAATGGCTCCCCTCATGTGGAGGTGTGCGCACAGGTGGAGAAAGAAGATAATATTTTAGACCATCAAAGGTTTTTTGGCAATGCTCATCCCATTCAAAATGAACATTTTTACGGAGGAGATGATGAAAAGGTTGACAACAGTCTAAAAGCTATGAGAGAAAATGATGCACTGATTGAAGGCGTCCTTGAAGACCACAGAGCTACTTTAAGTTAGAAGGAGGAGGCATCTCGATGATAGCATTTATTTTTGTGGGATCGACCTCGATACTCCTGATAGAAATGATAAAGCCTAAGAGTTTACTAGTGAGAATGCCAAACACACATTTAGATGGATTTAGGTGAAGATAAAAATGAATGAGTCTCTCAAAGAGAGGTGCAAGGATGAGAATATGATATTAACGGTGTTTGGATTTACTGAGGATGTCATCGACATAATCTTCTATAGTTTTGTGTAAGAGGTCATGGAAGATGTAGGTCAATGTGCGTTGATAAGTTGCCCCTGCCTTCTTAAGACTGAAGGGCATGACATGATAACAAAAAATCCCCTAAGGAGTTATGAAGGAATTCTTGTGCTAATCCTCTGGTGCAATGAGAATTTTATTATACCCAGATAAACCATCCATAAGAGAAAGCATCTCGTGGCCTGCAGTTAAGTCCACGAGTTGGTCGATATTAGGTAGAGGGAAATCATCTTTCACGCAAGTGAGATTAAGATCCTAAAATTCAGTGTAAATTTAAATTTTCCTAGTAGCTTTGGTTACTGGTACTACATTTTAAACCCATTGTTGATAGTCAATGGGTTGGATGAAGTTGGCAGAAAACAAGCATTGTAACTCTTCTTTAATGAGGATAGCTACACAAGGATGCATCTTACACAGTTATTGTTTAACTGGTTTGATGTCTAGAAGAGTAACGATATTATGGACCATGATGTTAGGATAAAATCCTAGCATATCTTCATATGACCAAGCAAACACTTGGTGATGGTTGGAAAAAAAGGCGGTGAAGTCTCCTAACTCCTGTGGGTTAAGAGATTGGCCGACCTTAATGATGTGAAGGTCTTCAGAAGTCCCTATATTAAGGTCAATAGTGGCTTCATTAAGAAGCGTAGATGTGTCTGAAGGAATGGTTTTAGGAATATGAGAATCCTTTACCTCGAGATAAGTAAGGAAAAAATCCTCATCCAAACAGTGGATAGTATTGATAGTAGGAGAGTCATCTCTAACTATTTCGGGGAAGACCAATGGTATGTAAGTGTATTTTCCATTAGTCTTATAGGTCAGTGGACCTAAGGAAATGGAATTGACTAAAAAAAAGTTAGGGGGGATGGAAATGGTGTCATCCACATCAAGCGATGCTTCAGACCTGATGGGAGGAGATGGATCCTCAATGGAAAGAGGCTCAGTGAGAATGGTGATGGTGAATTTCGAGAGAGGTTTGAACCTTAAACCAAATTTTTGATATGGTTTAAGAGTTGGAATGGATGTGAGGTCATGCAAACCCTGTTCATACTTTCCCAGGCCAAAGCCCTTCCACATGTATCAATATAGATAATTTTTTACGAACACAGGATTCTGTAGATAATCAAACCTTGCCGAATAGGGTTTGGCCCTAGGAGGATAATTTGGACGATAGTGAGGTGTGTCAAGACCATCGTAGATGAAGTCAGTCTGCTGATTGGGTAGACCAATGGTGATGATGTGGCCAAGACCTGGTTGATATTCAAGTTATTTGTCTAGCCTCCCATACTCATTAGGTTTGAGATGGGTGTCAAAAGAGAGAAGGGGAAGTTCTCCTAGCGAAAAATGCTGCAACGTATCTTCCATATTTTATAGATTTGGTAGTTTTTTTGTAGGTATGGAAGAGGAGGAAGAATCCTTGTCAGGAGAATCAACGTTCTCCTTTGGAGGGAAAAACCCTGTGGTCATGTCACATTGTGCAGATGGAAAAGGGTCTCCTGGATGAGTATATATTTTTCCCTCATACTAATATTTTATGCATCGATGGAGGGTTGATGGCACGTAGTGCATTATATGGATCCAAGAGCATCTGAAGATCATATTTTAGTGTAATTTTCCTTTGATAATGTAAAAAATCTTTTGAAGAAGTTTCTTGCCTACCCAAATGGGTAGGACCACAATTCTTAAGGTAACCGCTAGCTGATCGTTAAATGATCGAAGGACAAAAGGTGGTGGTGACACTACATTCTTTGGTAACTTAAGTTGCTCAAATGTGTGGGAGGAAATGAAATTGAGTGCAGCACCACTGTCGATCATAGTGTGTTTTAACGTAGTGTTATTGATTTGAACTGTGATAAAGAGAGGAGCCTCTAAATCCTCGGAATAAAGGGGAGGAATTTCATAATCCTCGAAGGAGATGGTGGTTGATGATCTATTCAACCCAAAAACCATCTTGAAAGGTTGGGGCTCATCTGAATTCACCGTAATGTGGTGTAGATTATCAATCAGAGCCTGGAGATCCTGGGGAGATGACTGAATGAGGTCAAAAAGAGACATTTTGACCAGAGCATGGGTGAGTTGTTTCATAACACTCTCCTTAACTGACATGGGAATTTGATCCTGAGGTGAAGTAGGAATAGAGACTAAAGGTCTTGGAGCTGATGAGGAAGGAGGAACTCCTTTGGAGGTAGCAGAAATAATGACTCATGGTCGAGAGGCTGTAGAAGATGATGGATTATCGTAATGTTGTGTTCTAGTGGCGATACAAATTGCATCAATTTGAGAGGGTGGAAGATCATCTAGAGTGATGTCAATAGATTTGGGGGCCTGAATATACCATTCAAGCTTAGACGTAGTTGGGATGATAGGATACACTTGTTCCTCCTCCTCCTCCAATAGGAGATCATTTTCTTCCAAGAGGTTGTTAATGATAGATTGAAGGGCTTTACATCCCTTAGTGTCATGACCTGGAGTGCGATGGTAAGCACAAATCAAATTAGAGTTGAAACATGAAGGTTTTTCTCCTTTGGGATTATAGGATTTGATTAGAGGAAGCGATATAGATGAAGATTGGATAAGTTGGTGAAGGATTTTATTATAAAATCTGGTAGACGAAGATGTGGACATAGGTGAAGAAGGCACCTCTTTAGTCTTAGTAGACTACCGAGGTAAAAGATCCTACATATCTAGTTTGACAGTATTTTTAGGGACTATTTTTCTCTTCTGAACACTAGGAGAAGCAGCCTTAGGTGCTTGAGATGGAAGCAAGTGAGGAAAGATTTATTTTAGCGGAGGATGAGCTCCTAAGATATATTTTGAAGATGATAAATACATGAAAAGGGTTTTAGTCTTTAGAGATGAAGAAGGCTTCTTGGCCGAAACAGACAATGATTTAGATAAGAATGACTTAGATGGGGTAGGAGCTCCCAAAATAGATTTGATAGGAGGCACAAAGGGTGCCTTGGTTTTTGGTGACAAAGATGATCGTTTTGATAAAAGAGGTGACACCTTTCCAGTAGGTAAATCCACTTTATGAGGCATCGGTGAAGATGCTGTTATAGAAGAAGATGCCTTTTCAGTGGATAAATTCACTCTTTTATGAGGCATAGAGATGGATTTTTTAGGGAGGGCACAAAGAGTTTTGATGGTTTGAAATATTGGTTTTCCCTTTTCAGGGATGGTGACAACTTCGACCGCATAAGGTGATTGTAATAGTTTCAAAGGAAGTAAAGGAGATGATATCGATGATGCGACCTTACACTTAAATTCCAAATATTTATGTCTGAGTCTAGGAGTCAGAAATATGGGTGTCGATGCTATTGTTATCCCAAATATGCCCCCTACTCATTTTGTGGCTAACTCCTTTACATCTTTCCTTCTCTTGTGCCTCAGTCAGAATATTTTGTTTTCTAGGAACTCAAAACCTTCTAGAAATGGCACCATTGGATAGAGCTCTTTCTCAACTTTATAGAAAGGTAAAGTTTTCCTCCTAACTCCACGTATTTTTAAAGTTATGGCTCAGTAGATTTTTGGTGGGAAAATTTCCCCTAGAAGGCCCGCAGCCAATCAGGAGCTGTCACGTGTCCAAGAGCGAAAAAACACCAAGCGACCCGAAGGAAAAAATGGTCAAGAAGGGCCCACACCCAATCATAACGTACCATGTGGCACCTGGAGTGGCAGAGTATGGGGAAAATTTGAAAAATGTTCCAAAGACCAAACAGGTAAAAATTCAAACTTTTTGCCCGCCGATCCGATTTTGGCCTGTTTTTGCCCTAAAACTTCAAATCACCATAACTTTTGATCCAGAGCTTAGATTTTTGCGTTCTTTATATCAATGGAAATCTGGTGAAATTATCTACAAGATTCAATGGTAAATTTTGAATTTTGGTTTAGTTTGGAGGGAGAAAATCAAAAAATGCTTCTGGTATGTGCCCATGGACAGAACTGAAGTTTCAACAACCATTTTTAATGCGAAATGGGTCGCATTCTTCTCCAGCATGGTCAAAAATGTTGAGGGATGGGTTTTTCAGGTCACCCATGCTGTTTTTAATGCATTTTGGTCAATGAGGAATGGCTCCCACATTTTTTCACGTTTTCTCTCTCCTGGGTTCGACCCATGCACTGTAAAAAGCTAGATTTGACTCATTTTTCAAAGGGGAACACTTTTTTTGCATAGCAAGCTTCTGTTTTCATCTTCAACAAGTGATTTTAGAAGTACTAGACCTTCCAGGGATTGTAACAGGCCTTTTTTGCCTCTTTGGTGTTGGGATGCAAGGATTTTGATATTGAAAATCACAATGGAGGCTCTGTGAATGCTTTCAGTCCTTTGCATGTGTTGTTTGTTTCATTTCAAACCTTTGATTATAGCTTATGAACCTGTGCATGATAATTTATACTGCAATTTCTGATTTGTGTCTATTTGCATGAGCAAAAATGTTCACCACTCCTTTGGTGCATCACCATCATTAGTTTATTTTCAATTTTTACATTTCTTAGCCCTGTCTCCTTGCAATCTAGGATAAAATTAGGATCTGAACCTCTGCAGTTGTGTAAATAATAGATCTAATCAGAGGAGTTTGAGGAATCAACCTCTAATCTAGAGATTCCTCTCTCATTTTACAAGTCCCACACTTGGAGAGAGGTTTCAATGTTGTACAATCACATTGGATGCCTGAAATATCAACTTAGAACCTTGATTTGCATCCAGGGGTGTTGCTAATTTGCCGCAATAATTTTGGCACACCCGGTGCGACCTTAAAGGTCTCATTTTTATTACAGAAAAGTTGATGTGCATCTGCTACAATTTTCTTGCTTCAAAAGAGCTATAAATTACACATCTGGTGACTCCAAGGAGAAGAATCAACTGGTTTCAGCAGTGCAGGCCTGAAAACTCATGAGAAGAATCACTACAAGGTCAAGAGCTGGAGAAGAAGAGGTGTTGTTTGAATATCTGTAGTTATCTCCAAGAGTAAGGTAAAGTGGGAGGAGAATCCAAAGGTCTCCATCTCCACCAAACAGAACTCTCTCAACTCCTCCACCTGGTAGGCCTTTCATTCAATCAACAAGGGTTCTAAGACCAATTAGAATGGCGCAACCACAGAATCCGTATGTCAATTTCACAGGCATCAGCCCACTTGCCCTCAATGCAAAACATCCAATTCCAATTGCAGCCTTGAAGAACATTCCATATTTCACTAGAGAGAATCAGACTACTCCAAATGATCATGTTAAAGACATTGCCAACCTTTGTGCAATTCATGAAATCAATGAGATGCAAGTGGCTGTCAAATTGCTGGCATCTTCATTCAAGGGGAAAGCATTGCAATGGTTTAGAAGTCTTGTCTCAGGTTCTATTCAGAATTGGAATCAGCTATGTATAGCCCTCCATGAGTAGTTTGAGGAAAAGGGAGACAACTTGTCCCTTTTGGAGTAGCTGAAAACTATCAAAAGAGCTCCCAATGAGTAGCTGACTAATTTTAATTTCATATTTCAAAGGACTTGGGAGAGAATTCTAGTGGCAATCAGGCCAACAGTAGAAGGTGCTTTTCTTTACTATCTCAAAGCTCTAAATTCTGATATTTCTATGTTGATTCAGTCCATGGGAGGCATAACTATCCCTGTGGCTTATAGCATTGCCATTAGGGCTGAAAATTGTTTGATCCAAGCTGAAAAACTAGCCCCTAGACCTCCCATGCCATTGTTTCCAAGTTTAGAGAGCCCAAACACTAATCAAGCACCTAATTTGGCTCCTTCTCCCACTCCTAGAATTCAGAGTTCAAATGAAGTTTCTAATTCATCTCCAAGTGCCCCAAATGAACTTCAAGAAGTCATGAAGCAATTGCAAAATTTAGGTAATGAGCTGGTTACTCTCAAGAGGCAACAAGCCCAAAGTTTTAGACCTTCCTTCCAACCTCAAGCTCAGCCTAACAGGTAGCCATATCAACCTCATAGACCACCCAATCCAGCTGTAAATCTAAATCAAGCAAGGCCTCTTGCCAACAAACCATTTCAGCCCTATAATCTAAATGCTATATCTACCTCTAAGGCATTGGTGCCAACACAAAACAACGTTGCTCAGGAGTATGATTGGTGTTTTCCATGCAATGAACCTCACAACCAATCTATGTGCTTCAACGATGCCTTGAATCAAGCATTAATGGTGACAACTACTGGTGTGGAGGGTGAGGGCAGTCAAGGAAACAACCAACAACAAGAAACATTCCAATAGCAATCAGCCCCAAATGACACCACATTGGTAAACTGGCAAGCAGAAGATTTCTGTGGCATGAATCAAGCAGTTTCTCAAGGTGTTGTAGCCAACACAAGGTCAAAAATAAGGAATTTGGGTGAAGAGAAGCCATTAGCTCCAACCAATCTCCAACCTTCTATGGCTCCACAAATGGTTGGCAAGAAAAATCCAATTTCAAATACACAAGGGCAGCCAAGAATAGCTCCTAGACCAACTCAAATACCAGTTGTTGCTGCCCACATGCAAGGAGTGAATGTCCCAACCAAGGGACAACAAAGAGATCCTCCATCACCATTCAGTATCATTGATTAGATGAAGAAGACAAATGTAAATATATCAATGCAGGAATCCCTATCTATCCCAGGCCAAAGAGATTTGCTACAAGCTGCCATGAAGGACTGGCCAACTTTGAATCAGCAAGTTTAGATGTAAGAGAAAGTGCTCACAAATGCTGCCCAGCCTGAAGGGAATCATGGAGGACAGCAAGGTAAAATGTTAAAGCCCCCTCCTTTCTATGTTTCATTAATCATTGGAAATCAGTTAGTGCACAATTGCATGATAGATTCTGGGGCAAGTATCTCAGTGATTCCTAAACAAATAGCTGAACAGCTAGGGCTCTAGTATGAAACCATATCCAAAGAGGTAGTGCAACTGGATGGGACAGCAGTAACAATAGTTGGAGTGATTAGAAACTTGAGTCTTACCTTGCATGCATGTCTAAATGTTGTTGTTTTACAAGATGTATCAATTATAGACCTTCCACCACTCTTTGCCCTATGCTTGTCAAGGGACTTCACAGCCAAGATTGGAGGATATTTGTCTGCTGATTGGTCACACATGCTGTTCAGAATGAGGTATGGAACCAAAGCTACAATCAGGTCTGAACCTATTGCAAACTTCCACATTGAGCCCTACACTCCAAGTCAGATCAATGCAAATTGTTCGGCATTTGATCAAGAAGATCACCCAAGCACCGATGAAGCTGACACCAAGGTTGGAAGCATCTCGGATCTAACTCTTGATGAATGGGCAAACAAGGTGCATGCTTTTGATCCTTATCAAGAAGTAGAAGAATCTGAGCTAGGGGTCTATTGCATACATCAAGAAGATCTGCCCATTCCTAGCATCACCAAGCCAAACCACAAGGATGAGAATGAGGTATGGCAGCTATTTTTTGATGGATCAAGGAGTAGACAAGGTGCAGGAGGTGGAGCCATGCTTGTTTCACCTCAAGGAGTAAAGTACTATTCAGATTTTAGATTTCAGTTTGCATGCTCCAATAACACTACTGAATATGAAGCCTTGGTGCAAGGGATGCATTGGGCAATAAAGAGAGGAATAAAGAACTTGCAAGTCTTTGGTGACAGTGAATTGATTGTAAATCAGGTCAAGGGAAAGCATGCTGCCAAGAATGATGTACTTAAGTGCTACAAGAACAGGGTGTGGGACCTCATTGAAGATTTTGAGGTTTTTGGCATCAAATCCATTCCTAGGAAAGAGAACCAAGCTGCTGACAGGCTTGCAGCAGTAGGGGTAGCCTTTGACATTGTGGAAAGTATTCAACAAGACAAGGTACAACCAAACATCCATGTGATTGTGAGGCCTTTAGTGCTGGATAACAATGTCAGTTGGCAAGTGTTTGAAAATGACCAGCAAATCATCCATTTCTTACAAGAAGAAGCTGAGTTATCAGCTAAAAATCAGGAAAAATTTGAACAACAGTATGGTGACCAAGTGGTACAGCTGAGAACTAACAAGCTACCCAAGGGACTTATCACTTTGGAGTCCATTTTCAATCCCAATTATCATTTTAGGAAAGAGAAAGAAAACATTCAGGTCAAGAGAGAAGATTCAATATCCATCTTGGTGGAAGAGAACAAACCATTGCAAATTGGAAAGATGACAACTGAACAAGAAAGGTATGAGTTCATACAGCTGTGTCAAGAGTTCCCTGATGTGTTTTCTTGGAGCTACAAAGATTTGAAAGGTTTCAATCCCAAGTTAGCTCAGCACACCATTGAGTTTGATCCAAATACTAAGCCCATCAGGTAGAAACAAAGGCCAGTCAATCCACACATGGAACCTCTCATGAGGAAGGAATTGAACAAGTTGATTGAGTCAAGAATCATATTCCCAATCAAGCATTCTAGTTGGGTTGCCAGCTTGGTTCCAGTCAGAAAGAAGAGTGGAAAGATTAGATTGTCAATTATAGGCATAAGATTAGCTCAATACCTAAGTAATGTACTTCCAATCTTTACTGTTACACAAGAATGATTCTTTTCCAAACTATGTAATAGATTATCTCTCTTTACAAAGTGAGTGAACAGTTATCAATGTTATACTTTACCTATATCTATAACATACAATGTTAACATAATGTTTATTAGATATGATAGATTACATCATTTTCATTTAATAAACATATATTCAATCTCATTGAATCATGTTGTCAAGATGTACCTTTACACCTTTGTTCCAATCAGTATCTATCACATATGTATTTGTATTATCCTCTACAATAGTTGTCACCCAAGTTAGTGATATACTTATCCTCCTGAGTGTCTTATATATTAATCTCTATGCCAAACTAAGGTTCATTTCTTGATATTCCCTCCAATCCCTTCATTTGTGAGGTTACCACAAATAAGGAAACCTCATTCATCCTAATGGATCTTTCTATAATTTTCATTGACATATATAATAATCTAATGGAGTGCATGTCTATGTTTACCATTTCAATATAATACTTAGAACTTGTCCATTCAAAGTTACTAGGTTTATAAGTCCTCTTACCAATTAGTATTCTTGTCCTACTCCTTAAGTCAATATCAACTACAAGGTCAATTGATTATACTTGAAATAAGAATGTACATAAACACCACTCCAACATAAGGCACATATATGTTAGATCCTTTTTGTTGCAAATGTAACACTATTGGATAACAATAATTATATTTCTAAATTATAATGGTGATCGATACCAACTTGGTTAGTTGATGTCCTAAAAGTCACAGTATGTCCATATAATTTATTTCTTAGACTTGATTATACTTTAAGTGTATCATATTTAACCTTTATATTGAATTCCTTCAAATATTTCATCATACTTGTTACCTAGATTAAGCTCATCATATCCAAGTATTTTATTAAAGAACATTTTTTTTAAAGCTTTAGGAGCGAGGTTTCAATCCTTGGTCATGCATGTTATGGACCCACCATGCTTCCATCGCTTAACTGCTTATATTTATATCGATATTATAATGAACTAATAAAGTTTAGTTTAATATCTTAACATGTCCCACCATTCTTTAATAATTCCTTATTATGTTACACGTTATTTATTGTTATAAAGAATAACTCCTCCTACACATAGTTTTGTAATAGGGTAGGAGTCTGATAAATTCCTAGTTAAACATTTTAGTGTTACCAACAACACATCTCTATAGAGATGGATATATCTGCCAATAAAATTAATTCTAGTTGTGGTTACATAGGAAGAGAAAGGTAAGGCCACATCCCCAAATTATTCAGTCATTACTTTCTTAGCTAGTTATCACAACCTTATAACCTTATTATAACCATTCAAAGAATTCTTACACTATCATCTTACATGTTTTGGGAACAAGACTTTGTAACAACCCAAACATTCCATTTTTACTATCGATTAAAATGAAGAAAGCTTATAATTAGAGAGTACATGATCTCATCATGCATCCCAAAGACATTTTTTTTAACCAAAGTAAGGTAATATCTTACAAATTATAGGTTATCACTTAGTATAATTTAATTCTATCATTTGAAAACACCTTACTTCATACAACTTAACTATAAGTATTTAAAAATATGTCTCGGGTTTCATTCAATATATAATCTAGAATAATTTTACAAACACCATAGGACATTTATACGTTTACTATTTGCAGAAATTATAAATCATGATATAATGTATTTAATCACGATAATTAACAATATCTTTTTCTTTACAAGCTTTCAAGATAATTAAACCTTTCAGTTAAAAAAACTTATTTTACAAATTTCCAAAGTAGATAAGGCTTAACATGTAAAGAATACAATCATTTCATTTTCTTTTCAAAAATAGAGATAATAATCAGACTGTCATTTCCTGATTTCAATTTAAAAAGTACAACAAAAATTACTCAATCACAATATTTCACTTAAGCAATACATTTCAACTCGAATCAGTCAGATCAACAGATAATTTCTTTCATTTTCCTTTTCCATGCAAACTAGATTATACCATCTGCAAAAATCTCTGGCAAGGTCAGTTAAACATGAACTTGTAATAAAAACCCTTCTTTCCACTTGAAAACTCTTTTCATTCGGTATTTGAATTAAGGATTTAATGAAAAAATTAAATGATACCATCAACATAATAATGCAGAGGTTAGTATATAGATTCATAAAATAAAATAATTTTTATTCTCAAATTCTTCTCACATTATTCATTCTATACCTTTGAAAACAAAATAACAAATAAAGGTTCAGATCATAAATCAAGACACCAATCAAGCATTTAGGAAGTCAAGTAATCAAATATTATCTAAATAAACATTAACTTATAAAATCATTCTGGTACAAGTTGATAAACAATACTTGTTCAAACATTCAATTCTAGGTATGCAGATAATAGTTTGATGTAACAGACAAGTATAGTCCCAACTAAATATACCTTATTCATATATTCTAGAATAAGTTAATCACTCGATAACTGTGTCAAACTTTCAAGTGTACATTTATACAATGATACTTAATTAAATTTTCAATATAAGATAACACTCAATCATCTGGTCAACACTCAAGTTTAGGCTACTTAAAATTTGACCTGACATTTAAGCCAACCTTATTTAAATCAACAACAATACTTTGGCTCCATTATTATAACCTTAAAGGTGACTCTATTTTTTGATAAGAGGTAAAAAAGGGTTGAGAGGGCCCTACCCCATTCACCAACACCACTCCAAGAGAGAAGATAATTACAAAACAACAAGATCAAAAAACAAAAATATAACAGTTCATAGTAAAAAGAGCTCTTCGGAGCTCAAGTAGTGAAACAAACAGCAACAATAAAACACAGAGAAACTAATAGTAGTGATGAAAGTAACAACCAGGATCCAAGACAATAAAAAAACCAAAACATCCCGCCCTAGATAATTTATAGGATTTTTCAAGCCCCTCCAGCAGCATAGCTGATTCCTTTGCCAAAGCATCAATATTACCTGCCAAGGTACCCAGGTTGAAACCATCAGGGGTATTCTTTCTCTTCCTACCCTCACTATCCATGACACAATAGGAATTGGTGAGCTGCCCCAGAGTCTGAAGGTGTTGTAGAGTAGTTTTCATGGTGACTATGCTCCATTCCATGTAGCTATGGAGGATAGCCTGAACATGATCCAACTCTTTGGTTATGAAACCAAAGTTGGTCTTTAAAACCTCAATCTCTTTTCCCTACCCATTGTTGACTATTTCCTCCACATGTACTTTCATCTTATGCTAGTCATTGAACAAAAACTGAACTGAGCTCTTAGTGAGTCACATATCACCCTTGAGTTCCTCAATATCCACCGCCATCCTTGCTAACTAGTTTTCCCCTTTTACCATTCCAACATGACCCAAAGCCTCGAAGTGTTTTTCTAGTTGAGGATTGATATGGGGCATGAATTACTATTTAGTGGACTCACCCTTGGTGTATAGTGAAGTATAAGGGACCTACTTTGATTTCAAATCCTTAAGATTCTATGACACCACTACCTCTACCCCATCCTAGTCATCATCCAAGTCCCCATCTTGAGATTCAGTGTTGTCACTCGAATCCTCATCTTCTGATTCCAAACCACTGCCATCTACATAAGCTTCCAGAGCCATGGTAAGGGAGCTAGTTTTATCTATGTCCAAAGTAGCTCTTTTAACAAGAGAAAGGTTAAATCCTTGATGGAGAGGGACAAAGATTGTTCTCGTTTTGAACCATGAAATAGAGGCACATGAGGAGAGAAACTAAGAGTAGGGAAAACTAAAAGCCTGGCCACACGTAAAAAGATTAAGGATAGGGAGGTGGTAGGCATAAATACGTTTGTGGTGACCCTCAAGAGTTAAAAATTGAATAAGGATGAAAGCCTCCTCATTATAAGGATTAGGTAAAGACATTCAAAGGTAATTAAAAAAATGGGAAGTGAGATTCTCATTACATTTAAGGAAAATATTTGATTCTTCAGAGGCTTCCTTCTTAGGTTTATAGACCTCCTTCCACACATCAGGGATGCCCATCACTTTGTCCATTGAATCAACAATGATCTCCATACTGATCCCCTTAATTTCAACAACCACTTGGTTTTTTGGTTGCTTTCCAGGTGCGAGAAAAATCTTTGCTAAGATTTTCATAATGCCCTTCGAATTTTTTTAGAAAGGGTGTAAAACCCTTGTTATTAAACAAAGCCATAGCTTCAAGCATGACCCCTTTGAGGTCAGCAAGTTTATTTTTGACAAGATCACCACCCATTTGGCCAAACAACAAAAACCTCTTCACGAAAAGACCCAAAATCCATAAAACTAGAAGATTACTCGCATGCCAAGAAGTGAAATTTCTATAGACCCGAGAAGCAATAAGAGCTCTCCAAGAACAGGAGTGGATCTCCTTCTCGATCTTCTCACTATTGAAAGATAGAAGCACAATCATCCTACGAGATATGACCATTATGAGATTGACACCCCATGAAAGGACCTTATACATGTTCATTGATGTATTTTAATAAGTGTGTCTGTACCTTGGGATCGAGGATTTCCATCTCCTTCATAAGTGTCAACTCAAAACCATTAACCCCCATATTAGGAAAGAAGTCTGCCACATAATTTTCCTCCCTATAAACATGTTTAAAGGTGATAAGATTAAAATAAAGGGACATTTCCTTAATACTCTTAATAGAGTTATGGTTGGAAATAGATATGGATCCTTTCCCATTTATGTTGTTAATTATGTTTAGGGAGTCTCCTTCCACCTCCAGATTGAAAAAATTGTGTTGAAGAGATATATACATCCCCCAAAAGACCCCAGCAACCTCAGCAATGTTATTAGTTTGAGTGCCCAGATTTTGATGGTACCCTAGAATAAAACTTCCTTCAGAATCACGAAAAAACCTCGCCATAGCCAACATGACCAGGGTTTCCTTTTGTGGCACCATAAAAGTTTAATTTTAAACACTCCTTGCTAGGTTTCTCCCAACCTTTGAGTCTAGGGTTAAGAACATGAGGCTAATTGTAATGGATCCCAAACCCCATTTCAAGGAAAATATGGATTCATTATGAAAAAAAGGACTTTTTCTTAGGAGTTCAGGTTATAGAAATTATCCAAAATGGATTTCACACAACGAGATACAATTTTTTTGGGACTCTCTTTTTTGTCTTTAAATATTCTTCTATATATCTCCTTTCATATCTCCCAAGAAAAATGCATAATAGAGAAGGTCCATAAAAAATGTAAACCTTGGCTCTTAAAAGGGTTAGACCATTGGGTCCACAGAAGTTTTATGGAGTCAAGAAAAACCAAATTGAATTCAAAAAGATTGAGAATGGTTTTCCTAACCAAGAAAAGAAAAGGGCATTTTAGGAACATGTGAGAGGTATCTTCACAATCAAATTCACACAAAACACATTTATTAACCATGTGGAAATTTATCTTGTTTAAGTTTCTGACTGTAATAATCTTGTCATGGATGACCAACCACCAAAACATATTAATCTTTGGGATTAATTATTTAACCTAAGCACTTCCCCAATTATAATTTTCCCTTTCCCCCCTTAGGAAAGAAAGAGTTGTAGGCACTTTTTTTCAAGAAAATACCATTATATTCCTTTGACCAGTAAATACTATCCTCTTCAGGATTCTCTTTATTAATAATAACTCCTCTTAATCTAATGTTAATAGAAGAAATATAAATGCTATTAGAATGATCCAAATATATGGTTTTCCATTGTCCCAAAGGATCATCTAAATTGAATAAATATCTAACCTTGGTCTCATAATAGGTCATAGAATCTCTATAGACTGTAGGGTAAATAGCCTTGAGAGGAAGGTCCCCTAACCATTTATCCTCCCAAAATCTAATGGTTCACCCATTTCCCACCAACAATTTTCTTCCCTCAGAGACAATATGTTTAGCCTAGTTTAAAGATTTCCAAAAATAAGAAGAACCATTAGAGTTCTAGGTGCTAAAGAACCATTTGTTAGCAGAAAAATTAGGCCAACATTTCCCTCTTATAATACTAGTCCAAAAAATCTCTTCCGTAATCAGTCTCTAGCTCATTTTTGATGGCATAGATTTATTCACTTTGGTCCAATCTTTGATACCAAGACCACTAAGTTTTTTGGGGGCACAGACCTTTTCCCAAGAAATTAGAGGAATTATGTCTTTAGATTCAGATCCACTCCATACAAATATTTTTTGTATGATTTCTAGCTTGTTAGCAACATTGGAGGGTAACCTATAGATAGACGTCATATAAACAAGTAAATTCTGAATCGATCATTTGAGAAGAACATATTTACAAGATTGAGATGGCAACAATCCTTTTCATCCTTCAAGTTTCTTCAAGAATATATCAATTAAGAAATTCCACTCAGCATTCTTTGGTTTTTCCACCCTAATAAGCATCCCAAGATACCAAGTTCGGAGAGTTTTAGAAGAACAACCAAGAATACAAACAATTTTGTTGCTTCTTCTTTCAGGGGTATTGATAAAGAAGACTGAGCTTTTCTGATATTTGAATTCCTTGGCCTCTAGGACAGAAGCAACACCAACCAACATAGTGTGATCAAAAAAATGATGGTGATAAAATCTATTAAAATTGATAGTAGGAGAAATACCTCTGATTCTTCCATCCACGATGGCCTTATTAATAGCTCTGCTAAGGGTCTCAACCATAATAATGAAAAGAAAGGGTGAGATAGGATCACCTTTATCTTAAACCCCATGTTCTATTAAAAAACCCACAAGGGGTCCCATTAACTAGGAACGAGAACTTGGAGGTGGAAATACATTAGAGAATCATCTCCATAAATTCCTCTCCAAAGCCAAACCTAGAAAGAATCTTCAGAAGGAAGGGCCAAGAAACTCTGTCATAGGATTTTTCCATATCAAGCTTGATAAACATGAATTCCTTGTTGTTCTGTTTCATAGAATGGAGGGTCTCTTGGATAGTGACAATACCATCTTGGATTTGTCTTCCCATAACAAAGCCTCCATGTTTCTCAGATATTATTGAGGGTAGCACAAGCTAAATTCTTAAAGCCATAATTTTGGAGCACATTTTGTAAACACAATTGCAAAGGCTTATGGGTCTAAAAATTTTAAACTCCAAAGGATCATGATTATTATAGATAAAAGCAAGAAAGGTGTTATTTAACTCCTAAAGCATCCTTTTATTCTTAAATAATTCTTGACTAGCACTACAGGTATCATCCCTCACAATCTCCCAAAAATTTTGGAAGAAGAAAGTAGGGAAACCATCAGGTCCTGAAGATTTATCAGGATTTAAGGGTTTTATCATGAATTCAATTTATTCCACTGAAGGGATTTTAGTGAGAATGACATTGTATTCATCATTAATCAGATGATGGATAAAATCTAGAAACTTATCTTCCTTCATGCTGTTAGAATCTCTATATGAGGCCAAAAGCCTACTGAATAAATAACATGCCTCTTATTGAATTTCCTTAGAATCTTATTGAATTTCCTTAGAATCATTGAGCATAAATCCCTCTTCATTTTTAATGTAGAGAATCCAATTACAACTCCTCCTTTTGAGAGTATAGATATGAAATAACTTCATGTTCTTGTCACCTTCTTTGAGCCATGGGACTCTAGATTTTTGTTTCCAAATAATGTCCTCCTTTCGTAGGATGTTATGATACTCAACAAGTAAATCTTGCTCATTTTTTTGGGGAGCATAGAATTTCCCTGCCAAGACGATTCTAGATCTCCCTGTAGGAGTGAAATCTCATTAGCCTGAGACTATTTTTTCTCAAAAAATTTACCAAAACTTATTTTATTCCATTCTTTCATATTTTTTTGAAAATGAGAAAGCTTTTTAACAATTATGAATGTAGTTTTTGCTTTGATTTTCACAGTCCACCATCCCTTAATAAAGCAAGAAATATCCTCATCTTGTAGGCATATCTTCTCAAATCTGAAAGGGGTTCTCCTCCTATCCTTGTCCTTGATCTGGAAGAGGATAGGATTGTGATAAGATCCTATGCGAGGAAGGCAAAACAAACCATATTATTTGTTTAACCATCTTTAAGAGATTAACTTGAATCAACTGGTCACCCTTTTTTCTATTAGACCAAGTAAATCTACTCCCTCTTAGCTCAACATCCATAAGGTTATTGAGGGAAATAAAATCTTTAAGGTATTCCATATTTTTAGTAAGATCAAAATTTCCTCCCTTATTTTCCCCAAGACACAAAGGGGTGTTACAATCCCCCAAAATCACCCATTCCATCCCTTTTATCACATTATGAAATTTGGAGAGATCGGCCAAGATTTTTTTCCTTTCACTTTTAATATTTGGGGAATAACTATTAGATAAGATTCAAAACTCTTTGGACTTCTTATCCTGCAAAATCACAAGCGTATGGTTATTTCTATTAAGAAGCTTTATACCTTTTTATTTTTTCTTCATTCCAAATGACAACCATACCCCCAACAGTCCCAATTGAACTAAGAGAAAAACCCCAAAAAGTTTTGCAGTACCTGCCACAAGTCTTCGAAAAAGGGCCCTCCACCATCTTCATTTCTTGTGGGGCCAGAATGTTAAAAGTTCCTCTATGGCTAGGCTACTAGGAGTAGAAAACACAACAACATATGAAATTATTGATTATTCTTAACATAGTCTACCTCTTTTCATGTATTTATAATTATATAAAATCAATGCCACATAAGTTAATCTAAAATTGAAGAACCCAATTAATAATATTTAGTGACCAGGTAATACATTTGAGGTTGTAAATTTTTCTCTCAACTATACCCACCCCATTCATACTTGGTGTGCTTAACCCAAAATAGGTAACAGTTCCTTGGCTTAGGTCTGGGTAAGTTCATTAAAAAATGAAGAGAGCTATCAAGGAGAAACAAGAGCATTTTTTGACTTATTCTCTTGCAAAACCCCTTCGAAATCTTCTCCACTTCCAACAAGTAAAATCCTAAAGTCGATTCCTTAACCAGAATCCATAAGCAACCTCAATCTTATTTATGGATAACAGTTTGTTCAAGTTCCCTCATAATAGCTTCCAATTTGGTGGTTGTATAACACATGCAATGAATTATGAACAACCATCAATACAATAATGACAAAAGCATTATACATGAAAGCTTTGCATCTCAAAGGCTTCAAATGAATGAAGCCACAAAACCCCACCATCTCCAAATCCTTCCACTAAATCTCGTATGCCCTGAGGTTTGGGGGTGGTTTTTAATTCAATTTAATGTTTGTGAGGACACCACACATTTCTCTTACTAATTCTCAGCTTAAACCCCAATTATCTATACTAAAATTTCAAAAAACTTGTCAATATAAATAGTGACATTTAGAATTCAACCTTATTCATTTATGTAAGGAGGGGGGAGGGGTCATTATGACCATCTAAAAATAGTCAACTCGCATTCAAGGGATTACCGAATTTTCCAAAGATAAGTGGGGTAACTTCATACTAAGGAGTTCAATTATATTGATATGTATAATCATTAACTTAAACACATAGTCATGACATTAAAAAATCCCACATTACCTTTGTATTAATGGAGTAAATCTATTATTTCCTTGCTATATCCCATTATACTCCAATATATTGTAGTCTTGGTCCATTCTAGGCTTGAGTCTTAAACATAACATAGTTAACAAGTGATGACTCCCTAATGTCATCCCCATAGGTTCCTAACCTTAGGTAGTCATTGTGTTACCAAAGTTCTTAACCTAGTAAGCTGCATGTTTATGAATTACAATAATCAAGATTTACAATAATTGAGATCTTTCATTATTCTAATGGACTATGGTCCGTAAACCTTGGAACAATTCTTGTATAAATCATAACTATTACCTTAGTCGAATGTGCTAGGGTCCTTATGGTATAAGCCCACACTTAGCTTATAGTAATCACTCCCCTTAAATAATGCATGGACAATTTGACCGATATGCCATACTTATCAACTTGTAACCAATACACAAAAGCTTATGTGCATGAGTGAAGTAGTCATTTTGATAACAAAATTTATTTGCATGTTTAGTAAATCAATTACTTATCATATAATGATTCAAGCTAGTTACTAATCTCCCATAGGATAATTTTACCAGGATAAGGTCTATAGACCAATAGCCTTAATATTATTTCAAGCTAATAATCCTCATCAACCTCCAGTTCATAAAGTCATAAGATCATCCTTAGCTTATCACATTAATATCGAAGTCCATATCTTTATTCGGCTTATCATTGCATTGTATAATAGTATTGGTTTGACAACCCCATTATAATTCTATGGATTATAGATATGAATAAGTTAGATGGATACCATACCCTCAAATTAGTCAAATCTTGGTAATAATATTATCATAACAATATTACTTAGTATGTTCTGAATATCAATTATAACAATGTAATTACTTACCAAAGTCCTTAATGCATTCATTTGAAATCATCCATCTCAATAGGGTCATTCTAAAGGCCTTTCTTCTGTAAGACCTCACATTGGTTCAAAGTACTAATTTTAAAATTATCTAAGGAATTTAATTGCTCATTAAGTACGAAAATCACTTAGTCAATAAATTATCTTTTCTAGAACCATTCTAGATTTGTGGGGTATGAGATATTTCGATGAAATCTTCATGATGAACCTTGTTGTTTTGTATATCAGGCACAAAGTTGAGTGGGACCTAGTGTTAGTGCTATGAGCATGGGTCAGCCACCACAAGGTCTATATAGAGGAGGTCCTAGTGTTGGGGTGATAATGTTAAGTGAAATCTACCAATACAGTACTCCCAAATATTCTATTAAATTTTGTCCATCAAAAGTTTATGTGAAGGGATTTCACATTTAAGAGTGAAGCGGTTTGACCGATTCACCCACCCATATTGATCTAGGTGATCCCTCTTAGGATTAGTTGTCTATAATGTATATATTTGTACAAACTGACATAAAGAAAGAGATCTGGTTATATGATATCATCTATGATCATTGTATTAGATGATCAAGAGAAAAATATGTGTAGTCATTGTGAAAGTTTGAGGAGGTAAGTGGAAGTGCTGGGTTAAAGTTAAATTATTAATAAAGATAGTGATTTTCAATGGAGTTTTTTCCTTCAGGTTTCTCCACTTAAATTTGGTGTCATTTGTCTCTATTCTTATTTATTATTTTCTTTCATCTCTTGTTCATTATGTTATTTAATTTTCTATCTATTTTAAGCTATTACTATGACTATTTAACTGCACATCATAATCTATAATCATCGACATTTTTATGGTGGATTTGTAATCTGTCAATTATATTTCCCCTTCTAAATCCAACATGGTATTAGAGTGTGCTGATTATGTGTGTGTAGGGACGATTTCGAGATTTTGATTTTCTAGGGTAAATAAGCTTGAAGTTTATTCATGGATCTAAAAAACCCTAAAAGGCTTGCAATCGTCTTCAAGCAAACCAGATTTATAATTCCATTTCCCACCTAAGTATTGCTTGAAATATTGATTAAAATTTGGCTAAATGGATGTTTAGATACTATTTGATCTTGTGTATGCTTAGATCTTTGCTTTTGCATCTTGTTTTAGTATTTTGTGGATTAAATCCATTGTTGACGAGGTTATTTTAAGTTTTCATGTTACCTATAGCCATTTGGGTTATTTTTTTAACTTTGGATCCAAAAGATTTATTTACATCTTGTTTGTTTGGGGCTTCAAAGTCTTTTCTAGCAGTAAAAATATTTATTTTTTGCTATTTTTATTTTTATGTAGCTCAAGCCAATAATATTTATCTAAGTAGCTTTTATGTTGTTCTTTTTGTGTTTGCAAAACCTGATCCAATATTTAAGTGCTAAGTGGCTTTGCTCGATTAGTTGTTTTAATTGAATTTTTCAAAGTTCTACTATTGTGAAGCATGATCCAATAGGTTTTCTCCAAGTGTTTCAGTCTGTCAGTATTCTCTCATCTTTCTACCATTTGTGAAGTACAAACCAATAAGATTTTTCCACACACTTCACAAATTCGTTATGTGGTCAGTTGCAAAACGCGAGCCAATAAGGGATTTACGCATGTCTCCATGTTGTCAGACTTTATTTAGCTATCCTCTATCATTTGAGAAATACAATCTAATAGGAAAAATCCAAGTCACTTAATATTTCACATTGTCAGACCTTTTTAAGCTTGATTTTGTCATATGCAAAGGTTGAGCTAATAAAAATTCTCTAAGTTTCTGGTTTAGTCTTTGTCAGATTTATGAAGTGTGAACCAATTGCATTTGGACACATATTAATCTTTTAATTATGTTATTCTTTGTAAGTGTCATGGTGTCATCCTGTGTTTTGACTTATCCACTATGATTGTGACACATGTCTTATAATTTTTCAGATTCGAACATTATTTAAGTTTGGATTATTCTGGGTACCTTAAGTCCACCCAAGGTAATCCATTTAATTTTTTTTACAAAAAGCCACCAAGTGTATATTTTTCAATTGTTAGATCTTTGACAAGTGATAGCATTTGATTGAGTCTTTTTTACTATATTTTCTTTCACATATTATTCACATTGTGTCAGAGTATGAAAAAGTGAACTAATTAATTAAAGACACATACTATATGACTCCGTTGTCTATTTTTTTCTATTAATTATTTTATGACTTATTATCAACACTAAAAAGTGTGAACTAATTGAAAAGTGGCACATGTATTTACTTTTCACAATTTTCATTCTTGTCATAGTTTTTGATGCACATTTATTTTTTTATTGTCATGGACTTGATAATTCTTCTATCTAATTTAATTTATTGGAACTTCACGTCTACTTTTTATGTTGTAGTTTTATAACTCTGTTGTCGACTTGAAAAGACATTAACTTTAATTTTTTAAAGCTTTACATCTACCTGATGATTTATTTTAAAGCCAAAACATGCCTCTCTTGGGATTGTTGATCTGTACCACGTGTCTCCCCCTGCCTTGGTTGTTTTTAAATTTTTTATTTGTTAAGTAGCTCATTTTGAGCTCGTATAGCTCTCCCCTTCAATTTTATAAATAACGTGTCTAGCTACTATAGCCCGAATCAGTACGAGCTCGGTTGTCTCACTTGTAAAATCAACCAAAACTACTTATTTTATAAACTTTTCCAAATTTTTTCGTGGTCTTAAAATCTTAATTAATTAATCTTAAGCCCTTAATTAATTAATTGGCTATTTTTTCTTCGAAAAGTATTGTAGCTCGACTTTGAATAAGCTTTGTTAAATCGATCTTAATCTCGATCATAACTAGTCTTTTTTACTAAATTCAAGTTTTTTTCATTCATATAGCTATTAAAAGATCTGTATCTTATTTTTTGTCTCCATTTAGCTACCTTGATTCATTTTTTTTCTTTATTTGTCTCCATTTCTACTTGAGCATAAAAAATGTCTAGTTCTGCTATTTTTTCATTAGATAAGTCTAAGGTTTTGAATGGACCAAATTATAACATATGGAGAGTTTTATTAAAAGCTTGTTTCATTGTAAGAAAGCTCTGGGATCTTATGACTGGTGTCGAAAAAAATTCCATAGGGAGACAAGCTACCCCTGAAAACCTTAGCTCCTTTTTCTAAGAAATCTCATAAAGCTCTGTCCATCCTATTGCAAACCATTAGAGATGAATTATTGATGCATATAGGTCATATGGACTCACTTGAAGATGCATGGAAGAAATTAGAAACCATGCATGAAGGTAGTAGGTTGTCTAAGATCATTAAATTAGTTTTAGAGCTGTTTAGAACACCCATGAAGGTGGGTGACAAAATATTCAATTACCTAGCTAAAATTAAGGACATTAAAGCTCAATTAGATGGTTGTAATTATGAACTATTTCAAGATAAGATGGTATATTTCATTATACATATCAATGCACATGAAAATTTTAGAAATTTTATCCCATTCTTAACTCTAAGTATCAGAATGAGAATGATCTACCTGACTTAGATGCTCTGTCTTTACTATTAATTCAAGAAGAATGAGTAATGGATACTTTTGATTCAAAAGAGACTACTTCTCAAGCCTTGTTCTCTTAAAATCATAAGTCTTCTCAATATAGGATTAATAGTAATCCTAATTAGAACTCTAATATTAGATCTAGATTCAAATCTAATCCTAAGCCTAAGCCTGCTAAAAAAATTCAGAACTATAAAGCCAAATTCAATGGAACTTATAACAAGTGTGGTAAATTTGGTCACAAAGAGTCTAATTATAGAGTAACAACTATCAAACCTGCTAAGAACACTATAACTAATAAGCCAAATCAGAAGCAATATCATGCAAATACTATTGAGCAATATTTTGTCTTATATATAGTTCTCTTAGCTTCTAATGACAATGAATGGATCCTAGATAGTGGCACTTCTAGATACATGACTTGTATTTCTAAAATTCTTTAAGATGTTGATAAATGTGAAGAAAACATATATCTAAGAGATGAATCCATCATTAGATATGAATCTTGTGGAAATGTTAAATTGGCAAATGGGATAATTAGGAATGTCTTGTATGTTACTCAACAAAAGGAGAATCTTTTTTCTTGCTATCAGCTAACTAAAGAAAACTGTAAAGTTGTTTTTCTACTTCATAAATGGTATGTTAAAGAAAAATTTAGTAATGTCATTGCTTCCAGCATTTAGAAAAATGGATTCTATATTTCTTGATGGCTATGTGTCTGAATTTTTTTTTCTTCCTCTTTTAAGAATGATATTTAACTTTGATTTAAAAGATTAGTGTTTTCTTTGCAAAAAAAGGGCATTATTATTCATCTATAGTCTGAAAGATCTGAGGGATTTCTGTGAAGTCTAGCATCTTTCATTAAAAAAATTTGTTATGTTTTTAAGAGGCCTTCTTCACCAGAGTCTTCAAGAGATTAATATGTTAAACCAGAAGATCGTATCTCAATACATGTAAGTTATGACGATTCATGATGAATTTTGATAGTTACATGATAATAATCAGACATCATGAACCCCTATAAAGAGTAATTAAGAAATCCTAAACCGTGAATAAGTTTCTTGTCAGAAAGAAAGAAAGGATTATCACAAAGGTAGAATAGAAGTTGATATCATATTTTTTAATGCATCAAGTTCATGAAAGTTGTACCTAGAGGTTATAAAGAATATGTGCATATTCTTGAGAAAGTTGTTTGTAAATATTCCCTTCTTCCCTCCTCTGAGTATCATAAAACTAAAACTCTTCTGCAAGTTTGTTTTCAGTTTCCTTATGATATAATGGATGTAGACATTGAGGGGGATATCTTTCAATCCTTGTCTCTGACTAGGAGTCTTGTGTCAAGTGATTTCACGAGTATGGTTTCTCTAACTATTTTTGCTAATAATGATTATTTTGTCAAAACAATAATGATCTCTTAATAGTAACAAGAATATAATTCTTAGAATCAAGATAAGTAAGACAATAGTTTTGATTGTTAAATCATGTTTTTTTGCATAAAAATATGATCATATATGACATGTATAGACTTCAAAACAATGCTTACATGGTCATTTTTCGAAGCAAAATTCACATAAATCCATGAGTGTGTCCATTGTTTAATGGATAATGGTTTCAGTGAATGCTTGATTATTCTGGAATAATTTGATTATCTGTTCAGATGTGTTATCTATCAACTCTTATCTCATTATGTAAATACTTATAATATGAATATATACATATGTTGTTAAATCATTTTATGTGATTAGTAAAATATTATTATATGCATATAAAATGACAGTTGGGGACACCTTTGTGTTTTTATTGGAGACATCCAATACTAATTACATCTAATAAATATTTTAGTAGTATAATATATTGAAACATTTTCAACATATTTTTAATGTAACATGGTTAGTTGTTAAGCATATTATTATTTTATTTGTTATGCCTATTATGTTTTATATCATGACTCTAACCATTCCAATGTTTTCATTGGATATACAACTGCATTTATGTTCAAGTATTGATGCAGATGCCATCACTTGAAGAAGAAAAGAGCCATGTGCCTAAAGAGGCTACTAGTAGTGATACACATAGGAGCTAAAGGAAGTATTCCTCCTCTATGTGAAGGTCAAATTTCTCTTGATAAAGAATGCATTTCAAAATCATAGATTATGTTGTAGATACCTTCCCCAAGCCATGGTGTGTTGGGAACGACTACAACTTTTGTGCCTTGTTGGGCCTATCAGAGTTTCCATTGAAGGGGAGTGTGTATGACAATTACACCTCTTAATGGATTATTATAAAAGACACTTGTTAGCTTGTAAGAGTGGATCATGACCACCTTCTTTGTATGTAACAAAGTGATCCTTTAGGGATTGGTTACACATGGTTGTAACATTGTATGCGAACTGCAAGTATCATGAGAAAATGCATAAGGAAGTTCATTGTAAACTTCCAATACTTCATGAATTTTGTAATAAGTAAATTCGTATCACTCTATGTTAAGTTACTTGTAAATCCCAGTGAATATTAAGTTATGAGCATGCCTTAGTTTATAAAAGGCTCCATCATTTGATGTAAGTATTCATATGTAAAGCATTAGTATTAAGAATTTATGTAGGGGAATATCTATGGATTTCCCTTGATTGCATGATATCCTGAATCATGATTTCTGATTCAAGGATCTATAAATCCTTTTGTAGAAAAAGGTAAATTTGGCATGTCTTATTTTTTTTCCCACTTAACATTAAGGGAGAGTGTTGGGGTGATAATTTCAAGTGGGATATACCACTGTAATACACCCTAATATTCTATAAAATTTTGTCCATCAAATGTTATTGTGAAGGTATTTCACATTTAAGAGTGGAGCCACTTGACTGAGTTACCCACCCATATTGATTTGGGTGATCCTTCTCAGGAATGACTGTCTACAATGTATATATTTATACAGACTAACATAAATACCAAGATCTTATTATAAGATATAGTCGATGATCATTCTATTAGATGATCAAGATAAAAATATCAGTGGTCATTGTGAAAGACCAAGGATTGAATTAAAAGTGTTGGGTTAAAGTTGTTAAATTCTTAATAAAGACAGTGCTTTTTAGTGGAGTTTTTTACTTCGGGTTTCTTCACTTAAATATAGTCTCATATGTCTCTATTCTTGTTTATTATTTTATTTCAAATCTTACTCATTATACTCTATAATTCACTATCTATTTTAAGCTATTGTGGTGACTCTCTAACTGCACATCATAATCTATAGTCATCAACATTTTAATGGTGGACCTGTAATCTATCGATTATATTTCCCCTTCTAAATCCAACACCTAGTAGAGGACCAAATAGAGGTGAGGGTGGTGACTATAGGAGTAGCGCTCAAGGAGGCATTCACTCGAAGAATGTTTATTTTACAGATTAGATGTGATATTTTTGATGTGTATAACTCTTTTTGAAGCCTATTTCTAATGTTATTTTTGATATATAAAGCTTTTGAGAATCCAAATGATGTATAGAGAAACAATGATATGATATATGATAATGATTTTGATTTATGATCTATGTGTTGAATTTACTTTTACGTGATGTTTTTGGATGTGGCAATGTAATATTGAGATGTGATCATTATTGTGTGGATATTGATAGATGTTAATAGATGTTGATGTTGATGTTATGTAGATGATGTGATGTATTATTGATATTTTGTTTCAAAGCAAATTTAATGTATATATAAATGTGTCCTAATCATGGCTAAGAATAAAACATGAAGTGATTACTTTTATAGTGGATTAATATATATATGATGGGAAGCAATGGAGTGAAGGATTTTGAATTTTTTTTCCTTATGTTGGTCTGAAAATCTATCGTGAGAGTAGATCTATGGATAGACGAGCCAACAGTGTGTAGGGCATAGCCCCTCTTTGAGACAACAAAGTGAAACTAGTTTATTACTATTCCACAAGTTGGAATCTATGCAAGTCTCACAATATTCTACCTTCAGGGGTTTGGGATCTCATCCCAGTAGAGGTGTATCCAACTGTGAAAAGAAAGGAATTGAGGGAAAGATGAAGAAAGGATGGGTCTGAAGGGAGAAAATAAATGAATTCCAAAGCAAAAAGTTCAGAGGGTTTTTGTTTTGGGATTAGTAATAAATGGAGCCAAACCTAGCATAAACTAACAAAGCAATAATGATGAACAAATGACAAAAAAATAGAGATAGGTCCAACAAAATAAACGCACAGATCTGACATAAGAAAGATCAGATGAATATAACACACATATTGAGCACAAAGTCTTAATTTTTGTATTAATGCTTTCTTCTATCACAAAAAGTACAAAGCCTTTTCTTCTCACTTCTATTTCTCATGTAAAAAGTGTTCACTCCTTGAATACAACAAATATTCAAGTACTTATAGAAGGAGAAGGAGAAAGAAGGCAAAAATACACCAACAAATAATTACAAAATATTTACAAAATATCTAAAATTCAACTGTTGACTTTGGGCAACTTGGTTGATAACAACATCCCATGGTGCAACATGGATGATGTCATCATTTGTGCCAACATACTTTTAAATATTACAAAAAGAAAGCCAAGAAGAGGAAGGCTATTTGTCGTCGTCTCGCAGCTGGAAAGGAGTACCCTACTTCTACTCAGGAGAGGTAATATGGAATTGGGCCCGGTACTCCATGAATTTGCTGATCATCAGCTAGAGTTGATCTTGGGTAGGACCCTTGGTGTGATCATCGATGACTTCACAAGTCTCTAGTTCATCTCTAAGTTTTTTGGGGAGCTTGAAGTACTCATTACCTACCTCTGTCAAGTATCCCACAAAGTCACAGTAGGTCAAAAGGTTGTTGATGGATTTAGCGTCAAAAGTAGCTTCTGGCCCTAACCCTTGCGAGATGATCTCTTTGAAGATTTGAATAGTTTCATCTGTCTTCCTCAAGGAGAATGATGCAGTGAGCAAGCCCGGAGACATCCTTAGGAAAATTTGGTCCATTTGATGCATTACATCCAGGGCTTCCTCCTTGACCTTATCTATCTTCTTTAGGAAAAATTCCATCTGATCGACCCGGTAGTCCAAAGCAGCAAGGACTTTGTTGGGTGCTCTGGGGTGATCGAAAATTCCAAATTTAACTAAATCATCAATTAAGAAGTCGAGCATCTTCTAGAATGTCTCATATTGTAACCTAGCATGGTATAACTCTTTGGAGATAGTTCCTACAATCACTTGGAGTTCGTTGTTCACCCGACCAATGTTCTGATATAACTTGGTGAACTTGATGATTACTTCCTCACTATATTTGAGGATCTGGTCTCTCCAGGTGGATACTACCATGCCTTGTTCACCAATCTTGGTGTATTCATTTATCTTATCCTGACTAAGGGCCTCAGGAGTCTTAGTGGCAGTTGTAGGAGGTGCATTGCCCATTTTCTGCAGGGCATGGAGAAGATGTTCATTCTGCTCTTTTAGTAGCCTTTTCTCTTCCTTTGATTCTTGAAGCTTCTTACAAAGGGAATCCACTACGGATAGGGCCTCTCCTTAAAGGCTCTCAGATGAAATTCCCATTGTGACCTACGTCACTGTATAATCTATAGGGGATAGATCCTTTTTATCCTTTGTGGGATCGGGATACACGATCTCCATGACTCTTTCACCTAAGGTGCTTTGAGAGAAGTGGGTTATTGGCTTTTGCTTCTTAGCCCCTTTTATTTTGATGATGGAGAAGTCCATAGGTGAAAAGGGAACTTTCCTCTTATGTTGACTCAAGTGCTGGGAGATCCATGTTGGACTTAAGGGAGAAGAAGGAATGGCGGAAGAAGAAGGAGAAACTACAATGTGTTATCTTGTAAAATTGACAAGGGAAATTTTACAGGTAACCTTACCAAAATTTTGTTTCGGTTCCTTTTCAAAGTCCCTCAGCATCCAGAATGGTGTAAAATCCCTTTCCAGAAAGTCTGGTTTCTCAAATTTAGTCATTTTGGTCCTTTTTGGCTGGGCGCAACTTTTGTCTATGCAACACAAGAAAAATTTGTGCCCCCTTTATTCCTTTGGCACACCCTTTGGAGTGTTAACACAACAATTGTTGCACCTCCCCGTGATGCACCTTTCTTTCCTGTGCCGAGGTGCATGCGCCATCCTGTCAACAGTAAAAATGTTGCGCCCTTAATTGGTGTGCTAAGGAACTGAAAATCCGGTGTTAACAGTCCTAAATTGGCACAAGGCGTAGATATTTCCTTGCTGATAGACGTATATCCATTCCAAAGGGCACAAAGTTTTTCATGTCAACACATTTTTAGGTGCACCCTTTTAAAAAGTGGTTGGCGCATTTATTATAGTTTTGGCTATATAGGCACATCCGCCCTATCATTTTCACAATCAAGAAACACGTGAAAACTTTATACCTCTACACCTATCAGTGCTCCAGTCATCCTTGTGTCACGTTCGTGGACCCCACTTTGTTTTTCTCATTCTATATATTCCGGGTAAGTGGTCCTTGCTTTTCTTGTGTTTTTGTTTTGGTCTGGTTGTTTGTGGAGAATAGTAAAATGAATCTGAAGAAACCATAAACCCATCCAGCCCATTCTGTAATCTTTCCTCCCAAGCCATTTTCACCCTCTTTCCAGATCTACTGGCCTAGAGGGATTTGTCTCAAAAAAAAATCCAATATCTTCTTCACTCTGTCCCCCTCCATAAACCAAATCCATATCGAGGGAGGCCATGACCACAAAACCAATTAGGAAAAGAGAAAACCTAGAAGTTATAGTTATGGGCCACATTTTTCTCTTGACACAATCACCATCCTTGTTGTAAAAAACACAGTCATGCCAAGAGGGTGCACTATCCTTGATTACAGCACAAAAAATTCATGTGCCATGCAAAAACAAAGTAAATCCTAACCCTGGTGCCGGTGTAATCCTACTTACACCAACAAAGTTTGTTATGCGATCCTTTCCTACACTGTGCCAAAGGCCACTTTGACGCTCATAAATTTAGTGATACAAAAATTGATGCTGCACCCTTGGCACACCAAAATTCCATACAACATGTTCCATATCTATGTCATTGGTGCATCCTGCTCCCATGCAACATCAAACTTATTCGCGCCCAATTTAAAACCTCATATAATGGTGCAGGCGCACCTCTGCCTACAACAACAATAATAATATCTGTAAATTTCCTATGCCCTGTGCCCTTTGGTGCTGATTTCTTCCTTACAACACTCCACTTTAGTGTACCATACTTTTAACCCTGCAGCCTACAAATTTCCTGTGCCCTGCACCCAGAGTTTTTTAAATTGCTAACTCCTCATTCTATAAAGATTTGATGGAAGATCTAACAGCTAACATGGCTCTTCTGTATTGGACTTCACTCATTCTTGTAGATCAACAACTGAATTCAGATTCTCATATGTCTACCTCAAGCAAAAGACCAACTAAGTTAAAGGGCAAGGCCAAACTCATAGAGGAAGAGATGAAATACAAATATCAAAGGGTCAGAATGCGACCTAAACATTAGGGATTCTGAGCTTGGCCACATTGACATTGAAGATATTTGGGCTAGAACCAGAAGGGTCACAGGAAGTCCTTGGATGGACAAACTGGTAGGCAGCGGCCTACATTTCGCTAGGGGAATCCCCGTTAGTGCAGTGAATAATGAATTTATGATGGTGGTAGCCTACTGTTATAACAAATACACAAGGTGTGTTGAGAATGAAAAGGGTGAGGTCGTAATTAACCTCACTGCCCAGCACTTCGAGATCATGCTAGGTATTCCCCACCACCAACATTTTGTGGCTATAAGCCAAGAGGACTACATCAAGGTGTGGGAGGAAAATGAAGACAAGTGTATGAAGTTAATGAATAAGGTGTATTTGAAGAATAAGAAGGTGATAACCAAGTGGCCACAGGTTATTCACCGCAGTGACTTCTCTAAGGAATTGAGTGATACCATCACCTTCCTAAGTAGAGTATTTGGGCCTTCTGATGCCCATTACTTCCACAAATGGATGCTCAGGTATCTGGAAATGATGAATAATAATGTGCCTAATCAGCATTTTGAGTGGATAGAAATCATAAGCAACACCATCTCTGAGCAGCTCCAACAACTCACCACAATGGGGAGGTTCTACATGAACTCCTATGTTGTCTACACTGCAGCCTTAGAGAGAGACTATCCAACGTTAAGCCAATGTGGGGTTTGGCCTCAGGTGAAAATATATAAATACTACCCAGAGTTGAAGCTGGAGAACAGCATCCCATAATTCACCAAGATCAACAATGCATTTTTCTATGGCATCATCTACCTATTGAGGCCCAATGTGACTCACGATCAGATGACCAAGAGCATAGTCTCTGAAACTGAGAAGTGGAGGGCATTATTTACGCAATTCCCCACCTTCACCTATCTTAGAGTGGCCAACTTCTTGGGAGAGCCCACCAAATTGCCAAGGTATACAGGCCCTAAGTTGATCCTGTTGGAGCTATCTAGGTAGCTCATAATATATCATGAGAAGTGCCTGAAAAGGAAGAAGGGTGGAACTCCTTTCCCCCTTACAGTGGGCAAGTACACCTACACTTCTCACACCAAATCCAAGGAAATGTTCGCAGAACTAGAGCTGCTTACCCTAAAGCACAATTTCCTGACAAGGCCCACCTTTGATCTAAGAAATTACCTCCCAAAGGTAAAACTTGATTTGATCCATGTTCCATAGATCAAGGACATCTACATCAACCTATATAACGAGGTCAAACTCTGGAGAAAGGATCACTCCCACCTGGCCCTGGTAGAAATTATTCAATATGGCATGGCCATCATCCCAAAAGGTTTCCAAACGATTGATCAAGAATTTGATCAGCTATACCTAGACACGGATGGGGAAAACTAGCTATTTGCTATAATTGACAGGATAAAAGCACCTCAGACCATCGAGGAGAGGGTTAAGGGCACATTACAGCACACGGAGCATTGGTGTAGATATAATGGCCTCATCTACCTTAGGGTATATTTCTCTACGTCCCCTCTGGGAAATTCACCCACCAGACCAAAACATTTACTGAAGGGAAAAGGTAAAGATAAGGAAGGAGAGTTAAGCACCACCCAAGAAGAATCTCCCCTCAGCCCACCCTCCACCACACAAGAATAGGTTATAACTATGGTATCTCCAGAGAAAGAAGTGGCAGAGAGCATTCCTACAGGAACATCCACTCAGGATGTTGCCACTACTACAACCATAGAGGTTCCCACCCTCCCTTCCCCCGCCCTCCTTCTCCTCCTCCCATTGCTTAGGTAACCATTCCTTTGGTTGTGTCTTCACCACCATCTTCAACTGTTCCCCCTTCCTCTTCCTCCATATTCTCTTCCCTCACGGATTTTTCCCCCACCATTTCTTCACTCATCTCTCAGCTCCCTTTTGCCCCCATAGTTTCCTCTCCTACAGTAGCTCCTACCCCTACAAGTGTTGAAGGTTTGGCCTCTTTATCAATGCTTCCTCCAAGTGTCTCAACCCATTTCCCTGAGTACACTGTAGTTGCTCCTTCTTCTTCCGCCGTTCCTTCTTCTCCCTTGAGTCCAGCATGGATCTCCTAGCATCTAAGCTAGCATAAGAGGAAATTCCCCATTACACCTATGGACTTCTCCATCATCCCAATGAAGGGGGCTAAGAAGAAAAAGCTAATCACCAGCTTCTCTCAGAGTGCATCAGGATAAAGAGTAATGGAGATCACGTATCCCAATCCCTCAAAGGATAAAAAGGATCTGCCCTGTATAGATTATACAATGATGTAGGTCACAATGGGAATTTCATCTGAGAGCCTTCAAGGAGAGGCCCTATCTGCAATGGATGCCCTTTGCAAGAAGCTTCAAGAAGTAAAGGAGGAGAAGAGGCTACTAAAAGAGTAGAATAAGCATCTTCTGCACGCCCTACAAAAAATGGACAGTGCACCTCCTACAACTGCCATTGAAACTCCTAAAGCCCTGAGTGAGGATAAGATAAATGAATACACCAAGATTGGAAAACAAGGCATGGTAGTATCCACTTGGAGAGACCAGATCCTCAAAGACAGTGAGGAAGTAATTGTCAAGTTCATCGAGCTATATCAGAACATTAATCAGGCAAACAAGGAACTCCAGATGATCACAGGACCTATCTCTGAAGAGTTGGACCATGCTAGGTTATAACATGGGATGTTCCAAAATAATCTCAAATGTTTAGTCAAGGATTTAGTTAAATTAGTCGTCTTTGATCACCCCAGAGCACCCAAAAAAATCCTTGCTACTTTGGACTACCGGGTTGATCAGATGGAATTTGTCTTGGAGAAGATAGATAAGGTCAAGGAGGAAGCCCTAGATGCAATGCATCAAATGGAGCAAATTATCCTAAGGATGTCTCTGGGCTTGCTCACTCCATTTTTCACCTTGAGGAAGGTAGATGAAACAATCTGGATCTTCAAGGAGATTGCCTCGTGAGGGCTAGAGCCAGAAGCCACTTTTGACACTGAATCCATTAATAACCTTTTGGCCTGTCGTGATTTTGTAGGGTACTTGATGGAGGTAGATAATGAGTACTTCAAGCTCCCTAAAAAAATCAAGGATGAATGGGAGACTTGTGAGGTCATCGGCAATCATACCAAGGGTCCTACCCAGGATCAACTTCAGCCGATGATCAGTAAATTCATGGAGTACAAGGCCCAATTCCATATTACCTCTCCTAAGAAAAAGCAGGACACTCCTTTCCAGCCACAAGATGACGATGAATAGCCTTCCTCTTTTTGTCTTTCTTTTTGTAATATTTAAAAGTATGTTGGCACCAGTGATGACATCATCCATGTTGACCCATGGGATGTTGTCATCCACCAAGTTGCCCAAAGTCAATAGTTGACTTTTAGATATTTTGTAGATATTTTGTATTTAGTTGTTGGTTCCTTTTTTCCTTCTCTCTTCTCCTCCTATAAATACTTGAATACGTGTTGTATTCAAGAAGTGAACACTTTTTAGATCAAAATAGAAGTAAGGAGAAAAGGCTTTGTACTTTTTGTAACAGAAGAAAATATTAATACAATATTGAGACTTTGTGCTGAATACATGTGTTATGCATAAGAACTTTCTTATGTTAGATCTGTATTTTTATTTTGTTGAATCTACCTCTACTTTTTTGTCATTTGTTCATCAGTATTTCTTTTTTTGTTTGTGCAAGTAAGTTTGGCTCCATTTATTACCAATCGCAAAACATAGACCTTCTGACTTTTTTGCTTTGGAATTCATTTCTTTTCTCCCTTCAGATCTATCCTATCTTCGTCTTTCCCTCCGTTCCTTTCTTTTCACAGTTGGAAACACCCCTACTGGGATGAGATCCCAAACCCCCGAAGGTGGAATACTATGGGACTTGCACAGATTCTTGTTGGTAGAATAGCAATAAACTAGTTTCGATTTGCTATCTCAAAGAGGGGCTATGCCCTGCACACTGTTGGCTCGTCTATCCATAGATCTGCCCACTCGACGGATTTTTGGACCAACACAGTGTACTCAAGGAAATGGGTTGAGACGCTTCATGGCAGCATTGATAAAGAAGTTGAACCTCCAACGCTCACAGGGGTAGGAGTTACTGTAGAAGAGGAAACTCTGGGGGTGGAAGGAAGTTGAGAGATGAGGGAAGAAATACTATGGGATAGCTCCACAAGGGAAGAAAAAGTGGAAGAAGAGGAAAGGGGAATAGTAGAAGATGGGCGAGAAGACACAACCAAAGGAATGGTTGTTTGAGAGAATGAGGAGGGGAAGGAGGAGTGGGAGAAGGGACAACGGATACCTAGGTGGTTGTAGTAGTGGAAACATCCTAAGTGGATGTGCCCATTAGAGCACTTTCTTCCACTTCTTCCTCTAGAGATACCAGGGTTACAACCTATTCCTATGTTATGGAGGGAGGGCTCCCAGGAGCTTCTTCTTGAGCAATGCTTGATTGTCCCTCTTTTTATTTTCCTTTGCCCTTCAGCAAATGCTTTGGCCTGGCAAGTGCATTACCCAAAGGAGACGTGGTGAAGTCTACCCTAAAGTAGATGAGCCCGTTATACCTGTACCAATACTCTGTGTGTTGCAATGTGCCCTTAACCCTCTCCTCAATGGTCTGAGGTGCCCTTGTTCTATCTATTTCAGTGAATGGCCAGTTGTCCCCTTCTATGTCTAAATATACCTAATCAACTTCTTGATCAGTTGTTTGGAAACATTTTAGAACAATGACCATGCCATATTGAATAATTTCTACTAGGGCCAGACGGGAGTGATCCTTCCTTCTAACTTCAACCTCGTGATACAGGTTGATGTAGATGTCCTTGATCTATAGTTAGTGGATCAGATCAATTTTTTCCTTTGGGAGGAAATTTCATGGATTAAAGGTTGGCCTTGTTGAGAAATTATGCTTCAAGTTGAGCAGCTTGAGTTCTATAAACATTTCCCTAGCCTTGGTGTGAGAAGTGCATGTGTACCTGCCCACTGTGAGGGGGAATGGAGTTCCACCCTTCTTTCTTTTTAGGCACTTCTCGTGATATGTTATGAGCTATCTGGATAGCTCCAACAAGATCAACTTAGGGCCTACATACCTTGGTAACTTGGTGGGCTCCCACAAGAAGTTGGCTGCTCTAAGATAGGTAAAAGTGGGGAATTACATAAACAACGCACCCCACTTCTCTGTTGAAGTTACTATGCTCTTGGTCATCCGACCGTGAGTCATATTGGACCTCAAAAGGCAGATGATGTCATAGAAGAAGGCATTATTGATCTTGGTGAACTACGGAATGTTGTTTTCCAGTCTTAATTTTGGATAATATTCAAATATTTTTACCTGAGGCCATACCCTGCATCGGTTCAGTGCCAGATAATCTCTCTCAGAAGCAGCAATGTAGACCACGTAGGAGTTCATGTAGAACCTCCTCATTGTTGTGAGTTTTGGGAGCTACTCAGAGATGGTGCCGCTGATGATTTCTACCCAATCAAAATGTTGATCAGGTGCATTTTTGTTCATTATTTCTAGGTATCTAAGAATCCATTTATGGAAGTAGTGGGTTTCAGGAAGCCCAAAAACCCTACTCAGGAAGGTAATGGTGTTGCTCAGCTCCTCCAAAAATTTGCTGCGATGAATAACCTGGGGCCACCTGGTTATTACCTTCTTATTTTTCAGATATACCTCGTTCATTAACTTCATGCATTTGTCTTCATTTTCCTCCCATGCCTTAATGCAGTCTTCCTGACTTATGGCCACAAAATGCCAGTGGTGGGGGATACCCAGCATGATCTCAAATTTCCGTGAAGTGAGGTTAATTATAACCTTGCCCTTCTAATTCTTGACACACCTTGTGTCTTTGTTATAACAGCGGGCCACCACAATCATGAACTCATTATTCACCGCGCTAATAGGGATCCCTCCCGGGAAGTATAGACCACTGTCCACTAGTTTGTCCATCCATAGACTACTTGTGACCCTTTTGGTTCTAGCCCAAAAATCTTCCATGTCTATATGGCCAAGCTCGGAATCTCTGATATCTAAGTCACATTCTTCATGGGATTCCAGCATCCTGACCCTTTGATACTTGTATTTCATTTCTTCCTCTGTGAGTTTGGCCTTACCCTTTGACTTGGTTGGTCTTTTTCTTGATGTAGACATATGCAAATCTTAGTTCAGTTGTTGATCTGCAAGAAGAAGGAGAAAATTCCAACGTAGAAGAGCTATGTTAGCTTTTAGATTATCCATCAAGGCTTTACAGAATGAGGAGTTAGCAATTTAGATGCTTCTTGGCGCAAGGAGCAGCTATACTGTAGGTTGCAGGGTCAATAAATTATGGTGCACTGATACAGAGTGTTGCAAAGAAGAAAAAAACACCAAAGGGCGCAGGGCGTAGGATAATTACACATAGCATTAGTGTTTTTGTAGAAGGATTTGCACCTGTGCCATTGTGTAAGGTTTAAACTAGGCACAAATAATTTTTGTGTTGCATGGAAGCACAATGCACTAATGGTGCAGACATGGAACGTGTTGCAGAACATTTTTGTGTGCCAAGGGGTGCAACATTAAAGGATGCATCATTAAGTCAAAGTTCACCAAGCGGCTTTTGGCATGGTGCAGATAGAGCTTACAAGACATTCAATGTTGATGTAGGTGGAATTGCGCTTGCACAATGCATTAGGATTATAAGATTCTCAAAGGGTGCAGGTAAAATACATGTTGTAGGAAGAGACAATGCACCCTTGGTGTGAATGTGTTTTATGTAACAGTGATGGCATTTATGCCAAAGGAGAACCGTGGGTTTGAAAATGTGACAAATTTACATTTTCCATCTTCTAGGATAGGTTTTTGGTTCTTAGGCCTCATTAACATGATTTCGACAGTGAAGGGGGACAGAGAAAAAAGGCTCTTGGATCACATTTGGGACAAAGCCCTCCAAACCAGCAGATCTGGGAGGACGGTGAAATGGTCTGGGGAAGAGAGAAGCTTACAAAATAGGCTAGAGGAGTTTAGGTTTCTGTTGGTTCATTTTATTATTATTACACCAACAACCAAACCAAAAAACCATAAGAAAAGAGATGACCACCTACCCAGAATATATGGACTAGAAGAAATGACATGGGGCCCATGAATGCAACATGAAATGACACGAGGATGCCTGAGGTTCTGATAGGTGTAGAGGAATAAACTATTCACGTGTTTTTCAATCATGAAAATGACAGGTTGAGTATGCCTATATATAGCAAAAGGTGCAATAAATGCACCACTAACTTTTTTAAAGGGCGCACCAAAACACATGTCAACAAGAAAATATTCACACCCTTTGGCATGGTTATTCATCTGTCAACAAGAAATTACCTTCACCCTTAGCACAAATTCATGACTGTCAACATGATCTTTTTAGCACCTTGGCACACTTTTTAGGGGCGCAACATTTTTAGTGTCGATAGGCTGGCGCATGCGCCTTGGCACAAGAAAGAAAGGTGCATCATGGGGAGGCGCAACAATTTTTGTGTTAACACTCCAAAGGGTGCACTAAAGGAATAGAAGGGGGTGTAAATTCATCTTGTGTTGCATGAACAAAATTTGTGCCCGGTCAAAAAATATCCAAAATGACTAAGTTTCGAAAAAAATAGATTTTCTGGAAAGGAACTTCACGCCATTCCAAATGTTGAGGGACCTTGATGAGGAACCAGAACAAAATTTGGACAAGTTACCTACAAAATTTCCCTTTTCAATTTTACAGTATAACAGCTGGCTCTTTCTGGGGACTATCTTTAAGTGAATCTTAAGGGTAGAGAATCCCATCTCAACATGTGCCTATCCATTGGGTAATAGCGTCAAAAATAAGGGTGATGACAAAAGGAAAACACGCAACCAACAAAAGAAAACACACAACATAAATCAAACTGTACAAAGAAGAGAGCAAGCTCTACTTCCTGAATATTTTGAGATGCTACTATTGTTGCAAATCATTAGCACCCCTAGATGCAAATCAGGTTTCTAAGTTGATGTTTCAGGCATCTAGTGTGATTGCACAACATTGAAACCTCTCTCCAAGTGTGGGACTTGTAAAATGAGAGAGGAATCTCCAGATTAGAGGCTGGTTCCTCAAACTCCTCTGATCAGATCTATTATTTGCACAATTGCAGAGGTTTGAATCCTAATCCTACTCTAAATTCCAAGGAGACAGAGATAGAAAGTATAAAAATTGAAACTAAACTAATAGTTGATACACCAAAGGAGTGGTGAACACTTCTTTTTCATGAAAATTGACAAAATTTCATGAAATGCAACATGAAACATCATACACAGGCTGATAAGATGAAATTAGAGGTCTGAAATGAAATAAGACAATACAAACAAAGGACTAAAAATTGATCACAGAGTCTGCACTATCATTTTCACTGTCAAAATCCTTGCATTTGTAACATCAAAGAGGTAGAAACTTGTTACAATCATGAAGAAGGTCTGATACTTGCAAAAATCACTTGTTGAAGGTGAAAGAAGAAGCTTGTTGTCCCAAAAAAATGTTCAACAACAAAAAATGAGCCAAATCTGGCTTTTACAACGCATGGGTCGAGCCCAGGAGAGAGAAAATGTGTAAAAAATGTGGGAGCCATTCCCCATTGAATGAAGATGTATTAAAATAGCATGGGTGTCCTTACAGACCCATGCCTTGACATTTTTGGCCATGCTGAAGAAGATTGCGACCCATTTTGCATTAAAACTGGTTGTTGAAACGTCATTTCTGGCCATTACCACGTGCCCGATACATTTCTTGATTTTCTTTCTCCAAACTGAACCAAAATTCAAAATTGACCCCAGAATCATGTAGATAATTTCACCAGCTTTCCATTTATATAAAGAACGTGAAAATCTGAGCTCTGGATCGAAAGATATGGCGATTTGAAAATTTAGGGCAAAAACAGGCCAAAATCGGATCGGCGGGCAAAAAGTTTGAATTTTTACCCTTTTGGTCTTTGGAAAATTTTTTCAAATTTTCCCCGTGCTCTGCCACTCTAGGTGCCACATGTCATGTTCTAATTAGCTGGGGGCCCTCTAAGGGAAAATTTCCCACAAAAACTCCGCCGATCCATAACTTGAAAAATATGAGGAGTTAGGAGGAAAACTTTACCTTTCTGGAAAGCTGAGAGAGAGCTCTATCCAACGGTGCCATTTCCAGAAGGTTTTGAGTGCCTAGAAAACAAAATATTCTAACTGAGGAACAAGAGAAGGAAATATGTAAAGGAGTTAGCCATAATAGGAGCAGGGGGCACATTTGGGATAACAATTTTTGCGACTCAAAGGGGTCATTTGCCTGCTGGATGAAGTTACCAGTTTCCTAAAGCAATCCATTGGGCATGGAGTCACTTGATTCTCTATTCAATAACCCAACTGACTAGAACATTGTAAAGAGGAACATGGAAAATCACCTGATGGAGCAAGGCCTGCAAACACATTCCCAGGAACAACAAACTGTGCCAAAGCACTTAGGGAAAGAAAAACAACCTACAACAAAACAATGTGCACAAGCACTTGGAGGAATGAAAACCTAAGCTAATATTTACAAGGTGGAGAATTTCCCTCTAGTAGCAATGCTTTAGATAGATTCCATTGACTAGAATCTGCATTTCTTTTCCATCCAATGAAGACAATTGGAAGGCATTGCTGTCCTCACACTTTGTGACCATGTATGGGCCACTCCAAATGGCATCAAATTTTGAATGTCTTCCTAGTTTTGCTCTATCTACATCCCATTTTAACACTAGATCTCCAACTTGGAAAGATCTACTCTTGGCCTTCCTATCAATGGTCTTCTTGATTAAAGCTTAATCCTTCTCCATTGCTTGGGATGTCTGATCTCTGATATCTTGGAGCTCCATCAACTCTGCATATCTCACCTCCATGGGCCCAAACTCTAGCAACTCTAACTGCTTCATGAGTTCCAATGTTGGCAACTCAAGTGACATGGGCAAGATTACCTCTCTTCCATAAACAAGCCTGAATGGAGAGTTACCTATGGATCTCTTGGGAGTTATCCTATCAACCCATAAGAATGATTTCAATTTGGTATGCCAAGACCTCTGATTCTCATCAAGAGTCCTCCTAATGATCCTCAACAAGTTCTTGTTTGTAGATTCAGCCTACCCATTATCCTGAGGGTAGTAGTTTGATGAAGTACTTAGGTAGATCCTGTTCTTGATAGCCCACTCAGTCACCTTAGATATAATGAATGCTAATGCATTATCTGAGATTATTGTAGAAGGTATGCCAAATCTGGTTACTATCCCCTCATAGAAGTCTAAGATGTTAGACTCATTTGCTTCCTTGAGTGTTACTGCTTCAGTCCACTTGGTGAAGTAGTCTGTGGCTGTCAAAATCCACTTATGCCCTTGGCTTGAATTGGGATTAATGACTCCAATGAATTCCAAACCCCATTACATGAATGTTGGTCAACTAAAATTGGATGCAATGGAAGGGCAGCAAGCCTCTCTTTACTTGGGAAGAATGCACAATTCTTGCACCTTTTGATCCACGCAAAGCAATCACTGAAAATCTTGGGCCAATAATAACCAGCCTTCATGATTTTTAGAGCTGTCACTCTTGGTGCAAAATGACCACTATCTGGTCCATCATGGAACTCTTCTAACACCCTATGAATCTTATTTGTGTTAATGCATCTCAGCAGCACTCCATTCACATCTTTCTTGAACAAAACACCGTCTACTATGGCATATGGGACAGCCTGCAATCTAAAGTGTCTTCTTTGGGTTTTGTTCATCTCTGGAGGGCATAGACCTGTGCTTAGGAAATGCATTATACCTTGGGTCCAGCAAGGAGTAGGGACAACATTATCCTCTTCTTGAGTGATACCTTGCACATGGTTGTCTTGAACTATCAAAACAACCTCTTCTTTATTGCATACTCCTTTTTGATTTCCCAGAATTAGTTGCTCACACAATCTTTTTCCTCTTACCAGCTTGGTGACCTTGATCTCAATGGCATACTCCATGACATGAGTGATCCAACCTACCCTTTTCTCATTCAAATCCTTGTTGAGGAGGAAGTCCTTTACTCCTGCATGAGAGACCAACAACTAAACCTTGTTGTTTGAGACTAGATGATTGAATTTCTTCAAGCTTCTGATTACTGCAAGTACATGCTTCTCAATAAAAGAATATCTCACCTCATAGTCATCTAGGCTTTAGTTGAAGAAAGCAATTAGATTCTCATCATTGTCCTTGTTCTACTGTACCAAATTGGCAGAAATAGTATCATTACCTCCAAATTCATAGAGGATGAAATCCTTGGAGAAATCCGGGTTGATGAGAGTTGGTGCTTGGGGGATGGCTTCTTTGATTTCTTTAAAACTCTCCTTGCCTTCTGCTGTCCACTTGAAAGCCATGCTTTTCTTTAACATTTTGGTGATAGGTTTGACAAGGGCTGCAAAATCTGGGACAAACCTCTGAACAAAGTTTATTCTCCCCAAGAAACTCTGAAGGGCCTTCTTGTGGCTTGGCAATGGTAGTGCTCTTATGGCTTCAACTCTCTCTGGATTAATTGCTAATCCTTCTTTGCAAACAATATGGCCAAGGAGCTTTCCTTCATGTGCTAGGAAGATACACTTCTTAGGATTCAAAGACACTCCAAATCTCCTGCACCTTTGGAAGACTTGTCTCAAATGAGAGAGGTGGTCTGCTGCATTCTTTGAAAAAAAAGTGATATCATCAAGGTATATCAACACCACATTGTTAATCAAACCTTTGAACGTCATGTCCATTGCTCTTTTGAAGGTAGCTCCAGCATTGGACAGCCCAAACGGCATTTTCCTGTATGCATAATTTCCCCATTTGGTTGTGAAGGCTGTCTTGAAATGATCTTCTTCCTTCACCATAATCTGATTGTAGCCCGAGTAGCCATCAAGTAGTGAAAACCTCTTGGAGCCAGCCAAAACTTACAAAATTTTCTCCATAGAAGGGAGTGGGTAATGGTTCTTGAGAGATGCTCTATTCAAGTTTCTGAAGTCAACACACAATCTGATCTCTCCACTCTTGTTTCTGACTGGAACTAAGTTGGCAACCCAACTAGAATGCTTGATTGGGAATATGATTCTTGACTCAATCAACTTGTTCAATTCCTTCCTCATGAGAGGTTCCATGTGTGGATTGACTGGCCTTTGTTTCTGCCTGATGGGCTTAGTATTTGGGTCCAACTCAATGGTGTGTTGAGATAACTTGGGAATGAAACCTTTCAAATCTTCATAGCTCCAAGCAAACACATCAGGGAACTCTTGACACAGCTGTATGAACTCGTACCTTTCTTGTTCAGTTGTCATCTTTCCAATTTGCAATGGTTTGTTCTCTTCCACCAAGATGGTTATGAATCTTCTCTCTTGACCTGAATGTTTTCTTTCTCTTTCCTAAACTGATCATTGGGATTGAAAATGGACTCCAAAGTGATAAGTCCCTTGGGCAGCTTGTTATTTCTCAGCTGTACCACTTGGTCACCATAATGTTGTTCCATTTTTTCCTAATTTTTAGCTGAGAACTCAGCTTCTTCTTGTAAGAAATGGATGATTTGCTAGTCATTCTCAAACACTTTCCAACTTACATTGTTATCCGGCACTGAATGCCTCACAATCACATGGATGTTTGGTTGTACCTTATCTTTTTGAATACTCTCCACAATGTCAAAGGCCACCCCAACTGCTGCAAGCCTATCAACATCTTGGTTTTCTTTCCTAGGAATTGATTTGACGCCAAAACCCTCAAAATCTTCAATGAGGTCCCACACCCTATTCTTGTAGCACTTGAGTAGATCATTCTTGACAGCATGCTACCCCTTGACCTGGTTGATAATCAACTCACTGTCACTAAAGAATTGCAAGTTCTTTATTCCTCTCTTTATTGCCCAATGCATCCCTTGCACCAAGGCTTCATATTCAGTAGTGTTATTAGAGCATGCAAACTGAAATCTAAAAGCTGAATAGTACTTTACTCCTTGAGGTGAAATATGCATAGCTCCACCTCCTACACCTTGTCTACTCCTTAATCCATCAAAAAATAGCTGTCATACCTCATTGTCATCCTTGTGGTTTGGCTTGGTGATGCTAGGAATGGGTTGATATTATTAATGTATGCAATAGACCCCTAGCTCAGATTCTTCTACTTCTTGATAAGGATCAAAAGCATGCACCTTGTTTGCCCATTCATCAAGAGTTAGATCCAGGATGCTTCCAACCTTGGTGTTAGCTTCATCAGTGCTTGGGTGATATTCTTAATCAAATGCCGAACAGTTGGCATTGATCTGACTTGAAGTGTAGGGCTCAATGTGGAAGTTTGCAATAGGTTCAAATCTGATGTAGCTTTGGTTCCATACCTCGTTCTGAATAACATGTGTGACCAATCAGTAGACAAATATCCTCCAATCTTGGCAGTGAAATCTCTTGACAAACATAGGGCAAAGAGTGGTGGAAGGTTTATAACTGATACATCTTGTAAAACAACAACATTTGGACATTCATGGAAGGTAAGACTCAAGTTTCTAATCACCCCAGCTATTGTTACTGCTATCCCATCCAAATGCACTACCCCTTTGGATATGGTTTCATATTGAAGTCCTAGTTGATTAGCTATTTTCTTGGGCATCACTGAGCTACTTTCCCCAGAATCAATCATGTAATTGTACACCAATTAGTTTCCAATGATTAATGAGACATAAAAAGGAGGGGGCTTCAACATTTTACCTTGCTGTCCTCCATGATTCCCTTCAAGCTGGGAAGCATTTGTGAGCACCTTCTCTTGCATTTGGACTTGCTGATTCGAAGTTGGCCAGTCCTTCATGGCAGCTTGTAGCAAATCTCTCTGGCCTGGGATAGATAGGGATTCCCACATTGATATATTTACATTTTTCTTCTTCATCTGATCAATGATACTAAATGGTGATGAAGGATCTCTTTGTTGTCCCTTGGTTTGCATATTCATCCCTTGTATGTGGGCAGCAACAACTGGTATTTGAGTTGGTCTAGGAGTTGTTCTTGGCTGCCCTTGTGCATTTACAACTGGATTTTGTTTGCCAACCATTTGTGGAGCCATAAAAGGTTGTGGATTGGTTGGAGCTAATGGTTGTTCTTCACCCAAATTCCTTCTTTTTGACCTTGTGTTGGCTGCAACACCTTGAGAGATTGTTTGATTTATGCCGCAAAAATCTTTTGCCTGCCAGTTCACAAGTGTGGTGTAATTTAGAGCTGATTGCTACTGGAATTTTTCTTATTGTTGGTTGTTTCCTTGACTACCCTCACCCTCCACACCAGTAGTTGTCACCATTAATGCTTGATTTAAGGAACCGTTGAAACACATAGATTTGTTGTGAGGTTTATTGCATGGAAAACACCAATCATACTCCTGAGCAACGTTGTTTTGTGTTGGCACCAATGCCTTAGAGGCATATATAAAATTTGGATTATAGGGCTGAAATGGTCTGTTGGCAGGAGGCCTTGCTTGATTTAGATTTGTAGCTGGATTTGGTGGTCTATGAGGTTGATATGGCTGCCTGTTAGGCTGAGCTTGAGGCTAGAAGGAAGGTCTAAAACTTTGGGCTTGTTGCCTCTTGAGAGTAACCAGCTCATTACCTAAATTTTGCAATTACTTCATGACTTCTTGAAGTTCATTTGAGGCACTAGAAGATGAAGTGGAAGCTTCACTTGAATTCTGATTTCTAGGAGTGGGAGAAGGAGCCAAATTAGGTGCTTGATTAGTGTTTGGGCTCTCTAAACTTGGAAAAAATGGCATGGGAGGTCTAGGGGCTAGTTTGCCAGCTTGGATCAAACAATTTTCAGCTCTAATGAAAATGCAATAAGCAATGGGGATAGTTGTGCATCTTATGGACTGAATTAACATAGAAATATCAGAATTTAGAGCTTTGAGATAGTAAAGAAAAGCACCTTCTACTGTTGGCCTGACTGCCACTGGAATTCTCTCCCAAGTCCTTTGAAATCTGAAGTTGAAATCAGTCAGCTACTCATTGGGAGCTCTCTTGATGGTTGTCAGCTGCTCCAAAAGAGACAAGTTGTCTCCCTTCTCTCCAAATTGCTCATGAAGTGCTACACATAGCTGGTTCCAATTTTGAATAGTACCTGAGGCAAGGCTTCTAAACCATTACAAAGCCTTCCCCTTGAATGAAGATGCCAACAATTTGACAGCAACTTGCATCTCATTGATTTCATGAATTACACAAAGGTTGGCAATGTCTTTAACATGATCACCAAGAGTAGTCTGATTCTCTCCAGTGAAGTATGGAATGTTCTTTAAGGCTGCAATTAGAATTGAATTTTGTGCATTGAGAGCAAGTGGGCTGCTACCAGTGAAATTGACATAGGGGTTGTTTTGTGCCATTCTAATTGGCCTTAGAACCCTTGTTGATTGAATGAAAGGCCTACCGGGCGGAGGAGTTGAGAGAGTTCTATTTGGTGGAGATGGAGACCTTTGGATTCTCCTCCCACTTTTCCTTACTCTTGGAGATAACTGTAGATATTCAAATAGTGCCTCTTCCTCTCCAGCTCTTCACCTTGTGTTGATTATTCTCATGAGTTTTTCAGGTTTGCACTGCCAAAACCAGCTGATTCTTCCCCTTGGAGTCGCCAGATGTGTAATTTATAGCTCTTTTAAAGCAAGAAACTTGTAAAAAATGCACATCAATTTTGTTGCAATGAAGATGAAGACCTCTAAGGTCACACCGGATGTGCCAAAACTGTTGTTGCAAATCAGTAGCACCCCTGGATGTAAATCAGGTTTCTAAGTTGATGTTTCAAGCATCTAGTGTGATTACACAACATTGAAACCTCTCTCCAAGTGTGGGACTTGTAAAATGAGAGAGGAATCTCTAGATTAAAGGTTGGTTCCTCAAACTCCTCTTATTAGATCTGTTATTTACACAATTGCAGAGGTTTGAATCCTAATCCTACTCTAAATTCCAAGGAGACAAAGATAGAAAGTACAAAAATTAAAACTAAACTAATAGGTGATACACAAAAGGAGTGGTGAACACTTCTTGTTCATGCAAATTGACACAATTTCATGAAATGTAACATGAAACATCATACACAAGCTAATAAGATGCAATTAGAGGTCTGAAATGAAACAAGACAATACAAACAAAGGACTGAAAATTGATCACAGAGTCTACACTATCATTTTCACTGTCAAAATCCTTGCATTTGCAACATCAAAGAGGAAAAAACCTGTTACAATCATGAAGAAGGTATGATACTTGTAAAAATCACTTGTTCAAGGTGAAATAAGAAGCTTGTTGTCCCAAAAATATGTTCAACAACAAAAAATGAGCCAAATCTGGCTTTTACAATGCATGGGTCGAGCCCAGGAGAGAGAAAATGTGTAAAAAATGTGGGAACTATTCCCCATTGAATGAAGATGCATTAAAATAGCATGGGCATCCTTATAGACCCATCCTCTACATTTTTTTCCATGCTAAAGAAGAATGCAAACCATTTTGCATTAAAACTGGTTGTTGAAACGTCATTTCTGGCCATTACCACGTGCCAGAGACATTTCTTTATTTTCTCTCTCCAAACTGAACCAAAATTCAAAATTGATCCTATAATCATGTAGATAATTTCACCAAATTTCCATTGATATAAAGAACATGAAAATCTGAGCTCTGGATCGAAATATATGGCGATTTGAAAATTTAGGGAAAAAACAGGCCAAAATTGGATCGGCGGGCAAAAAGTTTGAATTTTTACCTGTTTGGTCTTTGGAAAAAAATTTCAAATTTTCCCTGCACTCCACCACTCCAGGTGCCACATGTCATGTTCTGATTGGCTACGGGCCCTCTAAAGGAAAATTTTCCACAAAATCTCCGCCGAGCCATAACTTGAAAAATATGAGTTAGGAGGAAAAATTTACCTTTCTGGAAAGGTGAGAGAGAGCTCTATCCAATGGTGCCATTTCCAGAAGGTTTTGAGTGCCTAGAAAACAAAATATTCTAACTGAGGCACAAGAGAAGGAAATATGTAAATGAGTTAGCCACAAAATGAGCAGGGGGCACATTTGGGATAACAGCTACCTGCTATAGGGAAGCGGGAGATCAGTTCCATCTAGATATGAGAGATAGAAGCTATTCTCTCCATTGATCTACCTGATCTTGAAAGGTCCTCTCTATAGAGAATAAAATTTCCCATACATGACCTTTGGCTCTCTTTTCTTATCCCACAAAAGGATGAGATCTCCTACCTGGAAATCTCTCTGCTTAGCCTTTTTATCGAACAACCTCTTGACTTGATTCTGATGTTTGGTGATCCTGTTGGCCACTCTTACCCTTTTTTCTTCAAGCTCTACTAGATACATGATCCTCTTTTTAAGAGAATTTTGGAAATTTTCATCCTCAATCACTCATGTTAGGCGCAAAGCAGGAAGTTCCATAGAAATGGAGAGCTCAGTGTTGATTCCATATAATACTTGAAAAGGTGACATACCAAGAGACCTCTTTGCAGTAATGTGGTCTACCCATAAAGTGTCATAGAATGACTTGTGCCATAACCACTGATTCTCATCAACTAGCTTCCATATAATGGTCACCAAGTTTTTATTACTGGATTCTTCCTGACCATTTCCCTAGGGGTAATAATCCAAGGCATGGGCCAAGGTTATTGTTGTATATATCTTCCCCCTCAAGTAGATATAGACAAACAGAAGAATATGGAAATCAAAGAAACTTAGCCCCGACATTTATTGCGTCACTCGCAGGTAAGAAGGTGTCGACATGAAGAAATTCACACCTGGCGTAGGTTAAGGGTACATGAAAATGGATGTGCCTGGCGCAGGTTAAGGGCGCATGAAAATGGATGTTGACATGAAAATAGATGTCGACATGAAAATAGATGTCGACATGAAAATGGATGCACCTAGCGTAGGTTAAGGGTGCATGAAAATAGATGTGCCTCTGGTGCACTTAAAAATATGACAACACACAAATGGATGCGCCAAGGCGCACCTTCAGGAGGTGCAACATTTTGAGTGTTGATAGGAAGCAAACCCTAGTGCAGATATTCAGATGACCATAACTATTCACAAGGTGCTTGGATTCATGCAAGGTTAGACTTTTAGGAAAGCTTACGAGGTCCCTTGTCCAACTACAAATGGGTATCTTTAATTTGAGGGAGAAAAAATTCTTAAAAATACAAAATACAGTTCGCCACTTTTTGGGTTTGCTAGGGTTCTCACCTACCACCATAATGAGATGAATTAAATGTAACCTAGAGGTGGTTGGGGTAGTTTTGGAATTCCTCTCTCTTTTCTCTCTCATTCTTCCTATAAATTATAAGGAGGGGCTTCTTTCTAAAGGATGGACATTCTTGTTTTTCCCCTCCCTTCTTCTCTTTGGTAGGTGAATTTGTGGAGTTCAAACCTCCCATCTAAAACTTTAATGCAACTTTACCTCTTGACATTTTGTAGTGTATTGTATCAATCTTTGGAGCAAATAATACATGTTTGTGGATGATTCTCAACCCTCTCTATGTTTATTTACATCCTCTTGATCTTTCACTAAAAATTTTGTTATACGTGCATGATCTTGCATTACATTTTAATGGTTTTGTGTTTATTGGCAAGACAGGTGTTCTTCATTCCTCGGTGCATCACCTTTGTTAGTTTAGGTTTATTTTAATGAATTTTCTTACCCTGTCTCCTTGGCAAGTTAGATTAGGTTTTTGAGTAAACCCTCTACATTTTTACGTGTGTATCTTAACAGAGGAATAGGAACCGGCCTTTATCCAGAGATCTTTTCCATTTTCACAAGGTCCACACTTGGGAAAAGGTCCATGTTATGCAATCACACTGAGAGTCTCAACCCATCGAGTTGTAGACATTCAGGGGTGCTGTGATTTGCCATCGATAGTTATCCCATATTCATAGCCAAAATTGATAACTTCCTGTGAGGAGAAGTTGGAAGCATTATCAGCAACAATCTTGTTTGGAACGCCAAACCTTATAATGATATTTTCTTTGATGAAATTACAAACAACTTCAGAGGTGGCATTCTTAACAGGTATGGCCTCCACACATTTGGTGAAGTAATCTGTTGTTGTTAGGACATAACTATGTCTAACACTTGATTGTGGATGTAGTGCTCTGATAAATTCAATTCCCCATTTCCTGAATGGTTCATTGATAATGATTGGCCTAAGGGGAAAAGCAGCCAATTTTGGTTTTCCAACAAATTGTTGGCAGAGCTCACATTTTGCTACCTAGTTGGCTGTATCTCGAAATAGCATTGGCCAATAGTACATAGCTCGGATGATCTTGTGCACTATCACAGAAGAATAAAAATGACCACCGTAGGCTGAATCATGAAAACTCTCGAGTAACTTTACCTATTGTGGCTCATCAACGCATCGCAGGAAGATGTCATCAATCCCACGCTTGTATAGACCCTCATTCCAGATGACATATTTTGCTGCTATGAGCTTTATAGTATGCTTCTCCTTTGAATTTAGATGAGTTGGGCACTCTCCGTAAGTGAGAAAGAAGCTGATATTAGAATACCACTCATCGCTAGTTACAACAAATAGAAACATAGGTAGAGAATCAACTTTCTTTGGTTGATCCCGCATTCCATCAATGTAATCATCCTTTTCTTCAAGGTCTTCTGAATCTTTGTTTATAGTCATAAGCTGACATAGGCCCTTTCCTTGTACCATCTTGGTTAGTTTTATATCTAGATCATACTCTTGGACCTTTGCAATCTAATTCCCTCTCAAGCTCCCTAACTCCTGTTGAGTTAAGATTGACTTGACTGTTGTGTCAGGAACCAACACTATTGTATGAGAGTTCAGGATGTAATACCAGAAATTATTAACTACTTTTACAATGGTGAAGGTGTGCTTTTCCAAATGAGACATCTTCAACTCATGAGGCTTGAGGGGAGAGCTCATGAACATGATTGGAGATTCAACATCTTCATAATTATTTTGCATTAAGATGGCCGATACAGTATGCTCAGATGCATAGTTGTACATGATAAAATCCTTAGAAAAATTGGGACATACCAAGACTAGTGCATGAGCAACAGAGGCTTTTATATCATTGAATGACATCTTTCCTTCTTCGCTCCACAAAAAATTATGTGACCATTTCATCATATTTAATATGTCAAGAGTCTTTTCAGTGAAGTCGGGAACGAAGCACCTGAGAGAATTCACGTTTCCAAAGAAAGAGTGAATACCAGTCTTGCATGTGGGTAAAGTAAGGTTCTGAATATCCCTAACCCTTTCGGCATCTATTTTTGTCCCTTCTTTGCTAACAACATGTCCCAGCAACTTTACTTCAGTGACCCTGAAAATAGATTTTATCAGATTCAGGGAGATCATGTGCTCTCGGCATCTAATCAATACTTGCTCCAAATGATCACAATGATCACTTCATTGTTTAGAGAACACATTTAAGTCATCTAAATAAACTACAATAACCTTTCCCATCATACCTTTGAACGTGAAGTCCATTTCCCACTGGAAGGTGGCACTAACGTTGGTCAAACCAAAAGGCATTCTGCTATAGGTGAATGTGCCCCAGGGAGTAGTGAATGTTGTTTTGAATTGGTCTTCAGGTGAGACTTCAATCTGATTATAGCCTGAAAAACCATCAAGCATGGACAACATTTTAGAACTAGTTACTGCCTGCAGAACCTAATCCATTATGGGAAGCGGGTAATTATCCTTCAAGGATGCCTGATTTAGGTTGCAAAAATCTACGCATATGCGTATCTCACCATTTTTCTTGCATACTGGCACAATGTTTGTGACCTAGGTACTGTGATGGATAGGAAAAATGATCCTTACATCCAACATTTTTTGTATTTCAGCCTAGATGGTACCTGAGATCTTAGGATTATAGTGCCTTTATTTCTAGCGAAATGGTTTGACATCTTCTTTCAATGGGATGTCATGTTGGATGTCCTTTAGCTTGAAAGACTTTAGATCAGCATAAGACCATGCCAATACATCCATATATTTCTTCAGCAATTTGACAAACTTCCACTTTTCTTCGGGTGTGCAACACCTCCCGATGTTTACAAACTGTGGATGCTCCATAGTACCTAGATTGATCAGCTCAGTTTCTAGAGAGGAGTTAGGATTATCTTGCCGCTTCTTCCTGACAAAATGGTCATGTTTGTCAAATAATCATTCTAGAGAAATTAAACCTTTTGGGATTTTATTTCCTTTGAGCTGGCATATGCCGTCACCTCCTTTTGATTCGTTTGCTTGACCAGTGACAGATTCACAACATGTAGAAGTAAACCCTTCAAAATAAAGCTCACTAAAATTTTCCACCTTCTCCAAAAAGGAAATAAGTTGAATATCATCATTTAATACTTACCAGTGCTGAGAATTGTCTAGCACGCTTGGGCGGAAGACTACCTCAATGGTATATGTGTCTATCTTTAATCCTTGGTGAGGGAGCATGAGGGACGCTGAGACAGCCAATGAATCGACCATATCATTCTGAGATCTCGGAATGGCTTTAATTGAAAAAATGTCAAACTCCTCAATGTTATCCCATACCGCATTGTGGTAATGCCTAAGCATTTGGTTCTTCACTTGATATATCCTTTTTACTTGATTCACGACCAACTCGGCATCACCTTGCACTTTTAGGTTCTTGATTCCCCTTTCTTTTGTAGCTTGCATGCCAAGTAGAAAAGATTCGTACTCAATAGTATTATTCATGTTGAAAAACTACAACTTGAAAGAGAGAGGAAAAATCTCCTCCTCAAGAGAGATTAACATGGCTCCAGCACCACATCCACTAGTTGCACAACTGCCATCAAACTGCAATGTCCATACTTTGTTAAGGTCTTCTTCCTGGACGAGGATGTCCATTTTGTTAGACTCAGTAGATAAGAAGTAATTCCCCATCCCTGATGATTCAAAGAGAATTTGGGCTTAGGGATCATCAGAACTGGTGACCAAGTACTTCTTTTGCGATTCAGGCTCCAATGTTTGTATTACACCTTTGACGAGGATTCTAGCCTTAGACTAGCCCATATGAATCTCTCCACCTACCTCCTTGCAAAAGCTCCTTCCTAGTAGAATTCCATATGATGCAGAGATATTGGCAACGAGAATGGTCATATTTACTCTTTTCTCTGGGAATGCCACAAAGGCAAACTGTGCGTCTTTGATCTGACTGATTAATGGAACATGTTTGGTTTCCAAGGAGTAACATCTGCCAAAAGGCTTGGTAAGAGTGAGGCCCAAAGCATGGGTGACTTTTGCCAGCATGATATTATCGGAAGCTCCGGAATCAATTATGCAGTTGTTTAGCTTGTGACCATTGATTAGGAGGGAGAGATAAAAAGGTTCAATTTTTCCTGATGCGGAAGTCGAGGCAACATTTATGCGAGATGCATGAGGAGTGGAAAGGATTCCTTTTGGGGAGACTTGAGAAGTTACGAAAACTTGGCTTTGAATATATTCGGTCAATCTTACAAGTTGTTTGGGGTTTGACTGAAGATACTCGGCTTCAAACATTTGGATCTTGGTCTTTTTAGCATGATCAACTATGTTGAATGCAGCTAAGGGTTGCATTAATGAAGGAATGAGTCCCTCATTTTGCAATGGTAGGGTAGGATTACCAATCTTTATGGGAATCGAAGAAGACTAATTTGAAGGGGAGATAGGGGAAAATGATTCTTCATAAAAGACTTAATAAGAGGTTGAGCAGGAAGAGGATTACCTTTTTTTGCAATGGTTAGAAGCGTGTTTGACACGAAATTTTTCTTTTGTATCTTGGCAACAAATTTTTCCTCTTTTCCTTGAGAGTGGGTGAAAACAGCACATGACTACCCTCTTGCATATCCCTAGGTACCCTCTTCTTCATTAGATTCCTCCTCATCAAATTCCATATACCTGATCATAGAGTTGTCAGCCGGTTCACCGACATCTTGATCATCTTCATCTTGGGGTGAAGGTTCTTCATAATTTTTCTCATCTTCTTCAATCTCAACTAGGGCATTGAATGGAGGAGCCTCGAGTGCCAAATGTAGAGAAATTACGGGTAAACACGGCCTTTTGGGGGCATTATTGGAAGTGAAATTTCTCCGCGGGACATCCCGATATGAAGTACTAGGAGAAGCTTGAGCTAACTGCTTCCTTAGCGCGAGCAAGCCATTCGCCATCTTCTGGAATGTTGGATCTAACGAAGTGGCTTAAGAAGGAGTTGAAACTTTTGGCTTGGATGGTTCTCATTTTAATTCACCAGATATGAACAAGTTATCTTCTATTCGAATGACAGTAGCTTGAGCAAGAACCAGAGTAGTGACTTATTCTTGTAAGAGTAAGAAACTTTCTTTCGAGCTCATGGCATTCACGAAGAAACACTTCTGATTTTCTAGCATTGGCAACATGGTAGGTGGCACACGGTTGATTAGTGAATTGAAACGGGTGATGAAATTGTGCATGGTTTCATTGACTTCCTTCTTCAAGTGAGTGATCTTTGACAGTAACACGAACGTGTCCTCTTATACCTTTCTTTGAATATATTCCGTAGTGTGGCCCAACTAGTGATAGATCCGGCTAGTAAATGTTAGAACCACTCTACCATGGGTCCTTGCAAGGTCTCTAGCAAGAGGAAAACTAACACATCTTTGTGGGTCAAATCTAGGATACTACATGGCATGATGAAAGTGGATATATGTGAATTTGTACTTTGGTTTCTACTCCCATCAAATTTTGGGAAATTCTTTTAGTTTCCGTGAGGGACCACATGAACAGGTTGTGGTAAAGAAAGAGGGCCCATAGCATTTCCCCATGGTACTACCATTTGAAAAGCTGGAAAAATGATGTGAGCCGGAAGTGCGGTTCCACTAAGCAACAAAGCACTGCAAAGAGATGAGGAAGCTTCCTATGAAAAATGATTCCTTCATGGGGGTGAGACACTTCTTGCTGACCGATCAGCTGAACTTAGCGACGAGAAGCATGTTTGTGTAATACTGAAGTTGTGCCTTTGAAGTAGATTGAAAGTAGGATCAATTTCTCCATGGGCTCTCTTGCTACGAGTAAATGGTTCACCCGCTAGTGTATCTTTCAGATCTGTAATATTTTCAGAGAAGATTTAAAAACTCTTTTTGGATGTACTTGCTGATTTTCTAATTTTTCAAGTAGAAATCAGCAGTATGTACTTTTCTAAATATTTAATTTTTCCCCTTTTTTGAAAATCGATTGTGGTTTAATGACAAAGATCAGTGAGGATAAAATAATGGTCAACTTAGCAAGCTAATTTTCAAATCTTAGAGTTGACTTTTAGCGAGGGTTTCGAAATTTTTGTAAACTATCAGATTCTCATATCTACGGAAAAATACGGATTTTTGTAAAAACTCAATGAACTAAAGATCTTTAACTAGCCTAGATCTATGGATCTCTAAAGAAAATTTTCAGTTTGGAGCACTTTTGCAAAAAAAATTGGATTTTAAGCAAAAAGTTATGATTCACAAACAGGCAGAGATTTCTTGTAGTTTTATCAATTTTCTTAGTTACCACAACTATAGATCTATTTCAATCCCTAGTAGAGTCACCAAAAAATATTGGTCTTAAAATATATCATGAGAGCAGATCTATGAATAGACAAGCCAACAGTGTGCAGGGCATAGCCCCTCTTTGAGACAGCAAAGAAAAACTAGTTTATTGCTATTCCACTAGTAGGAATCTATGCAAGTATCATAATATTCTACTTTCAGGGGTTTGGGATCTCATCCTAGTAGAGGTGTTTCCAACTGTGAAAAAAAAGGAATGGAGGGAAAGATGAAGAAAGGATGGGTCCGAAGGGAGAAAAGAAATGAATTCCAAAGCAGAAAGGTCAGAGGGTTTATGTTTTGGGATTGGTAATAAATGGAGCCAAACCTACTTACATAAATGAACAAAGCAATACTGATGAAAAAATGAAAAAAAATTAGAGATAGGTCCAACAGAATAAACACACAGATCTAACATAAGGAAGATCAGATGCCCATAACACACATATTGAGCACAAAGTCTTAATATTTGTATTAATGCTTTCTTCTATTACAAAAAGTACAAAAACTTTTCTTCTCACTTCTATTTCTCATCTAAAAAGTGTCCACTCCTTGAATACAAAAAATATTCAAGTAATTATAGAAGGAGAAGGAAAGATAAGGTAAAAAGAAACCAACAACTAATTACAAAATATTTAAAAGTCAAACTGTTGACTTTGGGCAACTTGGTGGATAACAACATCCCATGGTGCAACATGGATGATGTCATCATTTGTGCCAGCATGATTTTAAATATTACAAAAAGAAAGACAAAAAGAGGAAGGCTATTCATCGTCATCTCACGACTGGAAAGGAGTACCCTTATTCTGCTCAGGAGAGGCAATATGGAATTAGGCACGGTACTCCATGAATTTGCTGATCATCTGCTGGAGTTGATCCTGGGTAAGACCCTTGGTGTGATCGCCAATGACTTCACAAGTATGCCGTTCATCTCTGATTTTTTCAGGGAGCTTGAAGTACTCATTACCTACCTCCATCATGCATCCCACAAAGTCATAGCAGGCCAAAAGGTTGTTGATGGATTCAGCGTTAAAAGTAGCTTTTGGCCCTAACCCTTGCAAGATGATCTCTTTAAAGATTTGAATAGTTTCATTTTCCTTCCTCAAGGTGAATGAAGGAGTGAGCAAGGCTAGAGACATCCTTATGAAAATTTTCTCCATTTGATGCATTACATCTAGGGCTTCCTCTTTGACCTTATCTATCTTCTCTAAGACAAATTCCATCTGATTGACCTGGTAGTCCAAAGCAGTAAGGACTTTGTTGGGTTCTCTAGGCTGATCGAAGATGCCGAATTTAACTAAATCATTGACTGAGTAGTTGAGAATCTTTTGGAATGTCTCATATTGCAACCTAGCATGGTCCAACTCTTCGGAGATAGGTCCTGCAATCACCTGGAGTTCCTTGTTCACCCGACCAATGTTCTAATATAACTCGGTGAACTTGATGATTACTTCCTCACTATGTTTGAGGATCTGGTCTCTCCAGGAAGATACTGCCATGCCTTGTTCACCAATCTTGGCGTATTCATTTATTTTATCTTGACTAAGGGCCTCAAGAGTCTCAGTGGTAGGTGTAGGAGGTGCACTGCCCATTTTTTATAGGGCGTGGAGAAGATGTTTATTTTGCTCTTTTAGTAACCTCTTTTCTTCCTTTGCTTCTTGAAGCTTCTTGTAAAGGGAATCCACTGCGGATAGGTCCTCTCCTTGAAGGCTTTCAGATGACATTCCCATTGTGACCTACGTCACTAGATAATCTGTAGGGGACAAATCCTTTTTATCCTTTATGGGATCGGGATACGCGATCTCCATTACTCTTTCATCTGAGGCGCTATAAGAGAAGCGGGTTATTGGCTTCTACTTCTTAGCCCCTTTTATTGGGATGACAGAGAAGTCCATAGGTGTAATGGGGACTTTCATCTTATGCTGACTCAGGTGCTGGGAGATCCATGCTGGACTAAAGGGAGAAGAAGGAATGGCGGAAGAAGAAGGAGCAACTACAGCGTACTCCGGGAAATGGGTTGAGACGCTTCATGGTGGCATTGATAAAGAAGCCAAACCTCCAATGCTCACAGGGGTAGGAGTTACTGTGGGGATGGAAGGGAGCTGAGAGATGAGGGAAGAAATACTAGGGGATAGCTCCATGAGGGAAGAGAAAATGGAAGAAGAGGAAAGGGGAACAATAGAAGATGGGGGAGAAGACACAACCAAAGGAATGGTTGCTTGAGAGACATGAGGAGGGGAAGGAGGAGTGGGAGAAGCGACGATGGGTACCTTGGTGGTTGTAGTAGTGGCAACATCCTGAGTGGATGTGCCCGTTGGAACACTTTCTACCTCTTCTTCCTCTAGAGATACCAAGGTTACAACCTGTTCTTGTGCGGTGGAGGGAGGGCTCCTAGGAGCTTCTTCTTGAGCAGCACTTGATTCTCCCTCTTTATCTTTTCCTTTGCCCTTTAGCAAATGCTTCGGCCTGACAGGTATATTGCCTAAAGGAGACATGGTGAAGTCTACCCCAAGGTAGATGAGCCCATTATACCTGCACCAATGCTCTATGCACTACAATATACCCTTAACCCTCTCCTCAATGGTCTGAGGTGCCCTTGTTTTTTCTATTTTGGTGAATGGCTAGTTGTCCCCATCCATGTCTAAATATACATGATGAACTTCTTGATCAGTCATTTGGAAACCTTTCGAAACAATGCCCATGCCATATTGAATAATTTTTTCCAGGGCCAGACGGGAGTGATCCTTCCTTCTGAGTTTGACCTTGTGATACAGGTCGATGTAGATGTCCTCAATCTGTGGAATGTGGATTGGATGGAGCTTTTCCTTTGGGAGGAAATTTCGTGGATTGAAGGTTGGCCTTGTCAAGAAATTGTGCTTTAGGTTGAGCAGCTCGAGTTCTACAAACATTTCCCGGGCCTTGGTGTGAGAAGTGCATGTGTACCTTCCCACTGTGAGGGGGAATGGAGTTCCACCCTTCTTTCTTTTCAGGAACTTTTTGTGATATGTTATGAGTTGTCTGGATAGCTCCAACAAGATCAACTTAGGGCCTATATACCTTTGTAACTCGGTGGGCTCCCCTAAAAAGTTATCTGCTTTGAGATAGATAAAAGTGGGGAATTGCATAAACAATTCTCCCCACTTCTCCATTGCAGTTACTATGCTCTTGATCATCCAACGGTGATTCATATTGGGCCTCAAAAGGTATACGATGCCATAGAAGAAGGCATCGTTGATCTTGGTGAACTGCGGAATGATATTTTCTTGTCTTAATTCTAGATAATATTCAAATATTTTTACCTGGAGCCATACCCCACATCGGCTCAGTGCCGGATAATCTCTCTCAAAAGTAGCAGCATAGACCACATAGGAGTTCATGTAGAACCTCCCTGTTGTTGTGAGTTGTTGGAGCTACTCAGAGATGGTGCTACTGATGATTTTTGCCCACTTGAAACACTGATCAGGCATTTTTTTTTTCATTGTTTCCAGGTATCTGAGAATTCATTTTTGGAAGTAGTGGGCATCAGGAAGCCCAAAAACCCTACTGAGGAAGGTAATGGTGTCGCTCAGCTCCTCTGAAAAGTCACTGTGATGAATAACCTATGGCCACCTAGTTTTTACCTTCTTATTTTTCAGATATACCTCATTCATTAACTGCATGAATTTGTCTTCATTTTCCACCCATGCCTTAATGCAGTCTTCCTGACTTACGGCCACAAAATTCCAATGGTGGGGGATACCTAGCATGATCTCAAAGTGCCGAGTAGTGAGGTTGATTATAACCTCACCCTTCTCATTCTTGACACACCTTATGTCTTTGTTATAACAGCGGGCCACCACCAACATGAACTCATTATTCACCGTGCTAATGGGGATCCCTCCCGCGAAGTGTAGACCACTGCCCATTAGTTTTTCCAGCCATGGACTACCTATGACCCTTCTAGTTCTAGCCCAAAAATCTTCCATGTCTATATGGCCAAGCTCAGAATCTTTGATATCTAAGTCACATTCCACATGGGATTCCGGCATCCTGACCCTTTGAAACTTGTATTTCATTTCTTCCTTTGTGAGTTTGGCCTTACCCTTTGACTTGGTTGGCCTTTTGCTTGATGTAGACATATGTAAATCTGAGTTTAGTTGTTGATCTATAAGAAGGAGCGAAGTCCAATGCAGAAGAGCCATGTTAGTTGTTAGATTATCCATCAAGGCTTTATAGAATGAGGAGTTAGCAATTTATATTCTTATGGGCATAGCGCGCAGTTATACTATAGGTTGTAGGGTCAATAAATTATGGCACACTGATATAGAGTGTTGCAAAGAAGAAAACAATGCTAAAGTGTACAAGGTGCAGGAAAATTATAGATAACATCAATGTTGTTGTAGAAGGATTTGTGCCTGTGCCATTATGTAAGGTTTAAACTTGGCACAAATAATTTTTGTGTTACATGGAAGCACAATGCACCAATGGTGCAGACATGGAACGTGTTGCAGAACATTTTTGTGTGCTGAGGGGCACAACATTAAAGGATGCATCATTAAGTCAAAGTGCGCCAAGGGGATTTTGGCGTGGCAGATAGATCTTGTAAGACATTCAGTGTTGATGTAGGTGGGATTTCACTTTCATCATGCGTTAGGATTATAATATTCTCAAAGGGCGCAGGGAAAATGCATGCTACAAGTAGAAACAGTGTGCCCTTGGTGTGACTTTGTTTTATGTAACAGTGATGGTGTTTGCGCCAAATGAGAACTGCAGGTTTGAAAATGCAACAAGTTTACATTTTCTCTCTTCTTGGATAGGTTTGTGGTTTTTAGGCCTCATCAACATGATTTCGACAGTGAAGGGGGACAGAGAAAAAAGGCTCTTAGATCACTTTTGGGACAAATCCCTCTAGACTAGCATATCTAGGAGGAGGGTGAAACCGTTTGGTGAATAGAGAAGCTTACAAAATAGGCTGGAGGGGTTTAGGTTTCTTCAGGTTCATTTTATTATTATTACAATAACAACCAAACCAAAAAAACATAAGAAAAGAGAAGACTACCTACCTGGGATATATGGACTGGAAGAAATGATGCAGGGCCCACGAATGCAACGTGAAATGACACGAGTGCAACAGAGGTGCTGACAAGTGCAGAGGAATAAAATTTTCACGTGTTTTTTAAGAAAATGATAGGTCAGGTGTGCCTATATATAGCAAAAGGTGTAATAAATGCGCCACCAAATTTTTTAAAGGGCGCACCAAAACACATGTCGATAAGAAAATATTTGCACCCTTTGGCGCAGTTATGCATCTGTCAACAAGAAATTACCCACACCCTTTGCATTAATTCATGATTGTCAACATGATATTTTTAGCTCCTTGGCACACCATTCAAGGCCCAACATTTTTAGTGTCGAGAGGTTAGCGCATGCGCCTTGGCACAGGCAAGAAAGGTGCATCATGGGGAGGCACAACAATTTTTGTGTTAACACTCCAAAGGGTGTGCCAAAGGAATAGAAGGGGGTGTAAATTCATCTTGTGTTGCATGAACAAAATTTGCACCCAGTCAAAAAAGAGCGAAAATGACTAAGTTTCGAAAAAACCATATTTTCCAAAAAGGAACTTTATGCCATTCCAAACGCTGAGGGACCTTGATGAGGAACCAGAACAAAATTTGGATAGGTTACCTACAAAATTTCCCTTGTCAATTTTACAGGATAACACCTTATAACAAATGTTAATACATGACTAACACTAAATAGTTACATGTAAGATATTAGATATATATGAAAAAAATATGTATACCTTCATAGAATATGGGAAGGTTTGACACATGTAGGCTGTGTGGGAAAGTAGGTTCTCCTTTCAATGGTTTCATAGGGAGATGCCCTAGCTATACATTTTATTTTTGTGCAAATTGATCGATGCAGGAAGTTTTCTCCTATGGGAAATATGATTGATGCATGAAGCTTTCCTAGTATAATTTTTTAATTTTTACTTTTTTTGAAGGATAATCAATGTAGGAAGTCATTTTACATTGATATGGGTAGCCCTCCTTTGTGGGAGTGGTCTACAATGTTTGAATTTTTTATTTTTTCTTTTGGATAGCTTTTTTTTGAGGGATTGGTATACAATTTTAATAGACAAATTTCCTTTGAGGGATCAGTCTATTTTTGATAATATGCATCCATAGATATTTTTGAATTTATTTTTATACTGAGGCCAAACCTAATAGACCACTTTGAGGAGGGGAATGGATACATGAAAATATTACATACACATGCCTTATAACATGTATTCAGTTGGTTGACAAGGTGGATGGATGTAATGATTCATGGGAATTTTCTAATAAAGAGCTCATCCATGTGAAAGATGAGATGAACAACGCAATGGTGCTCATCTTTAAGGTTTTTAAGGATAGTGATGGAAAAAATATGCTTTTAACAGTAAAAAGATCTTAAGGAAGTGAAGGGTTGGTATTGGAATAAGATCTTTAATGTCACTACTATCATGATAGTCGATGTGTTAACAGTAAAAAGGATGCAAGTGTAAGGGATTCAAAGGTTCCTTTTCAAATGTACCATCGAGGGAGGCTAAATAGTAAGATCCCAAATCATACTTGATATTGATGACATATGGACCGATCCAGTTAAGGGAAATATTTTTGTAACATCTTTGGCATGGTTGTTACTATGATGACTTCCACTTTTGACATTACAAACAGTTACATGTGATTTTTCTTAGGAAGATGTATTCTTTTTATGCTTGGAAATCATGTTTGCAATGGATAAGTTATTACTGTTTAGAAATTCATACTTGATGTAATATTGTTTACTTGGAAATGAAGTCATTCTACTTTGTGATATGTAATTGTAAACTTGTACTGTTGTTTTCATACTTACCTTATGCTAACAACACACCTTGAATCAATTCCATTGATCTAAGGTATGATTCAGTTCTTCTTTATTATCATCTTGATAACTAACATTCTGAAATGGAAAGATAATGTGGAACTAAGTCTTGTTTCGACTATGATTACAGGGAAACCAGTTTTAGGTGTCCTCACATTGCATCATCCTGAAAATGGTGAAATTGGAACTCCTTGTTAATTAATTATAACACTAAATAGCGTGAGAGGATTAAAGGCCTATTAATGGGAAATTAAGGAAAGTACCTTAGCCTTAATCAAAATGTTCCATAATATGTGATTTTAACCTAAGGAAATAAGACCTACCTAGGATCTATTACTAAAATACTAAGGTTTATACCCTAACCTATGTTGTGATGTCCTATTCTTTATGGATTCTAATCTAGGTGTTATAACCTAACCTAAGATGGTATTTTTAATGGTTGTGGGGTTTTGGAAATAACCTAAGGAAAATGATAATTACCTAAGAACTAAGGTAGAAACCTAGCTAATGTTAATATAACCTAAACTATTACTAAGTAAAGAAAAGGGAAACTAAGGATTACATGGCAAGTGGGGCGTCGGTGGTGATGGTTTCTAGGGAATTTATGGGAATTGATTTTTGGTATCACATCTTAAATCTGCCAAGTTTGGGATAGGCATTGAGGCTTAGTGGGATGTCTGGCTAGCATCATTACGAAATATAAAATGCAAGAAAAGTTTTGAAATGGAACCTCTCCAAATTTGAAATGGTGGTGGCATATAGAAAGAGGAGGGAAATTTGCATTCAATGCATTCAATGAACTTGGTCATGGTGAGGAAACTGCCTAGGAAAGATGTGGAGTAGATTTTATGGGAAGTTTTTTGGTCACTCTTTTTGGTTTTTCACTTTGCATGAGGGTTCTGGTTCTTCAAGCCAGCAATTCTAGTTTTGATCCTTTTTTATATTTGAGCTATTCTGAACCTGTAGAAGTATAAGGTAAGAAGGAAGATTTGGTTGTTGATGTTGTTTTGGAAAGAGGATATTTTAGAGGCTCGGCTAGAAATCTTCTGTAAATCAAAAGGAAGCTCTATGAGGCATGATAGACTCTTCTCATTAAGTTGTTCTACTTTTTACTAAACATATCCATTAAAATACTTTGCTCTTGCAAAAAAATGGGTTTTTGTTTGTGATGTTTATATCTTTCATTCATGATTTTGTATTCTTGTTGTATTCTCTTACTCGAATTGTTGTTTGAAGAAGATTTGATATGAGTAGTTTCTTTGCTAAATGTTTAGGTAAATATTTCTTTATCTTTTTTTAGAATTGGAACTTTGGTAAAATTGAGAGAACTTCTATTTCCTATGCCAAACAAATTAAGGAAACATTATTGATAAAGATTTTATATGGGTTGTTTTTCATTTGCTAGAAGAAGTATGAAATGTGATGTCTTCTGCTGAAATGTGAATTGTCTCAAATCTTGTTGTTCTGTTGAGATTATGCTGAAAAGTTTTTTTGGATTCAACACTTGGTGGATTCAGTTTTATCTTGAAATGACAGTAAATGAGATTTACTTATCTTGATTTTGAAATGAATTTTTTTTGTAAGATTATGTGGGTCTATTTTGAATAAGTTGGTAGATTTCCCCACTAAGGATTTTGTTTTGAACTATTCTTCCTTTTGCAAAGTGTGATAAAATGTGACTTAGTTTCTTCTGAGACTTTGTGATGACAATTTTTTTTTTCACAACTACCTATCATGAAATGATTTGTTATTAAATCTTAAATTTTATAACCACAGATGAGTGTGGAAGGATTGGAGTTTCTTAGTTGAATTTTGGATTAGTTTGGTTTTGTTTACCTGAAGGAATTGGGTTGGAATGTTACAGTTTTCTCTTCTCCTTTTGAACTCAATGTTGAGCATATATATTGGGGGTTACAATTTCTTTCATTTTTCTCCATTTTATTTGAATCTGGTTAGAATCCTTCCCTTATTATCTAAAGATGGTTCCTTTTATCCCTGTGAAGTTGGGAATATGTGTTACTTAATTGTAATCTTGTAATTGTTTTCTGTAAGGATGATTAAACTTTACTTGTAGTGTCTGAAGCTATAAATGTTGGATGAAAGTGAATGATCAATTGTTGTTTGATACTTCATGTATAGTTTTAACTGAATTCATTGAATATCTCCTTAAGTCATAGCTAATGAGTTACTGTGGTTGTTTTTGTTGTACGTTGAGAGAAACCCATATTCGATATCTTACTTGCATGTCGTAGTCTTATATTTCAGTTCATTAACGATTAGTGTTATGTTTTATTTATTCAATAAGATTTTATAAGATCTCTTGATTGGTCCTGTATCATTTCTTTTATTCTGATATACTTTTCTTTTCTGGGAAAGAATAATGAGATCCTTTCTCTCAACCTTTTTGTTGACTTCTCTCTCCATCCTGTGTTGTAGAATATAATGTTTTTTTTGTTGAACTTTGAATGAAGACTTAAGTTGTTTCCTTTTTACATCTGTTCACTTTTCTCTCATCTGTAATACTCATGTTTGAAGTTGAGTGGGTAATTAGAGGCAAAACCTACACTTCTTCTCCTTGAACCGATAATTGAAACTGGATTTGGAATTGGGTTAGTACTGGAAAGAAGAGAACTCTTGCTTTAGGATATTGTTGGTTCATCCTAAATTCTATCGTTAAGATTGAAAGAAGTTGGTATTTGGTATTATATGAAGAATTATGTTAAATTTTTGAATTGTGATTCATTTCTTCTTTAAATTAATTCTATTTTCGAGCTATTAGAGTTAGTATCTTTATTTGATCTAGTTACATGAATCAAGAATGAACTATAGGTAACTATAGTAAGAATGAGATAATTAATTTGGATGAAATATTGCTTATCCATTGTAATTTTCTTATGAAATCATTGATTGAAGAGTGTTGATTTGATCATGATATTTACTTAATGTAATGTGGTTGCTCACTCTGTTCTTTCTTTTATGATCATTATTTCTTTATGAGGCATCTATCTCAATTTCCTTACTATTCATAAAAGAAGAATTCTTTGTATGAAAAAATTAGTTGAAAGCACATTATTTTAATGCTTAGTGCTTATCATGCTTAATTCAATGAATTGAACCGTGCTAGTAATTGTTGTAGATGGACTTTGTAAATGAGAAAAGAATAATATTTCTTTTATGATGCTTCTTATGTTTACCTAAGGGTTGGATATTTTATGAGGAACCTTGATTCTTATTGAAATGTAATTGAAAAGGTAAAACTTGTATTTCTTGTTTGATTTTATTAATGTTGATTGGCATAAAAGAAGTCTGGAGGGATTAGATTTGTAAAAGGTGTATTTTAATTTGATGAATGGAAAAAGGGTTGAGTGTTAATTGTATTTAATGTGTCATTCTCTTTGGGAATTCTGTAAAAATAAATTTGCAAACCTTATTCTTATAATTTCATGTTCATGTCTGTTTTGAGCATTTTTGGTTGAACTTAAGATGAATAAGTGAAAATGGAATGGATATTCTATTCCTTAATTAAATGCAACTTGTTAAGTTGACATCAACTGCTGATCATTTAACTAAGTCATTATACACATTAAATGATGATTATGAAAGTGAACACTCATTATGTTTCTTGTACATTGTAATGGTTGCAATGAAGCCTAACTACTATAATTCATAGGGAAGACAAACATCCTGTAGGGATAAGCATTCCGTTAAATTTTTTTTTGAGAATTATAATCAAAGGATCTCTAGAAAGAGGATAGTATACTTATTATTATTAAATTATAATCAGAATAAGGTAATTGAAAAAGAATAAATATATAAGAAACAAATAGAATTCATCTTAATGAAGTTGATTATTAAGGAATCTAAATCTGAATTCAATCATGCTTAAACTTGGTTGAGCTAAGTAAGTTAATCTTACTGTTGGTATGCTGATTTTGTTTGTAAGTCTGAATCTAAAAATAATATACTAGAGAATGAAACACAAACATTCGGGAAGAGGGATTGGTTGCATATTTCTCTGCATGGTAATTGTAAATCATTTATGGCTAGCAACCTTAATTATCAAATAAATTAGGGATTCAGCAAGCTTTCTTAAATTAAATCTTGATTAAAAAAATAAACAAGTAATTGACTTCTTAGCTAGATATATACCTCCATATGAGGTGATATCATAGGATGTTGGTACATGCCAACTCCAGTACTGTGTCATCATGAAGACTTGGGTCTTCATGAGGGCATGGTGTTTTAGCTAATATGCCACAACACCCTTCTGAATTAGATCATCTAGATCTACATAAACTCAGAATTGATCTTAGTTTTACTTAAGGTCAGTTTAGGAACATGCTTTTGCATAGGGGGTATCTCAAAATGACTAAAGGTAACTAGACACACGCAATCAACCTAGATCAATTGAGTATTTTTATATACCCTTAGTCACTGTGAGTGGTTATCTATACCAATCCATATTGCTAACCCGGGTTAAGGTTAAACCTTGGACAAGTGGACTAACAAGATTCAGTGAAGACCATTCCAGAGAAAAGATGAAGTGGGGTGAAGTATGTATTCCATTTGATGATTATGGCATCTAGGAATATGAACATACACAACATGTGAAAATCTTTGGCCAAAGTATCACAAGCTATTGGTTTCGTTGTCTTATGTCACCTAGTTTAAGATGCATGATTTCAGATGAATATTGGTAACACATATTTAGATAGGCCTCTTAAATAGAACACTTTAATACCTAAAAAAATGGTAAGAGAACAAAGTATACTTAGTATACAAGACATTGAGTTAACATGAGAGATCGGTGGTTCACCGAGTCATGAAATGAGAGATCAGTAGTTCACCGACTCATTACAACTACATATGGTTATTTTTTATGAGATTGAATGGCATGGAATGTGTGTTCTATATTATGATTATTTAGAATAGAGAACATTATTCAAAAATTGAAATATGTGTTCTAAATTATGATTATTTAGAACAGAGAACATTATTTTAAAAAAAATAAAAAAATCCCTTATTCTAAAATATTAAATTCGGAATGTTACACTTTACATGTTTAATCCTTTATAGAGTAGTGACATTTTAATTTTATTTGAGAATGAGATCACCTATATTAATGTAACAATATTTTTCATTTTTTATACACACGCTTGATGCACTCTTGATAGACATGATGATGTTCGAGAGCTATTATACGTCATTCATCTAGTAATTCTAATTGTACTAGACGTTCTTGATGATAATCTTCATCAAGGATAAATTATTTGAGGGACAATGAGAGTGATAAGATTTGGAATTAAAGGGGTGAGAACTCCTCAGAGCCATAGACTATAGAAAATGACAAAGCACCTATAAGTGTATGGATGCTAGTAGGATAATCCTAGAGAGGGAACAAGATCTGAAGATGCCAATTCCTTCCTAATTGATTGTCAATTTTCATGAGGATTTTAGTAAGTGTTTTACTTGAATCTGTATCTTTTCCATTTTATTGTTGATAATAGAGTGATGAGAAGCTCAGTTTGATGTGGATTATGTCATATGATATTTTAACTTCTTTATTTTTGAAGGATTTTACATTATTAATAATTAGGTTATGAGGGATGCTGAAATGACATATGATATGCTGGTAGATGAAATCAATTTTTTTCTTTAGTAGAGATTAAGGGGTAGACTCTACCCATTTAGTGAAGTATTTGGTAGCTATGATGATAGAGTGGTATCCTTGTGATGAAAAAAATTTGATAAGGCCTATGAGGTCTAACCCCCATTGTGAGAAAGCCCAGAGGTATTGAGATTGTTGTAAATCCTGACTCGAAATGTGAGTGAGATTAGATTTTTTTGGGATTTAATACATTTCTTTACGTATGCATAACAATATTGATTGATATTAATCCAGTAGTAGTCCATTTAAAGGACATGTTTAGTGACAGTTGTCCCATTGAAGTGTCCACCAATATTTACCAACTAAATTAAATGTTAGGTTAACATACATTAATAAGTAGAAATATAAATGTGCACACCATAATAAAAGTAAATAACAATATAAAACAAATTACACAGTGACACTGTATGTAATATGGAAAACCCGTAAATTGGTAAAAAACCACAGAAGAATAATCCACTATAGAGAAACATTTTACAACCCATTCCAGTAACTCCTCCCTCACTTCTACTCCATGTATTTACCTGTAATCCAAATGATTCACGTGATTTAATGAATATGACCTACAGTCATATTTAAACAACCCGAAGGGTTATGTCCATATTAAGTGACGGGGCACACCTCAATTTAATAAATAGTTAGTTAATTAATAACTAACAAACCTAATCTAAAGTTTATATTTAACTAATAAGAATATAAACTATTCTATATTATTTAACTATAAACTAAACATTATGATGCACTTAATATTATTGTTCTAAAACTCCCCCTTAATATTAAGTGGGGATCCATATGCCAATAGATTACCTATTGGTACACTACAGAATTTACAAATCCATAAACCATAAATGTTTAGGCTAGCATATTATTTTGAAGGAATTATAACACCTTCATCATGCTCAACTTACCTTTTAGTACAAAAGGATTTGGAATCTAAAAATCTGACATATGATTTAGGCTAAGCATGATTTGTGAGACTACATCTCATGGTTTCTTGTGGAAATATTCTTATACCACATCTCTAGGAGCCTTTTATAACACAAGGACCTCCTTTATCAATAGATGCACACTGGACTATATTTTTCCCGTAAACTCTATCAGTTTACTCTATAGTTTATAGATCATAGATATTTTACAATGCTTTTAAACCAGAGTGGAAGTATAGAGGAGTCAAAAAATTTCCAACCATTAGGAGGTGACATTGCATGCACGCTCCCCCTCAAGGGCAACTCTAAAAGGCCAAACATTGCATACACTTGCAGTATTTTATAGCACACAATGGCTTGTAAACATAACTACAATCTTAATCTTTAGTCCAATAGAACTGAGAGATCTCTATCACCTCAAAGAACCTTCTCTTGGATAACACACATGTGAATTTCAATATGTTTCATTCTCTGATGTTGAACTAGATTCTTTATCAAGAGTAATACCACTCTGACCACCACATAGAATAGGAATACTTCCTTCAACTTCCATGTGTATCTCTTCCAACAGCCGCTTCAGCCATATGGATTCTTTGATGATTCCATTATACTTCTCTACCTCATTATAATAAATGGAGACTGTTGGTTTCTTTTAGTTGTTCCAAGTAATGGTTCCTACACCAAAAAACTTGAACACATATCCAATATATTTTATATCTATCACAACATCAACATGGTTAGAGTCACAATATCCATATAAGCATATAAATCATTATTAATTTCACTTTTAACCAACTGTAAAAGTTAAACACAAGTTGTAAAACAACTAATATAAAAATATGCTTAACAACTAACCATGCTAGAATATGTTGAAAAAATTCAACATATTACTCTTGAAAATATATATTAGATGCAATCAGTATTAGACGTCTCTAATACAAATGCAAGGGCATCACCAAGTGTTATTTGATATGCATATAATAATATTTTAGTTTTGTATACTAAGAAATATCTTCATTATCTTATTGTAAGCCTTTATAAATGAGATAAGAATTGATAACATATCAGATAATCAAGTTATATAAGAATAATCATAGTATTCACTAAAAACATAATCCACTAACTATGAATACTTCTCATAGAGTTTGCTTCAAAAGATGATCATGTAAGCATGTTTCAATACATTCCATAAGCTTATATATGTCATAAATGATTAGTTTTTCATGCAAAAATATGAACAGAATTTTATTTTTAATATACTATTAAAAAAATGAAGTAAAATTTTAAAATACATATAATCTTTTTTGTGTATGTTTTCAGTTGTAGCTATTTTATATTATTTTTACTAACTCATCTGAGTTAAATATGGAAAAAAAGGGAAAAAAAACTCCTTTTTCAACAGTTTAGAAAATATACTTTTTATTAAAAAATAATTTATAAAGCTATTATATTAGCATTATGATTATTCTCATTATCATCATCATTATCTTGATTTTGATATGATTTATTCCATTTCTGATTTTTGAAATTTGACTTATTTTTAAATTTACAATCGTCTTTTTTATGTCCAAATATCCCACAATTATGACATTTACCATAAAAAATGATTTTTAAGTTTCCTAGTTTCTTGTTTTTATTAGGAGTTTTAAAAGTTGATTTTTGATTCTTGTTAAACCTAGAAGGTTTACCTTTTTCTTTTTGAGCAAGAAGTGACTGTGTGACATTTTCTTTTAAATAAAAATTAGTTATAACCTGCTCTTCCTGAACAAGGAGATTACTAAGGGTTTGAAAATTTGGAATGTCTTGTTCAGATTGATACTTTGAATTCAAAATTGAAATGAAATTTCTAAATTTTTCATGAATATTTAATTGGATAATAAAATAGAGTAATTTATCATGAATCAAATTACTGCCAGATCCATCTAATTGTGACTTAATATTTTTAATTTTTGCTAAATAATTAATCACTTTTTCATCTCCCTTCATGCGAGTTGTCATAAGCTTTAAAACCAATTTAATAATTTTTGATAAACGTGTACCTTCGTGCATCGACTCTAATTGTGTCCAAGTTTCACTAGGACTCTCTAGATTTCTGATATGAAGTATAAAATCATCTTGTACGCTTCACAAGATAATGGACATAGCCTCTTGTACTTTCTATTGATATGTGGCGATGTTATCAGCAGTTACATGTCTTTCAGTAGGAGCTCTCTCTGTTCCATTTACAACTGCCCATAGTTTGCAAGCCATGAATTCTGATTTCAATCAAATCATCTAAATGTTGTAGTTTTTTCCATTCAACATCTGATATTTTTCAATTAAAATTTGATTAGACCCCATTTGTGCATAAAATATAGATAAAAAATAATCAATAAATAAGGATTAAAATAAGTGTTTTAATAGAAATTCCCCCTATTGTATTTTAATCCTCGTAATTGATCATGATCAATTTTACACCACACAAGGAGGTCCTCTAAAGTAAATAGTCTATACACAAATATATTAGTATGATATCAAAAATAAATTGAAATGTAAGTATTTTTTTTAGTTTTATAACAAAATGACGACAACGATCTAAACATCGTGTCATACAAAATATATCATTTTAAAATTATTATATTGTTTTTACAATTTTTCACAAAAAATAAATAACTTTTACAATTAATATTTTCATAACTAAATTGAACAATACATTTTTCTAATAATTATAGAAAAAACATCTCCTAAAAAAAGAATTACGATAAAATACTTACCGATTATAAATTAAAAAATTGAAATTTGATAAACTTTCTTGAATTTTAATTTCTTGTAAAAAAATACGAGATAAAAAAAGTTCCTCATAAAAAATGGAGTGAAGGATTTGGAACTCTTGACCCTATGGTTTAGGAGTAAAACCATTCTTACCAACTTATCTATGTAAGAATACAGTTAAATATTTAACAAAAGAATTATTTATTGTTTTTACAAATTAATTAAATAATAAGAACTATGCCCTCATTTTTATTTGGAAAATTATTTCATACTTCAAACGTCCCCTAAATTTGAAGATTTAAGCACTTCTGTAAGTAGTAATCATAGCACACATTATTACAAAGCACTTACCACCATTACCATGTCATATTTAAAGCATAAGGAGTGGTCCATTATGATGGTGGAGGGAAAGCCTTTAAAAGGCTTCTTTATATGAGATCCCCACAAATGTAGGATAAAACACGTGCTAAAACATAAGAGTTCATAAAATGGTTCAAGCCTATTAAATAAGGCACCCACTCATTATTTTTTCCAAAAAAAAAACTTAAAGCCTTACCTTAATATTCATGGAAAATGGATGGAAAATTTACCTAATTAAATGATTATTTCAAGTCCTCTAAGTGCTAAAGCCTATTAAAAGGCTTATGGGATTATCCCTAAAAAATGGGAATTTTATAAAATACTTATCCCCATACGTGTGGTTTTAAAAACTATAGGTTAAAATGTTTAACCTATTAAACTATAGGTATATGGGGTAAGTTTATTTATTTTTTTATATTTTTCGAAAATAAAATCTAGACATATATCATGAGGGGTAAACTTTAAAACGCATATATAAAAAAACAAGGTGGGGGCCAAATAATAGGTTTTAAATATAGATAATATTATTTTGTTAGGAAACTTCCACCCAAATAGACATGGCTTGGTAAACAAAAAATGCACTTGTAAATTTTTATAATAAAAATACCCATTTCACGATTAATAATTTTCAAAACACAAAAAAAAATCTATATATCTTTTGGTGCATGAAAGGTCTTAGGGTTTATAAGTTTATACACTAGAAACAATCTTTATGTATACATTACGAATATTTAGATTAAAAATATTCATATGCAAAATATATCTCCTTTTGCATTGATAAAATCTTCAGTGCTTAAAAAAGTATCCATGTTATTTAAAAAAATTTCTAATATAATATTTTATATATTGGCCAGACATGGGAAAACAATAATAAAAGACTGGTTAGAAGAAATTTTGTTTTTTTATTAAAAAAAAAACATAACCAATGCAATAAGTTTAGTTCAGTTTTTAGGATTTTATGCTAATATATAATATTTCAAATATTTTAACCCATATCAAGTGAAATGGATTTCACGCACAGGTATGCCGCTTTCACCTGTGCACACACAAACTTCAAAACGCACACATGTTAAAATAAGGTATGTCTCATTCACCACGTCTCATTTGATATGGGATGGTTAAAACAAACAAATATATCATATGGGCCACATGATGAAATATTTTATGTTAGGGTGCTTTATACACACACACTACACACACACACAGATATATATATTCTCGAATTTTGAATTTTTCTTGTGTTCTTTGATTTTTACTTGGAATTTTACTTTTGATTTCTTGAATTCCTACATACCATAGAAAATGCATAAAATATTTTGAATATATTTAATAACCCTTACATTGATTTTATAGGGCCGGGTAATTCATGAAGTTGAATTCTGTTTACGTAGTTGAAAATCCACAATACCTTTTCACCTGTGCAATAATCATCTAACCAACTACGCGGAATGGGAAGGGGGGATTAAATAATATTTCAAATATTAACTACATTCCCAACCGTTATGTCCTTAGGTTAGGGAGGGTTAATTTAATATTTATTAAACTCGCTCTAGTACCATGTCAGGACGAGGGGTGAAAAGGTATATTTAACTAGCTAACTTAAATGTTAGGTTAACATACATTAATAAGTGGAAATATAAATGAGCACACCATAATAAAAGTAAATAACAATATAAAAAAATTACACAATGACACTGTATGTAACGTGGAAAACCCATAAATGGGTAAAAAACCACGAAAGAATAATCCACTATAGAGAAACATTTTACAACCCATTCCAGTAACTCCTCCCTCACTTCTACTCCATGTATTTACCTGTAATCTAAATGATTCACATGATTTAATGAATATGACCTACAGTCATATATAAATAACCTGAAGGGTTATGTCCATATTAAGTGACGGGGAACACCCTAATTTAATAATTAGTTAGTTAATGAATAACTAACAAACCTAATCTAAAGTTTATATTTAAATAATAATATAAACTATTCTATATTATTTAACTATAAACTAAACATTATGATGCACTTATTAAAAGTTTCGCATAAATATCCAATATGTCAATCTCAAGCATGATGGTAGTTTGGAGACCCATGATTAGAGCTTTATATTGTTCCATGTTGTTGGTACATTCAAAATTTAATTTGAATGAAAGAGGGATAAAATTCCCCTAGGTAGCTATGATAACGATACCATAACCTCTCCCTTGATGACACTTACATCCATCAAAGAAAAGTTTCATTTTGACTGGGGTGTATTCGTAATTGGTAATGTTGATAGATTTTTTGGGGAATAGTTCGTGATGTGGTTGATTTTCAGGTATAGGTTCTTCGCCAAGATGATCTCCGATATCTTGTCCTTTGATATATTTTTGTGAGAGGAACTCAAGGTCAAACTTGGTCATAAGCATAAGCCATCGAGTGAAGCAGTCATTATGATATGCATTGGAGTGTATAGTTGTAAGAGGATTAAAATTGGAAATAATGTAAGTATTATGATTAAGTAAATAATGACATTGTGTGGAAGTTATAAAATAAAAGACACAACACAACTTTTCATCTTCCATCTAAGTTCGTAGTCATGAAGAGTATAGCTTAAATAGTAAACAACTTGTTCACAACCTTACTCATCTCGATGAGAAATCATGGAACCCAAAGCATGATTTGTAGCAGATATGTAAGAGTAGAAGGGATCCCCTTCATGTGGAGGTGTGAAAATAGGTGGTGATAGGAAGTATTATTTGAGGTCTGTAGACACCCATAATTTAGCCCTAGAAATTTAAATAATTAAAATTGTGGTAATTATATCCCTTCCCACAAATTGATGACATATCATCAATATTACACATTTTCTCTTCCATCATCATTAATTAATCACATCACTTTAGTTAATTGACCCTTCTATCCAAAAAAGATGACAATTAACAACCTTTGGTTTATTAAACCCCCTTTCTACCTGAATTAATTAATTATTCTTAATTAATTAAGTTTCCTCTTCTACTAGATCAATAAGTCACCATATATTTTATTTAATCCTTTTTATCCTCTAAATCATATTAATTATTCCTCTAAAAATATTTTATAATCTTTCTCACCTATTAATTAATCACTTTGGTTAGTTAGTAAATCCCCCCAAACCCCATGAGACACTAAAGGGAAAAATAAACTCTCCTAAGGTTGACTCAACCCTCTTTCAACCATGGTCATCCCCAACTAACTCAGCCTTTCTATTATCCCACATGTAAAGGGATGCAAAGCTTCTTTTAACCATTGGGCAATATAAAGAGCCATCCTCCTACCTTTCTACTAACACCTACATTAGCATAGAGCCTATAATATAGCCATTTTATCATCTTCGAGAATTATTACATTAGAAGAGCTAGCTATCTTCATTTATTTCATTCATCCATCCAAGTTTAAAGTCATATGGAGACATGTAAAGTGGTTTTATTGCCATGGATTGATAAGACTTGATTCTTGAAACCTTGGGATTCAAACATACAATCAACCCTTTGATTGGTAAGGATTTAAATAGGTTCATTTCATTTATTAACATTCAATAGAGATAGATATCAATTGCTTAGCATATTAGTTTGGATGTTTATTCATGTTCTAATGCAAATATGTTGGTAGATTAGTCTTGTTTAAGCTCTAAGAATGATGGTGCGTAGATTTTATTTTCGCTTTGTTTTAGGACTGCTAGGTGTTAGTTCTAATCCTCTTTGCATAACTAACCAATTCTTGAATACATTTGGCACATTTGGTGGGACGGATCCATAGTCCCTTTGATATTAATAATTTTTTCTAGTTTTCTCATGTTTTTGCTAACTCAAATAATGTGAATATGAAATAAATTTATATTCTTAGTTTGTTTCATCATCTTTATATACATTATATCTCACTTAAGTGATTTATTGTGATGGGTTACTCTTTGATTTGAGTTAATTTGAGAAAAATTTGAGCTTTTTGAAGTTTCCTACATCATTTCCCATGTTCATGGATGTCATCTCTAGGTATAGGTGTACACAAAGAATTTATTTTGTAAGGGGTGCATACATGTCCAAATGCTAACGTACATGACATAAGTCAAGCATATACATCCTACAGTTAATTGTACCTTGTTAGATTTTTGGTCAAGCTAGTATATACATCCAAAGTCTAGCATATACATCTTACTGCCTACGTACATGACTATTTCATCATCTGCATTTTTCTTGCTTTCTATCTGCTAGCCTATGTGTATAAACCCAAGCGTAGGTGGTAATATTTGAGCGTACACATGTATTAGTACTTCTTATTTGATCCTATTTTACTCTGCGATTGTATGTGTTAACTATTAGGTGTACATATCTCTTTAGCCGCATACCCATTAACTTAGTGTAAGTTTCCACAAATGCACGTGCACGTCTTGAATTAGGTATACACACACAAAGTTGAATGTACACATCACAGTTTAAATTTGAGATTCACTTTAAAATTTGTAAAAGCATGTTTTCTTGATTTATTGAGTCCTTGTAAGTTTTAATTGAAGATTAACTTCTATTTTGCAGGGTTTATTTGTATGTCTTTACTAATTTGATTTTTTTAAAGGGTTAAACGAATATTTTATGCTTAATCATGAGATTGAAGTCATGTATTCTCTTCCCTCACACCTTCTAAGTGATATTGGGAATCATAAACTATTTATATATCTCTTTTTCTTTAAAAACATTTAAAAAGAATGTCAGATTTGGTTAAAATGAACAAATTTTGTGTTTGAATCGAGTATTTCCCATTATTGATTTTGGAGTTGGATTTTACATCATGTATGCTCTTCTCTTGTGTCCTAGGATGTTATTGAGAATCAAAAATGGTGTGGATCGTCTTTATGTGTATAGAAAAGTACTAAATCCATCATGAAGGATTTAAACACTTGTAAAGAATACAGGATCAAGAAAAAACTGAACTACAAATACCATTTCCATGTAGGTTGCCAAATGGTATTAAAGTAAACCACAATAACAATAAAAGATTAAAAAATACAACACAATAAAAAGACTATATTTGTAGGTTCAAATAAGGGTACGCCCCTTTCAATTAACTAGGACATAACCACTTTTGACATAATCTTTAATCTATAACAATGGGTGTGGTCCTAGGAACCCAAAAATAGTCTACACAAGAGAGAACCTTATGGATGAAATGAGAAGTTCTCTGCACACCTACTTTACTAGTTTTACCTTTGTGACATTTAGTGTCAAAGTAATCTGTATCGCAACCCCAGTGAAAGTACATAATGGATGCATTTATTTCCCACTTTTTTTTAATGGGGTAAAGTAAATTAAGGATAATCCTTGGGAAGCCTTGGCAAACCAAGCTCACATTTAGATAACTTGTGAAACCTAGTTTAGTGAACCACCTAGGAAGTTATCTTTTCCAGGAGTCAAATTTGACCATATCAACACCAATTTGAGTTGAGAACCATCACAAAGCAATAATTTTCTTGGATTCTAAACCTTTTTTTTTAACAAGAGGAGATTCTATTAAAGTTCAAAAGACACATCATTCATCATGGAGATTACAAATTATTACTTTTTCTTAGTTTTTCACTCACCCTAAGGTGAGGCGAAACTATTTTGAAGTGAGGTTAAACTCTCTTAAACCCCAATTGACCTACTTCCTTCACTTTCTTTCAAGACTTTATTGATCAAAAGAAGAGTGATTACTTTTGTGTTGCTAATTGATTGTATTCACCACATTTTTGTATGTTTACGCTCATCCATGTTTATGGCCAAGTTGTTAAATGTCTAAAGTGTGTGGATATGCTTTCATATCATTGGTGGCCCTTTTGATCTTAATACATAAGTCAAGATTTTAATTTTAGTTAGGATTGATTCATAACCTTAATTCTCCTTTGAACTATTATCTTTCTTGTATCGTGTCACAAATTTTTTGATATTTATGTCTTATTTCTTGCAAGCTTGGTCTAAGTGTCTAGATTGTAACATTATGCTATGCACATTCTAAAAATTCCTTAGTATACTCTCACATTAGTTTGATTTCAAACATTACCTTGATTTTGAAAGGTGTTGTTATTACCTTTGTGCGCATCGTATCAATATTATTCTGATATTAATACCTTAATTTTCCAAAAGGTTTGCTTAACATATCTTAGTGGTATTGTTGCATTGTTCATACTCGTAACTTCCACCTTTTGAGGTATAGGTCTTGATTGTATTCAAGCTCACTTTCAGTATACTTTTTTGGGGATCATATCAACCTCTTTTATTACTTACGCATTGTTCATTTCTTTCAACTTGACATAAGTGGTGATATTTTATTGATCATCTTAAATGTTAACTATCACTTGAAAATAAACATAGGAAGTACCTCATTTGCTTGATTGGTTCCAAACAAAACATTGTGTGATTGTGTCTTATTTATCATTTTTGACTCATTCATTTAAAACAATCACTTTCAAATATTGACATTCTTTGGCATTCATAAATTTTCACTTTAAAACACCTTAGTGAAATTCTTATTCATCATGTCCCCCAAAACAAGACTAGGAGATAAAAGACAAGCAATTGAAAAACAAGCATGGGAAACATAAAAAAAACAAGCGTCAAATACCTTTATTTCTCATGATTTAGGGCCCATAATTTTTTTAGAAAAATAAACAAAAGAAATGATAGATAATAGTGGTGATGAGTTAGGATCACCACGCGCAGAGTTTGACTTTGACCCCACCCTATTAGATGAATTATTTTTCATAAAAAAATATAGGGTACTTGTGAGAGTGGTGGAATTAGGTGCTAGAATTCCAACAGAACATGAAACTATTACACCCACAAATGAAGCTAATGAGGAGGATCCAATTCACATCAACATGGATGATATATTAGCACATTTACACAATTCCACATCAAATACAGGAAACAAAAACGTGGTGGGTTATAAGAAGGTACTATGTATAGTAAGAATAGAAAATGAAAATTTGGAACAACCACCATTCAATGAGGTTGAAGAAGAACACCATGAGGAATAAGTAACTATACCACAATAAATTTAGAACCTTGTTGACAATTAAATTTATTGACATATCATGAACAAAAGGAATAAAAGTACATGGGGAGAAATAAAAGGTCAAAAATAGTGAATTTCACATAGAAAAACAAGAAGGAGAAACATTGAAATATAGTCACGTGCATATGCCACCTTCCCCCACTAAAGAGAAATTTCTTTCACAATAACTACAACCTATGAAAGTAATTCTCACAATCCTTCAAGAAAGTAACAGGGGAAATAGAAAAAGGTATCAATATGAAGAGTTATTCCCCCATCCATTTAATAAGGATATGTTGCTTCAACCCTTTCCTAAGAAATTTGACATACCAAAATTTGACAAGTATAAAGGGAAAGACGATCCACATGATCATGTGAATTTTTTTTGCATGGCATGCCAAGAAGTGGCCTATAATGATAATTACATCATATGAATCTTTCCAAAAAGTCTAGGAGGACAAGCCTTGGAATAGTTTACTCGTTTACCCCATGGGTTTATCTTCACATGGCCTAAACTAGAAGTAAGATTCCTATAACATTTATCAAACAAAATGGAAAGTAACATAACCATGGAATAATTATGTAACATTAGACAATGTCTGAATGAAACCTTTGCAAGTTTCATACAAATATTATGGGGGCTAGCTAGCTGTTTCCCTTACTCAATCCCTGAAAAAAAAATTGTTAGCATATTTGTACCAAATTTAAACTCGGACATCACTTTTCATTTACAAATTTATTGTGTTCAGATATTTTAATAGGTCATTGAGAAGGGCATACAAATAGAAAAATACCTCATTACAAAAGGAAAAATCAAATCATCTTCCAAGGATAATCAATCTACCAAGCCAACAGATAGACCAAATATCTTTAAAAAAAAGGAATGTGGTAGGAGATTGAATCAAGGATTCCAAAAGTATACAAGAATTCCAAGTTGTTCAACCTTTTAAACCAATAAAAGGGTCGATCCAACCATTAGCCAAATGTAGAAAACTCACTCCTCTAATAGATTATGTCTGCGATCTTGAAACAATTAGATACAGTCCACATGGTGACATATCCTACAACACAACCCTTTGATGAAAATTCTCCTAAACCTTCATGGTAAAAAGAATGCAAATATTGTTAATTTCATCTCATCAAGGGACATAGGAAAAACAAGTTTCTAAGACTCCACCACTTCATCCAAGATATCATTGATAGTGGAGAGATAAAATTTGATTCACTAGAGTCAAATTAAATGCCCAATCAATATATAGGAATATTCAAAGAACCATTCTCGAAACATGATAAGCCAAGTGAGAAAAATCTAGATCAGGGAGAGTCATCCCAAAGCTAAAAAGCCACAAACTATTTTTATATAAAAATTGATAAAAATCATTACAACTCAATCATTGAATGTGTTTTTTCTTCTGATGAGCGTGTGAATACCATTAGGATGAAGGGAAAATATTGTGGTGTGGTAATAAGGCACACTAACCTCATGCTCTTAGAAGCTCCTCTTTCTACCCCTCGGGATGGTCAATACAATATGCTAGAGTAACTTTAGAAGACATCTACTAAGATTTCAATATTAGATCTTCTCAATATATCAAACGTACATAAAGACATCCTTTAGAAAACCCTCTAGGGGTCAGGACTATCAACAAAAGTAGATCCTTTACACCTACAAGATACGGTGGCAAACATTGCACCAAGACAACACATTTCTTTTAACCATAAGGGAATCCCTAGAAAAGATCATACACATAACCATCCTCTTTATATAGAAGTATTTGTTACTCACCAAAAGATAAAGAGGGTACTTGTGGACAATGGGTCAGGATTGAAAATATTCACATTGAAACTAATTAAATAGTTGGGACGTACAAAGGAAGATCTAGAGTCCCACATTATCACCATAACCACATACAAAAATATGGTGTGGGAGTCAGCTTGAACAAGAATATTGCCATTGGAAGTAGGGTCTACTTTGAACAACATGAAGTTTCATGTCTTAGATTTGAAACTTCCATAAAATATGCTTATTGGCCACCAATGGATTCATGCCATGCATGTCATCACATCAATTTTTCATTAGTTTATTAAATTGAAACATAAGGGACAAAATATTACCATTCAATGTGATCCAAAACCCTTTCCTCACTGCAAAGCTCTCAACAAATTTACACATAGCGGTACATATACATGTCCCTCCTATGATATTTCTATTCCCCTTTCGTTAAAATATCTTGAATCGTAGGTAGATTCGGAATCTCTAAGTTCTTGTGCTCATGAGGATTATATGTCTACTTCTCCATTTGATTCATGGGAGATGAAAATCCTTGAGTATGGTTGTGGAAAATAAAATTTGCAATAGGCTCTCCTGGTTTAGATCTTACCTTGTCACCAAAAACAAGAGGCATACCTAACTATCGCTTTAAACAACCTAAGATGAATGTAATATCAGGACATTCTTACCTACTGGACTACTCAAAGAAGAGAAATTTTTGGACCCACCTATAACTTGGGTCCCCGAGGACGCTAAGTCTACCTACTACAAATTCCAAGAATATGCCAAATCTAGTAGAATGATGTATTCCTTAGGCTACAAAGGACTCAGATGTAGAAATTTTGAACAAGGAAAAAGAGAACCAGTCCCACTTCCACATTTCAAAACAAAATGATATGGTATACGTATTAGGACATATGGTTTTCATCTCATGGATCAAGAAGCTACCTGCTCTAAGAATGAGGATAGTCATACTTATTCAGATAGTGACACAAATTCCCATTGTAGCCAATATGATAATCTTGGCTCCAAAAAAAATTTCATGGATACCTCTATCCTTACCATAACCCCCACTGATCCTAAAGTTGACTTTATATACTCTACCATTTTCGATTGGGACAAAAAAATCATATGTCATTAGACATCTTTGAGAATGATAAGGCTATTGCAAAATTTATGGGCATACATGATACCATTCCTATTGGAGATCATAAGAAAGGTTTATTCATTGACTTAGATACCTACGCATAATTTGGCGAGGAAGTTGAGATTCATGGTTAGCAAAATTTAAGAAAAATTTCCAAATAAAAGCCTAAGAAAAAATGTACATCTAGGTCACACAATGAAAAGCCTCTTTGAGGTGTTGGCTGACCGACATGTAAAAAAATCAATAAACAAAAGAAGTGACCATGCTTAGGGTGAAAATATCATAAAGACACCCTTGGAATAATTACTCAACCTTCCTCCTGATCCTACACATATGGAGGATATACCAAAAATGCTCGTAGAGGAAACTATTGATGTGAATATTGGAATAGAAGAAAACCTAAAGATAGTCAAGTTAGGAGCGTCACTTTTAGCACAAGAACATAAGACATTCACCTTGCTTCTTAGAAATTTTTTGGATATATTCACATGGTCTTATGAATATATTCTAGGTTTAGATCAAACTTTGGTGGTGAACAAATTAGTAGTGAATGTAGACGCAATGCCTACTCAAAATTAGTGAAGGAAAATGCATCTATGAGTGGCCCTTATGGTTAAAGAGGAGCTAGAGATACTATTAGCAGTAGGGTTAATAAGACCCATTGACTACTCCGAGTGGATATCAAATGTAGTCCCAATATAAAATAAACCTATTGGAATCAAAATTTTCACATACTTTCAAGACATCAACAAGGAATATCTAAAAGATTATTTTCCTTTTCCTAATATCAACATGATTGTTGACTCAACCGCGGGTTATGAAATGCTATCTCTTATATATGGCTTTTTACAGTACAACGAAATCAAGATAGCAGAAGAATATCATCATAATATGGCCTTTATAACCCCTTGGGGGACATTCTGTTATTAGGTAATGCCCTTTTGCCTCAAACCTACTAGTATAACTTCTCAAAGGGAAATGATAATGATATTCCACGATATGCTTCATGAAATCATAAAGGACTATGTAGACGATATCCTAGGGAAATAAAATACCAAAGAAGGTTATCCTAAAGTATTAAGGTGTATCTTTGAACATCTCCAAGAATATAAGGTCAGGTTAAATCCAAAGAAATGTGTCTTCAGGGTATTTTCAAGAAAGTTATTGGGATTTATTGTATCAAGAAGAGGGATTGAGGTAGACCCAACCAAAGTAATTTCCATTATTTAAATGCCTCCTCCTAAGAACATTAAAAAACTACGTAACTTACAAGGGAAAATACAATCCATCGACCACTTTATCTCACACCTTTTTGAAAAATGTCATTCCTTTACCCATCTGCTTAAGAAATATGTTAACTTCATTTGGAGACTAGAGAAGACGAAAGCCTCTGCCTTGCTCAAATAATATTTAGAAAATATGTTGGTCCTCATGCCTCTAACCCTAGGTGAACCACTTTTGCTATATATATTTGTAACCTAGTTTTCTATTGGTGCATTGCTTACTCAGTATGACCTAAGCTAAGAGGAAAATGTAGTGTACTATCTCAACCATACCCTAATTTCATATGAGCTCAACTATCCCCGAATTGAAAAGGCTTATTTGGCTATGGTTTTCTACCCTAAAAAACTTCACCATTACCTATTGAATAATAAAACCTAGCTTATATCCAAGGTTGACCCGCTAAAATACATATTGTTAAAACCCACTCTTACTGGTAGGATGGCTAATTATATCATTCTACTTAGTGAATTTGACATTGAGTATGTATACCAAAAATAAGTCAAAGGACAGGTGCTCACATACCAATTGGTAGAAGCACCCATACCTGAAACATTACCTATGAGTTTGGATCTACTAGACACATCATTGATTCATATTGAAGAATTTTTCGTGTGGCAAGTGCACTTTGATGGATCATTTACGTTTCGTATTTCGGGGGTAGATGTTGTGCTAATCACTCCTTTAGGAGACCTCATACCATAAGATTTTTCATCTTGGATTTATTTATACCAATAAAAGTACATAGTATGAAGCACTCTTTGTTAGGATGAAGTTGGCTATAAAATGGAATATTCACCACCTTAAGGTCATTTTTGATTCATAATTGATCCTCAAACAAGTCAATAATGTGTATAAGGTCAATGATGACAAACTCATCCCATATAAAACGTTGGTGGAAAATATGAAAGAATACTTGTGTGCATCACCTTTGAACAAATTCCAAGGGCAAAAAACTGATCTATAGATGCAATGGAAATAATAGGTTCTAAGTTACGGATTCCACCAAAAAACAATAATAGGCCATTTTTTGTCGAAAATATATGTCATCCTACATACAACATGCTAGATTATTTCCTAGCATGTGAGGTTGTTGGTCCCCATTCCCCATGGTATGCCCATATTTTTATCTATCTCCAAAGTGGTAACTTTCCTCATGATATTACTCATTCCAAAAAACAAAGCCTTATCCACCAAATAGCCCATTACACCCTCCTAGGATGTACACTTTATCATCATGACTATGATGGTAATCTGTTGCATTGTCTAGATGTAGCAGAGTTAGTCCAAGTGATCAAGGAGGTATATAAAGGATTCTATTGCATCCATATAAAGGGTAGGCTATTACTGGCCTACTATGGAGAAAAATTGCTGTAACCATGTAAGAAAGTGTATTCTATGTCAAAAGTATGGAAATTTCATTCATGTACCATTGCAACCTTTACAACCAACAACAACACCATGGCCATTCTATAAATGGGGATTAGAATTAATAGGGAAGCTCACCCATACCTCATCTAATGGTCATACCCACATCATCATGACCACAGAATACTTCACTATGTGTGTGGAGATCATTCCATTGACATATGTTCCAGGTTCTCAAATATCAAAGTTCATTATGAATGGCCTTATTTTGTGGTATGGAATTATTGTTGCCATTGTTACTGATAACAAAAAATAATTCAAAAACAAGATGGTAAAAGATCTATGTCATCGCTTTCAGATAAGATTAAAGTGGTCCATGTCATATTACTCACAAGGTAATGGGAAAGTAGAAGCCATTAAAAAAATGCTGGTTCGAATCATGGATAATATAGTCAGTAAAATATGTCACAATTGGTATTTACAAATTCACCCAACCATCTGGGCTTATAGGATTTCCATTTGTACCCCCACTATTGCGATATCCTACCCCCTAGTATTTGGAATAGAATATGTCATCCCATTGGAGACTGAGCTTCCTTTTTTGAGAATATCTCTTAGGTATTACCTAGATAAGGATGATGATTATAGAGTGGCCAAGCTCACATTATTATAACTCCTAGGTGAAAGGTGCATCTTCGCCCTCAATCACCTCAAGGTGTATCAAAATAGAGTATCACATAACTGCAAAAAAATGATCATACCTCGTCAGTTTGAGGTTAGAGATTTAGTAATGAAAGAGAATAGGTTAAACACAAGGGCAAAAAGAGAGAAGGAAAGTTCAAACCTCATTGGTTAGGACCTTATGTTATTATGGCCAAATATGGGTTAGGAGCATACAAGCTTGCCAATCCTAATGGAGATGAGTGCCGTGAACCCATGAGTGACATGCATCTCAAGCATTTCTATGCTTGAAAATGGTGCAAAAATCATGAAACAACAAAAAAGTACAAAATTATTTAAAATACAAAAAATTAAAAAAGGAGAAAAATAAAAAGACCAAAAAGGTCATCCAAATGTGAAAACCACGCAATTTTGGCACTTTGGATAAGTTCCTTGTTGAAAACCAATTTCTGGAACCTTGGGAGGATTCATTGTTCACAAGCATCCTGTATTTAGGGGGTACTTTTACTTAGCCTAGGGATAGTTCTGCACCTGCATCTAAGATTCTTTGTGAACCTATCCTGTTAATCCTTGATTTGGTTGATTCTCCTCTTGTAAATTAGTGAAGGGATTGCCTTTGTATATTCCCCATATAACACTGGGGGAGCTTTTACACTGTTATGTTCCTACATATAACACATGACACCTGCCCTTGTATATTCCCATCTAACGCTGGGGGCATCCATGTTTCTTGGTTTCATGTACATAGCTTCAGAAAACCCTTAAAAATTTAAAAAAATTTAAATATGTTTAAATAGCAAAAACATTCAAATATATGGAAAATATCCAAAAAATTCACATAATATTTGAAAAACCCAAAACAATAGAAAATACAAAAAAAAAAGAAAATTGTTTCACAAAACTCCCAAAACAATGCAAAACACATTGAAAACAGTATCATAAAAACATAGTTTTAGTTTACTTCCTTTGTTTCTTTGTTTGGTTTCTTTCTTTTCTTGTTTGCTTGCATGTACACTATTTGTATGGTTTTTACTTGTACATTCATATATTGTGTTTCTTAAACATACCACGTATGATTGATATTTTCTTACTTAGAATAGCTTTATTCGTATGTGTTCCTATGGAGTATGTTTTTACATGCTTGTAAATAGTTGTACATAGTTTCTTTGCTTACACGTTTTTTAATGTGTATATTTGGTAAATTTGTTAACATTTTCTTGTGCTTGTTTGTTACTTGTACATAGTCTTGTTATTACATCATCATATATTCTTCTATATTGACACATCTAACATCATCTATACATCATATATAAATAAAATACTAAGTCTATAGCATACATGTATACTAAGCTAATCATTTCATATCATATCATCAATAGGGGCAAGAGGGGTCACAAATCTCAAAATATATCCCCCCACACAAGTATCATCATATCATTCTCTACACTAATCTAGAAAATTACATGTATAATATAATTGACATCATATATGGATCTATCATAAAAATCAAACACATGTGATACATCATCAATATCAATCTTGATACATACATAAGAAATACAATCAAACAAACATCACGATAAATCATCATCTATAAGCATAATAATCACCATGAATAATATAAATGTCCATGTACATGTATAGTAGTTTCTGTCTCAAGAGAATGTACATCATGAATACAAAATATACCATCAAGGGCATCGATAAAAAAAATCCTTCATAAGAGGCATACAATCCAAAATAATACATACATCGATGAAAACTAAACTTTCATAACAGGCGTACATCCAAAATGTATACATAAATGCATCTATGTCAAAAGCGTCACATTTGAATCAATCCCTAATGAGGATAAAGAGTCCTATGATCTTGAGAAGGGGGCATTGGTCATGTGCATCACCCTATCTAGGGATCTCATGGCTGCTCCATGAATCTCACTGATTCCTTAGGCCTTGGTGACCTTATGATCGACTACTCTCTAAAACTTTGTATCCTCTGACCCTTTGGAATCACCTCATAGTACAAGGCCTTGTAATAGGAGGCCCTGCCATTGGCTGTAACCAAGTTCATGAATATGTGCAAAACCACTGCATCTCCATTTTTCCTCTAGAATTAATCCACCTCATGTCATACCCTTGTTAGCTCCGTCTGGCCCACTAATCTATCAACGATCAATAATTCCCTCTCCAATGTGAATCAATCTCTCTATGTAGAAATAGCTTGTGTCTGTGCCTAGAACTACTATAAAAATCCCATAATATGTGCAATCTATGAAGTAATCTACTAAATCTGCTGGAAAAATGTGGCCTTATCTCCACCACCTCCCTGATTGGCTTGTGATATGGCTTGATCTCACTCTGTAGTGAGACTCTGTATCTACGTCTGATTCTGGTCCCTCTTAGCTACCACCTAAAGTTGGATGACTATAGCCTGCTATAATTGCTTTCATAAAGTAGCTACCTATCCCTGATCACCATCTCCTCCACCTCTCAAGAGACTATATGGTGGGGTAGGCATGGACCCCTAATATAAATCTAGCCATGGAGGAGGACCTTGTTGTGCTATAAGTGTAGCCACCTATTATAAAGGAAAATGGATACCAACTGGTATTCCCACTTGGGGCATCTATACCTATATAACAATGGGTACATGACTCTACCTCTATTGGGGTAAAGCTGGAGGACCCTGTCCACCATAACTATCAATCTCATCATCACCATTATCATCCTCGTCATCATCACCTTCCTGTAAAGGCTCATGCTCATCATTAGAAGGACCCCTAAATCCAACATCCCATAAAGCATGTGGAATAGTAAGATGACATGGTAGAACTATCAGATACCAAGCTCTATACTCGATCATGATCCCATGATCTCTGACCTATCTAAAAGGTGCCCATACCAATACCACCATCCCATAAAATCTTCCTTAGGCCTTATCAGGTTGAATAGTCAAGCCCATGTTGAATCTCTTGGCTTCCTTGCATGCATACCATATATCGAGACCAAGTACATCCTCTGTTATGCCAAACTACCTTTTTCACCTTTCCACCACATAGAAATCTATAATGTAGCCCCAACTGCCAATTAAGAAATGCTCCGTAATGGCTATGCTGATATGTAAACTCTTCACTTTGGAATAATTCACAGATCAAAAATTAATCACTGCTATTTACTTTCTATTAGAAAATAACAAAGATAGCTAGTGACTGAATTACTACTGTGCTTAGAATCAACAATTATAGTAAAAGGAAAAAATATAAGCTCATAACACCAACAATTTTATCCTAGAAAACCTCCAATGGAGGAAAAACCATTCAGGAAGGGAAATTTCTCTTTATTCCCACTTTTATAGGCCAATTCAAATCAACAGGTACAAAATTTACAATAAGTAAGAAAGGGAAGTAGATAATATCTCAATACTTCCTTCCAGTTACTTGCTTTCTCTATCCAACAATCCTCTCTTGTATAAAAATACAATTTCCAGCACTAAGGCTTCTTGCTCACTTGCTCCCATACTTCGATGATCTTCTACACTTCTACAATCATGTATTTATAGCCTTTCTAATGTCCTCTTGTGCATTGGAGAATGGGAAAGGTCATGAAGTAGAAGAGAAATGAGCATCCCTTCAAATTCAGAGACTATTCATTTCAAATTTTGTTTTCTATCTGTAATGGCCAGGACCGCTACCCTATGTAGATCGGTGGTTCTGGGACCACCGAACTATCTGGGTGGTGATTCTATAACCACCACCATACGTAGGGTGGTGGTCCTATTACATAAAAGATAGAACCTTTGTTTGTTGTTTTTCTTCTCTATGCTGACTGTTTTCTTATGAAGTAGATTTATTTCAAATCCCCATGGATCACACCTCCCCTTCTTAAGAGGATTTTGGTCCCATAAAAGCTTATTGGGGGAGTAGATGAGGGAAAAAATCCCTCACTTTCTCCTTCAAGTACCAATGGGTCTACCTTCGTGTCTTCCCTTTCAGTGTAATTTGCCAAGACTCCTAGAGACCTCTTCTAGTCTTTCTGACTTTCTGCTATAGCACTACATCCTCCTCTAATTCACCTCATGAATCCAAGATGCAGTCCTCAACAGAAGGTAGAAACTGTAGTTCTTCATCTTCATCCATCATGGATGGCTCATATAGGTGTAAGTTCTTGTAGTTTACTACAGAGTACACCCTCATGAATGATGGAAAATCAAGTCAGAAAGCATTTTCCCCAACCTGCTCCAATATGGTGAAGGGTCCATATCGTAGTGGTTTGAGCTTCCATGCTTGACCTTGTAGTCTCTCCTTGCTTAAGTAAAGCCAAAAATTTTCTCCAACAAGAAGCTTGTGTTAACTCCTATACTGGTCGTGCCTAGCTTTGTACTTTTCTTAAGATTTTTCTAGTTGTTCTTTGACCTTGAGATGGATTTGCTGGATCCTCTCAATGAACTTGTTAGCTCTAGTCACCTCTACGTCTCATGTATCCTCCTTATCCTATTTTCTAACTGTTATGTCCAGCGGATTTGTAGGTAGATATCCCAAGCATGCTTCAAATGGTGACTTCATAATGGATGTGTGTACTACCTAGTTATAGGAATGCTAAATGTAGGCTAAGGACTCATCCCAAGTCCTTGGGTACTTACTATTATACCCTCTAATCAATTGTACCAAAGTCCTATTTACCACCTCTTTTTGTCCATCTATTTGTGGATGGAAAGCTATGCTCCTCTATAACCTAGTATCCATCCTATCCCACAAATTAGTCCAAAACTTCCCCAAGAACCTTGAATCCCTGTAAGAGATAATATACTTTGGCAAACCAAAATACACCCATACATTATCAAAGAAAATATCTACTACCTTATGTGCTTTTAATATCTTTTTACATGCCATAAGAATACAAATTTTACTAAATTTATCCACAACAACATAGAGATAGTTATGGCCATGTTTAGACATAGGTAATCCTACAAAATCCATAGAAATATCCTCCCATGGACGAGTAGGTACTGGTAAAGGCATATACAAACCTTCCTTCCTAGTTTTAGGCTTGCTAATACAACAAAGTCTACATCCACGAATAAATTTTGATACTTCTTCTTACATGTTGGGCCAATATACATACCTTTGCAAGTGGGCTAGGTTATTACCAACACCAAAATGTCCCACTACTTTCGAGGTATGTGATTCCCTCATCAATAGAAGTCTTTCTTTTTTAGGAACACAAATTTTCACCCATCGATAGAGCAACCTGTCCTTGAGATAACAGTCTTCAATCCCTATCTTTTCAGCCCCTTGGGACTGTAACTTCTAAAATGTTACCCCAAAGTATTTGTCTTGGGCATATGCTTCTCCGTAAGCTTCCTTCGTGAAGGGATCGATCTGAGAGATAGTGGCCAAATAGGAGAATTTTTCCTATGTGGGTGGCCTAGACAACATGTCTGCCACCAAATTTGTACTACCTTTTTTGTATTTGATCACTAGATGGAACTACTAAAGAAACCCCATCCATTTGTATTGCCTTGCCTGCTGCAATTTAGACTGTGCTTGCAAATATTGGAGAGGTTTGTGGTCAGTGTGCACAATAGTTTCTTTACCCAACAAATAATGTTTCCATTTTTTAATTGCTTGAACTAGTGCATACATTTCTTTATCATATACTAAATATCGTTTAACTTTTAAAGTGAAGGTTTCAGAATGATAACACACGGGTTTACCTCCTTGAAGCAACACTACACCCATAGCATAATCATTGGCATCTATCTCTACTTCCAAAGGTTGCTAAAACTAGGAAGAGCAAGTACTAGAGCATGACTAATCTTATATTTCAATAACTCACAGGATTTTTCTTGTTCCTTACCCCAATCAAAACCCTTACTCTTTGCGGCCACTATGTGTAGAGGTGCTACAATCTCCGAGAAACCCATAATGAATTTCTACATGTACTGTACTACTCCCACAAAAATTCTAGTCTCTATGGCTCCTATTGGTGTTGGCCAATTTGTGATGGCTTCCACCTTCTTTGGATCCACTTGTAGCTCTCCTCATCCAACCATGTGCCCAAGATAGACAAGTAACTATTTGGTAAATTCACATTTCTTCATATTACAAAGCAATTATTTCTCCCTGAGAACTTGCAAGACTTACTGCAAATGCGTTAGATGTTATTCCCATGTGGCACAAAAAATCAAGATATCATCTAGGTATACAATGACACATGAATCTATGAAATCCCGCAATACATCATTCATCAATCTCATATATGTAGCTAGTACATTGCATAATCCAAAAGGAAGTACTAACCACTCATACAAACCTTGTTTTGTTTTAAAGGCAATCTTTCATATATCCTCCTCCTTCATCCTGACTTGGTGATAACCTGACTTAAGATCCAACTTCATAAAAAATTTGGCATGCTGAAGCTGGTCCAAGAGATCATCTATGTAGGGAAGTGGATATCATTTCTTTATGGTGATCTTGTTCAAAGTGTGGTAGTCAATGCACATTCTCTATGAACATTTCTTCTTTGGCACCATCACAATAGGAGAACCGCATTGTGAGGTGCTCGGACGTATTACCCCTTGGTCTATTAGTTCCTAGAGTTACTTCTTTACTTCATTACTCTCAAGAAAGGATTGCCTATACAACCTGATGTTCGGTAGAGGTGACTCTGGCAACAACTGAATCTCATGCTCTACTTCCTGTTTTAGTAGTAATCCACTAGGAGCCTGAAATACTTCCTGAAAAGATTGAATAATACTATCCAAATCTTGTTTTCCTTGGTTAGAAATATTTGAAACTTCTACCCCATCTTGTTTATCCTATAACAAAAGTAAACAAAACTGATTATGATTTTCCTGAATAATTCATTTTGCTTGGTTAGCACTTACCATAGTAACCCGTGTCTTATGCCGGTGTGCCCGGATGTTTTAGTTGATCTCATCCTTGACCCATCTATACCAGTTTTCCCTTCTCATAAAGATAACATCCATAACATAAAAGTAAGGAATCCTGAATACCAATTCAAAAGCATCAAGTGGAATAACATTATCTTCAAAAACATATATATATATATAAATTGGGAAATTTTCCCAAACTTTACCTTACATCTTCTTGTTACCTGAATTTCAACACCCTTCTTCATCCAACCCAAAGGATATGGGTGCATATGCTCGTAATTCTCAAGACCAAGATTCTTTACAACTACCTCATAAATCAAGTTAGATTGAGAACCAGTATCAACCAAAGTATTTACCTTAGTCCTCTTAATCTGTATTTTGATCTAGAATAGTGTACTCATCTCCTCTTCGCTATCCATGTTGGTGGCCATGCATCCAAGCCTTTCGTCTACATCAGATTCATCTTTGATTTCCACCTCCCCTTCTATTTTTACAGCTGTCATGGACTTCTTGGAGTCCTTGGTTTGGTTCTTCGGATGTAACTCTGGATGTAACTTCCAACATGTAGCATCAGTATGAACATTAATATCACAATTCTTTCAAAAATTCTTGGGATCTTTACAAGTATTTAACGTAGTGGAAGATTTTTTACCTTTCCCTTTCCACTTAATCTTGTTACTTGTTTGCACATAATCATTTTTCTGATGATTTGTTGACTGCTTTACCCTCGGCTCTGCTTCTCCTTGCCTTTTCTCATCATCTATTAGTATGCTTGTACACATGCTTCATTGAGATATTTGGGCTTTGTGGAGATGAAGTTTCTTCAAAGGTGAGTGTGAAGTCCTCCCAAGTACTTGGTCATAATATCCTCATCCTCCAAATCCATGTTCAACAACATGGCTTGCCTCTAAAACTCTGTAGTATAGTCCTACACACTTTGACCATTGCCTTGTCTAAAATACTGCCATTTAATCATTTGGTCAGTTTTATGGCCAATATGATAGAAGTTAGCTCTAAGTAATTCCTTAAATTCTTGCCAATATTTTATAGTAGGATGCTTCTTCTTTTCACAAGTAGTTAGGTGAGTTTCCCACAAAACTAGAGCATGTCCCTCAATTTTGAGACATGCAAAGGTGATCCTTTGTGCCTCAATGACATTATGGATGCTAAAATAGACTTCTAACTGTTTCAACCATTTATCTAGTAATTTTGCATCTACTTGTCCTTCAAAGCTTTTGATTTTGACTTTAGTCTCAATTTTAAAAGGAGTGTGTTCATATTTTACCTTTTCTCTTATGTTAGAAGTCTCTTCTCCATGCTCTTCTCCATAATATTCCTCATGGTGACTCTTGCCTATACCAAACTTTTTAGCTAAGCCTCAAACCACCGAGTCCATGGAGTCTTGCTTAACGGAAGTTGTCTTCTACAAATTTTAAATTTCCTCTTGCCTTCTAAACATCCTATCCATCATGGTCTCCAGCATCTTGATTCTACAGACCAAGTTCTCTTCCTCCATTTCTCCCTGAATTCTCTGTTTCCACTTATTTGTAGAAATCTCTAGATCGCAAGGTAAAGCTTCTTCACATTTAGATCTTGTCACTGTCATACAAATTCAAGAATGAAATACCACAGTCCTAGATAATTGTTAGCTTTGATAACAAAATGATCTATAAACTCTTCACTCTAGAATGATTCACAAATCATAAATTAACCATTGTTGTTTACTTTCTATTAGAAAATAACAAAGATAGCTAGTGAATGAATTACTATTGTGCTTAGAATAAACAATTGTAGTAAAAGGAAAGAATATAAGCTCATAACACCAACAATTTTATCCTGGAAAACCTCCAATGGAGGAAAAACTAGTCGGGAAGGGAAATTGCTCTTTCTTCCCACTTTTATTGGCCAATTCAAATCAACAGGTACAAAATTTACAATAAGTAAGAAAGGGAAGTAGATAATATCTCAACACTTCCTTCCAGTTACTTGTTTATTCTATCTAACACTCCTTTCTTCTAAACTTATAAAATCATGTATTTATAGCATTTCTCATGTCTCCCGTGCACTAGAGAATGGGAAAGGTCATGAAGGAGAAGAGAAATGAACATCTCTTCAAATCCAGAGGCTACTGGTTTTGAATTTTGTTTGCTATCCATAATGGTTAGGATTGCCACCCTGTGCAAATTGGTGCTTCTAGGACCACCGCCTTGTCTGGGTGGTGGTTCTATAACTGCTGCCCTATGTATGGAGGCAGTCATGTTACTTAAAAGATAGAACATCCATTTTTTGTTTTTATTCTCTGTGCTGACTATTTTCTGATGAAGTAGAGTTATTTCAGATCCTTATGAATCATATGCCAAGATCAAGAGCATCCTCTACCCACTGATAATGATGGTAGGGCCACCATATTATGTCACACAACTGCATATCATAAAAAATATGTGATAGTGGTATGTATCACCCTATTGCCCACATAGATCATCACCAATGGAGGCCCATCCCATAACTAATGGCTCCTCAGTATCCCACACTCAAAGAGTACCTATTGGGTGAGCAATGGAATTATGATGTCATTCTCAAATATATAATCATGAATTGGGCCCCACAGTCTTAATACCGTGATAAGTGATGAGGTGTAATTCACAATACAAATGTGCCAAAATGTATTGGCGCCAACAATAGTGCTCATCATGAAATATCCCATGTATCAGGCTAATCAATCTAAGAGGAAATGTGGATCTTGTCTTATTAGTGAGTAAAAAACCACTCGAAAGAGCCATAATGTAAACTCCCATACATTGGAAACCAAGATCGGCTATGCAACGACTTAGATGAAATATCATCACTCAATGAGGTATATGAATGCATCAAGAAACCTCAATCAGGTTATCCACTATATCCTCCTCTCTACTGATGTACTCAACGAGATTTCCCTATATTGGCATACAAAGAATATGCCAAACATCCTAGAGAGTCACAGTCATCTCCCCTATCGGGAGTCAAAAACACTGGCTCTTGTTGTACCATAGCTCCACCAAAGTTGTCAAGAGGCCTTGATCTAAGGAAATAGAAGGAATCCTAGCCACATTGGCTAACCCATTCACCTCCAGGATAACATCCATCATCCACCTATGTCGTGTCCGAAAGGTTTCCTCTATAGCCGTAAGCTGAGCATGACACTCTCTCATCTATAGAACGGGTAGTAGACTCTACAAACATAACACATCATGTGTCAGAACTAACATTTCTTCTATCTTCTTCTATTTTCTTTTAAGTAGCTACTCCATCATCTAATTTCATAATTTTCCTCTAAAACAACTTATAATTTTTTCTTCTAGGCACTACAACATGCCTTTTCTTTACTAACTACATACCATTTTGGGCATGTATGAGCCTATTTTCTTGTGTACGCACCTAGGAAGAGTATATATTCCTACTCTTCTATATTTTATCTTCTACTTGGCGTGTACATGACCTTTTTACCGCATGCACAAGTGTTTAAGTGTGTACACTAAAGCGTATGCACATTTGACCTAGGCTTGTGTACGCTAGGGTTTTGATGCCTACGCATGTATGTACATGTGATTTCTACATGTACGGATGCATGTACACAATATTTGAATGTGTACGCTCCGCTATGACTGCCTACACAACCCTAGGTGAACGTACACATTTTTATGCCTAAATTAACCCTAATCAATTCTAATTACTGCTATTAAATGACAAATTTAATGAGAAAAGTTTAGGCACTCACAAACACTAGTTGTTCCTCCTCCCAAAAATACTCTCGAATGACATCAACTCTCCTCCATCATCTCTAGACATGCATCATCTCACTCACTCACCCCTTCCTCTTGAATAAATCATATTAAAAACTCGGCAGCACTCAGTAACAAATGAACTCATCGTGATGGTTTACCCTACCATGGGAGGGGTATATCTAACCGTTTTAACCCTTTGTGATGCCCTAGGGGCATATTTTGACCACCACAGTCATTATAACACTTCCTCTCTCCACTAAGATGATTTTTTTATAAAATAATCATTTTTAATTACTTCTCATAGTGTCAGGGCATATTCTTGTTATGTGTTACCCGTTTCTTCTCCATGAAGCAATTTTTTTTTTCGGGCGATCTCCTTTTTTATCATCTCTTCTGTTGAAATCAAAATCCCCTAAAAATTAAAAAAATTAAAATTTTACAAAAAATTACAAAAATAAAATAAAATAAAATAAGATATATATATATATATATATAACAAACCTAAAAAACTATAAAATTTTACAAAAATGGGTAAACAGCTCCAAGCGGATGAAACTTGTGTCTTGTGCATTATATTCATTCCATATCTTTCTAGTATTTTCACATGTTCATGAATCAAATGACTCTTGGATCATCAGATTTATAACCATTTACAAATCTAGCCTACTTGCTTTGTCGGTACTTTAGGGCATAAAGCGTTGCCTTATATTGTTTCATTGCGCACAAAGCTTTATCATCAGACCATATTTCCTTCATCCTTTTCCCTCACATGTATCATTTCTAGGGGATTCATTTTTAACCCTTGTCATCAATCATGAACATTTGGGGATCTTCAGCTTGATAACAAAACATTTGTGCAAAAATCTTAACCGTGCTGGTCTGAGTATGTGTGTTCGTTCTTATTTCCCTATTAAATGAGATTTTTTACTTCTCGTATTACATTGCTTCTGGTATGTTGCATTTAGTGGGTGTTTACAAAAATGGTAAAACGTTCATAGTATGGATTTTCATGTAATTCAAATTTTGTTATATGCTTATATTTTTAATAAGGACCGATGACATAGATCCTTGGCAATATGATGAATCAAAAGCTTTTTTGTAACATAATAAATGCAAGCTCATTCCTTTCTCACCATCTTACATTTTCCTTGATCATCATTCCCCTATCAACACTATTCTTCTAATTCCCTTGGGGCATGCTGCCCCTACCCATTCTTCTATCCTTTCCTCTCACCTTTTTGGATCATCAATCACCTTATTTCATCACCCCATCAACACTCAATGGGGCATATCTCAATTCTACTAATTTTTCTTCTATCCCTTCAAAACATTTCTTTTCTACTATCTTTGAAGTGGCATCACATATGCCATCCCAAAGAGGGGAACATGTAGATACCCATAATTTATCCCTAGCAATTTAAATACTTAAAATTGCATTAATTATACCCCTTCCCACAAATTGACAACATATCATCAATATTAAACATTTTCTCTTCCATCGCCTTTAATTAATTACATCATGTTAGTTAATTGACCCTTCTATCCAACAAAGATGATAATTAATGACCTTCCATTAATCAAACCCCCTTTCTACCTAAATCAATTAATTATTCTTAATTAATTAAGTTTCCTCTTCTACTTGATCAATAAGTCATCATTTATTTAATTAAATCCTTTTTATCCTCTAAATAATACTATTTATTCTTCGAAAAATCTTATCTAAGTTTACTCACCTAGTAATTAATCACTTTGGTTAATTAATAAATCCCTTCAAACCCCATGAGGCACTGAAGGACAAACTAAACTCTCTTAGGGTTGACTCAAACCTATTTCAACCGTGGTCATCCCCAACTAACTCAACCTTACTATTATCCCACATGTAAAGGGATGCAAAGATTGTTTTATCAATTGGGCTATATAAAGAGCCCTCCTCCTACCTTTCTACTTACACCTAAATGAGCATAAATCCTAAACTATAGCCATTTTATCATCTTAAAGCATTCTTCCATTATATGAGCTAGGTATCTTAATTTCTTTCATTCATCCATCTAAGTTTTAAGTCATATGGAGATATGTCAAGTGATCTTATAGCCATGGATTGACAAGACTCCATTTTTGAAACCTTGGGAATCAAACATATAATTAACCCTTTGATTACTAAGGATCTAAATAGGTTAATTTCATTGATTAACATTTAACAGAGATAGAGATTAATTTCTTATCATATTAGTTTGGATGTTTATTCATATTCTAATGCAAATATGTTGGTAGATTAGTCTTTTTTAAGCTCTAGGCATGATGGTGCATAGATTTTAGTTTATCTTTATTTTGACACTACTAGGTATTAGTTCTAATTATCTTTGCATAGCTAACTAATTCTTGCATACAAGGTCATTGAAGGCATTTAGATAGTTTTGATCCCATTTATATTTTACATCCTTTTGAAGGAGGTGATGAAAAGGATGAAAACAATCTGAAACTTGTGAGATAAAATGATAGATTAATTAAAGCTTACCTTGAAGGCTATAGAGTTGTTTCAAGTTTGATGGATGATTTGTATCATTGATGGCTTTGATCTTAGTGGGGTATACTTTAATGACCCAAATAGACATAATGAACCCTAAGAGTTTACCAGTGAGAACATGAAACACATACTTATAATGGTTAAGATGAAAGAAGTATTGAATAAAATAGATGAATATTGCATCAAGGATAGTGAGATGATGCTTAAGTTGTTTTAATTTGCCTAAAATATCATCAATGTAGTCTTCTATTCTTTTTTGGATAAGATCATGGAAGATGTATGTAATAGATCATTGATTATTTTCTTTGACATTTTTAATTCTAACGAGCATTACCCACTAATATAAAGTCCCCAAAGGAGTAATAAAAGATGTTTTATGTTGGTCATCGATGAAAATGAGGATTTAGTTATAGCAAGAAAATCCATCCATAAGGGAGATAATTTCATGGCCAATGATTAGATTAACAAGTTGATCAGTGTTTGGAAGGGGAATTCCCCTTTAGGGAAAGCGAGATTCAGGTCTCGGAAGTCAGTGCAGATGCATAAATTTCTTGAGGCCTTGGTCATAGGAAAAATATTAGAGACTCATTATTGATAGTCAATGGGTATGATAAAATTAACGAAGATTAGATGTTACAATTGTTATTTTATGAGAATATCTATGTGAGGGTGCATCCTACATAAAAAAAATCTGACATGTTTGGCATGAGGATAAGTGAGGATATTATGGAAAATGATGTTTGGGTCAATGCCTACCATATCAATATATGACCATGAGAAAGTTTGACTATGTTTGGATAGGAAGGTAGTAAAGTCATTGAATTCTTGTGAATCTAAAGATTGACCAACTTTAACTATGTGAGGCTCCTGTGGAGTTCCTATATTAACGTTGATAGTGGATTCATTGAGAAGTGTTAATGCATTAGATGGTAAGGTTTTTTAGAGGTAATGGTCCTCTGGACCTATGTACGAGAGGATGACTTGGTCATCTTGGCATTAAATAATGTCAACACTAGATGAATCCTCTTCTATCATTTCAGGACAAATGAGAGGAAGGGTTTTGGTATCATTATTAGCTTGATAAGTCAATGGTCCTAAAGTGATAGTATTGGATAAATTTTTTTGGATGCAATGGAAATGGTTTCATATGTATCAATGGGATCGTCAGATGTAGATGAGGAAGATGGTTCCGGTTATATGATGGGTGTGGACATGACACCGGCTGAAGACTTAGAGACTATTTTTTTGAAACCTGACTCATCTTTTTCATGTGCTTTATGAGAGTGATCAAGGATCAAGTCATGAATCCCTTATTCATAACATCCAAGTCTGAATCCTTTCCAGGCACAACGATGGAGATACATTTGTGCAAAGACTTGGTTATACAAAAATGGAAATTCTTATATGAATGGTTCTACATGACATTAATTCATAATATGTGGGGAAGGGAGATCGATCCCTCTATATACTAGATTATTTTGGATATGTGGTTTACCATAGGAGATCACATCTCTGATGTTAATTTTGTATATGTGATGTTTTTATGTTTCCTGTATGTCCTTGGTGTAGGAATTGAATTAAGTGTAAGTAGACAATACTCCCCTAGTGAAAGGAATTACATGAAATCATTGAACGAAGTTTCATCTAGTAATTTTGACAATGAAATGGATGAACTGGTGGAGGCTTTGATAGAGGAGCTCAAGTTTGATTGAGGAACAAGCATGTCATTCAGACAATATGTCATATGACATGCTTTGAAATGATTTTGATCTAAAGGGACCATGAAATTTTTGTTTTCATGTTCATATTTGAGAGATCGATGGAGCGTAGACCTAAGATCTAATGAATAGTTTGTATCAGCTTAATAGCATGCTCTATTGAAACTATCCTTCTACTATATATAAGAGTTTGTAGAGGGTTTCAATGTCTAATTTGACTGGTAAGATGACTATGCCTAATGTGGGGGTGATAGTGTTGTTGAAATATCATAGTATGTCTAGTTTTTGGGTGACAATGGTGTTGGGTAATTAAATTTTATTAAAGGCGTGTCAAGATATGATGATTATAATGATGTCATTTTTGATCACGAACCTCTTAACAAGGGTATCATTAATTTAGGTGGTGATAAAAAGTGGGAGGTTGCGGTCCTCTAGTTGAAAATATGGGATTTATGAGCTGTAAAAAGAGATGAAAGTGGGAATTTGGAGCATATTGGCTAGGTTTGCAAAAGGTTGTGGATCATCTGAGGGTATTGATATAGACTGGAGTGCTTCAATCATCAATTTTTGATGTTGAGGAGAAGTTTATATAAGATCATAAAGAGAATTTTTTACTAGAGTTTGATGAAGTTGTTTGATAATGATATTTTTTTACATAGGTAGTGGTTTACGTATTAGGAGTGTCAAGAATGGATACCTTATTCTTAGTGGGGTGTGTTAGATTAGATGACTTGGGAGAGAGTGAGATAGAGACTTTGGACTTGTTTTGATTGGCAGTGTTAGGTTCATGGGTATGTGCTCTAGTGGTGATACATATTACATCAATTTGATGGGGAGTGGATATCTTAGAAGAGTCCCTAATTTTGGTGGTTTTGAGTGTAGATGATGGTTTAGATGTAGTGGTTATAGATGTCTAGTGATATGTTTTTTACATTTCTAGATTCAGAGGGAGAAGGCCCTTGTAAGCAAGGTTTTTGATAGAAGCATAAAGGGATTTACAATCATCTGAATGATGTATTGTTATGTTACGGTAATCACAAAAAGGATTCAAAGTTATACTAGGAGGGCTTCCATCCTCAAGAGCTAGATGGATTTGGAGGAGGTAATGTTATGATGGATTATTGAAAAATCCTTTCAAGGACTAATGTGTTGTCCTTTCGAGGCAGAGGTCAAGGGGAGTGGAAATTATTTTGATTGTACATGTGTTTAAAGATTCATTTTTATGTAAGATCCTTATATGTCTGTTGAGGGATGATTTTTGATTGCATGATAGTAACTGATAATCTTGATGAGGGGTGTTAAACCAAAATGGAGGGTAAGGAGTTTGATATTTATGTTAAGGAATTCAGATGATCATGTGATACGATTGCCATTTTTTTAGATGAAGGGGTGTATGATCGGGTGACGGTATTTTGAAGGTTACATATATAATATTGAGTAACATGGTCATTGTAAGAGCTTTTCACATATTATAAAACATACTTCTTTTGTGCAACTTGTGAAGAGATTATTGAATGGGATGAAATATATGTAGATGAATGTGTAATATTTTCAAGGGAAAGATAAGGTGACATATTTTATTCAATAGGGGATTTTGGTATAGAAACATAGGAGTAATGGGTGTTTCATCTGTCATTTTTGTGAAAGAGCTACCAGTGGATGATTTAGATGATGAATCTATGGTGGGATCTGCAGATGATAATGATACAAATCATTGATCTTTGATGGTGTTGATAGTGTACTAGATAGTTTTTGCTTTCCAAATTTAACTTAATGAAGTGAAATAATGAAAAAAAATAACCTCAAAAGATTGTGGGGTTTACTGATACCTGTGATGATTGATGTTGATACTTAATGGATGAACGACATATAAGGATCCAAACGAGCACAAAAGTACTTCTTTCGAATGGGATAAGATACCTTTAATGCACAAAACTAAGAAAACTATAGGATTATATAGATATATGGCGGATTTCATGGAAAAATTCTAATCCTTGGAAGTTAATGGACTTCCTTACAAGTAAGTCAATCCACGTTCAAGAAATCAACCTGATAGTGATAAGATAAACTGATAAAAAATATGATATAACCAAAAATGCGAAGGAAAAGGGACTACCGTGGTCTAAGGATATATGATGGTATGATGGTGATACTTGATCCAAAAGGAGTCTAGGAATCACAAAATGGATCAAAGGAGAAAGGATGTAGATAGTTTTGCAATCACGAGGGTGAAAAAGATGATAGATTTGATTGAGATAACTCATAGAGTGCTAAATATGGCTCAAAAGAGCTTGATATGACTGGGAAGACACTTACAAAGGAAGAGTGATAATTAACATTGATATTTTCATGTCAGAAGGGAAAGCATAAGGGTCAAATAATTTAATATATAGTGATTTGTGACGATTGAGTCTAATCCACAACAATTAAGGAGAATCAACAATGATTATTGTGGAAATGTGTAGGCTTGATAATAAATGTGATAATGTCAATTAAAGCTTGTAAACGACGAGTATTCTAGATAATGATGCAAAACGGAGGGAACTTAGCTTATATCAGTTGATGAATAAAGATAAGAGGATAATATTACCTAAGAGAGGGAGGTTGTAGATGTAAGAATATTATTGAGCTCATTATTGTACATGTGAAAAGATGAAGATGAGATTATTGATGTCTTGAATGTTGTTGTGCTAGTATTTTATTCTATGAAAGGAATATGACACACTGAAATTGTAATGTAAAGTCTCCAACGGTGAGCAACATAAAGAAACCTTAAGCATGTTTTGGCTAAGTTATAAGATAACCTCAAATGGAGGCCTGTAATTTTTTTATATAGGGTTTTCGTCAACCTAGGATAATTTTTGGTGATTGGTAGGATCATCAACGATCTTGGTTTTATGGGGAAAAGGTTGAAAATGCTTCTAAAATCATTATTGTTTTTTTTTTTTGACAAAGGGTGTGTGTTGGAAAGAGGTTATGTGGGTTAGGGAGGTTGTGAAATGGTAAAGAAGTTTTTTTTAATTTTGATTTCTAAGTGGTTTTGGTTGGTTTTAAGAGGGGTAAAATAGGATTTTACAGTTGTAGAATGATATTTACTAGGAATAAATATAATGGGGGAGAAATAATACTTAGCATAAAAGATTAAAGGTGATAATATTGATGTAGTAATGTGGATTCTTAAATGAATGAGGATAAGGTAATTAGCAGTGCTAATTTTAGGTGTCTACATTTTCCACTTTTTGTTGAGTAATTTGGTTTAGGAAATCTATGAGATAAAAACAAGATGTGATAGATAGGGATGTGAAAGATATGGAATTATATGATGGGTTTCTCCCCCTCAAACTAGAGATCAATGAAATAAAAGGGAATAAATCACAAGTTTGAAAGAGGTAGATGAATGAAGTATGCAAAGATTAAATGATGAGAAAATGAGAGATGATTCCCTAGGGTGAGATATAGAGACATGACTAGTGCCACCCTAGAAACAAGTGATAGTCTGTGAACCAAAGGGTTCATGTACTATAGACATATGATTTGAAGGAAAAAAAATTGGTATCTAAGAATCCATGGAGCCAAGTGATAGGGGAACTAAAGGGCTTGTGTCCTATAGAAATATTTTTTATCGGTGCTAACGGGGGATAAAATGATGATTTCATGAGGTCAAAGGACCAAAATTTATGTTGCCACAAAGGTGGGCTTATGAGGCCGGGAAGTCAAGTGACAGGGAACTAAAGGGTTCATTTCCTATAGAAATATGACTTAATGGTGACCAAAATGATGTTAAAGGACCATAATTGATGTTGCCACAAAGGTGGGATTACAAGGCCAGTTAGTCAAGTGATATGGGAACCAATGGTTTCATTCCCTATGGACATATGAATTTATTGAGGGAAAGATGATGATTTGATGAGGTCAAGGGACCGAAATTTATGTTACCACAAATGTGGGCTTACAAGGCCAAGAAGTCAAGTGACATGAGAACCAAAGGTTTTGCATCTTATAGACATATGAGTTTCACAATAACAAGATGATGGTTTGATGAGGTAAAAGGACCCAAATTGATGTTTCCACAAAGGTGGGCTTATCACTATTGTTTTGATGTGAATTCTTTGATGTGGAAAATAATATTGAGTTGTGGCCATGATTGTGTTGATATTATGCTTGAAATATGTCTGATTTTAAGGTGTCTATATGTTGAAAATTAGTCTCAACCATGGTTAATAATAAAACACATAATTATTTTTGTATATTTTATTTGATATATGTGTGGTGGGAATAAACAAGGTGAAGGAAATTGCACTTTTTGGCCTTTACAATAAATGTTAACACATGAACAACAATGAGTATTCACATATAAGATCTTAGATATGGATGTAGGTGAAATATATACCTTCCTAAGACATGAGCATGGTTTGCACATGTAGGATGTGTGGTAGAGAAGACTCTCATGTCAATAGTTTCAAAGAGACATGTCCCAACTATACATTTGTCTTTCACACAAACTGATCGGTGTAGGAATCTTTTCTAGGATGATTTTTTATATTTTGACTTTTTAAAGGTTGATCGATGAGGGAATCCATTTTACATGGGTATCCATCCTTTAAGGGAGTGGTCTACTTAATTTAAATTTTGGTTTTTACAAGTATCCATCCTTCGAGGGATCAGTCTATGATTTTAAATAGATAGTTGTCCTTCAAGGGATCAATATATTTTTCTTTTTGATAATATGATTTTGATTTCTAATAGTTTTCCTTCAAGGGATCAATCTATGTATTTTTGATAAACTGCATCCATATATATTTTTACTTGCTTGAGCTGAGGGAAAAACCCTAATAGACCATTTTGAGGATGGGAAGAAGTGTGTGCACAAACTACATATGTGTGACCATGACATGTATTCAGTTGATAAAAAAGGAGGATGGATGTAATGATTGTAGGGTTCTTATTAAGGAGGTACTTTTCCATGTTATATATGTGATGAACAGACCCGCGGTTCTCATCTTTAAGGTTTTAAGGATAATGATAGAAAGACCCACATACCTGCAAATCATTACGATGATAAAATGAATGGTTAATGGTGGTCTAAGATCTTTGATATGAATATTATCATAAAGATCAATGTGTTAACAATAGAAAGGATGCAAGTGAAAGGAATTCAGAGGTTCCTTTTTCAGGTATACCATTAAGGGAGGCTAGACGATAATCTCCCAACCCATACTTATGAATGATGGCATATGAACCAATCATGTTATGAGAAAACCTTTCTACATTTACTCCTTTCTATAATAGTGACATTTTAATTGGATTGAGAGGATAGGGTTGATGAAGATTCACCAGGGGGAGGTATGCATGGTAATAATTTTTAAGTATCAGTAGAGAGGAGAACCCCTAACGTGATGATGTGGCTAGGGATAACATGCACTACACAGACTAATATATTTCTGCTTAGGATGATGAAATCCTTTATATTTATTGATTGAGTATATGGTAAATAAAGGAGGATACAGAACCTTTGAAAAAGGAAATGGTGAAAATATAGATGATATATGAGAGGAATATTTATGAGGAAGGGTAAAAAACAAAGTTTTTTTTCCTTTTCTTCAAGTATGATGAATTATGATTCATGTTCGGTGGATGAACCATATTTATTTTAGAGGAGGGACCGTCAAGGGAAGGTGATGAGAATAATACATATGAGAAGGATTTTCTAATATCTGATTGAGGATGACCTCTTTATCCTATAGATGTCCATGAGAAAGCTATCAATGACTTGGGTGTAGCTATTGATGAGATTTAGATAACTTCAATGGAAGTTGTTAAAGATATGTCCCATAGAGGAATGATAATACGAGATTGAGGATGTCCCCATTATTCTGCAGAAATATTTGTAGACACTGAAAAGTGTGGAGGCGTATATTATATCGATGATGGCTTAGGATGGTATTATTTCGGGAGAAGATCATTGATGAGGAAGAGTCTATGAATTATGAAATTAAGTTATTTACAAACTCTTTGTGCTATGACCTGGGATTCGATGGCAGGCACATTTTTTTATCTTGACCATACCATATAGGTTTTTAGATATGTGGATTGGGTTTTTTTAACTATGGTAATGTGATAAGAGAATATTGTATGAGCCTCTTGAGGATGTTGATGTAAATCCCTTTCAAGGGATTTGTATTAATATATTTATATTTTTATTTACAAGAAAAGTTGGTAGCACGCATCTTATTTTTGGATGTGGTTGGATGCATGGTTTTCGTATGGTGTTAGAAAATCATAGGGATGTTTTGATGTTGATAAGAAATAGGATGCGATATATGGATGGCATATGATGTGGGATTGATAAAATTTGATGATGTATGAGGTCCCAAAATAGATGAGGAGGGAAATATTATGGATGAGACAGGGTTTGAATGTGTGATATGATATCGAGATAAAGGATGGGATCCTAAAATGGATGTTGAACACAAAACTATATATGTGATATATTTGGATTGTGATGAAGGATGGGGTCCCATAATGGATGGTAAATTTGATACCCTAGGTGATGTGTTTTTTAATTTTCTAACATTTTCTTTAGACATAATAGAGGGCCTCACAAAAAACAATGAGGGGGAGGTCGTGGATGTGATGGGGTTTGAATATATAGTTTTGAATTCAAAGCAAGGTTCCAGACTATATGGTAAGTGAGGAAATGGGGATAGGATTATGTCTAATTTGGATGAGAGAGATATTGTTTGTAGACATTATTGAAGGAGGTTATATTCATGTGGGCTACAAAATTATTTGATAGGCTTATAGGATGGTTGGATGTCAATATATTTGATTATAGGTGCCCCCTTTGTAGCACTTTTTGAGGTCAAGGCTAAAGGTTACAAGGATGTAGTAGGTAACTGGATAGTATATGAGGGTGAAATATATGTGTGAGGATTATAAAAAGGAATATCTAGGTTTCTGAGTCTTCCATAGGAAGCTCAGGTGATGAAGGGGTCTCTTCGTAGGGAATATCATGCATGATAATATTGATGATGTGACTTGAAGGATGTGTAGTATCCATATGGAATGACTCTATCGAGGGTTTTTTATCAGAAAGATAAGAAATGGAAACATGTGTGGTGGTCTTATTTTGATTATGGGAAGATCTAGTGGAATCAAATGGGACATGGCTAAATTGAGGATTAAGATGGCCTTCTTTACAGGATTAAATTTATAACTTTTTGTCCATGTTGAAGGCTTCATAAAAAGTCTGAAATTTGTGGATCTAGAGGGTAGATGAAATGTGATGGGCACAAGATCAAGAAAACAACTCAGTCAATTTTAATTGAGATAGTGAGAAGTTCAATTTATTGATAATGCTTTTTCATCTAGCAATGAAGTCAATAATGAATTCGTTTAAAAATTGTTTGATAGTAGAGAGGTCAAAAAAAGTTATTTTGTGGGTAATGTTCATAGAAAAGTTCTCAAGGAATAATAAGGATATATCCATGACAGAGAATAAAGAGTGATGAGGGAGGGATTTGTACCAATCTAAGGAAATTCCTATCAATGACATAGGAAAGGTTATAAGTAGGAGATCTTGATGGTAGATGATGAGATAACATGAATGTCTAATAGCTACTATGTGATGTTGAGGGTATTCTTGGCCATGGAACATGGTAAATTCAAGTTATTCCCAATGAGGAGGATAAGGCTTATACAATACTAATGGATGGATGGGTTTATTATAGAACTGATCATAAGTGAGGACATGTTTGAGTCCCATGGTAGTGGATTCCAAATTTTCTAATCTATTTAACGTAGTTTACATGGGATTTTTTATGGGATTAGGCATGAGGGAATTACCATGTGAGTGTAGATGAGGATGAAGTTGATTTGATTGATGATGATGGATATTAGGATGTTTATGTTATAGATGGGTTTGATGTGGATGTTGATAAGGAGTAGCTTGGGATGGTACAGATTACAAATTAGGTTGTGATAAAGGGATTCAATAATATGTGTAGAGATGTTAGATAGGTTGTTGTTGTTGGATGAGAGGGGTTGATTGGGCTTGAGTAGGGATGTGTGTATGAATTTGGGATGTTTGAGGTATCAAGATAGGTATTGAGTTCAAGATGGGTTGACTGGATAAAATATGGGGGATGTTAATATTTTTATGATATTGTGATAAAGGAGGAGATGTGGCAAGGATAAATTGATGGGATACACTTTCCATGGGATAAGGGGTGAGAGTTTGGAAGTAATCTAGACATGGAGAATTTTCATAGGGTCATTGGATGAATGTTTTTTATGGTTGTACGTGTTGTTGCCAAATCATTGCACCCTCCGAATGGCCAGGATGTGAATAAGATTTTTGGTGTGATTGGGACACATGGGATCACCTCTCAAGCTGTGGGACTTGGGCTCGAGGTGAACCTCCGGAGAAGGCCGGCTTCCTCTTCCTAAACTAGGTGTTGTACTACTCCAAGTGTAACAAAAATGATTGTCTAATCCTATGCTAACATTTTCATGGGGTTTTAGGGAAAGAAATTTACAGAAATTAAAATATACTAGGGATGGTGATGCACAAGATAAAGGGTGTTTCTAGACTCAAGAAGGGTTAATTTGAAGAGGGTGTGTGCACCACAAGTCAACTTCACCTACTGCAACTTAGAGAGGGTACAGGATACCACAAACTAAGAGACATGCGTTCCCTTTGTTAAACTTTATTAGACCAAGAAATATACCAGTTTCTTAGTGAAGAAGGATGAACTCAAGAAGGGTGAACAGACACCACAACGCAACTGCATGTAATACTCAACCACTCGATAAGCATAGAACTCCAAGAACCTACAATAGAACTTAAACTTACACAGTGTACTTGCAAGTATGAGAAAGGCACAAAGAAGCATAGAAGGATGAAAGGACTGAGATTAGTCACAAAAAATAAACTTTTATTGCTTCAATAACATGCATAATACATCATACATTCAGAAGAGGCAATAGTTGCCATTGCAGTCTTGAAGAGGAGGCTTGAAAGTTCTCTCAACACACAAGAACAACTTGTAGAAGAGAGAGTACTCCTGAAAAGTATACACTTGCATGAGATATCTAACTGTCCAACTCGTCTGAACTATTGGAACCCTTTGAAATTAGCTTCCAACTTACATTTATAGAAGAATATGTGAGAAAGAAGAGGAAATGGTCATAATTACATTCCTAAATTGAAGGCCCATGATGTATTTATTACAGTTAGTTGAACCACCTGAGAACGTTCCATCATGGGTCATTAATTGCCTGATGACCTAGTCTTCTCAATTAATTAAAAGAATATTTAAATAAAATATTTAAATAATAATAATAAATATTATTATTAAAATATTTAAATAAAAATATTAATTTAATTAACATAATGTTGGGACCCCCCCAGTTGACCCGTTTGAATTGAAGAGGAGGGGGGTCCATGTGGATAGAATCTGCACAAATCCCAACTCGGTGAGTTTTGAATCCTCTAACTCGGTGTTGCAATCAATTTTGAACCCCGCACTAACTCTTTCCTTGCCTTGGTAATCAAGATATTTTGCATTGAGTCCTTTGAATGGTGAGATATCAAACTTGATTCTTATTGTTTTCCTTAGTTAACTCAAGGCCATTTATGCATTCCATGTTTAAACTTCATGAAACAACACAAAAAATGTTGAGCAATATGAATCGTTTCAGTCTGCACCATAATAAACCTTCACCTCCTGATTCAGGGAAATTTTACGAAGCCTTGAATAGCGTCACTCCAATCCATCGTACACGGCAAGGAATATTTGTTTCCTGCAGCTGTCATTCAATACTAAATAGATAACAACATAGTTGGTCAACCTTCTTGCTAGAAGCATCCAAAAGGCTTCTACTATACTACAACATTCCTGCTGCCTATGCGTGGAAGCTTGTCACCTACCCACATCAAGTTTACAATTGTATAGAGGATGAGGAGAAGGTCGTGGTAGGCATTAAAGCTGACTCAAAGTCTGAACAGTTTAGCATTCTAATTGGAATCCCAACAAGGGTGGATCTATATGAAAAGAGACACTTTCTTCGTATGATCTATGGAACCCAATCCACAGTCCATGCAAGAGTGGATGTGAAATTTGTCTTCTGCAATCTCACCAAGGATGATCAAAGAATCCTTGTGTCTCTGGAGATGAAGGTGCAGAATGAAACGATTGATTGGCCTTTCTTTCCTCGCATGCTTTGATCTTAATGCACTCACCGCTCCACTTGACATTTGACTCATTCCTCCAGCTTGGCGTCATTCCTTATTCACCAGTTTATATGGCGATTCACTCGCCATCCCTCAGTCATCAACTTCCTCCTGTGACTCACACAAAGACTCGGACCACTCCAAACTACTCATAATTCTCATGATGGACCATCTTATGATCTCCACTTGGAAATTTGATCTGTTTTCTCCCATTCATGGAAGTCTGATCATGGTTTACTAACCCAATATTTCCACATGGTGGTGCTTGTCTGAATCTCCCCTACGCCAAGTGAACAGCTTGCACTGCCATCATCAAATCTCTGACCTTGGAAATATAGTAAAATGTTTCCCATGCACGGGATTATCTTCTTGGTCTGCCATTCATAAAAACCCACTTGGAAATATAGTGAAATATTTCCCATGCATGAAATTACCTGCGGCTTGCCATGATCGTGCTCCCGATTTTTTGGCAGTAGACTCAATCTTCTCCCACGCCTGGGATTTTTTCAATGGCTTGACATCACGTCATTTCCCTTGGCAATGCTTACCTTATTTTCCACATTTGGGATTGGAGTGTGGGGTTTCATTATGATTTGGCCATATTTCATTTTGGACAAATGGCCACCGATTTCCACTTTTTCACTCAGCATGAGGAGACATCATTTTCTTGGTGCAAACATTTCAGCTGTAGCTTGTAAGGTGTGATAATTTTGATAGAAACCTTTATGCCTGATGACCTAGTGGCTCATTTAAGATGCTCATATAATTGCAAAGCAAATTATGCTTCATGAATATTCTGATATGAAACAGTTCCACCTCTATGAGATCCACTTCCATGAGTTACATCATAAAACAAGGTCTCGATAGAGAATCTTTGTGATAAATTTCATCAAGTCTCCCAGTAACACTCTCACTATCACTTAATCGATTTTCATAAAAATATCTTGAAGGAAAATCCCAAATTTGAGGATGCATTCGATGCTGAACAGATAACAACATAGTTGGACAACCTGCTTGTTGGAAGTGCTCAAAATAACTCTTACTATACTGCAACATCCCTGCTGCCTGTGCACCGAATACTCAGCTGAGGAAGGTCTGAACACCATTATAATTCATAGCTCTTTTTAAGATGTTGGTTTGACTCAATTTTATATTAGTATTCTATGGTGCTTATGCTATCTTCTTGGGTCAATAGAAGTCCTTCCATTACGTAATTATAAACCCGAGATTCAATGATGTTGAACCTCTCATATCTGCATAATCTCATATCATCTCAGTCAAACAAGATAATTCTCCCAAGTGGTTGGTCGAGTACTGTCTAAGGGATTAGACCTAGCCTCATGTTAACTTAGCTTTCCCTGACTCGGCCTTCATATCTTTTTGCATCGATCTCTACCAAGATCCTTATAGAGTTCCCTTCATTCATCAATTTTCAACGAACTATATTTTGCATTAACAAGACCATCGTCGAGCTCTTACAACTAAGAGTCTCTACTGAGATGATCTTCAAGATGACTATCAATTTGACATCAGGTTCTCTATCAACTCGACCTCAAACTCTTTACTGAGTTGAGATCAACTAGGTGCCTTTTGATGCTAGGTCATCTCTTCATATGTAATTTAGGAATTATTTTTTAATTATTGCATCTCGATAATAACTGGAGATGGGTTCCTGGGACTATTATTTCATTATGAACATGATTGGACCCCGTTGTCCAATCTTTCCATGTGTGCAAAATTGGATAACATTTTTGGCAACCTCTTGGGGATGATTTCCTACTAAGCATGATTCCAGTAGCCTTAAGTCATCCATTGGGCATGGAGTTTATGTTGGAATCCTAAAAGTAGTATGATTTTCTTTGACACATCCCGGAATCTCCTTGAGCATTGTTGATATCCTGGACCTCCCTGGAATGCTAAGCATGAAGTATACTGAATTTGTTGAATGCTTGACATCCATGGAACACTGCAAAATTTTTAATGAAGTAGATTTTGAAAATCTTATGGAAACCTTGAACCTTTCTTCTTCTTGACACCTCCCAATGATGAAACAATGTGCAGAACAACACAAAACACAACAACAAGGAAACCAAAACAACAACACACAACAATGTGCATAAGAACTTGTAGGAAAACACCTAATTTAACTATATAGGGGGTGCAACGCTTCTCAAAAACAAGATTTGAGATGTATCCCATTCACATGAATGGGTAATTTTTCTCCATTGAGCCTAGATAAATGGAATGAATTTTCCTCTTTACAACTTGTGATTATGTATGGCCCACTCCAGAGAGCATCAAATTTGGCATGCCTACCTGGTTTGGCCCTAGCTTCATCCCATTTGAGAACTAAATCTCCCTCTTGAAAATGCCTGTCAGATGCCTTCTTGTCAAAATATTTCTTAACTTGAGCTTGATGCTGCTCCAAAGTTTTCATAGCCTTGTCTCGTACTTCCTCTAACTCCATGAGTTCAGCAAACCTTACTGTCAGAGGATCACTCTCTATAACTTCAAGTTGATGAGCTAACTCCAAAGAAGGTAACTTTAATGAGAGCGGAAGTTTTGCCTCTCTTCCATATGAAAGAACAAAAGGAGAATTTCCGATGGCCCTTTTAGGTGTGATCCGATCTGCCCATAAGGTAGTCTTAAGTTGTGTATTCTAAGTCCTTTTGTTAGTCTCCATTGAGCGCTTAATAATCCTTATGAGGTTTTTTTTGCTAGACTCAGCCAATCCATTTCCTTATGGATAGTAATTGGATGAAGTTTTGAGGTATACCCCATTTTTAACAACCCATTCACTCAATTTTATACCAAGAAAAGCTAGCGCGTTGTCTGAAATAAGTGTAAACAGAACACTGAATCTCTTCATTATACCCTCCAAAAAATCTAGAACTACCTTTTCATTGCTCTCTTTTAATGGTACCGCCTCTATCCATCGTGTAAAATAGTCTGTTGTGGTAAGGACCCACTTATGTCTGTCACTGGATGGAGGATTAATCATTCTAATGAATTCCAACCCCCATTGAACAAAGGGTTGATCCACTTGAACTGGATGCAGTGGAAGCACTGCCAACTTCTGCTTACCTATGAAAAAGGCACATTCCTTACATTTCCTTACCTAGAGATGGGCATCCTTGAATAAATCTAGCCAATAGTAGCCAGTTCACATGATCTTGGTAGATTTTGTTCGTGCGGAATAATGTCCTCCAGATAGGCCATTATGAAACTCTTCTAGTATCTTACTGACCTGTTCTGGTCCTATGCACTGAAGGAAGACACCGTTCAAATCTTTTCGAAAGAGAACGCTATCTACCAAAACATATGGGATAGATTGAAGATGGAAATTTTGTCTTTGGTTTTTATCCAAGTCTACTGAATATGCTCCCGAGAAGAGGAAACTCTTCATTTTAGATAACCAGTTAGATTGATCAACATTCTCATTAGTATTTAGGAGTTTCACGTCCTCATTACCTTTTGATTCCATGTTTGCAGCAAGTTGCTGACATAAACCCTTACCTCTGACAAGTTTAGTGACTTTAATGTTCACGTCATACTCCATTACCTTCATGATCTATCCAACACGCTTTTCGTTCATTTATTTTTTCAGCAAAAACTCCTTGACACCTGGATGAGACACCATCATATGAATCTTGTTTTTGGACAACATGTGCTTGAATTTCTTCAAAGCTTGAATAACTGCAAAGACTTGCTTTTCAATGAATGATTATTTGAACTCGTAGTATTTGAGGGATTGACTAAAGAAAGCAATTGGTTGCTCCATCAAGTTGTTTTTTTGGGTGAGGATCCCTAAAATGCTCTCTTGACCTACAAAAGCATAAAGGATAAAATATTTGTCAAACCTAGGGTTCACCAGCATGGGAGCTTGAGAAATGGCTGTTTTGATGGCTTTGAATCTTTCTCATCCTTCCTTTTTCCATGAGAATGGAATGTTTTTCTTCAACATGGCTATCAGTGGTTTAGCCAATGTCGTGAATTGAGGGATGAATCTCCACATGAAATTTATGGTTCCCAGACAACTCTGGAGGCCCTTCTTGTGACTTGGGAGAGATAAGGACATAATTGAATGAATCCTGGCTAGATCAATTAATAATCCTTCCACTGAAACAACATGCCCCAACAATTTTTCCTCGTGTACTGTGAAAATACATTTCTTGGGGTTAAGTGAAACCCCAAATTCCCTACATCTTTGGAAAACTTTCCTTAGATGCGTGATGTGATCTTCTGCATGCTTAGAGTACACAGTTATATCATCAAGGTAAACCAAAATAATATCATTGATTAGTCCCTTAAATTCCATGTCCATGGCTCTTTGTAAAGTAGCCCTGGCATTGGACAATCCGTATGGCATTTTATTGTAGGCATACGTGCCCCACTTGGTAGTGAAAGCCGTTTTGAATTGGTCAGATTCTTGGACTAGGATTTGATTGTAACCTAAATATCCATCAAGAAAAGAAAATCTTTGAGCTCCTACCACGATTTGAAGGATCTTCTCCATCGATGGAAGAGGATAATGGTATTTTAACAATGCACGATTCAAATCCCTTAAATCTACGCATAACCGGATCTCTCCATTCTTATTCCTCATGGGAACCAAATTGGCTACCCATGAGGAATGCTTGATGGGAAAAATTATATAGGCCTCGATGAGCTTGGTTAGCTCCTTTCTCATTAGTGGCTCAATTTTGGGATTAATTGGTATTTGTTTTTGACAAACTGGCTTAGCATTAAGATCCAGTTTGATGGTATGTTGTGCTAGACCTGGATCAAAACCACATAGATATTTATAGCTCCATGAAAATATGTCATGATACTCTTGACAAAGTTTGATGAAATATTATTTCTCTTCAGAATTACACACTTTTCTGATCTTAAGAAATTTTTCATTTGATACTTCAACTTCCTCAAAATATTCTTCTCTGACCACCATGTCAGGGCTTTGTCTTGTGGCTTGGTCATCTGAATTAAAAATGGATTCTGGTAACTTGTTACTTTTCAATTGGATAATTTTCTCACCATATGACTCCTGCAACTTATCTTGATTCTTTGTAGCAAACTCCATCTCTTCTTGTAGGAAGAGGACAATTTGTTTGTTACTATCAAACACTTGCCAACTACTCACATTATCAGGGACTACTGGTCAAACCACCATTTTAACAAATTGCTGCCCTTCTTTCATGATATCAACTAGTATGTTGTATTGTGAACCAATTGTAGCAAGCCTATCTGCATCTTGATTTTGATTTCTAGGGATTATATGGATTCCAAAAGCTTCGAAATCTTCAATCAGGTCCCAGACTCGGTTCTTGTATGATCTTAAAATATCATTTTTGGATGCACTATGTGCCGAAAATTGATGAACAACTAACTCACTATCTCTAAAAATAGTCAGGGCCTTGATTCCCTTCCTTTGGGCTAGCTGAATTCATTGCACAAGAGCCTCGTATTCAACAACATTGTTAGTGCAACTGAGCTACAACTAGAAATATGAGCAGTACTTATCTCCCTCTGGAGAAATTAACATAACACTAGCACCGGATCCATTCTTACTTCTTGAGCCATTGAAGAATAATTGCCACAATCCTTTAGAATCACTTGGTGTTTTGACAAGTTGTGGTATGATCGTATCTTCTTCATGGATACAGTAAGTACCTAATCCTGTTTCTTCCAAGACCAGCAAACCAGCTTCTTCTTCTGCCAATACATCAGGGTAGGGATCACACTGATGATCTCTACTTACTTCATCCAGCAAAGTATTAGGGACTTCTTCAATAAGGGTGGTTGGTTCATGATCAACATCTTCCTCTTCGGGATCACCGATGGTGTAATTTCCATTTGTGGGACTAGTAGTATAGGGTTATACATGATTATGGTAGATTAGTTCTACCCTTATAGTTACTTTGGTTCCGTATCGAGTCCTGAGAATCATATGCTACCAATCGGCTGATAGGCAACAACCCATCTTGGCAGTGAAATCCCATGATAGGCAGATGGCAAAGAGTGGAGGGAGATCAATGACTGATATATCTTGGGTGAATGACAAGCTTGGGCATACGTGGATGGTAAGTTGAATTCTTTGATAACCCAATAGTCTTAATATTTGTGCCATCTAGCTGAACAACCCCTCTTGCAACTAGCACATATTGTATGCCTAGTACATCTGTGATTTGTTTAGGCATGATAGAGCTACTGGCACCAGAATCAATCATGTAATTATGTACCAGATGGTCGCCAATGATTAGGGAAATGTAGAATGGCGGTGGTTTGTTTTCCATAGGAATGATTTTCCCTTCCAGTTGATACAAACTTGTAGCAGTTTTCACTCCATGGCTTGGTGATCCGTTGGTCATAGCAAAATTATTCAGAGCTTCTTGCAATAGGTTTCATTGAGAAGGAATCGAGAGCGAGTCCCACATGGTAATGCTCAAATTGGTTTTCTTCATTTGTTCTACTATGCTGAAGGGAATTGCTCCAACTTTGATGACACTTTTTTGGGCATTGGGGTCCTCCTTTGGAAAATGTTTGTTGGGTACTGTGATGCCTAGAGAACCATCTTTCCCTATGGCATGGCTAGCCAGTGTTTCTAGTGATTTCTTTCCCACATTTTTTATCAATTTTCATTTGTAACCTAGGTTGAGAAGTGGATGCTAGATCAGCTTTGAGAGGTTGAGGCTCCATTTCTCTCCTTTTTGGAATGAGTGTTTGCTGCACTGATGAAGAATCTATATTCAAGTCCACAAAATCTTCTGCTGCCAGTTTAGCAAATCGGTATCTTCAGGTTGCCTGCGGTGGAATCTACTACTTCTTGCATAGATGAATTTTTTTGTTACTCTCAGGGTAGATACACTTTGAACCATAAGGGCCTGGCTAGAACCCCATTGGGACAAGATTTTGATTATGAGGCTGAGAGCAAGGATAAACACCATTCGTAGTCTTGAACTAGATTATTGGAATAGGTACTATAGCTTTAGATGAGCTAGCTACAAGATGGTTCCGAAGTTCAAGTGACTGACGTTTCTAAATTTTCCTTGTAGTTTTATGTTGAGGCTGATTGTTCCCTTGAAAAGGAGAACGGTTAGCTTGATACTACTGATTTTGTGGCTGATTACGGACGATTGTATTGAAACTATTGCCTTTTTGGAGTGCAACAAGCTCCATTTCCAAATTTTAACGAAGTAGTGACTTGAATTGAAAAATAGGTCATTTGACAGAGGGAGGAAGATTGATATGGTTGCCTTGGAGTCTAGTTGGAATAAGAGCAATGATAGGCTGATGATTCGTAGATCTAGAGAAAAGGGCAATTGGTGGTCATGGAGCTATCTTGTTTCTAGCCTGAATCAAAGAATTTCTGTTGGCCACTTAGGAAAACTTGTAAGCAGTTTTCCCCCATGGTTGGTGGACTCCGTTGGTCATGAGCAAAATTAATACAGAGCTTCTTGCAATAGTTTTCATTGAGAAGGAATAGAGAGCGAGTCCCAAATGGTAATTGCTCAAATTGTTTTCTCATTTGTTCTACTATGCTAGGGAATCGCTACCACTGTTGATGAACCCTTTGTTTTGGGCTTGGGGTTTCCTCCTAAATGGAAAAGTTGTTGGGTACTGTGATGCCTAGAGAACCATCTTTCCCTATGGCATGGCTAGCCAGTGTTTCTAGTGATTTCTTTCCCACATTTTTTATCAATTTTCATTTGTAACCTAGGTTGAGAAGTGGATGCTAGATCAGCTTTGAGAGGTTGAGGCTCCATTTCTCTCTTTTTGGAATGAGTGTTTGCTGCCACTGATGAAGAATCTATATTCAATCCACAAAAATCTTCTGCTTGCCAGTTTAGCAAATCGGATTCTTCAGGTGCCTGCGGTGGATCTACTACTTCTTGCATAGATGAATTTTTTGTTAACTCTCAAGGGGTAGATACACTTTGAACCATAAGGGCCTGGCTAAGAACCCCATTGGGACAAAGATTTTGATTATGAGGCTGAGAGCAAGGATAACACCATTCGTAGTCTTGAACTAGATTATTTGGAATAGGTACTATAGCTTTAGATGAGCTAGCTACAAGATGGTTCCGAAAGTTCAAGTGACTGACGTTTCTAAATTTTCCTTGTAGTTTTATGTTGAGGCTGATTGTTCCCTTGAAAAGGAGAACGGTTAGCTTGATACTACTGATTTTGTGGCTGATACGGACGATTGTATTGAAACTATTGCCTTTTGAGTGCAACAAGCTCATTTCCAAAATTTTACAGTAGTGACTTGAATTGAAATAGGTCATTTGAAGAGGCAGAGGAAGATTGATATGGTTGCTTGGAGTCTATTGGAATAAGAGCAATGATAGGCTGATGATTCGTAAGATCTAGAGAAAAGGGCATTGGTGGTCATGGAGCTATCTTTCTAGCCTGAATCAAAGAATTCTTTGCACTTATGGAAAATTTGTAAGCATTAAGAAGTGTAGTCCCTCCCATGGACTGGATCATAACTACTACATCGCTATTCAAGGCTCGCAAATAATACAAGAATACATTATGTGTAGAAGGATTTACGAGCGCCAGAATCCTATTCCAAGTCCTATGGAATCGGAAGTTGAAATCACTCATGTATTCTTGGGAAGCTCTCTTTACGGTAGTAAGTTGTTCCAAAAGTGATAGGTGATCACTTTTGTCTTCGAATTGTTTACATAGCTTTTCTCCCAACTTGTCCCAAGTGGTTATAGTGCCAACACCTAACCCGCGAAACCATTGAAGTGCTTTTACCTTGAAAGAGGTAACAAGAAGTCTAACTACAATGTTGTCTTTGGTGATATTATGTGCTACGTAGATGCTGGCTACATCAAAGATATGCTCCACTGGAGTAACATGAGTTTCCCCCATGTAGAAGGGTAAACTTTTGAGTGCCGCAATAGGTATTGGGTCACATTGAGCCAACATAAGAGGACTGCTTACATTGAAAGGGGGAACAACTTGGTTCCTCACCATAGCAATTAAAGGTTGATTGTTCCTGGGTGGAGGAAACCTTCCATAAGGAGGATTCGAATGACCCCTATAAGGTAAATCTGCAACTGGGGATGTGGAAATTCCTCTTCATCTTCTCTTTGGAGGAGACAAGGAAAGTTTGGTATGCTGATAATTTCCTTTATTTGAAGAAGCTCTTGTCTGAATTCTTCACATAAGTTACCACACTGAGTTTTGGAATCCATAGATATAGAGTCGCCAGGTACTTTGACTTGTGTAAGTGAGACGAGAAGTACCAACTTTGTCCCACCGGGCATGCCAAAAACTATTGTCCCCAAATCACTGCACGCTTTGAATGGCTAGGATGTGAATATGACATTTGGTGTGATTGGGACACATGGGATCACCTCTCAAGTTGTGGGACTTGGGCTTGAGGTGAACCTCCAGAGAAGGCCGACTTCCTCTTCCTAAACTAGGTATTGTACTACTCCTAGTGTAATAAAAATGACTATCTAATCCTATGCTAACATTTTCATGGGGTTTTAGGGAAAGAGATTTACATAAATGAAACTAAACTAGGGATGGTGATGCACTAGATAAAGGGTGTTTCCAGACTCAGGAAGGGTTAATTTGAAGATGGTGTGTGTACCACAGGTCAACTTCACCTATTGCAACTTAGAGAGGGTATAGGATACCACAAACTAAGAGACACACGTTCCCTTTGTTAAACTTTATCAGACCGTGAAATATACAAGTTTCCTAGTGAAGAAGGATGAACTCAAGAAGGGTGAACATACACCACAACTCAACTACATGCAATACTCCACCACTCGATAAGAATAGAACTCCAAGAACTTGTAATAGAACTTAAACTTGCACAGTGTACTTGTAAGTATGAGAAAGGCACAAAGAAGCACAGAAGGATGAAAGGACCGAGATTAGACACAAAAAAAAACACTTTTATTCCTTCAATAACATGCACAATGCATCATACATTCAGAAGAGGCAATAGTTGCCATTACAGTCTTGAAGAGGAGGCTTGAAAGTTCTCTCAACACACAAGAACAACTTGCAGAAGAGAGAGGACTCCTGAAAAGTATACACTCGCCAAAGATATCTAACTTTCCAACTTGTCTGAACTGTTGGCACACTTTGAAATGAGCTTCCAACTTACATTTATAGAAGAATATGTGAGAAAGAAGAGGAAATGGTCATAATTACATTCCTAAATTGAAGGCCCATGATGTATTTATTATAGGTAGTTCAACCACGTGAGAAGGTTCCATCATGGGTCATTAATTGCCTGATGACCTAGTCTTCTCAATTAATTAAAAGAATATTTAAATAAAATATTTAAATAATAATAAAAAATATTATTATTAAAAAATTTAAATAAAAATATTAATTTAATTAACATAATGTTGGGACCCCCCCCATTGACCCGTTTGACTTGAAGAGGATGGGGGTCCATGTGGATAGAATCTGCACAAATCCCAATTCGGTGAGTTTCGAATCCTCTAACTCGGTGTTGCAATCAATTTTGAACCCCACACTAACTCTTTCCTTGCCTTGGAAATCAAGCTCTTTTACATTGAGTCCTTTGAATGGTGAGCTATCAAACTCGATTCTTATTGTTTTCCTTGGTCAACGCGAGGCCATTTATGCATTCCATGTTTAAACTTTATGAAAGCAACACAAAAAATGTGAACAATATGATCATTTCAGTTGACACCGTAATAAACCTTCATCTCCTGATTCAGCGGGGAGGAAATTTTTATGAAGCTTGAATAGCATGACTCAATCCATAGTACACGGCAGTGAATATTTGTTTTTCCTGTAGCTATATTTGATTGACTGAATAGATAACAAACATAGTTGGTCAGCTGCTTGCTAGAAGCATTCAAAAGGCTTTTCTACTATAGTGCAACCTGCTGCCTACCTATGCGTGGGAGCTTGTCACCTGCCCACATCAAGTTTAGAATTATACAGACAACATGCCTGCTACCTGTGAATGGGATCTTGTCACCTGCCCACATCAAGTTCAGAATTATACAGAGGATAAGGAGAAGGTCATGGCAGCCATTAAAGCTGACTCAAATTCTGAACAGGTCAGTATTCTAATTGGAATCCTAACAAGGGTGGATCTATATGAAAAGAAAAATTTTCTTCGTATGATCTATGTAACCCAATCCACAGTCCATGCAAGAGTGGATGTGAAATTTGTGTCCTGAAATATCACCAAGGATGATCGAAGAATCCTTGTGTCTCTGGAGATGAAGGCGCAGAATGAAATGATTGATTGGCCTTTCTTTCCTCGCATCCTTTGATCTTCATGCACTCATCGCTCCACTCAGCATTTGACTTGTTCCTTCAACCTGGCTTCATTCCTTATTCACCAGTTTATATGGTGATTCACTTGCCATCCCTCAGTCATCAAATTCCTCCTAGTGACTCACACAAATACTCAGACCACTCCAAATTGTGTAGAATTCTCATGATGGATTTCCATCTTATGATCTCCACTGGAAATTTGATCTGATTTCTCCCATTCACAGAAGTCTGATCATGGTTTACCAACCCAATATTTCCACTTAACGGTGCTTTCCTGAATCTCCCCTACGCGGAGTGAATAGCTTGGACTACCATCATCAAATCTCTGACCTTGGAAATATAATAAAATGTTTCTCATGTGTGGGATTACCTACTCGGTCTGCCATTCATAAAAACCCACTTGGAAATATAGTGAAATGTTTCCCATGTGTGGAATTACCTGCGGCTTGCCATGATCATGCTCCTGATTTTTTGGCAGTAGACTCAGACTTCTCCCACACCCGGGATTTTTTCAATGGCTTGACATCACGTCATTTCCCTTGGCAATGCTCACCTTATTTTCCATGTCCGGGATTGGAGTGTTGGGTTTTGTTATCATTTGGCCATATTTCATTTTTGACAGATGGCCAATGATTTCAACTTTTCCACTCAACATGAGGAGACATCATTTTCTCAGTGCAAACATTTCAGCTGTAGCTTGTAAGGTGTGATAATTTTGACAGAAACCTTTATGCTTGATGACCTAGTGGCTCATTTAAGATGCTCATATAATTGCAAAACAAATTATGCTTCATGAATATTCTGATATGAAACAGTTCCACCTCTATGAGATCCACTTCCATGAGTTACATCGTAAAACAAGTAAGGTCTCGATAGAGAATATTTGTGATAAATTTCATCAAGTCTCCCAGTAACACTCTCACTGTCACTTAATCGATTTTCATAAATATATCTTGAAGGAAAATCTGAAATTTGAGGATGCATTCGATGCTGAATAGATAACAACATAGTTGGACAACCTGCTTGTTGGAAGTCCTCAAAAGAACTCTTACTATACTGCAACATGCCTGCTGCCTGTGCACCGAATACTCAGCCGAGGAAGGTCTGAAAACCATTATAATTCACAACTCTTTTTAAGATGTCGGTTTGACTCAATTTTATATTGGTATTCTATGGTGCTTATGCTATCTTCTTGGGTCAATAGAAGTCCTTCCATTACGTAATTATAAACCCAAGATTCAATGATGTTGAACCTCCCATATCTACATAATCTCATATCATCTGAGTCAAACAAGATAATTCTCCCAAGTAGTTGGTCAAGTATTGTCTAATGGATTAGACCTCTCCTCATGTTAACTTAGCTTTCCCTGACTCGGCCTTCATATCTTTTTGCATCGATCTCTACTGAGATCCTTATAGAGTTCCCTTCATTTGTCAATTTTCAATGAGCTATATTTTACATTAACAAGACCATTGTCGATCTCTTACAACTGAGAGTCTCTACCGAGATGATCTCCGAGATGACTATCAATTTGACACCGAGTTCTCTATCAACTCAACCCCGAACTCTTTACTGAGTTGAGATCAACTGGGTGCCTTTCGATGCTAGGTGATCTCTTCATATGTAATTTAGGAATTATTTTTGAATTATTGCATCTCGATAATAACCGGAGATGGGTTCCTGGGACTATTATTTCATTTTGAACGTGATAGGACCCCGTTTTCCAATCCTTCCAATTTTATGTGTCATTCAATTTTTTTCTAAATTTTTGAATGTAATTGCATGCTTCATCATATTGTACTAGTTTTCAGGTTGCCATAGTCAACTAAAAATATTGTAACTACTCAACAACTAGCAAAAAATTGTAATACAAAATAGTAAAAATTGGTTCTGTAACACTCACGAGATCCTAGATCTCATTCACAGTGTTCAGTATTTATGGTGCCTCTGGGAAGTTCTTACGGGTAAATTCGTCACGAGTAATACTACACTTAACACCTAATATAGTTGCAACAATGTTGTCTAGGCATTGACCCTTTAAATTGACAGGGAGTAATAAGGTCACAATGCACACACTATGAGCCATCCCATCCATCTGTGAAAGATTACATGACATAAATCTGGACTGAGAAATTATCCAAGTATATAGCCAAGTTACATGTGCGTATGGGGATATTTATTTGATCCGGTGTCAATAATTGCATAGACCCCTTTCAATACTGTCTTGGTACTACATATTGAATTCTTTCACGTACCTTAACACCTCTTTCATGTACCTCTGGGTATATAGAAATGGAAAGCTTCTTCCACTTGTCACCAGGTATATCGAAAGGGTGCATATATAGAAAGCTTCGGTATATCGGACTGACAGTATATAGATTGGGAGACCTTATACTTGGAGTGATAAGAGCCAAACCTTATCAGTGTTTTATGAAAAATGGGTAGTAATGTCCACAAAAAAATTTCTTACAAATTCAAAAATACTCAGAGGAATCAACTATGTTACATGAAAGACAAAAATCAAGACACATCTTGAGTTTGAAGAGATCTAACATGTTGTGATTGGTACTATGATCAGATCAACTATTGATACAACACACCATCGGTAGTTTGATAGAGTAGATTAGAAATCCAAACTCATCATCTTGTTTAGAGTATCCAACGATGTGCAACCCCACATTTTTTATGCCACAATAGCCAAAGAAGTGTGGGATAAGTTGAGCACAGTGTATGAGGCCAAAAACAATAATGTCATTCTAAATTTGCAGAGTCAGTTACACACATTAAAGTTCGAGAAGAATGAGAAAATAGAAGCTTTCTTAAGAAGAGTTGTAGAATTAAGGGCTTCACTTCTAGCCCTAGGAGAAGTGGTCACAGATGATGATATCATTCCCATTGTTCTGAGAGCAATCCTTCTTCATATTGTATTTTTGTAACAACACTAAACTTGTTAGATACGATAGTTAGTTTTGACAAATTGGTAAACCTACTGAAACAAGAGGAAGCAATGCACAATAAGAATGATGAAGAAGAGTAGGAACTTTATTCACATCAAAAATGGAAAGGAAAAGGTAAAGGAAAACCTAATTCCTATCAAAAGTCCCAAAATCAAAATCAATATCAAGGGGATAATCAACAAAAGAAGAAATGTCTAATTTGTAAAAGAGGACATGACTTAAAAGATTGTTGGTATAATACTTATAAGAAAGGTTCATCAAGAAACTCTGGACCTCCACAAAAAAATCTTACAAGGCAAATTATAACCACAAACATAGGAAGAAAAAGGGGAACTTGAAAAGAAGGCCCCATCAATAAGGAAATATTGCTGAGCAAGAAGAATATTCAGATAATGAAGACTTCTTGTACACTGCTCGATCAAGTGAACCATCCACGTCATCTAGTGATGTTTTGTATGTTGATTTGGGAGCCACTCGACACATGAATTTCCATAGATACTATTTTACTTTAATGAGGGACACGCCATAAAAAAATCATGTTTCGTTGGGAGATGATTCTTCATATACAGTTCAGGGGATTGGGAACATCTCTCTACCCCTTGGTTCAGGAAACTGTAGACTATCTGATGTCTTATATGTCCCTAGGTTGACAAAGAATCTACTTTCAATCAGTCAACTCCTAGATCATAACTTGATAATTGAATTTGATAGTCATTTCGAAAAGAAAATGTGTTTGATTTGAGATAAATGACGAGGCTCAAAAGTAGTTATAAAATCCTCTAATGTGGGATGCATGTTCCAACTTGATTTTTTTCATAGATATGATCAAGAACTTATGGGTAAGAACTCTACCTCTACTCAATTATGGCATCAGATACTTGGTCATGTAAGTTTCAAGTATCTTGAGACACTTCATTGGTGCAATATGGTACATGGGCTGCCATATTTTTTAGAAGGATATAGACAAGTTTCCTCACTACCGAGTAGGAAAACAACACAGAGCGTCATTCCAGAAGAGTACATAGTGAGCTCAGGGTAAATTTGATCTGGTTCATACCAATCTTTGTATTCTGATGCAACCAGTCATTCTGGATTTCAGTACTTCATGCTATATGTTGACGATTCTTCAAGGAAAATGTGATTTTTTTGTATTTTCAAGAAAAGTGAATCTTTTAAAACCTTCCAGAGGTTCAAAGTATCCGTTGAGAATGAAATTGGTCATCACATCAGAAATCTCTACCTAGATGAAGGGGGGGAATTCACTAGTAATGAGTTTAAATACTACCTACAAACTCACGTGATTCATTGACAAATGCCTCCTCCACACACACCATAATAGAATGGTAGTGTGGAGAGAATAAATCATGCTATCATGGAAATGGTGTGATGCATGATCAATGATTCTAGACTTGAAAATACATTCTAGGAAGAAGCAACAAAAACAACAGTGTATTTGTTGAACAAAGTGCCCACAGTTGCTCTTGAAGGAGTAACACCACAAGAAGCATGGTAAAAATGGAAACAATATATTAAAAACCTTATATTATTTGGGTTCCAAGCAAGGATGCACATACCCAATGTAATTCCTTCTTCAACTACCACTTGAGACCAAGGAACAAATTAGGAGAATTATGGAATAATTTTTTTTTGTATAGGAAGAGTCTACAACCAAGTTGCAAGACACTAGCTTGAAACTAAATAGGTTCCAGAACAAATTCTGACTAACCAAACATAAGATTTCCATTTTTATCTTATAACAAGTTTACAAGGTTCCGATTTGGAGGTTATAAGTTTTACTAAGTTTCAGGGAGAAATTTATCACTAGGCCTACTCTCTATCAAGCCCTGAACTTCAACTAGATTTTTCACATATTTAGAGTTATCAAAACTTTCCTAAACTATTCTCATTGGATAGGAAATTTCCTCACCTTTCCAACCATATAAAGAAGTCCTCCTAACTCCTTGTAAAACTCAAGTTATGGATGGGCGGAGTTTTAGGGGAAAATTTTCCCTTGGAGGTCCGCGGGGTTAGGGAGAAAATTGGGAAAAATTTCCCAAATGCCACGTGTCATCACGTGATTGGTACGGATGAGCGGGTCGCGGGGAAAATTTTGAAATTTTTCCCAATACCAAGGTCTCAATTTTCCAAAGGAAAAATTTCCTCCATGCCTCTGCACTTGCTCAAATGGCCACATGGCACTTTGTGATTAGCCACGGGCCAGTGGAGGAAATTTGGATTTTTCACCCATATGTTAAAGGTTAAAAGAATTGCATGGACCCGTGCACCCATGGGGAAATGTGTCAACATCCTATTGGCTGCGGGGATGTAGGTTGGTGGAGGAAAAAGTGAAATGTTTTCAAAAGGGAAAAAAGTTAAGTTTTCATTATTAAATCCACGGGCCCTCCCTGCCACGTGTCGACATGTTATTGGTGCGGTTCCGCGGGGTTAGGGAGAAAATTGGGAAAATTTTCCCAAAGAAATTTTTTCAAAAAGTTAAGTTTTTTATTAAGGGCCCGCCCCTCCAAGGTACCTACGTGGAAAATTCTGATAGGATGAAAGGGTGGCGGGGCCGTGGAAATTTTTAGGAAATTTTTCCAATGTTCAAAATTTAAATTTTTCTAAGGTCGAATTATTTATTTCTTTTTCTTTGTTTGGGATGGCCATTTTGAAGTAAAACTTCAAATGGCCATAACTTTTGATAGGAAGCTCCATTTTAGGAAAACGAAGACTTTCTGGAAAGCTCTCAGAGTCCACTCTGCACAAAAATCATAAATTTTGAAATTTTGTGAAGTTTCAAGGGTCAATTTTAAGAAGTTGATCTGCAGGGATTATAATTTTAAAACTGGCAATTTTTTTCTACTTGTAAGATTTGTTCAATTTGATAAAATTTGAACTCTTCTTCCACTCAACATGTCAAACAAACATGGAGGATAAACTTAGGGAAGAATTAGAATGTTTTAAGTATGTCAATTTGATCAATTTATACAATTTTACAATTTTCTGACAGTTGACGGGAAAAACGACCATGCAAGCTCCGAATTGAAATTCTTTGAGTTTTGGAGATTTATTCTTGATTGTTTTAGTGAATTTGAATTCCTCAAGTCTTCCTAAGTTTAAATTTCAAGTTTTGTAATTTATTGTTGAGTATAAAGTCAAACTGCTCTTTTAATCTAATGTACATTACCAGTTTTAACTTTAAAACAATGAGTTTACTGGTATGGTGATTTGTCTTCTGGGTGAGCATAAGATTATAACTTAATACATATCATTTCTTCATAATTTCAAACATTCAACTCTAATTAATATGCATCTCTGATTTTCAATTTTAACATGATAGTTTATAAAGAAAATAACGTTGAATTTCATTCCTTAAGCATCTTCTTTTACATTCCAAAATAGAGATTCTTATTCTTTCAAAGTCTTCAATAATTTAAAAAAGGACACAACAATAAAGCACACATATCCCCATGGTCACAATATATGGAATCCCCCATGGTGAAATCCTAACAAAACACAACATACAGTCAACCATTTCCATGGTGACCTTGTTGATTCCCACTGATTCCAATATGTTAGTCTCTCAGTCCCCCGACATTGTTTTGTTATTTTTTAACCTGCAAAATCAATTATACCCTTCATACAGTCCAATGATATAAGCAACATACAATTATTAAATCCAAATCACAACATTATCAAGAATTTAACATTTATCATTTAAATTCAACTGCAACTATATCATCATCCAGTAGATCTCTATATTATATCTATTCATAATATCAATGTCACATGTCTAAAATCAAAAGCAATAACCTGTCCATGTCAACCAGTATGTCCTCATCCACATAATAATACTGATGTCTCAATGATCATCAAGCAAAATATCTAAATCTACATCAATAATAATCCAGGATCTAACATCTAACCATCATACTAATCAAAACATAATAATGTCCATAATAGTCCCTGATACATCATACTACATCAAAACATAATAATATCCAAAATGTGACCAATAGTGTCAGGATCAGTATCTAAATAGTGTCCAAGGAAAGTGGGCACTACACCCAAGCAGAATAGAAAGAAATTAGACATGAAGTCACAAAATCTCATCTTTATTGGGTACAATGAAGAGACTCTTGGGTACAAATTGATGGATCCTAAGACTAGAAAATTCTACACTAGCAGAGATGTTGAGTTTTTTGAGAAGAAGGAATTAGAGTCTCCTCCTCCAGACTCACCAGATGTAAATTTTTCACCAGTTGTAAAAATTAAATCTGATGTTCCCTCAGATGATGAAATTGATGATGGGGATGATGGTGTTGATTAGATGGAACCATGACCCACAGTAACAATTCAGTGTATGCCCAAGTTGTGTAGTAGCACATTACGAGATGTAAAAATGGATGCTCCACCGGATACATCCACCCCTAGACCACAGAATCATAGTAAAGTAAGAGAAGATGTTAAATTTGCTTTGATGAGTAGAGTTATTGAATCTAATGAGCCCTCTATAGTCCAAAAATCCTTATAATGAAAATCTTAGAAAGATGCCATGGACTCTAAATATCAATCAGTGATGAAAAATAACACTTGGAAGCTTGTCGATCTTCCACCAGGGAAGAAACCCATTGGATGTAGATGCCTATTTAAAACAAAGTACAAAGCCGATGGGACAGTGGAAAAGTATAAAGCAAGACTTGTAGCAAAGGGGTATGTACAAAAAGAAGGCATTGACTATGAGGAGAAATTTTCTCCCATAGCTAAGATCTAAATGATCAGGATGATCTTTTCTCTAGCTACACATTTTGGTTGGAAATTCCTTCAGATGGATGTAGAATGTGCCTTCCTAAATGGATATTTACAAGAAGAAGTCTACATGAATCAACCTGAGGGATATGTAGTACCTAGTCAAAAAGCAAAGGTATGTATACTTAGGAAATCTCTGTATGGCCGAGAACAGGTGCCCCATGCATGGTACATCAAAATTGATGAGCATCTCATACAACATGGATTTTTTAGAAATCTATATGACCCCAATCTCTACCTAAAAATGTAAGGGGGGATTTTGATGGTCATTTTCTATGTCGACTATCTAGTTATCACTGGAAGTTCAGTGAGGATGATCGATGCAATTAAGAAAGATCTTAATCGATTGTTCGACATGATAGATCTTAGGTTGATGCATTATTGTCTTGGATTGGAAATATGGTAGAAAGAGAATCACATCTTTGTTTCTCAGATGAAATATACCAAGACAACACTCGAGAAATTTAGGATGATGGATTACACACTAATTGTTATACTTATGGAGGATAGATTGCAGTTATCTCGTTCAGCTTCATCTCCTATGGTAAATGCCACTCTCTATCGGTAGTTGATTGGGAGTCTCATTTACCTGACCTACACTAGACCATATATTAGCTTTGTAGTAAGCTATCTATCTAGGTTCATATAGGAACCCAAAGTTTGTCATTGGAAAGCAGCAAGGTGCATCTTGAGGTATCTCAAAGGATAAGTGGATCTTGGTCTAGAAGACAAGAAGAATGAAAAAATCTTCTTGTTAGGATATTCGGATTTAGATCATGTAGGTAACATTGATGAAAGAAAATCCACTTCAGGATTTTTGTTCTTTATGGGATCTAGACCAATATCACTAGGAAGCAAGAAAAAACACTTTGTTTCTCATTCTTTCATAGAAGTCAGGTATCGTTCTGTAGGAGAAGCTGTCTGTGAAGCGATTTGGCTATGTCACATGCTAGAAGGACTTGGAATACCATAGGAAAAACTGACCACCATGTATGTGGAAAATGAAGGTGTTCTCAAACTTGTTCGCAATCCAGTGTTTCATGAAAGAACAAATAATATTGAAGTACAAGTTCATTTCATATGCGAACATGTGTTGAAGCACAATATACAACTTCAATTTTTTCCAACAACTAAACAAAAAGCATATATTTTCACGAAGTCAATTACACATGACAAGTTTGTGTTGTTTAGAGAGTTCCTCTCCTCATCCCTTGAGGAAATGAAAAATTAAGGTGGGGAATGTTAGGTTAATTTATGCATTATATTACCTTAAATATTTAATTATTTAATAAGGTAATTAGTCTATATATTGTTATAAAACTTTATAACAATATTGTTCATATTATTGCATAGGTTATATTGTTACATAGTTTTAACAATTATTATTTGTTTGTATTTAATTATTTTTGCTTCCCGGATGTATTTTTGAAGTTGTGATTTTGGTTGTACCTATGCAACCCATTTATTTGTTTGTATTTTGCTATCTAATATGTATAAATATTGCAGCACTCCATTGTAATGGTTGATTAATTTCACATAAATAAAATATAAAAGCTTTCATCCCTGTTTGTGAAATTACACATTTTGAATTGAATGTTTCAACTCATTTCATGCCTTTAATTGGATTTAATGGAATGTATTTTTTCCAACTTTTCCTTTCTTTCCCTTTTCTCAATTCGTGCTACACATCCAACTAAATCATGAAATTTATTTCATCTTGATGGCTCACACAAGCTACTTTGGGTTTTTCCGCTTTATAAATACTCCACCCGCAGCCATGAATTTTCATGTCTTGTACGAAACTACTTGTGAGATTTCTTGTAGAAATAGTAGCAATCTTTTCTATCTTGAGAAATGGCTAATGTGGAATTTGAAGGGAATTTACAGAATTTTCCTTCTAAAGTACTTCATTCTATTTTAACACTTTCGAGTTCGAATGAAAATTTTAATAGGATGGTATCGTTAGTCAAAGAGTAGCAATATTTTGAGAGACCTATTAATCTTAGCACTATAAAAGTAGCCTTTATAACGAAGTTAGCAAAAATGAAATTCTTCTTCTTGAAATTACAAATTATGTTTTATAATTTTTTTGGGTCTGACAATGCTTAAGATACAAAAATTTAATTTTTTCTTTATTAATTCTCATATTGCACGTTTTTCCTCATTTTTCTTTACCAACAAATTGATAAAAAAATAAATTCCAGTCACCATCCCAATATCCTCTAATTCAGATTTGTTAAGGGGTGAACCATCAATTTCCAGCAGATTGGATGAACTAGAAGGAAGATTAATGGCTATTGAAAGAGCTTATGAAAATATTCTCTTCTTACTTCTGACATACCAATCAACTTCTCCCAGCCATCCACATTCATATATCTTGACCTTTTGGAATGGGTCACTTCTTGCACAATAAATACATAGTTAATTAGTATCTTAGAGAATCCACATACAACCATGGAAGAAATGTTTGATATGGGTATATGTTATGAATTGGTCAAAAATTATTCAATATGTATTCCAAGCTTAGATTCATATTGTATTTGAGTCTAGGAAAAGGGATTTGTTATATTGCATTCCTCTATTTAGTGAGGAAGTCATAATTATTGACTAATCACATGCTAACTTTACAACTCTTTTTGTAATATATATACCTATGTATGAATATAATCTTCAAAAGGCAGGGATTCCTATAGAATCCCCATTTTTAATTTTTTGTAAATACAAAAAATAAATAGCTTGCAATTTTTTTCATATACAACATTTGATTTAACTAGTTCATTAGTAGTCTTTTTGAATTTACATTCTAACATTTCATGCTTTGGAGAATACAAAATTTGGAAAGTGAAAAATTTAGAAGATACAAAAAATAATAAGAAAATGGATGAAGAAAACATAGTTTAGGGAACAAGCCTAAATTTGATTAGGCCTAATGACACCAACTTCAAGCTCAGTGACACCATATTATTTTGCTTCAGATATCCATTCTCTATATGCATCATATCTAGGGAACATCTGGGTAGTGTAATCTTCATTACTTCTAGAATGGAACATAAATATCATTATATGTTCTTTCAACATCTCATCTAACTCATGAATTTCACCCTTATTATTTTTCACCTTCTTTCACAATTGGCCATTTTTTGCCCCAAGATAACAAAAATTTGTATGGTGTCATAATAGAAAATTAGAGTAGCAGTATTGGATTCTCCATTAATGCATCAATCAAAATATTGTATCAGATTTTTTGTACCCAAATCCCCATAAGTGATCATTTCTTGTATTGATACTATTTTCCCAATCCTATTGTAATATTATCAATGCATTCTGCTATTTTGTCCTTTTTTAGGATGAGTCTTTCATTAACTTGATTTAGAGTATTTACCCTTAGCTTGATGGATCTATCATAAGTATTTTTTTCACCTTTTTCTTCAAGGGGGATAATCCATTCTTTCTCCACCAATTGATCATCTAATCAAGGTATTGCTTCAAGTTTGGGAAGGATTTCTTCCCAATAATGCAATTCATCTTTACATTTTTCTTTTTGATCCTTTGTTTCATTAAATTGTTTAGACAATTAGTTGTAGCATTTCAAATTATCCTATATGATCTTGTTTTCTTTTTCAGATAATTATTCTTTCCATCTATCCACAACACCAATTTTTTCCATTGATTTGTGAGTTACATTTAAGGATTCGGGTGTTATTGTAGCAAATATATCATATCCTTCCACAGAGGATTATATCCACTTTTATACATAATTTGACAGTACTTTAAACTTTTCCCTAAATTTCTTATTCATTTCCTTATCTTTATTAATCTTCTAAATGAGGCCTCTAAGAGCCATTTTATCCTATTACTTAATATTTTCTAAAGTTAGCTTCCCCAACTGAATATGTGTGTATTGATAGTCACTCCTTGTAACTTAAACCTTCAATTTGTTTCCTTGTTGGGTAACAACTTCCAATTTTTTTATCCTTATTTATCAACATGGGTTGTTGAAAATATCTTAGCTATTTTGGGATCCTTTGTGGGTTTGAAGAACACAATATTCTTAATTTCAATGGTCTCTTCTTGATCTACTTCATTTTATTTACTTGGGATTAGTGTTCCCAACTACTCTTTTTGGGGACATTTCCCCCTTCTGGTACTTGTGATGTAGGTTTTGTTGCACCTTAGTATACCACCATTTATGTGGAAGGATCTTGAGGTGTTTGTAAAACTATCATTTACATATGTCAGACTTTAGTTATTATCAGTTCCATTTGTTCAACATGAAGAGCACTTGTTCCTTCCTATTATGTCTTTTGTTTTTAACCTCTAGTTCCTTGGTTACCTTTACTTTTTTTTGGTTATTGGGTCTTATGACTAGATAGTGTCTCTTTCTTTCCTGTAACCACTTTCAAAATGAATATTGTCTTGGTGACCTCTTTCACTATTTCTTTAGTTGGGATTACAATATCATATGGTTTCTTCATTACTGTAAGACATGTTTCCTCCTGAAGTTGCTTTCCTTTGATAATGAATCATCTCCCTAAATGATTCACCTAAAATACCTTGATTAACTGGTTCTTTCTCAACTGTTAGCACTTCCATTTAAGCTTTCACATCTTGTATTGCTAAACTTATCTCACTATCTTTGGATTTTGGCATTTCTAGTAACTGGGTTTCCATTGAAGAAATGTTTTCTTCCATTTTTGTTACTAATCCAAGCAATATATTAGTGAACCTTGATACATGGGTTTCTTCTCTTTCATCCACATTTATTACTTCAATTAGTGTAGTCATTCCTTCCTTGATGTAGTGACAAGAACATTTTCTTGTCCTTACCTTTGTGACACTTATTGGATTACTATGAATCATTATTGCTCATGTTCTCTTGAATTTATCATGAGATGATTTTCCATAGGGATATCATTAGTCTCTTTCTCTATGGCTATATTTGCTACTAAATCTGTAGGACCTGATGTTGTAATAGAGGCTTCTGGTACTATGGATGATGTGATGGGATTACTCACTCCAATTTGTGATATGACTATTCGTTTCACAAATGTTGTAATAAGATTCTTTTGAGCATCATTTAAAGGGATTGAATCAATAACCTCATATTCTTTACACTTGTTCTTATGCTATTTAATTGTTAGGATGATCTTAGTTCCTTAGGTTTATTTATCTCTTTCTAAAGGAGGTATAACCTTGACCTTTTTATATCTTTTAAATTATTTGAGATCAATTTTTTCCTTCTCATCAACACTCTATACCATGAGTTGTGGGTCAATATCATGTATGGTTCCTATCATTATTTTTTCTATACTTATGGACCCCAAAAAAGTTACTACTAGAGTTATAGGATCTTATGTACTTCCCCCTTTGACTTTCAATGGGACCAATTGAGTAATGGGGGAATCCTTCATGGTTTTTAATAGCATTTCTTCAACTTTCTGGGTCAAGATGGACTTGGGAGTTCGTGTTTTGCAAGTGTCTGCATCCCATTCCTCTATGATCCTAGTGTTTGGCCTCTTAGATGGAAGTTGAGGGTCCTTTCCTTCCAGTAGGTTTTTTTTTTCAGCTCCTTCCCTTAAAGGAGGGATATATTCTTATAGGATTCCTATATCCTTGTATTATTTTAGTGGCTTATTATTTTTTAGAGACATATATAATCCTCTAATTTTTAACCATGTAAAATTTCTTCTCATTATATGTGTTGTCCTTATCTTTAGAATAGTTTACTATGTCTCACTCCATTTTAGTGGTGTAATCTTTTGTGAAGCTAATTTCATCTCATGCTAATATAGATTGGTTGTTTATTTGTCTTCATCTAGAACTTGTGGTACAACTACAATTTTGTAGTCAATGATTTTCCAAAGAGTTATTATAGAATAATATCTTAATCTGACCTCTTCCTCATCTCTTAAATCCATACAATAATCTTCATAGTGATCCTCATGTTTATATGAGCTCCCAAGGATTGAACTTAGATTCCATTTCATAACATATTTTGGTCAGAGATGGAACTTTTCCTTTTGTATTTTTTCCATCTGATCCTCTAAGACATTAGATTTTACAACAATTAGGTAAGTGTATCTTCCTATTTTGATAGGAAACTTGATTTTTTCTTGTACTTTCCTACTTAACTTGTGCACTTCTATTAGTTTCCTTGAGAGTTCAAAAATTTCCCACTTGTCATCTAAGTATTTGTGAAGTGTGAAAGGGCATCCTTCATTACCACTTACCCTTATGTAAGTGAAGAACCTAATTTCGATGAAGTATCATCCATACTCCTTTATTACTCTTTTTTCCTCTTCAGACATCCTATATTGTTCCAATCCTAGCCTAAAGAGGCACAGGATTGCTAAAAAAATTGCACCATTTATATTTATGTATTTCCCCTTCTAATTATCGACATTTAATTGAGGTTATACATCATATACCCTATGATTCTTGAATCTCTTCATCTTTAGGATACTAGGGAGGTTTTTGTGAGATGCAATATTGTAAATCAGATATGACATCATATAGAATTCATAGTTGAAATCAATACCTCCTCTGATTTTTACAACCATTTCAATGAGTTTTCGATGAAATGATGTGGCTATAAAAGTCACCTGACAAATTTTCTCAGTGTTATCCATAATAATTCGTATATAGCTACACATCCATTCTTGGAATCCATATGTTTTGTTCAATCCTGTAATCCTACTTAGTAAAGTAAAAATACCCTCAAATTCTACCACTAAGTGTGATCTAGCCAACTTCTTTGGGATTCTAAAAGATGATCCTATGTCTTTCATTAACTAATGGGTGTTCATAATCTTGGCATATTCATTTTTCGCATATTTGTAGAGGTTTAGTGCCTTTTGTTTATCAATTTCTACTGACATATGAACCTGGGGTAACCCTAATATAAACTATAATTCTTAAGGTGTTAAGAAGAGAACCCATTCACCACTTCCATCCCAGACATCCCTTTTCTTTGGGTCCTAATTTTCAGCACAGACCCATACTTATTGTAGGTATTGTATAGAGGTTGGGAAAGTAAAAACTATAGCAATATTATTGGCATCAATTAATTCCATGTAATAACTTCTGTAAGGGGCATGCAGTCTTTTTAAGAATTCAACTATGGTTTCATTCATTACATTAGTGTTTGTTACTTCATCCAAGTTACTTGTGATATATGAAGTAACATGGGGTCCACCCTTGATTATTATCATTTTACTTGTTGACAGACTATTTGTGGTTCTTTGTTTATGGTAACCTAGGAATTTACATAAATAACCAGGTACATGAACAAGAACAAAAATCATAGGAACCTCTTAAAACCCCTTCTATGTCAATGGGAATTAAATTAACAAGATATTTTTAAGGAAAATTACCCATTGTTGCAAATTCATTCAATATCAGTCCCTCGAGTATGCTACTTACTTTGATCTCCTTCGAACTATGATTTTTTGTACTTAATTCTTTCTTTTCCATAATCTAAATTTGTAACTCCTACAGTTTGAGAATGTATTTTGTCATTCTCAAGTTAAAATTTATAATTCTCTAACAAAATTTGAATCTTTATTACTTCACTCGAGAAAAATTAATGGAAAAATCCATAAATGCACCACATTTAGTCATTGGCATCCACATGTTTTCTCTCCTTTGAATACTAATCATCCTCTTGTCCCTTTTGAAGGAAGTTAGGGCTCATGAATCCTTTTTCATTTTTACTCGAAATGGTAAGAATTTAAAATTGTAATGCTGTCCCAAGTACCAGATACTGAGTTTATTTGATATATCAACACATGTCCCATGTCAGGCCCTAGGATTTTGACCACGATTTTCCTTTTTCCTTGAGGTGTAAAACAAAAAATTGCAATGTTCAACAAGATGCCCAAAATTGGGACATCATATCATGGTGACATGTGTCCTCTTTGGCTATAATTTTATTGCACTTTACATTTGTACATGCATTTTGTAAAAGTACAATTTTTTATAACTATCGTGACTTACCATGTCGGGGCCTGGAACTATTTTTACATTTTACATGTTTACACAAAATTGTGAACAAGCATGTTGGTTCTACCATTGGAAAGTCCTCCTAGAGAGCACCATTTCATCAGGTGGTGGGGAAACTTTAGTATATTTCATATGGGAAGAACACAGAGTGTAGATAGAAAATCTTCATTGATGGATTTACATACATTCATGATTGATTCATTTGAATTCTATACGTGTTTACATTAAACCAATAGGATCATGATTTACCCATATGTCAAGTAACAATTTACACAAGAGTTATTTCATATTTGATATTGTAATTGTAGATACCTAATATCCTCTTACGTAGTTTTACTATTGAGATCGCACTAATTACCCTCTTTCCCATCATTTATGTTATAATTAGTGATTTCCCGCTAATTAAATAACATTTCCCTACATTCAATTAATTAATGACACTTTGTTAATTAATTATCCTTAACTTCATTTTAGATGCCAATTAACGACACTTCATTTTTTATAATCCTCTTCCAATCAAATCATTATCTATTATTAGTTAACTAAGCCTATTTACCCCCATATTTAATCAATAAACCATTTTATTGGTTAAAACCCACTTCTAACCATTCAAAACCACTCCATTTCCCTCTAAATAACTTCTAATGGTTTTCTAAGCTTATCCTATCCTAATAATTAATCCTATTTGATTAATCAAAGTACCCCAAACTCCCATGAGTTACTAATCACTTGTTAATTATTTTAATCAAGCTTAATTCTTCTAAATCTACTTTATCCCACATGCACGAGTTTTCAATCTTCTCCCAAATTGGAAAGTTATATAAATGACCCTCCTACATCCTTCACACCTTACGCCTTTAAAAAAACTATACTTTTGCTATTATTGCATTCAAGATTCTGATAAGAGCCTTCTCCATTCTTTGGAATAAGTACTTCATCTTTGCATCCACTCTCTCATTGTTGAGTAGAAAGGAAGATCTAAGTATGGCCTTGTATCCATTTCTTTGTGAGATCCTTCCCTCTGTTTTGAGATCAAACCCAAAAAAATTGATTTTTGATGATCTAAAGAGGATCATGTTTAGAAGTAACCATACATTTAATAGTAGGAATGGTTAGCATTAAATTATTTATTTCATGTTTATGGAATAATTAGCTAATTAATTTAAGTTATTATCTTGATTTTCTTATTAGATTATTTTTTTTTAAGCTTCTTGGCATTAGTTAATCTACTTAGCTAATACATTTTGCATGCCCGGTGGTACATACTCCATTGTCCTTTCCATTCATTTTCAAGTTTTTTACATTAGTTTCAATTTTGGTTACTTACCCTCATGTTAACATATTTTAGATAATAAACAGTGTTTCTTGACTAGATTAGTTGATATTTCTTTATTTTATTACTCTTTATAGGAATAAAGGAGGTGAGGTGCTTCCAATTTTGAATCAAATGGAAAAAGTTTTGATATTGTTTTACTTTCCTTTTGTTAAATTCCATGTTTTTGTGTTTGGAGAGGTGTGTTGTGCTAGCAGGAAGAACCCTTATGCTACTACTAAAACTTGTGTGTTACTTCTCTCAGGCTTGCACTAGTGACTATTAGCCTTGTGCTAGTGCCATTCGGCCTGTGCTACCATTGAACTAAATTTTTCCCTTTGTGTTAGGATTTCACTACTACATTATAGGCTTGTGCTATTTCTTAACTGGTTTACACTAGTAACTCTGAGCATGTGCTAGCGGAACACTGATATGTGCTTTTATCTCAGACCTGTGCTTTTTCAACTACTCCTGTGATAATGAGAGTTGCCTTATGCTAGAGCCTTTACCCTTCCACTAATGCTAAAATCCATGTGCTACTACTATACAGGCTTGTGCTAGCACTCCGTGTTAAGATTTGGCTTGGTTTTTGAGGTTGCTAGATTATGAATTTTAATGTTTTTTTGTTGTTTGACATATTTTCTAACTCTATTTTATACGTTTTTACCTTTTTTTAGGTTTCTAACATGTTGTCAAGATTTAATGAATGTAGTCTTTCCATTATTTTCTTAAGTTAGGATAAAGTTTATGTATTCTCTTCTCTTACACCTTTGGGTGATCTTGAGAAACAAAAGAAATTTTAGTCTTAATTTTTTTTAACATTAGGTTAATTTGGAATTTAATCTTTAATTTGTTTCTTAAGGGAATGAAAAAATTATAAGCATTGTTTAAATTTTATTTGATTTAAATTTTTCTTTTACATTTATCTAGTTGAATCAAATTATTTTGTATTCTCTTCTCTTGCATCCTTGGACGATATTGAGAATCAAAAGAAACTTTGATTCACTTTCTATAGGAAAACTACTAAATATTTTATGCGCATGACCTAGCGATTGTCAAATATTTGGGATCTAAACATAACTCTAACTATAAGTTTATGTTTTAGGTTACAAATGGTGTGCTAAATGACATTGCAATTTAAAAAAAATTATTTGCAGGTTCAGTCAAGGGTTAAAACTTGTATTCTTTGAATTGGGGGAAGTATCTTGGCATAATCCATAAAAAATGTTGTGAGGATTATCCTAGGAACCCAAAATTTTTCCAAACCTTGAGAGAACTAGTGGATGAAACAAGAAGTTCTTTGATACCCACTTGACTAGTTGAAAACCCTTGTCATAAAATATTCATGTTACCTGTATGAGGCCCTGTTCATTAATTTGATTATGGGGTAATGGTCCATTATCTAGTATACTAAAAATGCATACCTCTTCTAGGAAATAATTGGCAATTTTGTTAACAAAATCCTAGGGAACCATTTAGCATTAGGGCCAACTCAAATTTATCCATCATATTGAAAAAATCTCTCACAAAGCGATAACCTTTTTGGAGTCAAAACCTTGTTATTCGGACAAAGGGAGAGTCCATTAAGGTTGAAGCTGCATGTTATTCATCAAGAAACTTGCAAGGAACCACTTTTTCATAGTTTCCACCTTGTAATAAGACAAGGGCCTAAGGAGAAAATATTCCAAAGTTACACTAGTATTTTCATCACCACTTGGTCAAATCATTTTTTTTCTTATTTCCATTTTTGGGAAAAAAGAGAGCATACATACATGTGCATATCAAAAATAATTATGTCCACCACTTTTGTATTCTACTCACATGACTAGGTTGCAATGTCAAAATTTGAGTGTTGAAAGTGTTAATGGTATGTATTCATGTTTTGATAACCATTGTCTCACATCTATATTGAGACTCATGATAGTTATAGTTAGGTGATCCTACCTTGATTTACCCTTTGCATTGTTATGTTCCTTGCATTATAGCAATATAATTTTTATACTTCCATCTTGTTTCCCCAAACTTGATATAAGTGTCTTGATTTTCTTGTTATGCTTCTCACATTGTAGGGATTCATTGATATACTTAGACCTAGTTTTTGATTCAAAAATTACACCAAGTCTTGGAAGGTGTTGTTATTACCTTGTTCGCATTGTGTCAATCCTATTTTGATACTCAAAATTTTTTCCTCTTGAAAAATTTATTAAAATTATCTAACATAGTATATTACACTGCCCACATTTGTAACCTCTATTTCCAACACTTACACTTTGTTTATATTAATCTTTTTCTATAGTGTATACTTTACATTGTTACGCTATTCACATTACCACAACCCCTTTTAGTATTTACATATTGTTTATCCAAAAATTTATTTAAATACTGAAATTTTATTGTTATCTTGTCGGTAACAAATATTTTAGATAGGTTTTTAGACACAGGGAATAAAGTCTTATCACGATTGATTCTTTGTTCAAGGTTTTGTTAGATATTATTTCCTTCAGATATTATTTCATAAAAGAAATTTGGTTGTATATTATTTATGCCTTTGGGACATTTTTTGTAGTGAATTAGGACATTCTTTAGGGAATTCTTTAGGATATTATTTGTGACATTCCTTGTGACATTTTCAGATGTCACGCTACTTGATTTTTTCCTAGGGTCATTGTAGTAATTGTGCACATTTTTCAAACCTTAGAAAAAACATTTCCTATTAAGAAACTCTTGAGACAATTTAAAACATTGGAAAAGTTTCCTTTGCATCCATTTTATTGCTAAATTTTCATTAACCATTTTGACATGTACACTTGTAACTTATTTTACAAATCTCATTGCTTTGTCAAAATTTTGTCATCAATATGTTTGTTTTTCTTAGATCCCCTTTAGAAAATCACATGAGCATCCCCATCTTTGTATAATGTCTAGTTGGTTTACATTATTCTTCCCAAAATGAGATGGAACTTCCTTCCATTTGAAGGAGTTCAATCACACTATATAGGTCTAGGAATTTGGAACCAAAGGTGCCAAAAATGACTAACTATCACATGGTTCCTCACACTTATGACAATAAGGAACATAGGTTTCAACATTCACATTAAAATACTCTCATCATAACTAAACCTCTTTTGGTTCTTCATGTGAGATAACCGGTTCGGTTATGCCTTTCCCCACCTTCATCTCATAGTCGATGGTATGATTCTGATGATTCTAATATAAATTATTTTTCTGAGTTCCCTAAGTCCCCTGATTAATCTAATCCAAAATATCATTTTGATTCCCCTTAGTCTTATAATACTCATCCAATTAAATTTCTTCTAAGGAATAAACAATTTCCTAAATGGATTTTTTCTCCTCTAGGGATTTGTTTCACCATGAATTATCCTGATAAAAAATCTAATTCCACTCTTGAGTTGCAATCCTCCCTTTCTTTACAAGACCCACTTTATGAGTCACCTCAACAACCTATTCCTCTATCAAATATATGTATGAGTCAAAGTTCCTCCAATCAATCATGCAAGTCGATCCCTATGTCACAATATACTAACTTTCTACATGATCCTATTTTCCTACCTGCACTATATCGTATTCTAGGGAAAAAATACTGACCTATTCCAAATCCACATCTTCTTCTACTCTTGAGACATATAAATCCAAATCTACTTCATCTCTTAATTCATCTTCTTCTATCAATAAAATAGATTATAAATATTCCACACGGGTTGGACCTCTTTCTTCCAATCAACCTACTACAGTTAAACAAAAATGACCCATACCAATCGATTTATTTCAGAATGAAGAAGTGATCAAATAATTCATGGGCATACATGATGACATTCCTCTAGAGGACCATGGGAAAGGATTGTATTTAGACCTCGATGTGTTTGCATATTATGGGGAAGAACTTTATTCCTTTTGTGAAATGACGGAGGAAGATCCTAATATTATCGACCTTGATCTTCCTCTTATTCTTCCATCTTCACATTCCCCATTGCATGGAGAAATGGATGGGTTTTTCATTAATCCTTCCAATATATTCTCATCACTCAACCATTCTTTACATATCACAATCTCTCATTGGGTTAACTCCTAGTAGCCTATCATCTTATTCTATATGTCGGCCACCTCCTGGTAGTTCATCTTAATCTTCTCTTGGGTTACGTCCTAGTAGCCCTTTATTTTCTATATGTGGTTCACCTCTTGGTATCCCATCATCTTCTATACTTGGACCATATCCTAGTATATCTTTATCTTATATCTATGGGACACCTCCTGGTAGCTCATATTTTTCTATACTTGGTCCGCATCCTAGTATCCCTTCATCTTCTATCTTTGGCTCACCTCCTGGTAGCCTATCGTCTTCAAATATTGGATCATATCCTATTTTTCCATCTTATCATCCTTATATCAATAATGGTGGAAACCCCTCATCATCCTTAATGTTCTTATCATCAATACTAAACATCCACTTTCTTCTCCCACTTCTCAGGATCATACAAATCACACATTAGCTTATATGAAACCCAAATAGTTTCTTCATCAAGCTAAGATAAAAAAATTTAAGATCTCCAAAGCTCCCAATAAGTCAAAGAACCATAAAGTTAACAATCATATGTGATTCAATAATGCATAACAATGTGACCATCAAGTATAGTGTAAAGTGCATAAACCTATGGATAGGGGAATCAAGCTCCCGTATACAAAATCCATGTTGAAAGATAATTCAAACTCACTTATTGAATATGATCTCACTATGGTCATCAAGATTGGAGATAATATTTCTCTTGATAAGAAAATACTCCTAGTCTCCCTCATCAAAGAAATTACAAACATCATTGTTGGATCCTATCACATAGAGTGACATTTTTGGTTCCAGCTTCCTAATCATTCATATTCATCATCTTCTCCCTTCACGGGTTTCCCTTCACAAAACCATCAAAAAAAAATTCAAAAATACAAAAGAATAAGAAAACATTAAAACATTACAAATAAAATCAAAGGTAAAAAGATCAAACATTGCAATCAGGTATTGCATACATATGGATGTTCTTTCTTCCCTTTATTTCCATTATTCTGTGAGTCACCCACCATTTTCATCCCTTTGCATATATTTTGGTTAGTGTATTCACACTCATTTTGTGACAGTCATCTCTATGGTATCTGTTTGACCTTGGTCTTTCATCACCTTGGTAAATTAAAGAACAACTGACTTATTAGAGATCCTATCATTATCTACATCGAATAAATTTTTTGCGAAGATATTTTGGGTGTATTTTTTGACACTATCTAATTTCATCATGAAAATCACTTCCATATCCTTCCATCAAGAAATCTATGGTTCTTAACCCCTTGTTAGAACAAAGCGAGATAGGTGAAATAGTTTTTAGAAAGAAAAAAATCAATCAAAACATCAACAATCAAAAGAAAAACAATATATTATGGGGTGAATATCCAATGCATACAGATAGTGCAAAGACCAAGAGACATCGAAGAAGAGGAAGAGAATATTTTTTGAGTCTGAGCTGACTAGTCTAAGCACTAACATTGAGTCCCTGATGAAGGAATGGGTCACTTTGTTCGATAACTTTGAGAAGAAAGATGAGTGATGGTTGTTGTTAGTTGGTCTTTTTTGTTATTTGTTGTATGCGCATATTTGTTGTTAGTTTAATGGATTTTATTTATGAAAATTCTTTGTTCACACTATGTATTTATTTGACTGTTATGTTATTAAATGCATTCTCTAGATAGTTGTTTATTATTGTATGGGGTAGGGTCCCCTCAACCCTTTTTTACCTAATATTAAAAAAATTCTCTTGGGGTAGTTCCAATATCTTTATCGAGGCTATGGATGCCCAACTGGCAGTAGAGAAATGTTGCAAATAGAATCAAATACATCTTCGTCAGGGATATAGATGCCAAGATGGTAGCAAAGTAATGTATGACTCTCCTTCTACCCTCCATTCACAATTCACCTTTCAAAATAAATCATTCCCACACATTGGCTTGTTTGTCATCACTTATTGTCTATCAAATATTAACTTCAAGAGGTAATTAATTTCCACATGCACACATTGTATCTCAGTGAGAGAACAATATTAGTATGTTACCAAGTGTTTTTTGGACCTTGTTAAGGATCTTACTTTAGTCATTATTTTGTCTTATGATTTGTACCTTGGGATAATCACCTTTTTCATTGCCAATATTATAGATGTATTTTCCATATCCACCCATAACATTCATTTTTCTTCTACTTTGTGTAAAACATCCATATGTGTAATAGTTTCTTTTTACCATGTTTGAGGGAAACTTTGTCTCCTTTCAATAAACAATCTTCCATTTCTATCTATCATCTATTTCTTGGCCAACTTGCACTGTGGGCACGCTTTCTCCTTCTTAGCACCTCATTGGTTTTCATTCATCATTACAATGAACCTATCCATCTTGGCATTAATCCAGAAACCCTAAAAAAATCACCAAATCATAGAAATTCCAAAAAGCATTGGTAAATTTTCAAAAATCCAAAAAACTAGCAAAAATCTTAAAAAATTGTAAAATTTAATAAATTTTCAAAAATTGGTAAAATTCATGCACAGAGTTGAAGCATTTATCAGACCCATCATCCTCAAACATAAAAAATTCTCATATATAACATATTTATTTGGTTGTCAATTGTTCTCACAAACAAATCACAATTCACCAGAATCTACCTCCATTAACAAAGTTGGTTTTCTTACTATGTTTGTACTCCCTTGCATGATGAGTTGTTTGGTACTGTTTCATAGTGCATGATTTATTTTCCATAGGACCCCTATGTCCTCCTTTTATTCAACTCGCACATATCCTTTCTTGGGGTTCCATTTTTAACCATTTTCGTTACCTTAAACATTTAGGAACTAAAGCTCGATAACAAAAGCATTGGTACAAATTTCTTGAACATTGTTTCTTTGAGTATGTGTTTTTGTTCTTGTTTTCCCTATATGGTTAGCTTGTTTAATTTCTTGTATTGTATTACTTTATTTATGTTGCATTGAGTTCATGTTTTATTAATGAACAAATGTTAGTATTATAGATTTTCATGTTATTTTACACTTTTTTTGTATGTTTGTATATAATAAAGAGTTGGTGACGTAGATCATAAGACAAATGATGAAACAAAGTTGTTCTTGAGATAAGATGAATGAAATCTATTTTTATTCTCTTTATCTTCATTCTTATTCATTATGAATTTCTTCTATCCCTAATTTTTCTTCCATATCACCTTGGTGAACATGGATTATATTTACTGCCCCCTCCCTTTCCTTATTTCTTCTATCCATTTCCTTCATCTTTTCGATCATCAATCGACCTCATTCCTCACCCCATAAACACTCAAGGGGGCATCCTTCATTATCCTAGTTTTTCTTCTATCCCTTCAAAATTTACTTATTTGTAATTGTCTACTATCTTTGAAATTTTTTCGCTTATGCCACCCCAAAGAGGGGAAAATATAGGCATGTAAAATCTCCTTACGTAGTTTTTCTACTAAGATTGCATTAAGTACCTTCTTTCCCATCATTTCTATTATAATTAGTAATTTCCTGCTAATTAACTAATGTTTCTCTGCATTCAGCCAATTAAAAATACTTTGTTAATTAACTATCCTTAACTTCATTCTGGATGCCAATTAATGACACTTCATTTGTTATAATCATCTTCCAATAGAAAAATTAACTATTATTAGTTAATTAAGCCTATTTACCCTATATTTAATCAATAAACCCTTTTATTGGTTAAAACCCCCTTCCAGCCATTCATAATCACCACATTTACCTCTAAATCACTTGTAATGAATTTCTAAGCGTATCCTAGTCTATTAATTAATCGTATTTCATTAATTAAAGTACCCCAAACTCCCATGAGTTTCTAATAACTAATTAATTCTTCTAATCAAGCTTAATTCTTCTAAATCTACTTTATCCTTTATCCCACATGCACTAGTTTACAAGATTCTCCAATATTGGAAAGCTACATAAAGGACCCTCTATATCCTACACACCTTACACCTTTACAAAATACCATACTTTTGCTAGTATTTTATATAATCTTATGATAGGAGCTTTCTCCATTCTTTGGAATAGATACTTCATCTTTGCATCCATTCTCTCATTGTTGACTAGAAAGGAAGATCTAAGTATGGCCTTGTAGCCATTTATTGGTGAGATCCTTCCCTCTCTTTAGAGATCAAACACAAAATGTTTGCTTGCTCATGATCTAAAGAGGCTCGTGTTTAGAAGTAATCATACATTTAATAGTAGGAATGGTTAACCTTAGATGATTTATTTCATATTTATGCAATAATTAGCTAATTTCTTTAAGTTATTATCTTAAAGTTATTATTAGATTATTTTTTTTTAAGCTACTTGGTGTTAGTTTCATTCCATAGCTTAGTTAGTTTAGTATGCATATAGTAATCATTACTAGGAAATTGGTTTCATGGACACTCTTATGGAATTAAAAACTTGGATATAACAAAGTAATAATAAGAAGGATAAAAAAAAATTGAGGGGAGAATTTATAAGTCAAGTTGCATGTTAAAAATGAGAACCAACATCGGCTCCATCTTAGGGATGGACACCCCTTGCGGGTGCTAAAAGAACAAGATTTTATTTTTTATAGATAGAGCAGGTGCCAAAAGAATAAGATTTTTTTTTAATAGATAGACCAGGTGACTAATCCATTGGAAACAATTCACAAGGGAAAAATTTACATGGTCTCTTGAGAAGATACATAACATAATATGGACATATCTCGAAACCTGGTCACTGTAGACCAAAACAAAAAGGGGAAATAGCTAAAAAAAACAACATAAACATTGTAAACTGTACAAAACCATACCTGATTAGTTGGCTGAATCCAAGAAGTGTTTGAGGTTCCTATCATTGATAGGAAAATCCAAAGAATTTCCTTCTAGATCCTTCAGAAACAAATTATGTTCTCTAATCCCTACATTAATGGAATATGGTCCCATCCATAGGGCATCAAAATTTCTATGTTTAAATTTTTTTTCATGTTTGTTGTCCCATAAATGGAGTATTTCTATGACACTAAAATCTCTTGGTGTGACCTTCTTGTCAAGTAACATCTTGAGTTTTTATCTTAATTTGACATTTATTTGGTGAGACTCTCTTCTCTCTTCATCCATTTCCATGATTTTGATTTATCCTTGTTTCATATGGAATCACGTCTTCTCCCTCTTTAGAATGCTTTATGAACTGATAAGTGGAAAGTTGTAAGTGCAAGGGAAAAAGGAATTGAACTCCATAGACTAATTCAAATGGGCTTTTACTGGTATACCTCTTCCTAGTAGCTCTTTCTACCCATAATGAAAACTTCAGTTCCTCACCCCACTTATTTTTATTGGTCTCTAGAGTTATTTTGAGGATATTAACTAGGTTTTTATTACTTGATTCTTCTTGGCCATTCCCTTAAGGATTATAATTTGAGGCATAAACCAAATTTATACCATACTCATGAAAAATTGTTTCCAATGGTTTAGCTCTAAAGCTCAGGCATTGTCATCAAATATCTTGGCAAACACCTCAAATGTGCAGATTATGTTATTGGAAATAAATTCCGTGACTAATTTATGAGTTGTTTTCCTTGTGGTAATGGATTCAACCCATTTGGTAAAGTAATCATTGGCTACCAATATCCACTTGTGACCAGCACTTGAAAAGTCTGATACTTCACCAATAAATTTTAATCCTCACTGTTTGAATGGGGATTCTATTAACATAGTCTACAAGGGTAAGACACTAAAAGATTTCAATATTCCAGATAAGTGTTGCTAACTCTCACATTTTCTAAATATAAAGGAAACATATTTGAACAATGAAGGCTTCCAATATCCTACCCTTCGAATCAGTCAAGATATACTTTAAGAAACCAACTTAAGTTTCCTCCTTTTATTCTTATCTAAGTGCATAGGATGATTCAAGTTTATCAAATAATAAACTATATCTTTATACCAAACTGAATTTATCACCTTTTAATGAGGGTTTGGCCCATATTCTTCAACATTTTGGATCTCTACCACCTGAACATTTCTCTTTTCCATCAACCTTGCTAAACCTTAACCTTCAACAAACTTGGTAGTTTGTATGTCCATGACATATTATTGAAGCTTATTAACCCATCTGCACCTTAAATTGGATATTTTCATATGATACAAAGTATCCTTTACAATTATGTGAGGCACATATGCTTTAATGTATGAAATTAAAATATAAGGTATGAATATTTTGGTTGCTTTTACCAAAGAAAAAGATTTATTTTCCATGACAAAATATTTTAGTATAGACCCTTGCAAATATTTTCTAAAAAATGCAATAGGATTTTCGTGGCCTTCTTCATTGTTTTGTAATAGCATAGAGGCAATGGGAAATTCAGATGAAAATGAAAACATTTGAAAATATTTTCTATAATTTGTACTAGCTAATATAGGGGCAGTCTTGAATGTTTCTGTTACTCCATCAAATGCTTGAACCACACCTTCTTATAATTTAATTACTTGATCCTTCTTCAACATACTTTTCATAGGGATGGTGATCTCAAAAAAATTGGTGAATAATATTCTCATAAATTTTATGTGTCCAAATAAATTTTGATTTCCTTTCTTGAACATAGGGATGTAGACCTTACTAATTACATCTACCCTTTTAGGGTCTATCATGACTCCTTGTGACACTATGTGTCCAAGAAACTTATCCTTTTACACTCCAAAGTCAAATTTCTAGGATTTAATGAAATCCAATACTCTCTACATCTAAGTAACATCTTTTCAAGGTGCCCCAAGTGGTCACTACTCTTCTTAGGGAAAATAATTCTATCATCTTGATATACTATAATTAAATCATTAATAAGATTAGAAAAAGCCACATCCATGGCTCTTTGAAAATTTTCTCTGGCATTCATTAATACAAAAGGAGTGCTAGCATAGACATAGGTTCCCCATGGGATAGTGAAGGAAGTTTTGAACTGTTTTGATTGTTTCAGTGCCACTTGCTTATATCCAAAGAAACCATCCAATGTAGATAACAACTCTGATCATGTTACCTTTTGTAACATATTGTCTGTATTAGGCAATGGGTAATTGTCCTTAAGATATGCTTTATTTAGATTTCTAAAATCCACAAAAATCCTTATGTCCCCAATTTTATTTCTAACTAGAACTAAGTTGGCCACTCATGAAGAATACCTAGTGGGTTGAATTATCCCACCATCTCATATCGTTGTCAATTCTTCCTGCATTTCAATTACAAGGACGGGATCGATAGGCGTTTTCTTTTGTCTAAATGGTTTGGAATTAGGCATAAATGGTATCTCATGTTGAAATAAGTCCTCCTTGTAGCCTTTTAATTCATAGTAATACCAAGCAAGGAAATCCTTGTATTTTCTCAATAACTGACCATAAGCCTCTCATACATTTTTACTTAGATTATTTTCTAACCATACATTTCTAGGATCTTGGATGTAGCATAGATTGCACTCCACAACATATCTTGGAAAATTAGAATATTTATAAACTTAATAATACCCTTGTGATTAGATATGTTTTCATTTAAATTACTTCTTTTCCTTCACATACCTCTATCATAGGCTGTAAATACATAATCTGGTTATTGAAATCACCTTGGCAATTGATAAATATGATAATGTGTGAATCATCATCATATATTTTCCAGTGTTGAATATTATCAGGGATAGAAGTTCTAAATAGTACTTCCACTTCAAATTTATAATATAGATATGAATCCTCTTTGTCATATTGTGAATCCAGAACTACCAACGTATTAGTTGCCACACTTTGGATCCTTCCATGATACTCAATAGTAAATGAATCAAAATAGTGAAGGAGATCCCATACTACATTTTTATACTACTTTAACATTTTATTTTTGTTATATATAGCTTATGTACATGCTTGATTATCAGTTCATAATCTCACTTTACAAGGAGATATTTTATCCCATGCTTCCAAGAAATCCTTGGTCCTAGAAATAATGTTTCATATTTTGCTACATTATTGGTCCACTCAAAATTTAACTTAGAATAAAAACTAAATGACACACCTTTCAAAAAAGTAAGACCCACTCCATATCCATTTCCAAATTTATAACATGATCCAACAAAATTCATAGTCCAGGGAACATTTGCATCCTTAAGATGTGCATTAGAATCCATACAATGATCTTAAGATTCTACATAACCTATTAACTTACCCAAATCTGTATCAATGAACAATATCTCATAAGAGGCATTCATGGGATCTTGAATCAAATGGAGTATCTTATCTTATCGATGTAATTTGACTAATTTACCTTCTAATGGTATAAAGACATGAAATATCCATCTAAACACTTCCTTGCACACTAGTAACCCATTTTATTGATAGAAAACATACCTCATTTAGTAGGGAAATCTACTATAACTACATTCATAGTTAAATACTTTCCAGAATAGGGAGTAAGTTGTACTACAAAACCTATAACATATCCCACAACAATAAATTGTCTTGAATCCATGGCATAACATCTCCAAAAAGAAGTTGTTATATTGATGTGTAATTCATTCATGACCTCTAAAGGCATGATATTGCATGAATCTCCTAAATAAAACATACAATTGTGAAGGATCAACACATTGACAATCAAAGTAGTAAAAGTATCTATAGCCAATTTGGATTGTACCAAAGATGTGCCTAAATATACCTCTAGGTATTCTTCCATGTTCTCTAGTTCCTCCTTTATCTCAACTTCAGCTATATTAGGAGGAAATACCATATTACTTGTATTCCTCTCCCTGACAACCACATCATCCTTCACACCCTAGTATTCAAAATCTCTTTTTCTATTTTTAGGAATTCTTAATAACTCCACAATTGGGGCTGTAATTTTTATTTGACTTAGAATTTGAATCATGTCATATGTAACATACTTTGTTAGGGATGTATTAGTGGCTAGGGTGGTTGCATTTTCTGATGGGATATTATCCCCTATTGCTTGGGCAGATGCAAAAGTACTTGGTCTTAAAGTATTGGCATGTCCTTAATTAGGCATACTTAGTTTAGGGGTATATTTGGGGATATTGGTCAAGAGAGGCATTTTTGGTTTATAAGCACGGGAAGACCATTTGACTTATCTATTCCTAACGTTATACTCCTTTTTTTGAGTAACCAAAAAATTGATTAATAGTTTTCTATCTTCTTCAGAAGGGATTCCATCATCATACTTCTTGATCATTAAAGAACTTAAATACTCAAATTCATGATTTGGAAGCTCAAATGATTGAGCCATATCTATATCGTTATTAACAATCAAAGGGTGGGAGAATACCTTATTTGTGCAAGCCCAAATTTCTTCCATAGTTTTAGCATATAATTTATCATTTGAAGTAGATCTTGGCATTGAATATTTTAGACATTCCAACATGTATATGTCATTAAAACCATCTTCATTAGTCATGTCATCATATACAACAATCTTCTCACAAGGGAAATGTGGCAATAAAAATTTGTCACATCACTCAATGATATGGTCTTCCTCTACCAATGACACCATTGGTATTAATGGATCTAGCACTGTTTTATTTTCTCAAAAATATTGTTGCTTATTACCTGAACCCATAGGTCCTTTTCCTCTATCATCATCTTTTTTATCTTCTTTGGGATGATTTAGATGATTCCTAAATATAATTTTTCCTTGGGCTGAGTGCTAAGCTTGAGGATTTTAAACCAATCATTTCTCTGCTATATTAATATTATATGAAATTTCTTTGACTTCTCTAGACAAAGTTTTAACCACTTCCTCCAAGTCCATTGGATTAATTTCATGTGGCTTCTCTGGATTAATCACTTTGATTCCCTCCCTCTTCGGAATCTTCCTAGATTATTTAATATTGTTCTCAATTTGGACAACCATAGATAAATCCTACCTCAGAGTTCTAGGATTTTTTTCCCTTATATAATAAGCTACTTTTTTTTATCAAAAGCATCTACATATTTAATTAGGCAAGAATCATCACTAGGCATTAGATTAATAGGAAATCTATTTTAATTTTTATTGAACCTAGTATTAAAGTCTTGTACACACTCGTTTGGATTTTTATTGGCATTTCCAAACTATGATAAGAGGAACCTAAGGTCAATCTTATCACCATTCTAGATCCTCAAGGTATTTTTCATTTCTAACCAAGAATCTATTGAGTTTGTAGGAAGTGAATTGTACCATTCCCTGGCATATTACTCTAATGTATGAATGAATAACTTTACATAAACACGTTCATTTTATACTTCATAGTCATCCATTATATTTTGAAAAAATATAAGATGTTGATCTCCACTTATGGAATTATTATTTGAAACTTAGGTAACGTCATCCTAATTTCATGTGGTACTTAATTTGGATAGCCTTCCATGCTATGAAAATCAAAAGGTTTATATGTGTGTTAGGTGTTTCAAAAGGATGCTTTTTTAAGAGGGGGAACATCCATATTGCGTGGTGGAGGTGTTTCAAAAGAACAGTTGAAATGGCGGGTAACTAGAGGTATCTGAGGTAAAGGATTATGATCCATAAAATGAAAATCTCTTGGGGATTCAATTTCACAAAACACTTTATTACTATGAGTCAACTAATAAGGTAGATGAATAATACCTTTATTATTTGCAAATGTTGAACATCCTTCGAATAAATTATATAAATGTTCTTAAGGAATACCTAAATCAATTATGTTAGATGTGTTAGACTAGTCATCCACCAAAGGTGGATAAAATTTAGTAGGTTGAATAACCTTTTCTTTTGTCTTTTGACCACCTACTAGTTTCTTGATATGCTTTCTTCTTGACTGTGTATTTTCCATCTCTAAGAATAATATTCTATTTGTATCAGATTTGAAGAAGTATATTTGTCTTTATAGCTTCAAGTAAAGGGTAGAGTTAATCAGTAAGGTATAAAAGATCTACACTAGTATTACCTAGTTTCTCTTTAAAAGATAAAGCCACCACAATGGACTTACACCTTAAATGTATTTATTAAGTCAAAAATTATTTTAAAGGAGTGATTCAGAAAATGATAGATAAAGCTTTACATATTTGATGAATTTTCCAAATTTTTTGGTCACAGATACCTCAGCATATTCACAGAGGTTCAAGCTTTAAGGAAAGCTTGTTTATATTTTACAAATTGTGAGTGATATTTAGCAAAATGGTCTATATTTGCTTAATGTTTGCAAAGCTTTGCAAAATTAAGTATTATGAACCTTTCTAAAATTATATTTGTCCCCAATAATTGTGCCACATGTGTGTTGGTTCTCAAATATTCACCCTGTGGGTAGATTGACAACAATTCTATTTCAGGGGAAAAAATGGGGAGAACTACTTGGAATGGTGGTATACTAGGTGATGTGTCATTTTGTATCTAGGGAGGGGTCTAACACTTTCCTTGGGTGATTGAGGGGTGCGTAAAAATGATATGGCCTTTTCCTTCTACTTTTGGTCTTTCATTAAACTAGGTTGTGTTAGGAATTAGAGAACAAATATGTGGAAACAATTCCTCAAACCACAGTATTAGGAAACTATATAGAAGAATTATACTTGCAAAAATATAACATACATAAATAATGCACAAAATAAGACAAGACAAAATTTAATGTGGTTCACCCAATGTGGGCTACGTCCACCAAGAACTTGCTCAGATTTTACTATCAACAACAGTAATACAACTCTCATAGTCTTCTCTTAGTTATGAACTCACAACAAAATTCCAAAGATGTTAAACCACATATAAACCACAATTGACACCCAATTTCTTAACCTTGATCACTCTTGATCACCTCTTTATCATTAAGACTCAAGACCTCTTGAACACTCAAGATACCATAACACCTCTATTTATAGGATTACAATCCTTTTAAGAAGTCCTAGAGCCGACCCTAGAAGTTTGAAATTCATGGCCTTTCAACTTCCCATGGCTCGAAAAAATTTCACGATGTTAACAGCCAATTAACAACATATTAACAACAAAGACACATCAATGACACAACAATGTCATAACAGACAACTTCAGAATGATCCTGAAGTCTCCAAATTTAACTGTTCAAGCTCTAACACTTTAACATTTATTGGAGAAGACCAAAAATAGGCTCCACACCCCAACAATCTCCCACTTGTAGACTATTTCCACTAATAAAAGTTCTTAACCCTTAATTATCAACCATGAAGGCCAATCAAAAGTTGAACACAACTTCAAATTCTCCCTTGTGACCACCTTTGTCATCATATCTATAGGATTCTGACTGGTATGAATATTTTCTAGCTTCAACTTATCTTCTTCCAAAGCTTCCCCAATGAAATGATATCTCAGCTGAATGTGCTTCATCCTAGAGTGGAACACGAAGTTCTTTGCCAAATGAATAGTGCTTTGATTATCACTGTGTAGTCTCCCAACTTCCTGCTTATGACCCAACTCATCAAGAAACTATTGTACCCAAATCATCTCCTTACTTGCCTCTATGGAAATAACATACTCAGCCTCTGTGGTTGACAAAGCCACAACCTTTTGTAACTATGAAATCCAACTCACCACTTTATCACCAACTGTAAATACATAACCTGTCATGCTCCTCCTGCTTTCCAAATCTCCTGCCATGACTGAATCTACATAGCCACATAATGTAGTGTCTAATCCACTGAAACACAATGCTACTCCCATGGTCCCTCTCAAATACCAAATGATCCAATTTACTGCCTACTAGTGCTCTCTACCTCGATCACTCATAAACCTTCTCACTTCTCCCACTACATGGGCAATGTTAGGCCTAGTGCATACCATAACATACATCAAGCCACCAACTACTGATGAGTACGGTACCCTGGATATCTGGATTCTATCCTCGTTAGTCTTGGGACTCTGTTCCTTTGATAATTTAAAGTGACTTGCCAAAGGAGTACCAACCAGTTTAGCATTCTGCATACTAAACCTCTCCAAGACCTTCTTTATGTACTCTTCTTTAGATAATACTAGATTCCTCTCCTTCTTGTTTCGAGTTATTCTCATACAAAGGATTTTTTTTGCTACCCCCAAATCCTTCATAGCAAAGGAGTCACCTAGTTGATTCTTAAGTACTTTTATTTCCTGCATGTTCTTCCGTGTAACAAGAATATCATCTACATACAGGCACATAATAATATAACTACCATCAAGAAACTTTTTGATGTACATGCAATGGTCTGAGTGACACCTAGAGTAACCATGCTCCTGCATAAAACTATCAAACTTCATGTACCACTGTCGTGGATCTTGTTTCAGGCCATACAAGCTCTTCTTCAATTTGCACACTAACCTCTCATTCCCTTTGACCTCATAACCCTGTGGCTCCTACATGTACAATTCCTCCTCTAACTCACCATCAAGGAATGTAGTTTTCAAATCCAAATATTCTAAGTGCAGGTCTTCTACTGTAACGAAACAAAGAAGAGTCCTAATAGAAGTCATTTTAACAACTGGAGAAAACATTTCATCAAAGTCTATACCTTTCTTCTTTGTAAATCCCTTGACAACCAACTGGGCCTTATATCATTTCCTACCTTCATATTCATCTTTGATTCTATACACCCACTTGTTCTGCAATGCTCTCTTGCCCTTGGGTAGCTCCACCAGATCCTAAGTCTGATTTTCCATAAGAGATCTATGCTTTTCATCCATAGCTTGCTCCCACTTCTTCCTTGCATCCACCTACACTTCTTCCTCAAAGCACTCTGGCTCTCCACTGTCAGTGAGCAATAAATAATTCAAATATGGATTAAATCATTCAGGTTCCCTTCTTACCCTAGAAGACCTTCTCACCTCTAGATTTTGGGGTTCCTGATGAGTAGGTACCTAAATTGGTTTTGCTAGAACATGTTGTACCTAAATCAACCCCTTAGACACATTTTTATCTACAATGTCCTCTAACACTTTGTACTCTTTCTTTGATTCCTCTTTATGTTCCTATAACTGATCTTTATACATGAATTTTTCATTAAATACAATATCTCTAGACCAGAATATTTTCGTGTCTTTAAGACTTCAAACACAAAAACCAAAATCATCTTCACCATATCCAACAAAGGTGCATTTCTCAGACTTAGCCTCTAACTTGGTCCTATCATCTTTATCAATGTGAAAAAATACCTCACATCCAAATACTCTAAGAAATGAGTAATCAATTTTCTTACCAGACCAAGCCTCCTCAGGTATACCTCCATCCAAGGCCATAGAGGGTCCTCTGTTAATTAGATAAACAACTGTGCTTACTTCTTCTACCCAAAACATGAGCGACAGCCCCACATGTAACCTCATGCACCTAACATGCTCCATGATTGTCGTGTTCATTATCTATGACACTCCATTTTCCTATGGAGTATTTGGAACCATTCTTTTTCTGTCGATCCCATTTACCAAACAGTAATCAAGAAATTCATTACTGCAATATTTCCCTCCATTATCTGACTTGAGACATTTCAGCTTAAGACCCGTTTCATTCTCAACCAAGGCTTTCCATCTTTTGAAAGTTTCAAACACACCAGATTTCTTTCTAATGCAATATACCCAAACTTTTCTAGTTGCATCATCAATGAAAGTGACGTAATAACATGAACCACCAATAGAGTTTATCTTAGCTAGCCCCCATACATATGTATGCACTAACTCCAACTTACCCTCCTTCCTGGTAGGTCCAACCTTTAGGAATCTTACCCACTTTTGTTTCCTATAAACATAGTCCTCACAGAATTCCAAATCTAATTCCTTTAATATGGGAAACCTATCCTTTATAATTTACATGCCCTTATAACTCATATGACTGAGTCTTTGGTGCCACAAAGTTACATCTCCATCTATAACAAATAAATTGCAATAATCAACACCACTAGTCAAATACAAAGTACCAGTTTTCTTATCTCTTGCAACCACAAGAGCTCCCTTGGTAACCTACCAAGAATCCACTGTAAAACTAACTATATAGCCATCACTACCTAGTTATCTTGCTGATATCAAGTTCCACCTCAACTTAGGCACATTCCTTTCCCTACTATGTTTCATGGTTCATCATCACTAAGATACACATGTCCAAAATCACCTTGAACAAAATCAGTAAAGTAATGTCTATGTGGGGTGGCATGGAAAGAAGCTCCTGAATCTAGCACCCAAGATTCAAAAATATTATCTAAAGAAAGAATTAAGGCATCCTGGAAAACATCACCTACTACAATATTTACTTCTTTAGTTTCCTCCTTCTTGCTCTTCTTATCCCGAAGAGCCCAAAAATCTTTCTTAACATGACCAACCTTCCCACAATGCCAACTTTCTAACTTACTCTTGGACTTTGACCTTTTGTGATAATTCAACTTCCCATGGTTACCTTTCCCTTTTTTCTTTTGTCTCCCTCTGCTCTCCACTGTCAAAGAATTTACAAAAGTAGAAGAATATCTGGTGCTCTTCCTTCACATTTCCTTGCTTAGGATCACACCTATTACATCTTCAAACTTCAGCTTTGAATTATTAGAGCCTAAATTAATTATAGCCATAACCAAGCTGTCCCAACTATCTGGTAAGGAGCACAAAATCAACAAAGCCCTGTCCTCATCATCAAAGTCAATTTTTACTGAGTTTAACATACTTACAACTGTAGTAAATTCATTAAAATGATCAACAACAAAACCATTCTAAGACATCTTCATATTAAATAACTTTTTCGTCAAAAATATTTTATTAGAAGAAGAGGGTTTTTCATATAGCTTCCCCAATGCATGCATGAGACCTTCTGTGGTCTTATCCTATGATATGTTGAAAGCAACCGAAGATGCAAGGCATAAACAAATTACCCCAAGCACCTTTCTATCCAGCAACTCCCAATCCTCATCCAACATGGCTGTAGGTTTCTTTGCTTTTCCAACCAAAGGAACATGGAGGTCCTTCTGATATAAGAAATCCTCCATTTGCATCTTCCACAAACCAAATTTCTACCCATTGGACTTCTCAACCTTCAATCTTTCCTCATCTGCCATAGCTCCCACTCAAGCTAAACTTTCCCTGTGATTTACATCTTTAGCAAAAAATCACCAAATCTTTGATACCAATTGTTAGGAATTAGAGAAAAAATATGTGGAAACAATTCCTCAAACCACAACAGTAGGAAACTATATAACAAAATTATACTTGTAGAAATATAACAACATAAATAAATAATACAAAAAAGAAGACAAGACAAGATTTAATGCATTTCACCCAATGTGGACTACGTCCACCAAGAACTTTCTTAGATTTTATTATCAACAAGAGTAAAACAACTCTCACAGTCTTCTCTTAGTTATGAAATCACAACAAAAGTCCAAAGATGCTAAACCACATCTAAACCACAATTGAAACCTAATTGCTTAACCTTGATCACTCTTGATAAACTCTTGATCATGAAGAATCAAGACCTATTGAACACTCAAGATATCTTCAAGATACCCTAACACCTCTATTTATAGGATTACAATCCTTTTAAGAAGTCCTAAAGCTAACCCTAGAAGTTTGAAAGTCGTAACCTTTTAACTTCCCACGGTTAGAAAAAATGTCACGATGTTAACAACCAATTAACAACATATTAACAGGAATGACACAATGACATCACAACAACATCACAACAGATGACTACAAAATTCTCGTAAAGTCTCCAAACTTAATTGTTTGAGCTCCAACACTTTAACACTGATTAGAGAAGACCAAAAATAGGCTCCACACCCAACAGGTTGAGAGGACCCAAGGTTTAGCTTGAATTCAGAGGGGGGGTATGATATTTGTTCCCTCAATTTATTTTGAGTGATGGATGAATCTGGGATAAACATGTCCATTGGACATAACACTCACTCTAACGATTTATCACAAAATATGTTATGTATGCTTACTTTTCTACACACATATTACTATAGAAAAAAGAATTCCATTTCTCTTGCATTCTCTAAGTGGTAGAATTACAACTAAGGGGAATTTTAAATGATATTTAAATACAGAGTAGAAACATCAAATGAATGCAAGTTAATATGATGGGATCAATTACGACAGTTTAAATTTTAAAATGGGGGATTATAAGATGAAAAATTCATTGTAACAAATCATTTAACACTATCTAGAGCATCATGTTATTCTAGAAGTAGTCACATATTCTGGAGAGGAAGATTTGCATTCATTGATACTCAATAAATGTATAGGTCCTATTCAATCAATAAAATACTAAACACAAAGGATCATGCAAATATCTTAATAAAGATTTTAGAATTGTGTCCAATATTGCAGAGTAATTCTCACAACACAATATTGAATGAATTACCAAAATAAAACGATTAAGAAATGATCTAGTGTATGATAAAGAGAAGTAATCAAAAAAATATTGTAGTAGAAAATAGAACTCATCAATCAAATATTAAACATACAAAAGCAAGATTATATAAATCAAAGCTCACAAGGATACAAGAGGACATATTTCATTCAAATCCTAAAAATATTAACTAGGGAACATAAATCAAATGCTCTCAAATTTTTTCAATGGTTGTACATTGCAACCATCTTGACACGGAAGGTTTGGAAACCAGAATCTATTTCCATTTCATAAAATAAACATCCACTATTAAAAGTCTATCCTTCAACCTTTTTTAGTAATAGAAAAACTAACCCCCTCTCTACATGAGAACATGCTCTCATACTTATATGATTTTTGTGAATTCTTATGATTCAAATTTCCCCCATAAGGTGGAAAGGGAACATTCTTTTGGATGTAAAGGAATAAATTTGATGCATCCTAGAATTTACAATAAATGACCCAGGTGCACTAACATATCACTCATCCAAAGCTTAGCACTCACCCAAAGCACACAAAGGCACTTCATCCCTCTTTAGAGTTTCTTGTACAGAATGTTAGCATTATGGTGCATATAGATATCCAAATTCATCATCAATAGTAAACAACACACAATTCATAAACCATATTTAGTTCTTAGAATAGATATTAAATTAACTAAAAAATGACTATAAAAAGATCTACAGTGCATAAACCAGATTTAGTCATATTCAACACCACCATCTAATAAATATGATCCATTATATTGAATATTGTAAAACAAAAAATATTCTTACATTACATAGGTATCTTCATGACTCGTGCATGCGACAAAACCAACAACATAACTCCACCATAGTTTTTCACACACTAAATCGTACAAATAATACATATATATAGGGGTGGGGACTTTCCCTTCACCACCCATGCACTTATCAAAATAGGTCACATGATAATAATATCCACACAGCTTTACAATAAGATGCACACATGAAAGTGATATAACAATAGAGTTCTGATAGTTAAATCTGAGTAGAAATCCTATTATTATCCTAAACTATACATGGTTCTCAAATGTCACTTGTTCCCAAAATTCTATTGTGTGGACTGCAAGTCTTCAAGTATTTTTGTTCTCTGCACACTATCTCCAAAAATAGTCATTATCCAAAAAATAGCTAAGTCCTAAATTCAAAGTGTTCTAATGAGCGCTCATTTTGCTATTCTTTTGTTCCCTCAAATTCACCTTGCTCCACTGCGTGAATGATTTATGTGCCTTCACCTTAGAGCAATATATTATTTACTCAACATTACCCCACACTATAGTATATTTCCACCCTGGAAATGGGAATTCCATCTTAGGTCTCCAATAATAAAAAATAATGAATGAAAGAATAAATGAAGCACTATACAAAAGAATGAAGCTTACTATGTAGTACTGTCTTCATCAGGAAGGACTAAATATGGATATTCATTTTTGAGTTTAGCCTCCAAGATCTTCTAGTCACTTAGCATGTTTCCTATATTCTCTAATATTTCTATTATGATGACGTCCATTTCATTCTGAGTGATCTTTTCCTTCTCATTTTTTAATACTTAAACAACATTTGCCATACTTCAGACCATTCCCTCCATGAAGTCCGTTTTATGCGCTATAAGTTTCCCAAGTTCATCAATGCTATCTTTTCATGGATTTTGGGCTCCTATAAAGGCCTCATGATTTTTTTTTACTAGGGATAACCTCTCTGTATGCCCAAGTGTTTTGTCCTTGATTTTCTTCAACACTTCATTATGCTCCACTATAGTCTTGAATCTTATAATGATGTCTAACATTGCACACATGTTCAAAGCTTGATCTGCTTTCTTCAACTCATCTTTCAATGTTTGGAGCAAGGCCTCAAAACTTTAAATTTTCCTAACAATGGTATCCCTTGCTCTTATTGTTTCTTCTATAGGATCCTTTGGTGCAGCCATAATAATAAGATCTTCATTCAAAACAAGAACCACCAGAGTGTGCAAATAATGCATTGCAGAAGGGAACTTCTCAGGAAATTTAGAATCCAAATGAGGCCTTACCTTAAGAATATCATCACCAATTTCCTCAACCATGCTAACAAAGGCATCATTATATTCCTCTTCTCATTCCTTCTATGCTTCATTTCTGAAGTGTTATCCTTGTTATATTTAAGTAGCGCTTGAATGGTGGCAGCCTTGTCAATGTTCCTCCACACCACTTCAGTAGATACCTTGACCAAGGCATTGCTTACTTGATCATCAAATATTACCAGAGGCTTGAAAGTCATGTGCCTAATTTTTGGTTACTTCTTTACCTAACATGAGACACATGACTTCTCGTACACATCAAAATTTGGTTCTTCCATGTGTGTTTATATGGACTAAGACAACTATTATATAGTTTACACATTGGCATTTTCTTAATCCATTAATTCCCAGCCATATAAACAATTTGGCCCTACCATGCTCTGGAACCTAGCATGAATGATCTCTCTGGTGTCCTCTATGTACCCCATAGCAAAAGTTGCATAGTCGTCACCTGTTTTTCCTGTTCTTTCCTTCTTACCCTTGGGAACCCAGGTGCTACAATATGTAGTGGGTCCTTCACCTTCCTATGTGGAGTGAGGCATGCTAGATGGATCTCATATCTCCTCTTATGTCTCCTTAAATCTCTCTTCATCATCTTTCATCTCCTCATCATGAGGATCCTTTGTATTTTTGGGCTGCACCAGGTTTTTTGGTGCACTTTCACTAGACTCATCCTATTCATCATCTCTGAGATTTAACTTTCTCCTCCTCTTCATCTCAGGTAATTATTTTTGAGAGGAGATCCGAGATGATCTACAAGGAGGTTGTGATGGATCTGTTATGAGATCCTTCTAAACACCCTTTTAAATTAGTGGTCCTCATTTATTGGGTCTGCATCTAAGGATGGTGTATTTGTTTATAGGTTTTCCTCCTCTTGTTACTACCTGTGAGGAGTAACCTCATGCTTAATTTCATTAGTGTCTGAGGGATGCCTTCGTCCCCTATCCACTAAATAATAATTTTCCTCCTATTCATCTTCTTCTTCTTTTAATGGTGAATTGGGATTTTTAGCCACTAGGATCCCAACTATATGTTTCCCCTTTGGCAGGCTTGGTATCATACATTCATTTTTGACATACTTTCCATTTTTTTAGCCTAGGAATAAGATCAATATAAATTATCATGGCCCCACTATCATCAATGGTAAAAATGAAATGCCTCGTGGTTATATCATATTATATGAACCTCTCAATATAAGTAGACTTACTTGTGTATGTGTAAGTCTTCATCAAGTTATGGTAGTCACAGCATACCTTGTTTGCATTGTAGATTAACCTACATACATCAAAAAACATGACAAATACTGGAGGAACCATGCTATAAAATAGTAAGGGAGTTTACACCAAGGACTCCATGTCCCATCCTTCATTGTAAAATGTGTAATACAAAATTATTGGTACACAACAACTTATACCATCTTCCCAAATACTGATGGTAGATCCTTAGGAATTATCCACTCCTCTTTGAAAGTCACATGGGTATGTCATACCACATCTCTTCCCTTTTCTTGAATGAGCCACTCATAGATCCCTCACATAAATACTTCTCAAACCTCTCTACTAGAGACTTATTCTTTGCAGGATACTCCCAAATCTTTTTCTTTGGCCCATCATGCACTCTAATTTCAAGAACAAAAAGAGATAGCAAAATGGTGCCAAATCTTATCTTCTCAAATTTACACACTTCTTCAATGATGCTATTTGCTTTGTATCTTTCCAAGTTATAAAATTCCCCTTATGATATCTTCTTAGAAATATGTAGCCACATGGTGTTCACTTGCGATCATCGCTCCTGATCATTCAACTTGGTGAGTAAGTGTGTGGCCTCCTATCCCATAGGGTACTTCCTTAACTTGTAAATATCCATTCCACGTAGACCCTTTGAGTAACCCATCTCCTTGTTGGCTGCCAAAATAGCTTCTTGGTAAGATAAGTAACTTGTAATCTCTATCCATGTTCCCTTCAAACCTGTCAAGATTGCAATTAAGGGTGCAGTGATCCTCATCTACCGCCTGAAAAAATAAAAGAAGTCCTCGTGGACTCTGCTGATAAACCATTGGTATAGGTTTTTTGGTTTTCCAAAGTAAAGGAGTTCATAAGGCTGTACAACCCCTACCTTCTTCAACAATTTCTCTCTAGCATCATCATAAACAGGCATGTCATTGACTGTGTGCTTGTTTTTCTTTCTTCTTAAAAGGACATTTAACTCTTCCTTCTTGTTAGTCATGTGAGGATTGTAGTCGCTTACCTTTATTATGCAAACATGAGAATCCCAGTCACATCCTAGGATTACGTCCTCTAGGTACTACATTTCTGAAAATATTCTTCCAGAGGCATCCTCGATCTCCACCTTAGTTTCTACCTTCTTCTTCCCCTTTGTTCCTACTCCAGGTGCTTTCCTTAGTGCCATGGTAAAACAAGGTTTGTCATTTTACTTCTGTTGAGAAAACTCATGGTCCTTAGCTTGAAACTACATGCACAAATCCACTCTTCTCACATGGTTTTAAAGGTCTTTACACCTCTACACATCTCTCATATCTCTGTTGCTAACAAATCACTATAACAAACACAATCACAAAGGTAGAAACAAACTCACGTCACGTTCTTATATAGATTTTGAAAAATTAATCACATTTATTACTCCTCCACCTACCATCGATCCTCTCATTAATTGAACATTTACCATATTTCTACTTGATACACCTACGCACCCCAGCCATAACCTTCCAGCACACCTTTCTACCCTTTTTCCACATACCTCCTTTCACGTGCTTCCATGCACCAAAATACCTCTCCATTGTGCCTTCCCTTAAGTAGTTTCCACTACCGTAGCTTACCTCACATTATATTGGGCATTTTTTCAACTATGATCTTCTTTTAGGAGTAATTTTCTTTCTAACAACACCTTTCCATACCATCTACACTTTCTATTAAGAGAAATCACCTACACTAGTATTTTTACTTATGCATACCCATATTTGAATGAAAACCACCCCACACTAAGGGTATTTGTAGTCTTATGTGCATAAAATCACTTCAGATTATAATCAGCTTCTAGTAGGCAAGCACACTTATTACAAAAAACATTGAACTAAATTGACAAGACATAGTGATAAATAAGGAAACATATTAAAGGAAATATAGTAAGGGAAATCTATTATAAATGGAAATACTTCCTTATTACAAAAACCAAGAAGGATTATTTATAGTAGGGATTTAGCTTACTCTCGTTGAAGTACTCGAGTAACTGTGTTCCATCAAGCACCTCTAACTAGAAAGTATGTGACTCAAGTATATGAGTGATAATATATGGTCCCAACTAATACACATTAAGCTTTCCTAAGTGGTGAAAAATATTTGAATCATAAATAAGTACCATCTGCCCAACCTCAAGCTTCTTTTCCTTGATGTGCTTGACATGCCATGCCTTCTTCCTGGCTTTTTCTTGCTTCTAACTCTAACGTGCTATGGCTTAGTTGTATCAACTTGGCAATTATTTCTTCCAATGCTTTCTCATTAGCTAGACCTCTCGCGTGCAAAATACTCAAAGAAGGTAACATGAATTCCATGGAAAGAAATGCATCTACACCATACACTAACTAAAAGGGTGTTTCCTTATTCAATTTTTTATATGTTGTTATCTATGCCTAAAGTACACTAGAAACTTTATCATCCGAAAATATCCTTCCAACATCACAAATATTTATCAAAGTCTGTCTCAATATCTTATTGAAAGCCTTAGCTATCCCATTTTATTGAGGGTAATACAGTGTTGTCTTGTGGTGTGTGACCATTAATTCATCCAATAACATCTTGATTTTCACATTCAGGAAATGAGTGCCTGTATCACTTGTCAAACTCAAAGGACATCCATACCTGGTAAGAATATTTTCCCATAAGAATCTTGTTGTTATAGCTTTTATAAAATCTTTGGTAGGTGTTTCTTCCACCCACCTTGTAATAGAATCTGTATAAGTGATGATGTAGCGTGATCCATTTCTATGCACAGCTAGGGAAATGGGACCCACAAAGTCTATTACCCATTTTTTTAACAGGCTATGCGCTGGTAATGGGCCTCAAAGGAATTTTATCTCTCTGCCTTAGTTTTCTAATAGTGATCACATGCCTTACAATACTCCTTGCAATCCTAGTACAATGTTTCCCAACATAAACCACTAAGTAGAATCTTGCACGTGGTGGTGTCACTTGTATAGTGTCCTCTTGTAATAACACCATGAGCCTCATCCATGATTTTTGTGTACTCATGCTCATGTAAACACCGGTGTAATACTTAATCTTGGCCTAGTTTGTATAAGTCATCACTGATCAACATGAAAGGTGTGGCATGAATTACAAGTTGTTTCTTTTCCAAGACTTTTATTACTTCTAGCGCCATACTTGTGTGTAATAAGACATCAATATCCTCTAATTCTCAGGGTGCGTGCTTTAACCTATATAGCTATGCATCTGACATTGTATCTTCAATGCTCTACATTTCCTCTCTTGATTGAATCCTTGATAAGTGGTTTGGGCTAGAATTGCTTTTACCTAGCTTTACCACAATTGTAAAGTTAAACTCTTAGAATAATAGAAGCCATCAACATCTACACCCCTATAAAATGGGATTATTTATCAAGTATTTCAATGCCATGTGATCTGTATATAACATAAAATATGTTTCCAATAGGTACTGATTGAACTTATGTAGTGTGTAGATCATTTAAAAATCGTCACACTCCGTAGTTATATAATTCTATTATGCAGGATTCAACTTTCTACTTGAAATACATATAGGATGATCAATAATACCTTCTCCAAGCTGAGAGATAACTACGCCAATGGCCATGCCAAAGGCATCCACATGTGTTGGTACCCAAATTTTTCTCCTTTTCAGTCTGAATAGCATCAAAGATATGGCATGATAATTGAACACAGATGGATCATGGTGTGTTTCATTTGTAGCTGGGGATATGATCTATCTGGCAGTCAAATTTGTGGAGAGATGGAAAGGACTCAAATAGGACTTGATAGTGTCCTAACTGTTTCAGGTTGTTCCTTTCAACCAAGGTACGAGGACCTATTTTTTAACCCTCAAATGGTGAAAGAGATGAAGATATCCCTCAATTTGTACAAATAGTATGAAGGGGACCTTGGGAAAATATGATCAACACTCCAAATCTGACTTTCACAAGTTGTCACTTCCATATTATGGAGATACTTTCAATGCAAGACAAGGGTTACTAAAGACATTTTGAAATCCTGATCTGTTCTGCATACTTTAGCAAATGGATTTTGATCTTCTGTGGGTATACAGGTCAAAACAAGGGTAAAATAGGGTAGGATTATTTTCTTTGAATGATTTTTGGGTGGGAGTTTAGATAAGAAAAACCAAGATCGACCAAACTCTTTGAGGATTTCAGTAAAATATGGAGAAACTTAACAATAGAAAGTATCAAAATGGTTAATCATCCCTTTAACCAGGATATGGGCATCAAATGGAGGCCCAAATATGCACTTTTCAACACAATAGTTGATTATCTATCACAAAATCTTGAGTTAGAATGAACCAATGAAGCATTTAGCAATCACTATTTAATCATGACCTAAGGTGCACCCAAAGGTTTACAAACAATCTCTAAAGTCAAGGAAGGTAAAGTGATTTTAAATTTGTTTATCTCTTTATCAGATGAAAGCTCTTCTAAATGTGAGATTGCAAATTCCACTAAACTATCACAAGAAATGAGACCATGTATGATCAAGAGAGATTTTAAACACAAGATTGCAACAGGAAACAAGAAACACAAATTTGAAATGCATTCTGAAATGTAAGCATTCAAATATTTTTCCAAAAGACAACAAAGCAAAACTCAAACTTGATCAGATTTATCACTAGGGGAATGTTTTGAAAACAATCTCAGAGCTTGTTAAAGGATATATATGTGTAACTAACTTAACATGATTTGAAATCTGATACAGAGAGAGTTACATGAGTTTCTCAAGTGGTCACTCAGAGAATGGGCTTCTTCCCAAATTTTCCCATGAAATTTTTAGTTTTCAGGATTTTTTAAACTCTTCCAACCCTTTGCATGACAAATTCATGTAATATATAGCTTTCAATCTCCTTCGAGCCTTCTTTCCCAAGAAAATAATATGCCAATGGATCAAATTTGTTACAAAAATTTATTATGATTTGTAGATAGGGACGTTTGATAGAACACGTCCAAAATTTTTCCAGTTGTCTCAAAAAGAGAGGAATCATTGCAAAATTCACATCATTATCCATTATGGAGGCACATGTTTTATCTTCAAATCATGTAGACCCCCTTCCTTTCGTTATTTCATCCTTATCCCTCCAAAATTTGAATCTGTAACTTTTGGATGTGATATTTCATGTTTTTAGATGGGTTAGGGAAAAAATTCATTTCAAAAACATCTCTGATCTTCAAATTGATCCTAAAAACAAATTGCATTGGTCCTTGCAGGGAAAAATGACATGAATTTGTCAAAACTTTGATGAAAATTGATACAAAAAAATGCATCCCCAAACTTCCTAGGCAAAAATGGCTGTAAAAATGACAAAATGTAAAGTTTCCATTAATTTTCATTTCTCCCTTCAATCTGAGCCCTCCACATGGCACAAATAAGCCAAAACAGGCTCAGGGGCACCTTTCTATCATTTTCCAACCTTTTTGAAAATTTGCAAAATTTCTTGATTTCCTTTGCCACTTCACTGTTGAGATTTGGGCCTGACACATGGCACAATATGACTGGATATGGAGTCACGGCTCAATTTTAAACATTTTGCCTCTTTTTGGAAAAAGGAAAATTTTCCATTTTTCCTCAGTGGCTCCACCCTCCCATAGGACACATGTCCTCACCTGATTGGCTATGTGGTAGTGCTCTTATTTATATTTTAACAACATTTTCGATAAAGGAAAATTTTCACCATTTCCTCCACACTCCCGCACCTCCACCTTTTCCTACCACGTGTCACCTTTTGATTGGTTGAGGGCCTATGCTCTCATTTCATACTTTAACAACATTTTCCACAAAGGAAATTTTTCACCATTTCCTCTGCACTCCCACACCTCTGCCTTTCCCTGCCATGTGTCACCTTCTGATTGGCTGAGGGCCTGCACTCTCATTTCATACTTTAACTCCTTTTCACCAAAGGAAAATTTTCCACCATGCCTCTGTAGCTCCGCCCCTCCACTGTTTTGACTTTTCTAACTGCCATGTGTCACCCTCTGATTGGTTGAGGGCTTATGGATTTGCGGGGACAATTTAGACCTTTTTCCAATAACACAAAAAATGCTAAGTTGCTCAAGTAGACCTACCAATTCTTGTCCAATCACAAATGGACACGTAGGAGAATATTTTTGAGCTAAAATTTGATAGGCAAAGGATGCCCGTATGACCGTAAAAAAATGCAAAAATTGCCAGTGACGCCCAAAATCAATTTTTCCTTCGTGGGTGAAGAAATTTTCGATCAAAGGACAAATGGAAAGTGATTCAAAGTAATTTATGACCATGGCAAGGGATTTTTGAGGGAAAATAAGTATAAATCAAACAATTTCAAGCTCCAAAGGCTAGGAAAAATGGAAAAAATGGAAAAGGCATTTGAACGGGAAAAATTAGGGCAAAACGTAGGGCAAACTTAGAGATTCCTCAAAATGGTGCAAGAATGGAGAAAAAACGAACAACTCAAAGCATTTAAACACAGATACGAGTTGTTTTTCATCAAATTTGAAGGATGGGAAGATCCAAAGCTATTTTTTCTTAGAAATAGGGAAAAAATGCATTTCTCCTTAGCAAAGCATGGCATGTGCAACATTGGGCACCAACATTGGCTCCAGCTCAGGGATGGGCACTCCCAGTGAGTGCCACAAGAACAAAAGTAGACCAAGTGCCAAAATAATCCATTGGGAAAATGGAGTCATGAGCCAAAGCCACCAAAAAACTAGCTGAGAAACAACCAAAAATGGCTGCCACACACCAAGGCAAACCATGAACCGACAAAACACCAAAAATAGAGCAAAAGCCAAACACTATACACTGTACAAGTTGGTAAGAAAACCTTGATTCAAAGAAAACAAATCAAGGGGAAACCCCAAATGTCCTCCATGCTGGATATGACCATGCCAAGAGGTTTTGATATGTTTTTAGCAACTGGAAATATACCTCTTTTTCTTCTTTGTTTAATTTGTAAACCATCCAGTTTCTTTGAAGCTCCTCCATTGTGTTCAGGTCAAACCTTTTAACATTTTTCAAGGCTGAATCAAGGACCAAATTTCTAAAAAAATAGCATACTTAGGAGATATGTTTTCAACAACTTCATACTCCCTGAAATCCACAAAACTCACAAAGTGATCAGTACTAGCATTTTCCTGCAAAACTTCATAAGATGCATTGTTTGGGTCTTCAATAAGGTACAACATCTTTTTCTCTCCATATAACTTTACTAAGTTTCCTTTAATGGGGATAGTGGCATAAGACATGTCCATTTGGACACTCCCACCAACACTTGCAACCCATTTCCTTGATAATAACATACCCCATTTGGCAGGGCAATCAACAATCACAACATCCAATTTTAAATTCCTCCCAGGATAAGATGCAAGTTACACCACCAGATCTTTGACACACCCAACAATTGGCACTTCCCTGGAATCCATAGTAGTACACTTTCCATACACTGTTGTCACTTTGATTCCCAATTCATTCATGACCTCCAAAGGCATGACATTGTATGATGCCCTAGATTCAAACATACAGTTATGTAACAACTTGTCTTTGATAAAAAAAAGGTAGTGAAAAATAGATCCACATTCAACTGATATTTAACCAAATAAGTTCTTAAGTAAACCTCAGGTGGTTCCCCAACTCTTCCAACACTTGTGGCTGTTCCAATTCTACAATGGAAATAGGAATCCAACCTTGTTTCCAACTCTACCTTGGGTACTCTCTTCCTCTCTGAATCCTAAATATTCAAAATCCATCTTCTTGTGCTCAGGAATCCTAAACAACTCAGCAATTGGGACAGGAATCTTGATCTGACTCAAGACTTGGGCAATATCATATGGAGCATTCTTGGGTAAAGCAACACTAGGGGAAAGATTGGAAAATTCATCAGATGGTATGGAAGTCTTTTTCAGTTTGGGCATGGGGAGGATCACAAGTTTTGCTTGGGGGAATAGGGCCTTTACCAGATGTATTTTTCTTTGGAGTTTCTTTAGTAAGCAATGGAAATTTTGACTTGGCTTGTTGCCCCTTGGCATCTTTACTTCTGGTATTGTGCTCCTTCTCTTGGGAAACTACAACATTCATAAGTAGTTACCTATCCTCCTCTGAAGGAACCCCTCCATCATACTTCTCAATCATCAATGCCCTCAAGTATTCAAAATCATTATTGGGAAGCTCAAAGGCTTGTACATTATCAATTTCTAAAACATGAGAAGGAGGAAGAAGATGTACCCATTGGATACAATCCCAAAAAATAGTAGCAGTCCTAGCACTTATGACATCTGTTGAAGTTGCTCCCCTTGGTGAACTTGTAGGGATCTCCATCATGCAGGCATCATCATAAATTTCATCATTAACTTCCTCTTCAATTTGCTCATTTGTTCCACATGGAGGATAGGGGAAAAAATATCTGTCACACTAGTCAATCTGATTTGCATCATCAGCAGCAGCCACTCAAGCATTTAATGGATCAGGAACTACCTTATTTTCCTTGGCCTGAGATTTCCTATTTCCAAATCCAATAGGCCCTTTACCTTTTTCATCAAATCTCTGCTCATTCCTATGGTGATTGTTGAATCTATCTTGTGCTTGCTACCTAGGTTGTCCTTGTGAGGACTACCCAATTCCTTTCTCAGCTCTTGCCAACTTGTAGGAAATCTCCTTGACAACCCCTGCCAAAATTTTCACCACTTCCTCTAAGTCAACACTCTTGTTTGATTAAGGCTTGTTAGGGTTTACCAATTTAACTCCATCTCTCTTAGGAGGTTTCCCAACAACCTTCATATTGTTTTCAATTTGAAGTGCCATGGTGAAATCCTACCTTATATTTCCAGGGTTCTTGTCCCTCAAGTAGTATACAACCTTCTTGTAAAATACATTAGAATATTTTATCAAATAAGATTCATCACAAGGCCTCAGATTAACAATAATCTTCTCAATGTCTTATTAAATCTTGTGTTGAAGTCATGCACCTGATTCATTTGGGTTCTTCTTGATATTTTCAAATTGATAAAATAGAAATCTAGGATCAGTCTTGTCACCATATTGCAACCTAAATGCATTGTTCATTTCAGTCCAAGAATCAATAGAATTATCAGGCAGAGCCTTGTACTAATCCCTTGCATCCTCTTCTAGTGTATGAATGAACAATTTAACATACACATCTTCATGCTCAATCTCAAAGTCCTCCATCATGTTAGCAAAAATTTTGAGATGTTGATCACCAGTTATTGCATTGTTACCTTGGAATTTTGGCAACCTATTCCTGACATCTTGAGGGACATCATTTGGATAACCATTCATTCCTCTAAAATTTATAGGACCAAAGGTGTTAACAAAAAATGGAGGTCTAGGTGGAGGCTGAGCCATATTATTCTGAGGTGGTGATTTTGGAGGAGAAACAGAATGATGAGGAGTGAGAGGTCTTTGGGGAATAGAAATGTAATCTTCAAAATGGATATCCCCTATAGGATCAACTTCTTGATAAACTCTAGCAGATTTGGAAAAAAAAGGGGTAGAATGAGGAGTAATATTTTCAAAGACAAATGAAGGTTCCTCTCCAGATGGAGAATGTAAATTTTCAAGAGGAATATCTGATTCAGATTTACCTGAACAAGAACTGCAGTTCTCAATGACAGGCTGATTAATCTCAAGTTCAATAAAGGGAACCTCCTTCCTTGAGCTCTGCTCTCCAACCACCTTCCAAACTCTTCTCCCTTCTAACTCTGAGTTCCTTGAATATGAAAAAAACTTCTTAGCAGAGTCTCTAATGAAGAGAGATATTCTTCCTTCCAGTTTTACAGAGATTAGCAACACCAAAAAATAAATGACAGAAAGCTAAGACACTGGTATTTATCAAGATCAAAACAACATGGATTTTCCACTAAGGAATTTCACCCTAGTTGTGTAAATGCACTAAAATACTCTGTCAAATACCTATCAGCACTGAAAATCTTGCCAAAATTTATAGATCAGACCTTCCTTTTCTTGAATCTATCAACCATAAATGCAAATGAAGTGCAACTACTACTGGAAACTGATAAAATTGCAGATAAGTTTGAAACCTTTGCATACACCTTGCAAATCTAAGTATAGAATGATGCTTTAACAATATATTTATAGATAGAACTTGCAAGAGACATTACCAGGGTTTGATATGCATTCAAATATTTCAAATATGTATGCACATGATCAGATTTAAGAATGTCCCTGGAAATGGTGCCATTGGTGTTAAGAGAACATGAACTGGAAATAGATCCAAATTGGTCTGGAGCATTGAAATCCCCGGAAGTGGCACCACTGGTGTTGGTACCCAAATTTGTTCTCCTTTTCAATCTGAGCAGCATCAAAGATATGGCATGAAGCTTGAAGACAGATGGATCATGGTGTGTGTCATTTTGTAGCTAGGGATATGATCTAACTGACACTCAGATTTGTGGAGAGATGGATAACACTCAAATAGGACTTGATCTTGTCCTAACTATTTTAGGTTGTGCCTTTCAACCAAGGTAAGAGGACCTATTTTGTAACCCTCAAATGGTGAAGGAGATGAAGATATCCCTCAATTTGTACAAATAGTATGAAAAGGGCCTTGGGAAAATATGATCAACACTCCAAATATGACTTTCACAAGTTGTCACTTCTAGATTATGGAGATACTTTCAATGCAAGACAAGGGTTACTGAAGACATTTTGAAATCCTGATCTATTCTGCATACTTTAGCAAATGGATTTTGATCTTTTGTGGGTATACAGGTCAAAACAGGGGTAAAACAGGGTAGGATTAGTTGTTTTGAATGATTTTTTGGGTGGGAGTTTAGATAAGACAAACCAAGGTCTGCCAGACTCTTTGAGGATTTTAGCAAAATATGGAGAAACTTAACAGCAGAAAGTATCAAAATGGTTAATCATCCCTTCAACCAGGATATGTGCATCAAATGGAGGCCTAGATCTGCACTTTTCCACACAATATTTGATCATCTATCACAAAATATTGAGTTAGAATGAACCAATGAAGCATTTAGCAATCACTATTTAATCATGACCTAAGGTGCACCCAAAGGTTTACAAACAATCTCTGAAGTCAAGGAAGGTAAAGTGATTTTTAAATTTGTTTATCTCTTTATCAGATGAAATCTCTTCTGAATGTGAGATTGCAAATGCCACTAAACTATCACAAGAAATGAGACCATGTATGATCAAGAGAGATTTTAAACACAAGACTACAACAGGAAACAAGAAACACAAATTTGAAATGCATTCTGAAATGTAAGCATTCACAAATTTTTCCAAAAGACAACACAAATAACTCAAAAATGATCAGATTTATCAGCAAGGGAATGTTTTGAAAAAACAATCTCAGAGCTTGTTAATGGCTATACATGTGCAACCAACTTAACATGATTTGAAATCTGATACAGAGAGAGTTACATGAGTTTCTCAAGTGGTCACTCAGAGAATGGGCTTCTTCCCAGATTTTCCCGTGAAATTTTTAGTTTTCCAGGATTTTTTAAACTCTTCCAACCCTTTTGCATGAAAAATTCATGCAATATATAGCTTTCAATCTCCTTCGAGCCTTCTTTCCCAAGAAAATAATATGCCAAAGGATCAAATTTGTTACAAAAATTTCTCATGATTCGCAGACAGGGACGTTTAACAGAACACATCCAAAAAGTTGCTAGTTGTCTCAAAAAGAGATGAATCATTGCAAAATTCACATCATTATCCATTGTGGAGGCACGTTTTTCATCTTCAAAGCATGCAGACCCCCTTCCTTTCATTATTTCATCCTTATCCCTCCAAAATTTGACTCTGTAACTTTTGGATCTAATATTTCACATTTTTGGACAGGTTAGGGAAAAAATTCATTTCAAAAACATCTCTGATCTTCAAATTGATCCTCAAAACCAATTGCATTGGTCCTTGCAGGCACAAATGACATGAATTTGTCAAAAATTTGATGAAAATTGATGCAAAAAATGCATCTCCAAACTTCATGGAGCCAAAATGGTGGTAAAAATGACAAAATGTACAGTTGCCATCGATTTTCCTTTCTCCCTTTAATCTGAGCCCTCCACATGGCACAAATAAGCCAAAATGGGCCCAGGGGTGCCTTTCTACCTTTTTTCCAACCTTTTTGAAAATTTAGAAAATTTCTCAATTTCCTCTGCCGCTCCGCCGTTGAGATTTGGGCCTGACACGTGGCACAATATGACTAGATACGGAGTCGTGGCTCAATTTTAAACATTTTTCCTCTTTTTGGAAAAAGGAAAATTTTCCATTTTTCCTCCATGGCTCCGCCCTCCCGTAGGACATGTGTCCTCACCTGATTGGCTGTGGGGTAGTGCTCTTATTTATATTTTAACAACATTTTCCACAAAGGAAAATTTTCACCATTTCCTCCGCACTCCCACACCTCTGCCTTTCCCTAACACATGTCACATTTTGATTAGCTGAGGGCCTGTGCTCTCATTTCATACTTTAACTCCTTTTCCTAAAGGAAAATTTTCACCATTTTCTCCACACTCCCACACCTCCGCCTTTCCCTACCATTGTCACCTTCTGATTGGCGAGAGGTCATGTGCTCTCATTTCATACTTTAACTCCTTTTCACCAAAGGAAATTTTTCCACCGTGCCTCTGCAGCTCCGCCCCTCCACTATTTTGACTTTTCTAACTACCACGTGTCACCCTCTGATTGGCGGAGGGCCTACAGACTTGTGGGGACAATTTAGACCTTTTTCCAAAAACACAAAAAATGCTAAGTTTCTCGAGAAACCCGCCAAACCTTGTCCAATCACAAATGGCCACGTAGGAGAATATTTTTGAGCTAAAATTTGATGGCAAAGGATGCCCGTATGACCGTAAAAAAATGTAGAAATTGCCAGTGACACCCAAAATCGATTTTTCCTTCGTGGGTGAAGAAATTTTCGATCAAAGGACAAATGGAAAGTGATTCAAAGCAATTTACGACCATGGAAAGGGATTTTTGAGGGAAAATAAGTATAAATCAAACAATTTTGAGCTCCAAAGGATGGGAAAAATTGGAAAAAAAGGAAAAGGTATTTGAACGGGAAAAATTAGGGCAAAACGTAGGGAAAACTTAGAGATTCCTCAAAATGGTGCAAGAATGGAGAAAAAATGAACAACTCAAAGCATTTAAACACAGATACGAGTTGTTTTTCATCAAATTTGAAGGATGGGAAGATCCAAAGCCATTTTTTCTCATAAACAGGGGCAAAACACATTTCTCCTTAACAAAGCATGGCATGTGCAACATTGGGCACCAACTCCCAAAATAAACCAACAAGTAGAATCTTTCACGTGGTGGCATCACTTGCATAGTTTCCTCCTTTAATACCACCATGAGCCTCCTCCATGATTTTCATGTGCTCATGCTCTAGTACACATCGGTGCAATACTTCATCTTGGCCTAGTTTGTATAATTCATCACTGATCAACATGAAAGGTGTGGCGTGAATTACAAATTGTTTCTTTTCCAAGACTTTTATTCCTTCTAGTGTCATACTTGTGTGTAATAAGACATCAATATCCTCTAGTTCTCAGGGTGCACACTTTAACCTATATAGCTATGCATCCAACATTTTATCTTCAATACTCTACATTTCCTCTCTTGATTGAATCCTTGATAAGTGGTCTGGGCTAGAATTGCTTTTACCCAACTTTACCACAATTGTAAAGTTAAACTCTTGGAATAATAGAAGCCATCGACATCTACACCCCTATAAAATGGGATTATTTTTCAAGTATTTCAATGCCATGTGATTTGTATAGAACATAAAACATGTTTCCAGCAAGTATTGTTTGAACTTATGTAGCACGTAAATCATTGACAAAGCTTCACACTTCGTACTTATATAATTCTATTATGCAGGAGTTAACTTTCTACTAGTAAAACATATAGGATGATCAACAATACCTTCTCTAGGCTGAGTGATAACTGTGCTAATGGCCATGCTAAATGCATCCACATCTACGTGAAAGGGGAGATTTTAAGAAGGAAAACATAATATAGGTGTCGTAGTAAGCCTCTCGTTCACTGCTTTGAATGCAAGCTGCTACAGGTCTCCCCAAATAAAAATTCCCTTTACCTTTTAATAACTCCTCCAAGGGTGTGAAAATCTTAGGATATCCTTTAATAAATTTTCCATAACAGCCTATGTGGCCCAAGAATCCATGCACCTCACTCTGACTGGTGGATTCCTCCAAGCCTAAAATGTCTACAACCTTATCTAGATCTACTAAAAAACCCTCCTTGCAGATGATATGCCCTAGCAGAGTTCCAAAAGGTGTACCAAATACACACTTATTGATATTTAAAGAGATGCTTAATGGTTTTCACCTCTTAAACATTAACTACAAATTAGCACAATGATCCTTGATAAACTCGTACATGGTCTAATCATCCAAGTAAACCTATAAAATGTTTTGAATAAACTCATGGAATGCTTGACACACAATGCAAAAAAAATAAATAGGTGCATTATTCACTCCAAAGGGAATCACTGTGTATGCAAAACTTACCCATTTAGTGGTGTAAGTTGTCTTCTCTTGATCCTCCTTAGAAATTCTTTCCTGATGATACCCAGAGAACCCATCTTTAAAAGAGTAAATTTCACACCTTGCAATACCTTCAAATATTTCCTCAGTGAAGGGTGTAGGGAAAGGATAAATCACACATGAAACATTCAACTCACTTTAGTCCACAAAAATCTTAAGTCTTCCATCTTTATTTATGTTGATTATCATAGGGCTAACTCACTCTGATTCATCTATGGACTCAATAATGCCAGATTCTAACATCTTGTCTATTTCCTCCTTAAATTTTACGCGTTTGTTAGGGTTTTTCCTATAAGGTCTCTTCCTAACCATGCACACACCTTCCTTTAACTTAATTTTCATCTCCCCCAAATGTTCATGCCCCTAGAAAAAAATTCTTGGAAACTACGTTGTAACATAATTATCTTAGCCACTTCAGAGTCAAACCAATAATCTCCAATTATGGCCTCCTTAGGTTCAACATCTATGTCAATGTTCACTTTATTTGTCTTTATAGGTTCATGGTAGGCATGTGACTTCTCATCTACACAGTATAAGACCTTGCGTGTACCCTCTGAATGATCTATGTCCAATTGTTCCACTTCATCATCATCCACCATATGGACCATTTTTCCTTTCTCCTTCTCTAGGAAAGTGTGCTCAAGTAGTTATGCATTTGTCTCATCTACTTTGTCAAAACGCGCTTCTATATCTGACTCACCAAATAACTCCTAAATAAGTTCTTCACCCTCTACACTATCTGTAATGGTCAATCGCTTCATAACCTATAATGCCTCTTTCACTAAAGGTTTAGTGGAGAAGCAGTCAAATTTAGGATCATTCTTGCAATCAAGTCTTGCCAATTTCCTATCTCACCGTGCAACTTTGCATAAACATAGCAAGTGGATGCTGTTAGGAAAACATTTTTTAGTGCTCCACGTGGTTTGTTAATTTATGATGTGGTATTATACATAATAGATTTTGTTGATTAACAAATCATAGATATTTAATATCTAAATAGGTTTTTTGGTTGTGTGAACACCCGTACAATAGGTGCGAAAGATTCTAGGTTGGTTATGTAGTTGAGAGTTTATAGGAAACTTGAGCTTAATAATAGGATGTCCTAATCCTATATATTTATAAGCACTCTTGAATGAATATAATCAAGTATTATTCATGTGTATTCATTATATAAACGGGTGTTGTGCTTACATTTTGTATTAGAGTGAGTTCTTTGTGAAAGCAATATGGATTTTTGAATTTAATGAAGGGGGAAATCCATTGTTGTGTTTTTGGTTGTCCCATTGCATAATAGAATAATACGGAGATATTTTTTATATAATTTGATTTTATTTTTATTATCTATCGTATTAGTGTATGAGAAGAGACTATAAGTTTCCGCATTAATGCTTGGTTGAATAATCTGTGCATTCTTCCACCTCATTGGAGTATTCGGTCATATTTGAATGTAAATTCATTCACAAATATTGAGAATATTTTGGCAGATCCTAAAATTTGTATGCTAAAGACCACATTCAAAAGCCTCGACACTCTATCATGTGCTTTTTAAGTAGTCAGGACATTTCTTCATAACTATGTTTGAAGATATTCACGGTTAGATTCAAGATTTCCTCTACAGTATTTTATCTAGATCAACTTATATTCCATGTAGTGAGCATTTTGTTATTAAATAAAAAGAACTTAATTATCTAATATCAACTTTTGCGACCTGATAATATTCTTGGAGAGAAAACTAAGGTGGGAGAAGTAATTTGAAGCGGCACTGATATTTGTCGACCACTCATATATTTATCCATTCCACTTAGATCACTCCAAAATTGAAGGGATCACATGGAATATCAAATTCAACAATGGACCTATGTTGTTTTTTACATTGCGCTATGAAAAGATAATGAATTGTGCATATACATCCTGCAATTTGCATTTAGTGATATTTAATAAAACTTTGACCAGGTTAAGTGACATGTGGTTCTCCTTCATCAAGTATCGATAGACCAATCGGTGGAAGATTTTTTTTAGGAGTAGTTTTAAGATCTCTGATTTGTACAGCTATAGATCATGTGGATCAATTCTAACATTAGTGTGCCCAATCCAGCAGTATTAAACTTGTTTATTTATTATATTTTCCATGCAAAGTATACAATTTTTTAAGTTAATAGGTAAATTTGTATTAGATTTGTATTCAAGATTTAGTCTGTAGTCCTTAGGTTAATGCGAGTTTTAACTTTTTTTGTCAATATACATGTAAGTCACAATTGTTACGGTTTGACTTAAGTCCAGAGATATCTATAAGATTTCAACTTCAATTTGTATGTTTTGATTTTTAGGTCTTAGTTGTCATCTAATATGGTCAAGGTTTAAAGTGTATATCATAATAGTGTCTCATCCATTATAGACTAGAAAATGTCAAAGATCAAAGTTATTTTTAGTGTCTTTAGAAGCCATTCAAAAATGTCAACATAGGTGTTTTTTAGGATTGTCATTATTGTCCAATCGGTCATAGTGTCAATGTTGAAATAAAGTGTATTATTGGTCAATGTCATTGTAAAAAAAATGTGTCATCCTCAAAAGTATGAAAAATAAAAATAAATAAAAAATTCCCTTACGAACACATTTTCGGTGGAATCCGATGTTAGGGTAAGGTATGTAATTATTAATCCTCAAAATCCAAATTCCCTAAGCTAGCAGCATGACACTAGAGGACGGAGGCAATAAATGAAGGAGATCATTTAGTGACCTCTCTTTAGTCACCAATGACAAGGATACATATCATCTTTGGTGACATGTGTGTGTGCAATGTGCTTTCCATTTAGGGAATGTGCATTTTGTCATGTTCCTATTTGCAGTGTTCTTATTTTCAATAAGTGGAAATTTCACATTGAGGGGGAAACATAATCCAATGTTTCATTTCCATTTTTCAGTTTGTGTGTATGAGAAACAAATTTCAACATAATTTCCTATGTTACTCCCTACAATGAGATCTGATAAGGGCTGATAATAGTACTTAGAACATCATGACGAGGTTTTAGGTAAACCACTTGAAAACCTTCACTCTATGGTTTGTGGTAAACCAATAGCAAAACTACCATTCTTGGTTGTTGGTAATCCATTTGCAAAACCATCACTTTGTGGTTTGTGGTTGTGTGCAAGTGTTTCTACAATTTTAGCAAGAAAACTACCACCTAGAAATAACTTCCTAACCTAGCTAAGAATGAGAAACTACACCATCATGATGAAGAAATGATCAAGTTTTACCCTTAACATTAATAACTTTGAAATTGATCAAAACACAATGTAAATTAATGAGCTCTATTCCCCTTAATTGCCTAATTTAACATTAAAATGGACCTAAGTAGTCCTATGGCAATCAAATTATATTTGCTTGCTTTGATCCATCAATGGATGCTTGGGTGTGAGGCTTAGCTCTTCAAGAATGGAGGATGGGGATCTCAAGAATGACAAAAGGCTATTAGTATGAAACTATGTGATTTCTTTTGTCTCTTGAGAGATTTAGCTGTAAGTGTAGAAGTAGAGAAGGGGTTGTTTATATAGCCCAAATGATAAAGGATTCAACACATCCTTATGAATGTGGGACTAATGGAGATGTAGAGTTAGTTATGGATAAGGGAGTTTAGATGGGGTTGAGTTAACTTTAGGATGGTTTAGTTTGTCCTCAAGTGGCTCATGTGGATAAAGGGGGTGTATTAATTAATCAAGATGATTAATAAATACATATGCAAGCTTTTATAAGCTTTTAGATGAATTTTAGTGTGATTTGGACCATTAGGAGGGAATTAAACCAATTAAATAGTGATTTATTGATTTAATGAGAAGGGAGGCTAATTAATTAGACTAGATAGAAGGTGTTTTCTTAACAAAGGTTCGTTAATTAGGGTATGTGTTGGATAGGGGAGATAATTAAATAGCGTAATGTAATCAATTAATGAAAATAGAAGAGAAGATGAGTGCTATTGACAATATGTCGTCAATTTGCGGGAAAGGAGATAATTAGCGAAATTTAAGTATTTAAATTGCTCAGGCGTAATTATAGGTGTCTACATTTTCCCCTCTTTGGGGTGGCGTAAGTGACACCACTTCAAAGATAGTAGATGGAAGAAATATTTGAAGGGATACAAGAAAAACTAGTAGGAGGGAGAGATGCCCCTCGAGTGTTGATGGGGTGATGGAAGAAGTCGATAGACGATCAAAAAAGGTGAGAGATAGGTAGAAGAATGGGGAAGAGGAAGGATTCCCTGATGAGAGAGAAAATTAGGGGTGAAAGGGAAGTGATGTAGAAGAAATTAGGAAGAGGGTAGAGAAGAGATTAGCCTCTAGCCATTGTTTATTGGAATAATTTGGATATCATCATATTGCCATATGAACTACATCATCGGTCCTTATGAAAAATATAAGCATATGAAAATGGTAGAATGACATGAAAAACCATACTACAAACAATTGTCCATTGCTAAAAATACCAATGCCACGCAACATACAATAATGCAATGCAATACGAGAAGGATACAACCTCATTTAACAGGGAAAACAAGTATAAATTCACATATCCAACCCAACAATGGTGAAGACAGTTGTACAAATGTTTTGTTATCAGCACTAAAGAGATTCATAAGTTCGTTATTGATGAAAAGGGTTAAAAATGAATCCCTGAGCAAGGATACATGCAAGGGGAAATGACAATGGACATGGGGTCCATGAAAAGTGTTTTTGTGCAATGAAATAGCACCAGGCAAAAAAAGTGCCCCAGAGGACAGACGAAGCAAGCAACTAGCTTTGTGAATGGTTGTGAATCTGGTGATCCGTGAGTCATATTAATCAGGGAAGATGTGAGACAAACCAATAGGATATGGAGAAAATACCATGCGCAAGACACAAGTTTCAACCAAAATAAGTAGGTTACCATATTTTTAGGGTTATTTACTTTTAAGGATTTTTTTTTTGAAAAAAATTTCCTTGTTTTTGGATTATATATATATATATATATATATAATTTTTGCTTTCCAAACCATCGTGAATAGTAAAAAAAAGTAGAATAAGAAAGCTAAGGGCCTAGGGGCAACAGAAAGTGCCCTAGGTGGAAGAAAGAAGAAACAAGTGACAAATAATGTCCTTGTTTAGTGGAAAAATTAAGAAAAAATAATTATTTGAAAAATAATTATTTACGAGAGTGTGAAGAAGAATAAAAATCGCCAAAGAGAAATAAAATTGCCTAAGGGAGAAGAAAAATGTTTTGGAAAACAAAAAATTCCCCAACATGGTGAACAATAAGAGAAAAATAATTATTCCATAGTAACCAAAGGAGAAAATGGTGGTCGAAACGGGCTTCCTGACCATCTTGACGGTAAAAAACAAGTTAATATACCCCACCATGGGGGGTAAAAAACATCATGACTAATTCATTTTAACTGAGTAGTTTAGAAAATTTATTGTGAGGCTCTGACACTAAGGAGAACCATGGTGATCACACGAGTCTATTTGAGGTGCGCAGATGTAGTCCCCGGGTACCAGCGACACATGGACAATAGCCCCTTTGTGAGTATCGAAACCTTGCTCATTAATGTTTGTAATTAATGCATTAATTATAGCTTTTAGCCATAGAAACATGTGTAGGCATGCCTACGTGCAGGCACAAGCATCAGATAGGGGGCGTAGGTACTTTTTTAGGGGCGTAGGCATCTTTTTGAGGACGCATGCACTAAGACGTAGATGTGCACACACACTGACACAGATCACACACACCCATGTGCACATGCACACACAAGCATATGTGGGCACACGCACACATGCCAAAAATGGGGTCACATGCAAAAAGTGTGGTGCAGGCATGGAGAGTGAAAGCACACACAAGGGGGCATATGCGCGCAAGCATAGACACCCAATGTGTGGTAGACACACCAAAAAGGGCTTGCAAGTGCCCAAAGACACACGCACATAAGTACAGGTGCCATAAATGTCCAAAAACATGACTCTTTAGAATAAATTTTAGGATTTTTGGGTTAACCCTAAAAGATGACATATATTTTTAGAAGAAATACTAGGAACTGATGAGTGGCGTGTTATTTTACAGAGATGACAACTAGTTTTGCAGACTCAAGAATGATATACATGGATCGTAGAGTTAGAAGGTAGTATACACCGACACGACTGGCGAGCCATGGTGATATTACTTGAGGTGGTGGGGCTAGGCCCTATGGCTCAGATGCCCTCTATTGTACTAGACCACGGTATTTTGACTACGCTAGCTGAGTGATGACATAGCGAGAGTCAGTGTTTTAGACTACCCACAAGAGAGCTAACTATGACGATAGAGGATGTTTGGAGGATTCTTCATGTGGTGATGATGGGCACTGTGATTGAGTATAGCTCAGATGTAGGGCTGATTAGAGTAGCTTGCAGTGCCCTTTTTGGTGTGGATGATATCCCGCATGATGGGATGACTATAGCATTACACAAGTGCATCTCTGACCCCACATTGCATCAGGGACATCTCTACATCATCTCTCTTATCAGTGGGTTCCTACTCACTGATAAGATAGGGACTTCATTTTTGAGAGGACTACTACCATTGGTTCATGGCATTTATAATGGTGAAAGATATTCTTGGGGGCAGTGCATGCTATCCCACCTATACTTGGATTTGCACCTGATTACATACCACGATCAGAAGACCATGGGGCTAGCCTCATTATTACAGATATGGTCATGGGATCATATTGCTATCAGACACCCTGTGGGCCCTTTCTATGTTTAAGATCTCGAGGAACCATCATATATGGCATGGGTACCAGTTGGTGGAGATGTATGTGGCCATCTTGGCAGCCTATTCAGATATAGGTGAGAGTTTTATGAGCTGGTTGAGATAGATGTCATCTGACAACCATATAGGCATTTCCAGTGGCTAGAGGATGCCACAGAGCTCTGTGTGTGCCTAGTGGAGCACTTTCTTATTGGTAGCCACAGCTATATCATGGAGTTATATCATGTAGACAGGTGCTAACGACAGCTTGGTAGGGTACAGGGGGTCCCCCAACCAGATATCTGGCATGCTTGCAGGGATTTTGAGAGGCAGACCATGGGGCCACGTATACTAGTAGCTTAAGCTAGGGCTAGTTTCACACATGTAGTCCCCCAGGTATGGGACCCATTACAACATGTGAGAGACCCATGGACCACAGCTGATTATGCAGCATGGTATGCTACAGTGTTACCTCGGTGTCTCACCATTCCAGAGGAGGCTTGGGTGGCAGGAATTTTCCCACCTATAGAGATATGGCATGGCATAGAGCATAGGGTGAGGGAAATGACATAGGGGCCAAACCCAAAGGATTGCTTTGATGGTATCCCACACAATGGATAGGGTGGCTCACAGGAACAAGGACTGAGGCTATAGTGTAGCCACCCAAAGGCAGAGTCTTTGAGTAGGGATAGTTGTCCAGAGCACCTCAAGGACTAGTCCTTGTGACATAAATAAACTTCCTAGCCCATGACACATATAACCATAGTACAGGTGCAGTTATAGTAGGCCATAGTTGAGAGAGATGTGGCCAGAGCAGAGAGAGATGAGGCTCGAAGCCAGTGTGTGACTACCATAGTAGAGAGAGACAAGGCTTGAGCTCACATTGTTACTTTACTTTAAGAGCGGGATTAGGCTTGGGCCTAGGATGGACTAGGAGATGACAACGTAGCATGGCGAGGCCAGATCTGGGAGACAGTGGCACAGGGGGCTCAAATATTGAGTCTCCTTCATCAGTCCTAGTCACAGGTGTGGATGGTGGTTCCACAGAGAGATCATGTGTATGCCTGATCACATGCACTACTAGCACAGAGGGACCATGCCTACATCGAGCTGCAGGTGATGACTACAAAGAGAGATCAAGAGGTTGTTACCTCTAGACAAGTCAGGGAAGACTTGAGCCAAGTGACAGGTGAGTGAGATACTACCCTTTAGGAAGCGCTGACCTCTGAAGATGTGGACCTGATACATGATGCCACAAGGCTTGGTGGTGAGGCTCTATTTTACAAGACTAATTATTACAGAGTGGTTCCACCAGAGCAGTGAGTAGCACTGCCACAACTATCAAGGTCGAGTGCATCAGGCTCTCGATCATGGAGATATTTCCATTCTACTAGATTAGTTAGATAGCCTTTACCAGAGTAGCCGGCAAAACCAGTGCCATCCCAGCCTGCAGTGTTTCGTCATCCAGAGGACAAATCTGGGAGCCCCAGTGAGGGCACGAGCTATGGTTGGGAGCCACATTTTTGTTGTATAGATTCTTTTAGATTGTTTTAGTATGACTGACAAAGGTTCATTGAGAGAGGTGAATGTTATTTGATCTGGTGGTGGTTGAATTTGGCCCTTGGTCAATTTAAAAGGTTGACCAGTTTGGACTATTTGAACACATTTAGAATCAGTGATTCCGTCTCCCACTAGATTTTTGTTTTTTTTAAAGATCTTCACCTTTTTTGGGGGTTTGACACTTTTTTTGTCTTTAGATTGGGTTTTGAGGGTGCCTTTGGAAATGAGATCCGTTTCTATCTGAATCCATTTGTCGATAACCTCCTCAAAAGTACAAACACAATGCATTTGGAGGTGGAAAGCTATATCTGGGTTGAGATTGGGAATGAAAATACTAACCAGCTACTTTTCAGTGAAAGCACAAGAGAAGTGACTAGCTATCCATCTCCACCGTTGGAGGAAGTTGGCAAAGGTCTCATTTGGGTGTTGTTTGGCACCACACACATTTTCCATGGTGACATCACTCTCTATGTTATACGAGAAGTGATGAACAAATATTTCTACCAATTTTGGCCATGTGAAAATTGATCCTCATGGTAAGCGTGTAAATAGCTCCAATGCTTGACCCCTGAGACTCTTGGGAAAAAGTTTGATGAGGTAATTATCACTATAAGACACTGTTATCCAAAATGTACCCCCTGCTCATTTTATGGCTAACTCCTCCCATTCTTCCCTCTCTTGTGCTTCAGTCACAAGATTTTGATTTTTAGGCACTCAAAACCTTCTGGAAATGACACCATTGGATAGAGCTCTTTCTCAGCTTTCCAGAAAGGTAAAGTTTTCCTCCTAACTCCATGTATTTTTCAAGTTATGGCTCGACGGAGTTTTTGTGGGAAATTTTCCCCTGAAAGGCCCGCAGCCAATGAGATGCTGCCACGTGGCACCTAGACTTGCGGAGCATGGGAAAATTTTGGAAAATTTTCCAAATGACCAAAAAGGTGCAAAAATTTGAATTTTTGCCCACCAACCCGATTTGGCCCTGTTTTTCCCTAAAACTTCAAATCGCCATATCTTTCGATCCAGAGCTCGGTTTTTCACGTTATTTATATCAATGGAAAGATGGTAAAATTCTCTACAAGATTCCAGGGTTATTTTTGCATTTTGGTGGATTTTGGAGAGATAAAATCAAGAAATGCCTCTAGCATGTGGTCATGGACAGAAATGACGTTTCAACCATCATTTTTAATGAAGAATGGCTCGTATTCTCTCCCAGCATGGTTAAAAATGTTAGGGAATGGGTATGTCAAAGCACCCATGCTATTTTGATGGCATTTTGGTCAATGGTTGAACCCCTTGCATGTTTTCCCATGTTTCTCTCTCCTAGGGTCGTGGTTTGCATTGTAAAAGCCAGGATGAGTTCATTTTGCAAAGGGAGACACTTTTTCATCTCTACAACTTATTTTTTGTTCCTCCTTGGTAGAATTTGTGAAGAAATTTTACCTTTCCATGTAATGCAACACCTTTTCTTGCCTCTGGGTCACTATAATGTACTATATTGGATCTGAGATGTTGATATATGTTATGTGATTAAAATCCCTCAATCCTTTCATATATCTATCATTGCTTTCTTGATCTTTCATTACATTTTGAGAATTTTTGCATGTTTTGTGCTATGTTTCATTGTGGATTGTGTATTTCATGTAGCATCAGGTGTCTACAACTCCTTTGGTGAATCACCTATTAGCATTAGTTCTTTCTTTTTTGTATTCTCTATCTCTGTCTCCTTGGAATTTAGAGTAGATTTAGGAGTTTAAACCTCTGCAATTGTGCAAGTAAAATAGCGTATCAGAGGAGTTGAGGAACCAACATCTAATCTGGAGATTCCTTTTTCATTTTGCAAGTCCCACACTTGGGGAAAGGATTCAATGTTGTGCAATCACACTGGATGTTTAAAATATCAAACTAGAAATCTGATCAACATCCAGGGGTGCTGCTAATTTGCAACAACAGACACCTCTTGACATGCCATGTAGAAATATTTAACATGATCCCTTGGGTATCCTTTTCCTTTGTATTTGTCGAAATTTGGCATATCAAATTTATTTGGAAATGGTTAAAGGGTCATTTTATTATCAAAAGGATAGGGGCATAATTCTTCATATTGATATTTCCTAATGCTCCCTATATTTCTCTCTTGTAAGCTTGCAAGCATCGCTTTCATAGACTACAATTCTTCTGTGAGAAATTGTTCTGTAGTAGGAGAAGTGGGGATGTATACTCAATGATATCTTGTGTCTTCTTCTCCTTGGTTTTCTCGATGGAGTTCATTGATCTTAACCTTAGGGCTCAACTTTTGAATGTTCTTGTTTGCATCTTTCTGTTCATGGGAAGTAAGAAAGCTAGTTGCCGGCTTAGATTACTAATTTTTTGTGGGACTGTGGCTTGGTTTGTGGCTTCTTCTTCTAAAGGTTCCTCCTCTTTGTATTGTGGAGGTTCTTCACCCATATCATGTTCTATCTTGTTTCTTCATGGCACTTTGATAAAGGGTATTCTATGCCCTAATACTTTATCATTCCCTACGTAAGAAGTTGAAGCATGTCCACCTATTAAAATATATTTCATATTGATAAGGGTGCATTCTTCCTTAGTAGCATCATTTGTAGGTAATATTGTTTGATTCTTAGCAGGCAATTTGGCCCCTAATTCCATGACCCATGCCAAAACTCTATCTTTGTTGCTAAGAAGAAATTCATCTAGTAGAGTGGGGTCAAAATCAAAGTCTGAATGTGGAGATTCTAATTCATTTTGGCTATGATCGACCATCTCTTCTGTTTCCATTTCTATAGAAAACAACAGTCCTAGGTCATGTCTAATTAAGGGGTTTGACCCTTGTATGTTAGAGGTTTCCCAAGCTTATGCTTGTTGTTCCTGTAACACTCTGAACTATTGTTACTACCTCCTGAGCATTCAAGTGTTGATATATGATTTCTTCTGTAAAAAGAACGTGTTCCTTTTATTGTGAAGTCATGCTTGATATGGATTGTGTCTTCTTTGCTCTTGACGATCTTTGACTGAGCCAGGATATGCTTGGACTCTTTTATTTCTTTCATTTTTGCACCTGAGTTTAATCTGATTTCAGAATGAATTGTGGATTTACCCGTCTATATGACTCAGCCTTAGATCAGTGGCATTGATCCAAGAGATGTTTTAAGTTTATTTGGGATGAACAAAAATTATAGACCTTACGAAGGTTGCAAGGTCTGAATGTGTTGAATAAGAAATTCCGGAGTCTAACTCAGGCTGATTGTGTTAAATGAATCGGTTCTCGATATCGTAATATCAAGAAGTTCTAGACCTTGAGCCAGGTAATAAATTCTAATATATTTATTGTTAGCTTATTATCAAGGCTGGATTGAATCCATTTCGGGAAGGTATATCTGTTGGTTCTTATACTGAATGATTATATTTTTTAGACCTAGACTGGTTCTATTAAGGTTAATAACCTAAACCTAAACTATAACCTATGAGTTGGATTAGTGCTAATCTAACCTAGCCCTAAACTATAAGCTAAATGTTTTAAGGTTAGTGACCTAGTGCTAAGGAGGTTAGACTAAGTATCACCTTAGGGTCTAACCTATGTTTCTAACCTAACTAATGATCATGGATGAAAGGGACCTATGGAGAGGTACAATCCATGGGCAATAGTTTCTATGGCATTAAATGAGATGGATAAGTATGAAGGATGAGGGAATTGGTGGAAGTTTCAAACGGCTAGTGAAATCTGACGTGGCAGAGTCGCCAAATCTGGAAATGGTCTCTGGTTTGTTTTTGTCCATCGCCATCTATGGCGGTCGGTGGCAATGGAGATTGAGTGGGAATTTCGGAGTTAATGCAATTAAGGAACTCGATTTCCGAGCACGGATTGCTCGGGAAGGCATGCAAAATGGAAAACTAGTTGTTTGTTTGGTTTTCCATGCGCTCCGATTTTCTCTCTATTTGATCACTGGTTCTTGGAACCAGTCTACTTGGTGTTGCATGGCAACTATGAGAATAACTAGCTCTTTTCTCTGTCGAGGAAAGTTTATAAGGCATGGAAATAACAAATTATTGTTGTTGAATCTAACGTGGAAGAAGAGGAGAAGGCTCGAGCTCATTTAGAGGTCTTCTTCGGATTTTTAAGCGACATTACCAGGCATGTTAGGCCCTAACTTTTAAAAATCTTGCTTTCCTTCAAATGATTTCATTAGAACAACTCTGTTCAGATGATTTTTGGTCCAGTTGGTTTTTATGGTAACATTGTATGAATTAGTTTGTTGTATCTTCATGCTGGTTCAATTATTCAGTTGAACCCTTGCTGGGTGTACATTTTGTTTCGTTCGGTTGAATTATCTTCTTGTGTTTTTCATTTCGGTTAGATTTCATAGAAATGCTTGCAAGGGTAATGTAAGAAACAAACTTTTTTGGAGTCCATGAAAAGTTTTCTTGGTTGATATCGACTTCTGTAGAAGCCTTGCTGTTTACACTTGTTGAGACTGATACTGTTGGAATTCTTAAAATGATAGTATGTTTTGACTTCTGTAGAAGTTTAGTCGTGAATGCTATATGTTTTTGGATATTGTTGGAATCCTTGAATAGATAGTATTTTTAACTTCTGTAGAAGTTTAATCGAGAATACTATATGGGTTCGATTCCTTTTTGAGTCCTTGAAAGGTAACATACGTTTCTACTTCTGTAGGAGTTCAGTCGTGAATACTGTATGTTATTGATATAGTTGGAATTATTGAATTTAATATGTATCTTGTATCTTTCTACTTCTGTAGAAGTTTATTTGAAGAATACTACATGGGTTCGACTCCTTTTGAATCCTTGAAGCGTATATTATGTTTTTCTCTTCTGTATAAAGCTCAGTTGTGAATACTGTGGATATTGACTCAGTTGGAGTCCTGGATATGTAACCAGTGTTTCGACTTCTGTATAAGCTTGGTTGTGAATACTTATTGATATTGGCTCTGTTGGAGTCCTTAATATGTATCTTGTATTTAGACTTCTGTAGAAGTTTAGTTGTGAAGACTGTTGGTGTTGAATTAGTTGGAAACCTTGAATGTTTTCCTATGAATTCGACTACTGATCTAGTCCACACTGTGTTTACTTTTTAAACTTGACTCTATATGAGTCCTTGCTGTATTCGTATTATCTCGGCTTGGATGAAACTTTGTTGAAAATAATGAAATGATGATGACTTTTATGAAGATCTTGTTGAGGTTATTATTTCTTGAAAACGAATTCTAATTTACACCCATGTTGTATAATCGTAGGGATTTTCTTAGTTGAATGAAGTTGTGCGTATTGTGTTTTGACTTTGCATGAATGTCACTGTATTTCAAATGGAAACGTTAATTGTTTTAATGTGATCTTGTTTCAAGTTTGACTTGAACAAAGAGCTCTTGGCTGTGCCATGACAGACGATGGCGTTGGATATTTTTCATGTTTGTTGAATAATATGGAAAGTTTTATTGAGCCTATTGGAGTTGGATTATTTATTAATGCTTGTTGCGTGAACTCTCGAATTGTTTAGTACCTACAGGTGACCTTTATATTTGGAATTAGATGGAACTGTAGCTCTTCTTGTAATTTCGATTGTTTAGTCGCATGAGTAAATGTATTTGTAATAATCGGTACAGTTCAGAATGTTATTGACTTAGTATTCTGATGGACTCTGTTTCTTTCTTCTTGACTGTAATTTATATGTTGATATATATGGTAAATGGAATAGGAAAAATCCTCTCTCTCCTAGACAAGAAAACTTGTGTGCTTTCTTCTTGCATCCTTTTTGTGATCTCTATGGTAGGGGCATAACAAGAATAAACTGAGTTATTGTATGGAGAGACTGGTATAAAATGAGTGTTGTTGTATAAATAGGTATACTTGTCAATACCATTGAAATGTGTTAGGATGATAAAAGAATTAAGACTGTGGGATTGTTGAATGTTTTAACTGCCATGGGAAATTGTAGAAACAATCTTGTAGGAATTTTGTTGTCTTAAGAATGGCTGTATTCATATGTTCTTAGTCTCTAACATATAGGATGGATAGCCTGATTTAAGTTTGTAATGTGAAGAAATGATTTCATTTAAATAGGTTGTTTAATGAAAACAATTGGTGGATTTCATTTGTTTTAAGAATTAGTGCTTATCATGCTTAGTTCACCAAACTGACCCATGTTGACAATTTTTGCAGATGATTGCCGTAAGTGGTAAAGGCACGCAGATCTGATATGATGTTTAGATTGTGTAATTTGGTTCTATGATGAATTACAGCTTGATTCTCTAAATGTACTACTTGAAGAAATATGTTCTTTTGCTGTTGAGTATTGTATCAAATATGTTGAATGCATAAAATATATTTGATTAGCTTTGAAATGAATAAACTGAGGTATTTGTTACTTATGTGTTTGCATTCGTATCTTGATGGTTTGATCTTCTTCGGTTTGAATGATTTTAAGACCATTGTTATTATTGTACAACTTGGAGACGTTTGTGATTATCTAAGTAAGCGTTGCAAGGATATGTGACTGAATACTTATGATTGTTTAGTAGTTCTATTATGTTCTATTTAAAGCTAATTGTAGTTTAGATCACTGATTTTTGAGAAGCTAAGGTTAAAATAAACCCTTTCAAGAAGTTGAACAGGAAGAGTAATCTGTTACTCTCTAACCCTGATCTAAGTCAAGAAAACGTAATGAATTTTTTTAAATCACTATATCTTAACACTAATAAGTAAGATATATTTTAGTTTTAAAGATCTGGAATAAACCCAAAAGGGATAAGTTAGCAATCTTATGAGAAGACTTGGGGTTACTACCCAATTTCATAGATTAAGATTATTGTGAAACAATGATCTCCTTGTTGGGACCTCAATCTTATTAAAATTCTCTTTGTGGAATGGTTCTTAATAAGAAAAGCAATTTTAGGATGAGGAACCCAGGGGATTGGGAAAAGACTACCCTAAAAAGGAGTGTCTTGGAGTATAATTTAAACTCCACGTAAGTAACACCTTAAAGTTTAGTAGATCTTATCGAGGCGGATTTGAAGGTTGATGGCACAAGTCGATTACAGGGTTGTACCTTCGAGAAGATCAGGATCTTCTTGAAGATACAACAATGCAGGTGACTTATGGTGACACCCTTTGCATTGATCGTTAAGATTTACTCCTTAAACTCGAACAAGTTTTACTCCGGGGCTGGTTACCGACATGGTCATGTTATGAGGCTGCCCCTGGAGACTCGGGGTACCTTGACACACAGGGTTAACTAGGGTTGACCCAGTATGTCAGAGTATCCCTAGTTCTCGAGAGCATCCTTATAACATTGCCATATTATTAATCCGTTTCTGAGTGAATAACTTGGGGCAGGAGAGACTGACAGAAGTCAGTATAAGACATTCTACATAACAAAGGAATGGGGTGAAGGACGTATTCCAGATTGACGAGTATGCCATCAAGGAATACAAGACATAAGCAATATGTTTCAAATCTTTGGCCAAAGTATCGCAAGCTGCTGATTGCGTTGTCCTATGTCACCTAGTCTAAGGGACGAGATGCCGATGAATAATGATAACAATTATTCAGATAGATTCCTTGGACAGAGCATTCTGAATCCCAGATTAGGGAAGAGAACTGCAAGAGTGATGTGTTAAAATAAAAACACCAACTCTTGATACTCATGAATAGATCATTAAATTACCGAGTCATGGAATGAATAGATCGGAGGTACTCTGAGTCATTACAGTTGCATATGGTTATCTGTTATAAGAATGGTTGTTTTGATTTGTGAGTTCTAAATTATGTATTTAGAACCAGGAAGCATTTATCAAAAAAAAAAATTTACTTGTTCTAATGTATAAAAATGAGGATGTTACATCTTGGTATCAGAGCTGAAGGTTGCAGCTCTTGGACCTATTGTGTCCATAATCTAATAAAAACCTGAATTTTCTTGTAACAGAAAACGGTTAGAACAAGGGGGAACGTTGCAAATAATGCTCCACCTGAAGGAGGGGCAGCAACAACCCAAAAGCTTGATGAGATCCTTGCTTCCCTATTGGACACAAGAGATCATTTGGCTGTACTTGAACAGCAGGTGATGGGAAATGAGGAGGAAGATGAAGCTGGTAATAACAATCAGCAACCTCCTGAGGACAACCCCGATATGGGTGTTGATAATAACGCTAGAAATGCACCTGTATAACTACAAAACAAAAAGGCCAGGTTGGCAGCGGAACTCACTAATGATATAAAAAGGATAAGCCCACCTAAATATGATGGCACCACATTAGGTGATGGAGCTGAGAATTGGCTTAGCGAAATGGAGAAGTACTTTGCAATAAGAAACTTCTCAGAGGAAACCAAAGCTATTTGGGGAGCCTATCAGCTTTCCCATGAAGCATCTTCGTGGTGGGATAGCCGTAAAGCCGAGCTAAATATTGATGAGACCAATATTACTTGGGATCAATTTAAGGGCTATTTTAGGCAACGTTGGCTGCCACAACTTTTCTATGATCAGAAAATGACAGAATTCCAGAACTTAGCTCAAGGGAAGCTAACGGTAACTGAATATTGGGAGTGGTTTACAAAACTCCTCAAGTATGTACCGCAGTATCAAACTGACGATAAGTTTAGAATAAGGAAATTCATCATGGGATTGAATCCCGTGATAGGGGGAGAGGTCGATGTTCACAGTCCAACCACTATGGAAGGAGTTGTTGAAAAGGCCATAAGACAAGAACAGAAATTAAAGGCTATTTCTACTCATAAAGAGGAAGTGCGGAAGAAGATTGCAAACCCTTCTTCAACTTCACTTGCACCCAAACAGGGACCATGGAAAAAGTTTGGAAACATAAGTAAGTTTCCAGGGGATAATAGTAAGAAAGCAGTAGTGAATAAGCCTGCTGGAAATGTAAGCGATAATTTTTCCAAAAATTATAACAATGGGCAGAAGCCCTATGGAGGACAATGTGATAATTACAAGGTTGGAGGCAATTTTGAGACTAAAAAGGGACCTGTAGGAGGTTGCTACAATTGTGGCAAAGACCACTATGCAAATCAGTTCCCTTTGAAGAAGGATGATCGTAATCAGCAGCATAAGATACATGCTGCAGTAGCAGACAAGCAAGCTGAAAAGCAGGTGACACCTATAGAAGTTTCGGGTAAGTTATTTGGCATACCTGTCACTATTCTTTTTGATACAGGAGCTACTGAATGTTTTATTTCTAATAAACTTACTTCTAAACTTAAGAGAAAAGCTAGAAAAATGGATAAATCTTGGACTGTACAGTATGGTAATAACTCTGTTCATATAGTGAGTATGTGTCTTTTTGGAGCAGTCCTTGACTTACCTACCTTTTCCACGGAAGTTGACCTCTATGTTACACCTTTGGGATCTTACGACATTGTCATTGGTGTCAATTGGTTAGCTGAACATAAAGCAAAAGTAGACTGTTATGAAAAGAATATAAAATGTTTAGATGATCGGCTGGAAACAGCAGAGATTCAAGGGGTGAAACGGGAAATTTTAGTTAGAAAACTGTCAGCTATGCAGCTTAAAAAGGCCAAAAAAAAAGGATGCACCCTTTATGCAGTAAAGATATCTGAATTTTCAGAAGAAGATGGTGATTCCATGAAACGATTTCCTCTGCTACAAAGTTTCAAAGATGTTTTTCCGGAGGAATTACCATGGTTACCACCCAAGAGGGAATTTGACTTCACCATCGAAATCAAACCAGGAACGGAACCTATTTCCAAAGCACCTTATCGGATGACTACTACAGAGTTAGTCGAGCTTAAGGCACAATTGTAAGAAATTTTGTCTAAAGGTTTGATTAAACCAAGTGTTTCGCCTTGGGGAGCACCAATAATATTTGTGAAAAAGGATGGAACATTTAGGCTGTGTATTGATTATCGGATGTTGAACAAAGCAACAATCAAGAACAGATACCCACTTCCAAGGATCGACGATCTATTTGATCAGATGCATAGGGCAGTGGTTTATTCTAAGATAGATCTTTGATCTGGTTATCATCAGTTAAGGATTAGAGAAGAAGATATTCATAAAACAACTTTCCAAACAAGGTATGAACATTATGAATTCACGGTTCTACCCTTTGGATTAACGAATGCACCCGCAACTTTTATGAACTTAATGAATAATATCTTTCAAGAATATTTGGACAAGTTTGTACTTATATTCTTGGATGATATTCTCATTTATTCTAAAAGTGTTGAGGAGCACAATGAGCATTTGAAGATAGTTTTGGGAATTTTGAGAAAAAGAAAGTTGTATGGTAAGTTATCCAAATGTTCTTTCTTTGATTCAGAAGTTTACTATTTAGGTCATGTCATTAGCAAGGAAGGAATTGTTGTGGATCCTTCAAAAATAGTGGTAATAACTGAGTGGCTTGCACCAAAGAATGTGCACGAAGTAAGAAGCTTCATGGGTCTTTCCCGTTATTATAGAAAATTTGTTAAGGATTTTTCTAAAGTAGCTGCACTGATAACTTCATTGCAGAAGAAGGATAAGAATTTTTTTTAGAATGATAAGTGCGAAATGGCTTTCAAAAGTCTGAAAAGCCAGTTCACTTCCACACCTATATTAGCTGTACCAGACCCTAATGGGAGTTTTACTGTTGTAACGGATGCTTCTGGGGAAGGCCTTGGAGGTGTTTTGTTACAAAATGATAAAGTCATAGCATATGAAAGTAGAAAACTTAAGTTACATGAGGTGAATTATGCTCCTCATGATTTGGAGCTTGCTGCCATTGTTCATGCGCTTCAAATCTGGAGACACTATTTACTTGGGAAACCTTTTGAGTTGAAAACTGATCACTTAGGACTGAAATATATTTTCACTCAGCCTAATCTAAATGCCAGACAGAGAAGGTGGTTAGAGTTTTTATCCCAATATGATTTTGATATTAGCTACATCAAAGGGAAAGAGAATAGAGTAGCAGATGCTCTAAGTCGTAGGGTGCACATTTATGCTCTTATAACATTAAGAACTCAGTTTAAGGATGAGGTAAAAAGTGCCTCAGAATCTGATATATACTTTCATCAAGTAAAAGCAGCGCTTGCTGCAGAACCTAATGATGCAAGGTATAAGGGCTTTCATTTTGATAATGAAGGAATCTTACGTTATGAAAACAAGGTATACGTACTTATGCTGAACGATTTGAGAAAGAATTTGTTAGTTGAATTTCATAATTCACCTTTCTCTGGACACCCGGGTATCACAAAAATGCTTGCTGATCTAAAACAACAATACTTTTGGAAAGGTATGAAAAAGGATGTCATTGATTTTGTGACTCATTGTCTGGAATGTCAGCGGGTTAAGGCAGAACACATGCACCCTGCTGGACTATTATATCCTCATAGCATACCACAGTACAAATGGAAAATAATAAGCATGGACTTTGTACAAGGGTTACCTATGTCCAGGAATAAACGTGATGTTATCCTGGTAGTTGTAGATAAACTAAGGTAGCTCATTTCATCACTTGAAATATAAAGGATGATTCACCAGTGCTGGACAAAAGATTCGTACACAAAATTTTCAGGTTACATGGTGTACCAGGATTGATTATATCTAACAGAGATCCTAGAATGATGTCAAGATTTTGGCAAATGCTTAATACAGCTCTTAGAACAAAACTAAACTTTACTTCTGCATATCATCTGGAAACGGATGGACAAACTGAGAGAGTAAATCAAGTGTTGGAAGACATGTTGCGAATGTATTGCATGGATCAACAGTATAAATGGGAAGAGTATCTTCCATTAGTTGAATTCACATACAACAAAACTTATCACTCATCTCTTAAAATGGCACCATTTGAAGCACTTTATGGAAGGAAGTGTAGAACCCCTGTTAGCTGGGATAGTGTTGAGGATAGAGTGGTAATTGGACCAGAGATCCTCACTGAAATGGAACAGCAAGTAAAGTTGATTCGTGAACGATTAAAGGAAGCAACAGATAGGAAGAAGAGTTATGCTGACCTTAAGTGGGTTGATCGAAGGTTTGAGCTTGGTGAGAAGGTTTTTCTTCATGTTAAACCCAGAAAGAGTTCTATAACTGTTGGAAAGGCTACCAAGTTGTCACCTCGTTTCGTGGGACCTTTCAAAATTGTCAAAATAATCAATCCTGTAGCTTATCGATTAGCATTACCACCTGCTTTGTCTCGCATGCATGATGTTTTCCATATTTCTTTGCTTAAGAAATATGTTTCAGATTTATCACATGTCTTAAATTGGAATTCATTGCAGGTCCAAAACCCAGGAATAATCGTGGTTAAACCCACACGAGTGCTGGAAACTCACCAATTGCATTTGAGAAATCGTGAAATACAGCAATGTAAGGTCCAGTGGGACCAGTTTAATGAGGAAAGTGCAACTTGGGAAAATCTGGAAGAGATGAAAATTGCTTTTCCTTTTCTTTTTCAACAGGATGAAATTTGTTGACAAAACATTTTTTTATGAACTTATCTTTTTCATGTGATATGAAAGCCAGATTGAGGCAAACATTATTCTAGCTGAATAAAATGTATTGTGACATTGATTTCTGGAACTATTCAAGTGGGAAATAGTCACATTGTTTTGTGAACTAATAAATTGGTTGACCTAAAGGTTAATCAAATATGTAATCATCAGGATGATGAATCTTTCAGGAGGGAAGCATGTAACACTCTGAACTATTGTTACTACCTCCTAAGCATTCAAGTGTTGATATATGATTTCTTCTAAAAAAAGGACGTTCTCCTTTGATTGTGAAGTCATGCTTGATATGGATTGTATCTTCTTTGCTCTTGAAGATCTTTGACTAAGCCAGGATATGCTTGGACTCTTTTATTTCTTTCATTTTTGCACCTGAGTTTAATCTGATTCGGAATGAATTGTGGATTTACCCGTCTATATGACTCAGCCTTGGATCAGTGGCATTGATCCAAGAGATGTTTTAAGTTTATTTAGGATGAAAAAAAATAATGGACCTTACGAAGGTTGAAAGGTATGAATGTGTTGAATAAGCAATTCCGGAGTCTAACTCGGGAATGTATCTGTTGGTTCTTTTACTGAACTATTCTATTTGTTAGACCTAGACTGGTTCTATTAAGGTTAATTACCTAAACCTAAACTATAACCTATGGGTTGGATTAGTGCTAATCTAACCTAGCCCTAAACTATAAGCTAAATGTTCTAAGGATAGTGACCTAGTGCTAAGGAGGTTAGACTAAGTATCACCTTAAGGTCTAACCTATGTTTCTAACCTAACTAATGATCATGGATGAAAGGGACCTATGAAGGGGTACGAGCCATGGGCGGTAGTTTCTATGGCATTAAATGAGATGGATAAGTATGAAGGACGAGGGATTTGGTGGAAGTTTCAAACGGCTAGTGAAATCCGACGTGGCAGAGTCGCCAAATCTGGAAATGGTCTTTGGTTTGTTTTTGTCCATTGCCAACTATGGTGGTCGGTGGCAATGGAGATTGAGTGGGAATTTCGGAGTTAATGCAATTAAGGAACTCGATTTCTGAGCACGGATTGCTCGGGAAGGAATGCAAAATGGAAAACTAGTTGTTAGTTTGGTTTTCCATGCACTCCGGTTTTCTCTCTGTTTGATCACTGGTTCTTCGAACCAGTCTACTTGGTGTTGCATGGCAACTATGAGAATAACTAGCTCTTTTCTCTTTTGAGGAAAGTTTATAAGGCGTGGAAATAACAAATTATTGTTGTTGAATCTAACGTGGAAGAAGAGGAGAAGGCTCGAGCTCATTCAGAGGTCTTCTTTAGATTTTTAAGTGACATTACCAGGCATGTTAGGCCATAACTTTTAAAAATTTTGCTTTCCTTCAAATGATTTCATTAGAAAAACTCTGTTCAGATGATTTTTGGTCCAGTTGGTTTTTATGGTAGCATTGTATGAATTAGTTTATTGCATCTTCATGCTGGTTTGATTATTCAGTTGAACCCTTGCTGGGTGTACATTTTGTTTCGTTCGGTTGAATTATCTTGCTGTGTTTTTCATTTTGGTTAGATTTCGTAGAAATGCTTGCAAGGGTAATGTAAGAAACAGACTCTGTTAGAGTCCATGAAAAGTGTTCTTGGTTGATATCGACTTCTGTAGAAGCCTTGCTGTTTACACTTGTTGAGACTGATACTGTTGGAATTCTTAAAATCATAGTATGTTTTGGCTTCTATAGAAGTTTAGTCGTGAATGTTATATGTTTTTGGATATTGTTGGAATCCTTGAATAGATAGTATTTTTAACTTCTATAGAAGATTAATCAAGAATACTATATGGGTTCGATTCATTTTTGAGTCCTTGAAAGGTAACATACGTTTCTACTTCTGTAGGAGTTCAGTCATGAATATTGTATGTTATTGATATAGTTAGAATTCTTGAATTTAATATGTATCTCGTATCTTTCTACTTCTGTAGAAGTTTATTTGAAGAATACTACATGGGTTCGACTCCTTTTGAATCCTTGAAGCGTATATTATGTTTTTTTCTTCTGTATAAAGCTCAGTTGTGAATACTGTGGTTATTGACTCGGTTGGAGTCCTGGATATGTAACTGTTGATGCAAAATCACAGCACCCCTGGACGCACATCAGGCTTCTAGGTTGATGTTCAGGCATCCAGTGTGATTGCACAACATGGAAACCTCTCTCCAAGCGTGGTACTTGTGAAACCGAGAGAGGAATCTCCAGAGAAGGCTGGTTCCTGCTCCTAAAACTACCTGCCACAAGCTATTCCAGTGCAGGCAAGCTAATCTAATCCTAATCTAACCATGCCAAGGAGACAGAGAGAGAGAGAGAAGGGAAAAAACATCAAAAGCCTACACTAAAACGGTGATACACCAGAGAAGGAGAATGTTGAACATCTATCAAAACTACCATGGGACAAAGAGAGGTGAGCAATGGGAAGGATGGACAGATGCATCACAGGCCCAAGGATAGATTTCACACAGAAAATGTCCCAAAACTCCAATGAACACAGCTCCAAACCTGCAATGAACATTTAGACATGTACAGATACCTGCAAATGAAGAGAGGCAAGGAGAGAACAAGCAAAAATGAGAGAGGATGGACAGATGCATCACATAACACATTTTGTTGCTCCAGAAGTTTGCACAGAACATCATTCCATTAGTAAAAGGCAAAAAATGCCATTACAGAGCAGGGAGGAGGCTCCAACTCCATTTTCAACCCTAGAGAAGAAAAGAAGGGAGGGCCGAGCTGAAAGAATGAACAACCTCTTTTTTGTTAAAATGAGCCAAATGTGGCTTTTTTATTGCATGGGTCGAGCCCAGGGGACAGAAAACGTGGGAAAATGTGCAAGCCCATTCCTCATTGACTGCAGATGCATTAAATCAGCATGGAGGATCTTACCAACCATACCCTGTCACTTTGAGTGATTTTAGAGGAGAATGCGACCCATTTGTATTAATTGTGCCACTAAAATGTCACTTCTGGCCGTGCAGAAGAAGAATGCGACCCATTAGCATTAAAACGGGTTGTTGAAAGGTCGCTTCTGGCCATTACCACACGTCAGAGCCGTTTCTCGATTTTCTCTCTTCAAACTACACCAAAACTCGAGATTGATCCTAGAATCATGTAGAGCATCTCAACAGATTTCTGTTGATATAAAGAACATGGAAATCCGAGCTCTGGATCAAAAGATATGGTGATCTGAAGATTTAGGGAACGGAACAGACCAAGACAGATTTCGAAATATTTTCCCGTGCTTCACCACCTAGACGACACGTGGCAGGCTCTGATTGGTCTCACAATTCTCTCTCCTCTACCTTTCAGTGGGCTGTCTTTTGAATTTTCCTTGTGGGCCCTAGCTGGGACACGTGGCACTATCCCATTGGTTCGGATCGATGCTCGAAAACTTTCCCCTTGACTTTTTGACTTTTCTCTTTGTGGCACGTGGTGATTTCTCATTGGTCCTCGGCCCCTTCGGCTCCTTCGCGTACTTCACCTCCATTTGTCCTGGATGTCCCATTTGATTTTGGGCCCTTTGTGCTCATTTCGGGCGAACCGGCCGGTTCACGTCTATTTGGCCCCCTGGTCCCACTTGTCTTTGGACTGCTTGTTCCCATTTCACCCGGTTCGGCCGGTTCGTGTCTAGATGTCCCGGATGTCCCATTGTGTTTCGGACTGACTCGACCTTTTTTGCCCGATTCGACCGGTTCGCGCCTTTTTTGCCCGCTTGTCCCAATTGCTTTTTGACTGCTTGTGCTCATTTCGACCGATCCGGGCGGTTCGGGTCTTTTTGTCCCAAACGTCCCGAGCAACACTTAGCCAATTTTTCTTCCTCTTTCAGCCGGATCGGCTTTTCGCACCCGCCGCGTACTTCCGGCCCGATTGTCCCAAATGTAATTTGGGCCACCTGGAGGCTTTTCGGCCGATCCACGTTTTTCTGTCCCAAACGTCCCAGTTGCTCCCTTGAGCAGGACTTAGCCAATTTTCACACTTTTTCCTAGATCAACCTATTTGCCTTTCTGCAACTTTTTTGCATTTTCTCAGAGCTTGCTCCTTCCTTCTTCAGCCTGGGGAGTTAGAAAAATTCCTGAAGGGACCCTAGAAACCTGATGTTTGCTCTGAATCAATCAATGTGCCTGGGACTTGAATATTCTGATGCATGTTATCAAAATTACCCAGGGGGGAATTTTGACAACAGTTTGGCGACTCAGTGGGGTCATCTGCCTGCTAGATGAAAAGACCAGTAGCCTGAAGCAATCCATTGGGCATGGAGTCATAAGCAAGCCTGAAAACTGATCTGAACTTTGAAAATCTCCCCTCTGAGCCACTTGGAAACCACCGGGCATGGAGTTGTTCTCACCAAAACCACTGAAATGAACTGTGTCAGAGCAAAACCAACAACACCAAAACTATGTACAGAACTAAAAATCATACATGCCCCAAATGGAACATGCAGAGTGTGCACGAGCAGTTTTTCTACTGAAAGCAAATCTACCTACTCTACTCTAGCTGGAAGCAAAGGCAAGCTAAACAAACCCTGCAACTGGTTGTGAGAAATAGCTTCCTTTCTTCAAAATTGGCAGCCATGCAATTGATTTGGCACTGATCATGGCTGTTTGGATGGATGGAAAATCAACAAGAAGCTGATCTTCTATCCAAATCATTAAGGTATCAACTGAAAAATCCAATACCTCTTTTAGTTGCTCTGCATTTGGATTGGAGAGGTATGGCAGTTGATCCTTGGTACTTTGTAGCTCATCCTCATGCTCAGAAGTAAGCATGACTGGTTGTGGCTTCTCCTTTGGCTCCAATGAAGCCAAATACCTGATTGGGCAAGGTCTGATCCGTTTGATATGCCCATATCTCTGATTTTCAACTTCAAGAATGGAGTCTTCTTGTAGACCCACCTGAATGGATGATGTGGAAGAAATGGTGGAAGCCTTCTGTCCTTTCTCTTCCTCCAATGAAGAACATGGAAGACAAAAATCTTCCAATCTTGATCCCAAAGAGCTGTTGTAAGATGCAGGCTGCTGTAAATGAAAGCTCTCCTTCATGGCAGCAGGCTCTGGTGTTTGGAATGTGGATGATGAAAGAGAGAAAGGTGAAAGCTCAACCGGCTCTTCTCCATCAAAACAGTCCTCCAAATCTGACAGGTAAACTGCCTCATTGCTGTCCTGCTTCTCGTTTTCAACTTCCTCCATGGTGTCCTCTTGATCTGCAACTTGACCACCATGGTTTCCTTCACTCTCCAATATTGAGTTTGAGAGATCAAACTCCTTTTCAGTGCTAGAACTTGAGAGAGATGAAGTAGAAAGAAGAACTGAAGGTTCTCCTGTAGCCTACTTTGTGCTCAAACCCTTTGGATCTGCACTTTTCTCCTCCATAGCTAGATTGTGCTCCTCTTCTTTTGGATTTGGAGCAGCTTTTCCTTCCTCCAATGTTTGAATACAATCTTGCTCTTGATTGGACTCTTCCTCCAGCATGAAGTTTGTCAAGTCAAACTCTTCAATTTGCTGCTCTAGAGGACAAGTTGGGACTGCAAGATCTTCTTCTTTAACAAAATCAGTCCTCACCACCATTCGTTCAACCTTAGCCTCTTCTGTAGGCTTAACCATCAAGGGGATCTTTGTCATCCCTAATCTAAGAGCCCAACTCTTCAGACTTTGAATTTCTTCCTCTTTGTTGGTACTCTCTTTTTGCTGTTGTTTTCCTTGACTGGCATTCTGATTTTCATCCTCCTAACATGGATTTTGGAATGCAAGAGGAGGGATGGGTTGAAGCTCAACTGATTTGACAATTTTTTGTGGTGGTGGAGGAGATGAAACCTCTTGTTTCTTTGGAGGAGGGGGTGTTTCTCTTAGCTCTTGTGGAGGGGATGACTGTTTGGAAGGGAAGAGGAAAGAAGAATCGAGGTGCGGTGGAAGACTGAGAGGTGGGGAAATGGATTCAACACTTGGGACAATAGATGGAGGGTTTAAAATTTGCAGGTCGAGATGAGATGATGCTGCTTGAGTAATGGGAAGAGAGAAACCAGATGATGGTGTAGAACTTACCCATTGACAAGGTTGTTCAACAACAAGTGTGTAGGCCTCTATCTCTGCTGTCCATTGTGCAAGTTGGGGCAGCATCTTTATCATGAAGTCCAGCTTCTCCTGAGGGCTGTAATGCCTTGGAAAAGGTCCCACCCATGGACAGGGTACTCCATAACTGATTCCAAAAGCCCTCATTTGAGTTGTTGCTTTGGACTGCACCATCCCCACCTCCATCTTTTAGATTTTCTCCAATAGACCAGCATCTTGGATCTGATGGTCTTCATTGTATGCATACTCTTGCTCTTGGAAAGCTCCATAGCCAAACTGACTTTGGCACTGCTGCTCATATGGGTATGCATGCTGATCTGGAGGATTTGTAAAATGTGTTGGAGGTGGAAAATACTGTTATTGTTGATATGAATTCCATGATGGAAATGAAGTCATGATTGCACAACTTCATAGAATGACAGAATGAAAGGGATGGAAAGAAAGATGGATGAAAATGTATGAAAATGAATGGAAAGGAAGGTCTGTAACTTCAGAGATGGTTGTTGACCAGATGGAGTCGCCAGATGTGTTTGCCAGTGCCTCCAAAGGCTGAAATCTTCACAGGAACACATCAACCTACAAAAGATGAAGTGAAAGACCTCTAAGGTCCCACTGGGCATGCCAAAACTGTTGATGCAAAATCACAGCACCCCTGGATGCACATCAAGATTCTAGGTTGATGTTCAGGCATCCAGTGTGATTGGACAACATGGAAACCTCTCTCCAAGCATGGGACTTGTGAAACCGAGAGAGGAATCTCCAGAGAAGGCTGGTTCCTGCTCCTAAACTACCTGCCACAAGCTATTCCAGTGCAGGCAAGCTAATCTAATCCTAATCTAAACCATGCCAAGGAGACAGAGAGAGAGAGAGAGAGAAGGGAAAAAACAGCAAAAGCCTATACTAAAACAGTGATACACCAGAGAAGGAGAATGTTGAACATCTATCAAAACTGCCATGGGACAAAGAGAGGTGAGCAATGGGAAGGATGGACAGATGCATCACAGGCCCAAGGATAGATTTCACACAGAAAATGTCCCAAAACTCCATGAACACAGCTCCAAACCTACAATGAACATTTAGACATGCACAGATACCTGCAAATGAAGAGAGGTAAGGAGAGAACAAGCAAAAATGAGAGAGGATGAACAGATGCATCACAAAACACGTTTTGTTACTCCAGAAGATTACACAGAACATCATTCCATTAGTAAAAGGCAAAAAACACCATTACAGAGCAGGGAGGAGGCTCGAACTCCATTTTCAACCCTAGAGAAGAAAAGAAGGGAGGGCCGAGCTGAAAGAATGAACAACCTCTTTTTTTTTAAAATGAGCCAAATCTGGCTTGTTTATTGCATGGGTCGAGCCCAGGGGATAGAAAACGTGGGAAAACATGCAAGCCCATTCCTCATTGACTGCAGATGCATTAAATCAGCATGGAGGATCTTACCAACCCATACCTTGTCACTTTTTGTGATTTTGGAGGAGAATGCGACCCATTTGTATTAATTTGGCTGCTAAAATGTCACTTCTGGCCGTGCAGAAGAAGAATGCGACCCATTAGCATTAAAACGGGTTGTTGAAAGGTCGCTTCTGGCCATTACCACATGTCAGAGCCATTTCTCAATTTTCTCTCTTCAGACTACACCAGAACTTGAGATTGATCCCAAAATCATGTAGAGCATCTCAACAGCTTTCCGTTGATATAAAGAACATGGAAATCCGAGCTCTGGATCAAAAGATATGGCGATCTGAAGATTTAAGGCACGGAACAGACCAAGACAGATTTCAAAATATTTTCCCGCGCTTCGCCACCTAGACGACACGTGGCAGGCTCTGATTGGTCGGGTAATTCTCTCTCCTCTACCTTTCGGTGGGTTGTCTTTTGAATTTTCCTTGTGGGCCCTAGCTGGGACATGTGGCACTATCCCATTGGTTCGGATCGGTGCTCGAAAACTCGCCCCTTGACTTTTTAACTTTTCTCTTTGTGGCATGTGGCGATTTCTCATTGGTCCTCGGCCCCTTCGGCTCCTTCGCGTACTTCACCTCCATTTGTCCCAGATGTCCCATTTGATTTTGGGCCCTTTGTGCTCATTTCGGGTGAACCGGCCAGTTCGCGTCTATTTGGCCCGCTCGTCGCACTTGTCTTCGGACTGCTTGTTCCCATTTCGCCCGGTTCGGCCGGTTCGTGTCCAGATGTCCTGGATGTCCCATTGTGTTTCGGACTGACTCGACATTTTTCGGCCGGTTCGGCCGGTTCGCGCCTTTTTGGCCCACTTGTCCCAATTGCTTTTTGACTGCCTGTGCTCATTTCGGCCGATCCGGGCGGTTCGGGTCTTTTTGTCCCAAACGTCCCGAGCAACACTTAGCCAATTTTTCTTCCTCTTTCGGCCGGATCGGCTGTAAGAACCCGCCGCGTACTTCCGGTTTGATTGTCCCAAATGCAATTTGGGCCACCTGGAGGCTTTTCAGCCGATCCACGTTTTTCTGTCCCAAACGTCCCAGTTGCTCCCTTGAGCAGGACTTAGCCAATTTTCACACTTTTTCTTGGATCAACCTATTTGCCTTTCTGCAACTTTTTTGCATTTTCTCAGAGCTTGCTCCTTCCTTCTTCAGCCTGGGGAGTTAGAAAAATTCCTGAAGGGACCCTAGAAACCTGATGTTTGCTCTGAATCAATCAATGTGCCTTGGACTTGAATATTCTGATGCATGTTATCAAAATTACCCAGGGGGGAAATTTTGACAACAGTAACCAGTGTTTCAACTTCTGTATAAGCTTGGTTGCGAATACTTATTGATATTGGCTCTATTGGAGTCCTTAATATGTATCTTGTATTTACACTTTTGTAGAAGTTTAGTTGTGAAGACTGTTGGTGTTGAATCAGTTGGAAATCTTGAATGTTTTCGTATGAATTTGACTACTGATCTAGTCCACGCTGTGTTTACTTTTTAAACTCGACTCTGTATGAGTCCTTGCTGTATTCATATTATCTTGGCTTGGATGAAACTTTGTTGAAAATAATGAAATGATGATGACTTTTATGAAGATCTTGTTGAGGTTATTATTTCTTGAAAACGAATTCTAATTTACACCTATGTTGTATAATAGTAGGGATTTGATTAGTTGAATGAAGCTATGCATATTGTGTTTCGACTCTGCGTGAATGTCACTGTATTTCAAATGGAAACATTAATTGTTTTAATGTGATCTTGTTTCAAGTTTGACTAAAACAAAGAGCTCTTGGCTGTGCCATGACAGGCGATGGCGTTGGATATTTTTCATGTTTGTTGAATAATATGGAAAGTTTTATTGAGCCTACTGGAGTTGGATTATTTATTAATGCTTGTTGCGTGAACTCTCGAATTGTTTAGTAGCTACAGGTGACATTTATATTTGGAATTAGATGGAACTGTAGCTCTTCTTATAATTTCAACTGTTTAGTCGCATGCGTAAATATATTTGCATTAATCGGTACAGTTCAGAATGTTATTGACTTAGGATTCTGATGGACTCTGTTTCTTTCTTCTTGACTGTAATTTATATGTTGATATATATGGTAAATGGAATAGGAAAAATCCTCTCTCTTCTAGACAGGAAAACTTGTGTGCTTTCTTCTTGCATCCTTTTTGCGATCTCTATGGTAGGGGCATAACACGAATAAACTGAGTTATTGTAGGGAGAGACTGGTATAAAATGAGTGCTGCTGTATAAATAGGTATACTTGTCAATACCATTGAAATGTGTTAGGATGATAAAAGAATTAAGACTGTGGGATTGTTGAATGTTTTAACTGCCATGAGAAATTGTAGAAAAAATCTTGTAGGAATTTTTCTCTCTTAAGAATGGCTGTATTCATATGTTCTTAGTCTCTAACATAAAGGATGGATAGCCTGATTTAAGTTTGCAATGTGAAGAAATGATTTCATTTAAACAGGTTGTTTGATGAAAACAATTGGTGGATTGCATTTGTTTTAAGAATTAGTGCTTATCATGCTCAGTTCATCGAACTAACCCGTCTTGACAATTTTTGCAGATGATTGCCATAAGTAGTAAAGGCACGCAAATCTGATATGATGTTCAGATTGTTTAATTTGGTTTTATGATGAATTACAGCTTGATTCTCTAAATGTACTACTTGAAGAAAGATGTTCTTTTGTTGTTGAGTATTGTATCAAATATATTGAATGCATAAAATGTATTTTATTAGCTTTGAAATGAATAAAATGAGGTATTTGTTACTTATGTGTTTGCATTCGTATCTTGATGGTTTGATCTTCTTTGGTTCGAATGATTTTAAGACCATTGTTATTATTGTACAACTTGGAGACATTTTTGATTATCTAAGTAAGTGTTGCAAGGTTATGTGACTGAATACTTATGATTGTTTAGTAGTTCTATTATGTTCTATTTAAAGCTAATTGTAATTTAGATCACTGATTTTTGAGAAGCTAAGGTTAAAATAAACCCTTTCAAGAAGCTGAACAGGAAGAGTAATCTGTTACTCTCTAACCTTGATATAAGTCAAGACAACATAATGAATGTTTTTAAAATCACTATATCTTAACACTAATAAGTAAGATATATTTCAGTTTTAAAGATCTGGAATAAACCCAAAAGGGATAAGTTAGCAATCTTATGAGAAGACTTGGGGTTACTACCCAATTTCATAGATTAAGATTATTGTGAAACAATGATCTCCTTGTTGGGACCTCAATCTTATTAAACTTCTCTTTGTGGAATGGGTCTTAATAAGAAAGGCAATTTTAGGATGAGGAACCCAGGGGATTGGGATAAGACTACCCTAAAAGGAGCGTCTTAAAGTATAATTTTAACTCCACGTAAGTAAAACCTTAAATTTAATTAGATATTTTCGAGGTGGATTTGAAGGTTGATGGCACAAGTCGATTTCAGGGTTGTACCTTTGAGAAGATTAGGAGATACAACAATGCAGGTGACTTATGGCGACACCCTTTGCATTGATCGTTAAGATTTACTCCTTAAACTCGAACAAGTTTTACTCCGGGACTGGTTACCGACATGGTCATGTTATGAGGATGCCCCTGGAGACTCGGGGTACCTTGACACACAGCGTTAAGTAGGGTTGACCTAGTATGTCAGAGTATCCCTAGTTCTCGAGAGCATCCTTATAACGTTGCCATATTATTAATCCATTTCTGAGTGAATAACTTGGGGTAGGAGATACTGATAGAAGTCAGTATAAGACATTCTACATAACAAAGGAATGGGGTGAAGGACGTATTTGAGATTGATGATTATGCCGTCAAGGAATACAAGACATAAGCAATATGTTTAAAATCTTTGGCCAAAGTATCACAAGCTGCTGATTGCGTTGTCCTATGTCACCTAGTCTAAGGGACGAGATGCCGATGAATAATGGTAACAATTATTCAGATAGGTTCCTTAGACATAACATTCTGAATCCCAGATTAGGGAAGAGAACCGCAAGAGTGATGTGTTAAAATAAAAATGCCAACTCTTGATACTCATGAATAGATCGGTAGATTACCGAGTCATGGAATGAATAGATCGGAGGTACTCTGAGTCATTACAGCTACATATGGTTATCTGTTATAAGAATGGTTGTTTTGATTTGTGAGTTCTAAATTATGTATTTAGAACCAGGAAGCATTTATTAAAAAAAAAATTACTTGTTCTAATGTATAAAAATGAGGATGTTACAGTTCCTCATATGTCTATTTCTTTAACCCTAGACATGTTTTAGGAGCCATATTTTAATGATAGTTTGACTAGGGTAAGTTGTAAATGTGTTTAAAGATTAGTGACTACCCCTAAGTGAAATGAAAAATGTATCTGTTAAGAGTATGAATAAATCCACAATGTGAGAATACCAATGTGATAGAGTGATAAATCACTAGTGACACAAGCATTTGGTATCAAATCCTGTTTAAATGAAGTACCTCCTAGAATATGTTTCAAAAAGTAGTTTTGCATTACAAGATGATTAACAAGATGTCTTCACTTATGCCAAGTTCAAGGGAATGAACAAAAATGTAAGTAAATATAGGAAGTTAATGTGACCTTCCAATCAAGATATATGATGAGTGAGCTCAAACTCGATTAAGACCTATATCTCAAAAAGTGTCAATTACAATTCATGAATGACACAACAATATCACCGAGATATGTTTACCCACTTTGAGAGAAAGCGAAGTATTGATATCAAGATGTTATTGATATAACACGCATAAATGATAACACCTAGCACTCTTTGAAATCGAGGTAATAATAGAACTGAACTAAAAAGATCAATTTATAGCTAGGAATAGTTAAAAAAGAATATATGTATTTATGTCGAGTTTAAAAGAAACAAGATGTAAATATCGAAATTATAGTGATATGATACAAACAAGTTAACTCTTCTAAGGAAGTCTCTGGTGATGAACCATGCCTAACTACAATGATGATCTTGACATAGGTATCAAGAGCATAATGGCTACCAATGACATGAATACGCCTCTACACACTTTAGACATTTAACTTACCCAGCTGCAAACATGGATGGGTGTAAATAGACATAAAAGTGACAGAAGCAGTCAATTAGTAACACAAAGGTAGTCACCCTCTTTTGATCAAAAAAGTGTCAAAAGAATGTGAAGGAAGTAAATAAAAAAAAGGATGAAAAATGATAGCTTCACTTCGACAGAGTTTCACCTCGCCCTAAGGCAAGTAAAAACTAGGTGAAAGTAACACGCCACACATTTCTCAATGAAAATATGGTTCAGAACTCAACACTATTTTAGAATGGTCAAAGTGGGCTCTTGGCCAAAGTATATCTTCCTAGGTGGTTCTCTCATCCTAGGTGCCACAAATATTATCCACAAGCGGGGTGATCTACCTAAAAAGTTGTAATGACTAGTTTGGGAGTATCTTGACTTTTCCCCCTTCAAGCACAGTGGGAAATTAATACGTCCATCATGCACTCAGAAGGGTCACATAGGGACAACTTGTAGATCTATATCACAAAGGATTTACTAGTCAGATAGGTAGTGTGGAGCACTTCCCATTTCTTCCAAAAGGTTCCCTCTTATGTGGACAACTTTGGGGTTCCTGGAACCACCCCCATTATTGTAGCTTAAAGCGTTATGCCAAAGGGATTATGTTCTAGTTGAGTAGAGAGGGAAATTCCATTTTCCAAAACATATAATATATTGTTTTGAATATGTTGTTTGTTTTATCTTTTTTAATTAGATGTGGTTTTCTTGAACACTATTTGGCAACATGTATAACAACTGTATTAGTAGTTTTCTGACTTTTGTTTTGAATCCTCCATTCTTTGACAAGCGTTTTGGTCCTGTATGGTGATTTTTAGTAGTTTTCCATCAAAAGAGAAGGCATCATTTTTTATTCTCTACATCATCCAAGGACGCAAGAGAATAACATACGTGATTGTCTTCAAAAATCCAAAAAGATATCAAATGGAAAAACACTTCAATTCAACTATGCCAATTTAACCAATTCCAACTCAAATACCCTTAGTAATCTCAAAGCATCAAAATGACTTAAGAATCATTTATGATTCCCAAGATTTCCCCAAGGGATGCGAGGGAAGATCATACGTGATCCATATTCCTATAAGTAAACAATGCAAAATATCACTTAATCAAGTACAAACATGTAAAAATAGCCTACAAAGATAAATATATGATTAGATAAAACCTACAAGAATGTTAGCACATCAACACTTTAATTTCAAAAAATTCAAAAGGACACTTGCACCCCTTTTTTAGTGCTATGTGTGGGTTAGGGTGTATGCACCACCTAAGGTTTTTGGCTCATAGTGTACCTGCGCCACCCGAGAGATGTGTGTGCCACAAAAATAGTGCCTACACCACTGAAATAGTACCTACGCCACTCTGTGGAATTTTTAGATTTATTAAGAACCTGTGCCACCAAAGAGGTGTGTGCACCACAAAAATAGTGTATGCACTACTCTAAGAAAAATAGACAGAAAAAAAAACAGAATAACCGTATTACCAGATAAATGTGCGTGCACCATTAAAACCACATGCATGCCCTAGTTAGGGCATGTGTGGTGATCTAACAGGTTTTAGAATGTAGTGAAGGTACTCTACGAAATGATGTTTGTGCCCAGGATAGTGTACCTGTGCACTGGTTATGGTATGTGTGCCATGGTTAGCGCACATGCATCAGGGGTCAATAGATTGAGTGACATGTCTTAATAGTACACCTGCACCACCAGAGAGACGTGCACACCCCGAAAATTTTGCTTGAGCCATGAAAATCATGCTTGTGCCCCTAAAATCATGCTTGTGCTAGACTTGCAACCAAAATATGGTAGCAACCATAAGAAAACTCACATTGATATCTCAAATTTTGACAAGTTAGCATAAGAATGGAAATAACCCATTAAAATTAAGGTAATGAACATGAAGTTACACATATCAAATGAGCAAAATTCTAAGAAAATGGACATTACTTACTACATGTGCATATCAAAAGTTAGTCAAAACAATGAAACTTAAACTAAAATTCCATGAGACTAAGTGTCCCACCGGGCATGCCAAATGTGTGCAAGTGTTTCTAAAATTTTAGCAAGAAAACTACCACCTAGAAATAGCTTCCTAACCTAGCTAAGAATGAGAAACTACACCATCATGATGAGGAAATGAGAAAGTCCTACCCTTAACATTAATAACTTTGAAATTGATCAAAACACAATGTAAATTAATGAACTCTATTCCCCTTAATTACCTAATTTAACATTAAAATGGACCTAAGTAGTCCAATTACAATCAAATTATATTTACTTGCTTTGATCCATCAATGGAGGCTTGGGTGTGAGGCTTAACTCTTCAAGAATGGAGGATGGGGATCTCAAGAATGAAAAAAGGCTATTAGTATGAAACTATGTGCTTTCTTTTGTCTCTTGAGAGATTTATGTGTAAGTGTAGAAGTAGAGGAGGGGTTGTTTATATAGCCCAAAGGATAAAGGATTCAACACATCCTCATGAATGTGAGACTAATGGAGATGTAGAGTTAGTTATGGATAAGGGGGTTTAGATGGGGTTGAGTTAACTTTAGGAGGGTTTAGTTTGTCCTCAAGTGGCTTATGTGGATAAAGGGGGTGTATTAATTAATCAAGATGATTAATAAATACATGTACAAGTTTTTATAAGCTTTTAGATGGATTTTAGTGTGATTTGGACCATTAGGAGGGAATTAAACCAATTAAATAGTGATTTATTGATTTAATGAGAAGGGAGGATAATTAATTAATAATAATTAATTAGACTAGATAGAAGGTGTTTGCTTAATGAAGGGTCATTAATTAGGGTATGTGTTGGATAGGGGACTTAATTAATTAGTGTAATGTAATCAATTAATGACAATGGAAGTGAAGATGAGCACTATTGACAATATGCCGTCAATTTGGGGGAAAGGAGATAATTAGAAAAATTTAAATATTTAAATTTCTTAGGCATAATTATATGTGTCTACAGTGGTAAACCAATTGCAAAACCACCATTCTCAGTTTTTGGTCAACCATTTGTAACACCATCCTTGAGGTTTGTGATTATCTTGTGAAAATCACCAGATCATGAGCAGGTGCAAGTACAAAGGTAAGTTTTTCCCATGTTCACACTAGGGGGGAATGTTAGGAAAACATTATTTAGTGCTCCACATGGTTTGATAATTTATGGTGTGGTATTATACATAATAGAGTTGGTTGATTAACAACTCATAAATATTTAATATCTAAATAGGTTTTGTGGTTGTGTGAACACCTGTAGAATAGGTGTGAGAGATTATAGGTTAGTTATGTAGTTGAGAGTTTAGATGAAGCTTGAGCTTAAGAATAGGATGTCCTAAACCTATATATTTGTAAGCACTCTCAAATGAATATAATGAAGTATTATCCATGTTTATTCATTGTATAAACTGGTGTTGTTCTTACATGCACGCAACCTCACAATGTGAAATAAAGTTTGTGCAACCACAATGAAGGTGGTAAAGCTTCCTACCCCTCTGTCTAGATTCTCTCCCACTACTAAATATGGTGCTGAACATGATTATTTCCATGAGATTAAGATATTTGAGTAGGTGCATTAATCTTTAAAAACTAGGCTGATAGAGCAATTCTCACATCTCTCCATTCTATGAGATTATCCCAATGAACCATCCACTAGCACCCTACTATCCCACATAGGGTATACACAAGTATATTACCTCTATCCACTTGATACTTCCACTATACTTCCATGGCTCGCATGAATACCTCATGGTTTCCTTCACTAATTTACTGGGGTATATGGTCGTTTCATAATCTCATAACACAACATGGCCTAATTATGCACGTAGCTGAACTTCTTACCCCACACCCAACCATCTTGTAATTGTCATGTGCCCAATTTTCATAGGTGATACTTTTAGTATCATGGATGGATTTTCCATCATCCCACTAGAGAATTTCTTCCTTATATGGATTTGAAAGTATTTTTAGATCTCAAATGGTGCGCAAAAAACTTTTGTTTGAGTCTTCTTCACTTAAGGGCTGAACATAAGGTATAGATTTCTTACCTGCTAAAGGGATAATAACTCATTCTTCCTTATTCTTAAAACTTATATATCCCTTATTGAACCATATATCAACATTATTTGCATAACACTAAGGGCTCCCAAGTAGAGTTGGGAAGTTGCCTTCTTCTGCAAGTGCTAATACCTCAATGTCCCTAGTGAACTTGGCCCCCTGTATAGTAATAGAAGCATCCTTCAATACTCCAATTAATGTGACCTTAGTATGATCAAAATATTACTCAAAAGCCATCCATCTAAAAAAACATTTAGAGTGATCTCAATGTCATTATCTAAGCTATGGGGAGGGAGAATAACATGAAAAATATGCCATCTGGTCTCAATACTAGTGCACGGAGTGTTTCCTTTCAACCAACTCCCTAGAAATGGAATAATGTTCTCCTGATGCAGAATCTTGCATACTTCCTTCAGATTATCAACATCCAATTAGAAATTCTCAGTTGCCTTCTTCTAATCCAGCCTCCGTAAGTTTTCCTTTAAACATTGTATTTCATGCTAAAAATTTATGAGTACCTCCATGGTTTCCTGATAAACCTCCTTCTAATGTGTAGGGTCTGTGTATTTTGCATGTAAAACCTCCTCCTTAGTGATGGTAGGATTCTACTATATCACTTATCTAGCATGTGAATCCTCAATATATGTAGTAATCTTCATAGGTACTACCTTAGGATCTTGTTCTAACTTTTGCATCCATTGGTTTTCCACAGTGCATTGTATCCTAAACATCCATGCACCCTTATTCTCCTATTTTCACTTCTTTCTCAGATGTTCATATAAGTCCAAAAACTCTTCATAGGTATGATTCTTCACACAAAAGGAACAAGTAATGTTCTTAGGACACTTGTGTCTGTAATGGTCAGGAGATCCATATGTATAACATATTCTATGAGGGAAATCACCTCATCCAACACCACAGTCTTGACCTCTAAATCCACCATGGTATTCTCTACCTCTACCATGGCCTCCCTCAAAGCTCCCTTTATTTTGATCATAATGTCCTTGAGTGTGTTCATGATCATTTTTCTCACCTTTATCCTTAGAGTTATTTGAAATCCCCACCTGTCATACACCAATATCAATGGCATCATGGATCTGATCAATGAACCTGAAATATTTTGTATTATGAGTCATGGACTGGTAAAATTTATAGTAGCAAGGCATGTTCTTTCATACCTCATGTTGCAATAATGGTCAGCGGCTTACATAATGGAAAAAATGACATATCTCACATTCTAATAACAAGGAGCACACCAATTTGTGAAGAAAATTATATTTAGTATGCCCCTCTACTTCAAATTTTGTGCATAAAATTCCACTACATGTCTCATGTGTTGTATTGGCTGATTGTTTCTCCAAATGCTTTGTTGTTGCTGCAATTTGAGATTCCAAGAATAGGCTCATTCCAATGTCTATGCTCCAGACTTCTTTAGTGCACAAAGCTACTTCAAGTGTCTCGCATGCGTATGTATAAATCTTATGTGAGAGCACCCTCCTAAAAGGCATAATCAGGCCTCTGACAAACAACTATGCATGTTGACTTGCATGGATATCATATGATAGTTTATATAAGTTTGTTTTGAAATGAGAATCATACTCCTAGTCACTCTCAATAGTGCCCTTCCTGATATCATTGAGTGTGTTTATACTTTCCTTCTTAAACTTAGGTATTTAAAATTCCTTAATAAAACAATCCCGTAACGTTGTATAATCCACACAAGTCTGATCAGGATCAAACTTTTTGTACCAAATGTGTGTGTGTCCCAACAATGTATTTACAAATTGACTGACCTTATACTTTGAATTTTTTATTCCTTTCACATGCCACAATATCTCACATGTATTCACATGCTCAGCAACATCTTCTATTCCCCTATACACTTAGAGAGGAAGTGAAATCTCCATATAAATATTATGGGGCTGATGAGGACCATGCTTACCAGATCCAGAACCTCTTGGGTTACCTCCATCTCTAGATCCACCAGACCTACCAAATCCCAAGTTATTTGTTCCACCTGATCCTCCACCTGTAGTAGGAATTGGACTAGAGGATGCACTACTTTATGTCCTAACAGTACTGTTAACTTGAACTCTTACAGTCTAAAAAAATTTGTTGGTCCACGATGTGAGTCTAAAGTTATGTGTGCTTGTTTTCTATAACAATGACACACCTGAAAAAGCTCCTCTAATTGGTCCTCCAAATAAAATGGAAGATATCTTCCTGGCCATAAATTCACTTGCTATATGATTCACTCCTGAACTTGTTGATAAGTCCACTCTACCTATTTCTACTCTACTACCCAAACTAGTTTCCTAAATACTAGTTGTACTAGAAACTGGAAAACCAAATGCAAGGGCTAGGTTTCTAGGTAGATTCAAATGTGTGACCGCAACCCACATTGTCTCTGCTGGTGTAATCTCATAAGAGGTTGATGAGGTATCCATTTCATTCTCACCAAAATGGGGGAGTTCTAGATGGTCTGGCTCCACGTCATCTACATGATCTCCAAATATTTCACGAGCCATCTCTCTCCTCAATGTCATATGTTCTATAATCTCACGCTACTTCCATAAATCCCTTTCACACGCCTCATTATGCTTAAGCCTCATTTCTTCTCTTTGCCTCTTTTCTGCTAGGTCCACCATAATTCACCACACCTATGTGGTGGGGTTCAGCTAACCATTGACTTATCTTCCAGATTCGGGGTTACTAATAAGATCTTTATCGCAAGTGGAATGCTTTGCAGATAGGCTCCCCTAGGATAATGTGAAAACTAAAACTCAACTACCTTTGGGAAAGAACAAGTGGAATTTGAGTACTCTAAAATATAGCTATTCTAAACACCACAAAACCAAGTGTCCACATCGTGCATCAAAATCAGATTAGCATCATAGAAGGCATAAAATTCTTCCTGCTTCCAAACAATTGTGTGAAACCTCCAATTCCTTTAAGACATGTAAGAAACCAGCCACTCATCTAGCTCTATAGGAAAAATAACAAAGAGAATCTCATATAAGGAGTCATATATATTATGATCCACCCATGCACATGTGTCAAACTCATATCCAATGTTGAATATCTAAGCGTAGTCTTCTTCCAGATCTATTATCCACTAGTGAACACTTTCCAAGGTCAACCTGTATGTCTTCATCAGGAAACATCCTGAAAAGAACTAAAAAAAGAGGTCCCAACAACAGAACCAATTATGTATCCTATTATTTATAATAAATGGCCTAGGCATACTGATATATCACTCAGCTAGAGATGAGTGCTCACCTGAACCTCGCAAAGGCACCAAGTCACTCTTTAGAGTTGCTTGTATAGAATGTTAGCATGATGATGCATATAAATAACTAGATTCATTATCAATAGTAAACAATACATGGTGCATAAACCAAATCTAGTTCTTGGAATAGACATAAAATGAAATAAACAATGACTATAACAAGATCTAACATGCAAGAACCAAATTTATTCATATTCAACACCACCATCCAACCAATATTATCCATTGTATTGAATACTATAAAATACAAAATATTCTTACATTACATAAGTATCTTCATGAGTCATTTGTGTGAAAAAACTAGTAGTATAACTCCACCATCATTTTTCACACACTAATCCATGTAAATTAATACATACATATATAGGGGTGGGGACTTGCCCTTCAACACCCATGCACTTCTCAAAATAGGTCGCATACTAATAATAGCCTCATGCCTTTACAATAAGATACACACATGCATGTTCTATAACAATACATGTTAACTCTGCGTAGAAATCTTATTATTAGCCTAAAATATGCATAACACTTAGTTGTCGCTTGTTCCCAAAATTCCATTATGTGTACCACAAGTCTACAAGTCTTTGTGTGCTCCACACGCTATCTCCAAAAATATCCCTTATCCACAAAAAACAAAGTCCTAAATTCAAAGTGTTCTAGTGTATACTCATTCTACTATTCTTCCACGCCCTTAAATGTGCCTTGATCTAGTGCACGCATCCTTTATATGCCTTCACCTTATAATAATATATTATCTACTCAAAACTAATAATATTGGAGTAGGAATGCACATTGTCTAACTGAAAATATCTTATTTTTCCATTAGAATATTTGGGATTAACTCAATATCTTTACTGCCACATGTGTAAAGCCTACTACCATATACAATTCTATTAGCTCCATCTTGTCGTGGTTTCATTGGCATCCCATCACCTTCGCTCACCTCCTGATGTCACTTTTTTATATAAATTTGATTTCTCCATATGTGAAATTCATACCTTTGGGAAATGAGTAAATTATTTGACAAACATTTTGAATTTAATGTTTCAAGTCGTGTCATGCCTTTAATTGGATTTCATCGAGTGTCCTTTCACCAACTTTTATTTTTCTTTCCCTTTACTCAATTCGTGCTACACATCCAATTAAATCATGAAATTTATTTCATCTTGATGGCTCACACAATTACTCTAGAGATTTTCTCTTTATAAATGCTTCACACATAGCCATAAATTTACATTTCTTGTATGAAATTACTTGTGATATTTCTTATATAAATAACATAAACATTTTTTTTCTTGAGAAATGTCTAAGGTGGAATTTGAAGGGAATTTTTAGAATTTTTCTTGTGAAGTACTTCATTCTATCTTCACACTTTTAGTTCCTAATGATAATTTTATTAGGAGGCTATATTTAGTTGAATAGCAATCAGACTTTGAGAGAATGATGACTTCCATCACTATCAAAGTATCCTTTATCATTTTTTCTAGTCTGACGATGGTAAAGATATAGACAAGTTGAAGAAATTTTTTATTTGTTTAAGGCCAACTATTAATTCTAGTACTACATTTTTCCTCCAATTTTCTTTACCAATGAGCTAATGGAAAAATAAATTCAAATCACTATATCAGTATCCTATTATTCAGAGTTGTTAGGAGGTGCACCATTAATTTCTAGTAGATTGGATGAACTAGAAGGAATATTAATGACTATTGAAAGAGCTTCTAAAAAATATTATCTTCTTACTTCTGAGAAACTAATCAACTTCTCCCAGCCATCCACATTTGTAGGTCTTGACCTATTGGAATGGGTCTCTTCATAGAGAAGAAAAATATAGTTAATTAGTATCTTAGAGAATCCACAGACAAGCATAAAAGAAATTTTGGATATGGGCATGTATTATGAATTAATAAAAAGTATTCTATATGTATTCCAAGATCATATTCATATAGTAGTTGATTCTAGGAAAAGGGAATTGTTATCTTTCAGTCCTCTATTGAGTGAGGAAGTCATAGTTATTAACTAATCACCTGCTAACTTTACAAATCTTTTTGTAATATGTATACCTACATATGAGTATAATCTTCCAAGGACAGGGGCCCCTATAGAATCCCCATTTTTTAATTTTTGTAAATACAAATAGTACATATCTTCCAATGCGTTTCATATACAACATTTGATTTAATTAGTTCACTACTAGTCCTTTTGAATTTACATTCTAACATTTCATTCTTTGGATAATACAAAATTTGGAAAGTGCAAAATTTGGAAGATGCAAAAAATAAAAAGAAAACCAATGTAGAAAAGAAAGTTTAGGGAAAAATCCTAAATTTTATCAGGACCAATAACATCAACTTTAAGCTCAATGACATCATCTTGTTTTGCTTTAGATATTCTTTCTTTGTATGCAGTGTATCTTGGGAACATCTGAGAAATGTACTCTTTATTAGGTCTAGAAAGGAACATGAATATCGTTATCTATTATTTCAATGTCTCATCAAACTAATGCATTGTACCCTTATTCTTTTTCACCTTCTTTGAAAATTTGGCCATTTTTTTCTCCAAGCTAACAAATTTTTGGATGGTATAATAATTGATAATTGGATCAGTAGTAATGGGTTCTCTATTAATGCATTGATCAAAATGTTGTATCGAATTATCTATACCCAAATCCCCATAAGTGATCCTGTCTTGTATTCAAAATAATTTCCCAATCATATTATGAATATTACTAATGCATTTTACTATTTTTTCCTTTTCTAGGACGAGCCTTTCAGTAATCTCATTTAGAATATTTACCCTTAGCTTGATGGATCTCTCATAAGTATAGTGTTCTCATTTTTCTTCAGGGGGGATAATACTTTCTTTCTCCACCCATTAATCATCCAATCAAGTTATTGCTTCAATTTTTGGAAGGATATCTTCCCAATAATGCAAGTCGTCCTTACATTTTTCCTGTTAATCCTTTGCATCATTAAATTGTTAAGAAAATTGATTCTAGCATTTCATAGTATCCTCTAAGATCTTTCTTCCTTTCTCAGATAATTCTTCTTTCCATCTATCCACAACACCATTTTTTTTTCTTTAACCTGTCAGTTGCATTTAAGGCCTTTGGTGTTATTTCAATAGAGATATCGTATCCTTCCATAAAGGGTTATATCCACTTTTCTACATAATTTTATAATACTTCAACCTTTTCCCTAAATTAAGTCTTTGTTTCCTTATCTTTATCAATATTTTGAATGAGTCCTTTAAGAGCCATTATAGCCTCTTGCTTAATACTTTCTATAGTTGGCTTCTGCAACTCAATATGTTTGACTTGATAATCACTCATTGTAACTTCAGTATTTAATTTGTTTCCTTGTGGGGGAGCAACTTCCAACGTTTTATATCCTTGTTTATCAACATAGGTTATTGATAATATATTAGCTCTTTTGGGATCCCTTGTGGGTTTGGAAAACAAAATATTCTTAATGTTAATGGTCTCTATTTGATCCACTTCATTTTCTTTACTTGGAATTAGTTTTCTGAACCACCATTTTGTGGGGACATTACCCCCTTCTAGTAGTTGTGATGTAAGTTGTGTTGTACTTGAGTATACCACCATTTATGTGGAAGGAGTTTGAGGTTTTTATGAAATTTTCATTTGCATATGCAGGACTTCATTTGATATTGTCATTTCCTTTTATTCAACATGAAGATAAATGTTTAATTCATGTTTTTCCTTCTATTTTTTAACCTCTACCTCTTTAGTTACGATTACGGCATTGGTTAGTTCTTGGGTCTTATCACCAGCTAGTGTATCTTTCTTACACTCAGCCACTTTCAAAATGATAACTGTCTTAGTGACCTCTTTCATTATTTCCTTGGATGGGCTTGCAATACAATATTGTGTCTCATTCCTGTAAAACAATTTTCCTCCTAAAACTACTTTTCTATGATAATCATCATCTCTTTTGATGATTCACCTGTAATCCTTTGATTAACTCGTTCTTTCTCAAATATTGGCACTATTATTTCAGCTTACACATATTGCATTACTACAATGTCTCATTATCCGGAGGTTTTAGAATTTATAGGAAATGGGTTTCCATTGAATATATTTTCTTCCTTTACTATTACCAATCCAATAAATAGATCATTGAACCCTAATGAATGTGTTTCTTCTCTTTCATCCACATTTATTAATTCAATTGGTGTATTCATTTCTTCTTTCTATATAGTGACAACAATAGTTTCTTTTCCTTAAATTTGTGACAATGATTGGATTACTGGGAATCCTTCTTATTCATGTTATCCTTAAGTTCTCATGAGTTGAATATCCATAGGGATATCATAAGTATCTTTCTCTATGGCTATACTTGGTACTAAATTTGTAGGACCTGATGTTGTAACAAAAGGATTCTTGTATTGTGGATGATATGATGGGATTACTCACTCTAAGTTGTGATGTGACTATCAATTTCACCAATGTTGCAATAAGATTATGTGGATCTTCATTTAAAGGGTCTGTATCAATAACCTTAGCTTCTTTATTCCTGTGTTTATGCTCTTTCATGGTTGGGACACTCTTGGTTCTTGATATTTTAGTATATATTTCTAAAGGAGGTATAACAATGGCCTTTTTATCTCTTTCAATGTATTTTAGAATAGTTTTTCCCTTCTCCTTAGCACTTTGTAACATTAGTTATCGCTAAATATTTGGTATGGTTCCCCTCATTATTTTTCCTATACTTGTGGACCTACAAAAATTTGTTATTGGAGTTCTAGGCTTTTAAATACTTCACCCTTTGACTTATAATGGTAATGATTGAGTAATGAGAACATCCTTCATTGTTTTCAATAGCTTATCTTTAGCTTTTTGGGTCATGATGGACATGCGGTTTCTTTTTCTTCTTTTGGATGCAGTCCATTTCTCTATAATCCTAGTGGTTAGCCTCTTGGATGGAAGTTGAGGGGTATTTCCTTCTAGTGGATATTTTTATCCCATTTCACTCCCATTGTGAAATGGTACAATAGGGAAGATTATATTACCACAATGATAAGGATTCAATTATAAATATGGTAGTCCACATGGGAAATCATCCATCATCTCCTCATAGCTCTTTGAAAATCCAAGAGATTACATGAAACACCAAGAAGGTGGAAGAGTTTAGAAATAGTTTGGGCTCTTGGTTCATACACTGAGATGCATGATTAGAGGTCAAGATATTTTCAAAAGATGAGCTGATTTATGCTCGACCAAGTTGTTATTATAAGGATTGAGCAAGTTTTATGGAAGACTGATTTTCCTTCAAAGGTCTAATCCAATAATATGTAATGAAACCAAGTCACTCCCTCACTCATTCCAAGGACAATCCTAAGCCCAAGCCATTTGAAAACCAATCTCTACAATTCAAGCTCATCAAGATTTCCTTTAAAGGATCAAGCTAAATGGGTGAGAGGTTCATCGAGGAACTGAATTAGTAAAGACTCCCCTTGGTGAGATGTTGTGGATTGGACTATTCAAGAATTAATAAGTCATGATTTATGGAGGCTCATCTATTCACATTGTTTGGGGCGAGTTACAAGTCACTTCAAGAACTAAACTAAGTTTCTACCACCCTAGCATCAAGCTCAATGAGCTATCTAGATACCCACCAAGTAGGCTCTATTACATGGATCCCAAGTTTTATTATAAAAGGGATCACCAAGACATGTCTATTGGTATTGGGATAATGAGTTCTAATGCATTACCGAGCCCAAGTCTAAGGCCAATTGATACATCTCTCAAAATCGATATCCCTAGATTTCTCGAGTGGTAATCAAATTGTCTTCATATACCCTGAGTCATGTTTCATTCAGGAAAGATAATTACACATCTTACAGTCAGAAAATTATATAATTTCTGGGTGAATCCATCCATGCGAGAATTGAGACTGAGATAACACTGAACCAAGCCTGTGAGTTGATGTTGGTTGACTGAGTTACTGCATGTTTCGTGGCATCCCATGCATGGTGGTAAATTAGTATAAATCCATCACTATGATCTATTATATCAACTGCACTTGTGATCTACATCAGAAGGAGACCAAGATCATCACATGAACCTAACTTCATAAGCATGAAGCAAGCACTCAGGAAAGGTAGATTATTCTATGATTGAACCAAACCTATTGAAGCTCATAGGTAGGACAAAATTACGATGATGAGAGAGATAAAATTTTATGGGTAATATCATAGGTTAGAGGTACCAAGTCTAGAACATAAAGGGAGTCATCGAGCTTAAATCCTAGCTTGGTCATGAGAAGGAAGTCCTTAAATGCCTACCATAACAATTTATAGTTTGAAGTTTGACTGAGTTGGTGTTGAATTTCAACAGGATACAATACACGTGATGAAGGAACCTGGTCGAGTTCAGATGGGGTGTGTAATAGAAATATTTGAAAAAAAATTAAAAAAATATGGGGAGGATATAGGGTTGAAGAGCCACCAATGCGGGAACACAATAACAATACAAGGTAGTGATAAAGCCAAATCAACTGAGTTGGCTAGTATAAAAACATTAAAATATTCCCCACTTAAATCATTACAAAATAATGAAGAAATTTATAGAGGGCATATCATTTTAAAATTATCCAATTCAGTTAGTGATGTAAAAACATTAGAAGGAGAGAATAAATATTTTAAAATTTTGATTTCCAACCAATGAATTAATTTTCAGTCCCATGGAACAAGAAAGCCTGTGAAACTCAAAACAACTACCTACGCTTAGAAGGACATAAAAAGAGAAATTATCAATCGGTTTTCATAAAATTAGTGTCATTGGAATCATGGTTTCAAGTGAGACACATAGAAATAAATAAGTGTAGAAATTTATGAAGATTTGATGGGGAGTTTTAAGGAAAATGATCCTAGTTTTGTTTGGTTGTTAGATAGTTGTTGGAAAGGCATTTAATGAGCATGGAAAATAATTCTTTCACTACTGCAGGTTATGGGACACCTTGAGATTTCTTCTATAGGTCCAAAATCACCAACCACACTGATTTATTATAACTTGCAATTAATAAAAAAGTGAATTTTAGGATTTACATCTCATCTCTCTCTCTCTCTCTCTTCCAAAATCGTATAAATTGAAGTGTTGGGCTCATTGTAATCACAAGATAGTTTGAGTAGAAAAAATCTATAATTTTTGTTTTGTGAAGCCAACATGTTGTAGGAATTTATAGTGGATTCCTTTCATGGTGATACAGGCCTTCATTTTGTAATACCTTGAACTGTGCATATTAATGAAGCAATAGATGCAATTTTGTTGGTGTATCTTCCCTTGTGTTTATTTGCATTATTATTACCTCTTCAATCTCATTTCAAATATATTGTGTCTATTTTATGCTCTTACAGGGACTCATTATCATTGTGCATTCATTATCATTGTGCATTCATTGAAATGTGTTGTGAATGTTTTTGTTAGATTGTGTATAACTGTTATCACTCTCTCTAATCTGCATTTTTGCTACCATTTTCACACATTGGGGATTGTTCTCATACCATTATTTTGGTGCATCACATCTATAGCGTATTTTATTTCATTTACATGTTATCTCTCTCTCTCTCTCTCTCTCTCTCTCTCTCTCTTTGTGGTCTCTTATTAGTTATAGATTAGGAGTAATTAGTAGTTTGCGTATAGTAGAGTTAGTTTACATTAGGAGTAGAAAGAAGAACCAACTTTCTCTGGAGGTCTATCTCAAGTAGAAAGTCCCAAAACTTGGAGATAGTACCCATTTTACCTAGTAACACCATGAGATCAAACACACACACTTGTGAAAATTAGAGGGTGATGTGATTCGGTGATAAAGTTTTTGGCACACCCAGTGGGAGAGAGAGAAGAAGTTTTTATTTTTATTACAACAAGATTGGTGTGTACTTGTAAATTTCCAGCTTGTGAGAAACTTTGAAATTGTACATCCAACCACTCCAAAAGGGAATAAATATTTGGTATTGGCAGTCTAATCTTGTCAAATTTATGAGAAGAATTCAAATAAGGTCTAGAAGTAGAGAGTAAGGAATTTTTGAATATCTGCAACTATCTCCTAGTAGAGTAATAATGGGAAGAAGAGCTAAAAGGTCTCCATCTCCATAGAATAGAACACTATCAACATCTTCACCTGGTATACCTTTCATCCAATCAAAAAAACTTCTTAGACCAATTATAATGGCACATGTACTACAAAATCACCACAAGGTCCACTAAATCCGTATGTCAACTTCATGGGAAATACCCTACTTGCTCTCAATGCAAATAATCCAATTCTAGTTACAACATTGAATAACATTACATATTTCACTAGAGAAAACCATAAAACTCCTATTGATCACATTCAAGACATTACAAATGTATGTGTTATACATGAGGTTAATGAAATGGATGTGGTTGTCAATTTTTTTGTGTTTTATTTCAAAGGTAAGGATTTAAAATGGTTCAAAATATTGACAACGAGATCAATTAAAAACTGGGATCAGTTGTGCAAAAATATTTCTGGTAAATTTGGGGAGAAGGAAGACAATGTATCTTTGTTAGAATAGATAACCACAATCAAGAGAGTACCAAATGAGTAGATGACTGATTTAAAATTCAAGTTTCAAAGGACATGGGATAGAATTATGCTTTCTATGAGGCCAAAAAATGAAGGTGTATTTCTCTACTTCCTAAAATATCTAAGTTATGATATTTCAATGATGATTCAATCCATATGAGGTAAAAATTTACCCACAGCTTATAACATTACTATTAGATCTGAAAACTATCTAATTCAAGCTGGTAAACTTGCATCTAGGCCACCCATGCCTCTTTATCCAAAATTAGGAAGCCCAATCACTAGAAAAGAACCTACATTAGCTCCCATTCCTACCGCAAAAAATATTTATTTATGTTGAAGCTTATACCTCTTCTTCTAGTACCTCAAATGAGCTCCAAGAAGTCATGAAACAATTGTAAAATTTAGGCAATGAGTTGGTGAAGATTAAGAGGCAGCAAGCTCAATATTTCAGGTCAACCCAACCTCAAACCCAACCCAATAGACCTACATATAAGCTTAATAAGCCTCCCACTCAAGTGGAAAATAAGAACTAAGTGAAACCTCTTGTTAACAGGTCATTTCATCCTTACAATCCTAGTGTTACATCCACATCTAGAGCCTTAGTACCAGTGCAAAACAACATGGCTCAAGAGTATTATTGTTTCTTCCCATGAAATCAACCTCATAACTAGTCAATGTGTTTCAATGGTAATTTAAATAAATATATAATGGTGAGAACAACGGGAATAGAACAAGAGACAAGAAAATAAGAAAATCAGTAGTAGGAAGCTACTTAAGAGGAACCTCTGAATGAGACCACACTTGTCAATTAATAAGCTAAATATTTCTGTGGTATAAATCAAGCCCCTTCTCAAAGTGTAGTAGCCAATAAATGTTCCAAGAGAAGGAACATTAAAGAGGTAAAGCCATCCAATTAAAGTGCTTATAATTCCTCTATCACTCAACAAGGTATTGGAAATCAAAGAGTAGTCTTGAACGTGAAAAATCAGCCCAAGCCACCCTCTAAACCAGCTCAACTACTGGTTGTAATCACCCATGTGCAAGATAATAATTTGTAAGGTAAAGGGAAGAAGAAATATAGGTCATCCCCATTCAATATTCTTGAGAAAATAAATGTGGAAATTTCAATTTTGGAGTCATTAGCTATCTCGGGAAAAAGATATCTATTGTAAGTTACCATGGGAAATTGGTGTATGTCAAATCAATAATCAAAAGATGAAGACAAGGTACTCACAAAAGAAACTCATCAGGGAGGTAATCAAGGAGGTAAATAAGGTGAAAACATGAAACCCCCCCATTCTACATATCTCTAATTGTTGGAAAATATTGTCACGTGAATCATGCACCTATATAATTGCTGAAAAATATTGTGCAACATTAGATCATCACCAAGGTTTGGGACCTTTCTGCCTTGGGATGAACCTCTGGAAATTGGGGCACCTGATGGAAGATTGCTGTACAAGGCTAAAAAACTATAAATGATTACAATCTACTCATTTCATGAGGTTTAGGGTAAGAAATAACAAATGAGGAAAATGTGGTGATACATCAAAAATATAACTAGATAATGATATTATCTTCACACCGGAACATATTGAATCATAAAGGATAAAATAACTACCACAATCTAGTTCAACTTGTGCTATTTGGAAAGGGTGAATAATAAACCAAAGACACAATAACATACATTCCCTTGTAAGACCCCAAGTATACCTAACATATGGATCAAATTTGATTGAATACACAATCAACAACCATAACAACATAAGGCATGCACATGTCAAATATCCCTTTCAGTTATGCCAATGATAATGCAACTTTATAACATAAGGAAAATAATCTTTTCATGGCTGATATTAGAGATAATCACATTACTTCCCATAAAATGAAATAAGATATTCTAAAATAAAGGTGAGATAATCACTTACACTAATTAATTGTGCATCCAAAAAGCATACATTGATAAATTATCAACACAATAAATCAGATTCTTAATGGCAAAATATTTTTCTGAATGTAATTTAAAGGATTCAAATTATTCAAATCAATCTTCCAAACTTGAAGAGTAACTCCAAAAATGATCTCTTGACCTCTAAAAACTTTATGCACTTAACTATTTATAAGTTCTTAGGTTGAGCCATTACAGCTGTACCTTAACCAACAAATTACTAAAAAAAGAAAATCATTAATTTTATGGGAACAAGCTCCCATAAAAATAGCAAAGTGATTGCAATGGTTTGACTCAGTCAAGCCTATAACTTGGATTGATCTAGAGCTTGGAACTTTCCTCCCATGGCCGTCTAGCTTCAGCTTGGCTCTGTAACCCCTTCTCCTTCTTATGTATTCTCTTGGTATTTTTCCCAAGTAGCTATCTGATGCTTACATTCAATGAAACACTTGATAATTCCTTTTACTTATCATTTCTTTGGCCCAAACACGTAATGGTTTACCAAATCTTATGTATCAATCTCTCTTGCTACCTCTACTATAATTATTTTAAGTTTACGTACCACATTATTTAGTCGATCTGTGAAATTTTGGCATGAAACTAACACGTCAATGTAGTTACTGTTGAAAGTCCTAGCCATCTCATATTCCTTCTTAAAAAAACCTTGAGATTTGACTTAATTTGATCTTCCGGAAGGGCATCAATGTTCTTATTGAAGAACTTGCAATTGATATTATCGAACTCTTATGAGATATCATTTAGAGCATCCATTATTTCCATGTGCTTATCATCCAATTTCTTTATCAAATCCTACAATAATTGGGACCTAAATTCCTTAGCCTTTTGAAATTCAAACAACTTAGAAATATCATTGATTACTTCTTCCTGAAGAAGTAGATCTAGATCCACTTCTATGATTTTGATCCATGTAGTCAAATTTAAATTCAAGTTATTATTATCTACAGAGAAGTCTACGTTCATTCTATGAATAGAGGCTCTTTCATCCTGCAAATCAGTATATTTTTCAACAGCCTCTTTAATCAACAAATTATTTTCTTGTAATATGTGTTCTATCCATTCATTTACTGATATTCCCTTTTGACCTATCTTCTCAATATCATGATATGAAATATCATCTAAAGTGGAAGAAGTTGTCAGATTAGTAGTAGTTGAAATATCATTTGATGAAGTAGGATGTGTTACTTTTGTCAATAGGGTAGTCAGCTGCTCAACTTTTTCTTTTAGTTCATATTTAGAATATTTTTCTTTATCATATATTTCCAACAAATTTATGAGAGGCATCTGCGCATCTTGTTTAGCCCCTTGATGTGTTTCTTTTCTTAGTGAAAATATGGAAATTTGGTAGTCATTTGTTGTGATAGTTTCTTTGTGTTTTCCCTCAATAGGAGTATCAATTTCTATGACTCTCTCTCTTGATTGATTTACAGATAGGATGGAGATGATCTTTTGCCATTTTTCATGTCTCCTTAGAGTAGGTTCTAACACACTTAGATCTATTACATCCACTAGAGGAACTTTCTTCTTCTTTTTTGGAGTTTGGTGATACAACTCTGGTATACCAGATGCCAACAAAAGAGCAATGAATGATTCAGTACCTGGAACACTAGACAAAACCAAAGAACTTGTAACATTAGTTGGTAAAGAAGTAGAGGTAGTAATGATGGATGGGGTGGATGTGATAAATTCCATAGGGGTAGATACAACAAGGATATAAGTTGAGATAGAAGGAAATGACAACTGGGGAGGAAGTGAAGTGAAAACTAGAGACCCAATCATCTCTCCCACTCAGATAACATGAAGATATGAAAATACATGGGCCATGGATGGGGATGGAAAAGAAAAAATGAGTGTAGGAGTGGAAGGTAATGATAGAGGAAGAAATAATCATAGAGAAGGAGGGGATGGAAAGTCATGGGACACAATGGGAGAATCAACAACCTGAACAACTTCTATTATTGGTACTGTAGATGACATAACATTGGAAGCAGAGGCGTTAGGAAGAGAAGAAATCTCAACCGTAAATGAAATATTATTAGGAACTATAAGGTATTTTTGGGTATACCTTTTACATCTTGTGGGGTTAAGAAGACTTGTTATTTGTTATCTCTCTTTCCTCATAGACTGTTCTGACTCTTTGGGTGAAACACCCAAGGTAGCCAACCAATTATATGTTCTATGAAAAATGGGCCCTGACATCTCTTTAGTATAACAACTTTCCTCTATATACCAATCAATCCATGGTAATAGTTGATTGGTGAAATTATTATTCTTGTATACTAGATACAATATTTCTTCTTCATCCTCCATCTCCTTTGGGATATCTGCAATACCAAACTATCTCAACTCATAAAAATTCAACCTTTCATAATCTCATTGATAGAAAATGAACTCATTCAAACTATGAATCCATATATCCTCTGGCTAGGGCACATGAGAACTGGATAAACCTGTTTCAGTGAACTTTCTCTAGTAGTCAAAATTAGTTCGAGGATGAAAGGTTCACAAAGTTACTTTAGATATTTTAACATCCACATTATTTTCTTTATAGATAATGTCAAAAGTATATCAATCAATTGAAATGGGAAATTGGATTCTTTCCTTATGTCATTTGTTCTAGATTTTATGATAATCCAATAATTACCAAACCAACTCTAGTAAAACCCATTTTTTAGTAGGGCATCTTGGCAACTTACTGGGAGCACCTACAAACCAAGAATCTAGATATATGTAAATGTAGGAAACTACAGGTAAATGACTCCCCATTATTGTACTTCTTTGAAATCCTCATCAAAAAAATTTTAATTGTACAAATCATTATCAAAATAATAAAGGAGAACAATGAAGAAGGCATCATTGACCCTAAAAAAATGTCTTCTTCCCTCATCCATTTCGATTTGAGGAAAAAAATTAAAAATATGGGAAACACTTCCAACATCTTTGGTATTCAAACCATTAAATTATCCCATGGCAGTTATAGCATAGACCAAGAAAGAAGTCATGTAAAATTTCATAGAAGACAAGACTTTACTCAATTGAAAAAAAATAGAGCTACTGATATGCTCTCCCCATCATATGAATTATTTGTGTTTCTTCATAGTGGTAATGTAAAAGAACATTAATTCCTGAAACTCTACTTAACAACATGATAAGATCATTTACTTCCGGGATGAAATCTGATTGGTACACTATCTTAGGTGACTTGGTGACACTCTTGGCCAAGTATCTCTTCGTCATAACCTTTGTACACAAATCAGTGTCTTTTTCCAAATGTTCAATTGTAGCTTCAAGTGAGATTGTAGCATAGTCTTTAAAAATCCGAGAGTTTGAACTAATCTTCGAAGAAATCAAAATCCAACTGAATTACAACCGTTACGTCAGCATCTTTCACCAATCTAGAATCTTCATCAAAATGGGCTACTGTAGCCAAGAAAAATTTGGGGCAGTGTATGAATGCTGGAAATCCAATGGCAAGAGCAAGAGCACTATCATATAAGGCCTACATCTTGGACATCTTGTTAGGAGCTCTCAACCTTGCCAATAAATCTAGAAAATCCACTTGGCCTAGGTCAATATCTCCAATATTGCCTAAGTCTGAAGAGAGGCACAAATGAGGAGAAACCCCTAAGAATTTATATTTTATCTTTTCTTTTCCTTTTGATGAAGAATTTGACATCAAGTTCAGGCTTCAAAATTCAAAAAGGCCTTTGAATTTTTTTAAAAAATAATGTAAAAGTCCCAAAATGCCAAAATCCAAAAGTCTGAAAACCCAAAACAGTAGAAGTCTCAAACTCTAAAAAATTAAAAGCCTCCAAACCTCTAAAACTGAAACTTTTGAAAGTCTAAAAAAAGGAATCTCCAAAATCCCAAAAATGAAACCTCTAAAAAAAGTAATCCCGAACTCCGAAAAGGGCATACTTCTGAACTCTGAAAGTAATAACCTCCAAAATTAACTTTATCAACTTCACCAAAGGCATGAAAAGAAAGCTAAACACTTGGGAAGATCTTGAAAAACTATAATGCAATATTAGTTAGATGCCTGCACATGTTAGATTTTACAACTGTGGAGATCAGGAAACATTTTCAAGGACAACATGGTGAACAAAAAGGGTTCTATCTTCAAAAACATAAAAATGAAGAACAAAAGAAAATAAACAAGGAAGATTTTTTTTTAAAAAAAAGATCATAAACCAATAAGAAATAACCTAAACAAAATTATCTCGAAAATGATGCCTTGAAAGTACAAATAATGTAGTAAAAATCATATTGTTAGAGAAAAACGTCAGGTGAAAATGACAGATAGAAACTTGAGTTTATATATAAAAACCTAAAATTAATGCTTGGAATCTGACACATGTAAAGGTTAGTGAGAATTAAATTCTCATAGAACCTTGAAGTCCAAAACCCTGAAAGTCTGAAGTTCTAAAATTTTGGAATTTTGTTGTTTCAACTTCAGAACTTGAGAGATGAAGATTTTGAAAAGGTAATGGAAGACTCTGAAATCTGAAATTCTGAAGTTCTAAATTTTTTAAAAATTTAGAGTTTCAAACTTCGGAACTCTGAAATAGAAAATATTGAAAAAATATGGGAGAATTATGAAACTCAAGAGTCTGAAGTTCCGAAATTTTACAACTTTGGAGTTTCGGACTTCGGAACTCTGGGATCAAAATTTCTAAAAATGGCAATAGAGACTTCTGAAACTTGAAAGTCCAAAGTTCCAAAATTTCAAAACTTTAGAGTTTCAAAATTTAGAACTCCAAGTTGAAAAAGTTGCAAATTACAAAAAGACACCTCCAAATTTTGAAAGTCCAAAATGCCAAAAATTTGGATTTTTAGTCTTTTGGGGTTCAGAACTTCGGAATCAAAATTTTGATTTTAACCCTTAAATCACTCAAAGGGAAACCCTGTAAAATCTGAAGCCCAAAATTTTAGACATTTGGAATTGGGAGAACTTTGAAAACATTTTTTAAATACTTTAAGGTGAAATTTTTTAGAATATATTTTTTAAATTGACTTTAACATCTTCATTTCAAGTTAAGATTTAAAGGTTAACATTTTCCGTGACCTCCACAGAATGCTTTCCTGCTATGTTTTAGGGCTAGTAGCCTTATACAAACCATTGGTAAAAAGATTCTTGAAAGTAAACTACATTCAGAGCACTTGGAGGAAAAGACAAAAAAGCACTATACAGGGGGTGAAATAATCTCAAAAGAAAGATTTGAGATGTATCCCATTCACATGAATGGCTAGTTCTTCTCCATTGAGCTTGTTTAGGTGAAAGAACTTTTCCTGTTTGCAACTTGTGATGATGTATGGCCCACTCAAAAGAGGGTCAAACTTGGCATGTCTTCCTATTTTGGCTCTATCTTCATCCCATTTGAGAACCAAATCTCCCTTTTAATAATGTCTATGAATAGTTTTCTTATCAAAGGATTTATTATCCTGAGCCTAATGTTGTTCCAAATTTCTTAATGCCTTGTTTTGTACTTATTCCAATTCCATAAGCTCAACAAACCTTACCGATAAGGAATCATTCTGCATAGCCTCCAGCTGATGAGCTAAATCAAAAGAAGGTAACTCCAAGGAGAGAGGAAGTTTTGATTCTCTTCAATATACAAGCATAAAAGGAGAATTTCCAATGGCTCTTTTAGGTGTGATCCAATTTGCCCATAAGTAAATCTTAAGATGTGTATGCCAATTCCACTTGTTAGCTTCCATTGTGCATTTGATAATTACTATAAAGTTCTTATTACTCAATTCATCCAACCCATTTCCTTGTCGATAGTAATTGGAAGAAGTCTTGAGGTAGACCCCATTCTTAACAACTCATTCACTCAACTTTAGACTAAGAAAATCCATTGCATTGTCAGAAATAACTATAAATAAAACACCAAACCTTATCATTATATTTTCCAAGAAATCAAGAGCTTCCTTTTCGTTTATTTCTTTCAATGCAACTACCTCTATCGATTGAGTAAAGTAGTCCATTGTAGTAAGAACCCATTTATGTTTGTCACTAGATGGAGGATTAATCATCCTGATGACATCTAACCCCCATTAAATCAAAGGTTGATCCACTTGAATTGGGTGTAGTGGAAGAGCTAACAACTTCTTCTTTTCGGTAAAAAGAACACATTCCTTACATTTCCTCACCCAGAGATGGGCATCTTTGAACAAATTTGACCAATAATAACTAGCTCGCATAATCTTGGTAGTAGTTTTTGGCACAGAGTAATGTCTTCAAGATAGGCCATTGTGGAATTATTCTAATATCTTATTTACCTGTTCCGGTTCTATGTAAAGAAGAAGAACATCGTTCAAATCCTTTCAAAAAAGGATATTATCCACCATGACATATGGAATAAACTAAAGATGGAAAGTATGTATTTTACCTTTATCCATGTTTGAAGGATATTCTCCCTAGAGGAGGAAATTTCACATTTTGATAACCAATCAAATCGATCGTCACCCTCATTAGTAATCAAGAGCGTAACATTTTTATCATTTTTGGCTTCCATATCTACAGCAAGTTGTTGACACAAACCCTTACCTCTGATGATTTTATTGAATTTGATGTGTACGTCATACTCCATCACCTTCATGATCCATCCATCATGCTTCTTGTTCATCTCTTTGTTCAAAAAATGGTCCTTGACACTAGGATAAGAAACCATTAGGTGAATTTTTTTGTTGGACAACATGTGCTTAAATTTATTTAGAGCTCGAATAACTGTAAAGACTTATTTCTCAACAAATAAATATTTGAACTCATAGTCTTTGAGAGGTTGGCTGAAGCAAGAAATTGGCTTCTCCATCAAATCATTGTTTTGCTGGGTAAGAATTCGTGGAATACTCCCGTGACCTGTGAAAGCATAGAGAATAAATTCTTTATCAAACCTAGGGTTTACTAGTGTGCGAGCCTAGGAAATGGCCATTTTGATGGCCTAAAAAATTTCTTTCACCTCTTTCATCCATAAGAAAGGAATATTTTTCTTCAACATAGCTATCAGTGGTTTAGCTAATTTTTTTGAATTTGGGAATGAACCTTCACATGAAATTTATGGTGCCTAGAAAAATCTAAAGTACCTTTTCATGGCTTGGAAGGGAGAGGGATAAAATTGAGAATTTTTTTGTTGGATTGATAGATAACCCTTCTGCTAAAACAACATGTCATAACAATTTTCCCTCATGTACTAAAAAATACTTTTTTTAAGGTTAAGTGAAACCCCAAATTCTGTACACCTTCGGAACACCTTCCTTATATGTGTAATGTGGTCACCAACATGCTTAGAGTACACAATTATATCATCTAGGTAAACCAAGATAATATCATTCATTAGTCCTTTAAATGCCATGTCGACAGCTCTTTGAAAATTAGCCTCGGCATTGGAAAATCCAAATGGCATTTTTTTATAAGCATATGTGCCCTATTTGATAGTGAAGGCTATTTTAAATTGATTAGATTCTTGCACCAGAATCTAATTATAACTTGGATACCCATCGAGAAAATAAAACATCTGAGCTCCTGCCACTGTTTATTTGTTCCATGGATGGAAGTAGATAATGATATTTCAAGGATGCATGATTTAGATCTCTGAAATCCACACATAACTGAATTTCTCCATTTTTCTTTCATAATGGCACCGGATTGGCCACCCAAGATGAGTGCTTGATAGGAAAAATTATACAATCCTCGATGAGTTTAGTTAGATCCTTTCTCATTAGTGGCTCAATTTTGGGATTAATTGGTCTTTTTTTTTTACAAATATGTTTGGCATTAGGATCGAACTCGATAGTATGTTGTGCCAGTCCAGGATCAAAACCACACAAATCCTTGTAGCTCCATGTGAAAATGTCAAGATAATCTTGACACAATTTGATGAAATATTTCTTCTCTTTGGTAGTACATACTTTACCAAATTTTAAGAGTTTTTCACTTGCCACATTGGCTTCCTCAAAATCATCTTCCTTGACCATCATGTTTGTGTGTTGTCATTTGGCTTGGTCATCTAAATTCAAGATGGATTCTATAGTAACTAAGCCTTTTGGTAGCTTATTTCCTTTCAACTTTATGATTTGATCACCGTATGAGTTTTGCAACTTATATTGGTGTTTCAAAGAAAATCCCGCCTATTCTTACAGGAAAAGAACAATTTGTTTTTCACTATCAAACACCTACCAGCTACTCAAATTATTTGGAACTACAGGACTGATTAACATTTTTACCATTTTCTTCCCTTCGTTCATGATGTCCATTGGTATGTCATATTGCAAGCCAATTTTAGCAATCCTATAAGTATCTTGATTTTACTTTCTAGGAACTGCATGAATCCCAAAAGCTTCCAAATATTTAATCAAGTCCAAAACTTGATTCTTATCTGATCTTAAGATATCATTTTTTGATGCATTGTGTGTCATCACCTTATGTACAACCAACTCACTGTCTCCAAAGATAGTCAAATTCTTGATTCCTCTATTCTGAGCTATCATGATTCCTTGTATGAGGGCATCATATTCAATGACATTATTGGTGCAACTGAATTACAACCAAAAAGATGATAAGTATTTATCTTCCTTCAGAGAAATAAACATAACTCCCACACTAGATCCATTTTTAATCCTTGAGCCATCGAAGAACAATTTCCACATTCCCTCAAAATTGTTTGGTGTTTTGACCAGTTGAGGTATAATCATACCTTCTCTGTGAATGCAGTAAGTACCTGTTATCACCGAATCACAGCACCCCTGTGCATATACTTGAACTCATAGTGTGATTGGATAACATGGGTACTATCTCCAAGTTGTGGGACTTGCTACTTGAGATAGACCTCCAGAGAAAGCTGGTTCTTGCTCCTAAACTACCTGTCACAATCTACTCTAATGAAGGATAAGCTAACTGTTCTAATCTAAATTTCCAAGGGACCAGGGAAAGAGAATGCATAAAATGAAAGCCTACACTAAAACGGTGATACACTAGAAAAGGAGGATGTGAGAGTAGTCTCCAAATGTGTGAAATACAGAGGCAAAGTGCACACTAGAAGAGGTGATGACAGTTCTCCATAATCTAGCAAAATGCATTCACAGCAATATTCCAAGCACACACAATGATAATGAATTCCTACAAGAACATAATAATAGACACAATATTCTTGTAGAAAGATAAAAGGGGCAAGAAGAATGTAGAAAACACAGCAGGGGAAGATACATCCACAAACTTGTATTTTATTGCTTCCTGGTATGCACAGTTCAGTCTATTACAAGATAAGGGCCTGGATCACCATGCAAGGAGTCCACTACAAGGGCCTGCAACACACTGGATTCACAAAGAAATTTTGGCAGAGCTTTGCTACCCAAAAACTCTTTGCTTTACAATGAGCCCAACACTCCAATTTATAGAAAAATGAGAAGGAAAAGAGAAGGGAAAAATGGAAATCCTGAAATCTGTCCTTCAACCACCTATAAGAGGCATTAAATTGAGTGAAATGGTTATAAATTACTTGCAAAAGGCTCCCCATACTTTCCCATGTGCTGCAGCAGAGAAAGAATGATGACCATGCCTCTTAATTACACTCTCAGCTACCAAATAAAACATTGTTCTTAACCCGGCCACGTTTTCTTAAAAATACAAATCAATTTCTGATCAAATCTAGAATTTCTTGATTGCTTTGCATTGGGCTTGGAACCATGATTCCAACGGTACCAATTTTGTGCGATTTCGTTGAGAAATGCAAAAATTATGGCCTTCTGAGTGCGGGCAGCTATTTTGGGTCTGGCAGGCGTTTTCTGTCATTTGACGGGAATGAGCATTAACTGACTGGAGCCGAATATGTTTCCTTATTTAAATATATCTACCCTCATTAAAAATAAGAGCTTGTGCTCGTTCCATAAAGTCCAATTTTGTGAAAATCGGAGCTCGGAGTCAAAAGTTATGGCCGTTTGAAGTTCCACGGGTCAAATGTTGACTTTTCTCCTCTGCCTTCGGCCGCTTCGGCTTTTCGTGTCCCATGCGTCCCTTTGTCCCAAATGTCCCAATGCTGCATGGGAAAAATTCTTTCAAACCACCCAAAATGGGCTTCCATGTCCCTTTTCTACCGGTGACACGTGGCGTGATCTGATTGGCTTTCGGATCCTTCGGCTATCCACATCCCCCGCGTCCCTTTGTCCCACTTGGCACAGTGCTGAAATTTCCCATTTCGGCCGAACCGGCCGGTTCGCGTCCTTCGCATCCCTTTGTTCCAACTGTCTAGGAAAAATCCTTCCGAACCACCCGAAATGGGCTTCCTTTGCTCTCGGCCGCTTCGCCTTTTCGCATCCTTCGCGTCCATTTGTTCCAGATGTCCGAAATGCTTAGTGCGAAAGTTCTCCTTTTCGGCCGAACCGGCTTTTCCGCATCCCACGCGTCCCGATGTCCCTTATGTCCCAGACTATCTGGGACAAATCCTTTCGAACCACCTGAAATGGGATTCCTTTGCTCTCGGCCGCTTCGCCTTTTCGCGTCCTTCGCGTCCATTTGTTCCAGATGTCTGAAATGCTTAGTGCGAAAGTTCTCCTTTTCGGCTGAACCGGCTTTTCCGCGTCCCACGCGTCCCGATGTCCCTTATGTCCCTTTGCTTCGCGGGCCTCCTAGAGGCTTTTCAGCCGATCCGCACCTCAATGTCCCAACTGTCCCAACTGTTGCGAGGACTAGGACTTAGCCATTTTTCATGATTTTTCCTGGCCCAAGCTTGTTTTTGCAGCCTTTTCACCTTTTCTCAAAACTTTCTCTTTTCAACCTGGACAGGAGAGTTAGAAAAATTCTGAGGGGACCCTAGAAAATTGATTTTTTGGCCCTGAATCAATTTATTTGCCTGGGACTAAGTAATTTGATGCATGCTATCAAAATTTACCCTGGGGGGTGAATTTTGGATAATAGTACCTTATCTAATTTCCTCTAAAAAAAGCAAACCAGACTCTTCTTCCACCAACAAATCAACATAGGGATCATATTGATGATCTACACTTACCTTGTCAAGCATTATATCAGGAAATTTCTCTACGAGAGTAGTTGGTTCATGGTTAGGATCTTCTTCTTCTAGGTCACAAATGGTATAATTCCCATTTATGGGACTAGTAGTGTTAGACTCCACATGATTATGGAAAATTGGTTCTACTCTTATAGTCACCTTCATCTCATACCAATTTTTTAGGATTATATGTGACCAATATGATGACAGATAATAATCCATCTTGGCGGTAAATTATTGTGACAAAAAAATGGAAAAGAGGGGAAGAAGATCAATAACTAATATATCTTGTGTGAATGAAAAATTGGGGCATGCATGAATAATAAGCTGGAGTCCCTTGATAACTTCAAAAATCTGCACTGTTGTACCATCTAACTAGACAACACCCCTTGAAATTGGAGTATATGATATTCCAAACATGTCTATAATCTACTTGGGCATAATGGAACTATTGGCTCTAGAATCAATCATGCAATTACGGACCAAATGATCACCAATGATCAGGGAGATATAAAATAGTGATGGTTTATTGGCTTTAGGAATGATTTTTACTTCCAGTTAATAGATAATTTTTTCCATTGCTGCTCCATGACTTGATGATCTATCATTTGTACTAAAACTATTCAAATACTCTTGCAATAAGTTCCTTTGAGAGGGGATTGAGAGTGTGTTCCACATAGTGACGCTCAGGTTGGTTTTCTTCATTTGTTTGACAATACTAAATGGAATTGCCCCTACTATTCTAATACCCTTTTGGGCATTAGAATCCTCTTTTGAAAAATTCTTATTGGGTACTATGATACCTAAAGACCCTTCTTTCCTTGTAGCTTGATTAATGGATGTTTCTAGTGTTTTCGTACTTGCATCTTGATTAATTTATTCTTGTGTTTGAGGTTTTGAAGTGGATGCCATGATCAACATTCAAAGGTTGAGATTCCATTTCTCTCTTTTTAGAATGCATATTTGGTGCTATAGGGGAGGCATCAGGATTCAAACAACAAAAATAATTTGTTTTCCAATTTAGCAGTGTGGTTTCATCAGAAGGTTGATCTTAGTTTTCTTGTGTAGCTGATCCGATTGATGACTCAAGTGGGGAGGGTATAATTTGGATGATAAGAGCTTAACTCAAAACTCCATTTGGGATTTTTTTTTAATTTTGAGGCTGAGAACAAGGATAAAACCATTCATAATCTTGGACGAGATTATTCTAGATAGGTACTATAGCTCTGGATGAACTGGTAGCAAGAGGGATCTAAAAAGTTCAAAGGATTAACATTTGTAGCTTGATTTGTATCCTGGTTCTTGGAATGATTACATCCTTGAAAAGATGGATGAACCATTTAGTATTGGTATTGAAACAGACAATCATATTGAGAATACTACCTTTCGATTGCTATGATCTCATTCTCGAAGGTTTGCAGCTACAATTTTACTTCAACTAGATCATTCAAAGGAATATATGAAGTCACAATTGAATGATTGGAATTTTTTGGAACATGAGAAATGACTAGTTGTTTCCCTATAACTTCAACAAATAGAGGCATGAGAGGCCTAGTCCCAATCTTTCTCACTTGAATAAAATAATTTTCAGCTCTTATAACAATTTCATAGACATAAGGAATGATAGTTCCCCCATGGATTGAATCATAACTGCTATTTCAATGTTTAATGCCCATAGATAATACAAAAATGCATTTCTTGGAGATGGCCTTATGAGTGTTGGGATTCTATTCAAATTATTATTGAAATGGAAATTAAAATCACTCATGTACTCATGGGATGCTCTCTTTATGGTTGTGAGTTGTTCTATAAGTGACAAGTGATCACTTTTGTTTACAAACTGCTTATAAAACTTCTCACCTAACTCATTCCAAGTAGTTATGGAACCAACATTCAAAATTCAAAACCGTTAAAGAGATTTACCTTTAAAGGAAGTAGCAAGGATTCTAACTGCCACATTGTCTTCTGTAATGATATGTACTTCATATATTCTACCTATATCACAAATGTGATCCAAAGGAGTGACATTATTTTATCTGGTATAATTCATGGAAGATGTGGGAATATCATCTCTTTGGGCTAATAAAAAGGGGCTTCTGGCATTGAAAGGAGGAAAAGTAGTGGCTTCCATGGTGACTAAGGGTTGATTTATATTTGGTGGAGGAAACCTTCAGTCAGGAGGAGTTTAATGACCTTTATAGGATGATGTTGAACTTTAGCTTTTCTTTCTCCTTGGGGGAGACAAGGATAACTCAATATGCTGATATTTTCCTTGCTTAGAAGAAGCTCATGTATGGATTCTTTGCGTAAGTAAATACAATGAGACTTGAAATCCAGAGAAATGGAGTACTTGATAATTTGATTTTTTTATCAGTAAAAAAGAGAAGTACTGACTCTATACCACCGAGCATGCCAAACACTATTTTTATGCAGATCATGCACCCGTTGAATTGCTGAAAGATCTCATGCAATGTTGGATCATCCCCAAGGTGTGGGACCTTATTTCCTAAGGATGAACCTCTAGAGAATGTTGGTTTCCTATGTAACTTGGGGCACCTGATGTAAGATCGATGTGCAACGCTAAAACACTCTAAATGATTCTAATCTAGTCACTTCAAGAGGTTCAAGGTTAGAAATAAAAAATAAGGAAAATGTGGTGATACACCAAAAGTATAACTAGATAATGATATGATCTTCACACCATAACGAATTAACTTAGAAAAGGATAAAATAAATACCACAATCTAGTTCAAATTGTGTTATTTGGATAGGGTGAATAATAAACCATAGACACAATAGCATACATTCCCTTGTAATACCTCAAGTATACCTAAGAGATGGGTCAAACGTGATTGAATACACAATCAAAAACCATAACAACATAGGGCATGCACATGTCAAATATCCATTTCACTTATTCCAATAATAATGCGATTTTATAACAGAAGGAAAATAATTTTTTCACGATTGATATTTGAGATAATCACATTACTTCCCATAAAATGAAACAAGATATTCTGAAATAAAGGTGAGCTAATCACTTACACTAAGGAATTTTGCATCCACAAAGCATGCATTGATCAACTATTAAAATAATAAATTAGATTCTTCATGGAAAAATATTGTTCTGAATGTAAATGAAAGGCTTAAAATTATTCAAAGAAATCTTCCAAGATTGAAGAGTAACTTCAAAAATGATCTCTCTACCTCTAAAAAATTTATGCACTTAACTATTTATAATTTCGTAGGTCAAGCCATTGTAGTTGGACCTTAACCATCAAATTACTAAAAATAGAAAATCATTAAGTTCCAGGGAAAAAACTCCCATAAAAAATAGTAAAGTGGTTACAAGGGTTTGACTCAGTCAACCCTACAACTTGGACTGATCCAGAGCTTGGAACTATCCTCCCATGGCCACCTAGCTTCAGCTTTGCTTTGTAACCCTTCTTTTTTTGTGTTCTCTAGCTCTTTTTCCCAAGTAGCCATCTGATGCTTATATTTGATGAAACTCTTGATAATTCCTTGTACTTCTCCTTCCTTTGGCCCACATGTGTAATGGTTTACCAAATCTGCTATATCAATCTCTCTTTCTACCTCTTCTTGAATTATTTTAAGTTTACTTACCACATTCTTCAGTCGACCTATGATTTTTTCGCACAAAACCAACTTGTCAATGGAGTCACTGTTTAATGTCTTATCCATCTCATCATCCTTTTCACTAAAACCTTGAAATTTTAATTGATTCTATCTTCCAAAAGGGAATCAATGTTCTCATTGAATAATATGTAATTGATATTATCAAACTCTTCTAAGATATTATTTAGAGCATCAATTATTTCCACGCGCTTATCGTCTAATTTATTTATCAAATCTGGAAATACATGGGATCTAAATTCCATATCCTCTAAAATTCAAACAACTTAGAAATATCATCATTTAATTCTTCTAGAAGAAGTATATCTATATCCTCTTCTTTTATTTCGATCCATGTAGTCAAATTTAAATTCAAGTTATTATTATCTACAAAGAATTCTACATTCATTATATAAATATAGGCTCTTTCATCCTGTAAATCATTATATATTTGAACAACCTATTTAATCAACAAATTATTTTCTTGGAGTATATGTTCTATCCATTCATTTATTGATCTTCCCTTTTGACCTATATTCTTAATATCATGATATGAAATATCATCCATATTGGATGAAGTTGTTAGAGAAGCAGTAGTTGAAATATTAGTGGATGAAGTAGGATGTGTTACTTTCCTCAACAGTGCAGTGAGCTTCTCAACTTTTGCTTTTAGTTCATCTTTAGAATATTTATATTTATCATACGTTTCCAAAAAATTTATGAGAGGCATTTGTGCATCTTGTTTGGCCCCTTTGCGTGTTGATTTTCTAAGTGAAAATATGGAAATTTGGTAGTTGCTGTGATAGTTTATTTAATTTTTCCCTGAATAGGAGTATAAATTTCTCTGACTCTCTCTCTTGATTTATTTACACATAGGATGGAGATGATATTTATCCATTTATACTATCCCCTTAGAGTAGTTTCCAACACACTTAGATCTATTACATCTACTAGAGGTAATTTATTCTTCTATTTTGAAGTCTAGAGATATAACCACTCTAGTATAGCAGATGCCGATGGAAGTGGAATGACCGATTCAATACCTCAAACACTACAAAACACCATAGCACTTGTAACATTAGTTAGAAATGAAGTGTAGGTATTAACGATGTATATGGTGGATCTGAGAACAACCATAAGGGTAGATACAACAAGGCTAGAAGTTGAGATGGAAGGAAATGAAAGCTGGGGAGGAAGTGAAGTGGATACTTGAGACCCAATCATCTCTCCCTCTGAGAGAATATGAAGAGATAAAAATAACTAGGCCATGGATGGGGATGGAAAATAAGAAATGAGTGTAGGATTGGAAGGTTATGATAAAGGAAGAAATAATGATAGAGGAGGGAGTGGAAAGTCTTAGGACACAATGATAGAAACCAAAACCTTGAAAACTTATATTATTAGTATTGTAGAGGACAAAACCTTGGAAGCATAGGCCTTAAGAAGAGAATAAATCCCAACCAAAAATGAAAAAATCTTAGGAACTATAAGGGATTTTTGGGTAGACATTTTCCCTCTTGTGAGTATAAGAAGACTCATTTTTGGTTGGGATTCTATCCTTATGGATTGTTCTAATGTTGTTTTCACCAAATCACTACACCCTCTGAATAGATAAAATGTGAACACAATGTTTGGTGTGATTGGGACACATGGATTACCCCTCAAGATGTGGGACTTGGGCTTGAGGTGAACCTTTAGAGAAGGCCAACTTCCCCTTCCTAAAATAAGTGTTGTACTAATCCTAGTGTTAGAAAATTTCTATCCAGTCATATGATAACATTTTTTGGGTTTTAGGGAAAGAGATTTGCAGAAATGAAGCTATACTAGGGATGGTGATACACCAAATAAAGGGTAATTCTAGACTAATAAAGGTTTAATTTGAAGAGGGTGTGTGTAGCACAGGTCAACTTCACCTACTGCAACTTAGAGAGGGTACATAATACCACAGAATAGGAAGCACACATTCCCTTTGTTAAACTCAACCAGAAAAACAAGTTATCAGTCTTCTAGTGAAGATGGATGAACTTGAGAAGGGTGAACAAGCACCAAAACTCAACTGCATGCAATGATCCATCACTAGATAAGCACAAAACTCCAAAAACCTTCAGTAGAAATGTGAACTTTCACAACATACATACAAGCATGAGAAAAGGCATAAAGAAGTATAGAAGGATGAAAGGACCGAGATTAGTCACAAAAAACACACTTTTATTTATTCAATACCATCCAAAATGAATCATAAATTAAGAAGAGGAAATGGTTTCCATTATAGTCTTGAAATGTTTCTTAATACACAAGGACAACTTGCAGAAGAGAGAGGACTCTTGAAAAAATGCACTTCCCTAAGAAGTCTAACCATCCAACCTATCTGACTTGTTGGAACCCCTTGGAATGAGATTCCAACTTACATTTATAGAAGAATATGTGAGAGAGGAGGAAAGTTCATAATTAGATTCCTAAATTGAAGGCACATGATGTATTTATTACAGTTGGTTGAACCACTTTGAGAAGCTTCCATCATGTGCCTTTAATTACCTATTGACCTAGTCTTCTCAATTAATTAAAATAATATTTAAATAAAATATTTGATTAATAATAATAAATATTATTATTAAAATATTTAATTAAAAATAATAAATTAATTACTATTAATGTGGGACCCATGTTGACTAGTTTGACTTGAGGAGGGGAAAATTATGAGGAAAAGGCCAAAAGACCAACTCACTAGTTGGATCACTGAGCCAAATCACTAATTTGGGCTCGTGCTAATCCACCCTTCACCACAAATGAGCTCACTTTGGATCAATTCCTCCATTGACTTTGCATGAGCCCAATTTGAGTACCCTCCATGTATTGGAATTTGAGATCCATGTTTAATGGCTCGCCACAATGCTCTTCCCCATTCACCGCGCTCGTTCATCACTATCATGACCGATCTCCCCGCGTTGATCTCCTCTCCTTTAGACTTACTGAGTGGCTCAAGTAAATTTGAAATATCTCATGAATCTTCCAAGATCTCTTTGTCCTTTGTGTCATGGCCGAAATGAGCTCCTCATCACATCGCAATCGAGCCACTGAACTCTATGTCTAGCTCCCCTTTATCTATGTATTAACTCTCACAAGTCAGACTTCGAGTTATGCCATGAGAAACTCATATCCAAGTTGAAGGTGAAGGCCAAGCCATCTCTACATTCCTTTACCAAACTCATTTGCACCTTTCAACTTGTCACTGAGCTCCTCCATTTGAATCCAAACTTATCAGCCACCACTCCTCATTACCCACTGACTCGTCAAGCCAAGCTAATTCATGCAATAGAGCTCCTTCTACTTCTTCCATGTTCCATATACCGACTTCCATTACTGAGCTTGAATGAAATACCTATTGCAATGTGATTTAAACTCATGGAAGGAATCACCCTTGTATTTTGTATTGATATCCTTCATTGACTAAGCAACCAAACTCTATTCTACATTGAGCTAATGATTGAGCTCTTTCTTTCACCTTACTTGCAGACCATCTCACCACCGATGCATCAAGTTTGAAAATGAGATTTTTATTTTGCTCCATGATTACACCAAGATCCTTCTTCACCTCACACATCTTCCAACTTGATGAGCTGAGCTTCCCTCCATTGTGCATTTAATGAGCCCCGAGCTCAACATTGAGTTCTGTGAACTTGTTCTCATGCACTTGTCATCCCGTTAACCCTAACTTGGCCTTGCATCTGAATGACTCACCTGTTTGTATGAAAGTATATCCAATATGCTACGTAATGAATCATTCATCTTGTCTTTCTCAAAACATATTTCTACCAGACCCAACCATCTTTCATCATCACAAATTATTAGTCGAGCTCCTCCATCAGCTCATCTCGACAAGCTTGTTACAGAATCCCACAACATAGAGTCAACTTGGCTCGGGATAAGTTTTTAAAATATTCGGTGCATAGCTCAGTTGGAAGCTTATAGGAATATGATGAAGTGGCTCGCCATGGAATGAGAAAGTAAGAAGCATCACGCACAGGCAGATGAATCTCCTCCACAATAAAGGAATATGGCATTACCTTCATGTGCATGATTTTCACTGTAGATCATGTGGGCTAGGGTGGAAGTACTTTGATATGGAATCATGTGAGAGATCATAACCATGACTTATGCAAGTAATAAGGGCCAAATCCTGATCGGTGGGAGATTGTGAGATTAACTTGAAGAGATTTTCAAGTGGCTTAGGTGGTGAGTTGTAATCTATATTTCTTGTTTGAATAAGAATTCAAACAAATTAGCTTAGCTCGCAGAGCTCTTCATCCCTCTGAGCTTAACTTAGTGTTGTAACTTTGAACTCACCTAGTTCCCCATATCCCATTTTCATGAAAGTACCAAGCTTTAACCTTTAGCCAGATGCATTGAGTGACTTCTCAATTGAGAATAGCCCTCTACCTCGACAAGGTATCCTACCTTACACATTTAGCATTCCATCAACCAATCTAACATGCTCAAATAACAACCACCTAGCTAGCTCGGCACTTGAATTAGAACTCCTATGGCCACTTTGATTTGGGTGGTAATTTACCGATAAACCTGGTATGTCATTTTATGTGGCTCAGGGATGAATCCTTATCTTTCCCTAAGATATTTCCATCATTAGATCCTATGCTTGGGATCCTGACATGCATTTTTTTATACCAAAATTGGCATGGACTTTACACCATGAAATCCCTTTGAGGGGAATCCAAATTTTTGAAACCATTCTACCCAAGTATCAATTGGAGACTTGTCTCTTAATGTTTGTTTCTCTGCCATGGCCACAAACCCCAAAATTCCCTCATGCATGACACCTTGGTCTGACTGTGTTGAATCTCCACCATGGCCACGTTGGCTCATACTCGCAATGGTAGGCTCATGAATCAAAATGAGCTAGTTTATAACTTTTCTTTTATACCTATGACTTCCGACATGCACGCTTAGCTTCATGATCCCGATCTTTCCTCGCAGTCACCATGTAACTTGTTGTGATGATTTCCTCTGAGTCATGTGTTCCATGTTGGCCTTCACAATATTTCTCAACCAACTCTCTGCGAGATCCTCCTTTATGTCACCGAGCATTCGAATGAAAATTTTCCAAGTGACTTGGTCTCACATTTTGTCATGTCTTCTACAAACTTCCTTGTGTGTGAGCTCAACATTCTCTATCACCATGAATCATTCTTCACCAGCTCCATATCAAGTTCATCACCATGTTGTCATGAGCTTGTCCTAAATTCTACCATGTAGATCTCTCCTAAGCTTGGCCATAACTTAGCCTTATTATCTTCTTTCCTCCATGTGATCACTAGCTCGGCCCTATATATATGATCTTGAACATACCACAGTCATGACTCTACACATAATATTTTATTCCTCATATGAGATTCTAGTGAGCTTGACTCACCATGACACAACCCTACCTGAGCTTCTCCTCTACATTAGCTTGGAAATGATTTCCTTAGCTTGATCTTGAGTTCATCATCAATCTACTGAGTTAAACTCATTTGGTTCACCTGAATCATGTAAGAAAGTTTTCCCCATTCTATGTGCCATTGCTAGCCTTTGACCATTGACTGCTTGAGCCAAACTATCAACTCATAAATCATCCTTAGCTCACCAAGCTACTCAAAAATTTATTTCTAGCTCAATGTCATGTTACTCTTTAAATTTGACCCTATCCTAATTTTTGATATTCTGGGACTTTTTCTTGAAATCGAAGAGTTATGGAAACAAAAAAAGTATTTTAACCATAAATTATTAAATTTGATGATTACTTATTTGTATTGAACAAATGTGAGCCCACCAAGGGATAATTTTTTGCTCTAAGAAAACTTGAAACCTTTGAGACCCGAAATGAAGAAGAATAGTTCAAGATGACTCTGAGACCACCTTGGACAGCATATGGGTTTCCTAAACATAAAATTTTGACCAGAATGTCCCAGAATACCTCATGAAGGATTTTTTCAGCCTTACTTCCTAATAGGCTCTCTGTTGTCAAATTTTGTCCAAAAGGGCAAAAATTGATAGCAAACCCTTTAGGTGAAATTCCCAAGGTAGCCAACCAATTATATGTTCTCTACAAAATGGGCCTCACCCTCTCTTTATTACTAAAACTTTCCTCTACATACCAATCAACCCATGGTAATGGTTAATTGACAACATTATTATTCTTATATACTAGATCCAATACTTCTTTTTCATCCTCCATCTCCTTTAGGATCTTTGTAATACCAAACTGTCTCACCTTGTCCAAAATAAAAATTTCGTAATATCTTTGATGGATAATTAATTGATCCTGAAAATGAATCCATATATCCTTTAGATGGGGCACATGAGAACTAGATAAACCCCTTTTAGTTAAATTTTCATAGGAATCAAAAATTGGTTCGAGGATGAAAGGTTCACAAAGTTACTTTGGACATTTCAACATCCAAATTATTTTCTTTATAGATATTGGCACAAGTGTAACGATAAAATGAAATGGGAAACTATATTCCCACCTTATGCCATTTGTTCTAGATTTTTTGGCAATTCAATAATTTCTGAACCAACTCTAGCAAAAACCATTTGTCAGTAGGGAATCTTGGAAAATTACTGGGAGCACCTTCAAAACCAAGAATCAATATGTATATAAATGTAGGAAACTATAGATAAATGACTCCCCATTATCATACTTCTTTGAAAGCCTCATCATAAATTCCTTGATTATACAAATCCTTATCGAAATGATAAAGGAGAAAAGAAAATAAGGCATCATTGACCCTACGAAAATGATTGTTTCCCTCATCCATTGTGATTTGAGGATAGAAATCAAAAATATGGGAAGCACTTATAACACCTTTCATATTCAACCCATTAAATTCTCCCATGGAAATTACAACATAGGACAAGAAAGAATTCATGTAAAGTTTCTTGGAAGACAAGAGTTTACTCAATTGAAATCAAATAGATCTAATGATATTCTCTCTGCATTGTATGAATTTTTTTTTATTGATATTGGGAATTTATAGGAACATCCATTCTTGAAACTCTTTTGTAGAAGCAAGGCCTAAAAATCTACTCAGCAAGATGATAATATTGTTTAATTTTGGGATGAAATCTGATTGGTACACTATCTTAGGCAACTTGGTGATGCTCTTGGCCAAATATCTCTTCATCATGACCTTTGTAAAAAAATAAATGTCTTTGTCCTAATGTTTAATTACATCTTCAGGTGAGATTGTGGCATAGTCTTCAAAGAAATTATAATCCAACTGAATTACAACCTTTCTGTCAACATCTTTCACCGAGCTAGAATATTCATCAAAATGGGTTGTTGTGGCCAAGATGAATTTGGGGCAATGCATGGATGTTGGAAAAATTTGGAGTTCTCTTTTGGTAATTTGTGATGTAAGACCATTGTCATATATGGCCTATATCTAGGACTTCTTATTAGGAACTCTCAACCTTTCCCATAAATCTAGAAAATCTACCTGTCCTAGGTCAGTATCTCCAATATTCCCTAAGTCTGAAGAGAGGAAGAAATGAGGAGGAACCCATAAGAATGTATATTTCATCTTCTCTTTACATTTTGATGAAGAATTTGACATCAAGTTCAGGCTTCAAAATCTGAAAAGCCCTTTGAAAATTTGAAACAAATAATCTAAAATTCTAGAAATGCCAAAATCCAAAAGTCTAAAACCCCAAAAACCCACAACAAAAGATGTCTGAAACTCCAAAAATTAAAAGCCTCCAAAACTAGAACTTCTAAAATTTTGAAAAAAAAGAATCTCTGAAATCCCAAAAATGAAACCTTTGAAAAAAGAAACCCCAAACTCTAAAAAGGATAGAATTTCAAACCTTGAAAGAAATAACCTCTGAAATTAACTTTATGAAATGCAAACTTCAACGAAGGTAAGAAAAGAAAGCAAAACACTTGGGAAGATCTTGAAAAACTATAATTCAATTTGAGTTGGATGCCTACACATGTGTGATTTTGCTACTATGGAGATCAAAAAACATTTTCAAGGAAAACATGGTGAATAACAAGGGCTCCATATTCAAAAATAGAAAAAAAGAAGAACAACAGAAAATAAATAAGGAAGAAAGAATGAAAACCCTAAAGATCATAAATTGAGAAGAAATAAACCAAACAAGAGTACCTGAAAATGACACCTCGAAAGTACAAATAATGCAGTAAAAATCTTAATGTTAGAGGAAAACATCAAGTGAAAATGATAGGTAAAAACTTGAGTTTATATAGAAAAACTTGAAATTAATGCTCGGAATCCGACACGTGCAAAGAGTGGTGAGAATTAAATGCTTATAGAAACAGGAAGTCTAAAACCTTGAAAGTCTGAAGTTCTAAAATTTCATAATTTCATAATTCGGAACTTGAGAGACGAAGATTGTGAAAAGGTAATGGAAGACTCTGAAACCTGAAAGTCTGAAGTTCCAAAAATTTTGATCTTTGGAGTTTTGGACTTCAGAATTTCAGGATCAAAATTTCTCAAAACAGCAATAGAGACTTCTGAAACATGAAATTCTGATGTTCCAAATTTTCAGAACTTCAGAGTTTCAGACTTCAGAACTCCAAGTTGAGAAAATCACAAATCACCAAATGAGAACTCCAAATTTTAAAATTCTGAAATGCCAAAAATCCATATTTTTTGGGCATTCAGGGTTCGGAACTCTATGATCAAAATTTATATTTTGTCCCTTAAATCACCAAAATGGAAAACCTCTGAAATCTGAAGCTCAGTATTTCAGACTTTCAGAATTCAGAGAAATTTGAACACGTTTTTTTAAAAAATATTTTAAGGTGAAATATTTAAGAAGATTTTTTTAAAAATTGACTTTAACATCTTCATTTCAAGGTAAGATTTAAAGGTTAACAGAAACGATATTGCACATATTGCATGATTAATTTGGAAGCAAGAAACTATTTCTTGCCGAAACAAATATTTGATCAACTAGGTCTTCAATATGAAATCATTTCTAGAGGCATGGTACAATTGGAAAATATAACAACAACAACGTTTATAGTAATCAAAGTATTGAACCTCACAGTTCATGCATGTCCAAATGTGACCATATTGTAATATGTATTTTTCATAGACTTGCCACCACTCTTTCATTGTGTTTATCAAGAGACTTCACTGCTAAAATTGGAGGTTATTTGTCTACTGATTAGTCACACATGTTATTTAGAACAAGATATGAAGCCAATGATAAAATCAAGTCTGAACTAATTAAAAATTGTCATATTGAGCCTAATACACCAAAACCAATCAATGCAAATTGTTCAACATTTTATCAAGAAGATTGTACAAGCACTTATGAAGTAGAAACTAAAGTCAAAAGAATTTTAGACTTAACTCTTGATGATTAGGCCAACAAAAGGGATCCTTTTGACAAGGAAATGGGAGAAACTAAATTAGGAATTATTTCTTGCATGAAGAGAATCAACCTATCCCTATAATTACTAAGCCATATGCTAAAGATTATAATGAGGTATGAAATATTTCTTTGATGGCTCAAGGAATAGAAAAGGTATTGGAGGAGGAGAAATGCATGTTTCACCACAAGGTACAAAATATTACTAAGCTTTTTGTTTTAAGTTTCCTTGCTCAAACAACACAACTAAGTATGAATCCTTAATCCATGGATTGCATTGGGCAAGAAAGAAGAACTTACAAGTGTTTGGCGATAGTGGGCTAATCGTGAACCAAATAAAAGGACAAAATGCTACTAGAAGTGATCTTTTGAGGAACTACAAAAATTGGGTACGGGATCTCATTGAATATTTTGAAGCTTTTAACATCAATTCCATCTTGAGAAATAAGAATGAGGCATCAGAAAGACTTGCATCAATTGGGGTAGCATTTGACGTGGTGGAAAATACCAAAAATGAGAAAAATCATCCTCATATAAAAGTTGTCGTAATACCGTCTGTCCCAGAAAATAATACAAGTGGAAATTCTTCAAAACTGATGAGAAAATCATAAAATCCTTGCAAGAAGAAGTTGATTTGTACACTTGAAACCAAGACAAATTGGAGCAGTAGTACAAGGACCAAGTTTTTCAACTAAGAACTAACAAAATATCAAAGGGGCTTGTAACTCTAGAATTAACCTTCAACCCAAATGATCAGTTCTGGAAAGAAAAAAAACATTCAGGTAACGGGTGAAGATTTAGAACCTATTTCAGTAAGTGAAGGTAAGATGTTGTAGATTGGAAAAGTAAGTAATCGTCAATGGAAATATGATTTTGTTCAAATTTTCCAAGTATTTTCTGATGTCTTTTCCTATAATTATAAGGGTTTGAGAGCTTTCAATCTAAAACTAGCGCAACATACTGTTGAACTATACCTAGAATCCAAGCCCATCAGGGAGAAGCAAAGGTCAGTGAATCCTCACATTGAACCCCTCATGAGGAAAGAGTTGAATAAGCTAATTGAAGCCAATATCATCTTCCCTATAAAACACTTAAGTTCAGTAGAAAACTTGGTGCTAGTGAGAAAGAGAAAAAAATATATCAGACTATGCGTAAACTTCCATGATTTGAATAGAGATTCACTCAAAGATCATTATCCACTCCCTTAAATGGTGTAAATTTTGCAAGTAGTAGCTGTCTTGAAAAGGTTTTCATTACTAGATGGCTACTTAGGATACAATTAGAAAAGGGTTAAGGAAGAAGATTAGTTCAAGAAAACCTTCACTATGAAACACAACATATACACTTATAAGAAGATGTCGTTTGGACTTTCAAATGTCAGAGCAAGATTTTATCGAGCTATGGATATATCATTCAAATGGATAATCAACAAAATAGTGTCCATTTATCTAGATGATATCATTGTCTCATCAAATAATGCAACAAAACACCTCTTTCTCCTTAGGAAATTATTTCAAAGGTGTAGAAGGTTTAGAATGTCATTGAATCCAAAAAGTGTGTATTATTAGGACATAAAGGGAAAATTTTTGGGCCATATTGTTTCAAAATAAGGATTAACAATTGACCCCAAAAAAGTAGTAGCCATCCGAACACTTTCATTACCACACCAAAAGAAAGATCTCCAAAGCTTCTTAGGGAGGATAAACTATATCCAGAGATTTGTGCTTGATTTTTCCACTCTTGTGAAGACATTAACAATGATGTTGAATAAAATTCTTGCATTCAAATGGACAATAGAAGGAAAGGAAAGTTTTGAGGCCATCAAACATGTTATATCTTAGGCCCCAACCCTTATTAACCTAAATTCTAAAAATATTTAATGTTATATGCCTTTATAGGATTGGAAATAATCTCAGTTATCTTAGTACAAATGAATAAAGAAGGTTATGAGAAACCTATAGCATTCTTCAGTCAAATCTTTGAAGATTACGTAGTGAGTTATTCTTTCATTGAAAAACATGTTCTTATTGTTATTAGGAGTTTGAATAAGTTCAAACACTTGGTCTTGAAAAATAAGATTCAACTATTAATATATCATGTTGAGGTCAAGGGTTTATCCTGAACAAGGATTTAAATGAGAAAAGGGTAGGTTGAGTCACTCATTTGATGGAATATGACATTGAAATCAAGGTGACCAAGCTAGTTTGTGGAAAGGGTTTGTGTGAAAAGCTAGCTTCCAAGCAACATGCTAAGACATGCAATGAAAATGAAGTTGATTTATTGCTCCAAATTGATCAAGAACAACCGGTTGACAATTCACCTACTCCATGTTGGACTCTAGATATGGTGCATTATCTCTAAACAGGTTTGTGCCCTCTAGAATGGAACAAAGCTAAAAGAAGATATATCAGATTGTAATCCATCCTGTATGTGCTCATTGATAACATCTTGTTCAAAAGGGATGTGAATGGAGTATTATTGAGGTGTGTACCAACAAGTCAAGTTGAGAATATATTACAAGAATTATATGATGGGGAAGTGGGAGACCACTTTGCTCCACAAGTAATAACTCTAAAAATCATGAAGGTTGGTTACTATTGGCATACAATGTTTAGTGATTGCTATTCTTGGATCAAGAAATGCAAAAAAGTGTGTATTATTAATAGGAAATGAGAGGCTAGTAGTGCTTCCCCTTCATCCCATCTCAGTGGATCAACCATTCATGTAATGGGGTTTGGACTTCATTGGAGTTATTAACCCAAATTCAAGCCAAGGCCATAAGTGGATATTGAAAGCAACTGACTATTTCACCAAGTGGACTGAAGCGGTGGCACTCAAGGAGGCAAATGAATCCAACATCTTAGATTTCTATGAAAGGATATTCACAAGGTTTGCTGTCCTTTCCACTATTATATCAGACAATGCATTGGTGTTTCTTGGTGCAAAAATCATTGGATGGGCTGTCAAGAATGATATATATCTTTGTGCATGTATACTTTGCTTAATGCTAAATCAAATGAAGCAAGAACTACCACCTAAACTAGTTCTACAATTTTGCTAAAACAAAGCATAAACACCATCATGATAAGAATTAGACAAGGGTTAGATGCTAGCATTCATCAATACAAACTTTGAAACTAACAATGCTAAATATCTAAACTTCTCTATTCTCTAACAACAAATAAATGAAAGGACCTAAGTAAGCTCCATGGTTATCAAAATAGTTTTCCTTAATGTTCCAAGAACCTAGGAATGGGGGCTAATAAAAGTTGGGCTACAAGACCCTTTTGACACCTCCCATATGACCCAAGAACTTTAAGAAAGAGGCTTAACTCTTCAAGATGATGAACTCTCAAAAGGGCAAGGTGCAAGCTCTTAGTCTCTTTGCTATATGCTTTGCATTTTCTCTCTAAGGAGTTTAGGTGTAAGTAAAAAGGTAGGTGGAGGGCTCTTTATATAGCCCAAAGGATAAAGGATTCAACACATTCTCATGAATGTGGGATAAAGGTAAAACATGATTAGGAATGGATAAGGTTGCTTTATTAAAGGTAAACTTACTTTACAAGGGTTTAATACATGTTTAGCAAGTCATGGGAGTTGGGGGGTATTTTAATTAATCAAAGGTGATTAATTAATAGGTAGGTGTAAGCTTATAGAAGCCAATTAAAAGAATATTAGTGTGATTTAGGCTATTATAAGGGGATTAAATCAATTAAATATTTATTTATTAGTTAAATCGAAGGGAAAGCTAATTAATTAATAATAATTAATTAGTCTAGGTAGAAGGGGTGATTTGTTAACGGAAGGTCGTTAATTAGGGTATTTTTTGGATAGGAAACTTAATTAATTAACTTAGTGTAATTAATTAATGATGATATGAGGGAAAATGAGTGCTTTTGATAATATGTCATTGATTTGTGAGAAAGGGGATAATTAGCGCAATTTAAGTATTTAAATTGCTTGGGCATATTTATAGGTGTCTACATTTGCCCCTCTTTGGGGTGGCGTGAGTAATGCCACTTCAAAGATAGTAGATAGAAGAGATTTTGAAGGGATAGAAGAAAAATTAGTAGGAGGGAGAGATGCCCCCTTGAGTTTCGATGGGGTGATGAAGGAAGCCAATCTATGATTGAAAAAGATGAGAAGTAGGTAGAAGAATGGGAAGAGGCAAGATGCCTCGGTAAAATGGAAGGATAGGAGTGAGAGGAAAGCGATGTAGAATGAATATGGAGGAGGGGAGAGAAGAGCTTAGCCTCTAGCCACTATGTATTGGAACAATTTCAGTGTCATCATATTGCCATAAGAGCTACGTCGTCGGTCCTTATGAAAAATATAAGCATACGACAAAGGTAGAACGACATGAAAATTCATACTACGAATGATTGTCCATTGCTGAAAACACCAACTCCATGCAACATACAAAATGTAATGCAATATGAGAAAGTGAAAGATGCCTAACTCCATGCAACATACAAAATGTAATGCAATACGAGAAAGTGAAAGATGCCCAATAGAGAAACATAATATAATGTTTTTATTATCAAGCTTCATTTATAACCTATGAAAATTAACGACAAGGGTTGATGATGGTGCCCCAAGCAAAGATACATACGAGGGGAATAATGGAGGACACTTGGGTCTGATGGAAAAGCAATGTGCACTACGAAACAGTTCCAGACAACTCATTGTGCCCCAAAGTATGGACGAAGTAAGCAGCCTAGCTTTTGTTAATGGAGGTAGATCAAGATGATTCGCAAGTCACACACATGAACAAGTGAGAACCAAAGAGTAACATTTTGTAGGATGATTTTCAATTTTTAGAAGTTTTCTGAAACATATTTGAATGTTTTTGATGATTTTTCTAACATATTTGAATGTTTTGGTTGATTTTAAAAGTGTTATGAAACTATGTATAGGAATATAAGGAAGTGTGGATGCCCCTAGCGATAGATGATATGTACAAGGGCATAAGGCCACGTGCGTCCCAGAAAGGGGAAGATGCAAAAATGTCCCAACAATAAGGTAGGAGCATTCAAAGGTAAACTCTTCATAGGTAGAAGCAGGACCCAAGGCCATTATGGATAAGTTCAACATGATGATGAACATAAACCAAAGAAATGCTGGGAGGAAGCAAGGATGCCCCCAACATAAGTTGGCCTACAAGCACATGATAGAAAGGAAGGAGAAGGTTATTTATTTATTTTTTGGAAGGGGACAAAGGTTTCCACAAACATGGAAAATAAGTAATCTTATACACATGGATTTTCTAAACAAAGTAGAAGAATGATGTGAATGATATGAATGTAGCTTAGAAGCCTCATGATGAAGTAGTGATTAGCCAAAGGCATAAATCGTGAGACAAGATATGGACTAGAGTAAGAGTCTGAACAAGGTCCAAAAAAGACACTTGGTAACATACTAATCCTATTTACTCATAGAGATCCAGTGTGTGCACGTGGATTTTATTACCTCTTGAAGTGAAGATTTAATAGACAACAAGTGAAGAGACCCTAGCCAATGTGTAGGAATGACTTATTTTGATAAGTGATTTTGTGAATGGAGGGTGAAAGGATAGTTTTACATTGCTCCGCTGCCATCTAAGCATCCATAGCCCCGACGGAGATGTATTTGATTCTAATCACAAAATTGCTCTACTTCCAGTTAGGCATCCATAGCCTTGATAGAGATTATTGGAAATACCCCAAGAGAGAGTTATATATTAATTTTCTTTTGATTTGTAGCTTTTAGCTTTTGAGTTTTGTTTGACTCTTTTGCTTTCTAAAAACTTATTTCAGCTCTCTTGTTTGAAAAGGGGTTAAGAACCACTAATGGCTTGATGGAAGGAGGTGGAAGTGATTTTGATGATGACATTGGCTAGTGTCAACAAATATGTCTAAAATTTCTTCGTAACAAGTTTATTAGATGTTTGAATGTGATAGGATCTCCATGAGGTCAGTCGTTCTTTAATTTACTAAGGTGATGAAAGACCAGGGGAAAATAGATAGCATAGAGATAAATGTCACAAACTGCATGCAAATAAGCTAGCCAAAATATCACTGAAGGGATGAAAATGGTAGGAAGACTTGAAAAAGAATAGCAAGGAAGGGAAGAAAGAAATATCCATGTGTACGCAACACCTGATTGCAATGTTTGATCTTTGTACCTTTGATATTTGTTGTTTTTTTAATGTTTTAGATTTTATATATATATATATATATATATATATTATATTTTGAACCGTTGTTACTAACAAATTCACTCTGTGTGATAGGATCCAACAACGATGTTTGTGACTTCTTTGATAAGGGAGACTAAGCATGTTTGTTTATCAAGAGTCATGTTTTCCCCAATCTCAATAATCATGGTGAGTTCACACTCAACAAAGGACTGTGATTTATCTTGAAACATGGATTTTTTATCTGTAAGCTTGATTTCCCTATCCAGAGGTTTATGCACTTTACACCATACTTGATGGTTATGTTGATGTGCATTCTTGAATTGTGCTTGATTTACAACTTTGAGATTGTTCCAATTGTTGGGGGATTTTGAGCTCCTAGAAGTTTTGACCTGAGCTTGATAATGAACCTGTTTGGGTTTCTTATAGGTTGACGCTTGAATTTTCTGACCTCGAGAAAGAGAAGAATGTGAACATTTACAATTGATGATAGGAACGATAGGAATGGTAGTGGGCTTGCCACAACCATTGATAGAAGAAATATGTGATAGATGAAAAGGATACGGTCTAAGAATTGAAAAGGATGGGCTACCAGGAGGTGAGCCACGGATAGAAGGTGAAAGGCTACTAGGATGTGGCCCAAGAATAGAAGAAGAAGGGATACTAGGATGTAACCCATAAATAGAAGACAAAGGGCTACTAGGATGTGGCCCAAGAATAGAAAAAGAAGGGCTACTAGGACATGACCCATAGATGTAAGATGATGGACTACCAGGATGTGGCCCAAGAATAGAAGATGATGGAATATCCGGGGGTGATTCATACATAGAAGATAAGGAGATATTTAGATGTGCCCCAACAATTGAAGATAGTGGGCTACTCGAAAATGTCCCAAAAATAGAAGACGGAGGGCTAATAGAAGGTGACCCACACCTAGATGAAGATGAAGGGCTACTTGGTGCTGACCCCACAAGAGATTATTATTGTGGAATTATGATAGACGAAGAGTTATTCGGTGATGAGAAGATAGGCCATGGATCTATGCAAGACCAAGGAGTTTCATCACATAATGAAGAATGTGAAGATGGAAGAATAAGAGGAGGATCAAGTTGCATGATATGAGGCTCTTCCTCTATTTCTTGATTAAAGGAACCAACCTTTTCCTCACAATGTTAGATGCATCAAAGTCTAAAGAGAATCCATTTTTGTAATCTACTAAAGGAATATCTTCATATGCCCCTATAAATGCCCTGATTTTTTCTTCATTCTGAAAGAGATCAATTGGTATGAGTTGTTGATCGATCCCTAGGGATTTATTGGAAGGAATAGGTTCACTTGGTGTGGAAGGCTTAGAAGATGTTTGATGATTATTGATAGAAGAAGATGGTGTGGGGGATGAAGAATATGTGTAGCTAGATGTCTCAGGAGTAGAAGAAGGTGGTGTGGACCTACCTATACAATGGTATGTCATATGTAAAATAATAGGATTAAGTCCAAAGTCTGTAGATTGTGACACATGGGTCGATTTAGATGTTTGTCTCAAAGGAATTTGAGTCAGATGAATCTTCACAGAAGGAAGATTCCATGGGGGTGATTTATGAAGAAGGTATTGCAAAGAAGGGGAGGACTGTGATTCAAGCATCGCATTAGATGAATGATGACAAGGGTCCTGCGAAGAAAGGGAGGACTGTGATTCAAGCATCACATTAGATGAATGATGACAAGGGTCCTACAAAGAAAGGGAGGACTGTGATTCAAGCATCACATTATATGAATGATGACAATGGTCATGTGAAGAAAGAGAGGACTATGATTCAAGAATTGTATTATACTTCTGATTGGAGGGATTCAGAGTCGCGTGTAGCTTCAAAGGAAGAAGACGTCGTTGGGGTGACTGATAAAAGGGGTCCTGCGAAAAAAGGGAGGACCACGACATAAGAGTCACATTAGATGATTGATGAAGAGGATCCTACAAAGAAAGGGAGGATAATGACTTAGGAGTTGCATTATATGACTTAGGAGTCGAATTAGATTAATCTGAATAGTAGTTTGGATCTGAATCCTCAAAAGAGTCAGAGGAAATATTTGGATTAGAATCCTCAGAAGAAGAGGAAATGTTTGGATTAGAATTAGAAGAAGAGTGGGGGGAAATTGAATAATAATTTGGATTAGACGTGTCCAAATCATACCACTGACTATGAGATGAAGGTGGGGAACGAGTTACTCATATGGGCTCTCTAGCACGAAGAACCAAATGAGGTTTATTTGTGATGGGAATCCTATGATTTGAATTTCTAAACCTAGGTTCTGTATTTTTGTAAGTATGGGGAACCACATGATAGTTAGTCATTTTTGGTTCTGTTTTAAGCACAAATGTCTAGATCTAGATAATGTGATGGAACTCCTTCAAAGGGAAGGAAGTGGCATGTAAATTTGGGTAGCATAAGGACAACCAACCAGACATTGTGTAAGTATGGGGATGCGTGTGTGATTTTCTGAAGAAGGTCTAAGGAAAATAGACATCGTGATGACGTAATATCGATGAGATAAAAAGGGATTTTCCTAGAAAATAATTTTTCTGAATGAATAATCACAAGGAACAATCATGCGAGTGTGAAACACAAAGCCAATCAATAAGGAAATACACCATATGAAAATGCGATGCAAATATGATCAAAAAGATGTTTTCACTTATGCCAAGTTAAAGGAAATGAACAAAATGTAAGTAAAAACAAGAAGTCAATGTGATCTCCCAACCAAGATATAAGATGAGCGAGCTCAAACTCAATTAAGACCTATATCTCAAAAAGTGCCAATTACAATTCTTGAAGGACACAACAATATCACCAAGATATGTTAACCCACTTTATTGGAAAGTGAAGTATTGATATCGAGGTGTTATTGATATAACATGCACAAATGGTAACACCTAGCACTCTTTGAAATCGAGGTAATAATAGAACTAAACTAAAAAGCTCAAAGTATAGCTAGGAATAGTTAAGAATGTGTGCAACGTAACCGTACAATATAGGTATTTATGTCGAGTTTACAAGAAACAAGACGTAAATATCAAAATTGTAATGATATGAGACAAAAAAGCTAACTCCTCTATGGAAGTCTATGGAGATGAACCATGCCTAACTATAATGACGATCTTGACGTGGGTATCAAGATCACAATGGCTATCAAATGACATGAAAATGCCTCCGCTCACTTTAGACGTTTAACTAACCCAGCCGCAAACATGTATGGGTGTAAACGGACATAAAAGTGAGAGAAACATTCGAATGGAAACACAAAGGTAATCACACCCCTTTTGATCAATAGAGTGTCAAAAGAATATGAAGGAAATAAATCAAGAAAAATGACGAAAAATGCTAGCCTCACTTTAGCATAGTTTCTCTTCGCCCTAAGGCAAGTAAAAACTATGTGAAAGTAATACGTCACACGTTTCTCAAAAAGAAGGTTCACAACTCAACACTGTTTTAAAATGGTCAAAGTGGGCTCCTAGCCAAAGTATATTCCCCTAGGTGGTTCTCTCGCCCTAGGTGTTACAAAGTTACCACGAGCGAGCATGATTTACCCAAAAAGTTACATTGACTAGTTTGGGAGTATCTCGGCTTTACTTTACCCCCTTCAAGAACAGTAGGCAACTAGTGCATCTACGTGTACTATCACTGGGGTTGCCACAATGGACAACCTATAACGTTATCTCACAAATGAATCACTAGTCAAATAGGTAGTGCGGAGCACTTCCCATTTCATCCACAAGGTTCCCTCTTGTGTGGACTACTTTGGGGTTCCTGGAGCCACCCCCATTGTTGTAGCTTAAGGCGTTATGCCAAAGGGGTTGTGTTCCAGTTGAGCGGAGAGGGACGTACCCTTTTTCGAAACCTACAATACAGTGTTTTTAATATGTTGTTCTTTTTATCTTGTTTAATTAGGTGTGGTTTTCTTGAACACCTTTTGGTAACCTGTATAACAACTGTATTAGTAGTTTTTGATTTTGTTTTGGTTCCTCCTTTCTTTGACAACCGTTTTTAGGTCCTGCACTCAAGCGTTAGTAGTTCTCCAGAAAAATCACACTATTTAAAAGAGGATTGAGAGTTGCTTTTGATTCTCAAGATCATCCAAGGATGCAAGAGAAGAGCATACACAAAATTTATCCCAACTATATAGAAATGAAAAACTTCAAATCAAAGGACCACTGAAAAATGCTTTATAAAAGATTCATTCCCTTAAACTAAAAGTGAAAGATGAAGTTTCCAATTTACCAAATGTTATAAAATGAGGACTAAAGTTGTTTTTGTTTCTCAAGATCACCCTAAGGTGCAAGAGAAGAGCATACACAAACTTTATCCCAACTATATAGAAATCGAAAACTTTAAATCAAAGGACCATTGAATTTTTTTTTGTAAAAAGTTCATTCCCTTAAGCAAAATGAATAATCAAGTTTCCAAGTTTAATCTCAATGTTAACAAGATAGAGATCAAAGTTGTTTTTGATTCTCAAGATCACCAAAAGGTGTAAGAGAAGAGCATACACATGCTCTGGTCTAAATATAGTAAGCATGGAAATACAACATTCATCAAAACATTAGACATGTTAGAAAATGACCAGTTTTAAAATAACAGAAAAACCCACAATTTTTGTAAGTATAAATCCCAAATTTATGTTTTCATTGCATAGTTAACTTTAATACCTTTCCAACGTAAAAAAAAATGGAGTCATTTCGAGTTCGGGAGCAAAAGTTATGGCCTTCGGAAGATGGGTTACACATATGCTCTTATGCTCATGGGTATGCACTTGATATGCACTCAAAAAATGTCAAAAAAAAGTCCCTTAATCTGTAAAATGGGTAAATTTTTCCAACCAAGATTTAATTTTGACAACAACCCATCACATTAATATATGAATAGAAGACTCAACACTATCAAACATTAACATACATGCTCAAGAATTTAAGATTTTCAAGAAATTGACAAAACTAGCATGTAGACTGATGAAAAAGTAAGCTCTAAAAATGAAAACATGATGAAATCTTGAAATTTTCTCACCAAGATTAAATTTTGACAGCAACCCACCACATTAATATGTAAATAGAAGACTCAGCACTATCAAACACTAACCTACATGCTCAAGAATTGAAAATTTTCAAGAAATTGACAAAACTAGCATGTAAAATGTTGAAAAAGTAAGCTCTAAAAATAAAGCATGATGAAATATTGAAATTTTCTCACCAAGATTAAATTTTGACAGCAACCCACCACATTAATATGTAAATAGAAGACTCAACACTATCAAACACTAACCTACATGCTCAAGAATTGAAAATTTTCAAGAAATTGAAAAACTAGCATGTAAAATGTTGAAAAAGTAAGCTCTAAAAATGAAAACATGATGAAATCTTGAAATTTTCCCATCAATTCCAATTTTGATAGCACTTCACCTCTTTCATACCTACAAGGAATACCCAACACATGCAAACTCAACAAAACAAGTTAAAAAAACAAGTTAGATCAACATGTGTAAAAGAGGGTTAGTAACCAAAAATGAAACTTAACTACAAAAACTTGAAATTAAGTGCAAAGGACAATATAGTAAGTCCCACATGGCATGCCAAATGTGTGCATGTATACTTTTCTTAATACTAAATCAAATGAAGCAAGAACTACCACCTAAAATAGTTCTACAATTTAGCTAAAACAAAGCATAAATACCATCATGATAAGAATTAAACAAGGGTTAGATGCTAGCATTCGTCAATACAAACTTTGAAACTAACAATGCTAAATATCTAAACTCCTCTATTCTATAACAACAAATAAATGAATGGACCTAAGTAAGCTCCATGGCTATCAAAATAGTTGTCCTTAATGTTCCAAGAACCTAGGAATGGGGGCTAATCAAAGTTGGGCTACAAGACCCTTTTAACACCTCTCATATGACCCAAGCACTTTAAGAAAGAGGCTTAACTCTTCAAGATGATGAACTCTCAAAAGGGTAAGGTGTAAGCTCTTAGTCTCTTTGCTATATGCTTTGCATTTGCTCTCTAAGGAGTTTAGGTGTAAGTAAAAAGGTAGGTGGAGGGCTCTTTATATAGCCTAAAGGATAAAGGATTCAACACATTCTCATGAGTGTGGGATAAAGGTAAAACATGATTAGGAATGGATAAGGTTGCTTTATTAAAGGTAACCTTACTTTAGAAGGGTTTAATACATGTTTAGCAAGTCATGGGAGTTGTGGGGTATTTTAATCAATCAAAGGTGATTAATTAATAGGTAGGTGTAAGCTTATAGAAGCCAATTAGAAGAATATTAGTGTGATTTAGGATATTATAAGGGGATTAAATCAATTAAATATTTATTTATTAGTTAAATGGAAGGGAAATCTAATTAATTGATAATAATTAATTAGTCTAGGTAGAAGGGGTGATTTATTAATGAAAGGTCATTAATTAGGGTATTTATTGGATAGGAAACTTAATTAATTAGCTTAGTGTAATTAATTAATGATGATATGAGGGAAAATGAGTGCTTTTGACGATATGTCATTGATTTTCAAGAAAGGGGATAATTAGCGCAATTTAAGCATTTAAATTGCTTGGTTGTAATTATAGGTGTCTACAATATCTGAACACTTCATCAAACTATGACCCCCAGGGAAGTGACCAAGGAGATTCCATGAACAAGAGTTTGCTAAGAATCATAAGAAGAACACTTGATGAGAATCAGATAATATGTCATACAAAGCTCAAATCATCCCTATGGGCTGATAGGATCACACCTAAGAGGTCAAAAAGAAGCTCTCCTACAAGATTTTATATGGAAAAGAAGCAATGATGCCTATATAATTTGAGTTGCCAGTGTTAGATCTCATGAAGCAACTAGAATTAGATGAGTTTAGAACCATGGAAAATTAGGTATGTAGAACTAATGGAATTAGAAGAGATAGGAGAGCATGCAGTGTAAACCATAGAGAAAGATAAAACAATGATAAATAGGATCTTTGAAAAGAAAGCTAAATCTAGGACATTCAAAGAAGGAGACTTGGTGCTAAAATGGGATATTGATCAAGAAAAACCAGGAAAGCATTCCAAGTTATATGTCATATGGAGTAGTCCCTATACAATCACTGAGTGCAAGAGTAGCAATGTCTTCCAACTGGATAAGCTGGATGGTGAAGAGCTGCAGATTCTAGTCAATGGAGTCCATATCAAACATTGCTACTAGAAGGAATATTTCTCACCCTTGTACATATTAATCTAGGATTTTCAATTCCTCTAAGTGTTGTGAAAAGTGTTTTTTTTGTTAGAGTAGGTTTTCAATTTCCATAAGTGTTGGTGCACATGTTCTATTACTTCTATTGTATTCTTTGCATGCTTCAAGGGAGAGAAAATAATGTAGTAGGGAAGATCATATTTTCTTACAACAGTTGAAAAGTTCAAATTTAAACAAATGAAAATCAACTAATACAAGGTCAAGAGATAGATTTCTAATCTTGAATTATTTTATTTCATCAAATCAATAGCTAAGTTTCTCAAATCAAGAATTAGCATCAGGGGAAGACTTGGTCTTATAGCATATGGCAGTCCTCAGTGCTCACCCATCCTTCAAGAAACATTGGAGTAGCAGACATGAGCCACCATACATTCCTCCATAGCTTGATAGAAATCTTTGTAGCCTACAACAGTAGCCCAAGCAATGAAGAAACACATACAAAGGGATGAACATTCATAAGAAGAAAGAAAGAGGAACTTAATATAGTTACAGGATGTCCAAGCTAACAAATGTTCATCATTCAGCCTCATGGATTGCAGCTCCTGAAATGAGTAAAATTCAATCTCAAAACAACTTTATACTCTTAAACAATAAATTTCAAAAATTTCTTATAAAAATTGGAGAGTGTGAGCAACGGAAGGCAGTTCTAAATGTAAGCTCTGACATTCCAAGCATTCTAAGGTGAACAATTTTAGAGTTCAAATCATTCTCTGTTGATCATGCAGACTCCATGCCCAATGTATTTCCATAGACAACTGGTCATACTCCATTTAGTAGGAAAATGACCCTATGAGTTTCCAAATTATTATCCCATTTCACTCCCCTTGTGCAATTGGACAATTAGGAAGATTATATTACCACAATGAAAAGAATTTAGTTACAAATCTGGTATTCTTCCCATGAAATCATCCATCATCTCCACAGAGATCTTTGAAAATCCAAGACATTATGTGAACTACCAAGAAGGTGGAAGAGGTTAGAAATTTTTTGGGATCTTGGTTCATACATAGAGATGCATGATTAGAGGTCAAGATTTTTTTGAAAGATAAACTAATCTATGCTTGACCAAGATATTGTTAAAAAGATCAAGTTGGTTTTATGGAAGACTGGTTTTCCTTGAAAGGTTTGATCAAGTAATATGCAATGAAACCAAGTTACTCTCAAACTCATTACAAGGACAAGCCCAAGCCATTTGGAAACCAAGCTCTACAAGTTGAGCTCACTAAGATTTCCTATGAAGGATAAAGCTAAATGGGGAAAAAAGGTTCATTCAAAATCTAAATTAGTACATACTCCCCTTGACAAGCTGTTGTGGATTAGACATTTCAATAATTAGTAATTCATGCTTTACAGAGGCTAAGCTATTCACATTGTTTGAGGAGATTTACAAACTACTTCAAGAACTAGACTGAGTTGTTTCCTCTATGGCATTGAGCTCCATGAGATATTTATATACCCACTGAGAAGGATCTATTGCATGGATCCCAAGTTGCATTATAAAAGGGATCAATGAGCCATGTCTACTGGTATTGGGATACTGAATTCTAATGCATTATTGAGCTTGAGTCTAAGGCCAATCGATCCATCTCTAAAAACAAAGTTCCCTAGGTTTCTCGAGTGGTAATAAAACTATCTTCATATACCCTGAGTCATGAATCATTAAAAAAATATAATTACACATCCTATGTTTACCAAATTATAGAATATCTGGGTGAATCCATCCATGCAAGACTTGAGACTGAGATAACACTGCACCAAGCTTGCGAGTTGATGTTGTTAGACCGAGGTGCTGCAAGTTTCATGGCAGCCCATGCATTGTGACGAATTAGTATGAATCCATCATTAAAATCTCTTGGATCAAATGCACTTGAGATTTGCATCAGAAGGAGACAAAGATCATCACATGAACCTGACTGCATAGGGATGAAGTGAGCACTCAGGGAAGGTAGATTACACTATGATTGAACCAAACCTACAAAATCTCATAGGTAGGCCATAGTTACCATGGAGACTAAGGTAAAATTTTACAGGAAATATCATAGGTTGGAGTTTCGAAGTCTAGAATATCAAAGGAGCCATCGAGCTTCAATCCAAGCTACGTGATTAAAAGGAAGTCCTAAACTGCCTACCCCCGTAATGTATATTTTTATTCTTGACCAAATTGTTGGAAATATTCAACAGGATAAAATGCACATGATGGATAGTCCAGATCAAGCTTGGATGGGGTGTGTAATGGAAAGCTTCACGAAAAAATTATCCAAAACAATGAAAGAGTAGTGGAGAAGAAGGAGCTAAGAGGCCCAAACACCCTATATGACGTGCATGTCCACCAAACTTGAATTTTCCATGGGTGAATTAATCAAGAGATGGTGGAAAAAATGTCTAGGATGGCCTGGGGTGAGTTGGGCTAGTTGTGTGCAAAAATGCCAAAGAAGCCACATAAGTGTTTTGCAGAAAAATTAGATGCAATCAGCCCAAGCTACACAAAGACATGTAGGATGTTGAGGCCTAACTTCACTGAAATGCTTGTTATCCAAAATTCACCCCTCAAGGTAATTCTGATAACATGCATCAAATTCTTAAGTCCCAAGCAATTATATTGATTCAAGGCCCGAGATCATGTTTTAGGGCCCTTTCTACTTCTCTCTAACTCTCCCATCAAAGAAAAAATCCCAACGAGTTAGAAAACATAGAAAAATGCAAAAAATAAGGTTGCAGGATTGTTTTAAAGCATTTCGGGTTTGAAGGGTGCGGATCGTACCAGTGCAGGTTGTACTAAGGTTTATCATACCAAGTTCATGGCCGTAGGAAATAAAAATCATCAAGTATTTTGTTTCACATGGTTTGGGACAGCCGGGAAAAAAGTACACGTGCGACGTGAATCGGCCGATTTGCCGCAAGACGGTCTATTACGGGCAGTTCGGAAATTTTCGTACGGGACAACTGAGAAAAAAGTATGCGCGGGACGCGCAGGACGTGAAAAGGTGAAAAGGCTACAAAAGGGATAAGGAAGCCCAAATCGACCGATGTAGGAGAATTCATCCAGGACAGTCGGGACAAAAATTCGCATGGGACACGAATCATCCGATTTGCCGAAATAGCTGTAGCAAAGAAGAAAAGTCAACATTTGACCCGTGAACTTCAAACAACCATAACTTTTGACTCTGAGCTCTGATTTTCAAAAAAATGGAATTTATTGAATGAGAACTATTTATTATTTTTAATGAGGGTAGATACATTTAAATAAAACAAACATATTCAGCTCTAGTCAGTTAATGCTCATTCCCGTCAAATGACAGAAAATGTCTGTCATACCCAAAATAGCTGCCCCCACTCAGAAGGCCATAACTTTTGTATTTCTCAACAAAATTGCACAAAATTGGTACTGTTGGAATCTTTTTTCCAAGCCCGACACACAAAAATAAAGAAATTTAGGATTCAATGAGAAATCAATGGGTATTTTTTATAAAATGTGGCGGGGTTAATAAAAGTGTTTTATTTGGTAGTTTGGAGTGAAATTAAGAGGCATGGTCACCATTCTTTCTCTTCTGCAGCACCTGGGATAATATGGGGAGCCTTTTTCAATTAATATACAATCATTTTACTCCATTTAATGCCTCTTACAAGTGGTTGAAGGACAGATTTCAGGATTTCCATTTTTCCCCTTCTCTCTCTCTTCTCATTTTCTTATAAATTGGAGTGTTGGGCTCATTGTAAAAGGAGGTAGTTTTTGTAGCAAAGCTCTACCAAAATCACTTTGTGAAGATAATGTGTTGTAGCCCTTTGTTTTTGACTTCTTGTATGGTCATCCAGGCCCTTATCTTGTAACCGATTGAACTGTGCATATCAAGAAGCAATAAAATATAAGTTTGCGGATGTATCTTCCCCTGCTGTGTTTTCTTGCATTCTTCTTGCCCCTTTAACCTTGATTACAAGAATATTGTGTCTATTATTATGTCCATGTAGGGATCCATTATCATTTTGTATGTTTGAAATATTGTTGTGAATGCATTTTGCTAGATTATGGAGAACTGTCATCACCTCTTCTAGTGTGCATTTTGCTTTTGTATTTAACACATTTAAAGACTACTCTCACACCTTCCTTTTCTGGTGTATCACCGCTTTAGTGTAGGATTTCATTTTATGAATTCTCTCTCCCTGGTCCCTTGGAAATTTAAATTAGAATATTTACTTTCCCCTACATTAGAGTAGATTGTGGCAGGTAGTTTAGGAACAAGAAACAACTTTCTCTGGAGGTCTATCTCAAGTAGCAAGTCCCACAACTTGGAGATAGTACCCATGTTATCCAATCACACTGTGAGTTCAAGTATATGCACTTTTATAAACAATGGGGGTGTTGTGATTTGATGGTAATAATGCTATTGTGGGCAGGTGGCTGGTCAAAGGCCCATGATGAAGGTAAACCAATGGTGGAAATCCCAATGTGGGTGATGTGAAATTTTGGAGCCTGAAACACACTTGGAATGCAAAGGCGAGGAAATCCTGAGTTCCCCGCACTAGCGTAGTACCCATAATATACTGAGTTTGGTCTCTAAGGAAAGCTTAGAGAATGGACCGGTAGTGCCGAGGCAAGGCATGACTCAAAATTAATAAATGGCTTAACATACATATAGGCTAGTTAAAGTTAAAGAAATATGGGGAGGATATAAGGTTAAAGAGCCACCAATGTGGGAAAATAATAACAATGCTAGTTGGTGATAAAGTCAGCTTAGCTGAGTTGGCCGAGTGGGCTAGTATAAAAACATTAAAATATTCCCCACCTAAATCATTACAAAACAATGAAGAAATTGATAGAGGGCCCATAATTTTAAAATTCTTCAAATCATTTAGTGATGTAAAAACATTAGAAGAAGGGAATAAATATTTTAGAATGTTGATTACCAACCCAAGAATTAATTTTCAGTCTCATGGAACAAGCAATCCTCTGCAATTCAAAACAACTACCTATGCTCACAAGGCCATAACAAGAGTAATTCTCAACGTATTTTCACAAAATTAGTGTCATTGGAATAATGGTTCTAATCCCAATGCACAAATACATAAAAATGCAGAAATTGATGAAGGTTTGATGGTGATTTTTAAGTAAAATGATCCCAATTCATTTTTGGTTATTGGATAGTGGTTGGAGAGGCATTTAATGAGCATGGGAAATCATTCTTTCATTTTTTAAGGTTATGGAACACCTTGAGATTGCTTATGCATGTCTAGAATCACCAGCCAAACTCATTTTCATACTCTCTCTCTTTCTCTTCCAAAATACTTTAAATTGAATTGGTTGGCTCATTGTAAAGAGAGGATAGTATGAGTATAAAAACTCTATCATTTTTGGTTTTGTGAAACCAACATGGTGTAGGTATTTGTAGTGGACTCCTTGAATGGTGATACAGGAATTTATTTCATAATAGCTTGAATTGGGAATATTAATGAAGCAATAGATGCAAGTTTGTGGATGTACCTTCCCTTCCTATGTTTATTTGCATTCTTCTTACCTCCTCAATCTCATTAAAAATATAGTGTCTATTTTATTCTCTTACAGGGACTCATTATCATTATATATGCATGGAAGTGTGTTGTGAATGTTGTTATTACACTATGGAGAAATTCTATCACTCTCTCTAATCTACATTTTTGCTCCAATTTTCACACATTAGTGATTGTACTCATACCATTATTTATGTGCATCACCTTTGTAGTGTACTTTCTTTCATTTACATGTTATTTAGCACTCCCTGGTCTCTAGGAAGTCATATATTTTGAGTAATTAGCATTTTTCTTCTAGTAGATTTAGTTTGTATTAGGATTAGGAAAAATAACCAACTTTTTGTAGAGGTATATCTCAAGTAGCAAGTCCCACAACTTGGAGATAGTACCTATTGGTACCCAAATCAGTCCTCCCTTTATATCCAGGTAACATCAACTAGATATTTAGAAGATTATTGATCTAGATTAGTGTCATTTTGTATTTGGGGAAGGATCTAATCATCTCTTTATCACTCAAGCTTGGATGGAGTCAGGTAACATCATGCTGATGGTATGACCTACCCTCCTACTTTAGGCTCTCCCTTTAGCCAAGGTGAGAGGACCTATTCTATAGTATGTAATTGTTAAAGGAGTGGATGTATCAAAAACATTTGGCACTCTCTTGTGAAATAATTGAGAAACAACTATGGGAAGACATGGTCAATTCAACAAAGGCTAACTCTCATGAGTTGTCACTTCTAGTTAGTGCAGACATCTTCTAACCAAACCTTCAAATACTAAAGATAGTAAGGAATAAACTTCATTCAGAATCTTTTTGGCTTTAATGAGACAAGCATGGGAAATTTTTGTAGGATTAGTTAGTTTTGGGCGTATCTGATTTGGGGAATTAAACATGATAAAGTTGATTATACCATATTCCATAGAAACTTAAAAAAATGTTAGGATATCTACCAAATAAAAGACAAAGAAACCTCAAAATAGCTCACAATGATCCTTGAACTAGAATATGTACACTTATGGAAGCCCAGGAATGCACAGTTTCACACAATATTTAAAGGTTCAAACACAAAATCTCGTGTCGAAGATGTTGGTGTCCATTTTGATCCTTTATTATTTTTCCCTAATTTTCCTTTCACTCTACATTCCCTGAAATGTTTTCTACAGTTTCAATGGATGGGATGAAGATGTTTTTTCTATTTCCATGCCTCAATCCATTTGAAAATCATTTTCCATGCCTCATTTATGAAGAACACCCATGCATGCCTTGTTTGTGCCCTAATTTTTCTAAATCTACAGGTTATGCCATGTTTTTCCATTTTTCCAATCATGAAAGCTTAAAAATGATCTATTTATACCTATTTGTCCTTAAAAAACCCCTCCCCATGGTCATAAAATGTTTACAAACTCCTTCCATTTTCCCTTTGATCAAAAAATCCTTCACCCACAAAGAAAAAATCAGTATTTTTACGGTCATACGGGTGTCATTTAACTGTCAAACTTAAGCTCAAATGACATCTCCTACGTGGTCACATTTGGTTGGACAAGGATCGGTGGATTTATTTGAAAAAATTAGCCACTTTTTGGCTTTGGGAAAAAATTCAAAATTCCCCCCGTAACTCCGCGAGGGGACGCGTGTCATGTTCTTATGCGAAGGCGGAGTGGGAAGCCGATGGTGAACTTGGGAAAATTTTTCCTTTTTGGAAAAGGGGTAAAAGGGTGAGGAAAATCCCATGGGTTTGAAATAAATAAGAAGGTGGACATATGGTGGCACGGTGGTAGAGCGGGGAAGTGTGGGTCGCAGAAGGAGAAGGGAACTTTTTCCCTCTTTTGTGAAAAAGGCCTAAGGTGAAATTTCGAATTGCAGCCCCATGGCCAATCTTAGGTGGACATGTGTCCCTAAAAATATCAAAGGGAATTGCAGGCTGCAGTTGGAAATGGGGAGTTTTTCCCTTTTTGGCAAAAATACTTAAGGTAAAAAATTGAGTCGCGGGCCCATGAATGAACCACACGGAGACACATAGCAAAGGCGGAGTGGATGGGTGGCTTGGTGGAAGAAAAGGGGAAAATTTTCCATTGGAAAAAAAGGTAGTTAAAATGAGAATTGGGCTCGTGGATTTTAGCGATAGAGGAAGCGACACATGGCAAGGGAGAAATCACGTGTGCGGGCCTGCGAGGCAAAAAGTGAAAAATTTCGCAATTTCCAAAATGGGTCAAAATGCACAGAATTGAAGTGTGATATCAATGGGACCCACCATATACCATGTGTCAGCTCAAAAATTCAAAGGCGGAGGGGCAAAGAAAAAAGTCAATTTTTTCCATTTTTTCAAAAATGTCAAAAAGACAAAAAGTAAGCCCAAATTGATTTCCAATCATACTTTGACACGTGGAGGGCCCAGATTGAATGCCAAAGAGCAGATCAAGGGCAACTATGTGCTTTCATTTTTGGCTGCCATTTTTGCTCCAGGAGGCTTGGAATATTGAATTTTGCATCAAATTTCATCAAATTTCTGGTGATTCTATGTCATTTTGGCCTTCTAGGAACACTGGAATCAGTTTCATGACTCAATTTGTAGATTTGAGGTGTTTTTATAATAAATTTTTACTCATCATGAGAAAAACATGAAATGCCAAATTTAAAGTTGCAGAGGTAGTTTTAAAGGGTGAAAAGGTGAAATGATGAGTGGAAAGGCATCTGTTTAACTTGATGATTAAAAACACGCCTCTAGGATGGATAATGATACACATATTTGCAATGATTTTCCATTTTAGAAACACCTGCCAACTCTCGTTGCAAATTTGTTAGATGTCAATTTTAGTGAATCATGAGAAATTGTTGTAACATAATTGATCCCTTGGCATATTCTTTGTTTGGAAAAGAAGGCTCCAATGTGGTAAGAGATATATAATGCATTTTCGAGAAATGTAAAGAGGGGGGGGGAAGTTGAAAATCACAAGAAAACTCTAAGAGAAAACTCATTTTCTGAGAAACCCACAAAAGGACCAGAATAATTTCTTCTGTGTTAGATATTCATGTATGTGAGTTGGTTACAAGTGTATAACCATCACACATCTCTAAGATTGTTCATGAAACTCTCCCTTGCTGATTAATCTAATAAGATTTTGAGTTAGTCTATGTTTTTTTGGGCAATATGATGTCTGTTATCATTTGTTAAATGCCTACAAATATTTTTCATTGTTCTTGTTGCAATATTGCATTGAAATTCTTTCGGAATCACATAGAATCTCCATTTCTTGTTGACAGTTTAGTGGCATTTGCAATCTCATGTTTAAAAGAGCCTTCATCTGATAAAGAGATTAAAAAATTTAAAATCACTTTACCTTCCTTGACTACAAAGATTGCTTGTAAGCCTTTGGGGGTACCTTAGGCATGGTTTGATCAAGGATTTTTGTGTTTAATTCAGTTCTTTACTTCAAGATTTTGTGGTGAGTTCTCAAAGATTGTGTGAAGGGTGCAACCTAGGCTTCCATTTATGCCTCTTCTGGTTGAAAGAATATCCTAATTATTTGAAGCATTTTATCTTATAGTTGTTCAAGTATTGTAGAGGTTGTCAAAGATCTAATATATCCCAGTTTTTCTTGTCAACACCCCACCAAAAAAATCATTCAAAAAAACTAATTCTACCCATACTACCCCCACATTGCATTGTGTGTCAAAAAAATGATCTTACCCATCTACAAAAATGCACGAGGCAAATCAAGATTATACAATGTCTTCAGTAACCCTTTCCTTGCATTGAAAATATCTCCATAATCTGGGAGTGATAACTTGTGAGAATCAAATTTGGAGTGTTGATCATATTTTTCTAAGGCCTTTTCATACTACTTGCATAAATTAAGGGATATCTTCATCTCCTTCACCATTTGGGGTTTACAATATAGGTTCTCTTACCTTGGTTGAAAGGAAAAACCTAAAATAGTGAGGGTCAGATCAGATCCTTTCAAGGTGCTATCCATCTCTCCACAAATCTAAGTGTCAGTCAGATCACATCCTCGACTATAAAATGACACACATCAAGATATATCTAACTTCGAGCTTCATGCCATATCTCTAATGCTACTCATACTGAAAAGGAGAACAAATTTGGGTACCAACACTTTTTAACGCCACTGTCAGGGATTTGTTTTGAATTCCTGGGAACTAATTTGGACTTTTGAGAGTGATTTAATAATTCATTACTAGTCCATATATGTTTATCCCGTCAACTACACCAACACTCTCTGGAGCCATTGCTAGGGAGATTCTTCAGTATTTCAATATTTTAGATCCCTGATAATACTTTTTGTGTGATTTATGTGCAATTACAAATTTGAGTATCATCTTCTGATCAGATTTATAAGATTGGAATAAAAATTAGAGCTCTGAGTGTGATATTCTCTTAGTTCAATTTGATCCATGTGCATGCATATTTGAGATATTTAAATGCATATCAAACCCTGGTAAATTCCTTTGTAAATTATGCATGCAAATATGCTATTGAAGCATCATTTTATAATCATATTTGTAAGGATTGAGTGAAGATATAAGTTATTCCTATAATTTTACCAGTTTCTAGCAGTTGTTGCACTTCATTTGCATTTGTGATTGATAAATTTAGGAAGAAGGAAGGCCTAATTTGTAAAGTTTGGAAATATTTTTAGTGCTGGTAAATATTTGCCAAAGTATTTTAGTGCATTTACACAACTAAGGTGAAATTCCTTAGTGGTGACTCCATGCTGATTTGAAATCTTGATAAATACCAGTGCCTTGGCTTTCTATCATTTATTTTTGTGCTACTGATATCTATAAAACTAGAAGGAAAAAGATATCTCTCTCCTTAGAGACTCTGCTAAGAAATTATTCTCAGATTCAAGAAACTCAGAGTTGGAAGGGAGAAGAGTTTGGAAAGTGGTTAAAGGTCAAACATAAGGCAAAGATATATCCATTGGTGAGAGAGATCAGCCTTTGGTAGAGGATTATCACTCTTCTTCAAGTGATTCTGATTCAAGTAACCCTCTCATAAACTTGTTTGCCTCATGTAGTGAAGGTCCTTCTACTATACCTGGTAAATTCCTTCTCTAATCTACACCTCTATGTTTTAATTCGAGTGAAACTTTCCAAGAAAATCAGCACTTAGAGAATACCAATCTTTTGAATTACATTCTTGAGCCCCAAAGATATTGCACTCCTCATCAGCTTGTTTCACCTCCAAGATCACCTCCACCAAACAATACAGCTCAGCCTATACCTCTATTTTTTGTTAACACCTTTTTTCCCATAGATTTTAGAGGAATGGATGGTTACCCAAATGTTGTTCCGTAAGATGTCAGAAATAGATTGCCAAAATTTCAAGGCAATAATGCAATAACTGGTGATTAGCATCTCAAGCTTTTTGTTAACATGATGGAGGATTTTGAGATAGAGTTTGAAGATGTGTATTTTAATTTGTTCATTCATACACTAGAAGAGGATGCTATGGATTGATACAAGGCCCTACCTGATAATTCTATTGATTCATGGATTGAAATAAAAAATCCATTTAGGTTGCAATATGGTGACAAGACTGATCCTAGATTTCTCTTGTCTAAGTTTGAGAACATTAAGAAGAACCCCAATGAGTTAGTCCATGAATTAAACACAAGATTTAACAAAACTTTGAAAATGCTAGCTGTTGGTTTGAGGCCTTGTGATAAATCTTATTTAATCAAATATGTAGATGCATTTGATAAAAAGGCAGCCTATTACCTAAGAGACAAGAACCCTACCAATCTAATACAAGCTTTGACCATGGCACTTCAAATTGAAAATAATATCAAAGCAATTAGGAAACCTCTCAAGAGAGATGGTGTAAAATTGATAAACCCTGAAAAACCCCAAGCTAGCAAAGGTGTTGATTTAGAAGAGGTTGTGAAAACTTTGGCGGGGGCTGTCAAATAAATCTCATATAAGTTGGTAAGAGCTGAGAAGGGAATTAGGAAGACTTCACAAGGTTAGCCTAGGCAACAAGCACAAGATAGATTTGGCAATCACCATAGGAATGAGTAGAGGTTTGATGACAAAGGTAAAGGGCCTATTGGATCTGGAAATAGACATCCTCAAGCACGTGAAGGAAGAGTGTTACCTGATCCCTTAACTGCTAGGGTTGTTGTTGTTGAAGAGGTTACTGATATTGATTAGTGTGATATGTGTTTTCTATCCCATCCTCCATGTGAAGTAAACTAGCAAGAAGGTGAAGTTAATAATGATGATGGTACTGATGATGATATTTGCATGATGGACTGTTCTTCAAGCTCACAAGGAGGAGCAACATCTACTGAAGTAATAAGTGCTAAGACAACTCCAAATTTTTTGGATTTCATCAAAGGGTACAAGTCTTTCTTCCCCCTCATGCTCTTGAAGTTAATGTAGTGTAAGCTTTTGAAATTACTAACAATGATTTTGAATACTTAAGAGCTTTTATGATTAAGAAGTATGATGGTGGTATCCCATCGAAGGAAGATAGATAATTATTAATGAATGTTGTTATAGCTCAAGAGAAAGATTATAACACTAGAAGAAATTTTGTTAAAGGAAGTGGGCCTCAAACCAAACCTAAAACACCCTTGCTCATAAGCATTCCAAAAGAAGCTCCTAGGAAAGAAACACTTGCTAAAAGCTCTACTATCCCAAGAAAAAATTGCAGTCCTTCTCATGCCCAAGCTACTAATAATCCATTGTCATCTAATGAATCTTCTTATCTCCCTTCCAATGCTATTTTTCCAAAGAGTGTCCCCTATGAAATAGTCCAAGTATTGAGCCAAATTAAAGTGATTTTTCCCATCATTGAGTTTTCTTAGAATTCCTGATCATAAGAAGAAAGCCATTGAGTACTTGGGGTGGAAGGAAGAGAAGATCACTCCAGGTAGAAATGTAAATGTTGTTAAGACTCCTCAAATCATTACTAACCTTAAAACACCACTAGTAGTAGAAGATCTTAGAGAGAAACCTGAGGTATATTTGGGGATGTCTTTGGTTGATTTCCAATTGAATGTTGATCCATTCTTCACAACTTTTATCATAAAGGATAATCTACTTCACAATTATATGTTTGATTCTGGTGCATCATGTAATGTCATGCATCTAGAAGTCATGAATGAGTTGGATATCAAAGTGACAGTAGCCTATGGAAAGTGTACTACCATGGACTCAAGATAAGTGCTGGTAGTTGGTTGTGTAAAAGGTTTTGTTGTGCAACTTGCATCTTATCCCGGGAGGAATTTAAAATTGGATGTTGTGATTGTTGATTGCCCTGCCAAATGGGGTATGATTTTGTCAATAAATTTGGCTCCAAGTATTGGAGGGAATTTCCAAATGGATATGTATTTTTCCATGATTCCCATTGAGGGAAGCCTAGTCAAGCTCTATAGAGAAAATAAAATGTTGCATCTAATTGAGGACCCAAACAATGCTACTTATGAAGTATTATTTGCTGATGTTGATGCTGATAATTTTATTAGTTTTTTTTATGGAAAAGAACACAAAATGGATCAGTCAAAGTTCCTTGAATAGGTATGTTCTCCTTGGACCTTGATATTTGATGGAGCTTGCTCCAAATTTGGAAATGGTGTTGGTGTAATTCTGATTTCTCCTAGCTTGGAAGAATTTTTTTTCCTTCAAGCTTAATTTTGAATGTACTAAGAACATTGTTGAGTATGAAGCCTTGTTGTTGGGTCTAAGAATTGCATAGAAGTATGGTGTCAAGGACATCATTACAAAGGGATATTCAAAGCTAGTTGTCAAACAAATAAGAAAACTATACGCTACAAAAAATCAGTGGATGAAGCAGTATAAGCATGTAGTTTGGGATTTGATTGAGATGTTTTATTTCTTCAATATTATGCACCATGACAGAATTTTGAATGCTACTACTGACAAGTTGGTAGTGTTGGGGTTGAGATTTGGATTTTACACCATTTCACCTTATTATGAGTACAATGTTGAAGTGTTAACTAGGCCAGTTGTCCCTGACAACATTAAGCATTAGCAAGTGTTTGATGATGATTCTCAAGTATAAAGATTATTGCAAAATCAAGGTGAGTTTGTAGATCAAAATATTGATTGGGAACCAATGGTGTGTATGACTAAAGGAAGAGAGAATTTTTTTGGAAAAGATATTATCTAATTGAAAACTAACACCATTCCTAGAGGCCTTGTTACTCTTAAGTCTAGTTTTAACAATGTTTATTGCATCATCAATAAAAAATGTCTGCCTTAAGGGATGTTAAAGAGCATAACTTGGGAATAATGGACAAACCAAGAAAATTTTGGTTGGGTAGTAGTTTAAACAAGGAAGCAAAATAGTCCTATCTTCAATTGTTGAAACAATATCAAGACCGCCTTGACTGGTCATATTCAGAGTTGAAAGCATATAGAGAAGACTTGTTTCAGCATGAGATCCCTCTTAAAATAAAATCCGAGCCATTTAGATAGAAGTAAAGGCTAATTAATCCACTCCTCTCCATGAAAATGCAAGGTGAATTGAAGAAACTAAAGGAGGAAGGGATCATTCAACCCACAAGGTATTCATCTTGGGTTGCAAACCTTGTGCCAGTCAAAAATAAAAATGGAGATATTAGACTTTGTGTAGAATTTAGAAACCTAAATAGAGCTTCAGTAAAAGATAATTATCCTTTTCCAAACATGGAGAACATGTTGCAGTTAGTAACTAGATCTGAATTGTTGTCCACCTTGGATGGTTTCTCTAGCTATAATCAGGTTGTTGTCAAGGAGTCAGAAATATTTAAAACTACCTTTACCACTCCTTAGGGAACATATGTTTATGTGAGAATGAATTTCGGTATCATGAATGCTAGGGCTACCTTCTAAAGAGAAATGGATGTTACTTCATTGCAGTTTATTAGGATGATGTGACTGTATTTTCAAAGAGCAGAAAAGATCACTTGCAGCATTTGGAAAGGATGTTGATCAGATTTAGAGAGTTTGGGATTTCTCTCAATCCAAAGAAGTGTCACTTTGGGGTGAAAAATTCCAAGCTACTTGGTCATATTGTTTCAAAGTCAGGTGTCATGATTGACCCTGAGAGAATAGAAGCAATCAACAAGGTGCCAATTCCAAGAACAAAGAAGGGCATCCAATCTTTCTTTGGGAAAATCAATTTCATTAGAAGGTTTGTGTCCAATTTTTCTGAATTAATGCTTCCTATCACATGCATGTTAAAGAAAGAATAGGCTATCAAATGGGAAGAGGATACTATTCATGCTTTTGAAGGAATCAAGGAAGCACTCAAACATACACCTGTCTTGGCAACTCTAAATTACAAGAAGCCTTTCCAAATCTTCTCCTTTGCTTCTGAAAATACTATTGCATTAGTTTTTATCTAAAAGGATGAAGATGGAGCTGAGAGGCCTGTTGCCTTCCTTAGCAAGGCTTTACAGGCTATTGAGTTAAATTATATAATCATGGAAAAACAAGCATTTTCCTTGGTGAAAGTAATAAAGATTTTCAGGCCTTATATTTTAAGTTCAAAGGTTGTTGCTTATGTTCTCCACACCATGGTAAAATACATCTTATTAGAGATGGAGATCTCAAGTAAAAGATGTAGATGGGTGAAAAAACTATAGGATTATGATATGGACATCCAAACCACAGAACTAGTAAGAGGTTTAGGTCTTGCTAAGGTCATGGCTTAGAGCAACCTGCAGACTGTGGAAGCGAATGAAGTAGAAGAAGAAAGGGAAGATGTTCTTGAGAAATTAGTAAGTTCTTAGTGGTACAAGGATATAATCTTTTACCTCAGACACCTTTGTTATCCTGATCATTTAAATAAAAATAAGAAAAGAGCCCTCAAGTTGGCTTATCAGAAATACATCATTATTGACTTTGGGCTAGCTTGGAAGAACCCTAAAGGTGTCTTCTTAAATTGTGTAACTAAAGATGAAGCTTTAAAAGTAATTGCTGATTTCCATGGGGAATTTTGTGGGGGGCACTTTTCTGGAAGGGTTACAACACAAAAGGTTTTGAGAGATGGTTATTGGTGGCCTACTCTATTCAAAGATGCAACCATGCTGATTAGAAAATGTGAAAGCTGTCAGCATTTCTCTGGAAGAATGAAAGCTTCAAGATCCCTTCTTTTGCAGCTTGTATCAACTAAAGCTCCTTTCAAACAATGGGGAATAGAATTCATTGGTGAGATTTCAGATCCTTCTAGTGCTAGCCATAAGTGGATTCTTGTAGCAACTGATTATTTTACAAAGTGGGTAGAGGAAATCCTGACCAAGAAAGCAACACACCAAGTTGTTATGGAATTCTTATTGAACAATATCATATGTAGATTTGGTGTGCCAGTCAAGATTGTGGCTGATAATGCAATGTGCTTCAGAGCAAAACCTTTGATGGCAATGTGCAAGGAGTATGGAACCAATATAACTTATTCTTCAAACTATAACCCCCAAGGGAATGGACAAGCTGAGTCCAGTAATAAGAATTTGTTAAAGATCATTCAGAGGACATTAGAATTGAACAAGAGAAAATGGGGTGAAAAAATGAAATTTACAGTTTGGGCTGATAAAATCACTTCTAAGAGAGCTACTAGTAAGATCCCATTTGAGTTAGTGTATGGAACTCAGGCTTTTCTACCCTTACATCTATAATTATCATCATTTTAGTTTGTTCAACAACTTGAATATCAAGAGGTCAGTCCATATGAAGCCAGGGTTAATCATATTGTGGAGCTAAATGAAGAGAGGAGAGCATCCCACAAGAGGCATATTAGATTTAGAGAGAAGTTGAAAAGATTGTTTTATAAGAAGGTCACTCCTAGGGCCTTCAATAGTGGAGATCTGATTTTGTTATGGGACAACAAAAATGAAGATAATGGTAAACATGGAAAATTTGATGCATTATGGATGGGCCCTTACTCCATTGATATCAGAATTGGTGAGAATACATTTTTTTTCAAAGATTTAGATGGGGAATTTCTTGAACTACCTATTAATGGTAGACATCTGAAGCATTTCTTAGATTAATCCCCAAATTTGAGGTATGCATCAACTTTTACAATGTATAGTGTTTGGTTTTTCACTTTGTTTTTGGTGTTTTATCGGTTTGTGGTTTGCCTTGATGTGTGGCAGCCATTTTTGTCAGGTTCTCAACTAATTTTTGGTGATTTTGGCTTGTGAATCCTTTTCCCAATGGATTTTTTGGCACTTGGTCTACTTATTGTTCTTATGGAACTCACTCGGAGTGCTCATCCCTGAGTAGGAGCCGATGTTGGTGTCCATTTTGATCCTCTATTATTTTGCCCTAATTTTCCTTTCACTTTGCATTTCCTAAAATGTTTTCTATAGTTTGAATAGATGGGATGAAGATGTTTTTTTTTATTTCCATGCCTCCGTCCATTCGAAAATCATTTTCCATGCCTCATTTGTGAATAAATACCCATGCATGCCTTGTTTGTGCCCTAATTTTTCCAAATCTGTAGGTTATGCCATGTTTTTCCATTTTTCCAATCATGAAAGCTTAAAAATGATCGATTTATACCTATCTATCCTAAAAAAACCCCTCCCCATGGTCATAAAATGTTTAAAAACTCCTTCCATTTTCCCTTTGATCAAAAAATCCTTCACCCACAAAGAAAAAATCAATTTTAGAGGTCACTTGCAAACTCTGTGTTTTTTAACGGTCTTACGGGTGTCATTTGACCATCAAAATTAAGCTGAAATGATGTCTGCTATGTGGCCACATCTAGTTGGACAAGGATAGGAGGATTTCTTTGAAAAACTTAGCCATTTTTTTGGCTTTGGGAAAAAATTCAAAATTTTCCCCTCAACTTCACGAGGGGATGCGTGTCATGTTCTTATACGAAGGTGGAGTGGGAAGCTGACGGGGAACTTGGGAAAAATTTTCCTTTTTTGGTGAAGGGGAAAAAGGGTAAGGAAAAGCCTGTGGGTCCGAAATAGAGGAGAAGGTGGACACATGGTGGCATGGTGGTAGAGAGGGGAAATGTGGGCCATGGAAGGAAAAGGTAACTTTTTCCCTTTTTGGTCAAAAAGGCCTAAGGTGAAATTTCAAAGTGCAGCCCCATGGCCAATCTCAGGTGGACACGTGTGCATAAAAAGATTAGAGGCAAGTGTGGGCCACTGAAGGAAATGGGGAATATTTTCCTTTTTGGAAAAAAGAGTTAAGGTAAAAAATTAAGCCATGGGCCTGCAAACAAGCCACAGGGAGACATGTGGTGAAGGAGGAGTGGGTCGGTGGCCCAACAAAAGAAAAGGGGAAAAATTTCCCTTGGAAAAAAAGGGAGTTAAAATGAGAATTGGGCCTGTGGATTTTAGTGATAGAGGAAGTGACACATGGTAAGGGAGAAATCATGTGTGTGAGCCTACGGGGCAAAAAGTGAAAATTTTCCCAATTTCCAAAAAGGGTCAAAAGCACAGAATTGAAGCATGATTTCAATGGGACCTACCATATGCCACATGTCAGCTCCAAAATTCAAAGGTGGAGGGGCAGAGAAAAAAGTCAAATTTTTCCATTTTTTCAAAAATGTCAAAAAGATAAAAAGTAAGCCTAAATTGATTTCTAATCATACTTTGACACGTGGAGGGCCTAGATTGAAGGACAAAGAGAAGATCAAGGGAAACTGTGCACTTTCATTTTTTTGCGGCCATTTTTTCTCCAGGAGGCTTGGAATCATGAATTTTACATCCAATTTCATCAAATTTTTGGTGATGCCATGTCGTTTTGGACTTTTAGGAACACTAGAATCAGTTTCATGACTCAATTTGTATATTTGAGGTGTTTTTATAATAAATTTTTACTCAGGCTGAGAAAAATGTGAAATGCCAAATTTAAAGTTACAGAGGTAGTTTTAAAGGGTGAAAAGGTGAAATGATGAGTGGAAAGGAAAATGCATACCTTGATGATGAAAAACATGCCTCCATGATGGATAATGATCTGAATATTTGCAATGATTCACCATTTTACAAACACTCGGAAACTCTTGTTGCAAAATTGTTAAATGTCATTTTCAGTGAATCATGAGAAATTGTTGTAACAGAATTGATCCCTTTGCATATTTTTTTCTTGGAAAAGAAGGCTCCAATGTGGCAAGAGATATATAATGCATTTTTGAGAAACACAGAGAGGGGGGGAAGTTGAAAATCATGAGCAAATTCTGAGAGAAAGCTCAATTTATAAGAAACCCACCAAAGGACCAAAATCATGTCTTCTGTGTTGGATCTTCATGTATGTGAGTTGGTTATAAGTGTATAACCATCACACAGCTCTGAGATTGTTCATGAAACTCTCTTGTGCTAATGAATCTAATAAGATTTTGAGTTAATATGTGTTTTTCTGGGCAATATGATGTTTGTTATCAGTTTTTAAATTCCTATAAATATTTTTCATTGTTCTTGTTGTAATATTGCATTGAAAGTCTTTAGAAATCACACAGAATGTCTATTTTTTGTTTATAGTTTAGTGGCATTTTCAATCTCTTGTTCAGAAGAGCCTTCATCTGATAAAGAGATAAACAAATTTAAAATCAATTTACCTTCCTTGACTACAGAGATTGCTTGTAAGCCTTTGGGGGTACCTTAGGCGTGGTTTGATCAAGGATTTTTATGCTTAATAGAGTTCTTTACTTCAAGATTTTTTGGTGAGTTCTCAAAGATTATGTGAAGAGTGCAACCTGGGCTTTCATTTATGCCTTTTTTGGTTGAAATAATATCCTTATTATTCGAAGCATTTTATCTTATAGTTGTTCAAGTATTGTAGAGGTTGTCAAAGATCTGATATATTCCAGTTTGTCTTGTCAACACCCCACCAAAAAATTAATTCAAAAAAACTAATCCTGCCCATACTACCCCTGCATTGCATTGTTTTTCAACAAAAGGATCTAACCCATCTACAAAAATGCACAAGGAAAATTAGGATTATACAATGTCTTCAGTAACCCTTTCCCTGCATTGAAAATATCTCCATAATCTAGGAGTGACAACTTGTGAAAGTCAGATTTGGAGTATTGATCATATTTTCCTAAGGCCTTTTCATACTACTTGCATAAATTGAGGGATATCTTCATATCCTTCACCATTTGGGGGTTACAATATAGGTTCTCTTACCTTTGTTGAAAGGCACAACCTAAAATAGTGAAGGTCATATCAGATCCTTTCAAGGTGCTATCCATCTGTTGACAAATCTGAGTGTCAGTTAGATCACATCCCCGGCTACAAAGTGAAACACATCAAGATATATCTAACTTCAAGCTTCATGCCATATCTCTAATGATGCTCATAATGAAAAGGATAAAAAATTTGGGTACCAATAGAATATTTAATAAAACATCAGAGATTCACAATTTTTCATGCCTAATATACACTCAAAGGATTACAAGCAACATTTAACTGACTAGTGACATACTAATTTTTAAAAAAAATATTACACAAATGAATTGAAATCTCTTCTCAACATGGCAATTTCAAGTTCCAAAATGCTACAAGAATGATAAATTTATGTGTGACTTACAGGATCCCTAAAATAATATTGACATGGGAGCATGGATAACCATTTTATAGTATATCATCTTGATGGCAGATACAACAATGCTAATGATTAACACTATTAATAAAAGACTCATCAAGTTTATCAACAAGGGTAACTAAATCTACAATCTCAATGCTTGTCAATAGATGGAAAATTGCAACCATCTTAACATGATTAAATTTTAAGTCACAAATAAAATAACAGGGTTCTCAGATAAGCTCTTAGAAAAACTATTTTTCTTTCACTCTCTCTTTTCTTCGAACAATTATCAAAAAAATTTAACCCACCTTTACGAGAGTATTCTCATCACCATTTTGAAATTTCATCCCTATTTTCTTGTCAATTCCCCCCCACAAAACACAAATATTTCAAAATTATATTCTTCTTTTACAAAATTTCAGGTCTATCAATGATACTTTTATGAAAATAATTTATTTGGCCTTGTCAGGTGTAATGAGTATGGGCCTTCTTCATTTTGCTCTTTTCATATATGATTAAGATATCATGTCACTGCTTGTGACTAATAATTTCATAATTCCTTCCACTTGGTGATTAGATGGTTGCTTCTAATATCTTTTGAGCACTCCCAGGTGACCTGAATTGAAAGACACTTTTCATCTACTATCCGAAGATATATATTACGTGTTTTGCATTCCTTCTTACATTTTCTTGATTTAATTATCCCACATGGATTTTTTAAATATAGTGAATTCATAAATCATGTTTGTTCCATATTCACTTCAACTTTTAAATATTCCTCATGTGGGCTGAGCAAGATCTTCCTTTATCTAGTGGAAATGATTTCTTTCAATTCAATCAGTCTTTGCCACTTCTACTATAAAACCCATTTTTATCCCTTCACCAAGATGTATTTCTCTTATTATCTTGTAAGACCCATGGCACATGTGCTAAGAAAATAAAATGGTTTCAAGACTTAGCCATATTCGGCATCCCTGGTAGCATAAGAGAAAAGTGTGACCCGAATGAGAATGCAAAGTGGATAAGGTGCTAGCCTGGCAACTCGTTGGTCAAGGAAGGAATATTAGATGTGATAGAAGGATCCAGAAAGACATCATTGGAGAAAGTGGAGAGCTTGGATGGGAATAGTCATGGTCCATTGAAGGACCACATAGACACTTGACAATTGATCTATTACTTCATTAAGGCATGGTGATGGATTCTAAAGATATATATAGATATGCTCGGGTAGAAGTAAGTGAAAGATTTTTGAGAATATTTTGTGGTCACTAGCATCACATAGCGATTGAAGAGGTGAATCTCTACAAAAATAGTAATGGGTTTTGTGGACTCTCATTAAGAGGATGATATGAGAGATGGTATATCTAGGGGTATCGGTCTATGATCATTTCTTTTAATATGTGAAGCATAGTAAGGATTTTTGATGCACGAGTCTTATCTACATTGATAAATTTGTCTGTTATGGCCTTAAGGAATGTAATGTGGTTATTAAACTAAGATAAATAAGGAATATATGGTTCTATTCTAAATATACATTGTTCATGGGTGTAAAACCTAGTGCATTTTATTTATATTATGAATCAAAGTTGTTATCTATTTGATGTTTCTCAGGTTATCTTAATGGGTATCTTAATATAATGCCTCATCTTAAGCTCTTAGAATGAATGCATGGCTCTTTACCTTTTTACATCTAATTTTTTGTCATTGATAAATGTATTCTCACAATACTCACATAAATGAGGGGTTTGGCACCTGCGCATGCCTCAGGTGAGTGTCCAATGCCCATGGGTAATAGGCCGACCTGCATGGGATTAGACTTGTTCTAAGGGTATAAAAATGACTACATATTATTTCCATTATCGGGACTTGTTTTCAAAGTTGTGAGAAATGGAACATCCACATCTTGGTTTCATTGACATGTGATGACTGAGTGCTTAACCTTGGAGAGTGTTGAAGCATGTTTTCAGAGCATAGAGGATGATTTTTCTCAAATATTCAGTGTGGGACCTGAGTTTGATGCACATAAATGGGTAGAAGAGCACCTATACCATGAGTTATATGAAACTTTCTTCTGCTACTTTCTAGTAGAATTATATAAATGGATTTCTATATTGGCATCCAGATTAAGCTGGTACTATATATCACACATATGGACCCAACATGATTACCACAAGCTAGAGGATGTGGATCTGATTTGGACTCGTGTTGTCAATCACTTGTGGAAAGGAGTGTTGACAAGTTATACTCTAGAATATTCCATGTCTATGTATTCTTGTCCAGAGGTTGCTAAATACAAATTCTTTGGGGAACCTAGAGGATCATTTTTACATGTTGTCCCTTTGACTATGAAGGTATTAATCATTATTATAAGTTTAGAGTCATTTCCTATGGCTAGCTAAGCTTCTCTAAGTACTAGGAAAGGAAGCTAGGGTGGAGAAAGATGATAGACATTATGGCTAAAAAGTATAGGGAAGAGAGACAAATCAAGTATAGTGAGATCATGAAAGGGAGATAGTTAGACAACATGAGGTTGTAGGTGTGATGGATCTATGGAGGAAGACATTGTGGGAAGGATTTGAGGTTCATGCAAAGGACATGGAACCCGAGCAGTTTGTGCTACCTCATTTTGGAAAGCATAGGAGATAAGCCCCTTCATCTTCTGATGAGAGTTCATCACATGGAGAAAGGATATCCATCAGGGTAGATATGAAATCACCTAGTGACAAACCCTTGCCACTTGGATTTCGAGACCAAAGGAGAAGTATTGTTAATTTGGTTGGTATTGGTGGAAGAAATCAATCTATGCATAGAAGATATAATTTCTTGTTTGGGACATCTATGGCTGCACAAACCATTCTTGTATTTGGAGGAATTTTTAGACAAGGTGAAAATATACAAAGTTTTGGTATCGCATCTGGGAGTGGCGTAGGACACATAACTAATAGTGGGAAAATATCATGAACCATCATTGCGTAGTTCAGTGGGACATTGGGGACACTAGGAATGACCACTTGAGGACATTTTCTAGCTACAAGAGGTAGATCTAGTGGTGTAGGGGTCAGAGGACTTGGTGGGCCTAGGAAATCTAAAAAAATCTGGTGGGTCAGGATAGACAAAACCTAGTGGATCTAGTGGATCTTGTGGCAGGGGGAACATGGGAGGAAACCAAGATTTTGGGTCATGTGGAAAAGGGGCTCAACCACCCCCAAATGTATTTTTTGAGATGTATTTACACGTATATGACTACAAAGGTATTGAGGATGATGTAGAACATGTGCACAAGTGTGAACTACTATGGCATGTGAAGGGGATCACTACCCTGGAGAGAAAGGAAATTCAGTTTGAAACAACATTGTAGGGGCATGTGCATAGTTGGTACCACAAGTATGACCCCCACCTAATTGTCATGGATTACACTACATTGAATAATTCCTTCCTAGCAGAGTTCCATATCTATGAGTTTGAGAAAAAAAACATCAGCACCCTGAAGGAGATCTAATAAGGAATGAAAGATTGTGTGTGAGAGTATGATGCTTAGTTTAAAACTCTCATTAAAACTATCCTATTACATACACCCCTATCAACATGATCAATGGTTTGTTGGGAGATTGATAACACTGTTTAGAAGGGCACTATCACACAATACTTTCACAGATGCGCATGAGGCCTTGGAAGTTTCCCTGCGTGCTGAGGCTATTGGGAGCATTGATACTAGTGTTACCCCTTTTCTAGAAGCTCAAATTGCTGCGATGACCAAGCAGTTGGAGATGTTGTCTAAAAATTCAGTGCATGAGGTTTGTAGTGGTATTTGGTGCACAAAATGTGAAGTGGAGGGGCATAGAAAGGATAGTTTCCCTTAGAAGTTAGTATGTGTCATGGCAGTACAATGTGAGATTTTCCACGGGGATCATGATGAAAATAGATGTCCTCTACTATAACACATAATCCATAAGAATGTTTCTTGCTACTACAAGATCTATACCTCTACGACCCATGATACCAAGGATTATAGGTTGATTGACCATATTCATGATATTATTGATCTTGGTATGTATGAGACTAGCCTTGTAAACAGTTCCAAGGATGATGATTACCACTAAGAATGGTGCGCAAAAGGGGGAGCACGTACAAGATGTTTTCATTGAGGATTTTATGGTCGCAGTAACCATGGTAGAGGAAGAAGTGAGTTTCTATGTGGAACCTGTTATAATTGGGATCGATGGAACATTATAAATGTGAGTGTCCTGACCTGTTGCAATGTTTGTGGTGTGGAAAAAAACATAAGTATGAGGAGTTTCCTAAGATTTTTCAACACATGATCAAATAAGACCATAAGGATAAAGGCACTGGGATGGTACATGTAAAGAAGGTTGATGCACAATGGATGCCAAGAGTGGTGTGCAAGTCAAGAATAGAACCTGTGGTGGTGACGATGTGAGAAAAGGTAGTGCATGTAAGGGAGATGCCAAGACAGAAACTGGTTGTTAGGGAAGAAGTGGTACATGGGAAATATCTGGACCGTACTCATCAGAAAGAGGTATATAAAGAGACTATGGATGTTATTCAGGGATTACAAGGAGAGATCCATTGTCTGAAGTAGTAGTCAAAGTAGTTAGAGAAAAGGAAGAATGTTGAGGCTCCGCATAGTGATCTGGATGAGGTCAGGAAGTGTGAAAAATGTTAAGGTAGGAGAATATCATTCCCTTTCTAGGAATATGGTTACGTGAGAAGGTACCACGCACCAGGAGAGAGCACAAAAAAAAGGTTCTACATGCCAACCTTCCTCCTCACAACCTTGAATATGATAAAGAAATCACATTAAATGTAGTTGTTGATGGGTGGATTTTGATTAATATCCTCATTGACATAGGAGAAGCGATCAATATTCTCACCTTGGATTCATGACAACAAATGGGAATGCCTACATTATAGCCATCTTCTACTGTGCTTGTATATTGTGAACAAGATAAAGGAAATGGCCATTAGTGTATTGGAAGATGCGGTTATCACTATTCAAGGGGCCAAGTTCACTAGGGACTTTGAATTCTTCAATATAAAGGAAATGGACATTAGAGTATTGAAAGATGTGGTTATCACTATTCAAGGGGCCAAGTTCACTGGTGCTCACCAAGGTAGTTAATTTTCCAGCATTACATAGGCACCCTTGGTGTTATAAGAATAATGCCAACTTACGGTTTAACAAGGGGTATATAAGTTTCAAGAACCAAGAAGTAAGGGTGATCATCCTTTTAAAAGATGGGAAGTCAATGCCCTATATTGAGCCCTTAGGAGAGGAAGTCCTCGACAAAATACATGTGTGCTCTATCAGAGATCCTGAGGTAATTCATCCTACAGAAGGAGTTATCCAATTTGAATATGCTCATTTGATGAGTGATTCAACTAGCATAACATGTGACAATTAGGTTCACGAGACTTATGAGCTAATTGGGTGACAATTGAGAGGATTTGTAACAAGGATTACAAAGGTACCCTTGGTCAAGTGCCTAGGAAGGAAGAAGCTACCAAGTTACTGTTATCCAAAATTCACCCCTTAAGGTAATTTTGATAACACGCATTAGATTATTCAGTCCTGAGCAAGTAAATTTATTCAAGGCCCAAAATCATGTTTTTCAAGGTCCACTCAGCCTTTTTCTAACTCTCCAATCCAAGAAGAAATCCCAACGAGTTAGAAAGAATGAAAAAAAATGCAAAAATAAGGTTGCAGGACAATTTTGAGGCATTTCGGGACTGAAGGGCTTGGGTTGTACCAGTTCGGGTTGAGCTGAGGTTTGTCGTACCAAACTTGGGGCCGAAAAAACAAGAAAATTGGCTAAGTCCTAGTCCACGCGGTCTGCGGGACAGTTGGGACGTCGACACTGTTTCACTCAGAAATGCTTCGTTCCTTATAGAAACAGATAAGGTTAGGGTTAGGAGGAATACCTGTAGGATGTCGAGATGATGTGCGCGTACCGTAGAGAAAGATCAGGTTGACTGCGGAGAACTCCTTTTTGTCTGGGAAGGACTACCTGCAAATAAGAACACAAGACCACAAGATTTGATTAAACAATAAATGAGGAAACTGCCTTGGGCCCAGGAAATATAAAACTTCCTTTCGAAGGTGGTCAGTTTCCTTGCTAACGTGAATTAACACAAAAGACAGTAAAATATCAATTAAATTGTTTCGTTGAACTGGGTAGGGGAAAGGCTGTTTTTCCTGGTTTTGATCAAAGGAACCGATGGCGGTTACCTATAACCGATGCCGGTTACTGATAACCGATACCGGTGGGTGATAGGATCTTCTGGGCTGGTTGTGGTGTTTGTAATGGCTGGTTTTTGGATAGTATTAGGAAATGGGATGGTTAGAAGCAAAAGAATGACGGTTAAAGGCAATGGTACATTGGATAATGGATTCAGAAATGGATTTAGGAGTACTGAGATCCAAGAAGCATAAGAAATGTTATACCGAAGGACATGCAAGATGTGACTTACTGATTTTGACGAAGATGCAAGTTGATCTCCTTGGTTGTAAACACTTCTGGTATTTCCACTCGTCTCTGCTCTGTCAAATGAAGATCTGGACTCTGTTCCTCACTCGCAATGCTCTGTGTTGATCCAAAAATCCTTCGACTGATCTCCAAAATGAAATTCCGATTCGTTGTTTTGGTTTGGGGAGCCCATTTACAGGGAACCGATGGCGGTTGCGTAACCGACGGCGGTCGAGTAGGAACCGGCATAGGTAAGGAAAAAGTAGGCTATTTTTACTAAAATAGCCCACCTTCCCTGCTTTTCTCCCGAGAGATTAGTTGCGGGCTTGGTCAAGTGGCTAGAAGGTCGGCTTTTGGTGCGAGTAAGGAGGCATTAGTTATGGATGTGAGTCTAGACCAAGTCATGGGTCTTAATTAGGGTAGTTTAGGGTTAGGGCTAGGTCATGATGAGGTGGCAAAGTGAGGTGGCGGGTAAGGTGATGTGGATTTATCAATTACAAGGTAATTAATAAATAATTGTGCAAGGTTTAGGTGATGGGGTTAGGTTGTGAAATGAGATGTGGGTCACAAGGGGTCGTAAGACACAAATTTGGTGTCTACATTAGCCCCTTATTGTCGTGTAGCTTGTTTTGTAAAGCTGCGCGGACAATAATATGAAGTGGTTTCCCCTGTTAAGGGTATAGGTAATCCCCCTCAAATCTATCACAGATTGAGATCGCGTGAAATCAGGGATAGGGTTGATAAAGGGTAAATGGTGTAGAGATGAGGGTGAGATGGTGGGGTAGGTCCAAGGAAGTAGACGCACTTTGAAATGTAATAGTACGACTAGGGTACATGATTTGACGAGCAAACCAGCAATGTATAGGCAAAGGTCGATAGTTTATCCAAACAAGGGTGATATAATCCTAGTATCCAAGGCATAGGGAAGTAGCTCCAGGGTATATAACAGGTAAGGTACCGGAACATTTAGGCATGTTCGGCAAGTACCAAAAGATTGGTTTGGTTGAGATAAACGTCACGGTCTAGGTCTGGGCAAAGCTGGTCGACAGATCAAGTCAAGGACCCTAATCATGCTAAAACACGAACAGGTGAGCTCGATTGAACACAAGGTACATGATGGATGTATAAAATAAAACGTTGATTGTGGGTATGGAAGTGATACGGCCTTGGGTCAGGCCAAGTGGTTGGGCGGTGGCCCTGGGTCAGGTTAGGTGGGTAGGTTGAGGCCTTGGGTCGGGTCAAATTGTTAGGGCGAGGCCTTGGGTCGGGCCAATTGGTAGGTTGAGGCCTTAGGTCGGGCCAATTGGTAGGTGGAGGCCTTAGGTCAGGCCAAATAGGTAGGTTGAGGCCTTAGGTCGGGCCAAATAGGTAGGTTGAGGCCTTGGGTCGGGCCAATTGGTAGGTTGAGGCCTTGGGTCGGGCCAATTGGTAGGTTGAGGCCTTGGGTCGGGCCAATTGGTAGGTTGAGGCCTTGGGTCAGGCCAATTGGTAGGTTGAGGCCTTGGGTCGGGCCAATTGGTAGGTTGAGGCCGTAGGTCAGGCTGGACAAGTGAACAAATGTTGTGCAGCAAAGGTGGACAGAGGCGATATTGGTGAAAAAGAGGCAAGGAGTAAAGAACGGCAATGAATGGGGTGAAAGTTAGGTGTCAAACCGATGTCGATTCTGGATGACCGATATCGGTTAAGGGACCGATACCGGTTTCTTAGGGCCAAAATGAAACCGACATCGGTTAAGGTCGAAAAACCTATAAAAAGAAAAATACGGCCTGTCATTGTCACTTTTGTTATTTGCAATCCAAATTGACTTGTCTGACGTGGAGAGTTGATTTGGAGGGTTATTGAGTGAGGTGGAGCTATTTGATTGGCGGAGAGAGTTGATAGTGGGCCCGATTGAGGAGGAGGCAGCAGGTGATTGGCCGGGGACCCAGCAGATCAGGATTGGAGCCATGGCACAGGCAGGAGGAGCTGGAGGGGCTGGACCAGCTGGACCGCCACCACCCATCCCACCACGACGACGTGTCGTCGTACCGGTAGGTTCTAAACTCTTTATTTTATGCATTTGGTTGTGTTAAGTGAGATGGGGGGTTTGGGTAGGAATTTAGTTGTTTTAGGAAATGAGGAGTAAATAGACGTAATTGGAAAAAGAGAGAGGGTAGATAGGTAAGATAGGGTAAGGCGGCTAGGTGTGTAAAATTTGGGAGTGTTTGGGTGGGTAGAGGGATAAAAATAGGTGAAAAATGGTCTTTGGGGGCCGCGCGGGGGTTTGGCTCGGGCAGGAGACAGGGACCGATGTCGGTCACTAGGCGACCGGTATCGGTCGCAAAAGCATAGGGTGAGGTTGAAATGGGGGGGACCGGCATCGATCGCGTATCGGCCGGTATCGGTGGGGAAGGGATGGGTTGAGGATGGAGTTGGGATGGGATTTAGGGTTTATGGTTTAGGTTTGAAGGTGGGTTGGGTGGCTTGTTGGGGTGTGGTTGGAGTGTGTGGGTTTTGGGTGCGTTGGGGGTTTGGGTTTAGGTTTTTGTGGGTTGGGTGGCTTGAGTGGGGTGTGGTTGGGGTTGAGTTGGTTGGGTTTTAGGGGGTTTAGGTTTGAAGGTGGGTTGGGTGGCTTGTTGGGGTGTGGTTGGGGGTTGGGTGGAGTTGGGATGGGATTTAGGGTTTATGGTTTAGGTTTGAAGGTGGGTTGGGTGGCTTGTTGGGGTGTGGTTGGTTTAGGGTGTGGGTTGGGTTGGGGTTTAGGGTGGGGTAGGTGGGAGGTGTAGGTTTGGGTTTAGGGGTGGAAAAGGGTTAGGTGTGGGGTTAGATTTTGGGTTTGTTGGGTTGGGTTGGGTTTAGGGTTTTTTGGGTTGGGTTGCGGGTCGGTGTGGGGGTTGGTGTGGGGTGGAGAAGGGTTAGGTGTGGGGTTAGGTTTTGGGTGTTACAAAAGGGGGTTTAGATGGTAAAGTAGATGTTATAATAAAGAGTAGTTCTAAGAATGTGGGTTGATTTTGCAGGCACGTCAGCAGTTGACGATGCGTGATAGGATGCCTCCACTATTGAGTCGGATGAGGCCACACATATCTGCGGCGCATTGGGCCATCATGCGCGAGGTGGGACTCGGCGGGGTCCAGAGGTACAGAGCGATAGAGAGAGATCACAGTCTGATGGTCGCCCTCATCGAGAGATGGGATCCGGCGACCAATGTGTTCCATCTCCCGACTGGGGAGATGACCGTCACATTAGAGGATGTGTATCGCATCCTGCGGCTACCGATCGAGGGAGAGGCAGTTTTCCAGGTAGATTCAGAGACTGCCATGGATAGCATACTGCAGGTTTTTGGGGATGCAGCCGCGCTTCTTACGTATCATAGCGCGAGCATTGGATATGGTGATATGTACCGCGCACACAGACATGAGACACGGCTTGCCGTGTTGATGATGATAGGGATCACCTGCTTCGCCATCCCGGATTCAGAGGGAGGCCGCTTCCCACGGGCATTGATGGGGGTGCTGCTGGAGATGGTGGAGGAGCATACCTGTTTCGCATGGGCACCAGTGTATCTGGTGCAATTATACAGGGAGTTATGGGGCTATCGCCGGAGGAGGCGATTTGGTATTTGTTCTACATTTTTGTTGCACTGTTGGGCATACGAGCACATCGTATGCATCAGGCCAGTAGGGCTACCCCAGCAGCCAGGGCCACAGGTCGTATACCGATATGGCTTTCAGAGGTGGTTGGGGGTCGTGGGCCAGCCACGAGCAGTTGTTGCAGGTCGGGATGTGGCCTATTATAGACACTTGCTAGAGGGCCTTACAGCAGTAGACATTGTATGGAGACCCTACAGAGGTCATCAGCCTGGCAGAGGAGCCCGCGTACAGCTGCGCCTGATCCAGTATACATTCTGGATAGCAGGACGGAGGCCGGGAGAGTACGAGCGGATACCCCTAGAGAGGGTACGCAGGCAGATGGGGTTACGACAGGACGAGCCACCTCCCTTCCCTCAGTACCGGAGGGATGATGTAGAGGCCCCACTGCCAGCGCCACAGCCTTTGGATCCAGACTGGGTAGCGGAGAGACCAGCAGGTGAGGGTGTGGATGATGCCGGGTGCACGGGAGCATACAGGGTGTGGTGGGCTGGGCAGAGAGCAGCGAGGATAGTACCGCCTGCGCAGCCAGACTTGGCTGCAGTTATGGCAGAGAGAGATCAGCTCCGGGGGCAGGTGCAGCTATTACAGGGACAGTTGGCTGCTGCACAGGCACAGATAGGTGTCCTACAGGGGCAGTTAGCCCAGGCTCAGGTACAGGCACAGGCAGCACCACCACCAGCAGCACAGCCACAGGCACAGGTACAGGTACAGGCAGCCGTACCAGCAGCAGTACAGCCACAGCCCCAGATACCACCACGGCCACAGGTGCAGGTACAGGCACAGGTCGCACCACCACTAGCACCACAGCCACAGGTGCAGGTACAGGCTCAGGGGGTATTGGTGTTAGGTGCCAGGGGACCAGCCCCAGTTCCTTCAGTGGCGCGAGATCGTTATATGGAGGTTAGAGCAGAGGCCCGTTACTATCAAGATATTCTTGATAGTACCGGAGTCGAGTATCAGGCGTATGCAGCACATAGGGCAGAGACCTCGCACAGCCAGAGATCTCAGGGAGGGGCAGCCACAGCTGGCGTGTCTGTGACGGGCAGGAGGCGAGAGGCACCACAGGGACCAGCGGGGAGAGGTGCCGAGGGCGGTGGGGAGAGCTGATAGATCCCCGACATGGTTTTGTATAGGGACATGGGCACCGGTCTGCGAACCGGTTGTATTGATAGAGGCCTGCGTGCCGACACTTATTCATTGCATTGATTCATTTATTTATTATATACCGGCCTGCGAGCCGAGTACAGGTTGTACATTTGATACCGGCCTGCGAGCCGAGTATATTTTTGATATGAGAGACCGGCCTGCGAGCCGAGTCGAGATTTTTGGTAGGTATTGCGGCCTGCGTGCCGGCTTTGGTATATTATGAGATCACAGAGGCCCCGATGTAGGACACATTGTATTTTTGAAAATTTGTATATATATAGAGACGATGTTTTGATCCATATGCAGTGTTCAAAATGTGTTTAAATATTTGGTTAATGGCTGGTAATATATAGAATGTGTGATGAGTTTAATTGACATGTTGATAGATGGATGATGCTGATGTTTTTCTTTTTTGTGTACGTATATATGAATGTCATGTTATGTGATGAATTGGTGGTTTTGTGACATTGTGATATATGTAACTGATGAGTTGGATCCAAATGATGTATAGATTGATAGTTTCTTGATATCCGTAGTTGATGGTTTGTGTATTTGTATAAAATAAATGATGTTAATGAAATTGTAATGTTATGTGTGGTGGATGAACAAATGTGGTAAATGGTGTGGTTATGCAGGAAAAGAGGCGGGCGCGACAAAAATTTAGATGAGAAATGAAGAAAAGAACCCTGTTTCAAAAAGGAAGGTGTGTAACCGGTATCGGTTAGGTAACCGATGTCGGTAGCTGTATGACCGATATCGGTTACACGACCGATACCGGTTATTTAGGTATGAGTTTTTCTAAAAATAGAAAAGCTAGGGTGGCAACTTGAGTTGTAATTTTAGAGCCATGCAAGAGGTTAAATATGCGAACGCGACGCTTTTTGACGACTGAGACAGGTATTTGCATGAGAGATTTGGGTGAGAAGGAGAAAAGAGACAAGGAAAGTGAATGTGATCCGAGGTTCAGAAGGCAGAAAGACAAAGTTGAAAAGGGTGGTGATCATGGCCGAACGAGGAGAAGCATCCAGCAGGCAAGGACAAGAGGGAAGACAGGGGCCACCTCAAGCTACTGCAACCCAAGAGGTAAACGGTGTGGTTGTGATTTGATTTCTGCATGTTTTGTGAATGAGCTAGAGGAGAATAGGTAAGTAGATATGAGAAAGACAACATGATAGCCAGGGGTATAGATGAGGTGCGTGTTATGGGGTAGGTAATTCGGGGTTTTGGGTATGTCTGTGTATATAGAAAGAAATAAACGATCAATTTATTGTCGTAGGTGGTTGTTTCAGGCAAGATGTATGTAATTGACAGTGACCGGTAGCGGTTAGGGAGAACCGGTATCGGTTACTGAACCGATACCGGTTATGTATAACCGATACCGGTTACTGGAGGAATTTCCAGAATGTTTGAAAAAAACCCTAATGGATTGAATGTTTGTTTGTTGTTTTGGTGTATGCAGGCAGAGGCAGGGTTGAGGATGAATGATAGTGTGCCAGCGCTGTTGTCGCGAATCCGAGCGGATGTAACACCAGCGGAATGGATGTTGATAAACCGTTTGGGGTTAAGTGGGATCCGATATTATTCACGAATCGCACGTAACCATGGTATGCTACAGGCGTTGATTGAGAGATGGAATCCCGAGACAAATACCTTCTATCTGCCAACAGGTGAAATGACAGTAACATTGGAAGATGTGTTTCGTATATTGAGACTCCCTATTACAGGAGAACCAGTATATCAGGCACTACCTAGCGCGGGGCGGGCAGCGATAACAGAAGTGTTTGGTCCATATGCACGGGACTTAACACAGCGAGGTTTGTCATTCACATATGGGGTAATGTATGCAGCACACCCTGAGGAGACAAGGTTAGCAGTGATTTTAATGATAGCGGTAGGGTATTATGCGTTACCGAGGGCAGAAGGGGGAAGATTTCCAAAGGCATTGATGGGTGTTATTTGGGAGATGATAGAAAGGAACGTGACTTTTGCATGGGCACCTGCATATTTGGCGGAGCTATACAGGGGTTTATGGGCTTGTAGGTGAAATCACAGGACAACGTTGGATTGCTCATACTTATTACACTGTTGGGCCTATGAGCACATTGTTTGTGTGCGACCAATAGGCCGATCCATCCAGGCAGGAGAGACCGGAGTACAGAGGTTGGGATTCCGACGATGGGTCCAGACAGAACAAGAGGCAAGATCTCAGGCCGTGCCGGGTGACATTGAGTATTACAGGCAGGTATGGGAGAGGTTGACGGTTGCGGATATCTGTTGGAGGCCCTACGGGAACTATATGGTAACCGAGAACATAGCTGAGGAGTTGAGAGGTGTAGAGCGATTGAGGTGGATCGCGGGGCACAGGCCAGGTGAATATGAGAGGATTCCTATAGATCGCGTGCGGCGACAATTTGGATTTGTGCAGGACATACCACAGGCTTATAGACCATATATGAGGATCGATGCCGAGGCAGCATTCTCACCACCCCGGCCAACACCTCCAGAAGGGCCCGAGGAGATAGCTGCCGATCGCAGTGTAATGGATGCAGGAATGACAGAGGCCTATAGGTTATGGTGGGTAGCAGAGTTGCGAGGTGTACGCGATCGCCCTGACATAGCTGTGATTACAGCAGAGAGGGATCGGCTGCAGCGTTTGGTTCAGCAGCTCCAAACGCAGGTGAATGAGACAAGAAGATTGTTAGTGGTTGCGGAGTCACGAGCAGCGAGACTAGAGGCTGGAGTTCTCCATGCGAGAGGGCGTATTCAGATGTTACAGGAGAGATTGGCAGATCAGTGGGCGGTACCAATAGCCGTGGTACCTTTGAGGACAGAGAGGCCTGGCGAGAGGGGTCGACGATCACGATCATCACCTAGTTTGGGATGAGGCGTGAGGGTCTAAATAAATGTTAGCAAGGTATAAGAATAAATAAGAGTACCGACCTGCGCGTCGATGATATAGAAGATGTATTTGTTTAACATCTAACTAAAACGAGATATGTATGTTGATTTGCGTTATAATAATAAGAATGTTGTCGTTTTGACTTTCGGTGTTTTGAAAAAGGATCAAAGAGAAATGTAATTAAATAGAAATACACAAAAATATTTATATTTACCACACATGATAGGTTATGGTAGGGGATGGTCGAGCTAACCTTGGGAGACCCCATGTCTCCTAAGTGCTGCCTACATAGCCCATTGCACAAAGCAAGGACGGGCCTCAGACCGATGTAGTTCTCCCTTAGGATCAGGGAGGGGTGAATTTAGGCAATTTGGTATGGTTTAGGCAATTGGTCGTTTGGTAAAAATTTGATGTTGGTAGGGTAATGTTGTTGGTGCTGGTAGGATAATGTTGTTGGTGTAGGTATAGGTAAAGCAAAGGTTAGCATACCCAAGTAGGAGGGAATAGTGTCCTGATTAAGATCAACACACAATCCTAGATGCGAGGCAAAGCGGAAAGAGTGTTCCGTAGGTGAAAAGAGCTAAACAAACCACACAACGTAGAACGAGCCTGAAGCCCTAAGTGCCGTGCATAGACGAGAAGTCCATAGTTGAAAAGAGTTGTATGATCACAATATATCAGGTGTACGTTACGTCCCTTGAGTTGAAACAAATGGTGAGGTGATGTGGATGATATAGCTGAGGTACAAAGAACTTGTTACAACGAAAGAGAACCTACCCTAAATAGACAAGTCCATGACCCAAAAAGTTCTTTTGAATGAGGCTTTTATTTTATTGAATGTAGACTGATCGATGCGGGAAGTCTACAAGGGATATTGATTATTTTATTCTTGAGGTCTTCACGAAGCTGATCAATGCGAGAAGCTTCTGATAAAGGCTGACTGTGTATAGCTGTCCTTCGGGGGAGCAATCTATTTATAGTAGCAGAGATGATTTTTGTGCATAGCTGTCCTTCAGGGGAGCAGTCTATTTATAGTAGCGGCAATAGTTTGGCATATAGCTGTCCTTCGAGGGAGCAGTCTATATTTAATTTAGATGACTAGATGTTCATTTGGCGTGAAGCATCTAGTTTAGTAGGAAGTTTGACTCAAGAAAATCCCTTAAGAATACGGCTTATTTTAATACTTTGAAGTCATGGACTAGACTAAAGAGGGGAAGGCATCATCAAGGGGAGGTGCGAAGTGATTTTGATTTTATTCGGAGATATAGAAAACAAAGCGTATGTAGCGGTAAATGGGCTCAAGGGACGAGCAGTAGGTAGATAAGAAGTGATATAACACTAGATTCAACAGTAGAATGGTCGAAGATGCAAGGCATTCAGGGGTTCAGGCTCAGGTTTACCATTAAGCGAAGCTAAACGATAAGTGCCTGATCCATAGGTGTGAGTGATTATATAAGGCCCAATCCAATTGGGAGCAAATTTTCCACGTTTGCTCTTTTCTAGTTTGGTGACATGTTGATTCTCTTTGAGGACAAGATCACCAACCTTAAAGGTACGCTCATGAAGTCGCTTATCATAAGCACGCTTGATGCGTTTTTGATAGATTTGAAGGTGATCGAGAGCTGTAAGACGTCGTTCGTCAAGAAGCTCCAATTGGGCTAACCGCTCTTGGCGGAAATCATCGTTGGTGAGAATATCCTGAAGAGATATTCTAAGGGAGGGTATTTGTATTTCGAGAGGCAAAACAGCCTCGGTACCGTATACCAAAGAAAAAGGTGTGGCATTAGTAGAAGTACGAATGCTAGTACGATAAGCCCAAAGGGCAAAGGGAATGTGATCGTGCCAATTTCTTCCAGATTCATTGACAACTTTCATGAGGATTTTGGTTAGTGTTTTATTAGAGGACTCGGCTTGCCCATTGGCCTGTGGATAGTAAGGTGATGAGAAACTAAGTTTGATACCAAAGTTGTCACAAAGGTCTTGCAACAACTTGTTTTTGAAAGATTTTCCATTATCTGTTATCAGGCGGTGAGGAACACCAAAACGACAGATAATGTGATGGTTAATGAATTCGACAATTTTTTCTTTTTTGATTGAAATGAGTGGGATGGCCTCCACCCATTTTGTGTAATATTCGGTCGCTGTGATTATCCAACGGTGACGTTGTGAAGAGGTCGGGTGAATCTCACCAATAAGGTCTAAACCCCATTGTGAGAAAGGCCAAAGATCACGAGCGACTTGTAGCGGGTGGCTAGGAGTATGTTGAAGATTGGCATGTTGTTGACACATGACACAGCGCTTAACATATTCGTAGCAGTCGTTATTGAGAGTAGGCCAATAATAACCTAGGCGAAGGATTCGTTTGGCCACGGCAAGGCCGCTAAAATGTCCACCACAAATACCGTCATGGACCTGTTGGATGGTATGAGTGGCCTCCGCGCCAGTTAGACAGCGAAGGAGGATACCATCAAAGCCACGTTTATAGAGGAGTCCCCCCATGACAACATAACGCGAAACACTTTTAAGAAAAGCACGTTTGCCGTTACTAGTAAGGTCAGGTGGGAGGACAGAGATTGTAAGGTAGTCGTGGAATTGGTGGTACCAGGTATCCTGTGAATTAGTGGACACAGTATTTATCATACAAACTACCGGGGTTGAATAGGATGGGGCAAAAAGTTGTTGGACCACGACGAATAATTCAGAGTCAGTTGGCGCGGCGGGAATTTGCGAGGCTAAGCAAGCCATAGTATCCGCAAATTTGTTAGTGGAGCGGGGAATGGTTTGGATAGAATAGTGAGTAAATAAGGCTAGAAGTGACTCCACGTGGTGTTTGTACTTCTGAAGTTCCTCGTTTTTACATTGGTAGATGCCCATAACTTGATTGACTACCAATTGAGAGTCACCAAAGATATTGATAGATTTAATGCCTAAGTGTAACGCAACTTGGAGACCTAGAACAAGGGCCTCGTACTCCGCTGTATTATTAGTGCAGGGGAAATCAAGCCGGAATGAAAGAGGCATAGGTTCAGCATCAAGAGGGATGAGAACAACGCCGGCTCCTCCGCCGCGCTGGCACTTAGATCCATCGAAGAAGAGGGTCATTTGATACGACTCTTCTCCGAGCGAAAGAGTGGCGATGAGTTCGTCGGGGAAGGTAAAATTGGTAAATTGTTCCCCAGGTAGAGGGGCCTCCGCAAGTTGGTCTGCAAGAGTTTGTCCTTTGATTGACTTCTGTTGTATAAACTCAAGGTCAAGGTCGGCGAGGAGCATGAGCCATCGAGCGATGCGTTGGTTTAGGTGTGGTTTGGCGTACATATAATGAATGGGGTCTGTGTTGGTGATGACGAAAGTTTTGTGATTCAAGAGGTAATGTCGGAGTTTGGTGGCGACGAATGATAGGGCCAGGCACAATTTTTCTACATGTGTATACCTAGTCTCGTAATCCACAAGGGTACGACTTATATAATAAACGGCCTGCTCTCGGCGTGCCGAGTCTCGATGTGCGAGCATGGCTCCTATAGCATGGTCAGTGGCGGAAAGATAAAGGTAGAAAGGGCGGTCGTCCTGGGGTGGGATAAGCACGGGTGGCTGCAAGAGATACGTTTTGAGAGCTTCGAAGGCTTGGTGACACTCCTCACTCCATTGAAAGGCAACGTCCTTTTTTAGAAGGTGATGAAAAGGGTGACATCGATCCGAGAGTTGGGAGATGAAACGCCGGATGGATTGAAGTTTACCCTGCAAACTACGCAATTGTTTGAGGTTTTTGGGTGGGGGCATTTCTAGGATAGCTTTTACTTTAGATGGATCGACCTCAATGCCACGCAAAGAGACGATAAAGCCAAGAAGTTTTCCCGAAAGGACACCAAAGACACATTTCTTTGGTTGAAGACGAACAGAGTATTGCAACAGGCGATCAAAAATAATGGTTAAAACATCGAGATGTTCACTGCGATGTTTAGACTTGCCAAGAAGATCGTCGACGTAATCTTCAAGGATAGTGTGCATAATGTCATGAAAAATGTAGGTCATAGCCCGCTGATAGGTTGCACCAGCATTCTTAAGGCCAAACGGCATGACACGATAACAGAAGGTTCCCCAAGGAGTTATGAAGGCAGTTTTGTGTTGATCGGCAGGGGCAACCAAAATTTGGTTGTATCCTGAAAAGCCATCCATGAGAGAAAGCATTTCATGACCCGCAGTGAGATCAACAAGTTGATCAATACTGGGGAGGGGAAAGTCGTCCTTAGGGCAAGCGAGGTTAAGATCCCGGAAATCCGTGCATATCCGAAGTCCCCCCGTCGCTTTCGTGACAGGTACGATGTTAGAAATCCATTGAGGATAGTCAATAGGCAGAATGAAGGAAACAGAAAGGAGTCGTTGGAGCTCCTCTTTGACCAAGAGAGCAATGCGTGGATGCATTTTTCTCGATTTCTGTTTGACTGGTTTGGAATCGGGGTTTAGGGTGATGTTATGGACGGCAATGGTAGGATCAATTCCTGGCATGTCAGCGTAAGACCATGCGAAAGCTTGGTTGCGAGCACGGAGAAAGGTAGTAAAGGCGGCTTGTTCTGATGTGTTAAGGGATTGTCCGATCTTCACTATGTGAGGATCTTCCTCCGTGTGGATGTTGACTTCTATAGTAGATTCGTTCAGCATGGTTTGAGTTTCAGATGGTAAGGCGCGTTGAAGATAGGAGTCGTCCGCCCCAAGGTAAGTGAGGATGGAGTCGTCATCCTGGCACTCAACAACATTAATCGAAGGCGAATCCTCTGCGATCATGTCTGGATACAGAAGGGGAAGAGAGGATGGGTCCTCATTATCGCGTTGATAAGTGAGAGGACCTATGAAGATGGCATTTATGAAAAAAAAAAGTTAGGGGGGATAGATTCAGGGTCCATCGATTCTGTGGGTGATGATGGCAAAGTGGGTGATGATGGTTCGGTAGGGGCGACGCCTTCTTCTTCCAGGATACAGCTGACAGGAGGTGTCTCCTGTGTAGGTGTTTCGGAAAAACCGAGACCACTGCGATCATTATGTTTGCGTGTGGTGATGGGGATGAGAGTATGTCGGCCTTGTTCGTAAAGGCCAAAACCAAAGCCTTTCCACGCACAGCGAGTCAAGAAGGTGAGGGCGAAGCGACGATTTGTCAGGTATTGAAAATCGGATTGGAAGGGAACCACACCAAGAGGAGGTTCAGGGGTAATGGAGGATGCGTCAACACCCCCATACGTTAGGTTAGTGCGACAATGGGGTGGTCCGTAAGAGATTACCTCCCCCACGCGACGGTCGTAGGTGGGATGTGCATGTAATTGTCCGTACTCCTGCGGGGTAGGGAAAGAACTAACGTTATATAGGCGGTACTCCCCCAGCGTGAGGCGATGAAAAACATCTACTAAGGGGTCGGAGGTTGGGATGTTAGCTGCGGGAAGAGAAGTGGTTTGTGCGACGGTGGTTTCATCAGTTGAAGGCGTAGGTGCAGTTGAGGTGGATGGTTGAGGTACATTTGAAGAGGATGGTTGGGTTGAATGTATGGGTGTCTTAATTGGTATAAGCACATCGTTTGGGCGGTATAACATATTGCAAGTTTTGAAGGGGGGAGGATCAGCTTTTACAGTGTAGGACTTCCCCTCGTACTCAAATTTTATGCATCGATGTAATGTTGAGGGAACGCATCCCATGGCTCGGATCCAAGGACGACCCAGCAATATATTATATTGGAACTCTCCTTCAAGGACATAGAAGAGTTCGGGTAAAGTACGTGGGCCTACGCGAATGTTGAGGATCACGGTGCCTAAGGTAGAAGTAATAGCGTCATTGAATGACCGCAACATGATGGGGTTGGCACACATGCAACTAGAAGGGATGTTCATTTGTTGGAAGGCTTTTGAAGAGATGATGTTTAGGCTAGCGCCCCCGTCAATCATAACCCGACGTACTCGAATGTCTCGGACGTAAGCGGAAATGAAAAGGGCAGGGTCAGGGTCTTCTGCACCAAAGTCGATAATTTCATCTTCCGAGAAACTAACTGCAGCGGCTTGTTGTTTTGAGACAGAAGTGGTGGGGGAGATGGATTGTTTGGTGAGAGAGGCAACGTGATTGGGTGTTAGAATGGAGGCAACGGGCAGGGTTTCGTTGGGTAAAACCTCTATCCCTTGAAGGATCTCAACGAGAGCTTGTCGATGAGATTCAGAAGTCTGAATGAGATCATATAGTGTCATTTTTACGGGCGATTGATGAAGCTGTTTGATCATGGTTCGGTGGGCAACTCCATTAGAGACGGGATAGGCGGGTCCGCGAATAACCACTTTAGGTGGTGGTGTAATCGGGATGGTTGAAGGAGAAAGAGACGCCGCAGGTGTGTTTTCTTTCGCTTTTCCATTGTTTTTCTGTCCTCGAGTAGCGACACTAATCATATTAATCTCGTAGACCTGAGATGAAGAAGATGGTTGGGATAATTCATGGTCTTCAAGAGGTGGGGTTGTAATAATGATCGATCTTGGTGAGGCGGGGACAGATGGTATAGTAGAGGGAATTGACGCTAGAGGTCTCTCCCTTCGTAAGTTGTCTTTCTTAATCTTTCTATCCGGAAGAGGTGACTGGCGAAGGATGGTTTTTAGAGCTTTGCATCCCTCCACATCATGTCCAGGTGTGCGGTGATAGGCGCAGATTTTAGACTCATCATAATCCATAGGTCGGGGCTTAGACGGGTCATAAGGTCTAAGTGGAGGTAGGGAGATGGTCGCATTCTCCACCAACATAGCAAGGATTTTGGCGTAAGATCCTTTGAGTGGGTCAAAATCGGAAGAGGATGAGGGTATTGATTGTGTGGGTTGTGGTAATGTTTGGGCGTGTTTAGTTCGTATGGGTGGTGGTTTAGCCGAGGGGTGCTGACACATGTTTTTCACTAAACGTGGTTTCTTGGACACAGAAGTTACGTTCAGCTGGTTAGATGATGAGGCTACAGATGGCGTGGTAGCGGGAAACAACCACGGAGAAAGGGGAGTGACAGAAAATAAATCCTTTGATGATGGGATTGGTTTAGGGTTGATAGGTGGACCGGATACGCGGGGTAACGATGTTGTGATACCCTTTGATCTCTGTATAGGTGTAGAAGGCGTAGGTCGTTTTGCAGAAAACAAAGGAGGTATGATATATTGGTGTAATGTGGAGGGATGAGGTCCCAATATGGAAGGTGGGTGTGACGATGAGGGTTTTAATTGTGATAGAGGCCCGGATTGCGTTCGTCTCCTAGGTGGCGGAACGGATTTATTTTTGGATAGATCGAGTCGCTTAGGCGGGTGTGTTAGACTGGGCATTGGTGAGGTCCCAAGCGTAGGGGAAGATCTGGTTAAGTTGATAGAAGTGGACGGGGCATTTGGTAGAGGTGAGGGGGGTGAAGGCGAGAACAGGGGCATTTTAAGCTTCTGTAAGCACTTCGGGTAGATGGTGGAGACATCAGGATCAGTCATTTGCATTTGAGTAGAAAAAGGGGTACTCAAACGTTCCCATAGGGCCTGTCTATCTTCTGTGGAATGACAGTCTCCAGGTGTGATTTGTAATTTTGGTACGGAAGAAAGGTGGGTTGTAATTCCAGTCCATTGCGGGTGTGACACAGGAGGTAGATGAGGCACTGTATCAATAGATGTTAGGAGGTCAACCGGTCGTTGAAAAGATTTAGGCGATGAGGGACTAATAGGTAGGAGGGCGTGTTCGAGGGGATCTGTCACGTTAAAAGAATGTGGTGATGTTAGTGTAAGAGATTTCTCGTCTAAGGATGTCAAAAGGAGTGGTGAGCCTTCCTCTTGTGTAGCAAGAGTGGTAGAAGGGGACGTTTGGGAAATAGATAAATTAGATAGCATCCGCTCACAGTCTTGTAGGGATGTGGTGTAAGAAGACTCGTTGATGAGAAGAGAAGTCCGGGCAGTTAACTCTTCTATGGGTAAAGGAATAATTTCACTTTGGCTTGATGGTGGTGAAGGAGATTCAAACTCCTGTGTTGGTGGAGAGGCTTGATTTAAAATTTTTTCAATAGAGGCTTTTGGCTGAGAATCGAAGACTGCATGGATCTCATGAACACTCTCCTCAGCTAAGATATCTTGGTTCACGTTACTGCTGGACGAGTGATTCGGGAATGGCTTGTTGAAAATTTTCAGATTTCGGTTAGCAGGGGCGTTAGGATTATCGAGTGTTATATCCCCTGCGTCAACCATTTCCTGCACTATGTTTTTCAACATCTTGCAGTTTTCATGACTATGTCCTTTTACGCGGTGAAAGTTACAAAAGTCATTTTCTTTGTACCAGGAAGGTATTGCGCGGGTGGAGTCAAACCCAGAGTGAGGTTTAACAGGGGGCAAGGTGATAGCCCCAGCTTTGAGCAATTTCTCCAGGATGACGCCATAAGTTTCTCCCAAGGGAGTGTAATTGGTGGGCTCGGCTTTGTACTTATAAGTGGTTTTCGGCGGAGCATTGGACGGTGTTTGAGATTTGACCATTACCGCGTGGACAGCTCCTTTTGATTTAGAAGAAGTGGACGCGTGAGGAGTGGTGGTGTTTGACTTGTTGGTAGAATCAGGAGTTCGGAAATTGGGGTTTTTGTTACGCAACCGCAATTTCTCTTCTTCTAAGGCTCGAATTTCTAGCTTCCGAGCCATGGTAAAGGCCTCGTCGAATGTGCGGAAAGTTTGAATTTGGAGGGTAGGGGAGATGTGCTTAGCGCAGGCCCGCGTAAATAGTTCGATGAGTTCGGTTTGAGGCAAGGCATACGTAAGTTGGTTGATAAGGCCCCGCCATCGTCCAACGAAATCTGCGATAGATTCGTCTTCAAATTGTCGGATGGCATAGAGGTCAGTGATAGATACTTTCTTGGCAATGTTAATGGAGAAATGATCCAAGAAAGATTGGGCTAGTTGGTTAAAAGAGAAGATTGAGTGCTGGGTTAAAGCACTGTACCACTCCAAGGCAGGTCCTGATAAGGACATGGGAAAGGTGCGGAGTAACAAGGCATCATCATGGGCAATCAAATAACAAGCATGTCTAAATGATCGCAAGTGTTGTTGAGGATCCTCTTTACTGTTAAAACGAGTAAACTTTGGCAACTCCCATTGAGGAGGATATGAATGAAGGGGGACAGAAGGGTGAATGGGCTCCCGACAAACTTGCTCGTATGTCAAGGCGCTACGACTTCCTGAAACGGAAGCCTCCAGGTTTTGCATTTTGTCCATCATTTGTTTGATGAAATCTGTGGTTGGATGAGATGATGGTGCCACAGAATAGGGATGTCCCATATAAGGTGTTGAGGTTACTGGATATGTGTATGGGAATGAAAAGGTAGGCGGAGCTTGAGAAGGAAAGCTCGTGTGAATAGGTGGCAGAGAGTAAGTCATGAATGGAGTGGTCTGAAAGAGAGATGAGATAGGGGCAGTTGGTGGTAACGATACGTGGGGTCCAAGATTAACCAAAGGAAAGCTAATCGGGGTCGTATGAACCTCTGAAGCCGTCGGATTGGGAGACGGGGCTAGAGATGCAGGAAGTAAGGTAGTGTTATCAGGAGGAGTGGGAGCTAAATGAGCAGCTATACTAATAGGCATGCCAATAAGGAGCTGACCATCAGGCGTACGGTCAGGGGCATGAGACAAATAGTATTGTACAGCGCTGGGATTAGCATCCAGAAATTTGGCAAAGTCCTTGTCTCCTACAGGAATTTGGGGGATCTCACTGGTGTCCGTAGGGTTCCCTATAGAATGTGAAGGGGGTGATTCAGGCAAAGACACAGAGCAGGCATGTGAAACCATGGCGGCGGCTTGCTTCCGAGTGATGACAACCATAGACAAGAACACACAGGAAAGTTTCAATCTATCAAGAACAAAAACAACCTCAGAATGATGAATTTGGCAAGTTGCTGGTTTGTCAGGGGCTGATGAAGACAGTAACCGATATCGGTTTAGTAACCGGTGTCGGTCATGGAGCAAACGACGTCGGTCCCTTAACCGATGCCGGTGTCAAAAGTCTAGGATAAAAAGATATAAAAGGCTGCTGATTTGATTTTAGCAACGTTGAGTATATTTATCAACTTATTGATCACAGAAGACAAAGTATGACAGAGAAAACAGGATTTGAAAACAAGCAAGATGCACACGTAAACCCAGAGATTAATCCTAGGGTTAATTTTAGTTATCGTGGGCTTATGCCTTTAGACGTAGAAGGATGTCAGAATCCTAAACAAGAGACTTAGGGGAAATGTCAAGTTGTTTTGGCTTATAAGGTTACCTCAATCGAGCGGAGGAATACCGCGGAAAAGGGGGGATGTTTGAGCTGTTGTGTTAATTGTGAAGTGATTCGGTATGTGTTGTGCAGTGAATGTAAGATTAATTTCCTGTCAATACCGTGGATATCACCCCCACGTGTACGACCTGTTACTTAATCTATGTTCACTAGAATTGAAAAACAACAGGCAGGAATGCAATGCATGTGTTTTAAAACCCAAATCGAAAATTATATTTGATGAAGCAAAAGAGATGACTTTCACTAATGCAAGATGCAAAAACAAAGCAAGTTCCTTTACCAAAATAATAAAATACCTCGTGAATATTTTTAGAAGAAGAAAACAGCAAGTATGCTCCCTATAATGAAAGCAAGCAAGAAATAAAGAAAAACCCAAAATGGGTCCCACCGGGCGTGCCAAAATGTTTCACTCGGAAATGCTTCGTTCCTTATAGAAACAGATAAGGTTAGGGTTAGGAGGAATACCTGTAGAATGTCGAGATGATGTGCGCGTACCGTAGAGAAAGATCAGGTTGACTGCGGAGAACTCCTTTTTGTCTGGGAAGGACTACCTGCAAATAAGAACACAAGACCACAAGATTTGATTAAACAATAAATGAGGAAACTGCCTTGGGCCCAGGAAATATAAAACTTCCTTTCGAAGGTGGTCAGTTTCCTTGCTAACGTGAATTAACACAAAAGACAGTAAAATATCAATTAAATTGTTTCGTTGAACTGGGTAGGGGAAAGGCTGTTTTTCCTGGTTTTGATCAAAGGAACCGATGGCGGTTACCTATAACCGATGCCGGTTACTGATAACCGATACCGGTGGGTGATAGGATCTTCTGGGCTGGTTGTGGTGTTTGTAATGGCTGGTTTTTGGATAGTATTAGGAAATGGGATGGTTAGAAGCAAAAGAATGACGGTTAGAGGCAATGGTACGTTGGATAATGGATTCAGAAATGGATTTAGGAGTACTGAGATCCAAGAAGCATAAGAAATGTTATACCGAAGGACATGCAAGATGTGACTTACTGATTTTGACGAAGATGCAAGTTGATCTCCTTGGTTGTAAACACTTCTGGTATTTCCACTCGTCTCTGCTCTGTCAAATGAAGATCTGGACTCTGTTCCTCGCTCGCAATGCTCTGTGTTGATCCAGAAATCCTTCGACTGATCTCCAAAATGAAATTCTGATCCGTTGTTTTGGTTTGGGGAGCCCATTTACAGGGAACCGATGGCGGTTGCGTAACCGACGGCGGTCGAGTAGGAACCGGCATCGGTAAGGAAAAAGTAGGCTATTTTTACTAAAATAGCCCACCTTCCCTGCTTTTCTCCTGAGAGATCAGTTGCGGGCTTGGTCAAGTGGCTAGAAGGTCGGCTTTTGGTGCGAGTAAGGAGGCATTAGTTATGGATGTGAGTCTAGACCAAGTCATGGGTCTTAATTAGGGTAGTTTAGGGTTAGGGCTAGGTCATGATGAGGTGGCAAAGTGAGGTGGTGGGTAAGGTGATGTGGATTTATCAATTACAAGGTAATTAATAAATAATTGTGCAAGGTTTAGGTGATGGGGTTAGGTTGTGAAATGAGATGTGGGTCACAAGGGGTCGTAAGACACAAATTTGGTGTCTACAGGCACACACAGGACGTGAAAAGATGAAATGGCCGAAAGCAAGGGAAAAATGTCTAAGTCTTCATTTTGCGCAGTCCGGGACAGTTGGGAAAAAAATACGCAGAGGATGCGAACCGGCTGATTCAGCCAAAACAGGAGACTTTCGTCTAGGACATTTGGGCCAAAGGGATGCGTGGGACGCGAAAAGCTGAAAGAGCCGAGAGCCAATGGAATCTCGCCACATGTCTTCACTGCAAAGAGGGACAAGGAAGCCTAAATCAGGTGGTTTGGAGATATTTGTCCCAGGTAGTTTGGGACAGCTGAGCCAAAGGTACGCGGGGGACGCGAGGAACGTGTGGGACACGGAAAGATGAAAGAGCTGAAGAAGAATCAAATCTCGCCACGTGTCTTCACCTCATCGGCCCGGCGGGAAAATTTTGAAATTTTTTCCAAAGGAAAAAACAAAAGGCAAATGGTCAAGAAGGGCCCGCATCTAATAAAATCATGCGATGTGGCACTTGAGTGGCAGAGCGCAGGGGAGAAATGGGAAAATTTTCCCAAAGTAAACAAAATTTTTGAAAGATAATGTGCGCCCCTTAGGCCCGAGCCAATAAAATAGTGCCACGTGTCCAAGTGGCAAGAAATTAAGGAGGGGCCCAAAAGAAATTTTCAAAGGATGAGCCCGCAGATGAATCAAAGCCTAACACGTGTCATCCAAGTGGCAGAGCGTGAAAAAAATTCAAATATTTTCCCACTGATCCATTCTGGCCTGTTTTCGCCCTAAATCTTCAGATCGCCATAACTTTCCATCAAGATATCAGATTTTCACGTTCTTTATATCAATGGAAAGATGGTGAAATTATCTACGTGATTCCTAGGTCAATCTTCCATTTTGGTTGAGTTTGGATAGATAAAATAAAGAAACATCTCTGGCACGTGGTAATGGCTAGAACTGACGTTTCAACAACCATCTTAAATGTAAAATACAGTTCACCGCTTTTGCTAGGGTTCTCACCTACCGCCATAATGAGATGAATTAAATGCAACCTAGAAATGGTTGGGGTAGATCTAGATTTCCTCTCTCTTCCCTCTCTCATTCTTCCTATAAATTGTAAGGAGGGGCTTCTTTCTAAGGGTGGAACATTCTTGTTTTGCCCCTCCCTTCTTCTCTTTGCCAGGTGAATTTGTGGAGTTCAAACCTCCCATTTAAAACTGTAATGCAACCTTACCTCTTGGCATTTTGTAGTGTATTTTATTGATCTTTGGAGCAATTAATACATGTTTGTGGATGATTCTCAACCCTCTCTATGTTCATTTGTATCCTCTTGATCTTTCACTGCAAATTTTGTTATCTGTGCATGATCTTGAATCACATTTAAATGGTTTGTGTTTATTGGCAAGATAGGTGTTCTTCATTCCTCGATGCATCACCTCTATTAGCTTAGGTTTATTTTTACGCATCTCCTTACCCTGTCTCCTTGGCAAGTTAGATTAGGTTTTGAGTAAAACCTATACATCTTTCGTGTGCATCTAAACAGAGGAATAGGAACCAGCCTTCTCTGGAGATTCCTTTCTCATTTTTGCAAGTCCCACACTTGGAGAAAGGATTCCATGTTGTGCAATCACACTGGATGCTAGTATGATCAACCTAGAAATCTGATCAACATCCAGGGGTGCTGTCATTTTGTACTAACAGTTATAGCACGCCCGGTGGGACCTTAGAGGTCTTTACTTTCATTACAACAAGATCGATGTGCACTTGTTATAAGTTCCATCTTTGAAGGAGCTTTAAAATTACACATCTGGCGACTCAAAAAGAGACATAATCCACTGGTTTCAGTAGTCCAAGCCTGGCAAATTTATGAGAGGAATCAAGACCAGGTCAAGAACTAGGGAGGAAGGATTGTTTGTTTATCTGCACCTATCTCCAGGCAGAGAAAGAAGGGGAATAAGAGCCCAAAGATCTGTGTCTCCACCTAATAGAACTTTGTCTACACCTCCACTTGGTAGACCTTTTCTCGCATCAACAGGGGTTCTCAGGCCAATCAGAATGGAAAAACCACCGAATCCCTTTGTCAACTTCACTAGCAATAGCCCACTTGTCCTCAATGCACGAGAATCTAGTTCCAATTGCAGCGTTGAAGAAAATTCCATTTTTTACTGGAGAAAATCATACCACTCTTGGTGATCATGTCAAAGACATTGCTAACGTCTGTGCAATCCATGAGATAAATGAAATGGATGTGGCTTGTACAAATTGTCTGGCGTCTTTGTTCAAAGGAAAGGAATTGTAATGGTTTAGGAGCCTTGGAGTTGGTTTTATCACGAATTGGAATCAGTTACGCCATAGTTCTCCATAAGCAATTTGGGGAAAAGGGAGACAATTTGTCTCTACTAGAACAATTCACAACTATCAAGAGAGCTCCCAATCAGCAGCTGACTGACTTCAAATTCAGATTTCAAAGGTCTTGGGATAGGATTCCTGTGGCAGTAAGGCCAGCAGCAGAAGGTTCTTTTCTATACTATCTTAAGGCTTTGAATTCTGATATTTCTATGTTAATTCAATCTATGGGAGGCACAATCTTACTTGCTACTTATAGCATTGCCATTAGAGTAGAAAAATATCTTATTCAAGCTAGTAAACTGGCTCCTAGGCCTCCCATGCCCTTATATCCAAACTTAGAAAATACAAGCACTAGTCAAGCACCCACTTTGGCTCCTATTCCCACTCCTAGAAATCAAAGTTCAAATGAGACTTCTACTTCATCCTCTAGTGCTTCAAATGAACTCCAATAGGTCATGAAACAATTGCAAAATTTGGGAAATGAGATGGTTACTATCAAAAGACAGCAAGCTCAAAGTGCTGGACCATATCAACCTCAAGCGCAGTACCATGCTAGGCCCCCATACCAACAAAATAGGTCACCAACTCAGGCTGCGAATCAAAATCAAAGCCAAGTAAGGCCTCCCGCTAATAGACCATTTCAGCCCTATAACCCCAATGTCGTATCTTCTTCTAACTCATCGGTGCCAGTTCAAAATAACATGGCCCAAGAATATGATTGGTGTTTCCTATGCAGTCAGCCACATAACCAATCAATGTGCTTTAACGGTGCATTAAATCAGGCTCTTATGGTGTAAACCATTGGTGGGTCGCAAGAGTCCAGCCATGAAGAGGATCAACAGTATTAAGCACCTCAGCAAGGAATATCTCCAAATGAAACTACTCTTGTCAATTGGCAGGCTGAAGATTTCTGTGGTATGAATCAAATACCCTCTCAAAGTGTTGCAGCCAACACAAGGTCAAAAAGGAGAAATTTGGGTGAAGGACAGCCATTAGCTCCAAATAATCCACAACCTTCTACCACTCCACAAGCCGCTGGTAAACAAAATGTAGTTCCAAACATGCAAGGGGCACCCAAACCAGCTCCTAAACCAACTCAAATGCCATTTGCTGCTGCCCATGTGCAAGGAATGAATGTACAAGCTAGAGGGACAACAGAGGGATGCTTCATCCCCATTCAACATCATTGATCAGATGAAGAAGAAAAATATAAACATATCAATGTGGGAATCACTATCCATCCCAGGACAAAGAGATTTGCTACAAGCTGCCATGAAGAACTGGTCAGCTTCAAATCAACAGGTCCAAATGCAAGAGAAGGTACTCACAAATGCTGCCCAACCTAAAGGAAATCATGGAGGACATCAAGGTAAAATGTTGAAGGCGCCCTCGATTTTATGTTTCATTGATCATAGGAGACAAGTTGGTACATAATTGCATGATTGACTCTAGAGCAAGTAGCTCAGTCATGCCAAAACAAATAACTGTTCAGTTAGGGCTTCAATATGAAGTCATCTCCAAGGATATAGTAGCAATTAGATGGGACAATAGTGACAATGGTTGGAGTAATCAAAGGTTTGAGCCTCACACTGCATGCATGTCCCAACGTAATAGTGTTACAAGATGTGTCAGTCATAGACCTGCCACCACTCTTTGCATTGTGCTTGTCAAGAGACTTCACTGCTAAAATCGGAGGCTATCTTTTGGTGGATTGGTCACACGTGTTATTTAGAACAAGGTATGGAACTAAGGTCACAATCAGATTTGAACCTATTGCAAACTTTCACATTGATCCTTACACTCCAAGCCAAATCACTACCAACTATTCAGCGTTTGATCAAGAAGATTATCCAAGCACTGATGTAGCTGACACCAAGGTTGGAAGTATCCCAGATTTGACTCTTGATGAATGGGCAAGCAAGGTGCATGCTTTTGATCCTTATCAAGAAATAGAAGAATCTGAGCTAGGAGTTTATTGTTTGCATGAAGAGGATCAATCTCTCCCCAGCATCACCAAGCCAGATCATAAAGACAAGAATGAAGTATGGAAATTATTCTTTGATGGGTCAAGGAGTAGACAAGGTGTAGGAGGAGGAGTTATGCTCATTTCACCGCAAGGTATAAAGTATTACTCAGCCTTCCATGTTTTCAGTTTTTCTTGCTAAAACAATACAACTGAGTATGAAGCCTTAATTTACGGATTACACTGGGCAAAGAAGAAAGGCATCAAGAATTTACAAGTATTTGGTGATAGTGAGCTGAATCGTATTAAACCAAGTCAAAGGAAAAAATGCTGTCAAAAATGATATGTTGAAGAACTAAAAAAACCAGGTATGGGATCTTATTGAAGATTTTTGAAGCTTTTAGCATCAATTCCATCCCAAGAAAAAATAATGAAGCTGCTGACAGGCTGGCAAAAATATGGGGCTGCATTTGATGTTGTAGAAAATATAAAAAGTGAGAAATCTCAGCCTCATATCAAATTGGTTCTGAGACCAGCTGTTCCGGATAACAATACAAGTTGGCAAGTTTTCGAGAATGATCAGCAAATTGTTAATTTCCTATAAGAAGAAGCTGAGTTCTCTACGCTAGGAATCAAGACAAGCTGGAGCAGCAGTATGGTGACCAAGTGGTGCAGTTGAGAACTAACAAATTACCAAAAGGCCTCATAACCTTGGAGTCAATCTTCAACCCGAATTATCAGTTCCGGAAGGAGAAAGTGAACATTCAAGTAAAGGGTGAAGATTCAGAACCTATCTTAGTAGATGAAGGCAAGACATTGCAAATTGGAAAAGTAAGTACTCCACAAGAGAAATCTGATTTTGTTCAGCTTTGTCAAGAGTTCCCAGATGTCTTTTCTTGGACTTACAAAGATCTAAGAGGTTTCAACCCAAAGTTGGCACAACATACTATTGAGTTGGATCCGGAATCCAATCATGTCAGGCAAAAGTAAAGGCCAGTAAATCCTCATATCGAACCTCTCCTATGAGAAAGGAGTTAAGCAAGCTCATTGATGCTAGTATCATCTTCCCCATCAAACACTCAAGTTGGGTTGTGAACTTGCTGCCAGTAAGGAAAGAGAAATGGAGAAATAAGATTATGTGTGGACTTTCGTGATCTAAATAGAGCATCACTCAAAGATCATTATCCGCTTCCATCAATGGAAAAAATATTGCATGTTATAGCTAGTTTAGAAAGGTTTTCATTGCTAGATGGATATTTAGGCTATAATCAGATAATGGTAAAGGAAGAAGATCAATTCAAGACAACCTTCACTACAAAATGGGGCACGTATGCTTACAAGAAGATGCCATTTGGACTGTCAAATGTCCGGAGTAACATTCTAGTGAGCTATGGATAATGGCGTTTAAAGGCTTGATCAACAAGATAGTGCTGGTATACCTAGATGATATCACTATCTTCTCAAAGAATGCAGTAGATCATCTCTTTCACCTCAGACAGGTGTTTCAGAGGTGTAGAAGGTTTGGAGTGTCACTGAATCCAAAGAAGTGTATATTCTTGGCACACGAAGGAAAATTGTTGGGTCACATTGTCTCTAGGGAAGGGCTGACAATTGATCCTGAAAGGGTTGAAGCCATCCAAACACTTTCATTGCCACACCACAAGAAATATCTTCAAAGCTTCTTAGGAAGGATAAACTTTGTCCATAGATTTGTGCCTAATTTTTCCACTCCTGTGAAGCCTTTAACAATGATGTCAAAGAAGAGTCTTGCATTCAAATGGACAGCAGAAGGCAAAGAGAGTTTTGAAAGCATCAAGCATGTAATATCACAAGCTCCAACTCTCATCAACCCAAAAAATTCAAAGGACTTCATGTTGTATGCATTTGGAGGATCAGACACAATCTCAGCTATCTTGACACAGCTGAATAGAGAAGGTTTAGAACAGCCCATAGCATTCTTCAGCCAAACCTTGGAAGATTACGAAATAAAGTATTCTTTCATTGAAAAGCATGTCCTTGCTGTCATCAGGAGCTTGAAGAAGTTCATACATTTGGTCTCAAACAATAAGATTCAATTGCTGGTGTCTCATGCTGGTGTTAAGGAATTCCTCCTAAACAAGGATTTAAACGAGAAGAGAGCAGGTTGGATCACTCGGGTGATGGAATATGATATTGAGATCAAAGTGACCAAGCTAGTTCGTGGCAAAGGCTTGTGTGAGCAGCTCACTTCCAAACAACCAGACGGTTCAGAAAGGTGAAGAGGATGTTGTCCTACTACTACAGAATGATCAAGAACAACCGAGCTGATGATGCACCCATTCCATGTTGGACTCAAGACTTGGTTCACTACCTCCAAACAGGATTGTGCCCTCCAGAAGTGAGCAAGGCAAAGAGGAGATACTTTAGATTACAAGCTATCCCGTATGTACTCATTAATGGTATCTTGTTCAAGAAAGACATCCATGGTGTTCTATTAAGATGCATTGGAACATGTCAAGTTGAGAAAATTTTACACGAGTTCCATGACGGGGAAGTAGGAGGCCACTTTGCTCCACGAGTGATAGCTCTCAAAATCATGAAATTTGGTTACTATTGGCGTACTGTGTTCAATGACTGCTACTCATGGGTTAAGAAATTCAAGAAATGTGCACTCTTCACACGGAAAGAAAGGTTAGCAGTGCTGCCCCTTCGTCCAATTTCAGTAAATCAGCCATTCATGCAATGGGGATTGGACTTCATTAGGGTTATCAATCCCAATTCAAGTCAAGGCCACAAGTGGATACTTACAACAACAGATTATTTCACCAAGTGGACCGAAGCAGTGGCACTCAAGGAGGCAAATGAATCTAATATCTTAGATTTCTATGAAGGGATAGTCACGAGGTTTGGTTCCCCTGCCACTATTATATCAGATAATGCATTGGATTTTCTTGACACGAAGATCACTGAATGGGCTGTCAATAATTTTGTGTATCTCAGCACTTCATCGAATTATTACCCTCAGGGTAATGGCCAAGCCGAGTCTACGAACAAGAATCTACTAAGAATCATCAGAAGGACTCTTGATGAGAATCATGAGGACTTGGCACTCAAATCTCAAATCCAGTCCTATGGGCTGATAGAATCACACCCAAGAGGTTTACAGGAAGCTCTCCATACAAGCATGTGTACGGGAAAGAAGCAGTTCTACCTATATCACTCGAGTTGTCAACATTGGAACTCAAGAAATGATTGGAACTAGCTGAGTTTGAACCCATGGAGGTTAGATATGCAGAATTAATGGAGCTCCAAGAAATTAGAGAGCATGCAACCAAGGCAATAGAAAAGGATCAAGCCTCAATCAAGAAGACTTTTGATAGGAAGGCCAAGGTTAGAACCTTCCAAATTGGAGATCTAGTGTTGAAATGGGATGCAGATCATGCAAAGCTAGGAAAGCATTCCAAGTTTGATGCCATCTGGAGTGGCCCATACATGATCATTGAATGCAAATGTAGCAATGCCTTCCGACTGGCTAAGTTGGATGGTGAAGAATTGCAAATTCCGGTCAATGGGATCTATCTCAAACGTTGCTACTAGAAAGATAGATTTTCACCCTTGTAAATATTAATTTAGAATTTCCAGTCTTCTAAGTGCTTATGCACATTGTACTATTGTTAGAATAGTTATTTATTTCCCCTAAGTCCTTGTGCACATGTCCTATTGCTTCTAGTATGTTCATGTTTGCAGTTCATCGAGCCTTCTGAAAAAGAATTTACAGCCATGGGAGAACCAACTCAACAAATGTTTCAATAGCTCAAGGACACATGTTTTCAAATTTTAGATTAGCTGAGAGGTTATCAAATAGATCTGCCATGCCCAATGGATTGCTACAAAGCAGCTGGTCGTTATTCATCTGGCAGGTAGATGGCCCCGTTGAGTCACCAAAATTGTTATCCAAAATTCACCCCTCAAGGTAATTTTGGTAACATGTATCGAGACTCTATTCAGTCCCAAGCAAATAGATTGATTCAAGGCCCGAAATCGTGTATTTCAAGGTCCCCCTCGGCCTTCCTTCTAACTCTCCCATCCAAGAAGAAAATCCCAACGAGTTAGAAAAGAATGAAAAAAATTGCGAAAAAAAAAACAAGCTTGAGGCCAAAAAAATGAAGAAAATTGGCTAAGTCCTAGTCCAAGCAGTTTGGGATAGTTGGGACATCGGTACGTGAACCGGCCAAAAAGCCACCAGGTAGTCCGCGTAGTAGTTGGGACATCGGGACGCGTTGGATGCGGAAAGGAGAACCGGCCGAAAGTGGAAAAAATCGGCCAAGTCCTTGTCCATCGAGCCGGTCTGTGGGACAGTCTGGGATGCCGTAGGTACACGCAGGGACGCGAACCAAGCCGAAAATGGCTGAAAGTACAGGTCCATTTCGGGCGGTTTAGTGATCATTTGTCACGCAGGAAACCTGGGACAATTCGGACAAAAGTATGAGGAGGATGCAAACCGGCTGATTTGGCCGAAATAGGAGACTTTCGTCCAGGACAGTTGGGACAAAAGTACGCATGGGACACGAAAAGCCAAAAGAGCCGAGAGTGAATGGAATCTTGCCACGTGTCTTTACCGCAAACAGGAACAAGGAAGCCCAAATCAGGTCTGAAGCAAGAGATTTGTCCTAGGTAGTCTAGGACAATCTGGGACAAAGGTACGCGAGGGACGCATGGACGCGAAAAGCCGAAACGAGCCGACAACGAATCAGAATCTCACCACGTGTCTTAACGTTATCGACCCGGTGGGAAACTTCAAATGGCCATAACTTTTGACTCCAAAGCTCCGAATTTTCAATAGGGAAATGGTCAAGAAGGGCCCACGTCTGGAATGAGCATGATGTCCTCTATGCCACATGAGTGGCGAGCTCCAGGTAGTTAATGGGCTCATTCCTGTCCTAAATGTACAGAAAACGCCTGCCAGACACAAAATAGATGCCTGCCACTCATGCCCGAGCCAATAAACTTTTGCCACGTTTCTCAACGAAATTGCACAGAAATTAAGGTAGGGGCCAAAATGGAATTGTGGCTCTGAGAATGATGCACAGCAGATCAATCAAATTCTAGATACGTGTCATCCAAGCAGCATTGATGCGAATATTTTTTATAATATTTTCCCGCTGATCCGTTCATAACAGTGTTTTCACCCTAAATCTGGTCAGATTGGGAGTGCAACTTAAGAGGCATGAGTCATCAGATCTTTCTCGTGCTGCATATCACATGGGACCGTATGGCGAGCCTTATATGCAATTAATATCCTAGGTCAATTTTACATTCCAGTTTAATGCCTCTTGCAAGTGAGAAAATGAAGGATAGATTTCTGGCGCATTTTCATCTTCCAGAACTGACGTCTCTCAACTTCTCATCTTAAATGCATAAATTGGAGTGTTGCCGCTCATTGCTAAAGGGGGGGAGTTTTTAGTTAGCAAAGCTCTATAATGAAATTGAATTTTGTGACAGCCTAGAAATGTGTTGGGGCCCTTGTATCTGGATTTCCTCTGCATGGTGATCCCAGGCTCTCTCGTATCTTCCTAATAGATTGTAACTAGGGGCATATCTTTCTAAGCAATGGAAAATATCTTGTTTGTGCCCCTCCCTATCTTCTCCTTGTCAGGTGAATTTCTTGCAGTTCAAACCTTCCCCTTTAAAACTGTAATGCAACCTTGCCTACTTGGAATATTGTAGTCTATTATTATCGTTCTTTGGAGCAAGTAATCCATTATCGTTGTGTATGATTCTGGAACCCTATCATTGTTGATTTGCATTTTCCTAGATCTTTCACTGGAGAATTTTGTCATCACCTCTTCTATGATCTTGCACTTTACTTTTGTATGGTTCATGCATATTGGCAAGACTAGGTGTTCTTCACCCTCCTTTTCTGGTGTATCACCCCTATTAGCTGTAGGCTTTCATTTTATGCATTCTCTCTTACCCTGGTCTCCTTGGAAATTTAGATTAGAATAGTTGAGTAAACCCTCTGCATCTAGAGTAGATTGTGGCAGTATGAGTTTAGGAGCAAGAACCAACTTTCTCTGGAGATTCCTATCTCATTTTAGCAAGTCCCACAACTTGGAGATAGTATTTCATGTTATCCAATCACACTGGATGCTAGTAATCAACGTATATGCACTTGTATAAACATCAGGGGTGCTGTGATATGGTGCACTAACAGTTCTGGTACGGCCGGTGGGACATTAGAGGTCTTCACTTTCATTGCAACAAGATCGATGTGTACTTGTTGTAAGTTCCATCTTTGAAGGAGCTTTAAAATCACACATCTGGCGACTCCAAAAGAGGCATAATCTGCTAGTTCCAGTAGTCCAAGCCTGGCAAATTTATGAGAAGAATATAGACCAGGTCAAGAATTAGGGAGGAAGGATTGTTTGTTTATCTACACCTATCTCTAGGAAGACAAAGAAGGGGAAGAAGAGCTCAAAGATTTGCGTCTCCACCTAATAGAACTTTGTCTACACCTCCACCTGGTAGACCTTTTCTCGTATCAACAAGAGTTCTCAGGCCAAGCAGAATGGCAGCAACCACTGAATCCCTTTTCTTCAACTTCACTGGCAGCAGCCCACTTGCCCTCAATGCACAGAATCCAGTTCCAATTGCAGCGTTGAAGAACATTCCATTTTTTACTGAGAGAAAATCATACCACTCCTGGTGATCATGTCAAAGACATTGCTAACGTCTGTGCAATCCATGAGATAAATGAAATGGATGTGGTTGTAAAATTGCTGGTGTCTTCTGTTCAAAGGAAAGGCATTGCAATGGTTTAGGAGCCTTGGCGCTGGTCCTATCACAAGTTGGAATCAGTTATGCATAGTTCTCCATAATCAATTTGGGGAAAAGGGAGACAATTTGTCTCTACTAGAACAATTCACAACTATCAAGAGAGCTCCCAATCAGTAGCTGACTGACTTCAAATTCAGATTCAAATTCAAAGGTCTTGGGATAGGATTCCAGTGGCAGTAAGGCCAACAGTAGAAGGTGCTTTTCTATACTATCTTAAGGCTTTGAATTGTAATATTTCTATGTTAATTCAATCTATGGGAGGCACAACCTTACCTACTGTTTATAGCATTGCCATTAGAGCTGAAAATTGTCTTATTCAAGCTGGTAAACTGGCTCCTAGGCCTCCCGTGCCCTTGTATCCGAACTTAGAAAATCCAATCACTATTCAAGCACCCACTTTGGCTCCTATCCCCACTCCTAGAAATCAAAGTTCAAATGAAACTTCTACTTCATCCTCTAGTGCTTCAAATGAACTCCAAGAGGTCATGAAACAGTTGTAAAATTTGGGAAATGAGCTGGTTACTATCAAAAGACAGCAAGCTCAAAGTGCTAGACCGTATTAGCCTCAAGCACAGTACTAGCGCTAGGGCCCCATACCAACAAAATAGGTCACCAACTCAGGCTGCAAATCAAAATCAAAGCCAAGTAAGGCCTCCCGCTAATAGACCATTTCAGCCCTATAACCCCAATGTCGTATCTGCTTCTAAAGCATTAGTGCCAGTCCAAAATAACATGGCCCAAGAATATGATTGGTGTTTCCCGTGCAGTCAGCCACATAACCAATCAATGTGCTTTAACGGTGCATTAAATTAGGCTCTGATGGTGTAAACCATCAGTGGGTCGCAAGAATCTAGCCATGAAGGAGATCAGCAACAGGAAGCACCTCAGCAGGGAACATCTCCGAACGAAACTACTCTTGTCAATTGGTAGGATGAAGATTTCTGTGGTTTGAATAAAATACCCTCTCAAAGTGTTGCAGCCAACACAAGGTCAAAAAGGAGAAATTTGGGTGAAGGACAGCCATTAGCTCCTAAATAATCCACAACATTCTACCGCTCCACAAGCCGCTGGTAAACAAAATGTAGTTCCAAACATGTAAGGGGCACTCAAACCAGCTCCTAAACCAACTCAAATGCCATTTACTGTTGCCCATGTGCAAGGAATGAATGTGCAGGGCTAGAGGACATCAGAGGGATGCTTCATCCCCATTCAACATCATTGATTAGATGAAGAAGACAAATATAAACATATCAATGTGGGAATCACTATCCATCCCAGGCCAAAGAGATTTGCTACAAGCTGCCATGAAGGACTGGTCAACTTCAAATCAACAGGTCCAAATGTAAGAGAAGGTACTCACAAATGCTGCCCAGCCTAAAGGAAATCATGGAGGACACCAAGGTAAAATGTTGAAGGCCCCTCTATTTTATGTTTCATTGATCATAGGAGACAAGTTGGTACATAATTGCATGATTGACTCGGAATCAAGTAGCTCAGTCATGCCAAAACAGATAGCTGATCTGCTAGGACTCCAATATGAAGCCATCTTTAAGGGTGTAGTGAAATTAGACAGGACAACAGTAACAACAGTTGGAGTGATTAAAAAATTGAGTCTTAATTTGCATGCCTATCCCAACGTGGTTGTTTTGCAAGATGTCTCAGTAATAGACCTGTCACCACTCTTTGCATTGTGCTTGTCAAGAGACTTCACTGCTAAAATCGAAGGCTATCTTTCGGCGGATTTGTCACACATGTTGTTTAGAACAAGGTATGGAACTAAGGCCACAATAAGATCTAAACCTATTGCAAACTTTCACATTGAGCCTTACACTCCAAGTCAGATTAATGCCAATTTTTCAGCGTTTGATTAAGAAGATTATCCAAGCACTGATGAAGCTGACACCAAGGTTGGAAGCATCCCAGATTTGACTCTTGATGAATGGGAAAGTAAGGTGCATGCTTTTGATCCTTATCAATAAATAGAAGAATCTGAGCTAGGAGTTTATTGTTTACATGAAGAGAATCAACCTCTCCCCAGTATCACCAAGCTAGATCTTAAAGACAAGAATGAAGTATGGAAATTTTTATTTGATGGGACAAGGAGTAGAAAAGGTGCAGGAGGAGGAGCTATGCTCATTTATCCACAAGGTACAAAGTATTGCTCAGCCTTCCGTTTTCAGTTTTCTTGCTCAAACAATACAATTGAGTATGAAGCCTTAATTCATGGACTGCACTGGGCAAAGAAGAAAAGCATCAAGAATTTGCAAGTATTTGGTGATAGTGAGCTGATCATAAACCAAGTTAAGGGGCAGCATGCTGTCAAGAATAATCTGCTGAAGTGGTACAAAAATCAGGTATGGGATCTTATGGAATATTTTTGAGCTTTTAGCATCAATTCCATCCCAAGAAAAAGGAATGAAGCAGTGGATAGACTGACAGTAATTGGGGCTGCATTTGACGTTGTAGAGAATATCAAAAGTGAAAAATCTCAGCCTCATATTAAAGTGGTTGTGAGACCAGCTGTTCCAGATAACAACACAAGTTGGCAAGTCTTCAAGAATGATCAGCAGATTGTTAATTTCCTGCAAGAAGAAGCTGAGTTCTCTACGAGGAATCAAGACAAGTTTGAGCAGTAGTATGGTGACCAAGTGGTGCAGCTAAGAACTAAAAAACTACCAAAAGGCCTCATAACCTTGGAGTCCATCTTCAACCTGAATGATCAGTTCCGGAAGGAGAAAGCAAACATTCAAGTAAAGGGTGAAGATTCAGAACCTATTTTAGTAGATGAAGGCAAGACATTGCAAATCAGCAAAGTAAGTACTCCACAAGAGAAATCTAATTTTGTTCAGCTTTTTCAAGAGTTCCCAGATGTCTTCGCTTGGACTTACAAAGATTTAAGAGGTTTCAACCCAAAGTTGGCACAACATACTATTGAGGATAGGTTATGATAGAGGATAGGTTACTAGAGTTTTTGTGTGAGCCTATTTTGGACACATGTTTCAATGAAGAAGAATTAGAAGAGATACAACTTGACCATGCATGCATTGAGAAGGAAAAAGGAAAGATGTTCTATGATGTAGATGGCAAAGAAATGGAAATTCTAGATGTTAACCATTCTAAAGGTATACAGGAAGTCATAGATAACACTGATGAGAAAGCACATGCCTGCCATGAGCCTTTGAAAACAAATAAGGTTAACATTGGAATAGAGACAAAATCTAAGGAAACTATCATTGGGTATTATTGATCAGAGGAAGAGGTTTCAAAAATTATTGATCTATTGCACGAGTTTCAAGATCTATTCCTACATGGGTACCATGAGCTAAAAGTCATTCACCATTCCTTGGGACAGATGAGGATCAATTTGAAGGAAAGTGCATGCCCAATTCAGAAGATACCTATCATATGAATCCAAAATTTCACATAAGAGTTAAGGAGGAGATAGACAAGATGATAGCATCTGACATCATTGAGGTTGTGGAAGAATCATAATGGGTAGGCCCAATGGTGATAAGCATTAAGAAGTATGGAAGGATAAGGATCTATGTTGATTATAGGGACTTAAAAACAATGTGTGTTATTAACCCTTTTCCAACCCCATTCACTAAAGATATTCTGAAAGGAGTAGAGGAGCATGAGTTCTATTCTTTCATAGATGGGTGATCAGGGTATCACTAGGTTAGGATTGCAAAGAAAGACTAGAGAAAGAAAACTTTCACCACTGATTGGGGAATATTTTCCTACACTATCATGCCTTTTGGATTGAAGAATGCACCTACTATGTTCTCGCGCATTGTGGTACAAGTATTCAAGCAATTTATCCATAAGTTTCTTCAAGTCTACCTGGATAACAGGACGGTGTATGGGCTAGTGAAAGACCATTGTGGAAATTTTAGGCTGATGTTTGAGAGATTTTGAAAGTTGAGGATATCCCCCAACATTAAGAAATATGTCTTTTCTACTCCATTTGGAACCATGTTGGGACATATATATGTAAGGAGGATTTGTTAGTGGATCCCGGAAAGGTTGATGTTATTGTGGGATTAGGAGAGCTTACTAGTTAGAGCACAGTGCAAATATTTCTTAGGAATATGCAGTACTATAGGAATCTCATCAAAGGATATGCTAAGATCACCGTGCCCTTGGAACAATTACTAAAGCACAATATTTCCTTTCATTGGGGAGAGGTGCAACAAAAATAATTTGACACTTTGAAGGATATATTTGTCACTACGACCATACTACACTTTCCTTCTTGGGATAAGATTTTCTGTGTGCATGTTGATGCCTCAGGAAAAACCATCAGAGTAGTACTAGCACAACCTAGTGAGGGGATTGTTGATCACCCCTTGTGTTTTTAAAGCAAGAAGTTGACACCAATATAATAGAATTACACAACTACTGATCGTGAGGCACTATCAATGATCTACATGTTGCATAAGTGCAGGAAGTTTCTACTAGCAACACCTTTTATATTCTACACAGATTAATTGGAATTTAAGTAATTGGTAAACAAGCTAGTTTTTCAAGGGTGCATATGTCGTTGGGTCCTATTATTTCAAGACTTTGAGTTCATGATGGTTGTAAAACTAGTAAAAATTTAGTCAGGACCTGATCACTTATCAAGGATAAAATCAAGAGAGGACATACAAAGTATTGAATATATAATTCCAGATCCACAACTATTAATGTTATAGTGTGTGCCCTTGGACTTAGAAGATATTGCAGTATTCTTTAAAATAGGTGTGGTACTGGACGAGATGAAGGATTTGGAGAGAAAATAGTTAGCAATACATGCCACACCCTATATGTTGATTAATGGAGACCTGTACAAGTTAGTTCATGATGAGGTTTTCTGATGATATGTATTAGAACATGACCACGTAGTGATTATAGAGGAAGTACATGGTGGGATTGTAGGAAGGAACTATGAGGAAAATGCAACTGCATGAAAAATTATACTCGTAAGGCTCTGGTAGGAAACCATCAGCTAGGATTGTATTGAATTTTTAAAGGTTTGTGACCATTGTCAGCACCTGGGAAAACCTGGAAAGAGGGGTGAGATTCCATTAAGGTTGTTAGTCAATGTAGAGCCATTTGAAAAGTTGGAAATTGACTTTGTAGGACTAATTTCACTAGCCACACAAAGGACTGGTTCATTGTATATCATTACTTACACTAATTACTGAATAAGATGGATAGAGGAAACACCTACAAAGGATTACACTACAGCAACAACTGCTAGATTCTTATGGGAAAAAATAATCAACAAGTATGGATGTCCTTTGAGCTTGACAAGTGATAGGGGTACACATTTTTTGAATGAAATGGTAAGGATTTTGTTAGTAGAATTTATGGTGGCCCATCACAAGACTACCCCTTATCACCCTCAAGTGAGTGGAGCTACTGAAGCATTTAACAAGATATTGAGTCACACATTGACCAAGATTTATGATGTTTGAAGACAAGACCGGGATGACAAAGTATCAGTCATTCTATGGGCGTATAGAAAAATCTACAAGAGGATGAACAAGGCCACGTCATTTCAATTGGTGTTTGGTGTAGAGGCTATTTTTTTGGTTGAATTCATGTTACCATCACCGTTTATAGCATACACAAGAGGATTTACTAATGAACAAGTGCTCAAGGAAAGGATAGATAATTTGATGTAGTTAGACGAGAGATGATCACTTACTAGATGGGGTCAGAAGAAGGAAAAGGCTAGACAAAAGGCATGGCATGATCTCATACCAAGAATGAGAACTTTCAGGTTGGGAAGATGATTTTGTTGTATGACTCCAAGTATCTGCGCAATCATGGGAAGTTGAAAGTCCATTGGTTAGGCTCTTACATCATCTCAAACATCCTTGATTCAGGTAGTTATAAGTGTTAGATGGGATGAAGTTACCTTTCCATTTCAATGGGAGTAGGCTGAAGCCCTACTATAAATAAGTCTTCCTTATGTTTGTAAATAAGGTAGTATTGCCAGTTAGCTTAGGATTTCCCTTTATGCATTTTATTTTCTTGTGTTTCCCTTTCTCATTTTTTGTTCCTTTATTTTTGTTCTGTTTTAAGCCTTATGCATTGGTAACCCCTTATTACTTCCAAAATATTTTATATATGTAGAGGACCGTGCATCTAATTTAGTGTGGGGTGGACTAATGCAGAGTAGTATGTAGTGTGATACAAGTTGGTAGTGAAATTTGTAACGACTACTTCAACATTTTTACACAGATAAATTCACTACTACATGCATAGCATGTATAGTGAGAAGGTATTCTATGGAGTTTTATATGATGAGAAGAGAAGTTATTTCTCTTACTGATCTAACATGGATAGTTAGAAGAGAAAGATCCATGATGCAATTCATGAGAGAATTTGGGAATTAATGGATAGGGAATGAGGTATATCCATCCCATACTCATATATCCTACACCAGATTGAAAACATTGAGGATAAAAAACTTTAGTTCACTTCACTCTATGGGAGTATAGGTGGTGTAGCATTTACTGCTGGAAAGGAGGAAAATTTTATAAGTGTGAAGTTGAGCACATTATTATTTATCTTGTGATTATGAATTTGAAGAGCTCTTGTGAACTAGAGCATCCACAAGGAGAGATTTGTGTCAAGAAGGAATCATAGAGATCTAAGTGTGAGACTAGGGTTGATCTGCAAACTAGAGTGGAAGGAGTACATAGGTGTAGGGAGGAAATTTTAGTGGAATACGCTATCTTGTAGAAGAGTTTTTCTAAGTTACAGTTTTCTAGCTAGGGCATGAAGATAAAAGGATTCTATCATGGAGTTAAGCCACAAGATTGGGCAGAGTTAGAAAGTAGAGAAAGGAAGACATTTTTAGGGTTTGGCTGATAAGTAAAAATGGCACCAAAGAAGCTGACTATTTCACCAAAGAAGAAGAGAAAGGGAAAGAAAACTAGCGCTACAAGTTTAATGAGGAGTGGTATGTAGAGATGTAGTACCCAGATGGAGTATTTCTAGGAAGAGAATGGGTGTCATATATTAGGAAGATGGTTGTGAGTGGCTAAAACCATAACACAAGTACCATAGAGAAATAAATGGCATTGGAACTACTTCATCTAACTAATACGAGGACACTAGAAGGTATGCTGATCTATGTCGATGAGGTGAAGGTAAAGTTGGGTAAAGTTGGGTTACTGCAACTATATGAGTTTCCCTATTTTGGAAAGCCTGAGCGGTTATACCAGTGGTTAATGTTGTATGTGTATGAAGACCACTTCTTTTTTGTAGGTCACAAAATGTGCATAATTCCTCAACTCATATCAAAGTTCACTAGCTTGATTTGTGAAGGAGACTCCATAGATGACGACTTGGATGATAAGGAGGCCATCAAGGAAACTATTGAGGCCTATGAATACAAGAAGGGTTCATGATAATTCGATATCACAGATATCCCTAACCCTGTAATGAGGATGGCCACACATTTGGTTACAAAGATGAATGATCAAGAAATATGGACCCAAGTGAACAAGGTATGGCTAAACGTATGCTGGAAGATCTCAGTAGGAACTATCTACAACTTATCTACCTTCATTGCAGAAGAAACATTAGCATCACGTAGGAGGGAAAAAATATAATGTTCAGAAACATTCTCCTCACCATCATCTTCTTGGAGATTAGAGTGCCTGATGGGATGGAGAAGTTTGTATTGGAATACCCAGAAGAGGATCCCTCACCCACGAAGAGATTTGATAAATATACATGTCATACCATGACATCCACTCACAAGGCATGCTTGGAGAAATGGTACAAGAAAATGCATGCTGCATTAAGGGAAAAGTGGAGGATACTTGAGTAACTTCCTACACTTATAGGTGAAGAGGCTAAGTTTGTTTTATATCATCACTTATGCATCAGAAGATTCATTTTGAGAAATGGCACTTAGAGTCCATGGAGCAAGTTTTTATTTTCCTTCACCCTGCAATACTTCCAAGCAGGGGTCAACTTTTTTAAGGAGGCCAAAATATCAAGACCACTATGAGTTGCATAAAAATACTGTATATCTAAAGAAGTGCACATATGTGGAAAAGGATGTCTCCCATGTAGTGCAGATGGTGAATCCTTTGACACTGTTAATCGCCAAGAGGACTACAACAAGGGTATACTTGCACATCAGGATTTTTTTAAAAGGGAACCTATCTCAAAAATAATGTCTTCATTCCTAAGGACCCAATAGGAAGGAAGAAGGTTGTGCTAAAGAAAATGGAGAGAGAAGTACAGGTGAAGAAAACAACTAGTGTGTAGAAAACACAATTTGTGGGTGTGCTAGAGGTAATATCTAAGCCAAGCACTTACGTGTGTAAGAAGAAGTCCCCAGTTAAGAAAAATACCCTAGAAGATGAGGTTCCAGATTAAGAGGATCCTCCCACATAAGAAGAGTCTCCAAGGAAGGAGTCACTTGCTAGAGAGAGAGAGGGAAGAGTCTCCTATACTGGAATCACTAGTAAGGAAGAAACAAAAGGTAGTGGAGAGGGAAGGCTCAGAGGAAATAGAGGGCTTAGAGGCCTATAGGGGTAGGAAGGAGGACAATGAGAATTTAGAATTTCTAAATCATCCCATGTATGATATACATGATTTAGAAGAATAAGAAAGTAAAGAGAAGAACGGTGAGGAAAAATCAGATGCTCAAGATAAAGTAGTAAGTGAAGAAATGAACACAAGAAATCAGAGGACCCCAAGCCTCACCAAGGAAAAAATAGAAGAGGCTGTGGAGAGAAAAGTGGCAAGAATTATCAGAGAGTTAGTCAAGCTTGAGGTAGAGTGCAGTGTGGATGAAATCCTCAAGGAGATAGAAGAGGAGAGCCTTGGAAAAGAGTATGGAAGCATGGTCGGAGACTCCAACCTAACAGTAATATTTCCAAAGGCTACATGAACAAGTGAGAAGAGCGTAGTAGTATAACAAGGGCAAGGAAAGGGTTACATCAATGATCTAAGAAAGGTGATACACGTGAACTTCCATAGCACCATGCCAATAGAAAAAATCCTGGCCATGCCCTCATTTGACGTAGAAGGCACATACCCATGAACCAGGAAAATGTTATCTTGGGCATTTGAATCCCATGTCAATGAACCTGAGTTCAAGGTAAGCCAAGGGGTGATAATGAAGATGCTATAGACAAAAGGGATAAACCCCTTGGTTAATGCTCAATAGTTGTCAGATGAGAAAGTCTGTAATGCACTCAATAAGTTTTTAGTTGAGGTTGTGGCCAGACTTTTTTGAAGGAATGATAGAGTGATATTCCTAGAGGTAGAATTGGAGAAAGAGGAGGATCTTCTCAAGAAAATAAATGATCTAAAACAAGAAGAAATAATTAGTGCTTAGCTAAGGTGTGTAATGAAAGAGGAGAAGGAAAGGGTGCATGAAGTATATAAGAAAATTGAGATAATTATAGATGTTATTATTTTAAAGTATCCTGACCTAACATCACTCGAGAAAAAATCTGAATCAACCTTGCAATGCCTAGAGGATTTGACTTGCATCCTCAAAATGGAGGTGTTGGCATGCCAAGAAAGGGTGGAGAAGTTGATGGTGGTAGAGATCATTTCTTGGTATACCAAACTTCTTGCCGATGTAAAGGCTCCCATGTAAGTTGTTGAGGCCACTTACGATAATTGCACTGATAGGGATAGGGTAGCAAGCATTTTAGTTTCTACACATGAAGCACAGCTCAAGGAATTTCAAGATAAGAAGGAGGGAAACATATCAGAGAGGGATAAGAGCCTAGCTGAATTGGAAAAGAAATCAAAATTTATCAAGACCTTGTGGGGCTTGATCAAAAACCGGATGTAGGAGTTATATCCACATATCACCCGCATCATGGATGTACTTGATGAGATTGGAAAAAAATTTGAAGGTATTATCAATACAATGAGTGCTAAGGGGTAGGAGCTAATTTTTGAAGAGTTGAACACCCTAGTAAGTGACCTCTATCAGCAAAAACAAAGAGAGGTAGATGCCTGGGACAAGCTCAAGGCAGATATTGGGAATAATTTCCCACTCCTCCTTCATCAATAAAAAAATTGTTGTGCATTCCCTCCGTTCTTTAATTCATTATTTCCTCATTCTTCATTCCCTAATTCTTTATTCCAACTATTCAGAGTCCACCACTCTTTATTCATTAAAGGAATGTGTTCTCATGGATGGAGATCAGGCTTAGTGTGAGGTGATATTAGGCCTCAAAATATTGGCTAAGTACAAGAAGGCACGTGGGCGCACGAGCCTTATATAAATAAGGGAGCACATGGTAAAGGCACACAAGAAAAGTGTTTTAGGAGGGTTTACTAAGACTTGCGGTACACACATGCTAAACAAAGCAAAGGGTTTTAGGAATTATCCATATTTGAAATACTTGACACAACACACAAAAATCGTAACCCGAATGAGTATGCAGAGTAGATAAGATGTCATCTTGGTATTGCATTGGTCAAGGAAGGAGTATCCCATTTAATGGAAGGATCTAGAAAAACATCATTGTAAAAAGGGGGTAGCTCATATGGGAAGAAGCATGCTCCATTGAAGGACCACATGGACATTTGACAACTGATCTATTACTTCATGAAGACATGGTGGTGGATTCTAAAGCTATATATAGAAATGCTTGTGTAGAAGGAAGGGACAGATTTTTTAGAAATTTTTGTGGTTACTGAAATCACATAGCGATTGAAGAGTAGAAGCTCTACAAAAATATTGATGGGTTCTATGGACTCTCATTAGGAGGATGGTAGGAGAGATGGCATATCTAGGGGGATGGGTTTGTGATCATTTTTTGTAATATGAAAAGAATAGTTATGATTTCTAATGCATGATTATTATCTACATTGATAAATTAGTCTATTATGGCCTTAAGGAATGTAATGTGGTTACTGAACTATGATCAATAAGGGATATATGGTTAATTTTAAATATACATTATTCATGGGTGTAAACCCTAGTGCATTTTCTTTATATTATGAATCAGAGTTGTTATCTGTTTGATGTTTCTCTGGTTATCTTAATGTGTATCTTAATATAATGCCTCATCTTAAGCTCTTACAATTAATTCATGGCTCTTTAAATTTTTACATCTAAGTTTCTATCATTGATCAATGTATTCTCATAAGACTCACATAAATGAAAGGCTTGATGCCCGCACATGCCATGGGTGAGTTCCCAAATATCGCTGGGTGATAGGTTGACGTACATGGGATTGGACTTGTTCTAAGGGTATAAAAATGACTACATTTTTCCTACATTAAGGTCTCTCTATCTTAGTATTAGCACCAGTAATGAAAATAAACCACCATTTTGTATTCTATGGTTCTAAATCATTACAATTTGCCTCATCCTCTTAGTGTATTGCATTATTTCAAATCTATTGTAGCTCATCCAAAAGAGATGACTTTTTTCATGGTAACTTGTAACCCTCCTTACACTGTCTTCTTAGTTTTTAACACTATCCTTGAGTTACGCAACTCTGAACATCAATTTGTGGGTATTTCCTTCCTTCCGTGGGCCTTTCTTTTTCTAATTTGTGCTTGGGAAACATATGGAAACATCCACACCCTCCCCATTTATTTTACTTTTAAACATACTGGGACTACCTTTCCACTCATAATACATGTGGTGGATGCTCCCAACTTGATGGAGGCCTGACTTATTCTAACCTTTCAAAAGTGCATCGGGGAATCACGTGGATACCCTTCCTTTCTTTCATGGGGATCACCCTTTTATAGGTTTTTGAATTTCATCTTTGACCATCCACCGAGTTTATAGAAATATTTTTCAGCCTATAATTCATACTTGGGACAAGTGAGGTAAAATTTGAAAATGAAGAAAGTTAGAGGGATTTTCCAATGATGGAATAACTTTATGATCCTCAACCATAAAAGAGGATTTTCATAACATAGTGTGTGCATGTATACTTTACTTAATGCTAAATCGAATGAAGTAAGAACTACCACCTAAAATAGTTCTACAATTTAGCTAAAACAAAGCATAAACACCATCATGATAAGAATTAAACAAGGGTTAGATGCTAGCATTCATCAATACAAACTTTGAAACTAACAATGCTAAATATCTAAACTCCTCTATTCTCTAACAAAAAATAAATGAATGGACCTAAGTAAGCTCCATGGCTATCAAAATAGTTGTCCTTAATGCTCCAAGAACCTAGGAATGGGGGCTAATCAAAGTTGGGATACAAGACCCTTTCAACACCTCCCATATGACCCAAGCACTTTAAGAAAGAGGCTTAACTCTTCAAGATGATGAACTCTCAAAAGGGCAAGGTGCAAGCTCTTAGTCTCTTTGCTATATGCTTTGCATTTTCTCTCTTAGAAAGTTTAGGTGTAAGTAAAAATGTAGGTGGAGGGCTCTTTATATAGCCCAAAGGATAAAGGATTCAACACATTCTCATGAATGTGGGATAAAGGTAAAACATGATTAGGAATGGTTAAGGTTGCTTTATTAAAGGTAACCTTACTTTAGAAGAGTTTAATACATGTTTAGCAAGTCATGGGAGTTGGGGGGTATTTTAATTAATCAAAGGTGATTAATTAATAGGTAGGTGTAAGCTTATAAAATCCAATTAGAAGAATATTAGTGTGATTTAGGCTATTAAAAGGGGATTAAATCAATTAAATATTGATTTATTGGTTAAATGGAAGGGAAAGCTAATTAATTAATAATAATTAATTAGTCTAGGTAGAAGGGGTGATTTATTAACGGAAGGTCATTAATTAGGGTATTTGTTGGATAGGAAACTTAATTAATTAGCTTAGTGTATTTAATTAATGATGATATGAGGGAAAATGAGTGCCTTTGACGATATGTCATTGATTTGCGAGAAAGGGGATAATTAGCACAGTTTAAGTATTTAAATTGCTTGGGTGTAATTATAGGTGTCTACATTTGCCCCTCTTTGGGGTGGCATAAGTGATGCCAGTTCAAAGATAGTAGACAAAAGAGATTTTGAAGAGATGGAAGAAAAATTAGTAGGAGGGAGAGATGCCCCCTCGAGTGTCGATGGGGTGATAGAAGAACTCGATTGACGATCGAAAAAGGTGAGAAGTAGGTAGAAGAATGGGGACGAGGCAGGATCCCCCAAGGAGAGGGAGAATTAGGGGTGAAAGGGAAGTGGTGCAGAAGAATTATGGATGAGGGGAGAGAAGAGCCTAACCTCTAGCCACTTATTTGTTTGGAACAAATTTGATGTCATCATATTGCCATAGGAACTACATCATCGGTCCTTATGAAAAATATAAGCATACGAAAAAGGTAGAATGACATGAAAAGCCATACTACGAACAATTGTCCATTGCTGAAAGTACCAACTCCACACAAAATACAATAATGTAATGCAATACGAGAAGGAAACAAGCTCATATAACAGGGAAAACAATTACGAATGCACATATCTAACCCAACAATGGTCAAGACAGTTGTACAAATGTTTTGTTATTAGTGCTGAAGAGATCCACAAGTTCGTGATTGATGACAAGGGTTAAAAATGATGCCCCAAGCAAGGATACATGCAAGGGGAAATGAAAATGGACACAGGGTCCATGAAAAGCATTTGTGCGCAACGAAACAACACCAGGCAACCAAAAGTGCCCCAGAGTACAGACGAAGCAAGTAGCTAGCTTTTGTGAATGGTTGTGAATCCAATGATCCACGAGTTGTATTAATCAGGGAAGATGTGAGACAAACCAACAGGATATGGAGAAAATACCATGCGCAAGACACAAGGTTCAGCCGTAAGAAGCAAGTTACCATTTTGTAGGGTGTTTTACTTTTTAGGAATTTTTTGAAAAATTTTGCCTTGTTTTTAGATTTTTTTGATATATACATATATATTGTTTTTGTTGTTTTCTCGAAACAATGTTCTATTGTTTTTGTGTGTTTCTCGAAACAATGTTCTATTGTTTTTGTGTTTTTCTCGAAATAATGTTCTATTGTTTTTGTGTTGTTCTCGAAAAAATGTTCTATTGTTTTTGTGTTTTTAACAGTTTTCCAAAGCTATGTGCAGGTAACCAAGAAAACATGGATGCCCCCAGTGTTAGGTGGGGAATATACAAGGGCAGAAGCCATGCGCTTATGAACAAGAAGGTGAAGTCATTGAGTTGCTCCCAGCGTAAGATGGGAAATAACGAAAGACCACGTCCCTTACAGATGAATAGAAGAAGGCAAAGCCAGATCAAGGCTAGATTAGATGGTGTGCACAAGAAAACTCGAAGGTAGAACTAGGTCCAGGAAAAAGACAACTACCCTTCTAATACAGAATGCTTGTGAACAATGAATCCTCCTGAGGCGCCAGAAACCGGTTTTCACCCAAGGACTTGTCCAAAGTGCCACAATTGCGTGGTTTTCACTAGTGGACGACCTGTTTTCTCTTTTTCTTTTTTTTTGATGTTTTTGATTTTTATTTTATTTTTAAGACTTTCTTGTGCCATGTTTAGGCATAAAACCTCTTAAGATGCATGGAATTCATGGGCTCCCGGAGATCATCACCATTGGGGTGAGCCAACTTGTATGCCCCTGTGCCATACTTGGCAACTATGACATAGGGTCCTAACCAGTGTGGTTCGAACTTCCCTTTCTTTTCTTGCTCTGCTCTGGTGTTAAACTGGTTCTCCTTCATAGCTAAATCACCCACCTCAAACTGGCGAGGGATGATTCTCTTGTTGTAGTTGCGGGAGATTCTGTGTTGATATACTTTCAGGTGATTAAGAGCGCGAATGCGCCTCTCATCTAGGAGCTCTAACTCAGCCAATCTTACCACTCGGTAATCTTCATCCTTATCCAAATAGTCCTGAAGAGAAATTCGTAGGGATGGGAGTTCAATCTCTAAAGGGATGATAGATTTTGTCCCGAACACAAGGGAATATGGCGTCGCACCCGTAGGAGTGCGAATTGATGTTCGGTAGGCCTAGAGGGCTGGGTGGATTTGTAGGTGCCAGTTTCGACCAGTTTTGCTAACCATATTCTCCATTATCCTTACCAAAGTCTTGTTTGTTACCTCAGCTTGTCCATTACCCTGAGGGTAATATGGCATGGACCATTTCAATCTGATTTGGAACCGTTGGTAAAGACCTTTCATAGTTTTGTTCTTAAATGACTTCCCATTATCTGTGACAATGGCTGCAGGGATACCATATCGGCAAATAATGTGATTCATGATGAATTTAGAAATCTGTGCTCCTGTGACATAGGTTAAAGGGATAGCCTCCACCCATTTTGTAAAGTATTATGTAGCTGTGATGATATGTGTATGACCATCAAATGAGGTAGGAGTAAGCTTCCCTATTAGATCAAGTCCCCACTTAGAGAATGGCCACGGGGTAGTGATTGGTTGCAATGGTTGTGATGGAGCATGGATGAAATTTTCATACTTTTGGCATAGCACACATTCTCTAATATAATTACAACAATCAGTTTCCATGGTGGGCCAATAGTAACCTACTCTTAATAGTTTCTTAGCCAAGACCATTCCGTTTGTATGTGCTCCGCATACTTCTTTGTGTACTTCTTTAATTGCCTGGATTGACTCCGGCACATCCAGACAACGTAACAGATTCCCATCATAGCCACGACAATAAAGTGTACCTCCTAACAGGGTGTAACGGGCTATCTGGCGAATTAGGCTCTGCTTTTCAGAGCGGGAGATTTTGGGAGGGAATGTACTGTCCTTAAGATAGGTGAAAATGGGTTCATACCATGGTGAATGGGGACCAACAACCTCACAAGCCAAGCAAGATTCTGGCATGTCATACGCGGGTTGGTGTAGATTTTCTACGAAGAATGGCATATCATTGTTCCCTGGCAGAATACGAAGCATAGATCCCACTATTGCCATAGCATCTGTCGATCTATTCTGCACTCTTGGGATTTGCTCAAAGGTAATGCGCACAAAATACTCCTTAAGAGTTTTCACCAACTTCTTATAAGGTATGAGCTTGTCATCCTTAACTTTATACTGATCATTAACCTATTTGATGATTAGCTGTGAATCACCTACAACCTTCACATGTTGAATATTCCACTTGATGGCTAGCTTCATCCCTGCAATGAGTGCTTCATATTCCGTAATGTTGTTCGTGCAAGGGAAGGCCAGGCGGAAAGCCTGTGGTATAGGATCACCTGAAGGAGTAATAAGGACCACTCCTGCACCTGAACCATGAAACGTAAAAGATCCATCAAAATGTATCTGCCATACGACAGATTCTTCAATGTAGAGCAAAGATGCATCTGGCAGATCCAGACTCAAAGGTTCTGTGCTTTGCAAAGGTGCTTCCGCTAGCTAGTCAGCAAGTACTTGTCCTTTAATTGATTTTTGATGGACAAATTCTATATCAAACTCACTGAGTAGAATGATCGAATTAGCCATTCTACCTGTGAGGGCGGGTTTGGACAACAAATACTTGAGTGGGTCGACCTTGGATATGAGCTTGGTCTTAGTATTTAGCAGGTAATGGCGAAGTTTTTGAAAGGTAAAACAGCAGCCAAGCAAGCCTTCTCAATCTGAGGATAATTACGTTCATAGGCGATAAGGGTGTGACTCAGATAGTACACTACTTTCTCTTTATGGCTAAGGTCATATTGGGTGAGCAGTGCACCAATAGCATATTACGTAGCGGAAATATAGAGCAAAAGTGGTTCTCCCGGAGTGGGAGGCATGAGGACAGGTGGATTAGCCAGGTACTATTTAAGCAAAGCAAAGGCTTGTTGTTGCTCAGGTCCCCAGATGAAAGTGATGTCCTTCTTAAACAAATGAGTGAATGAGTGACATTTATCTGCAAGCTGGGAGATAAAGTGGTGAATGGCTTGAATTTTCCCTTGCAAGCTTACGCAGTTGCTTGATATTCTCAGGTGGAGGCATTTCTGTGATGGTAGATACTTTAGTAGCAGGGTCTACCTCAATACCTCGTCTTGACACGATGAAGCCTAATAGTTTCCCAGATAGCACACCAAAGACACACTTCTTTGGATTTAGCCTGAATTTGTATTCATCTAGGCGTTCAAAGATACGCCGCAAAATGATAGGATGTTCCTCTCTTGTTTTGGACTTTCCCAGGATGTCGTCTACATAGTCTTCCATGATGTCATGAATCATATCATGAAATATTACTGTCATGGCCCGCTGATAAGTTGCTCCCGCATTCTTAAGGCCGAATGGCATCACCTGAAAACAGAAGGTGCCCCAAGGAGTTGTGAAAGTTGTTTTGTGTTGGTTTTCCTCAGCGATCTTAATTTGATTATAACCCGAAAATCCATCCATAAGTGATAGCATTTCATACCCTGCGGTTGAGTCAATAATCATGTCAATGTTGGGCAACGGAAAGTCATCTTTAGGGCAAGCTTTATTGATTTCCCTAAAATCTGTGCAAATTCGGAGACCAATAGGTTTCTTCTGGACAGGAACAATGTTCGATATCCATTCAGAATAATCAATTGGCTTGATGAATCCTACTGCAAGCAACCTTTCCAACTCTTCTTTAACTAACAAGGCCACTCTTGGGTGCATCTTTTGAAGCTTCTGTTTGATAGGCTTAGCGTCTGCATGCACAACCAAGTTGTGCACGACCAAATTTGGATCTAAGCCGAGCATGTCTTTGTAAGACCATGCGAACACATCAATAAACTCTTACAGTAGCATAGTGAATGTCTTTTGTTCTCTGGCTGAGAGTGATGCTCCCAATTTTACTATCTTGGGATCCTCTTCAGTACCAATATTAACATCAATGGTTTCTTCAACTAACAATTTTGATAAATCCTCCATACACGTGGGATCGGGAGGTAGGTTGAGATCTTCATCCAAGGATGTCTCTACGAGATTTTCATCCTTGGTGTGGTCACTTTGTTTGTCCTTTGATTTTCTTATTTGTTTGTCAGCCAATGCCTCAAAGAGGTATTCATTGTGTGACTTGGACTTTGATTTTTGCCGAGGCTTTCCTTTAGAACTCTTTCCCTCGCTTTTCTTTAAATTTTGTTGACCACGAAATTCAGCCTCCTTGCCGAAGTAGGCACAGGTGTCTAAGTCGATAAAGAAACCCTTCTTGTGATCTCCAATGGGAATTGTATCCCTTATGCTCATGAACTCTGCAATAGCCTCGTCATTCTCGAATAAATCTAGTGGCATGTGACGTTGTTGGTCCTATTCAACAAGGGAAGGGTACACAAGGTCAAGGGTTGGTTTGGTGGGGGTTATGGTCAGGACAACGTTATTCATGAAAAGGTTCATGGAGGCCAGATCCTCATATTGGCTACAACAGGAATACGTATAGCTGTCTAGATAATCAGAGCCATCCTCATGCTCTGAACAAGTCGCATCTTGATCGTTAGGGTGTGCCCCATAAGGGCGAATCCCGATGCCATATCTTTCTATTTTGAAATGTGGAAGAGGGACTGGTTCTCTTTGTCCTTGTTCATTCCTCCCACATCCTAGGCCTTTGTAGCCCATGGAGTACATCATTCTGCTAGATTTTTCATATTCTAGGGTTTGATAACAAGATGGCTGAGTGTCCTCAGGGACCCAAGTAGTAGGTGGATCAAGTAATTTTTCCTCAGCTAACAAACCTCCAGGTAGGAATGACCCAATAGTATGTTCCTCTCTAGGTCTCCTGAAGCAGTAGTTGGGTCGACCTCTAGTCTTGGGCGACAAGGAGAGGTCAAAAACCAAGAGCGCTTGTTGTACATTATACTCCCCATAGCCATATTCTATAATTTTCATCTCCCATGAATTAAATGGAGATGTTGAAGTAGATGCCCCATGAATGCAAGAACTAAGAGAATTTGAATCTACTCAAGATTCTATGGCCTCAGAATGAAGAGGGACAGCTATATCTGTGGAGGGACATGCGTATGTACCCTTTCGTGCAAAGCTATTAAGAGCTCTACAATGAGCAAAGGGCTCTGAGTCTCCTGGTATTGTTACTGTATGTCCCTCATGCTTCAGCTTGATGCATTGTTGAAATGTTGATGGCACTACTTGCATGGCATGGATCCATGGTCGGCCTAGAAGCATATTATATGGAAGTTCCAAGTCTAAGATGTGAAACTTTGTCTGATGGCAAGTGGGGCCCACCTCCATTGGTAGCGTAATGGTGCTTGCTGATTCTCTTTCCACGTTGTCATATGTGGTGATAGTGATGATATGGGACTCAAGATCTTCTTCCGTATGTACCAATTGTTTGACTAATTTAAGCGTGTAGATGTTCAATCCAGATCTGTTATCCACAAGCATCCATTTGATTTTCCTGCGGGTAACAACTACCTCAATGTATAAGGGAAGATTATGTGTACGATTCTCGGTAGGGACCTCCCTATGGTTGAAAGTGAGATGCTCACTGGGTGCAATATTTGCCACCGCGGCTTGAAGGTATGCAGGATCGACTTCTAAAGGCACTCCCGACCCCTGAAGAGTTTGATACAAAATTTCCTTATGTACATTGGATATCTTGAGAAGATCTAAGATCGAGATCTTAGTAGGTGTCTTCTCAAGTTGTTCTAAAAGGTTATATTTACCAGTTTGTGGGGTCAATAAAGAGGGTTTTGGAATCACGAGGCGGGCACGCCTTGTTATCGCAGCACAGTCCTTTCCCTTGATCCGGATGGTATTGACACGATCAGTAGGGGAGCGAATACATCTGATAAGTGAATTGTAATGATTGTTATCTCTCTTGGTATACAAGTAATTCATGGCTTTATAGGTTTAGGATGACTCTCCCCGATCCGGTTTTGCCTTTTCCGACTTATCATGCTTGCGGAATGGTTCCTTATAAATCCCCATTTTCTCGTTAGGTGTTTACATGTGGCTAGGGTTATCCACCTCTATCTCCCTGTTGTCATTGAGGTCTTGAATATAGTGGCGAAGTTACAAACATTTGTCTGTTTTATGACCTTTAACGTGATGCATTTCACAGTATTCATGCTCCTTATACCATGAAGGTTTAGGAGTGTTGTCATCAAACGGTTGCGTTGTAGGATAGGTCATCATGTGGGCCGCATCCAACTGTTTTAGTATGACAGACAATGGTTCATTAAGGGAGGTGAATGTTCGTCACTTTGGTGGTGGTTGAATTGGGCCCTTGGTCAGTTTAAAAGGTTGACTGGTTTGGACCGTTTGAACACGTTTGGAATCAGTGATTCTGTCTCCCACCACGTTTTTGTTTTTTTTAAAGATATTTGGCTTTTCAGTTGGTTTGACACTTTGGTTGTCTTTAGATTGGGTTTTGAGGGTGCCTTTGGTAATGAGAGCCTTTTCTATTTGAATCCCTTTCTCGATAACCTCCTCAAAGGTGCGGACACAATGCATTTGGAGGTGGAAAGCTATATCTGGGTTGAGATTAGGTACGAAAATACTGACTAGCTGCTTCTTAGGGAAAGCGCAAGGGAAGCGACTAGCTATCCCTCTCCATCATTGGAGGAAGCTAGCAAAGGTCTCATTTGGGCGTTGTTTTGTGCTGCACAAGTCTGCCATGGTGACGTCACTCTCTATGTTATATGAGAAATGACACACGAATCTTTCCGCCAATTCTGGCCAGGTGAAAATTGATCCTCGTGGCAAGCGCGTAAACCATTCTAATGCTTGACCTCCAAGACTCTTAGGAAAAAGTCTGATGAGGTAATTATCACTATAAGAAACCTCTTGACATGCCATGTAGAAATCTTTAACATGATCCCTTGGGTCTCCCTTTCCTTTGTATTTGTCAAACTTTGGCATATCAAATTTCTTTGGAAAGGGTTGAAGGGTCATTGTCTTGTCAAAAGGATAGGGGCATAGTTCTTCGTATTGGTATTTCCTAATACTCCCTATATTGCTTTCTTGTATGCTCACAAGTGTTGCTTTCATAGATTGTACTTCTTGTGCGAGCAATTGTTCTTTAGTGGGAGAAGCGGGGATGTGTACATGATGATACCTTGTGTCTTCTTCTCCTTGGTTTTCTCGATGGAGTTCATGGATCCTAAACTTAGGCTTTGACTTTTGAACGTTCTTGTTTGTGTCTTTCTGTACTTGGAAAGTAAGCAAAGCTAGTTGTCAGCTTAAGGTACTGAGTTGTTGTTGGATTGTGACTTGGTTTGTGTCTTCTTCTTCTAAAGGTTCCTCCTCTTCGTATTATGGAGGTTCTTCCCCTTTCTCATGTTCTATCTTGTTTCTTCGTGGCACTTTGATGAGGGGTATTCTATGCCCTACCACTTTATCATTTTCTGCGTAAGAAGTGGAAGCATATCCGCCTGTTAAAATATCTTCCATATTGATAAGGGGGTGTTCCTCCTTAGTAGTGTCATTTGTTTGTAGTATTGGTTCCTTCTCAATGGGCAATTTGGCCCCTAGTTCCATGACCCATGCCAAAACTCTATCTTTGTTTCTAAGGAGAAACTCATCTAGTAGAGTGGGGTCAAAATCAAAGTCTGCGTGTAGTGATTCTAATTCATTTCCACTATGATCGACCATCTCTTCTGTTTCCTTTTCTGTAGAAAATAGTGGTCCTAAATCGTGTCCGATAAACGGGTTTGACCCTTGTCTGTTAGAGGTTTCCCAAGCTTGGGCCTGTTGTTCCTCATATGTTTGTTTTTTTAACCATAGACGTGTCTTGGGAGCCATGTTTTCGTGATAAATTTCACTAAGGTAAGTTATAGATTTGTTCAAAATTCAATGTTTACCCCTAAGTGAAACACAAGATGTACGTGTTAAGAGTAAATTAACAGTGTGAGAATACCAATGTGATAAAGTGATAAATTCACCAATGAAACAATCGTTTGGTACCAAAACCTAATCAAATGAAATACTTCCTAGACTACGTTCCAAAGTAATTTACGACGCCAAATGATTAACAAGATGTCTCCACTTATGCCAAGTTCAAAGGAATGAACAAGACGTAAGTAAATACATGAAGTTAAATGCGATCTTCCAATCAAGATATATGATGAGCAAGCTCAAGTTTGATTAAGACCTATATCTCAACAAGTGCCAATTACCATTTGTGAATGACACAACAATATCACTAAGATATGTTAACCCACTTTGCAAGAAAGTGAAGTATTGATATCGAGGTGTTATTGATATAACAAGCACAAATTGTAGTGCCTAACACCTTTTGAAATCGAGGTAATAATAAAACCGAACAAAAAAAAAGCTCAAATTATAGCTAGGAATAGTTAAGAATGTGTGCAGCTTAACCGTACAATATAGGTATTTATGTCAAGTTTACAAGAAACAAGACGTAAATATCAAAATTGTAATGATACGAGACAAACAAGCTAACTCCTCTATGGAAGTCCGCAATGATGAACCATGCCTAGCTACAATGACGATCTTGACGTGGGTATCAAGATCACAATGGCTACCAAATGACGTGAAAACACCTCCACTCATTTTAGACCTTTAACTAACCCAGCCGCAAACATGGATGGGCGTAAATGGACATAAAAGTGAGAGAAATAGTCGAATGGCAACACAAAGGTAATCACACATATTTTGATCAACAAAGTGTCAAAAGAATATGAAGGAAATAAATCAAGAAAAAAAAAAGACGAAAGATGCTAGTCTCACTTTGGTAGAGTTTCGCCTCGCCCTAAGGCAAGTAAAAACTAGGTGAAAGTAATACGTCACACGTTTCTCAAAAAGAAGGTTCACAACTCAACATTGTTTTAAAGTGGTCAAAGTGGGCTCCTGGCCAAAGTATATTCTCCTAGGTGGTTCTCTCACCCTAGGTGTTACAAAGTTGCCATGAGCGAGTGCGATTTACCCAAAAAGTCACACTTACTAGTTTGGGAGTATCTCGGCTTTACTTTAGCCCCTTCAAGAACAGTAGGCAACTAGTGCGTCTATGTGTACTATCACTGGGGTCGCCACAACGGACAACCTATAACTCTATCTCACAAAGGAATCACTAGTCAAGTAGGTAGTGCGGAGCACTTCTTGTTTCGTCCACAAGGTTCCCTCTTGCATGGACTACTTTGGGGTTCCTGGAACCACCCCCATTGTTGTAGCTTAAGGCGTTATGCCAAAGGGGTTATGTTCCAGTTGAGCGGAGAGGGACGTACCCTTTTTTGAAACCTGCAATAAAGTGTTTTGAATATGTTGTTCTTTTTATCTTATTTAATTAGGTGTGGTTTGCTTGAACACCTTTTGGCAACCTGTATAACAACTGTATTAGTAGTTTTTGATTTTGTTTTGATTCTTTCTTTCTTTGACAAGTGTTTTTAGGTCCTGCACTCAAGCGTTAGTAGTTCTCCAAGAAAATCACATTATTTAATAAAGGATTAAGTGTTTCTTTTGATTCTCAAGATCCTCTAAGGATGCAAGAGAAGAGAATAAACAACAAATAATCCAACTAAAAAGTAAAGAAAATCTTTTCAATCAATGAACCATACAAAATTCTTGATAAATGTTCATTCCCTTTAAACCAAAAGTGAAAGATGAAGTTTCCAATTTACCAAATGTTATAAAATGAAGACTAAAGTTTCTTTTGATTCTCAAGATCACCCTAAGGTGCAAGAGAAGAGAATACACAAACTTTATCCCAACTATATAGAAATGGAAAACTTCAAATCAAAGGACCATTGAAAAATGCTTTGTAAAAGGTTCATTCCCTTAAGCAAAATGAATAATTAAATTTCTAAGTTTAATCCCAATGTTAAAAAGATATATATCAAAGTTATTTTTGATTCTCAAGATCACCAAAAGGTGCAAGAGAAGAGCATACACACTCTTTGATCTAAATCAAGTAATCATGGAAATACAACATTCATCAAAACATTAGACATGTTAGAAAATGACCAGTTTTAAAATAATAGAAAAACTTGTAACTTTTGTAAGTGTAAATCCCTAATTTATGTTTTCATTGCATAGTTAACTTCAATACCTTTCCAACGCAAAAAAATGGAGTCATTTCGAGGTCAGGAGCAAAAGTTATGGCCTTCGGAAGATGGGTTACGCATATGCTCTTATGCTCATGGGTATGCACTTGACATGCACTTAAAAAATGTCAAAAAAAACGTCCCTTAATATGCAAAATGGGCAAATTTTTCCAACCAAGATTCAATTTTGACAACAACCCATCATATTAATATATGAATAGAAGACTCAACGCTATCAAACATTAACATACATGCTCAAGAATTTAAGATTTTCAAGAAATTGACAAAACTAGCATGTAGAATGATGAAAAAGTAAGCTCTAAAAATGAAAACATGATGAAATCTTGAAATTTTCTCACCAACATTAAATTTTGACAGCAACCCACCACATTAATATGTAAATATAAGACTCAGCACTATCAAACACTAACCTACATGCTCAAGAATTGAAAATTTTCAAGAAATTGACAAAACTAGCATGTAAAATGTTGAAAAAGTAAGCTCAAAAAATGAAAACATGATGAAATCTTGAAATTTTCTCACCAAGATTAAATTTTGACAGCAACCCACCACATTAATATGTAAATAGAAGACTCAACACTATCAAACACTAACCTACATGCTCAAGAATTTAAAATCTTCAAGAAATTGACAAAACTAGCATGTAGAATGTTGAAAAAGTAAGCTCTAAAAATGAAAACATGGAGAAATCTTGAAATTTTCCCCTGAATTCCAATTTTGACAGAACTTCACCTCCTTCATACCTACAATGAGGACCCAACACATGCAAACTCAACAAAACATGTTAAAAATAACAAGTTAGATCAACATGTGTAAAAGAGGGTTAGTAACCAAAAATAAAACTTAACTACAAAAACTTGAAATTAAGTGCAAAGGACAATGGAGTATGTACCACCGGGCGTGCAAAATGTGTGCATGTATACTTTGCTTAATGCTAAATCAAATGAAGCAAGAACTACCACCTAAAATAGTTCTAGAATTTAGCTAAAACAAAGCATAAACACCATCATGATAAGAATTAAACAAGGGTTAGATGCTAGCATTCATCAATACAAACTTTGAAACTAACAATGCTAAATATCTAAACTCCTCTATTCTCTAACAAAAAATAAATGAATGGACCTAAGTAAGCTCCATGGCTATCAAAATAGTTGTCCTTAATGCTCCAAGAACCTAGGAATGGGGGCTAATCAAAGTTGGGCTACAAGACCCTTTTGACACCTCCCATATGACCCAAGCACTTTAAGAAAGAGGCTTAACTCTTCAAGATGATGAACTCTCAAAAGGGCAAGGTGCAAGCTCTTAGTCTCTTTGCTATATACTTTACATTTGCTCTCTTAGAAAGTTTAGGTGTAAGTAAAAAGGTAGGTGAAGGGCTCTTTATATAGCCCAAAGGATAAAGGATTCAACACATTCTCATGAATGTGGGATAAAGGTAAAACATGATTAGGAATGGATAAGGTTGCTTTATTAAAGGTAACTTTACTTTAGAAGAGTTTAATACATGTTTAGCAAGTCATGGGAGTTGGGGGGTATTTTAATTAATCAAAGGTTATTAATTAATAGGTAGGTGTAAGCTTATAGAAGCCAATTAGAAGAATATTAGTGTGATTTAGGCTATTAAAAGGGGATTAAATCAATTAAATATTGATTTATTGGTTAAATGGAAGGGAAAGCTAATTAATTAATAATAATTAATTAGTCTAGGTAGAAGGGGTGATTTATTAACGGAAGGTCGTTAATTAGGGTATTTGTTGGATAGGCAACTTAATTAATTAGCTTAGAGTAATTAATTAATGATGATATGAGGGAAAATGAGTTCCTTTAACGATATGTCGTTGATTTGCGAGAAAGGGGATAATTAGCACAATTTAAGTATTTAAATTGCTTGGGCGTAATTATAGGTGTCTACACATAGAGACCAGATTCCATATGATCTGAGTCATGAATTTTCCCCTCGACATATTATTTAAAGAAAAGGGGCGATATTATTCAAGCTCCAACACTGGCTTTGACTCAGGGATGGGTAGCCCTCGCGGGTGCCACAAGAACTATTTAATGTAGACCAAGTTGCAAAAATCATTTTGGTTAGGGAGTCAAACAATCACACACTATGGCTACAAATGACAAAAAAAATTGAGGAACGAGGAAACTGGTCACTACAGACCAAGGAAAGAAAAAGGAAAACTAAAACAAAAACAAGAAACATGAATAACAAAGAAGGAAAACTATACACTATAAATTGTTTCATACCTTGTTATGAAAGCTAATCAAGAGAATGCTTCAGGAGCATACCATTGACAGGAAACTTGAGCAACTCTCCATCTAGGTATTTCAATAAGAAAGTATGTTCACCAATCCTGATATCAATACAATAAGGTCCTGTCTATAATGCATCAAAATTTATGTGTTTTCTCTTATCCTCATGTCTCCTATCCCATAATAATATAAGATCTCCAATGTTGAAAATTCTGGGAGTTACCTTTTTGTCAAATAATTTTTGTATCTTTTCCCTAAACTTCAAATTCCTTTAGTGGTATTCTCTTCTTTCCTCATCCAACTTAATGATTTGGTTTATTCTCACATTATAAGGGATAACTTCCTCATCTTCAAGTTGTTCAATGAAATGATAAGAAGACAAATGTAGGTGGAAAGGAAGGAGAGCCTGAACTCTATAAACTAGCTCGAATGGACTTTTCCCAATGGATTTCTAAGCAGTAATTCTATCTACCCCAACAACAAACTTCAACTATTTCTCCCACTTTATTTTGTTGATTTTTAATGTCCTTCTAATTATCTTCAGTAAATTTTTGTTTCTTAATTCATCCTTTTTGTTGCCTTGTGGGTTATAATTAGATTAATATGTTAACTTTATACCATATTCTTTGTAGATAACAACTAATGGTTTGGCTTGAAAACTCATGATGTTGTGAGAAACTATATTTACAAGTACACCAAACCTGTAAATTATATGATTCAAGATGAAATCAATAACAACCTGATGATTTCTTTTCTTGGTGGGGATAACTTCAATGGATTTGGTGAAATAATAAATAGCCACCAATATCCATATTTCACCTAAACTAGAAGGTTCTTATAGTTCACTTACAAAATACATGCCCCACTACTTGAAAGGAGCCTCAATTGATACTGGTTGTAGTGGGAGAGCACTAGAAGCCTTCAACCTTCATTTTTCCTAAAACTCTCTGACAACTTTCACATTTTCTTACCAATAAGGTTATATCCTTAAAAAGTGTGGGCCACGAATATCTCACCCTCAATATCTTATGGGAATTTAGTCTTCTGACAAAATTCTCCCCACACACACCCCCATGAAAGTTTGAAATTAACCTAGGGGCTTAATCCTTCATAACACATCTGAGAAGAACCCCTCTAGGATTTTTCCAAGCCAACCCATAATCAGTGATGATATATTTTTGGGAGGTTAACTTGAGTTTCCTTCTTTCATTTTTATCTAAATTCCCTAGACATTCCGAATTTCTAAGGTAAAATATGATGTTTTCGTACCATATATAATTGATCAACTTCTCAGGTACCTCCACATCTCCTCCTTATACCTCTTTTAATTCCATCACCTGTAAGTTACATTCTACCATTAGCTTTTCCAAGCCTAGAACTCTACCAGTTTAGTGGTCTTAGCATCCATATCATATTCCTGTAATTTATTCACCCATTGGCATCTTTTTCTTCAAACTTCCATCTATGATAAAATTTATTTGATGATTGTATGAGGAACATAAGTTGTGATCTTTGAGCTTAGAATTTATGGCCTGAAAGCTTTTGTTTCTCTAACCAAGGAAAAAACTTGTTTTTCCATAATGGTGTATTTCAACTTAGCTCCCTACAATGCTTTACTAAAAAAATCATTTGGCCTTTCATTCCCCTCCTCATTTTTTTTGGAATAACACGGATATAATGGTATTTTCAAATGCAAAACATAAAATTTGAAAAATCTTCTTATAATCAGGGGCCACTAAGACATGGGTGTTTTTTAATACCTCTTTAATATCATTGAAAGCTTGGGTAAATTCATCCTACCATTTAATAATTTTACTGTTTCTCATCATCTTCGTGATAGGGATAGTCATTTCCACAAAATTGGAAATGAATCTTATTATGAAATTTATTTGGCCTAAAAAAGACTAAATACCTCTCTTGTTCTTAGGGATAAGAACTTTCCCAATAACTTCCACTCTCATAGGGTCAATCGTGACCCCTTCCTTTGATATGATATGCCCCAACAATTTGGCCTTCTTAACTCCAAAATGAAATTTTTTAGGATTCAATGAGATACCATATTCCCTACACCTCTGTAACATCTTTTACATATGCTACAAATGATCATCCCTTTTTCTTGAAGATACTATCACATCATCCTAGTATACAACTATAAAATCACTTATATATCTAGAAAATGCCACATACATATCTCTTTGAAAAGTGGCACCCCTATTCATAAAACAAAATGGAACTCTTATGTACACATAGGTACCCCAAGGAGTGGTGAAAGAAGTTTTGATTCATTCTAATTATTTCACAACCACTTGGTTATATCCAAATAATCCATCTAATATAGACAATAGTTCTGACCCAGTGGTTAATTGCAACATATTATACATGTTAGGAAATGGATAATTATCTTTCATTGATGCAATATTAAGTTTTGTAAAATCTATAAGGAGTCTTATACCCCCATTTTTTTTCTAACTAGTACTAAATTTTCCACCCAAGAAGAATATCTCATAGGATGCATAATACCTCCATCCATGAGTTTCTTGAGTTCTTCTTGAATTTTAAGGGATAAGAGAGGATTAATTGCCCTCATTTTTTTTCTGAATGGCTTATACTTGGTTTCTAAAGGTATTTCATATTAGAAAAAATCCTCCCTATATGCCTTCAATTCTAGATATGACCATGCCAAGAAATCCTGGTACTTTTTTAACAACTAGACATATGACTGTTTTCTTCTTTACTCAGGTTAATTCCCAGCCATATTTTTCTAGGTTTATCATTAGTACCCAAGTTATATTCCTCCACATCTCTTGAGTCTAACATATGCCTATTAACAGAGCAACCAACATTATCAAAGTTTGACTCTAATGTAACTAAACCTCTTGGAATAGTATTTTTTTTGTATTTAATAATGCCTTTGCCAAATAGAGTCTCTTTACCCTCATAAACATAAACCATTGATTCCTAGTCTATATTCTGATTTGTAAATTCTCCTTCATTTTGTAGAAACCTCTGAACCTAGGCATAATCTTCAAAAACTTGCCAATGTTTGAAATTGTCAAGGAAAAATGGTCTTGTCAATAGTTCTATATCATACTCACAGTAAGGAGACATTGTACAATTTTCAAATATGGATCCAGATACTACCAACTTTTATGCATCAATATTCTATTTTTTTCATGGTATACTATATTGAAATAATCAAAAATTTCAATAAAATCCCAAACTACATGTTAATACTATTTCATTCTTTGATTTTTGGTTGCATACAATTTCCTAACTTTTTTGACTACCAATTATGAATCTCCTTTGACAACCACATATTTGATACCATACCTCCAAACAATCCTTAAGCATAAAAATAGTGCTTCATATTCTGCAATATTATTAGTGCATTCAAACTTAAATTTATAGGAAAACTTTAAAGTCTCATGATTTGGGGAAAAAATGACAACTCCGACACCATTCCCTAAGTTAGAACAAGCCCATCAAACATTAAAGCTGTCACACCCCTCAACTCCTCATTCTCTTTTTTCATAAAATGAATTGAAGCATTAAAATAATTAGTGAGTAGTGTGGCAGCCGGTACCACTATGTTGTCTCATGTACCATCATGGACATGTACGTATAGCTAAAAGGGTATGCATATGCGTGCACAATTATACACACGACATCGCAATGGCTTCTGTTTTCTCATAGCCGCAAACTAATTAAGGTTGTAATTCAATCTACGTATTGGCATGCTACCTTGTTTATGTAGATGATGGTTTTATTAATCATCGTGGATGGCTATATTGTCATGTTGTGTGCTGTGAAATATCTTCTGGATAGAGGAGATGAATCTTCATTGTGGGATGCATAACTCGCATCCATACCTCCATGGATATTATTATTATTTTACTTTTGTTTTCTGGGTGAGAATTTTCAAAAATATGGTTCAACTTATACACCACTTTTATACTTTAGTCATTATGAGGAAATAATGATATGGTACTAAACTATATATTGAGCTTGGTTTCTTTCATGACTGCTACGAAAAGTTTGATAAATTATTACATTTAGTAGTATGGGATAAATGTTTAAATAATTTTATAGTGATCTTGGTTATGAAGTTTTGGTAACTATCGCCTTCGACCTATCTAAATATCCTCCATGTAAATTCTGTTATGATAAACCTCTATAAGTTTATGTACTTAATTGAATAAAATTTTAAGCTATATAGAGGCATTCGATTATTAAAAATAATTGAGAAGCTATGAGATAGTTTTTTTTATTAATATTACCTACATTTTGATAGTGAAATAAATTATTTCTGGGTATCTTTATTAATTATATAGGCCATGCACGAGGCTTAAGGATTTATAATCCGAATAACTACATTGAAGACCCACCAAGTAAATTAATGCAATTTATGATTTTTACTACCAGAATTAGTTAAGCACAAACCACAATTTCAATGAAGGTGTTCACCATGTGAACATTTAGTTATATTTTTACCCATGCAAGCAGTTATATTTGGAAAAAGAAATAAATTTTTCTAAATGTGTGAATCTCGCCTTTTGTGGAGGAGAAGTTAGAGGCCAATGGTGATGGCTGGTTGGATATTAAATAACATTGAATATATTTAATGCACTTAAATGCGAAGATAATATTTGGAAGTGGTGAAGATTCTTGGAGAAGCTATGAGACATGCTATTGATTCATTTTAATTTGTTCTTTCAAGTTACAACTGCGAACTCTTCTCCTTTCGAAATTTCCACTTTTGGAACCAAATTTGCATGTAGTTTTTAAAAGATAGTTCATTGGAAATTTTGGAAGATAAAAGGGGCTCGAGTATTTTGTATAGATGGAGGATGCATGATATAGATAAGTTTTATTTGGAACTGTGTATTGTTGGCTTTGCGCAAGGAGCATTGGTAATCATGTCTTGGTGGTAAAGAATAGTTGTTAGGAGCGCGAGGTGGAAGGATTTCAATTTTTAACAGGCATGGATCACTCTCTCCCCCTCTTAATATCTTATTCAATAATATCTTTTTGTGAAATTATGAGTGATTGTGTTTGAGCTTTCAGAGAGCTACAGTAATAACTATTAGTTTGGGTGTTGTACTGCATGATTATTATTGTTAAAACTGTGTGCTTTTATACTATTAGGAAGTGTAAAATCATTTACCTGAGTTCTAATATTCTCTATTTTGATTATTAATTCATTAACTTTGGGTATTACCCAGATGTCTGAATGTTTATATGATTAAAAATAAATAAAAAATACACAAGTGGTAAGCACTGTAATTGTTAGTATTATAGAGTTAATGTTTGCTTCTTAGTATAGCTAAAACCGTGTTCATTTTCAGATTACTCTACATTTGAGGATTTGAAGATATACAATAATACTAGGAATATCTATAGCTAATATGTAGTCATTGAGTTGAAATGTTAAAGATTCAATCACTTAGTTCTCGGTCTTCAACCTAGACATAGCCATAGACATTTTGATGTATGAATTTATTTATGTCACTATAACAATATGTCTATGTTAATAATAAGGTTTTAGGGTTGCTATGGCACAGTGGAAACAAAATAATATGAATTTCATAAGACTGAAACTTTACCCTTAGTGGATTTAAAATGGTTGCACTATAATTTTTATTACTATGGAGTCAATACTTGCTGCTTAGTAAAGCTAAAACCATATTTAGTTTTGGGTTTATTTCCCTTCTGGAACATGGGGTCGTTTACATGATAGAGAATCCAGCGATAACCTTAAATAAAAAACCATAAGGGAATCTTTTGTATTGGTCATTTCTAATTGATTAGTTTTATCCAGCAAGTTTGGGTGCATTAAAGATCAATACTGCATATATGTCATTGTGATCTATCAGGCGATATGATTAGCATGTTGGAGTGTGAGTGATTTACTTGTGAACTTTAAATTATTAATATGTTGTGAGCTATATTTTATAGGTCACTGAAATGTGAATCAGGAGATCTCCAAACAATTCAAATAATCCTGGAGTAAGTTATTTCCCTAAAGTTGTCGATGGGTATCAACGTTAGCTGGGACGAGTTTTGGTTTAAAGGAGAAATTTATAGGAATTTATTAAGGTTGTTGATTCAGTTAAAGGTAAATAAAAATTACTTTATTAATATCTAACTTGGGAATTTGGGTAGTATAGTGTCGTACGCTGAGGTAGTAGTTTTTACATCTAGGAACAATAATGATTCCCAAGTAAATATATTTAACTAGGATTAAAGAGAAATAATAAACTAATTTGATAAGAGTATATCATTTGTGCCTGAAAAGAAGTGTATATTATTTTCTTAAAATAATTATTGACCTATTCTAGTAAGAAATGTCTTGTGGGAAGTAAGAAGGAAGAATGTTTCGAGGGTTACTGTTCTGAATACCCATTTATAGTAAATTTCCACTATGTGTATTGAGTAGCATGCTGAGATCAATCCCTATGGACACTAAGAAGAATAACTTAAGGATATAAGGATGTAATAGTGTAATTACATGTTTTTAGAATTTTTTCTACCATGGCTCAATTTTATTAAGTCTATAGTGTCTATTAATTACACCCTATTCCCTTATTGTCAAACTAGATCTTAAGGTAATCAGATCTCATCAATTTCATTTCAATTAATTTGATGGATATTAGTTCTAGTTCAAGGTTAAGATACCTTCTGTTACTTCTTTATCTTTCTTCATCTCCATTCTCATCAAGGCTGAAAGTCATTATACTATTTTTGTAATTTATAAGTTAGTGTTTTATTTTTCCACTCTTGTTTATTTTAGAAAAGTGAAACTATTGATAGCAATTGATTTAGACTTTTAATTTATCATGTTATTGAAAGTGGAATAAATGCTATGAATGATTTAATCATATGTTATTATGTGATCTATTCCTATGAATTCCTTTTATGGAGGCATTTAAAATCTATGGCAGCGAATAGTTTTTAGATGGATGAAAATATATTATTATAAACATGTGATGATTGATTCTTTGCATTATTGTGTTGTTAGTATGTTATCCTGTAAAATTGACAAGGGAAATTTTGTAGGTAACCTTACCAAAAACAAATTCCGGTTCCTTTTCAAAGTCCCTCAGTGTTTGGAATGGTGTAAAATCCCTTTCTGGAAAGTCTGGTTTCTCGAACTTAGTCATTTTGGTCCTTTTTGGCTGGGCATAGCTTTTATCTATGCAACACAAGAAAAATTTGTGCCCCCTTTATTCCTTTGGCACACCCTTTGGAGTGTTAACACAAAAATTGTTGTGCCTCCCCATGATGCACCTTTCTTTCCTGTGCCATGGCGCATGCGCCATCCTTTCAATAACAAAAATTTTGCACCCTTAATTGGTGTGCTAAGGTGCTGAAAATCTGGTGTTGACAGTCCTAAATTGGTGCAGAGCACAGATATTTCCTTGCTGATAGATGTATATCCATGCTAAAGGGCGCAAAGTTTTTCATGTCAACACGTTTTTAGGTGTGCCCTTTTAAAAAGTGGTTGGCACATTTATTACAGTTTTGGCCATATATAGGTGCATCTGCCCTGTCATTTTCACAATCAAGAAACACATGAAAACTTTATACATGTGCACCTTTTAGCACTCCCGTCATCCTCGTGTCGCAATCGTGGACCTGAATTCACTTTTCTTATTCTATATATTCCAGGTAAGTGGTCCTTGTTTTTCTTGTGTTTTTGTTTTGGTTTGGTTATTTGTGGAGCATAGTAAAATGAATCTGCAGAAACCATAAACCCATCCAGCCTGTTCTACAATCTTTCCTCCCGAGCCATTTTCACCCTCTTTCAAAATCTTCTAGCCTAGAGGGCTTTGTCTCAGAAACAAATCCAAGATCTTCTTCACTCTGTCCCCCTCCACTGTCCAAATCCATATCGAGGGAGGCCATGACCGCAAAACCAATTAGGAAAATAGAAAACCTAGAAGTTACAGTTCTGGGCCACATTTTTCTATTGGCACAATCGCCATCCTTGTTACAAAAAACATAGTCGTGCTAAGAGGGTGCACTATCCTTGATTGCAACACACAAAATTCCTATGCCATGAAAAAACCAAGTAAATCCTAACCCCAACACTGGCACAATCCTACTGACACCAATAAAGTTTGTTATGTGATCCTTTCCTGTCCCGCGCCAAAGGCCCCTTTGATGGACATAAATTTAGTGATACACACATTGATGTTGTGCCCTTGGCACACCAAAATTCCTGGCAACATGTTCCATATCTACGCCATTGGCACATCCTACTCCCATGCAACATCAAACTTATTCACGCCTAGTTTAAAACCTCATATAATGGCATAGGCACACCTCTACCTACAACAACAATAATGTTATATGTAAATTTCTTGTGCCCTGTTCCCTTTGGCACTATTTTTTTCTTGTAACACTCCACTTTAGCGCACCATACTTTTAACCTTGCAGCCTGTAAATTTCCTGCGCCCTGCGCCTAGAGGTTTTTAAATTGCTAACTCCTCATTCTGTAAAGCTTTGATGGTAGATCTGACATCTAACATGGCTCTTTTGCATTGGACTTCACTCCTTATAGATCAACAACTAAATTTAGATTCTCATATGTCTACCTTAAGGAAAATACCAACTAAGTCAAAGGGAAAGGCCAAACTCATAGATGAAGAGATGAAATACAAAATCAAAGGGTCAGAATGCCCAAGTCCCAGGCAGAATGTGACCTAGACATCAGGGATTTTGAGCTTGGCCACATCGACATGGAAGATTTTTGGGCCAAAACCAAAATGGTCATAGGTAGTCCTTAGATGGACAAACTAGTAGGTAGCGGTCTACATTTCATTGGGGGAATCCCCGTTAGTGCAGTGAATAATGAATTTATGATGGTAGTAGGCTGCTATTATAACAAAGACACAAGGTGTGTCAAGAATGAAAAGGGTGAGGTCGTAATTAACCTCACTGCTCGACACTTCGAGATCATATTAGGTATTCCCCACCACTGACATTTTGTGGCTATAAGCTAAGAGGACTGCATCAACGCATGGGAGGAACACAAAGAAAAGTGTATGCAGTTAATGAACGAAGTGTATTTGAAGAATAAGAAGGTGATAACCAAGTGGCCATAGGCTATTCACCACAGCGACTTCTTTGAGGAACTGAGTGATACCATCACCTTCCTAAGTAGAGTATTTGGGCTTTGTGATGCCCATTACTTCCACAAATGGATGCTCAAGTAACTAGAAATGATGAATAAGAACGTGCCTGATCAGCATTTTGAGTGGGCAGAAATCATAAGCAACACCATCTTTGAGCAACTCCAACAACTCATCACAACATGGAGGTTCTACACGAACTCCTACGTAGTCTACGCTGCAACCTTAGAGAGAGACTATCTAGTGCTGAGCTGATGTGGGGTTTGGCCTCAGGTGAAAATATATGAATACTACCCAGAGTCAAAGATGGAGAATAGCGTCCCATAGTTCACCAAGATCAATGATGCCTTTTTCTATGGCATCATCTACCTATTAAGGCCCAATATGACTCAGAGTCGGACGACCAAGAGCATAGTCTCTACAACTGAGAAGTGGGGGGTGTTATTTACGCAATTCCCGACCTTCACCTATCTCAGAGTGGCAAACTTCTTAGGAGAGCCCACCAAATTGCCAAGGTATGCAGGCCCTAAGTTGATCCTATTGGAGCTATCTAGGCAGCTCATAACATATCACGAGAAGTGCCTGAAAAGGAAGAAGGGTGGAACTCCTTTCCCCCTTACAATGGGTAGGTACACCTACACTTCTCACACCAAATCCCAGGAAATGTTTGTAGAACTAGAGCTACTTAACCTAAAGCACAATTTCTCGGCAAGGCACACCTTTGATCTAAGAAATTACCTCCCAAAGGCAAAACTCGATCCGATCCATGTTACACAGATCGAGGACATCTACATCGACTTGTATCATGAGGTTGAACCCAGGAGAAAGGATCACTCCCACCTAGCCCTAGCAAAAATTATTAAATATGGCGTGGCCATCATCCCAAAAGGTTTCCAAATAATTGATTAAGAAGTTGATCAGGTATACCTAGACACAAATGGGGATAACTGGCCGTTTGCTACGATTGATAGGACAAAATCACCTCAGACCATCGAGGAGAGGGTTAAGGGCACATTATAGCACATGGAGCATTGGTGTAGATATAACGGCCTCATCTACCTCGGGGTAGATTTCACTACGTCTCCTCGGGGAAATGCACCCACTAGACCAAAACATTTGCCGAAGGGAAAAGGTTAAGATAAGGAAGGAGAGTCAAACACCACCCAAGAAGAAGCTCCCCTCAGTCCACCCTCTGCCGCACAAGAATAGGTTGTAACATTGGTATCTCAAGAGAAAGAAGCAGCAGAGAGCATTCCTATAGGAACATCCACTCAGGATGTTGCCACTACTACAACCATAGAGGTTCCCATCGTCCCTTCCCCCGCTCCTCCCATCACTCAGGAAACTATTCCTTTGGTTGTGTCTTCTCCCCCATCTTCAACTGTTCCCCCTTCCTCTTCCTCCATCTTCTCTTCCCTCACAGAGCTGTCCCCCACCATTTCTTCTCTCATCTCTCAACTCCCTTTTGCCCCCACATTTTCCTCTCCTACAGTAGCTCCTACCCCTGCAAGAGTTGAAGGTTTGGCCTCTTTATCAATGCCACCACCAAGCATCTCAACCCATTTCCTTGAGTACACTATAGTTGGTCCTTCTTCCGCCATTCCTTCTTCTCCTTTGAGTCCAGCATGGATCTCCCAGCATCTAAGCCAGCATAAGAGGAAAGTCTTCATTGCACCTATGGACTTCTCCATCATCCCAATGAAGGGGGCTAACAAGAAGAAGCCAATCACCCACTTCTCTTAGAGTGCATCGGGAGAAAGAGTAATAGAGATCACATATCTTGATCCCTCAAAGGATAAAAAGGATCTGTCCCCTACAGATTATACAGTGACGTAGGTCACAATGGGAATGTTATCTGAGAGTCTTCAAGGAGAGGCCCTATCTACAGTGGACACCCTTTGCAAGATGCTTCAAGAAGTAAATGAGGAGAAGAGGCTACTAAAAGAGAAGAATAAGCATCTTCTCCACGCCCTGAAGAAAATGGGCAGTGCACCTCCTATAACTACCACTGAAACTCTTAAATCCCTGAGTCAGGTTAAGATAAATGAATATGCCAAGATTGGTGAACAAGGCATGGCAGTATCTACCTGGAGAGACCAGATCCTCAAAGATAGTGAGGAAGTAATTATCAAGTTCACCGAGCTATATCAGAACATTAATCAGGTGAACAAGGAACTCTAGGCGATCGCAGGACCTATCTCTGAAGAGTTGGACCATGCTAGGTTACAACATGAGATGTTCCAGTAGATGATCAAATTTTCAGTCAAGGATTTAGTTGAATTCGACGTCTTCGATCACCCCAGAGCACCCAACAAAATCCTTACTGCTTTGGACTACCAGGTCAATCAGATGGAATTTGTCTTAGAGAAGACATATAAGGTCAAGGAGGAAGCCTTGGATGTAATGCATCAAAAGGATAAAATTATCCTAAATATGTCTCTGGGCTTACTCACTCCATCTTTCTCCTTGAGGAAAGTAGATGAAACCATCCAGATTTTCAAGGAGATCATCTCGAGAGGGCTAGAGCCAGAAGCCACTTTTGACACTAAATCCATCAATAACCTTATGGCCTATTGCAATTTTATAGGGTACCTAATGGAGGTAGGTAATGAGTACTTCAATATCCCTGAAAAACTCAAGGATGAATGGGAGACTTGTGATGTCATCGGCAATCATACCAAGGTTCCTACCTGGGATCAACTTTAGCCAATGATTAGCAAATTCATAGAGTACCGAGCCCAATTCCATATTGCCTCCCCTGAGAAAAAGTAGGACACTCCTTTCTAGCCATGAGACGATGACGAATAACCTTCCTCTTCTTGGATTTCTTTTTGTAATATTCAAAAGTACGTTGGCACCAATGATGACATCATCCATGTTACACCATGGGATGTTGTCATCCACCAAGTTGCCCAAAGTCAACAGTTGAATTTTAGATATTTTCTATATATTTTGTATTTAGTTGTTGGTTCTTTTTTATACTTGAATACTTGGTGTATTCAAGGAGTGAACACTTTTTAGATAAAAATAGAAGTAAGGAGAAAAGGCTTTGTACTTTTTGTAACAAAAGAAAATATTAATACAATATTGAGACTTTGCGCTGAATAACTGTGTTATGCATCAGAAATTTCTTATGTTAGATCTGTATGTTTATTCTGTTGAATCTACCTCTACTTTTTTGTCATTTGTTCATCAGTATTGCTTTTTTCATTTATGCAAGTAAGTTTGGCTCCATTTATTACCAATCCCAAAACATAGACCTTTTGACTTTTCTGCTTTGGAATTCATTTCTTTTATCCCTTCAGATTGAAACACCCCTACTGGGATGAGATCCCAAACTACCGAAGGTATAATACTATGGGACTTGCATAGATTCCTACTGGTAGAATAGCAATAAACCAATTTCACTTTGCTGTCTCAAAGAGGGGCTATGTCCTGCACATTGGTGGCTCGTCTATCCATAGATCTACCCACTCGACAGATTTTTGGACCAACTGTTTTTGGCGACTCCACTGGGGATCGAGTAGATCTATTTAATAAAACTGTAAAACTCATCACCTGTTTACAAATTTTAACTTTTGTTCAAAATCTAGAATTTTTGCAAAGGTGATCCAAACTAAAAATTTTCTTCAGAGATCCATAGATCTGGACTAGTTAGTGATCTTTAGTTCGCTGATTTTTTATAAAAACCCATATTTTTCAGTAGATCTGAGTTTTTGACTATTTTGCAAAATTTCAAACCCTTGCCAAAAGTCAACTCTAAAATCCAAAAATTAGCTTACTAAGTTAACCATTATTTTATCCTCACTAACACTTGTCATTAAACTACAACCAGTTTTCAAAAGGGGATAATTTTAAATATTTAGAAGAGGTACATGCGTTTGATTTTTGTCAGAAAAAATCAGAAAATCAGCTAGTACAACCAAAAAGAGTTTTTAATCTACTCCAAAATATTGCAGATCTGGAGGGTACATTGGTGGGTGAAGCATTTACTCATAGAATAAGAGCTCATGGAGAATTTGATCCTACTTTCAATCTACTTCAAAGGCACAACTTCAATGTTATGCCAATGTGCTTCTCATCACTGAGTTCAGCTGATCAGTCAGCCAGAAGTGTCTCTCCTCCACAAAGGCATCATTCTGTATAGAGAGCATCCACATCCGTGTGGTTCATTGTTGCTCAGTGGAACCATCCTCCCAAATCACATCCTTTTTCTAGCATTTCAAATGGTAGTATCATGGGTAAATGCCATGGGCCCTCTTGCTTTATCACATCCTGTTCATGTGCTCCCTTATGGAAACTGAAAGAATTTCCCCAAATTTGATGGAAGTAGAAACCAAAGCACATATTCACACATATCTACATTCATCATGTCATGCAGTATCCTGGATGTGACCCATGAGGATGTGTCAGTTCACCTCTTTCTGGAGACCTTGCAAGGACCCACAGCAGAGTGGTTCTAGCATTTGCTAGCCAGATCTATCACTAGGTGGGCCACATTATGGACTGCATTTAAAGAAAGGTATAAAACTTCAAAATACACATTCACGTTACTATCAAAAATCACTCACTTGAAGAAGGAAGTCAATGAGACCATGCGCAATTTCATCACCCATTTCAATTCACTAATAAACCATGTGTTGTCTACCATGCTACCAACACCAAAAAATCAAAAGTGTTTCTTTATGAATGCCATGAGCTCAAAAGTAAGTTTCTTACTCTTACAAGATCAAGTCACTACTCTAGTTCTCACCTAGGCTGCTGCCATACGGATTGAAGATAACTTGCTAATATCTGGTGAATTGAAATGAGAACCATCAAAGCCTAAAGCTTCAAATCCTCCTACCACTTCGTCAGATCTAGTATTCCAAAAGATGGTGAATGACTTGCTCATGTCAAAGAAGCAGCTAGCTCAAGCTTCCCCTAACTCTTCATACCAGGATATCCCACGAAGAAATTTCACTTCCAACAATGCCCCTCAAAGGCCACATTTTCCTGTAACTGCTCCATGATTGGCACTTGAGGCCCCTCCGGTCAATGCTCTTTCTGAAATCAAAGAAGAGAAAAATTATGAAGAACCTTCATCTCAAGGTGAAGATGACCAAGATGTCAGTGAACTAACCAGTGACTCTACTATCAGGTATATGGAATTTGATGAAGAGGAATCTAACAAAGAAGAAGGTACCCAGGGATATGCAAGTGAACAATCTTATGTTGTTTTCACCCGCTCTCAAGGAAAAGAAGAAGAAGTTGCTACAAGGATATAAAAAGAGAAGGCTGTGTCAAACACGCCTCTAAGCATTGCAAAAAGAGGTAATCCTCTTCCTGCTCAACCTCCTATTAATCCTTTTACGAGGAAATATTTTCCTCCCATCTCTCCTCTAAATTAGCCTTCTTCTTATTCCCATAAAGACCAATCATTCCTACCCTACCGCCGCGAAGTGAGGGACTCAGTCCTTCCCCAACGCAACCCTTGGTCGCATTCGACATAATCGATCGTGCTAAAAAGACCAAGATTCAAATGTCTGAGGCTGAAGTATCGTCAGTCTAACCCTGAGCAGCTTGTAAGACTAACCGAATATATCCAAAACCAAGTTGTCGTCCCCTCTCTTGACCTCTCTGAAAGGAATCCTTTCCACTCCTGCATCTCGCATAAACATTGCCTCGACTTCCGTGTCAGGCAAAATTGAACCTTTCTATCTTCTCCCTCCTAATCAATGGTCACAAATTAAGAAACTGCATAATTGATTCCGGGGCTTCCGATAATGTCATGTAGGCAAAGGTCAGCCCATGCTTTGGGCCTCACTCTTACCAAGTCTTTAGGCAGATGTTACTCCATGGAAACCAAATAGGTTCCGTTGATTGGTCAGATCAAAGACGCACAGTTTGCATTTGTAGTGTTCCCAGAGAAAAGGGTGAAGATGACCATTCTTGTTGCCTGATATCCCAGTAGCATATGGAATTCTACTGGGAAGAAAATTTTGTAGAGAATTTGGTTGAGAGATTCATATGGACTGGTCTAAAGCTAGAATCCCCGTCAAGGGTGTAATGCAGACTTTGGAGCCTGAATCATAAAAGAAGTACTTGGTCACCAATTCTGATGACCCCAAAGCCCAAATTCTCTTCGAATCATCAGGGATGGGGAACTACTTCTTATCCACTGAGTTTGATAAAATGGATGTTCTCATCCAGGAGGAGGACCTTAACAAGATATGGACACTACAGTTTGATGGCAGTTGTGTAACTAGCGGATGTGCGATGCTAGAGTTGTGCTAATGATCTCCCTGGAAGAGGAGATTTTTCCTCTCTTTTTCAAGTTGTAGTTTTTCAACACAAATTAATACTACTGAATATGAATCTTTGCTACTTGGAATGCAAACTACAAAATAAAGGGGAATCAAGAACCTAAAAGCACAGGGCGATGTTGAACTGATCGTTAATCAAGTAAAAAGAATATACCAAGTAAAGAACGAAACCCTCAAGACATTACCACAACACAGTATGGGACAACATTGAAGAATTTGATGCTTTCTCAATAAAATCCATTCCAAGAGCTTAGAATGACATGGCTGATTCATCAGCCATCTCAGCATTTCTTATGCTTCCCTCACCCAGGGTTGAAAATAGACACATATACCATTGAGGTAGTCTTCCACCCAAGCGTGCCAGAAAATTCTCAGCACTGGCAGGTATTTAATGATGACAATCAACTTATTGCCTTTCTAGAGAAAGGCAAAAAATTTCAATGAGCTTCATTTTGAAGGATGCTACTTCTACATGCCGTGAATCTGTTACTGGTCAAGCATGATACGAATCAAAAGAAGGTGATGGCGTATGTCAGCTCAAGGGAAATAAAATCCCAAAAGGTTTAGTCTCTCTGGAACAATTGTTTGACAAACATGATCATTTTGTCAAGAAGAAGCGACAAGATGATCTCAAATCCTCTCCAAAAACTGAACTGGTCAACTTGGGTACTATGGAACATCCGCAGTTTGTGAACATCGAGAAATGTTGCACACCCGAGGAAAAGCGAGAAGTTTTTCAAATTGCTGAAGAAATATATGGATGTATTGGCATGGTCTTATGCCAATCTAAAGTCATTCAAGCCTGAAGGATGTTCCAGCATGACATCCTCATTGAAATGATGATGTCAAACCCTTTCGCCAGAAACGAGAGGCACTATAATCCCAAGATCTCGGGTACCATCTAGGCGGAAATACAAAAGATGTTGGATGTAAGGATTATTTTTCCTATCCATCACAGTACCTGGGTCACAAACATCGTACCAATACGAAAGAAGAATGGCGAAATATGCATATGCGTAGATTTTCGCAATCTTGAATTAGACGTCCTTAAAGGACAACTACCCGCTACCCATAATGGATCAGGTTCTGTAGGCAGTAACAAGTTCAGAGATGTTGTCCATGCTTGATGGCTTTTCGGGCTATAATTAGATCGAAGTCTCACCTGAAGACCGATTCAAAACAACGTTCACTACTCCCTAGGGCACATGTTCACCTACAGTAGGATGCCTTTTGGCTTAGCCAACGTCGGTGCCACCTTTCAACGAGCAATGGACTTCACATTCAAAGGTATGATGGGAAAGGTCATCATGGTTTATTTAGATGACTTAATTGATGTTCTCTAAAAAGTGAAGTGATCATTGCGATCATTTGGAGCAAGTATTGATTAGATGCCAAGAACACGAGGATCTTCCTTAAATCCAAAAAAGTCTATTTTCGAGGTCACTGAAGGAAAGTTGTACTGGGGCACATGTGGTCAACAAGGAAGGAACAAAGATAGATAGTCGAAAGGGTTAAGGCTATTTAGAGCCTTACCTTACCCATAAGCAAAACTGGTGTTCACTCCTTATTCGGAAAGGTGAATTATCTCAGACGCTTTATGCCCAACTTCACTGAAAAGACTTGTCACATATTAAATATGATGAAAGGGTCACAAACTTTATGGTGGAGCGAAGAAGGAAAGGTGTCATTCAAGGATATAAAAGCCTCCGTCGCCTCATGCACCCAGTCCTGGTATGTCCCGACTTCTCCAAGGATTTTATCATGTATAGTTATGCATCTGAGCATACTGTATCAGCCATCTTAATGTAAAAGAATTCTATGAGGATGTTGAATCTCCAATCGCGTTCATGAGCTCTCCTCTCAAACCTCATGAATTGAAGATGTCTCATTTAGAAAATCACGCCTTCTGCCATTGTCAAAGCTAGTCAAGAACTTCCGGTACTACATCCTAAACTCTCATACAGTAGTGTACTGGTTCCTGACATGGCAGTCAAGTCCATCCTAACTCAATAGGAGTTAGGAAGCTTGCGAGGGAATTAGATCGCAAAGGTCCAAGAGTATGATCTAGATATAAATCCAACTAAGCTGGTAAGAGGTAAGGGCCTATGTTAGCTTATGGCTGAAAAACAAGATTCAGAAGACCCTAAGGAAAGGGTGATTACATCTATGGAACACAAATCTAGTTGGAGAAATCAGATTCTCTACCCATGGTTCTATTAGTCGTGGCTAGCGATGCATGGTATTCCGATATCACTTTCTTCCTCACTTACGGTGAGTGCCCAGCTCATCTAAATTTAAAAGATAAGCATACTATAAAGCTTAGAGCAACCAGATATGTCCTTTGGGATGAAGGTTTATACAAACGTGGAATCGATGGCATCTTCTTACGATGTGTTGACAAGCCACAACAGATAAAGCTACTTGAGAATTTTGACAATTCAACCTGTGGTGGTCATTTCTCCTCTTCCGTGATAGCACACAGATATGTCATATGGGCCATGTGTAGACACCAAATTTGTGTCTTACGACCCCCCGTGCCCCGCATCTTATTTCGCAACCTAGCCTCATCACCTAAACCTTACACAATTATTTATTAATTACCTTATAATTAATAAATCCACATCTCCAAACCTGCTACCTCATTTCGCCACCTCATCATGACCTAGTCCTAACCCTAAAATAACCTAATTAAGACCTATAACTTGGTCTACATCCACACCCATGACTAATGACTCCTCACCCGCACCCAAAACCAACCTCATAATGACTTGACCAAGCCCACAACTAATCCCTCAGGAGAAAAGGAGGGAAAGTTGGCTATTTTACTAAAAATAGCCCCACTTTGACTTAACCGACATCGGTTCCTACTCGACCACCGTCGGTTACGTAACCGCCATCGGTTCCCTGTAAATGACCTCCCCCAACCAAAAACAAAGGAATGGTTAGATTTTTCATTGATCCGAATCAGAAGTCACTGAAGAATCAAGAATTCACTTGGCCGAGCAGAGACAAGTGAAGGAAAGAGAATAGTTTGCAAAGAAGGACATCAAGCCCAAGACTACAACTGAGTAACCAGAGCCCAGTGACACTCATCCAAGCATTGGGAGGGAAGATAGTTCATCTTGGATTGTCAGATCATCCTTCCTGAACCCCTGCCTTCCTGATCACAGTCCTTGAACCTGCATCTTCATCAGGAACTTGTAAAGTACTGTCTTGTACGTTCTTGCAATAATATTTCTTGGACTTTTGAATCACAGTAATTACAAGTCTACTCCCAGATCCACTAGCCGGTAACACCCTCCATCTAACTTTCATTCCTCTACCCCTACATTGCCCCTAAGAACAGCCCCCATAACTCTCTGAGTCTTCTACATCACCTCATTACCTATCCCCAATCATTTACCAGCCTTATAAACACCATAGCTATCTTATAGCCATCTTATAGCCAACATTCACTAAAAGCCCCTAAATCACCGCCCCTACTGATATCGGTTATCAGAAAGCTGGTACCCGGTGACAGTGACCGGCATCGTTCATTGTGATTCAAAACCAAGACCAGCCTTTTCTTTATTGTTCTAACAAGGTAAATAAATTGTAGTTTTGACAATAGCTTATTTGTTAGAATTTGTGTTAATTCATATTAGCAGGGGAGCTGACCACCTTCGAAAGGAAGTCTAAAATTTCCTAGGCCCAAGGCAGTTCCCTCACTTATTATCTAATTAGAATCTGGTGGTCTTGTATTCTTACTTGCAGGTAGTCCTTCCCAGACAAAAAGGAGTTCTTTGCAATCGATCTGATCTCTCTCTACGATACGCGCACACCATCTCAACCATTCAACAGGTATTTCCTCCTAGCCCTAACCCTTATCTGTTTCTCAAAGAGAATGAAAGGATAGAAGTAACTCTATTCCAGGAACAGAAGCATCCTTTGTGCGAAACATTTTGGCATGCCCGGTGGGACCCATTCTAGGGTTTCTTTCATTTCTTGCTTGCTTTTCATATAGGGAGCATACTTGCAGTTTTTCTTCTGTCTAAATATTCATAAGAAATTTTGTTATCTTTTGGTAAAATAATTTGTCTTGCTTTCACATCTTTGCATTAGTGAAAGTCATCTTCTTTGTTTCATCGAATATCATCTTCGATTTGGGTTTAAAACACTTGCATCACATTCTTGCTCATTGTTTTCAATTCTAGTGAACGTAGATTAAGTACCAGGTCATACACGTGGGGGTGATATCCATGGTATTGACAAGAAATTAATCAAGTACTTTCACTGCACAACACATACCGAATCACTTCATAATCAACACAACAACTCGAAACATCCCCCCTTTTCCGCAGTATTCCTCCGCCCGATTGAGGTAACCTTATAAGCCAAAACAAACTTGACATTTCCCATAAGTCTTTTGTTTAGGATTGACATCATCTTGTGTCTAAGGAATAAGCCCACAATTGATTAAAACTAATCCTAGGGTTACTCTGTTAATTTTCCTGTGCATCTTGCTTGTTTTTTTAGTTCTGTTTCTCTGTCATACATTGTTTCTGTGATCACTTCAGAACAACTTGAGAGTTATAATAAGCACTGTTAACCCCAAATCAGCAACTTCCTACAGCTTCTTACATCGGTCCTATTACACCGACATCGGTTAACTTACTGACGCCGGCTAAATCCTGACCGACATCGGGTACCTAACCGATATCAGTTTCTGTCTTTCACAGTTCCCAAAACCAGCAACCCATCAATTCCAACATTTTGTTGCTGCTTCTGTTCCTGATAGATTGCATCCCTGCTGTGTACTTTTGTCCATGGTTGTTATCACTCGAGAAACAAGCTACAGCCATGGTTTCACATGCCTGCTCCGTGCCTTTTCCTGAATCACCCCCTTCACATCCTGTGGGGAATCCTACGGACACCAGCGAGGTTCCCAAAATCCCTGTAGGAGATAAGGAATTTGTGAAATTTTTGGACACTAATCCTAGTGCTGTACAGTACTATTTGTCTCATGCCCCTGACCGTACACCTGATGGTCAACTCCTTGTTGGCATGCCTATTAGTATAGCTGCTCATTTAGCTACTTCTCCACCTGATAACTCTACTTTTCCTTCTGCATCCTTAGCCCCGTCTCCCAACTTAGTGGCTTCGGGGGTTCATACGGCACAGATTGGATTTCCTTTGGTTAATCTAGGGCCCAACATATCATTACCGCTGACTGCTCCTACCCTCGTCTTTCTCACAGACTGCTCCTTTCATAACTTGCTCTCTACCACCTATCCACACAAGCTTCCCTTCTCAAGCTCCGCCTACCTTTTCATTTTCACACACGTATCCGAGTGACTTCAACATCTTATATAGGACATCCTTATTCGGTCGCCTCAACATATTCATCCTCAATACCTTATCAAAATTCAACCCCACCATTTTCTAATGGTGGCCCTTGGCCCAATCCTCCACCTTTCACAACAACCGCACCATCATCTCATCCAACCACTAATTTCACCAAACAAATGATGGACAAGATGAAAAATCTGGAGGCTTCTGTTTTAGGAAGCCGTAGCACCCTGACATACAAGCAAGTTTGTCTAGAGCCTATTCATCCTTCTGTCCCCCTTCATTCATATCCTCCTTAATGGGAATTACCAAAATTTACTCATTTTAATAGTAAGGAGGATCCTCAACAACACTTGCGATCATTTAGACATGCCTGCTATCTGATTGCTCATGACAATGCTTTACTACTTTGCACCTTTCCCATGTCCTTATCAGGACTTGCCTTGGAGTGGTACAGTGCTTTAACCCAGCACTCAATCTTCTCTTTTAACCAATTAGCCCAATATTTCTTGGATCATTTCTCTATTAATATTGCTAAGAAAGTATCTATCACCGACCTCTATGGCGTCTGAAAATTTGAAGATGAATCTATCGCAGATTTTGTTGGACGATGGCAGGCCCTCATCAACCAACTTACTTATTCCTTGCCTCAGGCAAAACTCATTGAACTCTTTACGCGGGCTTACGCTAAGCACATTTCTCCTACCCTTCAAATTCAAACTTTCCACACCTTTCATGACGCCTTTCCTATGGCTCAGAAACTAGAAATTTGAGCCTTAGAGGATACTGTTGCACAACAAAAACCCTGATTTGTAAACCCAAGACTCCACCAACAAACCCAACACCACCAATTCTCATGCATCGAATGCTTCGAAATCAAAAGGAACTGTACACGCGGTGATGGTCAAATCCCAAGCATCGTCTAATACTCCGCCGAAAACCACCTATAAGTATAAAGCCGAGCCCATCAATTACACTCCCTTAGGAGAAACTTATGGTGTCATCTTGGAAAAATTACTCAAAGCAGGAGCTATCACCTTGCCTCCTGTTAAACCTCACTCTGGGTTTGATTCCAACCACGCTATACCTTCTTGGGACAAAGAACATGACTTCTGTAACTTCCACCATGTGAAGGGACATAGTCACGAAAACTGTAAGATGTTGAAAAACATAGTGCAGGAAATGGTTGATGCAGGGGATATAACCCTCGATAATCCTAATGCCCCTCCTAACTGAAATTTGAAAATATTCAATAAACCATTCCCAAACCACTCTTCTAATAGTAACATAAACCAAGATATCTTAGTTGAGGAGAGTGTTCATGAAATCCATGCAGTTTTCGATTCCCAACCAAAAGCCTCTATTGAGGAAATTCTGAATCAATCCTCGTCACTAATGCAGGAATCCACACCCGCTTCACCACCATCAAGACAAGATGATAACCTTGCTATTCCTTTACCCATAAAGGAATTAACCAGCTAGAGTTCCCTTCTCATAGATGAGCCTTCTTACACCACATCCTTGCAATACTGTGAGCAGATGTTATCTAACTTATCTATTTCCCAAACATCTCCTTCTACCACTCTTGTTGTATAAGAGGAAGGCTTGCCACTTTTTTCGTCATCCTTAAATGAGAAACCCCTTGAACCAACATCAAAAAATTCTTTAATCATGACGGATCCTCTCAAACATGCCCTCCTACCTATTATTTCTTCATCGCCTAAATCTTTTTAGCGACCGGTTGACCTCTTAACGCCCATTGATACAGTGACTCATTTACCCCCTGTATCACACCCATAGTGGACCGAAATCACAACCCACCTTTCTTCCATACAAAAGTCCCTATTCACATGTGAAGATTGTCATCCCTTAGAAGATAGATGAGTCCTATGGGAATGTTTGAGTACACCATGCTCTACTCAGATGCAGATGACCGATCCAGAAACCTCTACCATATACCCGCGGTGTTTACAAAAACTCAAAATGACTATGTCCTCAGCTTCACCCCCCTCATCTCTACTGAATACCTCACCCACCTCTATTAACCTAACCAAACCTCCCCCTAAACTTGGGACTTCACCAATACCCAGCCTAACACACCCACCTAAACGGTTAGTTTTATCCAAAAATAAAGTCGTCCATCCACCTAGGAGATAGACCCAATCTCCTTAAGTCCAATCTATGCCTCTGTCACAACTAAAACCCTCACTGTCACACCTACCTTCTATATTGGGACCTCACTCCTCCACCTTGCCTCAATACATCGTACCTCCTGTGTTTTCTTTAAAATGACCTGCACCATCTACATCCATACACCGATCCTGTCCACTTATCAACCCTAAAAAAAATCCATCATCAAAAGATTTGTTTGTTGTCACTCCTCTTTCTCCGTGGTTGTTTCCTACTACCACATCATCTGTGGCCTCACCATCTAACTAGCTAAACATACCTTTTGCGCCAAAGAAGCCACGTTTAGTTAAATCCAATTATCAAAACCCCTTATCTAAAACACCATCCGTACGAACCAACCATACCCAAACATTACCAAAACCCACCCAATCAATAGCTTCATCTTCCTCTGACTTTGACCCGCTCAAAGGATCTTATGCTAAGATCCTAGATATGTTGGTGGAGAATGCGACCGTTTCCCTACCCCCACTTAGACCTTATGATCCATCTAAACCTCGACCTATAGGTTATGATGAGTCTAAAATCTACACTTACCATCGCACACCAGGACATGATGTAGAGGGATACAAAGCTTTGAAATCCATACTTCGTTAGTCACCTATCTCAAATAGAAAGGTTAAGAAAGACAACTTATGAAGGGAGATACCTTTAGCTTTAATCCCCTCTCCTATACCACCTATCCCCACCTCACCAAGATCTATCATTATTACAACCCCACCTCTCGAATACCATGACTTATCCCTACCGTCTTCCTCCTCTGGTGTTCACGAGATCAACATGATTAGTGTTGTTACTCGAGGGTAGAAAAATAATGGGAAAGCTAAAGAAAGCACACATGCGGCCTCTCTTTCTCCATCCACCATCCCGATCGCACCACCACCTAAAGTGGTTATATGTGGACCTGCCTACCCCATCTCTAATGGAGTTTCCCACTGAACCATGATCAAACAACTTCACTAATCACCTGTAAAAATCACACTATATGATCTCATTCAGACCTTTGAATCTCATCAACAAGCTCTCATTGAAATCCTTCAAGGGATAAAGGTATTACCTAATGAAACTGTTAGTGTAAAATCACAACACCCCTGGATGCAGATCAGGTTTCTAGGTCGATCACTTTGGCATCCAGTGTGATTGCATAACATTGAATCCTTTCTCCAAGTGTGGGACTTGAAAAAATGAGAAAGGATTCTCCAGAGAAGGCTGGTTCCTATTCCTCTGTTTAGATGCACACGAAATATGCAGAGGGTTTTCTCAAAACCTAATCTAATCTACCAAGGAGACAAGGTAAGAAGATGCATAAAATAAATCTAATCTAATGGAGGTGATGCACCGAGGAATGAAGAACACTTATTTTGCTAGTGAACACAGACTATTTGAATGTGATATAAGATCATGCACAGATGAAAAAAACCTGCAGTGAAAGACTAGGAGGATGTAAAAATGAACACAGAGAGGGCTGAGAATCATCCACAGACATGCATTACTTGCTCCAAATATTGATACAATACACTACAGAATGCCATGATGCAGAATAGTATTACAGTTCAAATGAGAGGTTCGAACTCCACAAATTCACCTGAGGAGAAGAAGGGAGAGGCAAAACAGAAAAATGTTCAACCCTTGAAAAGAAGCTCCTCTTTACAATATATAGAAAGAATGAGAGAGGGAAGAGAGAGGGGAAAGCCAAATCTACCCCAACCACCTCTAGGTTGCATTTAATTCATCTCATTATGGCAAAATCTGCGGATCCTGGCAAAATGGAAGGCTTTCTTATAGAAGCAGAAAACTGTCTGTTGCATTAAAGTTGTTTGTTGAAGCATTACTTCTGCTTGTTATTTTGTGCCAGAGGCGTTTCTTGATTTTCTCTCTCCAAAATGAACCAAAATGTAAGATTAACCTTGGAATCGTGTAGAGAATTTTACCAGCTTTCCGTTGATATAAAGAACGTGTAAATCCGAGCTCTGGATCGAAAGTTATGGTGATATGAAGATTTAGGGCAAAAACAGGCCAAAACGTGTTTTGAAATCTTTCCCGCACTCTACCACCTGGATGACATGTGGCACATGCTGATTGGACAAGCAATTCTCCCTCCTCTACCTTTCGTGGGCTTTCCTTTTGAAATTTCCTTGTGGGCCCCTTAAACTTGGACACGTGGTGCTATTTCATTGGTTTGGGTCATTGCTCGAAACCTCACCCTTTGACTTTTGGACTGCCTCCCTTGCAACACGTTTCGTGATCTGGTTAGTTCTCGGCCCTTTCGGCTCTTCCGCGTCCACCACGTCCATTTGTCTCAGATTTCCCAGTGCTGTCTGGGACAAAAACCTCTGATCTGCCCAAAATGGGCTTCCTCATCCCTCATTTGGCTGATGACACGTGGCATGCATTGATTGGCTTTCGGCTCCTTCACGTCCATTTGTCTCGGATGTCCCAGTGCTGCCTGGGACAAATTCCTCCGGTTCACCCGATTCAGCCAGTTCACATCCTCACGGCCCAGATGTCCCATTTTCTTCCGAACTGTTTGTTCTCATTTCGGCTGAATTGGCTGGTTCATGTACCTTTGTCCCAGATGTCCCAAAGCAGTTAGTGCAAAAGTTCTCCTTTTCGGCCGATCCGGGTGGTTCGCGTCCTTCACGTACTCTTGTCCTGAACTGTCCCACTCAGTAGTTAGTCGTTTTTCCTCCTTCGGCCGAACCGGCTTTTTGCGTCCACCACGTCCTTTTGTCCCAGATGTCCCAGTTGCATCCAGACTGCCTAGCGGCAAATCGGCTGATCCGCTTCTTCCGCGTACATTCATTCCAACTATCCCAAAGGAAACCTTGAGAAAGACTTATCCAATTTTCATGATTTTCCCTGTTTCAATCTACTTTCTTGGAACTGAAAAACTCTGATGCATGTTATCAAAATTTACCCTGGGGGTGATATTTTGACAACAGTTTTGATGACTCAGCGGGGTCACCTGCCTGCTAGGTAGAAGATCAGTGGCCTTTTAGTGATCTATTGGGCATGGAGTCATAAGTAATAACCTGAAATGAGCCTGATATCTAATCCCGAGCCTGATACTGCAACTTCTTCTCCAACAACACTCTGAACTGTAGAAAACAACCTGAGAGCAGCAAAACCTATGCCGAAGCACTTAGGAAAACTGAAACCTAACTACAACAGGACAATGTGCACAAGCACTTGGAGGAATGAAAATCTAATTAATATTTACAAGGTAGTGAACTTCCCTCTAGAGGAAACGCTTGAGATAGATTCCATTGACTGGAATCTATAGTTCTTCACCATCCAATGAGGCCAATTGGAAAGCATTGCTTCTCTTGCGCTTTGTGACCATGTATGGGCCACTCCAAATGGCATCAAATTTGAAATGCCTTCCTGGTTTTGCCCGATCTGCATCCCATTTCAACACTAGATCTCCAACTTGAAAAGATCTATCCTTGGCCTTTCTGTCAAAGGTCTTCTTGATCAAAGCTTGATCCTTTCCCATTGCTTGGGATGCCTGATTTCTGATCTCTTGCAGCTCCATCAGCTCTGCATATCTCACCTCCATAGGCTCAAATTCAAGCAACTCCAGCTGCTTCATGAGTTCCAATGTTGGCAACTCAAGTGACATGGGCAAGATTTCCTCTCTTCCATAGACAAGCTTAAATGGAGAGTTACTTGTGGATATTTTGGGAGTGATCCTATCAGCCCATAAGGCTGATTTCAGTTTGGTATGCCAAGCCCTCTGATTCTCATCAAGAGTCCTCCTAATGATCCTTAGCAAGTTCTTGTTTGTGGACTCGACCTAGCGATTACCTTGAGGGTAATAGTTTGATGAAGTGCTTAGGTAGATCCCGTTCTTGACAGCCCACTCAGTCACCTTAGATCCAATGAATGCCAATGCATTATCAGAGATTATTGTAGCAGGTACACCAAATCTGGTTGTTATCCCCTCGTAAAAGTCCAAGATGCTAGACTCATTTGCCTCTTTGAGTGCTACTGCTTCTATCCATCTGGTGAAGTAGTCCGTGGCTGTCAAAATCCATTTGTGCCCTTGGCTTGAATTGGGATTGATGGCTCCAATGAAGTCTAAACCCTATTGCATGAATGGCTGGTCAACTGAGATTGGATGTAATGGAAGGGCAGTGAGTCTCTCTCTTCCTGTGAAGAATGCACAATTCTTACATCTCTCGATCCATGCATAGAAATCACTAAAGATTTTAGGCCAATAATAACCAGCCTTCATGATTTTTAGAGCTGTCACTCTTGGTGCAAAATGGCCACCAGTTGGTCCATCATGAAACTCTTTTACTACCCTTTGGATCTGACCTGTGTTAATGCATCTCAGTAGCACTCCATTCACATCCTTCTTGAACAAAACTCCATCAATGATGGTATATGGAATAGCCTGCAACTTGAAGTATCTCCTCTTCACTTTGCTCATTTCTGGAGGGCATAGGCCTGTTTGTAGGAAGTGCATAATGCCTTGGGTCCAGCAAGGAGTTGGGGCAGCATTGTCTTCTTCTTGTCTGCCACTCGGCTCATGGCTATCTTGAACTGTCAAAACAGCCTCTTCTTCGTTGCATACTTCCTTTTGCTTCCCTAAAACCAGCTGCTCACACAATCCTTTCCCTCTTACCAGCTTGGTGATCTTGATCTCAATGTCATACTCCATGACACGGGTGATCCAACCTGCCCTTTTCTCATTCAAATCCTTGTTGAGGAGGAAGTCCTTAACCCCAGCATGTGAGACCAGCAATTGGACCTTGTTGTTTGAGACTAAATGCTTGAATTTCTTCAAGCTTCTGATTACTGCAAGCACATGATTTTCAATAAAAGAGTACCTCACTTCGCAGTCATCTAGGCTCTGGCTGAAGAAGGCAATTGGCTGTTCATCATTATCTTTGTTCTGTTGTACCAGAATGGTAGCAATAGTGTCATCACCTCCAAATGCATAGAGGATGAAATCCTTCGAAAAGTCTAGGTTGATGAGAGTGGGTGCTTGGGAGATGGCTTCTTTGATTGCTTCAAAACTCTCCTTGCCTTCTACTGTCCACTTGAAAGCCATGCTTTTCCTTAACATTTTGGTGATGGGCTTGACAAGGGCTGCAAAATCTGGGACAAACCTCCGAACAAAGTTTATCCTTCCCAGGAAACTCTAAAGGGCTTTCTTGTGGCTTGGCAATGGTAGATCTCTTATGGCTTCAACCCTCTCTGGATCAATTGCTAATCCTTCCCTGGAGACAATATGGCCAAGGAGATTCCCTTTATGTGCAAGAAAGATGCACTTCTTAGGATTTAAGGACACTCCAAACTTTCTACACCTCTGAAACACTTGCCTGAGGTGAAAGAAATGGTCTGCTGCATTCTTTGAGAAGATAGTAATATCATCTAGGTATACAAGCACTATCTTGTTGATTAAGCCTTTGAATGCCATATCCATAGCTCCCTAGAATGTTGCTCTAGCGTTCGATAGTCCAAATGGCATCTTCTTGTAAGCATATGTGCCCCATTTGGTTGTGAAGGTTGTCTTGAACTGGTCTTCCTCCTTTACCATAATCTGATTGAAGCCTGAATAACCATCAAGTAGTGAAAACCTTTCTGAACCAGCTACAACCTGCAATATTTGCTCCATGGAAGGGAGTGGATAATGGTCCTTGAGAGAGGCTCTATTCAAATCTCTGAAGTCAACACACAGCCTGATCTCTCCATTCTTCTTTCTGACTGGAACTAAGTTGGCAACCCAACTAGAATGCTTGATTGGGAATATGATTCTTGACTCAATCAGCTTGTCCAATTCTTTCCTCATGAGAGGCTCCATGTGTGGATTTACTGGTCTCTGTTTCTGCCTGACAGGCTTAGTATTTGGATCCAATTCGATGGTATGCTGAGCTAAGTTGGGATTGAAACCTTTCAAGTCTTCATAGCTCCAAGCAAACACGTCAGGGAACTCTTGACATAGCTGTATGAACTCACATCTTTCTTGCTCAGTTGTCATCTTTCCAATTTGCAATGGCTTGTTCTCTTCTACCAAGATGGATACCGAATCTTCTCTCTTGACCTGAATGTTTGCTTTCTCCTTTCTAAACTGATCACTGGGGTTAAAAATGGACTCCAAAGTGATAAGTCCCTTGGGCAGCTTGTCAGTTCTCAACTGTATCACTTGGTCACCATATTGTTGTTCCAACTTTTCTTGATTCTTAGCTGAGAACTCAGCTTCTTCTTGTAAGAAATGGATGATTTGCTGGTCATTCTCAAATACTTGCCAACTGACATCGTTATCCGGCACTGAAGGCCTCATAATAACATGGATGTTTGGTTGTACCTTGTCTTGTTGAATGTTTTCTACAATGTCAAAGGCTTCCCCTACTGCTACAAGCCTGTCAGCAGCTTGATTGTCTTTCCTAGGAATGGCTTTAATGCCGAAACCCTCAAAATCTTCCATGAGGTCCCACACCCTGTTCTTGTAGCACTTGAGTAGATCATTTTTGGCTGCATGTTGTCCCTTGACCTGATTTACAATCAATTCACTGTCCCCAAAGACTTGCAAGTTCTTTATTTTTTTCTTGATTGCCCAATGCATCCCTTGCACCAAGGCTTCATATTCAGCAGTGTTATTGGAGCATGCAAATTGAAATCTAAAAGCTGAATAGTACTTTACTCCTTGAGGTGAAACAAGCACGACTCCACCTCCTGCACCTTGTCTACTCCTTGATCCATCAAAAAACAGCTGCCATACCTCATTGTCATCCTTGTGGTTTGGCTTAGTGATGCTAGGAATAGGTTGACTTTCTTCGTGTATACAATAGACTCCTAGCTCAGATTCTTCTATTCCTTGATAAGGATCAAAAGCATGAACCTTGCTTGCCCATTCATCAAGAGTTAGATCCGGGATGTTTCCAACTTTAGTGTCAGTTTCATTTGTGCTTGGGTGATCTTCTTGATCAAATGCCGAGCAATTGGCATTAATCTGACTTGGAGTGTAGGGCTCAATATGGAAGTTTGCAATAGGTTCAGATCTGATTGTGGTCTAAGTTCCATATCTTGTCCTGAATAGCATGTGAGACCAATCCGTGGACAAATATCTCCCAATCTTGGCAGTGAAGTCCCTTGACAAACATAGGGCAAAGAGTGGTGGAAGGTCTATGACTGACACATCTTGTAAAATAACAACATTTGGACATGCATGCAAGGTAAGAATAAAATTTCTAATCACTCCAACTATTGCTATTGCTGTCCCATCCAACTGCACTACCCCTTTGGATGTTGTTTCATACTAAAGCCCTAGCTGATCAGCTATTTGTTTGGGCATGACAGAGCTACTTGCTCCAAAATCAATCATGCAATTATGCACTAGCTGATTTCCAATGATTAATGAAACATAGAAAGGAGGGGATTTCAATATCTTACCTTGTTTTCCTCCATGATTTCCTTTAGATTGGGCAGCATTTGTAAGCACTTTGTCTTGCATCTGCTGATTCGAAGCTGGCCAGTCCTTCATGGCAGCTTGCAGCAGATCTCTTTGGCCTGGGATGGATAGGGATTCCCACATAGATATATTGATGTTTGTCTTCTTCATCTGATCAATGATACTGAATGGTGATGAAGGATCTCTCTGCTGTCCCTTGGTTTACACATTTACTCCTTGTATGTGGGCAGCAACAGCTGGCATTTGAGTTGGCCTAGGGGCTGTTCTTGGCTGCCCTTGTGCATTTGAAACGGGACTTTTCTTGCCAATCATTTGTGGAGCCATGGAAGGTTGTCGATTGGCTGGGGCTAATGGCTGTTCTTCACCCAAATTTCTCCCTTTTGACCTTGTGTTTGCTGCAACACCTTGAGAAACTACTTGTTCATGCCACAAAAATCCTCTGCTTGCCAATTTACCAATGTGGTGTCATTTGAGGCTGATTGTTGTTGGAATGTTTCTTGTTGTTGGCTATTTTCTTGACTGTTCTCACCCTCCACACCAGTAGTTGTTACCATTAAAGCTTGAGTCAACTCACCATTGAAGCACATGGATTGATTATGAGGCTCATTACATGGAAAACACCAATCATACTCCTGGGCAATGTTGTTTTGTGCTGGTACTAATGCCTTAGAGGCAGATATGGCATTTGGATTATAGGGCTGGAATGGTCTATTGGCAGGAGGCCTTGCTTGATTCTGATTTACAGCTAGATTGGGTGGCCTTTGAGGCTGATATAGCTACCTATTAGGTTGAGCTTGAGGCTGATACGAAGGTCTAAAACCTTGAGCTTGCTGTCTCTTGAGTGTAACCAGCTCATTACCTAAATTTTGCAGTTGCTTCATGACCTCTTGAAGCTCATTTGGGGCACTTGGAGATGAAGTGGAAGCTTCATTTGAACTCTGATTTCTAGGAGTGGGAGAAGGAGCTAAGACTGGTGCTTGACTAGTACTTGGGCTCTCTAAACTTGGATATAATGGCATTGGAGGCCTAGGAGCTAGCTTGCCAGCTTGAATCAGACAATTTTCAGCTCTAATGGCAATACTATAAGCAGCAGGGATTGTTGTGCCTCCCATAGATTGAACCAGCATAGAAATATCAGAATTTAAAGCTTTAAGGTAATATAGAAAAGCACCTTCTACTGTTGGCCTGACTGCTACTGGAATTCTATCCCAAGACCTTTGAAATCTGAAGTTGAAGTCAGTTAGCTGCTCATTGGAAGCTCTCTTGATGGTTGTCAGCTGCTCCAAAAGAGACAAGTTGTCTCCCTTCTCTCCAAATTGATCATGAAGTGTAATACACAGGTGATTCCAGTTTGTGATAGAGCCAACTCCAAGGCTCCTAAACCATTGCAATGCTTTCCCCTTGAATGAAGACGCCAGTAATTTGACAGCTACTTGCATCTCATTAATCTCATGGATTGCACAAATGTTAGCAATGTCCTTGACATGATCACCAGGAGTGGTCTGATTTTCTCCAGTGAAGTACGGAATGTTCTTCAATGTTGCAACTGGGATTGGATTTTGTGCATTGAGAGCAAGTGGGCTGCTGCCTGTGAAGTTGACATAGGGGTTCAGTGGTTGCGCCATTCTGATTGGTCGAAGAACTCTTGAATACTGAATGAAAGGCCGATCAGGTGGAGGAGTTGAGAGAGTTCTGTTTGGTGGAGATGGAGACCTTTGAATCCTTCTTCCTCTTTGCCTTCTTCTTGGAGATAATTGCAGGTATTCAAATAGCAACTCTTCTTCTCCAACTCTTGACCTTGTGATTCTTCTCATAAGCTCTCAGGCCTACACTGCTGAAACTAGTTGATCTTCCTCTTGGAGTCGCCAGATATGCGAATAATAGCTCTTTTCAAGCAAGAAAATTGCAGCAGATGCATATCAACTTTGCTGCAATAAAAATGAGACATCTAGGTCCCACTGGGTGTGCCAAAAATGTTAGTGGTCACACGGTGGCTTAAGATTTTCTATTTGATAATGAGACACCTCTGAAAGATGAAACTCTAACTTCTGTGATGTCCCACCGGGTGTGCCAAAACTGTTAGTGCAAAATCACAACACCCCTGGATGCAGATCAGGTTTCTAGATTGATCACTTTGGCATCCAGTGTGATTGCATAACATTGAATCCTTTCTCCAAGTGTGGGACTTGAAAAAATGAGAAAGGATTCTCCAGAGAAGGCTGGTTCCTATTCCTCTGTTCAGATGCACACGAAATATGCAAAGGGTTTTCTCAAAACCTAATCTAATCTGCCAAGGAGACAAGGTAAGAAGATGCATAAAATAAATCTAAGCTAATGGAGGTGATGCACCGAGGAATGAAGAACACCTATTTTTCCAGTGAACACAGACCATTTAAATGTGATATAAGATCATGCACAGATGACAAAACCTGCAGTGAAAGACTAGGAGGATGCAAAAATGAACACAGAGAGGGCTGAGAATCATCCACAGACATGCATTACTTGCTCCAAAGATTGATACAATACACTACAGAATGCCATGAGGCAGAATAGTATTACAGTTCAAATGAGAGGTTCGAACTCCACAAATTCACCTGAGGAGAAGAAGGGAGAGGCAAAACAGAAAAATGTTCGACCCTTGAAAAGAAGCTCCTCTTTACAATATATAGAAAGAATGAGAGAGGGAAGAGAGAGGGGAAAGCCAAATCTACCCCAACCACCTCCAGGTTGCATTTAATTCATCTCATTATGGCAGAAGCAGCGGATCCTGGCAAAACGGTGGGCTTTCTTATAGAAGCAGCGAACTGTCTGCTGCATTAAAGTTGTTTGTTGAAGCATTACTTCTGCTTGTTATTTTGTGCCAGAGGCGTTTCTTGATTTTATCTCTCCAAACTGAACCAAAATGCAAGATTGACCCTGGAATCGTGTAGAGAATTTTACCAGCTTTCCGTTGATATAAAGAACGTGCAAATCCGAGCTCTGGATCGAAAGTTATGGCGATCTGAAGATTTAGGGCAAAAACAGGCCAAAACGTGTTTTGAAATCTTTCCCACGCTCTGCCACCTGGATGACACATGGCACGTGCTGATTAGACGAGTAATTCTCTCTCCTCTACCTTTCGCGGGCTTTCCTTTTGAAATTTCCTTGTGGGCCCCTTAAACTTGGACACGTGGCGCTATTTCATTGGTTCGGGTCAGTGCTCGAAACCTCGCCCTTTGACTTTTGGACTGCCTCCCTTGCGACACGTGTCGTGATCTGGTTGGTTCTCGGCCCTTTCGGCTCTTTCGCGTCCACTGCGTCCATTTGTCCTGGATGTCCCAGTGCTTTCTGGGACAAAAACCTCTGATCCACCTGAAATCGGCTTCCTCGTCCCTCATTTGGCCAATGACACGTGGCATACATTGATTGGCTTTCGACTCCTTCACATCCATTTGTCCCGGATGTCCCAGTGCTTCCTGGGACAAATTCCTCCGATTCGCCTGATTCGGATGGTTCGCATCCTCGCGGCCCAGATGTCCCATTTGCTTCTGGACTGTTTGTTCTCATTTCGGCCGAACCGGCCGGTTCGCGTACCTTTGTCCCAGATGTCCCAAAGCAGTTAGTGCGAAAGTTCTCCTTTTCGGCCGATCCGGGCGGTTCGCGTCCTTCGCGTACTCTTGTCCCAAACTGTCCCACTCAGCAGTTAGTCATTTTTCCTCCTTCAGCCAAACCGGCTTTCCGCGTCCGCCACATCCTTTTGTCCTGGATGTCCCAGTTGCATCCAGACTACCTAGCGGCAAATCGGCCGATCCGCGTCTTCCATGTATATTCGTTCCAACTGTCCCAAAGGAAACCTTGAGAAAGACTTAGCCAATTTTCACGATTTTTCCTGTTTCAATCTACTTGCTTGGAACTGCAAAACTCTGATGCATGTTATCTAAATTTACCCTGGGGGTGAAATATTGACAATAGAAACCTTTCCCATTACCTCCATCTTAACACTCGACCATGTTACTTCTCTCACTAAACAATCTATCACTTCCGTCCCTGTACAACAAACCACTGCTGTCAGTTTCTCTGAAGACGAAATTGTTGAATTTGGTGCAGAAGATCCTGACCCCACTCTTTTCATCTCAGCTTACATTCGGGACATCCACGTACATCGTGTTATGATTGACGAAGGTGCTAGCCTAAACATCATCTCTTCCAAAGCCTTCCAAAAAATGAATATCTCCTCTAGCTGCATGTGTGCCAACCCCACCATGCTGCGTTCATTCAACAATGCTATTACTTCTACCCTAGGCACTGTGATCCTTAACATTCATGTAGGGCCACGTACCTTACCCAAACTCTTCTATGTCCTTGAGGGTGAATTCCAATACAACATGTTGTTAGGCCGCCCTTGGATCCAGGCTATGGGATGCGTTCCCTCCACCTTACATAGATGCATAAAATTCGAGTATGAGGGGAAATCCTACACTGTAAAAGCTGATGCTCCCCCCTTCAAAACCTGCAATATGTTATATCACCCTAGTGATGTGATTTTACCAGTCAAGACACCCATTCATCCAACCCAACCATCCACTTCAACCACACCTCAACCATCCACCTCAACCGCACCTACACCTTCAACCAATGAAACCGCCTTCGCAAATACCACTTCCTTTCCCGCAGACAATATCCCAACCTCAGATCCAGTAGTAGATGTCTTTCAATGCCTTACACTGGGGGAGTATCACCTATATAACGTTAGCATGTTCCATACCCCACAGGAGTACGGAAAGTTACATGCGCATCCTACCTATGACCGTCATGTGGGGGAAGTAATCTCCTATAGACCACCTAATTGCCACACCAACCTAATGTAATGGGGTGTCGATACATCCTCTGTCACCCCTGAACCTCCCCTTGGTGTGGTTCCCTTCCAATCTGATTTTCAATATCTAACTAATTGTCATTTTTCCCTCACCTTCTTGACGCACTGTGCTTGGAAGGGCTTTGGTTTTGGTCTTTATGAGCAAGGCCGACATACGATCATTCCTGTAACTACACGCAAATACAAAGATCATCATGGTCTTGGATTCTCTGAACCACCTACACCGAAAACATCGCATATCTACTGTATCTAGGAAGGTGACAAAGTCACCCCTTTCGAACCCATTTTGCCATTGTCACCCACAGAGTCGATAGACCCTGAATCTATCCCTCCTAACTTTTTTTTTTCATAAACACTATCTTCTTGGGTCCTCTCACTTATCAACGTGATAATGAAGACCCATCTTCTCTTTCCCTTATGTATCCAGACATGATCGAAGAGGACTCACCTTCAATTAATGTTGTTGAGTGCCAGGATAAAGACTCCATCTTCAATTACCTTGGTGCGGACGACTCTTATATTCAATGCGCCTTGCCATCTGAGACTCAAACCATGTTAAATGAGTCGACTATAGAAATAAACATCCACACTGAGGACGATCCTCACATTGTGAAGATCAGACAATCTCTTACCGTATCACAACAAACTACCTTCACTACTTTTCTCCATGCTCGCAACCAAGCTTTCACTTGGTCCTATGCTGACATGCCAGGAATTGATCCTGACATTGCTGTCCATAACATTACCCTAAAACCCAATGCCAAACTAGTTAAATAGAAACTGAGAAAAATGCATCCACGCATTGCCCTCTTGGTCAACGAAGAGCTTCAACAACTCCTTTATGTTTCCTTCATCTTACCTATTGACTATCCTTAATGGATCTCTAACATCGTACCTGTTACTAAAGTAATGGGGGGACTTCGGATATGTATGGATTTCCGGGACCTTAACCTCGCTTGCCCGAAAGATGAATTCCCCCTCCCAAGTATTGATAAAATTGTTGATCTCACTGCGGGCCATGAGATGCTTTCTCTCATGGATGGCTTCTCGGGATACAATCAAATTTTGGTAGCCCCGGCCAATCAACATAAAACTGCCTTCATAACTCCTTGGGGAACCTTCTATTATTGTGTCATGCCGTTTGGCCTTAAGAATGCTGGTGTGACCTATCAACGGGCTATGACTTACATTTTTCATGACATCATGCACACTATCCTTGAGGATTATGTCGATGATCTTCTTGGCAAATCTAAACATCGCAGTGAACATCTCGATGTTTTAACCATTATTTTCGATCACCTATTACAATATTGTGTTCATCTTCAACCAAAGAAATGTGTCTTTGGTGTCCTTTCGAGAAAACTCCTTGGTTTTATTGTCTCTTTACATGGCATCAAGGTCGATCCAGATAAATTCAAAGCTATCCTAGAAACGCCCCCACCTACTAACCTCAAACAATTACGTAGTTTGTAAGGTAAACTCCAATCTATCTGGCGTTTCATCTCCCAACTCTCAGATCGATGTCAACCTTTCCATCACCTCCTTAAAAAGGAAATTGCCTTTCAATGGAGTGAAGAGTGCCACCAAGCCTTTGAGGCTCTTAAAGCCTATCTCTTGCAGCCACCTGTGCTTATCCCACCTCAGGACGATCGCCCTTTCTACCTTTACCTTTCTTCCACCGACCATGCTGTAGGATCCATGCTCACACATCGTGACTCCGTGCATCGAGAACAAGCCATTTATTATATAAGTCGTACTCTCGTGGATTACAAGATTAGGTATACACATGTAGAAAAGTTGTGCCTTGCCCTATCATTCGTAGCCACCAAACTCTGACACTACCTCCTGAATGACAAAACTTTTGTCATCACCAACGTGGACCCCATTCATTATATGTATGCCAAACCACATCTAAACCAATGTATCGCCCGATGGCTTATGCTCCTTGCCAACCTCGACCTTGAATTTTTACACTATAAATCAATAAAAGGACAAACTATTGCTGACCAACTCACGGAAGCCCCTTTACCTGGGGAGTAATTTACCAATTTTAATTTCCCTGACGAACTAATCACCAATATTTTACTCAGTAAGGATTCGTATCTAATGACCCTCTTCTTCGATGCATCCAAATGCCAACGTGGTGGAGGAGCTGGCATTGTTCTCATTCCTCTTGATGCTGAGCCTATGCCTCTTTCATTCTGGCTCGATTTCCTCTGCACTAAAAATATAGCTGAATACGAGGCCCTTGTTTTGGGTCTCCAGGTTGCATTACACTTAGGTGTCAAATCTATCAATATTTTCGGTGACTCTCAATTGGTAGTCAATCAAGTTAAGAGCATCGACCAATGTAAAAATGAGGAACTTAAAAAGTACAAACATTATGTGGATTCACTTTTGACCTTATTTACTAATTATTCTATCCAAACCAATCCCCGCTCCACTAACAAATTTGCAGATACTATGGCTTTCTTAGCCTCGCAAATTCCTACCTCACCAACTTACTCTGACATATTCGTCTTGGTCCAACAACTCTTTGCCCCATCTTACTCAGCCCCAGATGTTTGTATGATAAATAATGTGTCTGCTAATTCATAGGATACCTGGTATCACCAATTTCACGACTACCTTACAACCTTTGTTCTCCAACCTGACCTTACTAGTAATGGAAAACATGCTTTTCTTAAAAGTGTTTCTCGTTATGTTGTCATGGGGGGAATCCTCTATAAACGTGGCTTTGATGGCATCCTCCTTCGATATCTAACTAGTCTGGAGGTCACCTATACCATCTAACAAGTCCACGACGGTATTTGTGGTGGACATTTTAGTGGCCTTACCGTGGCCAAATGGATCCTTCACCTAGGCTATTATTGGCCTACTCTTAATAACGACTACTATGAATATGTTAAGCGTTGTGTTATGTGTCAACAACATGCCAAAATTCAACATACTCCTAGCCATCCGCTACAGGTCACACGAGATCTTTGGCCTTTCTCACAATGGGGTTTAGACCTTATTGGTGAGATTCACCCACCCTCTTCGCAACATCACCATTGGATAATCACAGCAACCGAATATTACACTAAATGGGTGTAAGCCATTCCACTCATTTCAACCAAAAAAGAAAAAAAATTCGAATTCATTAACCATCACATTATCTCTCGTTTTGGTGTTCCTCATCGCCTGCTAACAGATAATGAAAAATCTTTCAAAAATAAGTTGTTACAAGACCTTTGTGACAACTTTGGTATCAAACTTAGCTTCTCATCACCTTACTATCCACAAGCAAATGGTCAAGCTGAATCTTCTAATAAAACCCTAATCAAAATCCTCATGAAATTTGTTAACGATTCTGGAATCAATTGGCCTGATCACATCCCCTTTGTCCTTTGGGCTTATCAGACTAGCATTCGTACCTCCACTAATGCCACCCCATTTTCTTTGGTATATGGTATTGAGGCTGTCTTACCTCTCGAAATACAAATACCCTCCCTAAGAATATCTCTTCAAGATATTCTCGCCAATGATGATTTCTACCAAGAGCGGTTAGCCCAATTGGAGCTTCTTGACAAGTGTCATCTTACAGCTCTTGACAACCTTCAAATCTATCAAAAGTGCATCAAGCATGCTTATGATAAACGACTCCATGAGTGTACCTTTAAGGTTGGTGATCTTGTCCTCAAAGAGAATCAACATGTAACCAAACTAGAAAAGAGAAAACGTGGCAAATTTGCTCCAAATTGGATTGGACCTTATATTATCACTCACATCTACGGATCAGGAACTTATCGTTTAGCTTCGCTTAATGGTAAACCTGAGCTTGAACCCCTTAATGCCTTGCATCTCCGAACATTCTACTGTTGAATTTAGTGTTACATCACTTCTTATCTACCTTGCGCTCATCCCTTGAGCTCATTTACCACCTCATACACTTTGTTTCATGCATCTCAAAATAAAATCAGGCTCACATGGTTTGGTCATAACCTCCCCTTAAAGACGTCTTCCCCTTTTTAGTCTAAGTCCATGACTAAAATGTATCAAAATAACACGTTCTCAATTATTCGCTTATGGGATATTCTTGAGTCAAACTTCCTACAAAACTAGATGCTTCATGCCAACTAGACATCTAGACCTCTAAGTTATACATAGACTGCTCCCTCGAAGGATAGCTATGTGCAAAGCCACATTTACTATTTTAAATAGACTGCTCCCCCGAAGGACAGCTATGCACAAAATCCACATCTGCTACTATAAATTGACTGCTCCCTTGAAGGACAGCTATACAAATTCAGCCTCTATCAGAAGCTTCTCACATTACTCAGCTTCGTGAAGACCTCAAGAACAACAAAATACATATCCCATGTAGACTTCCCGCATCGATAAGTCTATATCCAGAAAAGTAAAAAGTAGTATTCCATAGCACTTTTGAGTCACGGACTGGTCTATTTAGGTTTGGTTCTCTTTCGTCAAAATAATCACCTTATAACAAGTTCTCTGCACTCCCGATATACCAGCCACCTCACCTCACCATTTGTCAAAACAACAAAACTCAAGGGACGTGACGTATATCTGATATATTATGATTATACAACTCTTTTCACCTATCGACTTCTCATCTATGTAAGGTACCTAGGGATTCAAGCTCATCCTACATTAATGTGGTTTGTTTAGCGCTTGTCAACTACGGGACACTTTTACCTCTTTTACTCGAATCTAGGATTATGTGTTGACCTTAATCAGGACACGGTTCCCTACTACTTGGGTAAGCTAAATTTCGCTTCACCTATACTTATACCAACATCGCCAATCCCTTACCAACACCAACAACATTACCCTACCAATATCAATATTTTTACCAGCCAACAAATTGCCTAACTATAACCAAGTTTCCTAAATTCACCTCCCTGGTCCTAAGGGAGAACTACATCGGTCTGAGGCCCCTCTTTGCTTTGTATAATGGGCTATGTAGGTAGCACTTAGGAGACATGGGGTCTCTGAAGGTTAGCTCGACTATCCCCTACCATAACCTATCATGTGTGGTAAATATAAATCTTTTTGTGTATTTCTATTTGCTCACATTCATCTTTATCCTTTTTCAAAACAAAACATTCAAAACACAACCATTCTTATTATTATCATACCTCAAATCAACATACATATTTAATTTTATTTAGATGTTAAACACATACATCTTCTCTATCATCGACGAGTAGGTTGGCATCCTTATTTATTCTTATACCTCTATGAAATTCACTTAGACCTTTGTGCCTCATCCCGAACTAGGTGATGATTGTGATCATCGACGCCGCTCACCTGACATTTCCATCCTCAAAGGTGCCACTGCTATTGGTTCCTCCCACCGATCTGCTAACTTCTCCTGTAACATATGAATACACCCTCTCGCGTGGCGGAATCTCACCTCTTGTCTCTCCACTCGTGACTCTGCAACTACTAACAAGCTCGTTGTCTCATTTACCCGTGTTTAGAGCTGATGAACTAAACCCTGTAGATGATTCCTCTCCACTGTAATCACAACTATGTCAGGATGATCGGCCCTCTCACGTGAACCTCACAGCTCTGCTACCCACCATATTCTATAAGCCCCTGTCTCTCCTGCATCCATTACCCCGCAATCGGCTGCTATCTCTTCTGATCCTTCTGGAGGTGTCAGCCAGGGAGGTGAGAATGCTGCCTTGGCATCGATCCTCATGTATAGTCTATAAGCCATAGGTATATCCTGAACAAATCCAAATTGTCGCCACACGTGATCTAGAGGAATCATCTCGTACTCACCTGGCCTGTTCCCTGCGATCCACCTTAATCACTCTACACCCCTCAACTCCTCAGCTATGTGCTCCTTCACCATTTAGTTCCCATAAGGCCTCTAACAGATATTCACAATCATTACCATCTCCCACACCTGCCTATAATACTCGATTTCCTCTGTCACGGCCTGGGATCTTGCCTCTTGTTCTTTCTGGACACATCGTCTGAATCCCAATCTCTGCACTCCTATCTCTCTCGACTTGATGGGTCGGCCTATCAGTCGCACACAAACAATGTGCTCATAGGCCCAACAATGTAATAAGTATGAACAATCTAGTATCATCCTGTGTTTTCACCTACAGGCCCATAAACCCCTGTATAGCTCTGCCAGATATGCGGGTGCCCATGCGAAAGTCACGCTCCTTTCTATCATTTCTCAAATAATACACATCAATGATTTTGGAAATCTTCCTCCATCTGCCCTCGGTAATGCATAATACCCCACCACTATCATTAATACTACTGCCAACCTTGTTGCCTCAGAGTGTGCTGCATAGATTATGCCATAAGTGAATGTCAAACCTCGTTGTGTCAAATCTCGTGTAGCTGGACCAAATACTACTATTATAGATAACTGATACCGGTTTACTAACCAATACCGGTTATCTCTAAACAATATCGGTCACTGTCAATCCTATACAGCCTGCTTAAAACCACCACCTACGATAATTATTTGCTCGTTTACTCCTCTCTGTACCTACAAACATACACAAAACCCCTACTTACCTACCCCATCACACTCACCCCATCCTAATACCTTACCTATCACCTTTTCTTTCTCATCTCTATCCACTTACCTTCTCTCATCCTATTCATAACACATGCAATAATTAAATTACAACCAAACAATTTACCTCTTGGGATGCAACAGCTTGGGGTGGAACCTGTCTTCCCTCTCGTCTCTGCCTACTGGATGCTTCCCCTCGTTCAGCCATGTTCACCACCCTCTTCAAATATAACTTACCTTTCTGCCTTCTTAATCTCAGTCCACACTCACTTTACCTATCTCTTTCCTCCTTATCACTCAATTCTTTCATGCAATTACCTGTATCAGTCGTCAAACAACGTCACATTCACATATTTAACTTGTTGCATGACTCTAAAAATAAGAACTTAAGTTGCCACCCAAGCTTTTCTATTTTTAGAAAAGCTTGTTTTGGCATAACTGGTATCAGTTACCTAACCGATATCAGTCCTTGATCTACCGACGTCGGTTAGCTAACAGATATCTGTCACATGTCTCCTTTTGCTTAAACCTAGGTCTTTTCTTTATTTTTTTTGCAAATTTTTGTGGTGCCCGCCTCTTTTTCTGCATAACTACACCATTATCACTATTTTTCATTAGAATCACATCAACACATATATATATATTATCACAATTTCATCAAACTCATCATCTACATACATTCAATTTCAAAAACCATCGACAAAACACATAAAACATTTTTTATACACACCATGTGGATCAAAATCATCATCTATATATATATATATATATATCAATGTTTAAATATACAACTTCCCCTGCATGGGGGCCTCTGTGATCTCAAAATAATACAAAACCGGCACACAGGATGCTATCACTATCAAAATCTTGACTCGGCTCGCAGGCCGGTCTCTCATGTCAAACATACTCAGCTCACAAGCCGGTATCAACTATACAACCTGTACTCGGCTCGCAGGCTGGTATATACAACAAGAATGAATAAATAAATCATATGTAGGCACACATGCCTCTATATACATGACCGGTTCGCAGACTGATGTCTATATCCAATATCCAAAAACCCATGTCCACTCCAGGGATGTCTCAGCTCTCCCCACCACCCTCAGCCCGTCTCCCTACTAGTCCCTCTACTGACTCTTGCCTCCTCCCTGTCACTGACCCACCGGCTGTGGCTGCACCCCCTGGGATCTCTAGCTCTGAGAGGTCTCAGATTTGTGTGCCGCATATGGCTGATAGTTATCCTTAGTACCATCAAGGATGTCCTAATAATACCGGGCCTTCGCTCTCGCCTCCATATAGCGGGCCCGTGCCACCATGGCTACTGGGGCTGGTCCCCCGACTCCTAATAGTAGTGGCCCCTATCCTGCTAGTACACCCTGTGCCTATACCTATGGTTGTGCCTGTGCCTACAACAGGGCCGGTGCTTGTGGTGGTGCATGTGGCTGTGCCGGTGCCTGTGGCTGTACCTGTGCCTAGGCTAACTGCCCTTGTAGTACCCTGATATGTGCTTGTGCAGCAGCAAGCTGCCCCTGTAACAACTTCACCTATCCTAAGAGCCGGTCCCTCTCTGCTATAATAGCCACTAAATCTAGCTGTGTGGGCTGTGCTCTCCTAGCTGCTCTCTCCCCTTCCCACCACACCAAAAATGAGCATGTGTAACCTATGTCATCCACTGTATCATCCGCCGGTCTCTCTGCTACCCAATCTGGGTCAACGAGCTACAGTGCAGGTAGTGGGGCCTCTACATCATCCCTCTGGTACTGTGGAAAGGGAGGTGGCTCATCCTATCGTAAGCCTAACTGCCGTTGTACCCTTTCTAGGGTTATCCACTCATGATCTCCGGGCCTCCGTCCAGCTATCTAGAAAGTATACTGGATCCAACACATCTATGCTCGGGCTCCTCCTCAGGGCTGATGGCCTCTATAGGGCCTCCATATAATGTCTAGTACGGTCAAACCCTCTAGCATATGATGGTAGTAGGACACATCCAGTCCTGCGAACATTGCTCATGGCAGACCCACGACCCCCAACCACCTCTGAAAGCCATATCTGTATACAATCTGTGGCCCTAGCCGCTGGGGCAGCCCTACTGGTCATATACATATGATGTGCTCATATGCCTAGTAGTGTAACAAAAATGTCGAGAAAATCTAAAATTGCCTCATCCGGTGATAACCCCACAGCTCTCTGAATAGCTGCACAAGATATACTGGTGCCCAGGCATAACATGTATGCTCCTCTACCATCTCGTGCAACACCCCCATCAAAGCCCGTGGGAAGCGGCCTCCCTCTGAGTCCGGGAGGGCGAAGCATGTGATACCTATCATCATCAACACGGAAAGTCATGTCTCATGTCTGTGTGCGCGATGCATGTCACCATAGGCAATGCTCGTGCTGTGATAGGTCAATAATGCGGATGCATCCGCAAATACCTGAAGAATGCTATCCATCGTCGTCTCTGCATCTACCTAGAACATTTCCTCCCCTACGATCGGTAGTCTCAAGATGTGATACACATCCTCTAGGGTAATTGTCATCTCTCCAGTAGGGAGATGGGAGATGTTGGTTACCGGATCCCATCTCTCGATGAGGGCAACCATCAGGCTGTGGTCCCTATCTATAGCCCTATACCGCTAGACTTCACCGAGTCCCACCTCTCGCATAATGGCCCACTGTGCTGTGGACACATGTGGTCACATCTGTCTCAATAGTGGGGGCATCCGATCCCACATCGTAAGTTGCTGGCGTGCCTGTAAAAACAACCCACTTCATTAGACCTACCCTTTACAAAAATAACTACCTTAACCCTCTATACCCCCTTTTACCCACCCAACCACATCCCGACTCTATAATACACATCTACACCCACCTATTCTACTAGGATATCTCCTTTACTTACCTCACGCCTTACCTACCACCCCGATCTACTCTAGCCATCTAACTATACCCCTGCCAATTTAACACCCCCTACTTCATCCACACCACGTAATCTCTCACCTTGACCTCTTGCCTCTTCACCCCCAAAACAAAACAAAACTATAACAAAAAAAACACACACACAACAAAAAAACAACAAACAAACCAAAACATTCTATGCACCGGTATCGATCAACCTCAACCGCCACTGGTCCCCCCAAGACATTCTATGCACCGGCGCTGGTCGACCTATGACCGACGCCGGTCTAGATAACAAATGGTCTGTACAAAATATTCGGTGACCGATGCCAGTCGCTTAGTGACCGACATCGGTCACTGTCCTATCCTGGGGCCGAACCCAAAATGGCCCGCAAAACACATTTTACCCTATTTCTCCCTATTTACCCACCAAAACACCCTAAAAACCTACCCACCCTGTCGCCTTGACCTAACTAGCCTACCTACCCATTCCATTTTGCAAATTACATCCATTTATTCATTATTTCATTAAATTTTGGATTCCTACCCAAAACCCAAATCTAAGTTAAACTCATTCAATTCACAAAGGTAAGAGTTTAGAGCCTACCGGTATGACTACACGTTGTCGTGGTGGGATAGGTGGTAGTGGTCTAGCTGGTCCAACACCTCCTGCTCCTGGCTGTGCCATGGCTCCAAATCTCCTCAGCTGGGTCCTCCACCAATCAAATTCTACCTCCTACTCACTGGGGTCTACCAATCACTCACTCCTCCACTCAACTACTGCCAACTCAACATACAAACTCAATAAAATCAATTTTAAATCTAGACAAGCCGTATTGGTTATCAAATTGACAATGTGACAATGATAGGCCGTATTTTTCTTTTTATAGGTTTTTTACCTATAACTGATATCGGTTATATTGTGCCCTAAAACACTAGTATCGGTCATCTAACTGATACCGGTCACAGCTAACCACTATCGGTTTAATCCCTCTTTTACCACAATTTCTACCATTATTCACCAATATCCCTTTCTCACCACATCGTCTATACCCTCCTTTGCTAAATAGCATTTTTTGACTTCATTGGCCCAATTCACGGCTGCAATTAACCAACCAGGCCCGCCCAAAGCCGCACCCAACCAATCAGGCCTGACCCAAGGCTGCAACCAACCAATCAGGCCTGACCCAAGGCCACAACCAACCACTCAGGCCCAACCCAAGGCCGCAACCAACCATTTGGCTTGACCCAAGGCCGCAACCAACCAATCAGGCCCGACCCAAGGCCGCAACCAACCAATCAGGCCCGATCTAAGGCCGCAACCAACTAATCAGGCCCGACCCAAGGCTGCAACCAACCAATCAGGCCCGAACCAAGGCCGTAACCAACCAATCAGGCCCAACCCAAGGCTGCAACCAACTAATCAGGCCCGACCCAAGGCCGCAACCAACCAATCAGGCCTGACCCACGGCTCTCACTAATCAATCGGCTTGACCTACGGCCACACCAATTAAATACCTCACCCAAAACCCGCAACTTACAATTTTATCCACCCATTATGTATTTTTTTGTTCAATCGATCTCACCTATTCGTGTTTTAGCATGATTTGAATACTTAACTTGATCAGTCAACCAACTTTTCCTAGACCGAGACCGTGACGTTTATCTTAACCAAACCAACCATTTGGTACTGCCAAACATGCCTAAACATTCCTGTACGTTACCCATTATATCCCCTAGAGCTACTTCCTATGCCTTGGATACCAGGATTATATCACCCTTGTTTGGATAAACTATCGACCTTTGCCTATGAATTGTTTGTTTGCTCTTCAAATCATGAACCCTAGTCGCACTACTGCATTTCAATGTGCGTCTGCTTCCTCAAACTTACCCCACCATCTTACCATCATTTCAACACCATTTACCCTTTATCAACCCTATCCCTGATTTCACGTTACCTCAATCTGTGATAGATTTGAGGGGGATTACCTATACCCTTAACAGGATTAACCACTTTTTATTATTGTCAGTGAAGCTTTACAAGACAAGCTACACGACAACAAGGGGCTAATGTAGACACCAAATTTGTGTCTTACGACCCCCTGTGGCCTGCATATCATTTCACAACCTAGCCTCACCACCTAAACCTTGCACAATTATTTATTAATTACCTTATAATTAATAAATCCACATCTCCAAACCTGCCACCTCATTTCACTACCTCATCATGACCTAGCCCTAACCCTAAACTAACCTAATCAAGACCTATAACTTGGTTTACATCCACACCCATGACTAATTACTCCTCACCCACACCAAAATCAACCTAATAATGACTTGACCAAGCCCACAACTAATTCCTCGAGAGAAAAGGAGGGAAAGTTGGCTATTTTACTAAAAATAGCCCACTTTGACTTAACCAATATCGGTTCCTACTTGACCACCATCGGTTACGTAACGACCATCAGTTCCCTGTAAATGACCTCCCCCAACCAAAAACAAAGGATCAATAATTCATTGGAAAGATCAGGAATTCACTTGGCCGAGTAGAGACAAGTGAAGGAAAGAGAAGAGTTTACAGAGAAGGACATCAAGCCCAATACTGTAATTGAGTAATCAGAGCCCAGTGACACTCATCCAATCATTGGGAGAGAAGATAGCTCATCTTTGATTGTCAGATCATCCTACCTAAGCCCTGCCTTCATTATCACAGTCCTTGGACCTGTATCTTCTTCAAGAACTAGTAAGTAGTGTCTGGTATGTTCTTGCAATAACATTTCTTGGACTTCTGAATCACAGTAATTATAAGTCTACTCTTAGATCCACTACCCGGTAACATCCTACATCTAACTGTCATTCCTCTACCCTTACATTTCCCCCAAGAATAGCCCCCATACTCTCTGAGTCTTCTCCATCACCCCATTACCTATCCCCAATCATTTACTAGCCTTATAAACACCATAGCCACCTTATAGCCAACCTTCACTAAAATCCCCTAAATCACTTCCCCTACCGATATCGGTTATCAGAAACCGGTACTGGTGACAGTGACCGGCATCGGTCACTGTGATTCAAAACCAAGACCAACCTTTTCTCTATTGTTTTAACAAGGTAATTAAATTGTAGTTTTTGCAATAACTTCTTTGTTAGAATTTGTGTTAATTCGTATTAGCAGGGGAACTGACCACCTTCAAAAGGAAGTCTAATATTTCCTGGATCTAAGGCAGTTCCCTCATTTATTGTCTAATTAGAATTTGGTGGTCTTTTATTCTTACTTGCAAGTAGTCCTTCCTAGAAAAAAAGGAGTTCTTCGCAATCGATCTGATCTCTCTCTACGGTACATGTACACCCTCCAAACAGTCAACAGGTATTCCTCCTAGCCCTAACCCTTATCTATTTCTCAAGAGAATGAAAGGATAGAAGCAACTCTATTCTAGGAACTGAAACATCCTTTGTTAGATACACCAGGTACTATTGGCCAATGCTATTTTAGGATACAGCCACCTAGGTAGCAAAATGTGAGCTCTACCAACAATTTGTTGGCAAAATGAAATTAGCTACTTTTCCCCTCAGGCCGGTCATTATTAATGAACCATTTAGACAGTGGGGAATCGAATTTATCGGAGCACTCCATCCCCAATCAATTACTAGACATAGTTATGTCCTGACAGCAACAAATTACTTCACCAAATGGGTGGAGGCCATACCTATCAAGAATGTCACCTCTAAAGTTGTTTGCAATTTCATCAAAGAGAATATCATTGTAAGGTTTGGCATTCTAAACGAAATCATTGCTGATAATGCTTCCAAATTCTCCTCATGAGAATTTATTATTTTTTGCTATGAATATGGAATAACCTTGGCCCATGCCTCAGATTATTACCCCAAGTGAAATTGTAACATCCCCATTTTAGTACATTAGAATAAGAAATTTTTTATTTTTATTTTTTGATAGAAGCATTCTAGTTCTAAATATATAATTTAGAACTCTCAGATCGTAACAATCATTATTATAACAGATAACCATATGCAGCTGTGATGACATAGAGTACCTCTGATCTATTCATTCCATGACTCGGTAATCTACCGATCTATTCATGAGTATCAAAGAGTTGGCATTTTTATTTTAACACATCACTCTTGCGGTTCTCTTCCCTAATCCGGGATTCAGAATGCTCTGTCCAAGGAACCTATTTGAATAATTTTTACCATTACTCATCAGCATCTCGTCCCTCAAACTAGGTGACATATGACAACGCAATCAGCAGCTTGCGATACTTTGGCCAAAGATTTGAAACATACTGCTTATGTCTCATATTCCTTGGTGGCATACTAATCAATCTGGAATATGTCCTTCACCCCATTCCTATGTTATGTAGAATGTCTTACACTGACTTCTGTCAGCCTCCCAGCCCCAAGTTATTCACTCAGGAATGGATTAATAATATGACCACGTTATAAGGATGCTCTTGAGGACTAGGGATACACTGACATACAGGGTAAACCCTAGTTAACCCTGTGTGTCATGATACCCCGAGTCTCCAAGGGCAGTTTTATAACATGACCACGTTCCTAACCAGTCCCAGAGTAAAACTTGTTTGAGTTTAAGGTGTAAATTTTAATGATCAATGCAAAGGGTGTTGTCATAAGTCACCTACATTATTGTATCTTCAAGAAGATCCAATTCTTCTTGAAGGTACAACCCTGCAGTTGACTTGTGCCATCAACCTTCAAATCCACCTCGAAAAAATCTACTTAACTATAAGGTGTTACTTATGTTGAGTTAAAGTTATACTTTAAGACACTCCTTTTAGGGTAGTCTTTTCCCAACCCATGGGTTCCTCACCTTAGAATTGCCTTTCTTATTAAGACCCATTTCACAAAGAGAAGTTAATAAGATTTGAGGTTTCATTAAGGAGTTCTTTGTTACACAATGATCTAAATCAACCAAATTGGGCAGTAGCCCTAAGTCTTCTCATAAGGTTGCTAACCATACCCTTATTAGGTTTATATCAGTTCTAAAAAATGAAATGCATCTTATTATTAGTATTAAGATATAGTGATTTAAAATCAAATTAAGGTGTTGTCTTGACTTAGATCAAGATTAGGGAGTAATAATTTATTCAGCCCGTTCAGCTCCCTGTTGAGGTTTATTTTAACCTTAACTTCTCAAAAGATAGTGATCTAAATTCCAATTTAGCTTTAGATAGAACATAACAGAACTACTAAACATTCACAAGTATTCAGTCACATAATCTTTGCAAAGCTTACTTAGAGAATCCCAAATGTCTCCAAGGTATACAATAATAACAATGCTCTTAAAATCATTCGAACCGAAGAAGTTCAATCCATCAAGATACGAATGCAAACACATAAGTAACAAATACCTCTTTTCATTCATTTCTATGCTAATCAAATACATTTTATTCAGCATATTTGATACAATACTCAACAGCAAAAGAACATCTTTCATCAAGTAGTACATTTAGAGAATCAAGTTGGAATTCATCATAAAACCAAATTAAACAATCTGAAAATCATATCAGATCTGTGTCCCTTTACCACTTACGGCAACCATCTACAAAAATTGTCAACATGGGTCAGTTCGGTGAACTGAGCATGATAAGAACTAATTCTTAAAACAATTGCAATCCACCAATTGTTCTCATTAAACAACCTGTTTAAATGAAATCATTTCTTCAAATTCCAAACATAAATCAGGATATTCATCTTATATGTTAGAGACTAAGAACAAATGAATACAACCATTCTAAAGATAGAAAAACTCCTACAAGAATGTTTCTAACAATTACTCAAAGGCAGTTTATAACATTCAACAAGCTCAACTGTCGTAATTTCCTTTCAATCATACATTATTTTAATGGTATCGACGAGTATACTTACTTATACAGTAACACACATTTAATACCAGTCTCTCCATACAATCCCACAATCTATTCTTATTATGCCCTTACCGTAGAGATTGCATAAGGATACAAGGAGAAAGCACATAAAGTTTCCAGACTAGGAGAGAGAGAGTATTTTCTTATTCCTCTTATTACACATCAACATATAATTTATAGCTCAGGAGAAGGAAACATAGTAGATCAGATTCCCATTTCAATCAGGTTCTGGACTTTACCGACTCCTCTAGAATAACACAATTACTTTTACGCATGCGATTAAAACAGTCGAGATCACAAGAAGAAACTACAGTTTCATCTAAATTCATTAATAAAAATCACCTGTAGCTATTAAGAATTACAAGAGCTCTCGTGACAAAGCAAAAGAAAATAATCCAACCATGAAAGACTCAACAAATATTTTCCATATCATTCATCAACATGAAAATACCCAATGCCATCGCCTGACATGGTACAGCTAAGAGCTCTTTGTTTCAGTCAAACTTGAGACAAGATAACATTAAAAACAAATAATGTTTCCATATGCAAATACAGTGACATTCACACTGAGTCGAAACACAAACATGCATAGCTTCATTCAACTTAAACAAATCCCTACGATTATACAACAAGGAATTATATTAGAATCCGATTTCAAGAAAAATAATCACAACAAGGTCTTCACAGAAGCCGAATTCCATAACAATAATTTCCTCAAAGTTTCATCTGAAGTCGAGCTACTACGAAATACAACAGGGTCTCAAATAGAGTCAAGTTTGTGTTATCAGTGAATCACAGCACCCCTGGATGTTGATCAGATTTCTAGTTTGATCACTCTAAGCATCCAGTGTGATTGGATAACATGGGTACTATCTCCAAGTTGTGGGACTTGCTACTTGAGATAGACCTCCAGAGAAAGCTGGTTCTTGCTCCTAAACTACCTGCCACAATCTACTCTAACGCAGGAGAAAATAGCTATTCTAACCTAAAATTCCAAGGGACCAGAGAGAGAGAATGCATAAAATGAAAGCCTACACTAAAGCGGTGATACACCAGAAAAGGAGGGTGGGAGAGTAATCTCCAAATGTGTGAAATACAGAGGCAAAATGCACACTAGGAGAGGTGATGACAGTTCACCATAATCCGGCAAAATGCATTCACAACAATATTCCAAGCACACACAATGATAATGGATTCTTACAAGAACATAATAAATAGACACAATATACTTGCAGAAATATTAAAGGGGCAAGAAGAATGTAAGAAAAACACAGCAGGGGAAGATACATCCACAAACTTGTATTTTATTGCTTTCTGGTATGCACAATTCAGTCTATTACAAGATAAGGGCCTGGATCACCATGCAAGGAGTCCACTACAAGGGCCTGCAACACACTGGCTTCACAAAGAAATTTTGGCAGAGCTTTGCTACCCAAAAACTCTCTCCCCTTTACAATAAGCCCAACACTCCAATTTATAGAAAAAATGAGAAGGAGAAGAGAAGAGAAAGTGGAAATCCCGAAATCTGTCCTTCAACCACCTGTAAGAGGCAATAAATTGAGTGGAATGGGTATACATTACTTGCAAAAGGCTCCCCATACTGTCCCATGTGCTGCAGCAGAGAAAGAATGATGACCATGCCTCTTAAATGCACTCCCAGCTACCAAATAAAACACTGTTCTGAACCCGGCCACGTTTTCTTAAAAATCTCAATCAGTTTCTGATCAAATCCAGAATTATTTCTGTGCATCGGGCTTAGAACCACGGTTCCAACGGTACCAATTTTGTGCGATTTCGTTGAGAAATGCAAAAGTTATGGCCTTCTGAGTGCAGGCAGCTATTTTGGGCCTGGTAGGCGTTTTCTGTCATTTGACGGGAAAGAGCATCTACTGACTGGAGCCGAACACATTTCCTTTATTTAAATATATCTATCCTCATTAAAAATAAGAAATCCCGTGCTCGTTCCAGAAAGTCCAATTTTATCAAAATCGGAGCTCGGAGTCAAAAGTTATGGCCGTTTGAAGTTCCACGGGTCAAATGTTGACTTTTCTCCTCTGCCTTCGGCTATTTCGGCTTTTCGCGTCCCACGCGTCCCTTTGTCCCATTTGGTTTTGGTGCTGAAATTTCCCATTTCGGCCGATCCAGCCGGTTCGCGTACTTTTGGCCCGCGCGTCCCATTTGCTTTTGGACTGTCCGGGACAAATTCGCCCGGTTCGGCCGGTTCGCGCCTTTTTGTCCCAACTGTCTGGGGACAAAAGTTCTTATTTCGGCTGGTTTACCCGGTTCGCGTACTTTTGACCCGCGCGTCCCAGAATTTTTCGGGCTGCCTTGACTCATTTCGCCCGGTTCGGCCGGTTCGCGTACTCTTGTCTCGCTTGTCGCAAAGGCGACCCTCTCAGCAGTTAGTCGATTTTCTCTGTCGAACCAGAATTTCGCGCCCGCCGCGTACTTTTGTCCCATTTTCCCTTGTTGCGTTTCAGACTGTTTGTGCTGATTTCGCCCGGTTCGGCCGGTTCGCGCTTTTCTGTCCCAAACGTCCCAGAGGCGACCTTGAGCGGGACTTAGCCAATTTTCACGATTTTTTCTGGATCAACCTATTTGCCTTCTGCAACCCTTTTTTTTGCATTTTCTCAGAACTTACTCTCTTCCTCTTGGACAGGGGAGTTAGACAAATATGAGGGGACCCTAGAAACATGACTTTTCACCCTGAATCAATATAATTGCTTGCATGTTATCAAAATTACCTTGGGGGTGAATTTTGGATAACAGTTTGTAAAGAAAACCCATCCTTTAATTCGACAGAAGCAAACTGAATATAGCACAACAATGTTAAGAAAGAGTCTGTACGATATGCATGCATAGCGAGGACTTAATTTGAGAATCGAGCCAACTCGCAACATATCAAGGACTCTAACAGTGTCAAATACAACTAGTACTCACAACCAGGGCTTTGATTGAAGTCGAATTCATACGACAACAATTAAAGGACTCCAACAGAGTCAAAACCAAAAAGTAAACACAACAAAGCTTCTACAGGAGTCGAAAACATATTATCCAATTCAAGGATTCCAACAGTATGCACAACAAAACTTCTACGGAAGTTAAAAACATAAGTTACATTTCAAGGACTCCAACAGAGTCAATACCATATAGTATTTTCAACTATACTTCTACAGAAGTCGAAAAACATAATGTTACGTTTCAAGGACTCCCAGCAGTAATCACAACCAAGTTTAGACAGAAGACGAAAAACATACGAAACATTAAAAGGACTCCCACTGAGTCATTTTCGTATATAATCCCTGAAAACTTTCAACGGAGACTAATCCAAAATTGCAAACACATTAAGGATTTCTACAATAGTCGCATTCAAGTAGTATAATTACAGCAAGCATTCCAACCAGAAGAAACTTAAAGTATTCATAGCAAGATTCAACAGGATTCAACAACAATAAAAGAACAGCCAGTCTTCGATCGAAATGAATGTTAGCATAATTTAGCATAGGCATATTTATTGCATTTTATTGCATTGTCTTTTGTTTAATAATGTGCAAACATGTGCACTCTAGTCTAGTGACTTGCATTCAATATTGTTATGTTGGATAACATTCAATATTGGTATTAGTAGTAATTACATGTGCATGTGAGATGGGTCTTATCATCTCGTAGTTGGTGTCTGCTAGGGTGTCATGTCTATCCATATGAGGCTGTCTAATATCTATAAATATTACAGCTCTTGCATTGTAATGAAATCTGATTTTATGATCAATAATATTTGTGAGGCTTCCGTCCCTCTTTGGTCATTGCAATCTTATTCTATTTTATCATTTGGTATCAGAGCTATACCATTATTATCATTTGGTATCGGAGTATGTTCTATCTAAGAAAAGTTGAAGAGGAGCACTATTGGAGAGGATCCATTGGAGAAGAAGATCTGCATCAAAGGAGAGCCATAGAAGCATCCCGCAGCCTCCATTCCTTCTAAGCATCCCTCAACTAAAATTTGACCTATCCACTTATTTGGAAGGTAAAATTTTTTTAGTCATTGGTATAACCAATTGATCTAACATATTGGCGGAATATTTCAGATTTGGAGATCTTTAAAAAAAAAGAGAAAGATCTTGGAAAAAATTGCAGATCTAAAAAAAAAAAAAAAAAAAAAGATTTGTGAAAAAAAAAGAGATCTTAAAAAAAAAGAAAAGGAGAGAGATCTTGAAATTTTTTTTTGCAGATCTAAAGAAAAAAAAAATGAGATCTAAAAAAAAAAAAAAAAAAAAAATTAGATCTGAAAGTGGAGGTGTGAAGAATTCGGGAGCAAAGGTTGAAGCAGTCCCGTCAACAAAATTCCAGCAGATAGCTCTTAGAAAAAATGACGTAATTTTTTCATACAATGTCGGATTGATGTTCTGTTTTTTTTACTGGAAATATAAGAAGGGTACGCACAACTTTACAGTTTACATCATCTTCAGATTCGGCTTCTACATGTGACGAAAAGTCTGTACAAGTCGGATCATTTTTTTTCTGAAAAAAATCAGATCTTGCTGGTAAATTGGTAAGATCTCAAAAAAAAAGATTCCGATTCTTCTGAAATTTTGTGGGTTTCAAGATAGATATTGTATGATGCTTCTGTAAATTTTTTAGAAAAACCTAGATCACGGTTTGTGATAAAAGCTGAAAACAATATTCAGATTGTTTGTTTGGATCTTGGGAACAAACAGGTCAGCGGTTCGATTCCCACTCTCTCCATATTTTTTATTAAATTATTTTTTTTGGAAAATTTGGAGAAATTAATAATTTTTGAGAAATTTCTAAATTTAGAATCTCACCAAACACATTTAGAGCCACCGCTAAATTTAGCGAAAAAACACCTATTGGTGGGTAAAAAATATTTTTGGCCTAAATTGTGTATTTTGTGATTCTAGACCCTTTTTTTGTAAAGAGGGGGGACACAAAAACTTCATTTTTATGTAATTTTGGAGCATGTTGTAGTAATCTTGGTCAAAAAAAAAAAAGTGCAAAATTTTCATTTTATGTTTGGTTCTATCACACGAGATTTTTGATCTCATAGCAGCGTTCGGTATATACGGTGCCTCTGGGAAGCGCTTACGGGTGATGCCGTCGTGACTACTACTGCACTTAACCGCCTAAACATAGCTGCCTAAAACGTCGTCTGGGCATCGACCCTATAAAATCGATGGGGAGTAATAAGGACACAATACACACACATTTGAGCCCTCCCATCCATTTTGTGCTTGCACAAACCCCTCTCCGTACTGTCTAAGTACCACGTACTAAATTCTTTCACGTGCGTTAACACCTCTTTCCGTACTGACGGGTATATTGAAAGGGTGATCTTCTTCCACGTACCGATGGGTATATCGGAAGGAAGCATATATAGAAAGGTTTGGTATATCGGCTTGACAGTATATTGAGAGGGAGACCTTAAACCTGGAGTGATAAGAGCCTTACCCTTTGTCAGAAATTCAGAGTTTCAAAAATTTAGATTGCAGAAATGGGTGCACAAGCACCAAAGTTCTTCTTTCTAGATTCACAAATGCTTAGAGGAGACAACTCTGCTGCATGGAAACCAAAGATCAAGATGTTACTTGAGTTTTAAGACCTATGGACAGTTGTAGATGGACAAACAACAAGATCATTTGATGATGGAAGACAACAAGCTCAATTTCACAGGGCCAATCAAAAGGCCAAGTTGATCATCTTGTTTGGTGTAACAGACGATGTGCAACCCCACATTAGAGATGCCACATCGGCCAAGGATGCATGAGATAAGTTGAGCACAGTCTATGAGGCAAAGAACAAGAATGTCATCCTCAACCTACTATCACAACTGCATACTCTCAAGTTCAAGCACAATGAGAAGGTTGAAGTTTTTTTGAGACGAGTTGCTACTTTGAGAGCATCTCTATTGGCATTGGGAAAAGAGATAAGTGATGAAGACATCATACCAATTGTGTTGCGAGCACTTCATCCTTCCTATAAAATCTTTGTGACAACTATCAATATGAGTGAACACACAGTCACCTTTGAGAAGTTGGTCAATCTACTTCAACAAGAAGAGGCAATGAACAACAAAGATCAGGAAGATGAACAAGCACTATCTTCCAATCATAAAGGAAAGGGAAAATTTCAGTCCAATCATAAGAAGTCCCAACAAAACCAAAGTCAACGAGACAACACCAAGAAGTGTCCCATTTGCAATAGAGGGGGACATGAAATCAAAGATTGTTGGTACAATTCCTACAAAAGTGGTTCATCAAGTAATTCAAAACCCAATAACCAACAGGGTAACAATAATTCAAATAAAGGGAAGTCTAACAATAACAACAATCAAGGGCAGAAAAATGGTATTTAGCAAAGAAAACCCAAACAACAAGGGTACATTTCCGAACATGAGGATGATTCAGATGAAGGACACCACATGTATTCTGCTCAATTTGATGAAGAAACCAAGTCCACACAAGATATCTGGTAGGTTGACTAGGGTGCAACTCGACACATGACTGGACGTAAGGATTGGTTCTACACATTGTGTGACTCACCTAACAAGAACCATGTGTCATTAGGTGATGACTCATCATACAGTGTCAAGGGGATTGGAAACATTTCACTACCTCTTGGAAAGCATGACTGCAAAATCACAAATGTATTGTATGTACCTGGGTTGACCAAGAATTTGCTATCAGTTAGTCAGCTCCTTGATCACAACTTGAAGTTGGATTTTGACAGCAATAATGGAGAAAAAGTGTGCTTGATAAGAGATAAGTCAAGAGGTTCCAAGATTGTAGCAAGATCCTCCAATGTGGGACGCATGTTCCAACTTGATTTTGTCCACAAGGATGATCAAGCTCTAGTGGCCAAAGACATGCAATCTGCAAAACTATGGCATCATAGGTATGGTCACATCAGTTTTGGCTATCTCCAAACACTTCAAAAGGGCAACATGGTGAAAGGATTTCCTACACTCAAGCACAACACTGACAAGTGTCACAATTGCCTAGCTGGAAAGCAACACAGAGTACCCTTCCAAAAGAAAACATATAGAGCTAAGGGAAAGCTTGATTTGGTGCACATCGATATTTGCAGGCCAATGCAACCAAGTCATTCTGGATGTCAATACTTCATGCTTTGTGTTGATGACTACTCAAGAAAGATGTGGATATATTGTCTAAGAAACAAGAGTCAAGCCTTTGAGACATTCCAGAAGTTCAAAGCACTTGTTGAGGATGAAGTTGGTCGCAAGATCAAAACTCTCCGCTCAGATCGAGGGGGGGAATTCACAAGAAATGAGTTCAAGACTTACCTGGAAGCTCATGGGATTCTTCGACAAATGCCTCCTACTCACACACCACAGTAGAATGGTATAGTTGAGAGAAGGAATCGTACTATCATGGAAATGGTGCGATGTATGATTGATGACTCAGGTTTAACAAAGACATTTTGGGCAGAAGCTGCAAGAACTGTAGTCTATTTGTTGAACAAAGTGCCCACCGTAGCTCTTGAAGGAGTGACACCTCAAGAAGCATGGTCAAATCGGAAACCATCAATTGCACATCTAAGAGTATTTGGGTGTAAAGCTAGCATGCACATACCCAAGAAGAACATGAACAAGTTGGATATGAAAGCTAAGAAACTGATATTCATTAGATACAGTGAAGAAGCACTTGGGTACAGATTATGGGATCTGAAAGCAAAGAAAGTATACACAAGTAGGGATGTTGAGTTCTTTGAGAAGAAACAAGCAGATGCTCCACTCAACGACTCAACAAACATGCAGAATACACCTCTTGTGAAGACAGAATTTGATGTTCCCACTGAAGATGACAGTGATGAATTGGATGATGGTGAAAACTTGGATCCACCACAAGCCAATGGAACAGCTAAGAAGTTACCTAAATGGTATACTCAATTAATAAGAGATGCAAATTTGGATGAAGCACCTAGCACATCATCTAATCCTGGACCTAGAACTCATAGTCAAGCTCGTGAAGAGGTCAATTATGCCCTAATGAGTAGAGTTGTTGAAACAGTTGAGCCATCTACAGTTCAGGAAGCCCTATAATTAAAATCTTGGAAAGATGCCATGGATTCAGAGTATCAGTAAGTGATGAAGAATAACACATGGCAACTTGTCGACCTTCCACCAGGGAAGAAACCCATTGGATGTAGATGGATATTCAAGACTAAGTACAAATCAGATGGGACTATTGACAAGTATAAAGCAAGGCTTTGTAGCAAAGGGGTATGCACAACAAGAAGGCATTGATTATGAGGAGACATTTGCTCCCACAACCAAGATCAAGACAATCAGGATGATCTTTGCTCTAACTGCACAATTTGGTTGGAAAGTCCACCAAATGGATGTGAAAAGTGCCTTTCTTAATGGAGATTTGCAAGAAGAAGTCTATATGACTCAGCCAGAGGGTTATGTAATACCAGGAAAAGAGATGATGGTATGCAGACTCATAAAATCTCTATATGGCCTAAAACAGGCACCCCGGGCATGGTACATCAAAATTGATGAGCATCTCATAAGTCATGGATTCAAAAGGAATCCTTATGACCCCAATCTCTACCTCAAAAATCAAGGGGGGGAGATTGTCATTGTGATTGTTTATATCGACGATCTAGTCATTACAGGCAGTTCTGTGAAGATGATCAATGCAAAAAAGAAGGATTTTAATCAATCGTTCGACATGACAGATCTCGGGCTCATGCACTATTGTCTTGGGTTAGAAGTATGGCAAAAAGAGAATCATATCTTTGTGTCACAGTTGAAATACACCAAGACAACGCTCGAGAAATTCAGGATGATGGACTGCACTCCTATTGCTACACCTATGGAAGCGAGACTTCAGTTATCTCGTTCCGATCCATCACCACCGGTGAATGCAACTCTCTATCGGCAGTTGATCGGGAGTCTCATTTACCTGACATATACTAGACCAGATATCAGCTTTGCAGTCAACTATTTATCACGCTTCATGCAAGAACCAAAAATATGTCATTGGAAAGCAGCAAAGAGAATACTAAGATATCTAAAGGGTACAGTTGACCTTGGTCTAGAGTACAAGAAGAATGACAACTTCTTCTTGATAGGATATTCAGATTCAGATCATGCAGGAAACATGGATGATAGGAAGTCAACATCAGGCTTCGTTTTCTTTATGGGATCTGGACCAATATCATGGGGAAGCAAGAAACAGAACTTCGTTTCTCGCTCTTCTACAGAAGCAGAATATCGAGCTGCAGGTGAATTTGTTTGTGAAGCAATATGGCTACGCCGAATACTGGAAGGAATTGGTCTACCACAACAGAAATCTACTCCAGTATATGTTGATAATGAAGGAGTTCTGAATCTTGTTCGCAATCCAGTATTTCATGAGAGAACCAAGCATATTGAAGTACAGGTTCATTTCATACGCGAGCATGTCTTGAAGCACAACGTACAGCTCCAGTTCTGTCCTACAGCTAAACAGAAGGCAGATGTTTTCACTAAGTCACTTGCACGTGACAAATTCACACTGTTCAGAGAGTTCCTCTCCACTTGATTAGAAACTATGCAAAATTAAGGGGGGGAATGTTAGCATAATTTAGCATAGGCATATTTATTGCATTTTATTGCATTGTCTTTTGTTTAATAATGTGCAACATGTGCACTCTAGTCTAGTGAATTACATTCAATATTGTTATGTTGGATAACATTCAATATTGGTATTAGTAGTAATTACATGTGCATGTGAGATGGCTCTTATCATCTCGTAGTTGGTGTCTGCTAGGGTGTCATGTCTATCCATATGAGGCTGTCTAATATCTATAAATATTACAGCTCTTGCATTGTAATGAAATTTGATTTTATGATCAATAATATTTGTGAGGCTTCTGTCCCTCTTTGGTCATTGCAATCTTATTCTATTTTATCAATGAAACCAAAAGGAAGAATAAATACAGAAAACATTCCAACAAAGTCTTTGAAAAACCCGAGATTCCTAATTCCACAGGAAAAGAAGAACCAATACATTGCTTCAAACCAACTGAACTGAAATCACATGAACAGAGTTGTTTTAATGAAATCATTTGGAGTAAAGCAAGATTTTTAAAAGTCAGGGCATATCATTCCTGGTAATGTCACTTAAAAACTGAAGAAGACCTCTGAATGTTCTCGTACCTTCTCCTCTTCTTCCATGATAGATTCAGCAACAATAATTTGTTACCCTCATGTCTTATAAACTTTCCCCGATAGAGAAAAGAGCTAGATAATCTCATTAATGCCATGCAACACAAAGTAGACTGGTTCGAAGAACCAGTGATCAAACAGAGAGAAAAATGGAGCGTATGGAAAACCAAACAACCAACTAGTTTTCCATTTGCATGCCTTCCCGAGAAATCCGTGCTCGGGAACCGAAGTTCATCAATGACATTAACTCCAAGATTCATACCTAATCTCTATTGCCACCGACCGCCAAAGTCGGTGATTGACAAATGAAAATAAACAGCCATTCCCAAATTTTGTGACTCTGCCACGTCAGGTCTCAATAGCCATTTGCAATCTCCACCATATCCCTTGTCCTTCATGCTTATCCTCGTCATTTAATGCCATGGAAACCACCGCCCATGGCTCGCACCCCTTCATAGGTCCCCCTTCATCCATTATCATAAGTTAGGTTAGAAACATAGGTTAGATCTTATGGTAAGACATTAGTCTTACTTCCATAGTGCTTAGGTAGCTAACCTTAGGAGCATTAAACGTATAGTTTAGGGCTAGGTTAGTTTAGCAATAATTCAACCCATAGGTTATAGTTTAGGTTAAGGTTATTAACCTTAACAAATCCATTCGAGGTCCCACAAGTAGGTTCGATCAGTATTAGAATCAACAGGTATAACATTCCTGAAATGGATTCTATCCGGCATTGATAATAAGCTTGCAGTATACACCAGAATTTATTACTTGGCTTAAGGTCTAGGCCTTCCTGATATTACAATATTGGGAACCAATTCATTTAACATGATCAACCTGAGTTAGATGTTTCACTCGGAATGTTTCGTTCCTTTTAGAAATAGATAAGGGTTGGGGCTAGGAGGAATACTTGTAGAATGTCGAGATGGTGTGCGCATACCGTAGAAAAAGATCAAGCTGACTGCGAAGAACTCCTTTTTGTCTTGGAAGGACTACCTGCAAAATAAGAACACAAGACCACAAGATTTTAATTAGATAATAAATGAGGAAACTGCCTTGGGCCCAGGAAATATAAAACTTCCTTTCGAAGGTGGTCAGTTCCCCTGCTAATATGAATTAACACAAAAGACTATAAGATATTAATTAAATTACTTTGTTGAACTGGGTAGGGGAAAGGCTGGTTATTGGTTATAGTCAGTATAACCGATGCCGGTTACTGATAACTGATGGTGGTTACTGATGACCGATATCGGTAGAGTCTAGGATCTGAAGGTTAGTTGTTTTGTGGGGTGGTGGTGTTATTTGGTAGTTGTGTTATTTGTAGGGCTGTATATAGGTGATATTAGGAAATAGGGTGATGAGAGGTAGATGAATGACAGTTAGATGCAATGATACATTGGGTAGTGGATCTAAGAATGGATTTGTGGGGACATATGATTTAAAAAGTCGAAGAAATGTTATTAAAGAGGACATGCAAGAAGTAACTTACTGATTATTCGCGGAGGTGTAGGTCCAAGAGCTCTGATGGCAAAGGTAGAACTGAGGGAGGATGGTCTGGCACACAGCAGATCAAATCAGCTGAGTATCACAGGGCTCTGGTATCCAGTTGCAGTCCTTGGCTTACTCTCCTTGTCTCTTCACTTGTCTCTGCTCGGTCAAGTGAATATCTGGACTCTCTTGATTACTCCCAAATGATCTCTGTTGATTCAAAAATCCTTCGACCTTGATCCAAAAATGAAATTCCGATCCTTTGTTTTTGGTTTGGGGAGGCCATTTACAGGGAACCAATGGCGGTTACGTAACCGACGGCAGTCGTGTAGGAACCAGCATCGGTAAGGAAAAAGTAGGCTATTTTTAGTAAAATAGCCCACCTTCCCTGCTTTTCTCCCGAGAGATTAGTTGCGAGCTTGGTCAAGTGACTAGAAAGTCAGTTTTGGGTGCGAGAAAGGGGTCATTAGTCATGGGTGTAGGTATAGACCAAGTTTTAGGTCTTAATTAGGTTAGTTTAGGATTAGGGCTAGGTCATGATGAGGTGGAAAAATGAGGTGGTAGGTGAGGTGATGGGGATTTATCAATTACAAGGTAATTAATAAATAATTGTGTAAGGTTTAGGTAATGAGGTTAGGTTGCGAAATGGGATGTGGGTCACAAGGGGTCGTAAGACACGAATTTGGTGTCTACATTAGCCCCTTATTGTCGTGTAGCTTGTGTTGTAAAGCTGCGCGGACAATAATATGAAGTGGTTTCTCCTGTTAAGGATATAGGTAATCCCCCTCATATCTAGCACAAATTGAGCGAACGAGAAATCAGGGATAGGGTTGATAAAGGGTGAATGTTGTTGAGGGAATGGTAAGGTGGTGGGGTAGGTCCAAGGAAGCAGACGCATGTTGAAATGCAATCGTACGACTAGGGTACGTGATTTGACTAGCAAACCAGCAATGTATAGGCAAAGGTCGATAGTTTATCGAAACAAGGGTGATATAATCCTGGTATCCAAGGCATAGGAAGTAGCTCCAGGGTATATAACAGGTAAGGTACAGGAACATTTAGGCATGTTCAGCAGTACCAAATGGTTGGTTTGGTTGAGATAAACGTCACGGTCTAGGTCTAGGCAAAGTTGGTCGACAGATCAAGTCAAGGACCCTAATCATGCTAAAACACAAACAGGTGAGCTCGATTGAACAAAAAACTATAGGATGGGTGGATAAAAGTGTATGGTGTTGATTTTAGGTAAGGTATTGAGGTGGTACGACCATGGGTCGGGCCAGGTTGTTGGGTTGTGGCCTTGGCTCGGGCCGGGGGGGTAGGTTGAGGCTTTGGGTCGGGCCAAATGGTTAGGGTGAGGCCGTGGGTCGGGCCGAATAGGTAGGTTGAGGCCTTAGGTCGGGCCGGTTAGGTAGGTTAAGGCCTTGGGTCGGTCCGAATAGGTAGGTTGAGGCCTTAGGTCGGGTCGGTTAGGTAGGTTGAGGCCTTGGGTCGGGCCGAATAGGTAGGTTGAGGCCTTGGGTCAGGCCAGACGCATGTTGAAATGCAATCGTACGACTGGAGGGGGGAATGACTTGCAACCGGGTGGTATGTGGTTGAGGGAGCTGCTGGTTTCAGGTACTGGCGATAGGGGGGGGGAGGTGAGGCCGGTGATGCCTGATGTTCTAGTGAGAGTGCTGAGATTTTCTGTTTCAGCAGGGGAAGTTACGATTTTTATTGGGAGCGATCGAGGAGAGAGAGTAGAGGGTTAGAGATGAGTAGATCGTAGTCATGGTACAGGATGAGGATAATTTGGTGTCTTCTGGCAGTAGGTAAGTGAGGTATGTTAAGGGGGGGGCACAAATGGGGGCCCTAAGCGGGCTACTAAGGGGGGTGTTTGTGGTGGGTGGATGCGGGGAATTGGGGCAGGGCCGAAGTTAGTGGACTAATCCATGATTAGAAAAGACAGACGACTAAGATCAAGAAGTAATGAAATGAAGTAGGTGTGCAGAATTCGACAGACAGAAAAAATGTAGTTGGCTGGAGGGCCTTGGGGCGGGAAGGATGAGGAAGTGGCGGATGAAGTAGGGTTGGTGTTTGAGGCCTCCTTGGGGGAGCGGTACGGTGGATTCGGAGAAGGATGATGACCAAATGGGTTTGTTCAGAAAGAAAAGGTGGATTTGGATTTGGATATTTGGATTGGTATTAGGCGATTGTTGGGAGAAAGGAAGAAAGCGGCGATTAGTTGATTGGTAAAGTTATTGATTAGTATATTGGTAAGGTAAGGTGAGGTGATGGTTTGTTGGTGGATTGTAACGAATTGGTGATTGGTGAGTGTGATGGTTTTGTTGTTTTTTTTAAAAGGTTATAAGGGGAAATGCGAAAAGTGGTTTAAAAGTTGGAAAGGAGCTACCCAAGTAGAAGGGAACCATGTCCCTGATTAAGATAACACACAACCTAGAGGTGAGGCAAAGCGGAAAGAGGGGGGAGAAAGAGTGCGCTGTACGGGGAATGAAAGAGCTAAACAAACCACACAACGTGGAATATGCTTGAAAGCCCTAGGTACCGTGCATAGAGAGAAGTCAATAGTTGAACAGAGTTGAGTTAAAAGGTTGTATGATCATAATATTATCGGGTGTTTGTTACGTTACGTCCCTTCGTTGAAACAATGGTGAGGTTAGGTGGATGATATAGCTGAGTACAGAGAAATGTTACAAGTGAGGTGTTCTGACGATAAGAGAACCTACCCTAATAGACAAGTCCAGTGGACCCCAAAAAATTTCTTTTTGGAATGAGGCTTTATGTGAGAAGTAGATGGACGATGCGGAAGGAAGTCTACAAGGGATATTGACTTTTGGTTACTATTCTTGAGGTCTTCACGGAAGCTGATTTTTTTCCCCAATGGCGAGAAGCTTATGATAAAGGCTGACGTGTATAGATTCCTTCGAAGGAGCAGTCTATTTTATTAGAAAACAAAAAAAAAAATAGTAGATATGATTTAATGCATAGCTATCCTTCGGGGGACGCAGTATATATAAATAGAAAGCAATAGTTCGGCATATAGCGATCCTTGATGGGAGCAAGTCTATATTTAATTTCGATGACTAGATTTCTTTGGCCATGAAGCATCTAGTTGAGTAGGAAGTGACTCAAGAAAATCCATTAAGAATACGGCGTATTTTAATACTTGGAAGTCATGGATAGACTAAAAAGGGGAAGGCATCGTTTAGTGAGGTGAGGATCAAAACTATGTGAAGTTGATTTTCATTATGATGTTGTGGAAACGAAGTGCATTTGTAGCGGTAAATGAGCAAGGGGAACGAGCGGAAGGTAGTAAGAAGTGATTAACACTAAATTCAAAGGCAGTAAGAGGTAGAATGGTCGAAGATGCAAGCATTAAGGGGTTCAGGCTCACGGTGTACCATTAAGCGAAGCTAAACGATAAGGGCTTGATCCCTAGGGTGTGAGTGATTATATAAGGCCCAATCCAAATTGGGAGCAAATTTTCCACGTTTGTACTTTTTATTTGGTGACTGTTGATTTTCTTTGAGGAAAAGATTCACACAACCTTAAAGGTACGCTCATGAGTCGCTTATCATAAGCACATTGAACGTTTTTGATAGATTGAAGGTGATCAAGGCTGTTGTAAGAAGACCATTCGGCAAGAAGAAGCTCCAATTGGGCTTAAACTGCCTCTGGCGGAAATAATCGTTGGTGAGAAGATCCTGAAGGATATTCCTAAGGAGGGTCTTGTATTCGAGAGGGCCCAAAAACAGCATCGGTACCATATACCAAATAAAAGGTTGTGGCATTAGTGGAGCGTCGAATACTTACGCTAAGCCCCAAGGGCAAAGAGGGGATGTGATCATGCCAATTTGCCGGAGTCTTGAAAACTTCATGTGGGATTTTGTTAGCGTTTTATTAGAGGATGCGCTTGTCCATTTGCTGTGGAAGTAGGGTGATGAGAAGCTAAGGTTGCTTGCCAAGTTGTTGAAAAGGTCTTGCAACAACTTGTTTTGAACGATTTTCCATTTCTGTTATCAGGCGATGAGGAACACCAAAAAACGACAAATAATGTGGGGTTAATGAATTACAATTTTTTCTTTTTAGTTGGAAATGAGTGGAATAGCCGCACCCATTTGTGTAATATTCGGTGTTGTGATATCCATCAGTGACGTTGCGAAGAGGGGACGGATGATCCCCAATAAGGTCTAACCCCATTGTGCGAAAGGCCAAAGCTCTTGTGCGACCTGCAGAGAAATGGGTTTAGAGTATGTTGAAGGTTTAGCATGTGTTGACACATAACACACGCTTAACAGATTCGTAGTAGTCATTATTGAGAGTTAGGCAATAATAACCAAGGCGAAGGGATTGTTTGGCACGGGAAGGCCATAAAAAGCCCGCAACAAAACCGTCAATGTATTGTTGGATGTAGGGGGACCTCCGCGACGGTGTGAGACATTCAGGAGGATGCATCAAGCCACGTTTATAAAGGAGGCCACCGTAAATAAAATAAAGAGAAATGCGTTTAGACAGGCACGTTTACCAATACTAGTAAGTCAGATGGAGAAAGAGGTTTGAAGCGTAGTCGTGACTGAAAATTGGTGATACCAAGTATCCTGTGAATTAGCAGACAAAGTCTTATAATACAAAACTACCGGGGTTTGAGTAGGAATGGGGCAAAAATTGTTGGACCAAGACGAAGATAATCGAGAGTTGTGGGGTTGTGGCCTGGCTCGGGCCGGGGGGTAGGTTTGAGGCTTTGGGTAGGGGCCAAATGGTTAGGTGAGGCCGTGGGTCGGGTCCGAATAGGTAGTTGAGGCCTTAAGGTCGGGGACGGTTAGGTAGGTTAAGCCTGGTCGGTCCGAATAGGTGGTGCGGCCTTGTCGGGCGGTAGGTAGGGTGAGGCCTTGGGTCGGGCCGAATAGGTAGGTTGAGGCCTGGGGTCGGGCCCAAATAGGTAGGTTGAGGCATGGGTCAGGCCAAATAGGTAGGTTGAGCCTGGGTGGGCGATGACTGAGGATGAATAGGTAGGTTGAGGCCTTAGGGTGGGCTGAATGGGTAGAGCGAGTACTTGGGTCGGGCCAAATGGGTAAGGTGGTGGCCTTGGGTCGGGCCGAATTAGTTGGTTGAGGCCTTGGTCGGGCGGATGAGTAAGGGTGAGGCCTGGGTAGGGCCCGGTAAGATGCAAACAAGGATGTTCAGAAAAGGTGGATATAGGCGCATGTTGGAGAATAAGGGCGATAGTTGATTGGTAAAGGTATTGATAGCAATATTGGTACGGTAGGTTGATGGTGTTGGGTAAACGAATTGGTGATGTTGTAAAAGGTATAAGGAGCGAAAGTGAGCCTACCAAAGTAGAAGGGAACCAGTCCTGATTAAGATCAACACACAATCCTAGATGTGAGGCAAAGCGGAAAGAGTGCTCTGTAGGTGAAAAGAGCTAAACAAACCACACAACGTAGAATGAGCTTGAAGCCCTAGGTACCGTGCATAGACGAGAAGTCAATAGGTGAAAAGAGTTGTATGATCATAATATATCGGGTGTACGTTACGTCCCTTAAGTTGAAACAAATGGTGAGGTTAGGTGGATGATATAGCTGAGGTACAGAGAACTTGTTACAAAGTGAGTGTTCTGACGAAAGAGAACCTACCCTAAATAGACAAGTCCATGACCCAAAAATTTCTTTTTGAATGAGGCTTTTATTTGACTGAATGTAGACTGATCGATGCGGGAAGTCTACAAGGGATATTGATTGTACTATTCTTGAGGTCTTCACGAAGCTGATCAATGCGAGAAGCTTCTGATAAAGGCTGACTGTGTATAGCTTTCCTTCGAGGGAGCAGTCTATTTATAGTAGTAGATATGATTTTAATGCATAGCTATCCTTCGGGGGAGCAGTCTATATATAATAGAAGCAATAGTTCGGCATATAGCTATCCTTTGAGGGAGCAGTCTATATTTAATTTAGATGACTAGATGTTCTTTTGGCATGAAGCATCTAGTTTAGTAGGAAGTTTGACTCAAGAAAATCCCATAAGAATACGGCTTATTTTAATACTTTGAAGTCATGGACTAGACTAAAAAGGGGAAGGCATCGTTTAGGTGAGGTGAGGATCAAACTATGTGAGCTTGATTTTCATTATGATGTGTAGGAAACGAAGTGCATGTAGCGGTAAATGAGCTCAAGGGACGAGCGGCAGGTAGATAAGAAGTGATATAACACTAAATTCAACAGTAGAATGGTCGAAGATGCAAGGCATTAAGGGGTTCAGGCTCAGGTTTACCATTAAGCGAAGCTAAACGATAAGTGCTTGATCCATAGGTGTGAGTGATTATATAAGGCCCAATCCAATTGGGAGCAAATTTTCCACGTTTGCTCTTTTCTAGTTTGGTGACATGTTGATTCTCTTTGAGGAAAAGATCACCAACCTTAAAGGTACGCTCATGAAGTCGCTTATCATAAGCACATTTGATACGTTTTTGATAGATTTGAAGGTGATCAAGAGCTGTAAGAAGACATTCGTCAAGAAGCTCCAATTGGGCTAACTGCTCTTGGCGGAAATCATCGTTGGTGAGAATATCCTGAAGGGATATTCTAAGGGAGGGTATTTGTATTTCGAGAGGCAAAACAGCCTCGGTACCATATACCAAATAAAAAGGTGTGGCATTAGTGGAGGTACGAATACTATGTACGATAAGCCCAAAGGGCAAAGGGGATGTGATCATGCCAATTTCTGCCGGATTCATTGACAACTTTCATGAGGATTTTGGTTAGTGTTTTATTAGAGGATTCGGCTTGTCCATTTGCTTGTGGATAGTAGGGTGATGAGAAGCTAAGTTTGATGCCAAAGTTGTTGCAAAGGTCTTGCAACAACTTGTTTTTGAAAGATTTTCCATTATCTGTTATCAGGCGATGAGGAACACCAAAACGACAAATAATGTGGTGGTTAATGAACTCTACAAAAAAAATTTTTTAGTTGAAATGAGTGGAATAGCCTCCACCCATTTTGTGTAATATTCGGTTGTTGTGATAATCCATCAGTGACGTTGCGAAGAGGACGGATGAATCTCACCAATAAGGTCTAAACCCCATTGTGAGAAAGGCCAAAGATCTTGTGCGACCTGCAGCGGATGGGTAGGAGTATGTTGAAGGTTAGCATGTTGTTGACACATAACACAACGCTTAACATATTCGTAGTAGTCATTATTGAGAGTAGGCCAATAATAACCAAGGCGAAGGATTCGTTTGGCCACGGTAAGGCCACTAAAATGCCCGCCACAAATACCGTCATGTACTTGTTGGATGGTATGGGTGACCTCCGCGCCGGTGAGACATTGCAGGAGGATGCCATCAAAGCCACGTTTATAAAGGAGTCCCCCCATAACTACATAACGAGAAATGCGTTTAAGAACAGCACGTTTACCAATACTAGTAAGGTCAGATGGGAGAACAGAGGTTGTAAGGTAGTCGTGAAATTGGTGATACCAAGTATCCTGTGAATTAGCAGACACAGTATTTATCATACAAACTACCGGGGTTGAGTAGGATGGGGCAAAAATTTGTTGGACCACGACGAATAATTCAGAGTCAGTTGATGAAGATGGAATTTGCGAGGCTAAGCAAGCCATAGTATCCGCAAATTTGTTAGTGGAGCGGGAATGGTTTGGATAGAATAGTGAGTAAATAAGGCTAAAAGTGAGTCCACGTAGTATTTGTACTTTTGAAGTTCCTCATTTTACATTGGTAAATGCCCATAACTTAATTGACTACCAATTGAGAGTCGCCAAAAATATTGATAGATTTAATACCTAAGTGTATCGCAACTTGGAGACCCAGAACAAGGGCCTCGTATTCCGCTGTATTATTGGTGCAAGGGAAATCAAGCCGGAATGAAAGAGGCATAGGTTCAGCGTCAAGAGGGATGAGAACAACGCCGGCTCCTCTGCCGCATTGGCATTTAGATCCATCGAAGAAGAGGGTCATATTGATACGACTCTTCCCCGAGTGAAAAAGTGGCGATGAGTTCGTCGAGGAATGTAAAATTGGTAAATTGTTCCCCAGGTAAAGGGGCTTCCGCAAGTTGGTCTGCGATGGTTTGTCCTTTGATTGATTTCTGGTGGATGAACTCAAGGTCGAGGTCGGCGAGGAGCATGAGCCATCGGGCGATGCGTTGGTTTAGATGAGGTTTGGCATACATGTAATGGATGGGGTCCGTGTTGGTGATGATGAAATTTTTGTGATTCAGAAGGTAGTGTCGGAGTTTGGTAGCCACGAATGATAGGGCTAGGCACAACCTTTCTACATGTGTATACTTAGTCTCATAGTCCACCAAAGTACGACTTATATAATAAACGGCTTGTTCTCGATTTTCAGAGTCACGATGTGCAAGCATGGCCCCTACAGCGTGGTCAGTGACGGAAAGGTAAAGGTAGAAAGGGCGGTCGTCTTGAGGTGGGATAAGCACGGGTGGCTGCAAGAGATAAGTTTTGAGAGCTTCAAAGGCTTGGTGGCACTCTTTGTTCTATTGAAAATCAATGTCCTTCTTAAGGAGGTGATGGAAAGGTTGACATCGATCCAAGAGTTGGAAGATGAAACGTCGGATAGATTGAAGCTTACCTTGTAAACTACGCAATTGTTTGAGATTAATAGGTGGGGGCATTTCTAGAATAGCTTTGACTTTAGATGGGTCGACCTCAATGCCACGCAAAGAGACGATAAAGCCAAGAAGTTTTCCCGAAAGGACACCAAAGACACATTTCTTTGGTTGAAGGTGGACAGAATATTGTAATAGGTGATCAAAGATAATGGTTAAAACATCGAGATGTTCACTACGATGTTTAGACTTGCCAAGAAGATCGTCGACATAATCTTCAAGGATTGTGTGCATAATGTCATGAAAAATGTAGGTCATAGCCCGCTGATAGGTGGCACCATCATTCTTAAGGCCGAATGGCATTACACGGTAACAGAAGGTTCCCCAAGGAGTTATGAAGGCAGTTTTGTGTTGATCGGCAGGGGCAACCAAAATCTGGTTGTATCCTGAAAAGCCATCCATGAGAGAAAGCATTTCATGACCCGCAGTGAGATCAACAAGTTGATCAATGCTTGGTAGGAGGAAGTCATCCTTAGGGCAAGCGAGGTTAAGATCCCAGAAATCCGTGCATATCCGAAGTCCCCCCGTCGCTTTAGTGATAGGTACGATGTTAGAAATCCATTGAGGATAGTCAATAGGTAGAATGAAGGAAATAGAAAGGAGTCGTTGGAGCTCCTCTTTGACCAAGAGGGCAATGCGTGGATGCATTTTTCTCAATTTCTGTTTAATTGGCTTGGAATCGGGTTTCAGTGTAATGTTATGGACAGCAATGTCAGGATCAATTCCTGGCATGTCAGCGTAGGACCAAGTGAAAGCTTGGTTGCGAGCACGGAGGAAAGTAGTAAAGGTGACTTGTTCTGATGCGTTAAGGGATTGTCCGATCTTCACAATGTGAGGATCCTCCTCCGTGTGGATGTTGATTTCTATAGTAGACTCATTCAGCATGGTTTGGGTTTCAGATGGTAAGGCTAGTTGAATATAAGAGTCATCTGTGCCAAGGTAAGTGAGGATGGAGCCATCATCCTGGCACTCAACAACGTTAATTGAAGGGGAGTCCTCTTCAATCATGTCTGGATATAGAAGGGGAATAGAAGAGGGGTGCTCATTATCGTGTTGATAAGTGAGGGGACCTAGGAAGATAGCATTTATGAAAAAAAAAGTTAGGAGGGATAGATTCAGGATCTATCGACTCTGTGGGAGACGAAGGCAAAATGGGTGATGATGGTTTGGTAGGGGTAACGTCATCGTCTTCTAGAAGACAACTGACGCGAGGTTCCGTCGATGTAAGTGTTTTCAGAAATCCGAGACCATTATGATCATTATGTTTGCGTGTGGTGATGGGGATGAGCGTATGTCGGCCTTGTTCATAAAGACCAAAACCAAAGCCTTTCCAAGCATAGCGAGTCAAGAAGGTGAGGGGGAAGCGACGATTTGTTAGGTATTGAAAATCGGATTGGAAGGGAACCACACCAAGAGGAGGTTCAGGGGTAATGGAGGATGCGTCAACACCCCCATATGTTAGGTTGGTGCGGCAATGGGGTGGTCCGTAAGAGATTACCTCCCCCACGCGACGGTCATAGGTGGGATGTTCATGTAATTGTCCGTACTCCTGTGGGGTAGGGAAAGAACTAACATTATATAGGTGGTACTCCCCCAGCGTAAGGCATTGAAAAACATCTACTAAGGGGTCGGAGGTTGGGATGTTATCTGCGGGAAGGGAAGTGGTTTTTGCGACGGTGGTTTCATCAGTTGAAGGCGCAGGCGCGGTTGAGGTGGATGGTTGAGGTACATTTGAAGAGGATGGTTGGGTTGAATGTATGGGTGTCTTGATTGGTATAAGCACATTGTTAGGGTGGTATAACATATTGCAGGTTTTAAAGGGGGGAGGATCAGCTTTTACGGTGTAGGACTTCCCCTCGTACTCAAATTTTAAGCATCTATGTAATGTTGAGGGAACGCATCCCATAGCCCAGATCCAAGGACGACCCAGCAATATATTATATTGGAACTCTCCCTCAAGGACATAGAAGAGTTCGGGTAAAGTATGTGGTCCTACCCGAATGTTGAGGATCACGGTGCCTAAGGTAGAGGTAATAGCATCATTGAATGATCACAACATGATGGGGTTGGCATACATGCAACTGGAAGGGATATTCATTTGTTGGAAGGATTTTGAAGAGATGATGTTTAGGCTAACGCCCCCGTCAATCATAACATGACGTACCTGAATGTCCCGAACATACGCTGAGATAAAAAGAGCAGGGTCAGGATCTTCGGTACCAAAGTCGATAGTTTCATCTTCAGAGAAACTGACTGCAGTAGCTTGTGGTACAGAGACGGAAGTGGTTGGGGCGGTGGGTTGTTTGGTGAGAGAGGAAACGTGATTGGGTGTCAGAATGGAGGCAACGGAAAGGGTTTCATTAGCTAAGACCTCGATCCCCTGAAGAATTTCAACGAGAGCTTGTCGATGAGATTCAGAAGTCTGAATGAGATCATATAGTGTCATTTTTATGGGTGATTGGTGAAGCTATTTAATCATGGCTCGATGGGCAGCTCCATTAGAGACGGGGTAAGCGGGTCCACGAATAACCACTTTGGGTGGTGGTGCAATCGGGATGCTGGACGGAGAAGGAGAGGACGCAGGTGCGCTTTCTTTCACTTTCTCATTGTTTTTCTGCGCTCGAGTAGCAACACTAATCATATTAATCTCGTAGACCAGAGATGAAGAAGATGATTGGGATAAATCATGGTCTTCAAGAGGTGGGGTTGTAATAATGACAGATCTTGGTGAGGCGGGGACAGATGGTATAGGAGAGGGAATGGAAACTAAAGGTCTCTCCCTTCGTAAGTTGTCTTTCTTAACCTTTCTATCTGGGAGAGGTGAATGATGAAGGATGGTTTTTAAAGCTTTGCATCCCTCCACATCATGTCCAGGTTTGCGGTGATAAGTGCAGATCTTAGACTCATCATAACCTATAGGTCGAGGTTTAGACGGGTCATAAGGTCTAAGTGGGGGTAGGGAAATGGTCGCATTCTCTACTAACATAGCAAGGATTTTGGCGTAAGATCCTTTGAGTGGGTCAAAATCAGAAGAGGATGAGGGTATTGATTGCGTGGGTTTTGGTAATGTTTGGGTGTGGTTGGTTCGTATGGGTGGTGGTTTAGCCGAGGGGTGTTGATATGTGTTTTTCACTAAACGTGGTTTCTTTGGTGCAGAAGCTATATTGGATGATGAGACCACAGATGGTGTGGTATCAGAAAACAACCACGGGGAAATAGGAGTGACCGAAAACAAATCTTTTGATGATGGAATTTGTTTAGGGTTGATAGGTGGACAAGATACACAGAGTGACTGTGTTGCTATACCCTGGGATCTCTGTATGTGTGCAGAAGGCGTAGGTCGCTTTAAAGGAAACGCAGGAGGTATGATATATTGATGTAGGGTAGAGGGATGGGGTCCCAATATGGAAGGTAGGTGTGACGATGATGGTTTCAGTTGTGATAGAGGCATAGGTTGAGGAGATTGAGTCTGTCTCTTAATGGGGTGGACGGCTTTATTTTTAGATAAATCAAGCCGCTTAGGTGGGTGTGTTAGACTGGGTATGGGTAAGGTCCCAAGCATAGGGGAAGATTTGGCTAAGTTAATAGAAGTGGACGGGGCATTTGGTAGAGGTGAGAGGGGTGAAGGTGAGAACATGGGCATTTTAAGCTTCTGTAAACACTTCGGGTATATGGTGGAGGCCTCAGGATCGGTCATTTGCATTTGAGTAGAATATGGCGTACTCAAACGTTCCCATAGGGCCTGTCTATCTTCTGTGGAATGACAGTCCTCACGTGTGAATGTGAACTTTTGTATGGAAGAAAGGTGGGTTGTGATTCCGGTCCACTGTGGGTGTGATACGGGGGGTAAACGAGGCACTGTATCAATAGATGTCAAGAGGTCGACTGGTTGTTGAAAATATTTAGGTGATGAAGGACTAATAGGTAGGAGGGCATGTTCGAGAGGATCCATCATGGTTAAAGAATTTGGTGATGTCGGTGCAAGAGATTCCTCGTCTAAGGATGTCAAAAGGAGTGGCGTACCTTCCTCTTGTGTAGCAAGAGGGGTAGAAGGGGAAAGCTGGGAAATAGATAGGTTAGATAACATCCGTTCGCAATCTTGTAGGGATGTGGTATAAGAAGACTCATCGATGGGAAGAGAAGTCTGGGCAGTTAACTCCTTTATGGGTAAAGGAATGATTTTTCTTTGGTTCGATGGAGGTAAAGGAGGTTCGGGCTCCTGTGTTAGTGAAGAGGCTTGATTCAAAATTTTCTCGATAGAGGCTTTGGGCTGGGTATCAAAGACTGCATGGATCTCATGAACACTCTCCTCGGCTAAGATATCCTGGTTTACGTTGCTGTTGGAAGAGTGATTCGGGAATGGTTTGTTAAAGAGTTTCAAATTTCGGTTGGCAGGGGCATTAGGATTATCGAGGGTTATATCCCCTACGTCAACCATTTCTTGTACTATGTTTTTCAACATCTTGTAGTTTTCATGACTATGTCCTTTTACGCGGTGAAAGTTACAGAAGTCATTTTCTTTGTACCAGGAAGGTATGGTGCGAGTGGAATCAAACCCGGAATGAGGTTTAACAGGAGGTAATGTAATGGCTCCTGCTTTGAGCAATTTTTCCAATATCACACCATATGTTTCTCCCAAGGGAGTGTAGTTGATGGGCTCGGCTTTGTACTTATAGGTGGTTTTTGGTGGAGTATTGGACGGCGCTTGAGATTTGACCATCACCGCGTGGACAGCTCCTTTTGATTTAGAAGAAGTGGACGCATGAGGAGTGGTGGTATTTGGTTTATTGGTAGAATCAGGAGTTCAGAAATTGGGGTTTTTGTTGCGCAACCGCAATTTCTCTTCTTCTAAGGCTCGAATTTCTAGTTTCCGAGCCATGGTAAAGGCTTCATCGAATGTACGGAAAGTTTGAATTTGGAGGGTAGGGGAGATGTGCTTAGCGCAAGCCCGCGTAAACAGTTCGATAAGTTCGGTTTGAGGCAAGGCATACGTAAGTTGGTTGATAAGGCCCCACCATCGTCCAACGAAATCTGCGATAGATTCGTCCTCAAATTGTCGGATGGCATAGAGGTCGGTGATAGATACTTTCTTGGCAATGTTAATGGAGAAATGATCCAAGAAAGATTGGGCTAGTTGGTTAAAAGAGAAGATTGAGTGCTGGGTTAAAGCACTGTACCACTCCAAGGCAGGTCTTGATAAGGACATGGGAAAGGTGCGGAGTAACAAGGCATCATCATGGGCAATCAAATAACAAGCATGTCTAAATGATCGCAAGTGTTGTTGAGGGTCCTCTTTACTGTTAAAACGGGTAAATTTTGGTAACTCCCATTGAGGAGGATATGAATGAAGGGGGACAGAAGGGTGAATGGGCTCCCGAAAAACTTGCTCGTATGTCAAGGCGCTACGACTTCCTGAAATAGAAGCCTCCAGGTTTTGCATTTTGTCCATCATTTGTTTAATTAGATCAGTAGTTGGATGAGATGATGGTGTGGTTGTGGTAAACGGAGGCAAATTGGGCCAAGGACCACCGCTAGACCCTGGTGGGGTTAAGTGTTGATAAGGTGTGGAGGATGAATATGTTGAGGCAACCGAATAGGGGTGTCCCATATAGGATGTTGAGGTCACTGGATACGTGTATGGGAATGAAAATGTAGGCGAAGCTTGAGAAGGAAAGCTCGTGTGGATAGGTGGCAAAGAGCAAGTCATGAACGGAGCAGTCTGCAAGAGAGATGAGGTAGGGGCAGTCGGCGGTAATGATATGTGGGGTCTGAGGTTAACCAATGGAAAGCCAATCTGAGTCGTATGAACCTCTGAAGCCGTCGGATTGGGAGACGGGGCTAGAGATGCAGGAAGCAAGGTGGTATTATCAGGCGGAGTGGGAGCTAAATGAGCAGCTATACTAATAGGCATACCCACAAGGAGCTGACCATCAGGCGTACGGTCAGGGGTATGAGACAAATAGTATTGTACAGCACTAGGATTAGCATCTAGAAATTTGGCAAAGTCCTTATCTCCCACAGGGATTTTAGGAACCTCACTGGTATCCGTAGGATTCCCCATAGAATGTGAAGGGGGTGATTCAGGCAAAGAAATAGAGCAAGCATGTGAAACCATGGCGGCAGCTTGCTTTCGAGTGATAACAACCATGGACAGGAGTTCACAGTAGGGTTTCAATCTGTCAGGAACAGAAACAAACTCAGACTGGTAAAATTGGTAGGTTGCTGGTTTGTCAGGAATTGGAAAAGAGAGTAACCGATATCGGTCTAGTAACCGATGTCGGTTACACTATAGCCGACATCGGTCAGGTAACCGATGTCAGTGTAAGAAGTCTGGGCTAACAAGATATAAAAAGGCCGCTAATTTGATTTTTAACAACGTTTAGTATACTTGTCCAATTATTGATCACAGAAGACAGAGTATGAGAAAGAAAACAGAACTAAAAACAAGCAAGATGCACACACAAATCCAGAGATTAACCCTAGGGTTAATTTTAATTATCGTGGGCTTATGCCTTTAGACGTAGAATGATGTCAGAATCCTAAACAAGAGACTTAGGGGAAATGTCAAGTTGTTTTGGCTTATAAGGTTACCTCAATCGGGCGGAGGAATACCGCGGAAAAGGGGGGATGTTTGAGCTGTTGTGTTAATTGTGAAGTGATTCGGTATGTGTTGTGTAGTGAATGTAAGATTAATTTCCTGTCAATACTGTGGATATCACCCCCACGTGTACGACCTGTTACTTAATCTATGTTCACTAGAATTGAAAAACAACAAGCAGGAATGCAATGCACGTGTTTTAAACCCAAATCGAAAATTATGTTCGATGAAGCAAGAGAGATGACTTTCACTAATGCGAAACTAGGAAAGCAAGACAAATTCTTTACGAAATATATAACAAAAGCAGCAACAGCAAGTATGCTTCCTAAAATGAAAATAAGCAAGAGAAACAAAAACCCAAAATGGGTCCCACCGGGCGTGCCAAAATGTTTCACTCGGAATGTTTCGTTCCTTTTAGAAACAGATAAGGGTTGGGGCTAGGAGGAATACCTGTAGAATGTCGAGATGGTGTGCGCGTACCATAGAGAAAGATCAGGCTGACTGCGAAGAACTCCTTTTTGTCTTGGAAGGACTACCTGCAAAATAAGAACACAAGACCACAAGATTTTAATTAGATAATAAATGAGGAAACTGCCTTGGGCCCAGGAAATATAAAACTTCCTTTCGAAGGTGGTCAGTTCCCCTGCTAATATGAATTAACACAAAAGACTATAAGATATTAATTAAATTGCTTTGTTGAACTGGGTAGGGGAAAGGCTAGTTATTGGTTATAGTCAGTATAACCGATGCCGGTTACTGATAACCGATGGCGGTTACTGATGACCGATATCGGTAGAGTCTAGGATCTGAAGGTTAGTTGTTTTTGTGGGGTGGTGGTGTTATTTGGTAGTTGTGTTATTTGTAGGGCTGTATATAGGTGATATTAGGAAATAGGGTGATGAGAGGTAGATGAATGACAGTTAGATGCAATGATACGTTGGGTAGTGGATCCAAGAATGGATTTGTGGGGACATATGATTTAAAAAGTCGAAGAAATGTTATTAAAGAGGACATGCAAGAAGTAACTTACTGATTATTCGCGGAGATGCAAGTCCAAGAGCTCTGATGGCAAAGGCAGAACTGAGGTAGGATGGTCTGGCACACAGCAGATCAAATCAATTGAGTATCACAGGGCTCTGGTATCCAGTTGCAGTCCTTGGCTTACTCTCCTTATCTCTTCACTTGTCTCTGCTCGGTCAAGTGAAGATCTGGACTCTCTTGATCACTCCCAAATGATCTCTGTTGATTCAAAAATCCTTCGACCTTGATCCAAAAATGAAATTCCGATCCTTTGTTTTTGGTTTGGGGAGGCCATTTACAGGGAACCAGATGGCGGTTACGTAACCGACGGCGGTCGAGTAGGAACCGGCATCGGTAAGGAAAAAGTAGGCTATTTTTAGTAAAATAGCCCACCTTCCCTGCTTTTCTCCCGAGAGATTAGTTGCGGGCTTGGTCAAGTGACTAGAAGGTTGGTTTTGGGTGCGAGAAAGGGGTCATTAGTCATGGGTGTAGGTATAGACCAAGTTTTAGGTCTTAATTAGGTTAGTTTAGGATTAGGGCTAGGTCATGATGAGGTGGCAAAATGAGGTGGTAGGTGAGGTGATGGGGATTTATCAATTACAAGGTAATTAATAAATAATTGTGTAAGGTTTAGGTAATGAGGTTAGGTTGCGAACTGGGATGCGGGTCACAAGGAGTCATAAGGCATGAATTTGGTGTCTACATTAGACTCCAGAATTGCTTATTCAACACATTCAGACCTTGCAACTTTCGTAAGGTCTATAATTTTTTTGTTCATCCAGAATAAACTTAAAACATCTCTTGGATCAATGCAAGTGATCCAAGGCTGAGTCATAAAGACGGATAAATCCACAATTCCTCTCGAAATCAAATTGAACTCAAGTGCTAAAAATGAAAGAAATAAAAGAGTCTAAGCATATCCTGACTCAGTCAAAGATCTTCAAGAGCAAAGAAGATACAATCCATATCAAGCATGACTTCACAATCAAAGGAACACATCCTTATACAGTAGAAATCACATATCAACACTTGAATGCTCAGGAGGAAGTAACAATAGTTCAGGGTGTTACAGAAATGGTCAGGAAGAATCCAGTAATAAAAACTTAGTGAGCATCATACAGAAGCTAGTTGATGAGAATCAGCAGACGTGGCACAAGTTATTGTATGACACTTTGTGGGTGGACCGCATTACTCCTAAGAGGTCTCTTGGTATGTCACCTTTTCAAGTGTTATATGGAATTGACTTTGAGCTCCCTATTTCTACAGAACTTCCTGCTCTGTGCTTGGCATGGGTTATCGAAGATGAAACTTTCCAAAATTCTCTTGAAAAGAGGATGATGTATCTAGCAGAGCTCGATGAAAAAAGGGTAAGAGTGGTTGACAGGATCACCAAACATCAGAATCAAGTCAAGAGATTGTTCGATAAAAAGGCTAAGCAGAGGGATTTCCAGGTGGGAGATCTCGTCCTTCTATGGGATAAGTGAAGAGATCCAAAAGGCATGCATGGAAAATTTGATTCTCTATAGAGGTGATAATTCAAGATCAAGTGGCTCAATGAAGAGTATAGTTTCTATCTTTCATATCTGGATGGAAGTGAGCTCCCGCTTCCCTATAGCAGGTAACATCTCAAAATATTCAGGAAGTAGAGCTTTATCTCTTCTTTATACAGTTTGCTTTGGTTGTGTGTTTGTTTTGTCATGTGTTTGTTTTCTGTTTGTTGTGTGTCACCTGTCTTCCCTTTTTGGTCACCCTTTTTTTTGACTCTCTAGCCTAATGGATAGGCACATGTTGACCTGGGGTTCTCTACCTTTAAGCTTCGCTTAAATATAGTCCCTAGAAAGAGCCAGTTGTTATCCTGTAAAATTGACAAGGGAAATTTTGTAGGTAACCTTACCAAAATTTTGTTCTGGTTCCTTTTCAAAGTCCCTCAGCATTCAAAATGGTGTAAAATCCCTTTTCGAAAAGTCTAGTTTCTCAAACTTAGTCATTTTGGTCCTTTTTGGTTGGGCACAACTTTTTTCTATGTAACACAAGAAAAATTTGTGCCCCCTTTATTCCTTTGGCGCACCCTTTGGAGTGTTAACACAACAATTGTTGCGCCTCCGTGTGATGCGCCTTTCTTGCCTACACTAAGGCACATGCACCATCTTGTCAATAGAAAAAATGTTGTGCCCTTAATTGGTGCACTAAGGCACTAAAAATCCAGTGTTGACAGTCCTAAATTGGTGCAAGGCGCAAATATTTCCTTGTTGACAGACGTATATCCGCGCTAAAGGGCATAAAGTTTTTCATGTCAACATGTATTTAGGTGTGCCCTTTTAAAAAGTGGTTGGCACATTTATTAAATTTTTGGCTATATATAGGTGCATCTACCCTGTCATTTTCATAATCAAGAAACATGTGAAAACTTTATACCTCTGCATCTGTCAGCGCTCCCGTCACCCTCATGTCGTGTTTGTGGACCCCACTTAGTTTTTCTCCTGCTATATATTATAGGTAAGTGGTCCTTGATTTTCTTGTGTTTTTATTTTGGTTTGGTTGTTTATGGAGCATAGTAAAATGATTATGAAGAAACCATAAACCCATCCAGCCCGTTCTGTAATCTTTCCTCCCAAGCCAATTTCACTGTCTTTCTAGATCTGCTGGCCTAGAGGGCTTTGTCTCAAAAACAAATCCAAGATCTTCTTCACTCTATCCCCCTCCATTGTGCAAATCCATATCGAGGGAGGCCATGATAGAAAACCTAGAAGTCACAGTTCTATGCCGCATTTTTCTCTTGGCACAATCACCATCCTGGTTACAAAAAACACAGTCATGCCAAGAGGGTGCAATGTCCTTGATTGCAGCACAAAAAATTCCTGTGCCATGCAAAAATAAAGTAAATCCTAACCCTGGCGTCATTACAATCCTACTTACACCAACAAATTTTGTTATGCGATCCTTTCCTGTGCCATGCCAAAGGCCCCTTTGATGCACATAAAGTTACTGATACACACATTGATGTTGCACCTTTATCGCACCAAAATTCCTTGTAACATGTTCCATATCTACACCATTGGTGCATTATGCTCCCATGCAACATCAAACTTATTCGCGCCCAGTTTAAAACCTCATATAATGGCATAGGCGCACCTCTACCTACAACAACAATAATGTTATATGTAAATTTCTTGTGCCCTGTGCCCTTTGGTGCTGATTTCTTCCTTGCAACACTCCACTTCAATGTGCCATAATTTTAACCCTGCAGCCTACAAATTTCCTGTGCCCTACACCTAGAGGTTTTTAAATTGCTAAATCCTCATTCTGTAAAGCTTTGATGGAAGATCTGACAGCTAACATGGCTCTTTTGCATTGGACTTCGCTCCTTCTTACAGATCAATAAATGAATTCAGATTCTCATATGTCTACCTCAAGCAAAACACCAACTAAGTCAAAGGGAAAGGCCAAACTCATAGAGGAAGAGATGAAATAAAAATATCAAAGGGTTAGAATGCCCGAGTCCTAGGCAGAAATCAACCTAGACATCAGGGATTTTGAGCTTGGCCACATCGACATGGAAGATTTTTGGGCTAGAACCAAAACAGTCACAGGAAGTCCTTGGATGGACAAACTGGTAGGTAGCAGTCTGCATTTCACTGGGGGAATCCCCGTTAGTGCAGTGAATAATGAATTTATGATGGAGGTAGCCCACTGTTATAACAAAGACACAAGGTGTGTCGAGAATGAAAAGGGCGAGGTCGTAATTAACCTCACTGCCCAACACTTCAAGATCATGCTAGGTATTCCCCACCACTAACATTTTGTGGCTATAAGACAAGAGGACTGCATCAACGCATGGGAGGAAAATGAAGACAAGTGTATGCAGTTAATGAACGAAGTGTATTTGAAGAATAAGAAGGTGATAACTAGGTGGCCACAGGTTATTCACCGCAGTGACTTCTTTGAGGAACTGAGTGATACCATCACCTTCCTAAGCAGAGTATTTGGGCTTTATGATGCCCATTACTTCCACAAATAGATTCTCAAGTATCTAGAAATGATGAATAATAACGTGCCTGATTAGCGTTTTGAGTGGGCAGAAATCATAAGCAACACCATCTCTAAGTAACTCCAACAACTCACCACAACAGGGAGGTTCTACATGAACTCCTACATAGTCTATGTTGTAGCCTCAGAGAGAGACTATCCAGAGCTAAGCCAGTGTGGGGTTTGGCCTCAGGTGAAAATATATGAATACTACCCAGATTTGAAGCTTGAGAACAACATCTGATAGTTCACCAAGATCAATGATGATGTTTTCTATGGCATCATCTACCTATTGAGGCCCAATATGACTCACGGTCGGATGACCAAGAGCATAGTCTTTGTAACTGAGAAGTGGGGGGCATTATTTACACAATTCCCCACCTTCACCTATCTTAGAGTGGCCAAATTCTTGGGAGAGCCCACCGCCAAGGTATGCAGGCCCAAAGTTGATCCTATTGGAGCTATCCAGGCAGCTCATAACATATCTCGAGAAGTGCCTAAAAAGGAAGAAGGGTGGAACTCCTTTCCCCCTTACAGTGGGCAAGTACACCTACACTTCTCACACCAAATCCCAGGAAATGTTTGCAGAACTGGAGCTACTTAACCTAAAGCACAATTTCTCAGCAAGGCCCACCTTTGAACCAAGAAATTGCCTCCCAAAGGCAAAAATCGATCTGATCCATGTTGCACAGATCGAGGACATCTACATTAACTTGTATCACGAGGTCGAACTCAGGAGAAAGGATCACTCCCGCCTGGCCGTGGCAGAAATTATTTGATATGGCATTGCCATCGTCCCAAAATGTTTCCAAACAACTAATCAAGAAGTTGATCAAGTATACCTAGACATGGATGGGAACAACTAGCCATTTGTTGCGATTGATAGGAAAAAAGCACCTCAGACCATCGAGGAGAGGGTTAAGGGAAAATTACAGCGCACAGAGCATTAGTACAGATATAACAACCTCATCTACCTTGGGTTAGATTTCACTACGTCCCCTCTGGGCAATACAGCCACCAGACCGAAACATTTTCTGAAGGGAAAAGGTAAAGATAAGGAAGGAGATTCAAGCAACACCTAAGAAGAAGCTCCCGTCAACCCACCCTCCACCACATAAGAATAGGTTATAACTCTGGTATCTCTAGAGAAACAAGTGGTAGAGAGCATTCTTTTATGAAAATCCACTCAAGATGTTTCCACTACTACAACCATAGAGGTTCCTACCATCCCTTCCCCTGCTCCTCCTTCTCCTCCTCCAATTTCTCAGGCAACCGTTCCTTTGGATGTGTCTTCGCCCCCATCTTCAACTGTTCCCCCTTCCTCTTCCTCCATCTTCTCTTCCCTCATGGAGTTGTCCCACACCATTTCTTCTCTCATCTCTCAGCTCCCTTCTGCCCCCACAATTTCCTCTCCTACAATAGCTCCTACCCCTGCAAGTGTTGAAGGTTTGGCCTCTTTATCAATGCCGCCACCAAACACCTCAACCCATTTCCCCAAGTACACTATAGTTGCTCCTCCTTCCACCATTCCTTCTTCTCCCTTGAGTCTAGCATGGATCTCCCAGCATCTGAGCCAACATAAGAGGAAAGTCCCCATTGTACCTATGGACTTCTCCATCATCCCAACTAAGGGGGATAAGAAGAAGAAGCCAATCACCCGCTTCTCTCAGAGTGCATTGGGAGAAAGAGTAATGGAGATCGCGTATCCCGATCCCTCAAAGGATAAAAAGGATTTGTCCCCTATAGATTATACAGTGACACAGGTCATAATGGAAATGTCATCTGAGAGGCTTCAAGGAGAGGCCCTATTTGTAGTGGACACCCTTTACAAGAAGCTTCAAGAAGCAAAGGAGGAGAAGAGGCTACTAAAAGAGCAGAATAAACATCTTCTCCATGCCCTAAAGAAAATGGGTAGTGCACCTCCTACAACTACCATTGAAACTCTTGAAGCCTTGAGTTATGATAAGATAAACGAATACACTAGGATTGGTGAACAAGGCATGGTAGTATCCACTTGGATAGACTAGATCCTCAAAGATACTGAGGAAGTAATTGTCAAGTTCACCGAGCTATATCAGAACATTAATGAGCTAAACAAGGAACTCCAGGTGATCGCAGGACTTATCTCTGAAGAGTTAGACCATGCTAGGTTGCAACATGAGACATTCTAGAAGATGCTAAAATGTTTAGTTGAGGATTTATTTAAATTTGGCATCTTTGATCACCCCATAGCACCCAACAAAATCCTTGCTACTTTGGACTATCGGGTCGATCAGATGGAATTTGTCTTGGAGAAGATAGATAAGGTCAAGGAGGAAGCCTTGGTTGCAATGCATCAAATGGAGAAAATTATCCTAAGGATGTCTCTGGGCTTACTCACTCCATCTTTCACCTTGAGGAAGGTAGATGAAACCTTCCAGATCTTCAAGGAGATCATCTCATGAGGGCTAGAGCTAGAAGCCACTTTTGACATTGAACCCATCAATAACCTTCTGGCCTATCAGGATTTTGTAGGGTACTTGATGGAGGCAGGTAATGAGTACTTAAAGATCCCTGAAAAACTCAAGGATGAATGAGAGACTTGTGAGGTCATCAGAAATCATACCAAGGGTCCTACCTAGGATCAACTTTAGCTGATGATCAGCAAATTCATGGAGTACTGGGCCCAATTCCATATTGCCTCTCCTGAGTAAAAGCAGGACACTCCTTTCTAGCCACGAGACGATGACGAATAGACTTCCTCTTCTTGGTTTTATTTTTTTAATATTTAAAAGTATGCTGGCACCAATTATGACATCATCCATGTTGCACCATGGGATGTTGTCATCCACCAAGTTGCCCAAAGTCAACAGTTGAATTTTAGATATTTTGTAGATATTTTGTATTTAGTTGTTGGTTCCTTTTTTCCTTCTCTCTTCTCCTCCTATAAATACTTGAATAATTTTTGTATTCAAGGATTGAACACTTTTTGGATAAAAATAGATGTAAGGAGAGAAGGCTTTGTACTTTTTATAACAGAAGAAAATATTAATACAATATTGAGACTTTATGTTGAATTCCTGTGTTATGCATCCGAACTTTCTTATGTTAGATCTGTATGTTTATTTTGTTGAATATACCTCTACTTTTTTTTCATTTGTTCATCAGTATTTCTTTGTTCGTTTATGCAAGTATGTTTGGCTCCATTTATTACCAATCCCAAAACATAGACATTTTTACTTTCTACTTTGGAATTCATTTCTTTTCTCCCTTCGGATCTATCCTATCTTCGTCTTTCCCTCCATTCCTTTCTTTTCACAGTTGGAAACACCCCTACTGGGATGAGATCCCAAAACCCCGAGGGTGGAATACTGTGGGACTTGCTCAGATTCCTGCTGGTAGAATAACAATAAACCAGTTTCACTTTGTTGTCTCAAATAGGGCCTATGCCCTATAGATTGTTGGCTCGTCTATCTATAGATCTGCCCACCCGATAGATTTTTGGACCAACATAGTATGATTCTAATGTTGTAGCATATCATTTAATTAAATATTATATTACACAATTCATTAATTGGGGAAAAGTTCTATTTATGCCAGTCATGTTGGGCTGACCATGTGCAATTGTGTGCATCAACTTTTTAATGCAAGGAAAAAGGAACTTTGTGGCAAACGAAGTCTAAATGATGCATTTTGTATTTTCTTTAGAATGTATGAATGATTGGATTGTATTGAAACCATAATTTTCATTCAATACTTATTGTGAATATGATGGCCATTGAGATTAGGATATTTTGAATCATTTATGAGCTTCAACTTGATTGGGTGACAATGAAAAAGAGAGAAAATTGTTGATGTGTGGAAAAGATATTTGTTTTATCTAGAGGAAATTAAGCCTATTTCAATTTATGTTCAAGTTTGATTATACCTTTTGACTTCTTATCTTATTCTTAATTTGTTAAGATGCAATCAAAGATATTTACAGATCAACTACTCAAATAAATATAAAATATGACTATATGATTACCATTTGGATGCAAGAGTCATTCGTATTATGGGTTACAATAAATTTTATAATTGGGAATATTTTTGGTTATGTTAACCATTTCCTGTAAGTTGAAAATATGTAGCTCTTATGGATTAGTTACCAAATAAAAATGTTGAGAAAATACTCTATTATGTTACTCATTAAAAATGAGGTAAATAAATAAATATTTCAGATTATTTCAAGTACTATTTAAAGTAGGTTGGCATCACAACATAGGTAATGATGCATGAAACATTGTTGCATATCCTCAAAATACAGCTGGGTACTTCTCATTTAAATCATTTCAGTATATTCGATGAAGTGTCTTCACACCACAGGGGTCTTAATAACTTGACCAATTAGCTTGACTAAAGGCATAAGAATATGTGTTGGTAGTATGTATGGACACCCTAAAACACTCTAACTTTAACTACTATGAATTAAATTAATAAGATTAGAGGTAATTATTAACAATATAAAAAGTAAATAACAATATTTTCAGTAGGAAGATAACAATATAATACTCTTAGGTGATGGATTATATCTAATTCATTAAAAGGTCATTAATATAATCCAAATTAAATAAATAAAGATCTTAAAGGTAACCATTGTCAATAATGGCAAAGACCTACTCATATTTTTAACTAAGATGTGATGACATGAAAGCAAATAGTAATGGAACAAGTAGAATGATCAGAATTTGGGAAAGATAAATTGCAAACAAAGTAAAAAGTACTTCATGGATAATGTGAACCATGTTGATGAAACAATAATATATAATTTATATCCAAAATGGTATAGTCAACTATATGAAGTTGACTATTGTTCACATAGACAATATTTTAATCTTTTATGGTCAAGTGTGTTGTCAAGTATACCATCTATGTCTATTAAGTATTCAAGTGAAAGATAATATAAGGCTATCTAATCAATTACCAAGGTAAATTGATATCTCTATGAAGGATTAGGGTCTACACTTGCATAAAGTTAAGTTTAATACAGCCATAAAAGTGTGTAGACTTACGTCAAATTATAGGAAGAGGGTGTTGGTCCTATGGTTGATGTACATTGTCATACAACTATGGTCACCAAGGAAGTCGACATGAGGATATAATAAGATTGGTTTTAGGAATTGTAGAAAGTCATAATTGTTCTAGGAGATGATGAAGAATTTTATTGGGGTTGTCCCATAATGAATCAGTATGAGCATATACTTATGATATCCAGTCACAATGGAAGTAAAATGGAAACATGCTTACTATGTTGGAAAGAACATAGTACCTGAACCCTAATCCTGGTCAGTCGATATTATTATTAACTCTAAGGGATTAGTGTACAAACATAATAAAAGAGATTAAGAGACCTTATGTAAAAGGCTATAACAGGAGAGGATGAATGGGTAAGTAGTGCCTCCAATCTAACTTATGAGATACTCCAAATATAACTTACTTATTGGACATATTAAAACAAATGAATGCTCTGGATTAAGCTACAACTAAGAAAAGTTAGGTGCTAATTCTTATATTGTGTACTAGCATAGATAGTCTATGGTACTCAAAAAAAGGCATGAATCATACCTTAATACTTAGCCTTGTGTAAGTACATATCCCTAGAATGTAAAATAAAGAAACATGGGCTCAATTTATTAATTCAGGATAGTATTTAAACTGTAATACCGATCATAGATCTAGATAGTATCATTTTCCATTTATGGTGAACTTGGGCATGAGATCTTGAAAGGTAATTTAAGTTTTTGAAGATTAAAGGTCCTGGGATCAACCTTAGCCTGAACCTTAGGTATGACCCATTTGTAGAGAAGGTGTCATACGGCCTAGGCATCATAAGATGATTTTGAGGTACATCTTCATGTAGCTTAAACTGAATTTGTACATTGTTCAAGAATTATAGTTGTTTACAACATTTACATTATGCATCCATATAACTGAATAAGTGATTAAGGTGAAAATCGAATTTCCTAATGATTATTGTGCCATCATGGAATTGAGCATGACATACATGACTCAAAAAATTTACGCAAAGTGGTGTAAGCTGCTGATTATAATGTCAATATTTCACTATGATCTAAGTTACGCAATTCCTATGGATTTCATAGGTGGAACCCTAATAGACACTTATATAGGACTAAGTTGTGAGATTCCTGTGGATTTCATAGGTGGAACCCAGGTAGACACTTAGAATTCTTCACTTAGATATTTATCATATTATGATAAAGGAGAACCCAAAGATACATTTTGTGTATGAGCTCATATATAGAATAGAGGGAGAATGAATAGGTTTGGTAAATATCTCATACAACTGCACATGGTTCATGAAAGTTATCAGAATGGAAATGCATTAAGATTTATGTAGATTTAAATATATGGGTATTTAAATCAGCTACATAAAATTATTAAAATTAAAATTAAAAATCCTAGTTATGAAGTGACAAAAAGTTGATGTTACAAAAGTCCAAGGGATGACTAGTTGCTCTAGATACTTAGATTTATCTATTCCATTCTCATCAAAATCAGCATAACCCACAAAATTATCAACATCCACATCACTATACAACACCTCATAAGATGTGTTCTTAGGATCCTCAATCAGATGCAACATTATTTTTTCTCCACACAATTTAACAAGGCTGCTAACTATTGGTATTGTAACATATGAAAAATACATCTACACACGCCCTCCAAAACTAATAGCCCATTTCCTTGATAACAACATTCCCCATTTAGTAGGACAATCCATAATGACTACATTCATGGTTAAACACTTGCCCAGATAAGAAACCAATTGCACTACCAATCCTTTGACATACCCAATCACCAAAACTTATCTTGAATCCATATCAGTGCACTTTCTAAAATTTATTGTTACTTTTATATTCAATTCATTCATCACTTCAACAGGCATCACTTTACAAGAGGCCTCTGAATCAAACATATAGTTGTGCACTAACCTATCTTTTACGATCAAAGTAGTATAAAAAGGGTTAACATCAAGTTGGGATTCAATAAGAGAAATACCAAAATATACTTCAGGTGGTTCTCCCAAATCTTCTAATACTTAAGGTACTTCCAATTCTATAATAACAGGGGGAATATCCACATTATTCACATTTTTACATGAGGGTAGTGAATTTTATTTGAACCCTAAGTACTCAAATGTTCTTTTTCTGTGTTTAGGGATCCGAAGTAATTCAACAATAGGAACTGTGTCTTTTATCTAACTCAAAATATGGGCAATATCACATGTGACATATTTTTGTAAGATCATGTTATGAGGAAGAGTAACGGTTCCTTCTGGTGGCACAAGAATTTTTACATTTTGGGCATGAACTGGGGTACGAGTTCTATTTGGGAAAATATGACCCTTAGTTGGTGTATCCTTCTTAGGAGACTCATTTGGGACATTGGTAAGAAGTAGAGTCTTGGGTATGGGTTATAGTCCTCCTTTATCAACTCACATTCTAATATTGTATTCCTTTTGTTGAGCACCAAATGCATTCATGAGTAATTACCTATCCTCCTTAAAAGAGACTCCTCTGTTATAATTTTTTATCATCAAGGCCCTTAAGTAATCAACTTTGTTATTGGGTAATTCAAAACCATGCACCATATCAATATCAACATTATTATTAGGAGAAAGGGGGTGCACCCATTGAATGGACTTCCAAAAACCCTCTGTAATTCTTGCACTTATTAGTTTAGTAGAATTAACTCCTTTTTTGTGGATTATCATACATACATCACTGTAAGTATCATCATTACCAACCTCTTCAATTTATTCAACACGTGCACAAGGGGAATGTGGCAAAAAACACCTATCACACCATTCAATAGAATTATTTTCTTCCACCATGGCAACTCTAGTAGTTAAAGGATAAGGGATATCTTTATTTTCTCTAAGTTGTTGCTATTTATTTCCTAATCCCATGGGTCTTTTTCCTCTTTCATCTATTCTATGATCACTCCTAAGATGATTCCCAAATACATCTTAGCCTTGTGGTTTGTGTTGACCTTGAGAAATTTTTCCTATTCTCTTTTCCGCTCTAGCAAGCTTATAAGATATGTGTTTAACTACTATGAAAAAATTCTTCACAACCTCCTCTAGATCCACTGCTTTGTTTAACTGAAGTCTATCAAGATTAATCAATTTGACACCATCCCTCTTAGGGGGTTTTCTAACTTCCTTAATATTTTTTTTGATTTAGAAGGCCATTATGAAATCCTTCCTTAAATTTATAGGGTTCTTATCTCTCAAATAATAAGTAGATTTATTATCAAAAGCATCAAAATATTTAATTAGGAAGGACTCATCACTAGGCCTCAAAATTTTGGGTTGTCTATTTAAAATCTTATTGAATCTGGTATTGAAGTCCTGGAGAGAATCATTAGGATTCTTCTTTATATTCTCAAACTAAGACAAGAGGAACTTTGGTTGTTGATTATCCCCATATTGTGATATAAAAGCATTCTTCATCTCAATCTATGAATCTATTGAGTTATCTGGAAAATATTTGTACCAATCATGCGCATCTTCTTCAAGAGTATGAATATATATTTATATTTACATCTTCATATTCCATTTTGAAATCTTCCATCATATTAAAAAAAAGTCTCAAATTTTGATCACTTGTGATAGCATTATTTCCTTGAAATTTAGGCAACCTATTTTTTACATCTTGCGATACAATTTTAGGATGCCCAGCCATGCGTCTAAAATTTATTGGTCCAAATGTTTTAACAACAAAAATAGGTCTATGTGGAGGCTTAGCCATGTTATTTTGAGGAGGTGATCCTAAAGGAGGGTTAAGATAGTTTGGGACCAGGAGTCTTTGGGATACATGCATATGATATTCAAAGTAAATATCCTCTAGTGACTCAATTTCATAAAAACTCCTATTAGTATTGAGTGATAAAGGAAAGAAATGAGGGACACCTATTCCATATATAAATTATGGCCCTTCACTAGTTAGATTATTTAAATTTACCTGAGGAATATTTGATTATGAACTATTTGAATATGTAGGATAATCCTCAACTACAGATTGATCACTTTCCATGACTGGTACTACCTTCTCTATTAACTCTTGATCCCCCAATGTTTCTAGACCTGTAATTTTTGGGATTTGTTTTCCCAAGCTCTAGAAAACAATATTTTAGTAGGATCCTTGTTAAAGAAATACCTTCTTCCTTCTATTTTTGGAAATATTAACAACAAATATTAATTGACAAAACTTAAGAAATTGGGATTTACCAAAAATTTCAAACCAAAACAGATTCACCACCAAGGAGTTTCACCTTAGATGTGCTAAAGCATTGTAAGTAACTTGTCAAGTGGCTATCAATACTCAATTTCTACAAAGTGTGATAGATCTGATTATCCTTTGTCAATATTTATCACTAGAAATATAAATCTAGTGCAACATTCACTCAAACTAGGAAATTTTACGTAATGAACTTCTGATCTTTCTCAATATTTACAAATATTAATAAAGGATGAAGTTTAAACAACATATTTACAATTAAACATATAAGAATCATCACCGGAGGTAATTATGTGTATGTATTTACACCAGTAGTTTTCATAAAATGGCTCCAGATCAGTGTTAGTACCCATATCACTCCTCCCTTTATATCCATGTAATGCCAACCAGATGTTTAGAAGATGATAGATCTAGACCAGTGTCATTTTGTAGCTGGGGAAGGATCTCATCATCTCTTTATCACTCAATCTTAGAAGGATTTAGGTAGCACCATGTTGAGGGTATGACCTACCCTCCTAATTTATGATGAATGATTGACTAATGCTAGTTAGGTGGAGTGACCGACATCGGTTGGCTAACCAGTGTCAGTAGGGGAAAATAGCAAATAGTTGTTAAAATTAGTTTTTCAGACTCCTTGTGATTTCTCAGAGGTAGGAAATTGTGAGATTGGGGTCGTAAAATGGTTCTGAAGACTCAAATATGGTTAAGAGAGGGTGAAAATGGGTGAAACATTTTGGTATGATCAGGTGATTGGTTGATGGAAGGAAGGAAGTATATAGGTGTTGAGAGAAATAGAATACAGAGATAAATAAATGGATCTACACAAGGAAACTATAGATTCAGTGTAGAGATGTTAAATACTGACTTGAAAATAGATTAGAGGATGTAGGTGATGAATACGGTGAAAATAGATATCTAGAGAGAAGAGTCATTGTATATTTTCTAGAGAAGTTCAAACCTTTATGCCTCTCTGTTGTGAATCTGTGATCATGAACAGGATGATGAATGGTGACCAATATTGGTAATGCTCTCATGTGTTTTATTTTTCTTGAGTGCTAAATAAATTTGAGTGCTCCAAGTCTTTGGAAGAATGAGATCCTAAATGAATTGACTATCCTAGGAAAAGGCTTTTGGAAACGTATTTAACCTAACTGGAAATGGTTAGGTAACTAGTTTCAGTGTAGAGATGTTAAATACCGACTTGAAAATAGATTAGAGGATGTAGGTGATGAAGACGATGACAATAGATATCTAGAGAGAAGAGTCATTGTATATTTTCCATAGAAGTTCAAACCGTTATGCCTCTCTGTTGTGAATATGTGATCGTGAAGAGGATGATGAACGGTGACCAATGTTGGTAATGCTCTCGTGTGTGTTATTTTTCTTAAGTGCTAAATAAATTTGAGTGCTCCAAGTCTTTGGAAGAATGAGATCGTAAATGAATTGACCAACGTAGGAAAAGGCTTTTGGAAATGTATTTAACCTAACCGGAAATGGTTAGGTAACTAGTTTCAGTGTAGATATAACTGACATCGGTCAAGGAGGGAAAATCTAGGTCAGCCAAAAATAACTAGATTGTTTCAATTTTTGGCATGACCTCCAACCTTATGTAGATTCTTGATTGATAGATCATGGAAAGATAACTGGTAGTCCTTTTAGGTTTGTTAATAGGAGTTAAGTCAAGGTTTTATACTAAGTTCTAGTTATTTAGGATAGGTTTAGACTTAGTCTTAGGTCATTAATGAGTGAGATGGCTAGGTGAGGTGGTTATGTGAGGATATTTAAGTAATTTAATTAATGTGTGCACTATGGTATCTTAATGGGTAGGATATGGTTAATTTAATTAACGGGGATTAAAGGGGAGTATGACTCAATTTTGGTGTCTACATTTTTCCAATTTTTGTTGCATAGATTGTATTTGTAGGTGACACTGACAAAAACAGGAAATTGGTGTTCCAACTCTGAGTGGAGGTTAGATTGCCCCAAGTAGGGATGGAAGTAAGATTTCCCCAAGTTTGGGTGGAGGTGGTCCCCCTCAAACCAAGAACTTATGAGGTGTTCATTAAAGTCTGTGAGTGGTTTGATAAATATGTAAGTGATGAAAGTGAGGGTAGGTGGGTTGTAGGTAAGGGTATAGGCACTTTAAGTAATGGGTAATTGTCAAATCAGGTAATAGGTAATGAAAATCAAAATGCACACACACGTATAAACTGTAACACAATAGTAGGTTGAAGAGATTGCAAACTCTACATCATCCTAGGTCGATAGGTTTATCTAAATGAGGTTGAAGTTATTCTAGTATCCATTATACAGGATATGGTCCAGAAACACAACTTAAGCTAGGTCCAGGACCACTTAGGTATGATTCCATACACCAAAGGTTTGGTTGGGATAAATAACATGATAATAGGAAAGGTATAGTGAGTACATGAGTTCAAAGGTCAAAAAAAGGTAGTTCTGGCTAGGGTATATAGGTCATGGCATGAGTACTGTTGATTAATAAGTAAATAACAAGTCCCTAAATGTGATTAAGGAAATTTATAGGTAATTTAGGCCTGTGGGTAGGGTGTAATAAGTGTTGGTACGGCCAAAATGTATTTCAAAGTAATGAGTTTAGGTCAAAATGGGAAAAATGTAGGTGAAATGGTACTGGTAGGTGACCGATGTCAGTTATAAGGAAATTGATGTCAATTTGATATGATCGACACTAGTCATTTCAATTTGGGGTTAAAAAAGAAAAATCCATGTTTTATAGATTCATTTTAACTTGTTTTCATTTTATGAAAATGACAAAGAGGTTGTACTTTAGTGGAAAACGACTCAGTGAAGTGATGAGTTGAGTTTGATAGCAACAATTATGAGAGCTGGTGTTAATAGGTGGGTCCATGAGATCGTGTGGAGTGAATTAAGTGGATGAAATATTTGAGGTAGATTTTGGCATGGCAGAGGTAGGAGAGGGTTTGGGTGGACCACCAACAGAATGGCCAGACATCTCACCATGGAGATGACACCGAGATGAGGTAAGAGGCATTCTTCCTACTTGTTATTTGATTAAATTATGATTTAAAATGAAGAAATTTGTGTGGGAATATGTATTTTGAAATGGGGGTGAAAATGGGTGAAATCGAGGTCAAAAATGGAAAAATTAGGTTAAATAAGGTGAGAATTAAATGTAAAGTTAATTTGGGTGGGATGGGGTAGGTTGTAAGTGATTTTATAGTGAGTTTTTTGTGAAATGGGATTTGGGGGGAGGGAGATAGAGACTGACATAGTTTTAATTTTGACCGACATTGGACAGCTTTGGCTGGCATCAGTCAGGTCTTAAGTGATCGACACCGATTAAATGGAACCGATGACGGTCAAGAAAAACTGGTGACAGTCAAGGCAATAGGTGCCAGTTAGGGTAACAAAATAATAAGGGTAAGAAGGGATAGGTATGAAAGTAAAATGAGTAAATAAGGGGCAAGTAAAGAGTGTATGTAGAGGGATAAGGGTATAATATGATTGTTGGTGATATGGGATAGGTAAGTAGTTCAATTGAACTTAGGGAATGGGTAATAATGATAAGGGTTGGTAGGTGTGTAGGTGAATCAGGTAAAGAGGGTAATCATGATTGATGTAATTGGGTATCATTTGGGGTTAATAGGTAATTAGAGGTAGACATGTCTTAATAATGTTGTGGGTTGTTAGATGCTAGCTAGGGACCAGTTGAGGATGTGGGAAAGAGTAGCACCTATGTTGGCACAGATGCAGTCCATCATGACTGCAGAGGAGTGGGAGCATCTAATTGATGTTATATTGATTGGGATCGAACATTATAGGTGTATAGCTAGAGATCACAGTTTGATGGTCGTGTTCATCGATAGATGGGATTTAGCAACCAACACATTTCATTTACTGATGAGTGAGATGACTGTCACCCTAGAGGATGTGTATAGGATCCTATGGCTATCAATTTTTGGGGAGCTAGTATATTATATTTTGTCAAAGGTGTAAATGAAGCTAATAGTGGATGTGTTTGTGGAGGTGATGGGTGACCTGAGGTATCATAGCATGAGCCTTAGTTATGGAGACATGTATGCAACCCATCTTGAGGAGATGAGGCTAGTTGTATTGATGATGGAATTAGTATGTTGTTTTACCTTACTAGATGCTGAGGGTGATAAATACCATGAGAACTGATGAGATTGATCAAGGATATGATGGAGGAGTGGATCTACTTTGTCTAGGGACCAAAATTCCTAGTGCAACTATATAGGTAGCTATGGGTCTATGCGAGATTGTGGTAGTTTAGTTTGTGTTGCACCTTTTTACTACACTATTGTTCCTACAAGAATATCATGTGCATGCACCCAGTTGGGTTTCAATGACATGATTGGTTTGGGGTGAATTGTTCAGAGTTTGATACAAACAATGGGTACCAGTTGGTGGGATGCATGGAGTGGTTAGGGGACACACATGATATTTTATACTATAGGTGGTTACAGAAGGGACTGTCAAGAGTTGATATTATATAGAGGCCATATACTCGCTATCCCTTATACAGGGGTATGCTAGAGTAGTTAGAGGATATTTAGCTGTTGAGGTGGATACATGGGAGGTGTGTCGGCAAGCATAAGATGATACCCGTAGATATGGTTAGATGGTAGTTTAGGCTACCACAAGACGTGCCTTCACCTTTCCTATAGTACTAGACAGATGATGTGGAGATACCCATGTCTCCACCATATCTGAGTGTTCTGAGAAGCTAGGAGGAGAAGCCAGTGGATAGGTGGATTGATTATGTTGGAGTCACCAATGGTTATAGGAAGTGTTTAGAGGAATAATTATGGGTGGTGCCATGGAGACTAGGGCAGCCCAAGCTTACTACCATGACAATACAAAGATATGCCTTGGAGGGGAAGGTGACCACCCTTTAGACACAATCATAGGTGTGTAGGGCGAGTAGATAACAACTCATGCACATGTGGCCACCCTATAGGCCTAGGTGATAGCCTTATAGGCTCATCTATCCCAGGTATAGGTGCCAAAATTGGATGATGATGGTGATGGAGTACAAGTGGCCACATTACAGGCACATGTGTCCAGTTTACAAAGCCAGTTGCCTTATAGGCCTATCTTGTAGCACAGGTACCTCCACATGATCAGGGTCATGCTCCCATACTACATGAAGCAATGGCAGGACAGGGTCCCATGGCATAAGGAAGAGGACAAGGATCATAGTTATAGGGACCTAGGCCAAGATTAACAAGGAAAAGCTCATAGGTTGCGGTGAGACCTATGACACCACTGCAGAAGGTATCGATGCAAAGGTTTAGGGATGCCCTAAATGAGGCCCATTATTACCACGATCACTTGAATACTAATGGGATAGATGTTCCCTCATATGCTACGTACAAATCCGAACATGAAGTGAGTGAGAGCATGAGTTCCTACACTCATACTTCAAAGATCACAGTATGTTGAAGAGCCCAAAGATAGGGTCAATGTGAAGCTATTAGCTCACATAGGAAATGCCCAATTGACGGGCAGGTGGAGATTAGACTGAGACACATGGAGGGTGGAGAGATGTTGGCAGGGCGATAGATAAGTCAGGAGGAGGAGACAGGTGAGACTGGCCCGAAGTACATGTTGGGACCCTAGTTTATTGGATAACTACAGAGAGGCACGTGGGTGCGCAAATCCTATTTGAAGAAGGGAACACAAGGAGAAAGCGTGTAGGATAGGGTTCTAGGAGGGTTTAGTAGAACAAGTGGCACACGCACAAGGTAGAGAAAAGGTTTTGGGACTTAGCCATATTTGGTGTATCAGACAAAAGATGAGAAAATGATGACCCGAATGTGCATGCAGAGTGGATAAGGTATCATCTTGGCAACAAGGTGGCCTAAGAAGGAATATACCTTGTGATGGAAGATTCTAGAAAGTTGTCATTGCAAAGAGTGGAGAGCTCGAGCCTAAAGAAGAATGCTCCCATGGAGGACCACCTTCGACACTTGGCAATGGATCTGTAACTCCTGTGAAGGCTTGAAGATGTTGAGAAAGGATATAAATACAAGCAACCAATAAAGAAAAATAGATATAAGGAGAAAGAGGAAAAGCCATGTAGAAATACTGGGAGAGCTCCATAGGTTGGGTTTAAAGGATCTATAGGAGTATGTTCTCCTGAGGGGATGGGTCTGAAATTTTTCCTTTGTACTATGAAGGGGCTAAGTCAACTTCCAATGCAAGACATTGGTTTGCATTATTATATGGATCTGTGATTACCTGAGTTAATGTAACATGGTTATCAACATGATTAGTATGAATATGTGTATTTCTAGTTCTACTTACATCTGTATGGATTGGTTATATATATATATATATATATTTCATATGAGTGGGTGTAAACCCCTACCCATTTCTTATTTCTTATGATTCAGATTTATGTTCTCTAGTGTTTTTCTTACATGAATGAACACATTGATCTAGATTTTGTTTTGAGCTCTAATATGAATGTATGGTTCCTTTCTAACTTATTCACTTGATTTTCTATCATAAATAATGCATTCTCACATAACTCACATAAAGGAGGGACTCATTGCCCACGCATGCCTTAGCTGAGTGCCTAGCACCTGCTGGGTGATAGGACAATGTGCATGGGATTTCCTTGTTCTTTGGGAAGGTCATATAAATCACTACATCTTGGTTCTATTGCCAGGACCTCTTTTTGAAGTTATTGTGAGAAATGGCATACATTTTTTGTGATGTGTAATGACAGAGCACCTAACTTTAGAAAGTTTTGAAACATCATTCAAGAGCATAGAGGATGATTTTTCTCAAATATTTAGTACTGGACCTAAGTTCAGTACGCGTAGATCAGTAAAAGAGAACCTATATAATGAGCTATATGAAACATTATTTTGTTACTTCCTAGTAGAGCTATATGAATGGCTCTCAGCATACACATCCAAATCAAGCTTCTTTTGTAGATCACGCATATGGACCCAAGATGACTATCTAAGGCTATAGGTTACAGATTTGATGTGGACACATGTTATTGATCATGAGTGGAAGAGGATGTTGACTAGTTATACTTTAGATTATGCCATTTTGATGTATTCTTACTTAGATATCATTGAGTTTGAGTTTCTAAGTGAGCCTAGGGGATCATTTTTACATGTTATTCCTCTAGATATGAATATCTTAGTCATTTCTTTGGGTTTAGAAGCATTCCCCATGACTGGCTTAGCTCTCCAAACGCTGGGAGAGGAAGATAGGGTGGAGGAAGATGGAAGACATTACGGCTGAAAAAGAGAGGGAGGAGAGATGACTCAAGTATAATGAAGCTCATGAAAGGGAGATGGCTAAACAATGAAAGGTAGCAAGTGTGATGGATCTATGGAGGCACATGTTATAGGAGGGTGTTGAAGTTCATGTGGAGGACATGGAGCCTGAGCAGTCTGTGCTTCCTTGTCTTGGCAAGCACGTAAGAGAAGCCCCTTCATCTTCTGATGAGATTTCTTCACTTATAGAAAGAGGAATCATCGATGTGCATCTGAACCCACCTGGCGACCGATCCCTAGCGTTTGGTTTTCAAGATCAAGGGAAGAGTATTGTTTACCCAGTTGGTATCGGTGGGAGTAACTGATTGGATCACATGAGATATAATTTGTCATTTGGGACATCAATGGCTGCATGTACCATTCTGGTGTTTAGAGGATTTTTTTTGGTAAATTATGGATACACAAACCTTTGGTATCACATTTGGGAGTGACGTAGTGCACACTATTGGTACGGGGAATTATCAAAAATTAGTAGTTTATAGTTTAGTGGGATGTTGGGAAACCTTAGCTCAACCACTTTAGGACCTGGTGGATCCAGTGGATCTGGTGGGTAAAGAGGAATAGGACCTTGTAGACCTAGTGGATCTAGTGGAGGGAACAATGGAGGAAACAATGGAGGAAACCAAGGCTCTGGATTAGGAGGAAAAGGAACCCAGCCACCCCTAATTGTTTTTCAAGATGTCTTTACACTTAGCAGACTATAGGGGTATTAAAGATACTGCAGAGCATGTGCACAAGTGTGAGTTACTATGGCACATGAAAGTGATCACTAGCCCAAAACGGAAGGCAAGATAGTTTGCAACTACATTACAAGGGCATGCACATAGTTGGTATAGGAAGTACGAATCCCATCAAATAGTTATATACTATACAGAGTTGAAAAATGCTTTCCTTGTAGAGATCCACATTCCAGAGTTTGAGAAAAAGAGCATCAATGCTTTGAAAGAGATTTTTTAGTTGTGGAGACTAATAGTGATGAAGGTTGCAGTGCTCCCATAAGACACATTTTATATTTATTTATGCATTATGAAAGCTGGACCATTCCTTATTAGGTCACAGATCTAATGAGTGGTTTTCTATGTTTCCCCGAAATGATAAAAACCCTAATATATTTAAAGGTTCATTATGTTTGAGACTTAATGTATTAGTGGCGGCACCATGAGAGAGAGTTTTATTGGATTGAATAAAAAGATTGGTTTTTTCTAGTGGACATAGCCCATTTTGGGTGAACCACATTAAATATGTGTCTCTGTTTTATTGCATTCTTTTCTATTTTATATTTTCTACATTATTCATTGCATGCTTGTTTATCTATACAACTAGTATAATCATAATAACTAGTGTCAGAGCATGTTTGAGATTTATTTGCTGGCAGTATACTCACAGAGGGATTTTTATTCAAGTGGGAGAAGCAACAATGGAAAAGGAGAATAAGTTCAGAGTTGAGAAGTTTGAAGGCTGAAATTACCAGCTATGGAAAATGTAGGTGGAAGTTTACCTATATCAAAAGGATCTATACCTACTATTGGGAGGTGAAAAAGTGAAACGCTTAACCATGTCTGATTAGGAGTGGAAGGTTCTAGATAGTAAGGATCTCATTGTAATTAGATTGAGTCTGACATCATCCATAGATTAAAATATCTCATAGGAGAAGAGTACATTAGAGTTGATGAAAACCATAGCTAATTTATATAAAACACCTAGTGCATCCAATAAATTTTATTTGAAGAAAAGATTGTTTAATCTACAAATGCAAGAAGGTGGATATTTATCTAATGATCTTAATGATTTCCACACTATTTTAAATTAGTTAGATTTAGTTAATATCCCATTTGATGAGGAGGTTATAGCATTATTATTCCTATGTTCTTTGCCATAAACTTGGGAAAACTTAGTAATGGAATTTAGTAATACATCATCTACTTCTCTTAAATTTGAAGATGAGGTCACTATCATTTTGAATGAGGAAATGCGCAAGAAAATTACAAGGGAAAATTATTCTTTTGGAAATGTGTTGAATATGGAGAGTAGAGGGAGGAGTAAAGAGAAAACAAAGATTAAGGATCATGTGAGATCTAAATCGTATATGGGCAGACCCAAATCTAGGAGTAGAGGAATTACTTTCTAGAACTTTGGAAAGAGAGGACATGCTAAAAAGGATTGTTAGTTCAAAGGAAATAAAGAAAACCAACTTGAAGGTATTAAAGAGGAAAAATCTGACAGGTAATATTATTTAGGATGCTCTTATACTTTCTCTTGATACTAGAGTAGAATCTTGGGTAATAAATTCAGGTGCCTCTTTCCATGCAACCCCTAATAAGGGCTATTTTAAAGAGTATGTGTAGGGAAATTTTGGAAAAGTTTATTTGGGTGATGATGAACCATGCAACATTATCGGGAAGGGCAATATATACTTGAAATTACATAATGAAAATACATGGATATTAAGAGACGTGAGGCATGTACCTAGCCTTAGGAGAAATCTCATCTCTACAAGACATTTAGGTGGTGAAAATTACACAATCACATTCACTTCAGATGCTTGGAAGTTTTCTATATGATATAAAATCAACATGTGACCTTCTTCGCACCTGACCTTCCGAGGTTATGCCGAGACAACCGGTCTGGAATTGAAATGGAAGCAAAAGTGATGGCGACGATCAAGCTAATGGGGCACTCTTATGTCTTTGAAATGTAATATTGGAATTTGTGAATCTAAGGAAAAGAGTTCTCTCCTAACCTAAATGGGTTTGATGGTATGATCCAATATGATAGTTACTCAGAGACTCTAATCGATATCTAGCTCTACTGAGATTCTACTAAATGGTTGTAAAATACGTTGAAAGTAACCTGTAGGTGCCTTTTATGGGTTTCTAGACAAGGTCGTGGCAATGGATACAAGAGGTGTAATGGATCTCTAAAGACTATGGGTGATTTTATGGTTTTGTATAGAAAGTCTTAGCTTGGTCAGTTTCCATGTTCAACAATGGAATTTGTGTAATAATATCAAATGGAAGAGGTGAATATATGAATACAAATGTGCGTAAACTAGTGTGAATATCTAATTAACTAGTAGGCCTATTGGGTTGCGGGACTTGTGAGTCACAACCAAAGTCTCGTTGAGGTTGCGTCCCTTGTATGGTCATGCATGTAATCAAATACTATTTCCAGGAGTAGTCCAAAAGTCATAGGCTTGATTAGCAGTTGTGTTCAATGTCTCTATCTTATTTTCTTAGCATATGTGGCAGGTGTACGTAAGACTATTAAGTGTAAAATTGTGTCAATGTTAGTTATTAGCACTAGCCCATTGGGTTGTGGGACCAAGGGATCATAATTGTATGTCTTTTCCTATTGTGGACCATTGATGGTCATGCAGGATGAATAGATTTTTTTTTAGTAAATAAACTATCTATCAAAGGAAATCTAACCTGTATTTTTGGTGTTTTCTCAATATATTAGAACAAAGTAGTAAAACATGCTAATCTATGGAAAATAAATGTTTTTGTTTTTTTCTAACTTTTCAAACAATGCATCTTATCTAATAAAAAAGTTAAATACAAACAATTAGCTAGATGTATCTAACTATTTGTGTGGATGTATGAATCTAAATATAACAATATTATTATAATTCAATCAAAATCCTTCTAACCCTACCTTAGAAATGAACAAATCATAACCCTAATAGAGTTATTGTTCCTTGTAGCTTCCCTGATAACGTTGAAGAGACAAATTCTTATTGATTTGATCTACTTGAAATTATCTAGCTAATTGAAATGAATTATTTCTCTAATTAACAATTCGTAATTAACAATTTGATAAACAAAGCAAAAAAATACACAACTCTAACTTGGAAGAGAAATAATCTTAGCAAATCCAGTAGTATCAATATTTGTCCCCTCAATTCTTTCCTTTCATTATCTGAGTGTTCATGTGAGTCCAAAGGATTGGGAATGAAAATAACAACAACAAGAGGATGGAACTTTAGCAAGGGTAGTTCTGAAGTAATTTGGATGCAATGTAAGTAGAAGAGAGATAGCACAAGAGATCTAAACTTGGCTATGTAATTCCTAGCAAGATTATGGCAGTGCAACAATGCAAGATACAAAAAATTTTCAAGGCCTTTTTCTTGAATACAAGAAATGAATATATATGAATGGAGGCTAGGAGGTTAATTCATGCACAAGGCAAGAAGAAATAGTTCCAACTAATTAAATATCATTTAAAATAGAAGTAACAAGGAGAAAAAAGTAAACAAAGCTATTTTTAACCAATTCGGCTCATAGATGCATGCAAAAAGAAAACTTAAGTGAACCTTTTCATGTTTAAAACATGCATGAAGATTTTGGAAAAAGTGGGCAGGACCGCCACCCTGCGCATGGAGGTGGTTTCAGGACTGCCACTTAGGAAGGGCGGTGGTCCTGGCACTGAAGGACAAAACAAGCATAGAAAGAAACATGGAGATGGAAAAATGAATGGAAAATATGAGTAAGGATATATAGGCTACAAATATATACCACGAATGGGTTTTTGGAACTCAAACACCTTTTTGAAAGGATTTTAAATCATCATTGAGGACTTTTGTAACCATTTTCTTGATAATGTTGCATGTGTAATTTTGGGTATGTACATATTGCCCCCTCAGAGAAGCGTCTTAGCCATGCAAAGGCATAAAATGTAGATTCTGAGTATGGAATACATGAAATGGGGAGTTAGAAGCTATACCTGACATGCCCGTGTGTCAAAACGTCGCCATCCAGGCTTCTACTTTCTACAAGAGGAAAAGAAAACTCAAGTGTAGATAGACAAGACATTGGAATATAAACACTAAACCAAAATGACAAGAGAACTTACTATTTGTGTGGGGATGCAGAAATATACCTGTGCCAATGCTCCAACCCTATAAACACATTCACTCAAAGAGATTTTAAAATAACATATATATATCGAAATAAACTCATTTTCCAATTCATTTTTGTATTGCTGATTTGGTTAATTTGGGACTCTGGACATACATTGACTGTTTCTGATGCAGATACAGCCAAAATGACCATTGTGAGATAGATATCAATGCCTCCATGAGTGGGAAACCAACTATCATTCTCCCAGGTTAGGTATTTCCTCTTTTGTCTTTTTGTGCCCTAGATGTTAAAATGTTGAAAAATTCACCTAGAGGGGGAACATTTTAAACTTTCCTTGTTTCAAATGAGCCTTTAGGGGGGGAACCTATAGGGAATTATTTTATTTTGTTAGAAATGGTCAATTTTTTCATTTTTAATCATTTTTGGGGTTAAGGGAGCGTTTTGGGAAATCAGGTCAGGACCATCACCCAAGACATGGTGGTGGTCCTGAAACCACCACCCTACACTAGGTGGCAGTTCTGAATAGAATGTCTAAATTGCTCCTTAACATGATTTTTTTTTTCAATGTTTTTGATGAGCCTATCATATGATGTACATTACTAACTTGCTCTTTTCTCATGTTTTGGTGAATGCAGAAAAAGGTGGAGTACATACCCTGGAGTAGAGAGAGAGTGTGTGATTGGCTCCTTACGATTTTAGATCAGATGACCCATGCTGAGATGGATATTTTACAGCGGGAAAGCATCTAGCAGATATCATGGGTGCCGCATGTTGCTACTTCTAGTTACATTGTGTGATTTATTCTCTAATTGGGATGCAGACTGGAACACTTTCCAATTTCTAGGCATTAAGGGTGAGTGGACCATCACTATAGAGGATTTATACCCCATCCTTGGACTCCCGGTACTTTTTAGGAAACTAAAATTTGAGACAACGAGGTCCAGGGCCGTGATGACATAGTGGGCCACATATATGGGAGATGTCATTGTCTCATCTAGCTCGAAGAAGGGAATGAAGGTTTGGTACATTGGTACTACTCCCATTCCTATCCTTCGGAGAGCCATCATAGGTATCATGTCCTCAATATTAGTTGGGGATAAGGGAGGAGATACACTTCTATATTGGTGGGCCCCCATCATTGCATAGATTGAGGCTCATGGCCATAAGTATGCCTAACAGGTAGATATCTTGGGGACTACATACCAATATTTGTATAGAGTGGTCAGATTGTAGGGATAGTATTTGACCCACCCTACTCTGGTTATGATTTTGTTTTACGAGTGTTTCATCTCTTATGGTTGGTGCGTACAGGTATCAAATCCATAGCATATCTAGGCAGCTAGATGGATAGGCATGTCAGTGCTCTGAAAACCACATCAGTCAGTGGCCTCGCTGACTACAACAGACATGAATACCACACCCTACCTGGACATGGATATGGTATGGGGTGAGGAGGTTATGACGATGGTAGCTTGCTCTTCCATGAGCCAGGTAGTTGACAAATCTGGTAGAGTAGAGAATCACCCATTTGACTAGGTACCTTAGTAGTTTAGTCTTCCATACCCTATCATGCTTCCTCCAGTGGAGCCTATTTATAAGACTATTAAAGAGGCTTGAAGGGGTCCTAGAGGGGATCCTAGTTGCATAGTTATTACTCCTGGTGTGCCTATTGTAGTTAGGCATGTAGTCTAGGCTCGGTGGACAAATGGTGTTCCTCAAACAACCTTACTTCAGATTGGGGCAGCTCCTACTCATAGTGGGGAGCAGCATGAGCCAATAAATTTGGACTCCCACTCTAAGGAGGATGCAGGAGATGATGTGGAGGAGGATTTGGTCAGAGAGGAGGATGAGGGGGTAGGACCTTTGGAGGGAGTGGAGAGTGACCCTGAGTGGCATGATACTCAGGAGATCCTCAAAGTAGCACATGAGGAGGTGAGTGTGGATAGAGATACAATGGTCTCAAAGGAGGTCCTTAGAGAGGATGATGAGTCCATGACCGAACAACACCATGCCTCTAGATTTAGTGAGGCTTTACAGCCACTAGCAACACCTGCCACAATATCCACTGATCTTAAATGGATGCCTGAATACCCGAGTATATTCAATACTCCTTTCTCAATTTTATCTATTGATATTCACATGTTTTCTCTTAGCATTCTCCTTTTTATTTATGTTCTATGATTTTCTAGCTTACTATCTCTCTTTTTTTTCTACAGCATCTGCACATGAGTGGCAAGAGCTTATTCATCAGGTATGTGCAGACACCCTATTGATCCCCTCAAGGAAGACTCAGGTTAAGTTGATTGTGGATTCAAGACAACCCTTAGCCTTTGGCCAACATACTGATGTGCTCTCTCCCATTTGGAAGGTTGTTGAGATAGTGACCTCCTTTCGTACCATGATATCTAGATACGAGACTTCCAAGTGCATGATGAGGTAGATCTATTCTCATAGTGAGGCTATAGGTAAGGGGTGCCACCACGAGCACTCACACCATTTAGTCCATTCTCAGCACCATCACAACCGTACCAAGAGCGTTAGATGCAGTCGTGCACTATCTGAGGGATCCCATAGGAATTGACAGGCCATTGAGCCTTTATTGCTTTGATACCATTTTTGACATTATATGATTATTTTGTATATTTTTGGCTCATTGCGAGCATTTTGACCATGCCTACTACATGATGACATTGTACACAAATATCTATCTACTACGATATATATAAACTCTATTTTTGGTTTGGCATTACATTGTATTTGAGTTGGCTCTCTTTGGCTTATCTCTCATGTGTACCCTAGATATTTAGAATTTCCACTTTTCTATGCTTTTCAGAATGTATGCAATGGATGTGAAATGATAAGAAAATGATTTCTTTTTATATTTTATGATGTTGATATATGATGATTCAAACACAACGTGATCTTAAACTTAGTTTCTTTTGCAATCTTTGGTACTTCATATTGTCTTGATAAAACGTGATAATATAATGATACAATAAATAGATATACTTGCCCCACTCCTAACCCCACACAACTAGTAGGATGTGAGGGCTCTACACCAAGAGTTATAAAGGGCACAAGCTATGAAATTTTTTGAATGGCAGTGATGAAAGAAAGAAAAAGTTTTGACAGAACCAAATTGGGACACTACAAACTTACTCTACTCAGCCTACTTTATAGTTTAGAATGTGAATTACTTTGTTGTTTATCTAGACTTAGATCCATAGATGGCCACTTGGTTGACAAAATATAGTTTTTAGGTTTTAAACTCTCTTAGAATTTTGGACATCTAACTCACTTTGTTTTTTATTTATGATTTCACAATGTTTGACTAGTTTGTAACTTTCAATTTTATCAAAGAGACCCCCTACACCTTTCCCTATGCTACCAGTAGGAAGCATGGGCTCATCACCAAGGAAAAGGCACAAATGAGTAAGGGAATCTCCCTCCTTTCCCAAGCCTACATCAATAGTAAGAGACACAAGCTCAACATCGATGGTTGGTAGGGCAGAGGAATGCGTAAAAATAATTTTTTTTGTGGATTTGCATTTGATTTACTTATTTGGGAAAAATGTTTAGAATACTTTTATTTCTAAGGAGATGTATGTGGGATAGATATGACACCATGAAGCTTCTAGAATAGACCACAATCAAAAGACACCTATCCTAAGAAGATACCAAAAGTAGAACCAAGTATGTAGGCCTTGGTATGGTTACCATCATTATTTTGTCTTATCTTGTTTAGATTGATAAATGATTCAGAAACAGTTGATGATACTATGAAGGATTGAAGAGAAATGATTTGAATGTTTTGCCAATATTTTCAAAAGTTTTTAGGAATTTCTATAAGAATAAGCTCCTTGATCACACTCTTTACAAAATAAACAAACTGATGAAAATGTAATGCAGATGCAATAATGTACATATGAGAATGTTGATGGATCATGTATAGAACCTCTTTAGGTGAAGAGAGTTTACGGAGTTGCTAAACTCCTCACCTTCTAGTCTACACAAGCAGAATGTGCCATTTTTATAGTCTTTGACTACTCAATATGGACCTAGCCACCTAGGTCTAAACTTTATTCCCTCACTAGTCTTATTCTCTATTTGACTATCAAACATTAATACCAAATATCCTTCGTAAATTTCATGTTCGTACACCTTATTATTGTATTTCCGATCCATACGGTTAGCATAAAAATTGTACCTTTTTTTAGCATTTAGTCTAGCTTCATCAAGACTTTCTAATTGGGAGAGTTGTGCTTCTCGATAACTCTCCTCTCCCAGGATCTCATGTAGCAAAATGCGGAGGCTAGGTATTTTGACTTTAAGTGGCAAAACTTCCTCAACACCTAATACTAAGGAAAAGGGGGTTACCCCCATTGGTGTTCTAACCAATGTTTGGTAGGCCAACAAGGCTAGATAAAGCTTTAGGTGCCAATCTCGTTTATTCTCCTTAACATTTTTTAGGATAATGGAATTTAAAGTCTTATCGGTAGCCTCAGCTTGGCCATTAGCCTAAGGGTAGTAGAGAGAAGCCATGTGATGACTTATTTTGAACTTTGTACATAACTCACACACCTTGTAATTGTTAAAAGACATGCCAATATTATAAATAATGACATGTGGTACCCCATACCTATAAATGATCTGGTTCAAGATGAACTTAGCAAATATGGATCCAGGAACACTAGTAAGGGGCATGACCTCTACCCACTTGGAAAAGTACTATATGGCTATGATTATGAAATCATGGCCATCTATTAACAAGGGAGAGAACTTCTCTATCAAATATAGGCCCCATGTGGAGAAGGTCCATGGGGTTTTGATTGGTTGTAAATATTTTTCCAGTATGTGGATCTCATGGGAGAACTCTTGAAATTTGTGACATCTTCACATAAACACTACCACATCATGCTCTAGCGTGGGAAATAAATAGCCCATCCAATGTATCTTCCAGGAAGTGGCATGGCCACCAAAGACACCTCAACATACCCAACTATCTGACTCATAAATAATCTTTTCAGATTCTATGGCGTCAACATATCTTAGTAGCATTCCATAAAAGGCTCTCTGATAAAGAACCTACTCCAAAATAATGTACTTAGTGGCAATGACACATAACCACCTTATTTTTTGTGATGTTTTCCCTTCTGGGTATGTGTGGTCCAAGATGAAATTGATAATGTCATTGTACTAAGGGAATAAAAAGATAGGGGCCAGGTTTTGATGAAATATATGCACTCATCAGGAAAGTCTAGATCTACCAAATCACCCCCATCTAATGGATTATCAGCAAACCAATTTGTAATGATTTGACCCTTAATATATTTTTTATTTACAAACATTAACTCGAACTCACCCATTAATGTAGTGAAACACTGAACCTTCTTAGACAAGGATCCCTTCATGAGGAATGCTCGTAAGTGGTCTGACTTGATAATGACCCTTGTTTTTTGATTTAGCATACAATGTCTTAAACGCTTGGTTGTAAAAACCATGGAAAGGGTTTCTTTTTCTGCCTGGGTGAGGTGTGTCTCATAATAAAGTAACATCTGACTGATAAAGTAAACTACTTGTTACCACTTATCATCATCCTCTTGAGCCAACATGTAGGCTAGTGAAATGTCTATAGCCCATGAATATAAGATCAAAGGGTGATCTGACCTAGGTGGAATTAGTGTGGTAGGGGAAAACAAGAATCATTTAACTACCTTGAAGGCCTCATCACATTCCTCCATCCAATCAATGCTATAATCCTTTTTCAACAAATTGTGTATTGGATGAACGAAGAAGGTCAAGTCAGGGATGAACCTTCAGATTGCACTGATTTTCCCAAGAAAATATCTAATACCAAACTCGTCTAATGGCAGAACCATTTCTAACACAGCCTGGATTTTGGCTGGGTCAACATTAATCCCTCATGATGATATAATTTAACCTAGAAGCTTACCACATGTTAGATCGAATACAAATTTCTCTAGATTTGACGTAACACCATATTCAATTAAGCATGAGAGGATGATATGAAGCACCTCTAAGTGATCGCAACATTTCCTACCCTTGGCCAGTAGGTCATCTACGTAGGATTCCACAATCTTATGAATACACATCATGGAATATGTAGGTCATTTCTCGTTGGTATGTAGCACCAACATTCTTAAGACCAAATGGCATGATAGCATAACAATAAGCTCCCCAAGGAGTTATAAACATAGTTTAAGCTTGATCCTCGGTAGATATTTTGATTTGATTATAACCTAAAAACCCATCCACGAGAGACAAAAACTCAAATCCAGTTGTTGCATCAAGGATAACATCAACGGATGGTAGTGGGAAATAATCCTTGGGAAAAGCCTTGTTAATGTCTTGGAATTCTATGCAAAAGAATGGGGATAATGTTAGGTACCCATTGTGTATAATTCACTGATTTGATAAATCCTACCTGGAGAAGCTTCATTACTTCTTCTTTTACCATAAGGGACACCTTTGGCTTCATAGGTCTTGAATTCTATTTAATTGGTTTGGCATCTTTCTTGGTGACAAGATTATGAACTGCGATGTGTGGTGTAATTCCCATCATTTCCTTGTAACTAAATGCGAAGGATTTTTGATGTTCCTTGAGGATTTGGGTATGAATTTATACTTCCTATGGAGTTAAAGAGGACCCTAGTTTTAATATTTTTGGCTCCTCCTCCATTCTGATGTTTATATAAATCATTCCCTTGATTAAGGAGGTGTTACCCTCCTCAAACTTAGGTGGGGCTGGAGGAAAATCCAAGTCACCTTCTTCTTCTACTTCATAAATATCAAGATCCTTCCCCAGAGAGGAATCAATCATTAGATTCCTAAAATAAGAAGAGGAACATGGAATTAGGGAAAGGTCTACCTCGTGACCTATAAGATGTAGTTCTACCAAAGTGTTTAAATAACTTAAAGTTGACTTAATGCCATCAATATGGTATGAAGAGTCAAGCTGATCTTTAGCTTCCACGTATGTCAACATTGATGCTCATGGCACTTTACGAATCAAGGATTCAACATGGATTGAAACCCTGAAGTTGGTGTCCTCTAAGTCACTACTTGGGGTGAAGCGTGAGGCAAAAGTTGTTATAGAGTCTATTAGAAGGTTCTGTTCATGTGGAATTTCCTCTATTTATATAAAGTCAAATTCCTTAGTTAGGACTAACACAAATTTTTTGTAGAGTTGTAGCTATTTAGCCCTTGTCTCGTATACCTTGGATATCTGATTTACAACTAGCTATGAGTCACCCAACACCCTCATATTGAGGATGCCCTTTCTCTTAGGTACAATGAGACATAATAGGAGAGCCTTATACTCAGCCCCATTATTTGTACATTCAAAATTCAATTCGAAAGCAAAAGGTAAAACCATTCCTTCAGGTGAAGTAAGGATCGCAACTACCCTGATGCCAAAGCAACACTTAGGTCCATCAAAATGGAGGGTCCATCAACTACTAGGAAAGATGGATGCAGAGTCATCCTTTTTAAGTTATCATTTTTCCTTAGTTACCTCCACCATGAAAATCTCATTTATTGGAAGGGAACCAAGACCTAAGGCATGTCCCATACCCATTGAATCGAAGGGGATAAGGATAGGAAAATCCTTTTCTAATAGGTCAAAAATATTGAATATAGTTCCTAATGATACCATCTCTACAAAAACATTTTCATCCTTGACTGCCAAAATACCCTCGATCAAACCCGTAACTTCTAACTCCATTTTGGGAACAAAATTTTCTTCTGGTACCATGCTTGCCAGTTTATTTAATTGGTTTGTAGGAAGTTTGAATTCAAAGTGGACCCTTGAATTTTTACTCAAGTTGACCAAATGTATATCAAAGGGATTTTGATCACCTTTAGTGACAAATAATTTCCCTAAATGCAATAATAGGACCTCTTGGAATAGTTTAGAGGGGATTTCTTTCATGCATTGGATCCAAGGACTTCCAAGGATCATGTTGTTGTTGGTTTCCTGATCTATTATATAAAACTCAGTAAGCACCATCTTGGGCCCAAGAGTAATCGGTAATATTATGGTTCCGATTGAGGGTCCCTTGAGACTATCATAACCCATAAACATGTTTCATGTCAAGGATCAATTAGTCTCCCCATATCCTAAATTCTAAAGAAAAGATAAGGGCACTATATTAACCACTTCCCGATCATCAATCATCATACACTTTACATAGTTTTTGTTCATCCAAACTTGTAAAAATAAGGCTAGATCTCCTCTACTAGCTATTTCAACACCCATAAGCATCTTCCTTATGTCAAATACAAACCCAATATCCCTTTTGGGTTTCCTTGGAGGTAAAAAAATAAATTCTATATGTTTTATCTATGCCTCTGGAAAAGGGGTAATGTTAATCAAATGGCCGAGACCTAGCACTTCCAAAAGAGTGGCTCGATGAGTGGGGGAAGTATTTAGTAGACCCAAAAAGGAAATGTGTGGAAAGGTCTTTGTTAGATCACTGATCAAATCATAAGACCCTAATAGCTTTCTCAAAGTGTCGTGATCATTATCTGACACAACCAGATAGATCGGGATTGGTTGCGAAGAATAGTCTCTAGCTTTTATTGTGGTGTTAATTTGGGGTTTAGCATCTAACTCAACCAAACCTACAATATTTTTTTTCTTGTGACCACCCAAAGGAGGTGCCACCTATGAGTTTGAAGAAGTTGAGGCTTCACAATCATGAGTCCCTATTACAATACCTTTATTCAAACCGTTGAAATACAGTCTACCATCCTTTAGACATGTGGGGAGAGGATCGTTGAATATTCCCATTGGTGTGTTCTACAGAGACACTAGTCCCATATAGGTATTTTTACTAGGTGTAGTTGGGTTTGCCAAAAACATGTCAACAAATAACTGTCTTTGGTCTTCTAGAAAACACTACTAAAAAATATTACAATCATGAAAAGTTCTCGTGTCATGCCTGCGGACCCTATAGAAACCGCAATACAAGTTAGGATCATAATCCCGAGGCCTTTGGTTTGTTCCTTATTTTGGAAAGTGTTGTTGTTGTTAATTTCTTGACTATTATAATTAACACTTTAGAACCCTTGCCCTTAATTTTGGAATTGGTTGGGGTATTGACTAGGGATTGGGGTAAGAATTTTCCTTTGTTGTTGAGGTTGTTGATGTTTTCGGGGATTGTTAAAATCCATAGCATTTACTGAGGGTGAGAAATTTTTGTTTCTCTTATTGTTGCCATTTTTTTTGTTATTTGTAGCACCTGTACCAGTGGGATTAACAATATTAGGCTTTTTGGCCTAGTCAGTTACACCGTCGGTCGTGACTCCGTGATTCTTATTAAGGATCTTTTGTCCATGATTGTTATTTGTGTTATTGGAGTAACCAGGAGTGTTTTGAGAAGGAGTGAATAACTTCCCATTTTCTCCATAGGTCTTATGACCACTGTCAATGGCCACTTGGTTGATCTAAAGATCACCCTCTAGCACCTCTTCATAGCTGCTTAGCAAGAATTTTTGAACCTCTTCCCTCATCTCTCTGTTGAGAGAATGAAGGAACAAATCGTAAAGTTCTGTTTCATCCATCTTTGGAGAACTAGCAGAAGAGTAGAGAACATTTCACCACCTCTAAATGAAGTGGCCTATATATTTCTTATGTTCTTATTTGATATGAAGGAATTCCCTGATTCCTTTTTGTAAAAGCTTTTTCATATCAAAATCTTTGATAAAATTTGATATGAGTTGTTTGAATGAGTGTATTGAAGCCTCCAGTATCCTATAATACCAATTGAGAGAAATACCTTCTAGTGTCTTAGGGAAAATATTTGCAACAATAACATCCCATGTGAGTAGCTCTCAAATGGCTATTTCATAAGCCTTGATGTGGGCATTAGTATCACCCTCCCCTTTGAACTTCAGGAGATCAAGCAAGGGTCTCAGGAGCATGACTTCTTGAATGGATAAATCTAGAGGTTCCTTGAGATATTCAGCATAATTCCCCATTGCATATGTTTCCACCATTCAAGACCCTTTTTGGGGATGTAGGGGCTAAAATGGTTGCTAAAATGGGACAATATAGACATTTGGTGGGGTGTATGACATCTCCTATAGCTATCCATATGGACTTGGGTAGGTCTACATGTCTCCCTATGGAGATTTAGAATACACATGCACATAAGGGGGTTGATTAACTTGATATGGAGCTGAAGGTGCGAAGCTAGGGAATGTCGCATTTCTAGCTGTTATAGCATTTGAGAATGAACTTATAGCTGGCACCTTTTGTAGGTATCCATATGTGGCTTGTGGAGACATACCCCAGGTACCCATCCTAATTAACAAATCCACATGGTTTGGAGTATTAATGTAGACTAGAGGATTCTGTGCACTTTGTATTTTCCCATAGTTCTATGGGAAAGAAGAAGTCCATGATTTCCCTACATATGAATTCTATGTGTTTTTGGAAATCTCTAACTCCTTTACTTTATCAACTCAAGCTGAAATGACATCACCTGTTAATAGGGCGGTGCCCTGCTTAGGTACCTTTGGTTGAACCCTTGGAGGTTATTGAGGAGTATGGTATCATGCTATGAATTATTCATGATGTTTCCACCCCTCATTAGTTGTATTATTAGTTGGTTATGGGGTAGCGTTATTGTTTTGAAGAAAGAAATCACCTTGTCCTTACAATCTATCGAAAGATTGGTTTATTTATTGGAATTTCTGCTCACTCTTACCATATCATGCTAAATACTACTCATCAATGTGGGGGAGTTGATCAGATTGCACAGTAATGATCTCTTGAAACAATAAATGAGGAGATGAACTCACCTCACCAGTGAATGTCATGTTATTTAAACTTGATTGTTCGAGGGGGTAAGTCAGAGTGACTAGATCTAGTTCTTCAATGGGTACAGAAGAACCAATATTGGTTCCTTGAAGCAAAGGGTTTTGAGTGCATGAGTGGTTGTCTGCCCATGTTGAAAGTGAAGGTGATTGTTGTGGGAAATTTTACCGGTAATAATACATGTCAAAACCCAGGATGGGTCGACCTTACGCGTCATATCCTAACATATTCAGGGGGTATAAGAATACCAATAGAATAAAGGATGCATAAAAGTTGAAACACTTAGAGACTATCTCTTCATGTCAGGTTCACCAATTTGTATGATAGAAAATCAACACGTGCACTTATTTGCACCTGACCTCGTGAGGTCATGCTAAGATAGTTGATGTGGAATTGAAATTGAAGCAAAAGCAATGGAGATGATCAAGCTAATGGGGCAACCTTATGTCTTCGACATGCAATACTAGAATCTGTGAATCTAAGGCAAAGAGTGCTCTCCTAACCTGAAGGGGTGTGATGGTAAGATCTAATATGATAGCTTCTCGGAGACTTTAATCGATATCTATCTCTACCAAGATTCTATTGAATGGTTATGGAATACATGGAAAGTAACCTACAGGTGCCTCGTATGGGTTTCAAGACAAGGTCATGGAAATGGATACAAGAGGTGTAGTGGAGCTATAGAGACTATGGGTGATTTTATGGTTTTATATAGAAAGTCTTAGCTTGATCAGCTGCTATGTTCAACAATGGAAGTTTTGTAATAATATCAAATGGAAGTGGTGAAGATATGAATACAAATGTACATAAACTAGTGTCAATATCTAATTGACTAGCAGGCCCGTTGGGTTGCATGACCTGTGAGTCACAACCAAAGTCTCACTGAGGTTGCGTCCCTTGTATGGTCATGCATGTAATCAAATCTTATTTCTAGGAATAGTCCAAATGTTGTAGGCTTGATTAGCAGTTGTGTTCAATTTCTCTAACTATCTTATTTTCTCAGTGTATGTGGCAGGTGTATGTAAGACTATTAAGCGTAAACTTGTGTCAATGTTAGTTATTAGCTTTGGCCCATTGGGTTGTGGGACAAAGGGAACACAACTATATTTCTTTTCTTGTTGTGGACCGTTGATGGTCATGCAAGATGAATTGATTTGTTTTTAGTAAATAAACTATATATCAAAGGAAATCTAACATAAATTTTTGTTTTCTTCTCAATATATCAAAACAAAGTAGTAAAACAGGATAATCTATGGAAAATAAAAGTTTTTGTTCTTTTCTAAATTTTCAAACAATGCATCTAATCTAATAAACAAGTTAAATACAAAAAAATATATGGATGTAGCTAACTATTTGTGCAGATGTATGAATCTAAATCTAAAAATCTTATTCTAATTTAATCAAAACCCTTCCAACCCTACCTCAAAAGTGAAGAGGAAATCATAACCCTAATAGAGCTATTATTCCCCATAGCTTCCTTAGTAATGTTTAAGAGATAACTTCTAATTTATTTGATCTACTTTAAATTATCTAGCTAATTGAAATGAATTATTTCTCTAATCTATTTGATATGTAATTGAAATTAACAATTCATAATTGACAATTTGATAAACAAAGCAAACAAATACACAACTCCAACCTGGGAGAGTAAGAATCTTGGAAAATCTAATAGTATCAGGATCTTCCCCTCATTTCTTTCCTTTCATTCTTTGAGTGTTCATGTGAGGTCAAAGGATTGGGAATGCAAAGAACAACAACAAGAGGATGGTGCTTGAGCAAGGGCATATCTGAAGCAATATGAACACAATGCATGTAGAAGAGAGATAAGACAAGAGATTTGAAATTGGCTATGTAATTCCTAGCAAGATTATGGCATTATAACAATGCAAGATACACAAACTTCTCAAGGAATTTTTCTTGAATACAAGTAATGAATATATAGGAATGGAGGTTAGGAGGTTACTTCACGCACAAGGCAATAAGAAGCAGTTCTAACTAATTAAATCTCATTTAAAATTGAAGGAGTAAGATAACCAAGTAAACAAAACTATTTTTAACCAATTTGGCTCACAGAAGCATGGAAAAAGAAAACTTAAGTGACCCATATCATGTTTAAAACATGCGTGAAGATTCTAGAAAAAGTGGGTAGGACCGCCTCCTTACTTAGGGTGACATTTTCAAGATTGCTGCCCAGGTAGGGTAGCTGTTTACAAACCTCCTCCTAGGTGAGGTGGTTTTCTTGGCACTGAAGGCCAAAACAAGCACAAAAAGAAACGGGGAGATGGAAAATTGCATGTAAAAGTTGAGTAAGGCTATCTAGGATACAAATATATACTATGAATGAGTTTTTGGAACTTGAACACCTTCTTGAAAGGATTTTGAATCATCATTAGAGAATTTTGTATCCATTTTCTTGAAAAATGTAGCATGTACAGATTTGGGTGCGTACAGTTTCCAATGGTTCCCTGGTAGTGGCACAGGGTAAGAAAGTAGGAACTCTTTATTTGTCTACTTATATATCTAATTCTTCCACCATATTGTCTACATCAGATGAGGATGCCAGCATGTGGCACAATAGATTTGGACATATGAGTGAGAAGAGCATGAAAATTATACCTGAAAAAGGTAAACTTTCAAGTTTGAAGCAATTAGACTTAGAGTTTTGTGAGCATTGCATTTTTGAGAAACATAAAAGAGTTAGATTTCTCAAGGCAAGGAATACCAAGAAAGAGAAAAAGTTAGAGCTAGTTCATACAAATGTGTGGGGGCCAGCCCATATTGCATCTCATAGTGGTTCTCTGTATTATGTCACATTAATAGATGATGCCACAAGGAAGGTATGGGTATACTACATTAAGCGTAAGTCTGATGTCTTTGATACATTTAAGAAATGGAAAGCACTTGCTAAGAATCAATGTGGTTTTAAATTTAATGTTTTTAGATCTAATAATGGCAGTGAGTACTGCAGTAAGAAATTTGATGATTATTATATCTTAAATGAGAATCATAGAGAGAAAATAGTTCCCATGACTCTGTAACAAAATGGTGTTAGTGAGAGGATGAATAGAACAATAATGGAGCATGCATGGTCAATGAGATTACACATGGGACTACCTCTTCATTTTTGGGTAAAGGTTGTAGGTACTTCTATGTACTTAATCAACCATGGGCCTTTAAGTGCACTAGATGTAGGAATTACCAAAGAATCCTATAATGGGAAAGAGGTAGACCTTTCATTTTTAAGATTATTTGGTTAAGAGGCATTTGTGCATGTTAATAAAGAAAACAGGAAGAAATTGGATTCAAAATCCAAATGTTGTACATTCATAGGATATGGCTCTAATGGTGATTATGGATTTTGGTTTTGGGATATAGATGAATCCAAGATAATTAGGAGTCATGATGTTGTTTGGCATGAAAATAGAATGTACATGGATCAGGTACATGATGAAAAAAATCCCAAGGAAGAATTGGTTGAGGATATAGCTCCTAACAATGAACTCTTGGGTTGAAAATATCAACCTACAGGTACCAAGGTTGATAGTTCTGTAGGCCGAGCATGAAATCCAGTGTCAACATTGGTACCTCTAACAAAAATTTAAGAAAATGAGTAGCAATCAAATAATGATCCCATGAAACCTCCATCTTCGGTAAGAAGATCACAACATATTAGTAGACCTCCAAAAAGATTTTCCCCTGCTTTGTATTTTTTTTACTAATAGATAATGGGGAGCTAGAGAGCTTTGATGAGGCAATGTAGGTGGAATCAACTAAGGAGTGAGAGTGTGGCCTGAATGAGGAGATGGATTTCCTAGAAAATAACCAAACATGGGATTTAGTCAAATTGTTAGCTAAGAAGAGTGTAATACAAAGAAAATGGGTCTACAGTGTGAAAGAATAAAAAGGTTGAAGGAAAATGTACAAAGTAAGGCTTGTAGTGAAGGGGTATGAACAAAAGAAAGGTATCAATTTTTACAAAATTTTATCCCTTGTTGTAAAGATGTCTTCCATTCGTATTATATTAAGTTTAGTTGTTGTTGAAGATTTAGAGAAACTTTATGTCAAGACAACATTTCTCCATGGTGACTTAGAGGAGGAGATTTATATGTAGAAACCACTCGGGTATTAGGTGAAGGGTAGGGAGAAATTGGTTTGTAGGTTGGAAAAGAGCCTATACGGGCTCATGTAAGCTCCACGAAAATGGTATCTAAGGTTTGATAGTTTTATGCATGAGCATGGTTTTACTAGATGTCAATCAAATCATTATGTGTGCTTTAAATGGTTGGATAGTGGGAGCTACATTATTCTTCTATTATATGTAGACCATGTGCTTGTAGAAGGGTCTAATATGAAGTAAATTACAAAGCTTAAGGAAAATTTTGCACAAACTTTTTCAATGAAGGATTTGGGTGCAACAAATAAAATCCTCGGTATGTAAATCAAGAGGGATAGGAAAAATATTAAATTGGTGGTCTCAGGAGGACTATGTAGAAAAGGTGTTAGAGAGGTTTCAGATGTAAAATGTGAAACCAGTTAGTACACCATTGGATAGGCATTTAGATTAAGTAAAGAGCAATGCCCAACAACACAAGATGAAAAATATTATATGGCACAAGTTCCTTATTCTACAGTAGTTGGGAGCCTCATGTGTGCCATGGTTTGTACTAGACTAGATATTTCCCAAGTAATGGGATTTGTTAGCAGGTATATGGAAAATTCAAGTACAGCACACTGGATGGTAGTCTAGTGGATTCTTAGGAACTTAAGAGGGACCAGTAGTAGGCACTTGTGCTTTGAAGGGTCATATTATAATTTACAGGGATTTTTTGATTCAGATATGGCAGGATACATGGATAGCAGGAGGAGAAATCATGGATACATGTTGATGGTTGGTGGTGTGGCAGTGAGTTGGATCTCAAAGTTGCAGAAGGTAGTTGCCCTATCTACTACAGAGGCATAATATGTTGCAGCAACTGAGGCAAGTAAGGAAATGTTATGGATAAGAAGGTTCATGGAGGATTTTGGTAAGGGGAAAGGAGATTATAAGTTACAAAGTGATAGTCAAATTATAATTCACCTGGCAAAGAACTCAGCCTTCCATTCAAGAACCAAACACATACAACTAAGATATCACTTCATACAAAAATTGTTGGAGGATGAGTAGATTGAGTTAGTGAAGATTCATACAGATGATAATCCTACTGATATGTTTATTAAGCCAATGAAAAATGAGAATTTGGATTTTCCATTCAATTTATATGGGTCTTCAAGATTGATCTTGAAGTGGAAGAAATAAACCAAGAAGAAATGTAAAAATAGGAGTTGTAGTGGTGGAGTTCCAACAATCAGTCTCCAAGTGGGAGATTTTTGGTTGTGGAGCTTGATAGTAATAGGGGTTACAAGTGGGGCTTCGTCACCCTTGTAGGGTCTGAGAGGGATGCGCCACCCCCCGGTGGGGGGTCTAGGGTCTGTGTGCCCCAGCGGGGGTTTACGAGCAGCACCCCCATAAGCCACATTTTATATGCATTTATGCATTGTGAAATCTGGACCATTCCTTATTAGGTCACAGATCTAACGGGTGGTTTTCTATGTTTCCCTGAAATGATAAAAACCCTAATATCTTTAAAGGTTCGTTATGTATGAGGCTCATTGTATTAGTGGCGGTACTGTGAGAGAGAGTTTTGTTGGAATGAATAAAAGGATTGGCTATTTCTTGTGGATGTAGCCCATTTTTTTAGAACCACATTAAATTGTGTCTCTATTTTATTGCATTCTTTTCTATTTTACATTTTCTGCATTATTCATTACATGCTTGTTTATTTGTACAACTAGTATAATCCTAACAAGATCCAACAGGGAATGGCAGAGAGTTTGTGGGAGTATGATGCATGGTTTAAAACTCTCCTATCTAAACTGTCATATGAAATCCACCCCTCACAACATGTTCAATGGTTTTTTGGAGGGTTGATCACTCCATTTAGGAGGGCATTGTCACATAAAACATTCACTAACCCGTATGAGACTTTAGATGTTTTCTTACGTGTTGAAGATGTTGGGAGTGTGGATACTAGTGTCAGTTTGTTTTGGGAGGCCAAAATTGCTGCAATGGCCAAGAAATTAGAGAAGCTATCTACAAACTTAGTGCATGAGGTTCATAGTGGGATTTGGTGTATAGATTGTGAATTGGAGGGTCAAGCAAAGGATAGTTTCCCTTAGAATTCAGTGCATGCTATGGTAGTAGAATGTGAGATCTGCCATAGCAATCATGATGTAACTACATCCCTCTACTCCAGTGCACAATCTGGAAGAATGTTTCATGCTACTATAAGATATGTACCTCTACAACCCATGAAACTAGGGATTACAAACTGATTGATCAGATTCATGATGCTATTGAAGTGGGTGTGCACCAGACTATCCTTTCTGGTAGTTCTAAGGATGATGAATGACATTATGAAAGGGGTGCAACTGGAGGGCCACGTGGAAGAATTTTTTTCCAAGAATTTCGTGGTCGCGGTAACCACAATAAAGGGAGAAGATAGTTCCCATGAGGAACATGTTATAATTTTCGATCTATAGATCATTATAAACCTGAGTATCCTGATATATTATAATGCTCATGATGTGGGAATAAGTGTAACACCTTTGACAATCAGTAATATTTCTCTTTTGCATTACAAGCATATGCATGTGATTTTCTTGAATGGGGTGTGTTTTGTTGATTGTTGAAAATCATGCTTGTTATGGATAAATCATTTTTTCTCTTGGATTCATTAGACTGAAATGATATGGCTTACAAGAATCCATTCTTCAGTTCTTGTAGGTGAGTTGCAATCTGGTTTTGGGAGTTGAAAACTTATATCTTTTATTAACTCCTCCTTAGATCAATTCTAGTGATCCAAGGAATGTTTTAAATCTCCTTACCAAAATAAATGATAAATTGACATTCATTAGTTTGAGAGACAAAGTGGACTGATCTTTGTATGTTACAAATTATTTGGTCTTGTATGGCATGCCTTCATTCGGTTGTATGATTGTGCTTAGATCTTTTGGCTTGATCTCTTCAAGACATTATCGACTTAAATGAAATATAGTCTACTTTATGACTATGAAGGGAATCAAAATCCTAAAACTAAAGGATTATCCTAACAGTGTCCTAGACTAGGTAAAAAGCACCCACTTCCTAACTATGTCTACTTAATTGGATTATAATCTAACCTAAGCTTCTTATTTCTATTGTGTTTGGATGACGTCCTAACCTAAGATCTTGTGCTAAATGAATAAGGGAGAAAAATACTAAATTAATGCTAGGCTATTTGATCTAAGACCTAATACTATATGGTTGGGAATTTGACCTAACCTAAGGTGGAAATTACCTATGGAAATGTTTTAAGACCTAAGGTAATTATTGTTAGACTAACCTAAGTTTTGGGAAATCTATCCTAAACTAGTAAAAGGGAACCTAAGGGGTCACATGGCACAATGATGATGGTTCTAACGGAATTTAATTGATTTGATTGGGTTAATTAAAGGGAGGTACAATAAGTTTTGGCAAAGACTAGTAAAATTAAGTGGAGGAATACGTGGAGGATTCACTAAAGATGGAAATGCATGTTAAATTACAAATGGCATTCGCCAGTTTTGGGAGGTGGTGGAAAGGAGAGATAAGCGAGAGATTTGGTAGTAATTGAATTTATGGACATCAGTTTTTGTGTGCAAACCATCTTGGAGACAAGGGAGGAGGATTTTTGGGAGGTTGTTTGGTATTACATGTCTCACAAATTTTTCTCTGCATGGAGCTATCTGGTTCTTCAAACCAACAATTTGATTTCTACTTTGTGGCTATTTTTAGTTTCTCTGGTCTATTTTTGATCAAGTCAATGTATATGAGGCATTGGAAGAAAACTTGTTTTTGATATTTCCTGGAGAATAAAAAGATTGGGAAGCTCAACTAGAAGTCTCCTTCAAATTGGCAGAGGCACTATCAGGCATGATAGGCTCTACGCATTAAGATTTCTTTCTTTCTTCTAAATGATTCATTAAAACAAATCTACTCTCATAAGACAAATTTTTACATGACTTGTCTGGTTAATTAATTTCATGATTTTATGAATGTATGTGGTTTTTAGATATAAATCCATTGCTAAATAATGTTAGCCTTTGGGAACTTTCTCTCTATGCAAGATCAATGTTGACATACATGTTAAACTTGTATTTGAAGCTCTGTATTTCATTTTGAACATGTGTTTGAGGCTGCTGTTGGTCCTGAACTGGCATTTGTTGCCTTGTGTTTTGTTCTAAAATTATATTTGGAGCCTTGTGTTTATTTTGAGCTTGTATTGGAGCTTCATGTTTTGTTCTGAGCTTGTATTGGAACTTTGTGTTGTTCTAAACTTTTGTTCAAAATTTTGTGTTTGACATTATACTTGTATTTGTAGACACACGTAGTTTGCTCAATACACTATTATTTATAATAGTGCACTAACACTCCTTCCTTTTGCAAATTCATGACACACCACCAGTTAGGCCTATCTAACTCCCTTTCTATGACCCCCTTTTGGTCATTTTTTCATCTTATAAACCATTTAAATAGGTAGTTATCACCTAGTTCTAACTATATTAGCTTCTTATTCTCTTCTAGCTTACTTCTATTAGCTCCCCAGAGGATCAATCCACTTCTTTGGATTAAGTAAGCCCTTCAGAACCCTTCTAGAAACCAAATTACTCTCTAAGAGAGATTAATTAGTCTAACCTAGGTTAATTACCCTCTAACATAATCAAATCACACTTTGTCTTGCTAAAGTGCTTTTTGGACTTTAGCCTTTGTCCCACATGCACCCAAATCCCCCTTTTCTTCCAAACCAAACACTATAAATAGGGCTATACCCCCTCCCACATTTCTTAAGAATCCTCTCTTCTTCCTATCACAAATTATAGCAATTTGATTAGGCTTTAGTTTGTATTTCATCTTCTTTCATTTGAGCTAAAAGCATTTAATATTGTATTTCATAACATTAATATAGAGTAAAAGGGAAGATCCATTGGCCTTAAAGCCATTAATGGGGAGATCTCTCTCTCTTAACACATAAAATAAATTCTCAAATCCTATTAGGTTCGTTATTTCAAGATTTTAAACAATAGAGATTAACTTCATTTGCTTAGTTTGCATGTTTAATTCAAATTAATGTATGTAAATAAGGAAACCTTGCTCATTTCTTATCTCCTGGTCCATTGATCAAATTGTTAAAAGCCTTTGGGTTTTCTTTAGAGATTCTTACCCCAAATCCATGGCTTTTACAAATTTTCATTGAACATATTTGGCACACCCGATGGGACTATTATGTCCACCCTCCATTAATGGAGGTATTTTAGGTTTTTCAAAGCTTATTTTCAAGTTTTTCTTTCGAATCACTTGTTATTTCCTCATTTTTCTTTCTAATCCTATGTAAATGAACATCATTTATATACATTTTGTGGGTTTGATCTAGAAATAGGACACTTTGAATAACAACTAACTTGTTTGCTCTTGAAAATTTGAAAATTTGTGTTTTTTGTAGGTTTTTCACAAGGTACGCGTAGGTGTCCAGAAAGGGGTGTGTACACATCAAAACCCCAGCGTACCCATCATATCAAGAACGTACCTTCGAAAGGTCCCATTATTTACAAACCTGAACTCTACATATATGTCCACACATATCCATCATATGGGGCACATATACATCTCTCTATACACGTAGGTGTAAAAGCCCTGACTTTGTAAAAAAAAAGAAAAAAACCCATACACAGATGCGCACACGTCTCCATCATATGGGATGCATATACATGTATTTGGATGCATAGGTGTAAAAGATCTAACTATGTAAAATTTTTACAGTTCTCTATTTAGGGTTAGGCGTGTACACATCATAACCTAAGCGTCCATGTCAATATAGACACATCTCCGTCATATTGTAAGCTTCTATGTTTTATTATTTGAGTTTTATTAATGTTTTAACTATAAGCGTACCCATTAGGTGGGCCATGTATTCATCAAGTGGAGAGCACTGGTGTCAGTATAGGCATGCATGTGTTTGTGTTAAAAAAATTGAAAATTTTACAGACTGCAAGAACTCTTTTCTAGTCCATCACTGCAAGTTTTTAGGACTAACAATTGAAAATACGGTTCTTTCTTAGAACGTTTCAGTTTGGATAAACTAAAAGTGTTTTTTTTTTTGAATTAGAAGTAGTTTTTGTAGAAGTGTGTATGCTCTCTTCGTACGTCTTCCAAAGTGATCTCAGAGATCAAAAACACCAATACAAAACTCATATAAATTATGCAAAAAACACTTGTTTTATAAGGTTGAAGTAAAAATTTTGTGTGAGTTTAGTAGGATTTTCACTTTGTGTATTCTCTTCCTTCACATCTTTTGGTGATCTTAGGAATCAAAAGAAAGTGTAAGTTCTCTTTTTACATTAATCTAGGAATCAAAAAATTATTTAAACTTGTTGTCTACAGGACCTATCACTTATCAAAGAAAGGCGTTAAAACAAGACACAAACCTTCTAATACATGTGTTCTTGTAGGTTGCCAAATGGTGTGGTACTTAAAACCACATTAAAACTAAGTAAGATACAAAAATCACACCATACTCAAAACATTATATTGTAGGTTTCGGAAAAGGGTACCTCCCTATCTGCTCAACTAGAACATAACCCCTTTGGCATAACACCTTAAGCTATAACAATGGGGGTGGTAGAAGGAACCCTAAAGTAGTCCACCATTGTAAAACCTCGTGGATGAAATAAGAAGCACTCCGCTTACCCACCTGACTAGTACACCTTATGAGTTAGAGTTACAAGTTGTTTGTATCGTGACCTTAGTAGAAGTACATGATGGATGCATTCATTTCCCACTATATTTGAAAGGGGATAAATCTGAGATACTCCCAAACTAGTCATTGCAACTTTTTGGATAAATCACGCCTTGCACTTAGACTATATTGTAACACCTAGCTGAGATAACTTGTTAGAGAAACCATTTTGTCAAGGAGCTCACTTTAATACTAGTCCTTGTTGCATCAAGCCATCACAAAGTGACGGATCATATGGAATCTAAACCTTGTTTGTTAAAAACAAGGCAAAGAACCTTTGTGAGTTTGAACTGAGTGTTCTTTCATCAAGGACCTAAGCTATGTCCCATTTTTTCTTAGTTTTTTCCTTGTCTTCAGACAAGGTGAAGCTTTTCCTAAGTGTTTTCTTAGCTTGTGTCCATCTTTTGATCAAGTTCCCTTGCATTATCATCACCCATTATTCGGGGTGAGAAAGGTGCATACATCACACATTTTTATAAGAGATAGTGCTCGTCACTTTTTTTTCTATTTTTTCCCATCCATGTTTGTATCTGGGTTGTTAAATGTCTAAAGTGTGTGGGTGTGTTTTTTGTATCTTTTATAAAGGTCCTTTCATCTTGATTTCAAGATCATCTTCACCGCTGTGCATTTGGTTCATCTTTTTTCTCTTCTTGAGTTAATAGTCTTGTTCGCATCTTAGACGTAAAATTTCCATACTTACATCATATTCTCATTTTTGTGAGGGAATGGTATAAGTCCCCTTATTGCGTAGTTACACTGCTCACATGACTTAAAAATCCTTGTTATACTTATTACTTGGTTTTATTCTCAATGTCATCTTAGTCTTCTTGAAGAGTATTGACAATGCTTTACATATATCATGATAAAATCACCATGGTGATAACACCTTGCTTGCTTAGTTAATGTATCATGGTGATGTTATTATGTTGTATCTTTTCACGACTTCCATTTTTAAGAAGGTTTGGCTTTCATCGGTAGTCACACTAGTTTTTAAGTATACCTTGTCAAGGGACTATGACAGCATCATGCCAAAGCTTAGACCTTGACGGAGTTCTAACTTGGCTTACATATTGGTTCATCTTTATTGCTATCTTAGGGTATAGGCTTGGCAATAAAAATTTGAGTGTGTCGTAACATAGGGTGTGTATATGAATTTTTCTTGGTAAAAACAATTACATAAAATTACATCTACAATACACTGTGATATAATTCCAACATCGCCTTAAAAACGGCTTGCAAAAAACCATACACATAGGGGTTGCACTAGCTATATAAAAGCATTTGGTAGTGATGCCTAAAAACATAAAAATATCATCCAATTCAAATGAGCAACACATGGGAGAAAACCCTTTCGAAACATTCCCATTGAGTGTTCATAACTTAGGACAGATCTTCTCCCAAGTCAAAGATATGGAAACGTAATTGATCATAGTGGAGAAGAGTCATAATCTTTGGGAGAACAACAAAGGTTAGACCTAAACACATTTTACAAGATCTTATATTATAACAAAGATCAAGTGCTTTTAAGAGTCTTGGCATTATGAGCTAAAATTTTGGACAAGCACGAAGAGGAAGCAAAGGTTATTGACCCTAAATTAGGAGAGCAAAGATTCATCTTAGACACATATAATACTTTCAATGTGGGATATGCATCCACTTATAGGCAACATAAGGCAATTTTCAAAGGTGAAACATCACATAAACCTCACTTTAAGGCTTCACATAAGGTAAAAAACTGAGCAAAAGGCATCCCCTCCACCAAAATTCGATGAAGAAGAGGATCCCCTAGTTGAGGAGGAAATCCTCCAAAAATAGATCTTGAAGTTGAGTCAGAAATTAGCAAACCTAGGTGCTTCAAAAAGAAACATAAGTAAACATAGAGACAAAAACCAACTTAACAAGTTTCAATTTGATCCACAAACATATTATACTTTTAAAGCAACCAAGGCTCAAACATCAATATCACCTAATACGGAGAAAATAATTCAAGATGAATTGAAATGTATGAAATATACGCTCACAACATTAAAACAAGGAAATATATGCTAGAACAAAAAATACTTATATGAAGAACTATGTCCTTACCCCTTTGATAAGGACATGCTACAATAACCTTTCTTGAAACATTTCACTGTCCCCAAGTTTGATAAGTATAAGTGAAAAAGTGATCCTCACGATCATATAAAAGACTTTTACATGGCTTACCAAGAGGTCACGTATAGCAATAATTTATTGATATGACTTTTTCCTTGTAGCCTAGGAACAGTGGGATTGGAATGGTTTTATAGAATACCTAAGGGGTCCATTACAATATGGCCCATGCTAGTAGAGAAATTTGTAAGACATTACTCCTATAATATGGAGAGTGATATCAAGATGAACGATCTATGTAACACAAAACACAAACCCAATGAGACATTTGCGGGATTTTTGCAGTGATGGCATGGGTTATCTAGTAAATTTCACTATGCCTTACACAAAAAATAGTTAGTGAGTATATTCATTCCTAACTTGAACCTAGAAATAGCCTTTCACTTAAAAATGCATTGTGGCTTGAAATTTGAAGAAATCATAAAGAAAGGTAGTCAAATTGAGAAAGTGCTTATTGCCAAGGGCATGCTCAAACTGGTTATTGAAAAGAAACATGAAGCCAAATCCACAGAAAAACCTAAATTCTTCAGTAATAATAAACATGTTGTTGGTGATGGCATTACAAACTCCAAGTGATTCCAAACTATACAGATAGGTCCACTCTTGAAACTTTCACAAGGGCCTCATCCCAAAGCACCTACAAAACGTAAATTCACATCTTTGATAGAATACTTATCTACCATCCTAAAATAGTTAGATGGTGTAAATATGGTAGAGTATCCAATGAGAACGATGCCCTACCCAGAAGATGCTCCAAAACTGGTTTGGTTCAAAGATAATGAATATTGTGACTTCTACCGTGTCAAAGGACACAAAATGGAAAGATGTTTGAGATTACACCATTATATCAAAGACCTCATAGAAGAAGGGAAGATCATTGTAGAGTCTCCCCTGGAGACTGATAGGAGTTCAAATGAAAAAGTGGGTATTTACAAGGAACCTTTTCTTGACCATGCGGATAAAAAGAAAAAGAAAACAGATCAAGGGAAAACTTCTAATGACTATAGGATTGTTGCCTATATGTACCATATAAATGATAGTCCTTATGATTCCCTCATTGGAATGCATTAACTCATCAAACGAAAAAATTAACACCATTCGGATCTTAGAGAAGAGTTACGCAATCGGGACAAATGTGGCCTCCTAATCATACCAGATCATGTACCTACCCCTGAGGAAAGTCAGTATAACTTGATAGAGAAATTAAAAAAAATGTCTGCTAAGATATCTATCCTCAATATCCTAAAGATATCTAATACTCATAGAAACATATTGTTCAATACTTTGCAAAATTCAGCGGTTTCCATAAAAATATATCCTATAAACTTTCAAGCCATGATTACACGCTTAGACACCAACGATCAAATTACTTTTGATCATACTGCAATCCTGCATTATAACCAAGAGCATAACTTACCAATATATCTCAAAGTGGTGGTTACCAGTCACAAGATCAAAAGAGTGCTTGTAGATGGGGGATCTGGTTTGAATATTTACACCTTGAAGCTGGTAAAGCAGTTGGGCCAGTCAGAAAAAGAGCTAGGTACTAAAACTATCACAATCACGGTATATGATAATGAGGAAATAGTGTCAGCAGGGACTATAGTGGTCCCCATGGAGGTAGGGCCAACATGTAATGATACAACATTCCATGTCCTTGACTTGGACCTTCCATATAACATGTTCTTGGGATGCCCATGGATCCATGCCATGCGCGCTATTCCATCAATGTTTCATCAATGCATAAAGTTATACCATGAAGGAAAGGTAGTTACCATTTTGGGTGACCCAGAACCTTTCATACATTATAGGGCTCTACATAGTTTTATCGTGTAGCTTATGAATTTCCTTCTACGGATGTTGTATTCCCTTTACAAATGGAGGCCATGAAAGACCAAGTGGATTTAGAATCTCTCACACCTTTCAATCATAATTTCCCCTCGCTAGTCAATCCATTTGCTTCATGGGAGGCCACATCAACAAACTATGGCCCAAGTAGGCCATTCACTCTTGAGAAAGCTCTGTTGATATCAGACCTATCAGTATCCCCCAGGATAAGGGGGAAGCCTTACTTTCCATTCAATAGTACTCGTAAGTAATGTCCTAAACCTTTGGAGAAATTCATCCATAGTGGCCTCTTGTCTGAAGAGAAAATGTTAGAATACCCTACCAGAAGAGTATCAAAGGGCACCATGGTTTCATGAAATCAAGTGCCTCAGTACATCAAATTTCCTCGCATGATGTTTTTCATGGGTTATGATGGGTTTGGATGTGGTGCCAATGTATAAGGCTAGTTGGAGCCTATCCCTATCTCATGTTTCAAAACTAATAAACATGGCCTTGGAATAAGGCCCCATAATTCTCTACCTTCTGAGAAAAAACCCACTTCTTTAGAAAGTGAGTACATTTCACCTCATTTTGATAGTGACGTAGATTCCTAATGTAGCCTTTACGAAGATCTTGCCTCTACAAACCTATTCCCGGAGTCATCGGTCCTTACCTTGTCTAAATCCATTCCCCTAGATAAATATCCAATAGCCCTTTTGTACCTTGAGCTTATAGATTGGGATCAAAAACTTCATGTGCCATTGGATTTCTTTGAAAATGATGAGGCATTCACAGAGTTCATGGGACTCGGGGAGTTTATTCCCGATGGAGACCAAAAGAAAGGATTTAAGATTCATCTAGACACTTGTTCCTATTTTGGGGAGGAAGTAGAAATGAGCAGATGGTTGAATAAGAAGGTTATAAATAAAGGTATACCTACCTCCAAGAAACCGAGAAAGAAGGCTCAATAGAAATATAGTGACACACTCTTTGGTGAACTCATAGACAAAAAAAATGAAGAGTCTCAAAACAAAGTGATTTATCGATTCAAAGATGATCATAAACTACCACAAGAGGTTGTTCTTACTCTTCCCCCTGATCCTACATGGATGGACAACACCTATAAAATGCTTATTGAGGAAATAATCAACATTACCATTGGTTCAGAGGAGAAACCCAAAATAGTCAAGTTGGGAGCTTCGCTATTGGCGCAGGAAAAAAAGACCTTCGTAGAACTCTTAAAATAATACGTGGACATATTCACATGGACATATGTAGATATGTCAGGATTAGACCCTGAGCTAGTTGTGCACCCAGAGGCCAAACCAATAAAACAAAAATTAAGAAATATGCATCCTAAAGTGGAACTCTTAGTCAAAGAAGCATTGGAGAAATTGTTAGTTGTTGATTTCATAAAACCTATTGACTATTCATAATGGATCTCTAACATAGTCCCAATATAGAAAAAACCTATGTGGATAAGGATATGCATGGATTTCAATGACATCAACAAAGCATGTCCAAAAGATTATTTTCCCCTACCTAACATCGACATGATAGTCGATTCAATAGTTGGTTATGAAATGTTATCCTTGATGGATGGATTTTTAGGTTATAACCAGATACAAATTACAGAGGAAGATCAGTATAAGATGGCATTCATCACCGCTTGGGGAACATTATGTTACAAAGTCATGGCCTTCAAGCTTAAAAATTTTGGGGCTACTTATCAGTGGGCCATGACAATTATCTTCCATCATATGATAAGTGTCATCATGGAGGATTATGTCAATGATATCTTAGCAAAATATAAGAATAGAAAATAACACCCTGAAGTGTTGAGGCATATCCTTTAGTGTATAAGATTTTATAAGGTTTGCTTGAACCCTAAGAAATGTGTCTTCAGTGTCTTGTCAGGAAAATTCCCAGGGTTCATTGTCTCACAAAGAGGGATTGAAGTGGATCCTGCAAACGTTATGGTTATCATAGAAATGCCACCACCTACCACTCTAAAGCAACTAAGGAGCCTATAAGGAAAGATCTAGGCAATCTGTCGCTTTATCTCGCAACTTGCGGATAATTGCCACCCCTTTACTCATTTTCTCAAGAAAGATGTCACAGTCAATTGGGGACTTGATTTTCAAAAAGCCTTTGTGTTACTCAAACAGTACTTGTCTAACCCACCTGTGCTAATTCCACCTACTCTTGGGGAACCTCTCCTCTTATACATCTCCACTATACATTTTTCCATTAGAGCTTTACTTTCCTAATATGACTTAGCCCATAAAGAGAGAGTAGTTTAGTATCTTAGCCGCACCTTGATCACATACAAACTGAATTATCCCCAAATAGAAAAATCTTGCTTAGCAATTTTGTTCACATTTAACAAGCTTTGCCATTATCTCCTAAATAATAATACCAAACTCATATCCAAAATCAACCCTCTCAAGTACCTTTTATCCAAACCCACCCTCACAGGATGAATGGCTAATTGGATCATTCTCTTGAGTGAGTTTGACATTGAGTTTCTAAATCAGAAGTCTTTGAAAAGATAGGTACTAGCCGATAAGTTTGTAGAAGCTCCTCTCCCAGGAATGGAACCCTTGTGCCTAGATTTACCAGATGCATCCATCATGTATATTGAATATTCCATAAAATGGCAAGTTCATTTTGATGGATCTTTTACCTTCCATGGATTTGGAGCAGGAGTGGTCCTCATCACTCAAAATGGAAATGTCATACCATGAGCATTTTAGTTGGGATTCCCATGTACAAATAACATTACAGAGTACAAAGCACTCATCATTGGACTCAGGCTAGCCATTACATGGAATGTTAGACAACTACGAGTCATTGGGGACTCTCAACTTATCATAAAACAAGTTAATGATGAGTATAAGGTTAAAGATGAAAATCTTATTCCATATAAGAATATGGTTGAAACTTTGAAAGATTATTTCACAAAAATCATCTTTGAACAAAGACCAAGGTCACATTATAGATCTGCAGATGCCATGGCTACTATTAGGTCTCTCTTGCACATAGCACCTAAAAAACACAAGATGCCTTTCCTCCTAGAACATCTGCAAGTGCCTACATATGCTATGTCGGAATCATGTTTGGCATGTGAAGTTATTGGTCCATTATCCCCGTAGTACGACCCTATCTTCCAATACCTATAAGATGGCACCTTTCCCCTTGAGATCTCCCATTCTGAAAAGAAAGCCCTTATTCACCAGATAGCCCATTATACCCTCCTAGGAGGCACCCTTTATCATCTTGGCTATGATGGGAATATTCTTCATTGTTTGGATGTCGCTCTAGACACTTGTAGTTTTCTCAATACACTATTATTTATAATAGTGCACTAATGCTTCTTCCTTTTCCAAATTGACAACACACCACTAGTTAGGCCTATCTAACTCCCTTCCTAAGACACCCTTTTGGCTGTTTTTACTCTTATAAACCACTTAAATAGGTAGTTATAGCCTCATTCTAACTACATTAGCTTCTTATTCTCTTCTATCTTGCTTCTATTAGCTCCCCGAAAGATCAATCCACTTTGTTGGATTGATTAAGCCCTTCATAACCCTTCCAAAAACCTAATTACTCTCCAAGAGAGATTAATTAGTGCAACCTAGGTTAATTTCCCTCTAACATAGTCAAATCACTCTTTAACTTGCTAAAGTGCTTTTTAGACTTTAGCCTTTGTCCCACATGCACCTAAATCTCCCTTTTCTTCTAAACCAAAAACTATAAATAGGGCTATACCCTCTCCCTCATTTCCTAAGAATCCTCTCTTCTTCCTAGCACAAATTATAGCAATTTGATTAGGATTTAGTTTGTATTTCATCTTCCTTCGTTTGATCTAAAAGCATTTAATCTTATATTTCATAGCATTAACATAGAGTAAAAGGGAAGATACATTGGCATTAAAGCCATTAATGGTGAGATCTCTCTCTCTTAACACATAAACTGAATGCTTAGATCCTCTTAGGTTCATCATTTAAAGCTTTCAAAGAATAGAGATTAACTTCATTTGCTTTGTTTGCATGTTTAATTAAAATTAATGTATGCAAAGAAGGAAACCTTGCTCATTTCTTATCACATGGTCCATTGATTAGATTGTTAAAAGCCTTTGGGGGTTTTTAGAGATTCCTACCCCATATCCATGGCTTTTACAACTTTTCATTGAACAAATTTGGCACACTCGGTGGGAATCTTATGTTTGGCCTCCATTAATGGAGGTCTTTTAGGTTTTACAAAGCTTATTTTCAAGTTTTTCTTGCGAATCACTTGTTATTTCCTCATTTTTCTTTCTAACCCTATGTAAATGAACATTATTTATATACATTTTATGGGTTCGATATAGAAATAGGACAATTTGACTAACAACTAACTTGTTTTCTCTTTTAAATTTGAAAATTTGTGTTTTTTGTAGGTTTTTCACAGGGTGCGCGTAGGTGTCCAGAAAGGGGCATGTACACATTGAAAACCCGACATAGCCATCGTATCAAGCACTTACCTATTGGAAGGTTCCCATCATTTGCAAACTAAAGCTTTATAGAGACGTGCATGTGTCTCCATCATTTCAGACACGTAAGCATCTTTCTGGATGCGCAGGTGTAAATATCCTAACTATGTAAGAAATTACATGTAACCCATATAAGGATGTGTGTGTATCCCTATCTTTTAGGGCACGTATCCATATCTCAGGCTACGCAAGTGTAAATGCTCTGACTGTGTAAAATTTTTCACAGTTTTTAGTTTCAGGCTTGAGCACGTAGTTGTCATTACATAAGCGTCACTGTCAATATGAGTGCATCTCTATCATATTATAAGTGTTTGTGTTTACTATGTAAATTTTATTAAAAAAATTGATTGTAGGTTTATGCATTGGGTAGGGCCTATATCCGTCAGTTGGGGAGTGCTAGTGTCATTATAGGTGTGTAGGTGTTTGTCTTAAAAAATTGAATTTGTTTACAAGTCTACAAAAATTCTTTTCTAATCCATCACTGCAGGTTTTTACGACTAACAATTGACAACAGGGTTCTTTCTTGAATGTTTTAGTTTGTGTAGATTAAAATTTTTCTTTGTTTTTGAATTATAAGTATTTTTTTGTAGAAGTGTGTATGCTCTCTCCTCGCGTCTAACAAGACGATCTTGGAGATCAAAAACACCAATACAAAACACATATAAATTGTGTAAAAACACTTGTTTTATAAAAGGTTGGAGTAAAAATTTCATGTGATTTTAGTGGAATTTTTTATGTTGTGTATGCTCTTCCTTTGTACCTTCTGGTGCTCTTAGGAATCAAAAGCAAAGCGAAAAAATGTCTTTCTTAAAACATCAGCCTAGAAATTGGAAAAATTACTGAAACTTGTTGTCTACAAGACCTATCATTATCAAAAAAGGACATAAAAACAAGACACAAACCTTCTAATACATGTGTTTTTATAGGTTTCCAAATGGTGTGCTACTTAAACACCAAATTAAAACTAAGCAAGATAAAAAAAACACACCATATTCAAAACATTATATTATAGGTTTTGAAAAAGGGTACGTCCCTATCCGCTCAACTAGAACATAACCCCTTTGGCATAATGCCTTAACCTATAATTATGGGGGTAGTACCATGAACCCTAAATTAGTCCACCACTGTGTAACCTCATGGATGAAATAGGAAGCACTTGGCTTAGCCACTTGACTAGTACGCCTTGTGAGTTAGAGTTGTAAGTTGTCTGTATCGTGACCTTAGTAGAAGTACATGACGAATGCATTCCTTTCCCACTGTATTTGAAAGGGGATAAAGCCAAGATACTCCGAAGCTAGTCATTGATGACTTTTTGGTTAAATAACGCCTCACTCTTAGAAAATATTGTAACACCTAGTTGAGAGAACTTGTTAGGGAAACCATTTTGTCAAGGAGCCCACTTTACTAGTCCTTGTTGCGTCAAGCCATTACAAAGTGACGGCTCATCTGGAATCTAAACCTTGTTTGTCAAAACAAGGCAAAGAACCCTTGTGAGTTTTAAATAAGTGTCTTTTCATCACTGGCCTAAGCTATGTCCCATTTTTTCTTAGTTTTTTTATTGTCTTCGGACAAGGAAAATATTTTCCTAAGTGGTTGCTTAGCTTGTTTCTATCTTTTGATAAATACCCTTGCATTATCATCACCCATTATTTGGGGTGAGAAGGGTGCATACATAGCACATTTTTTTATCAAAGATAGTGCTTGTCACTTTTTTGTCTGTTTACACCCATCCATGTTTGCGACTGGGTTGTTAAACGTCTAAAGTACATGGGTGCAATTTTCACATCTTTGATAAAAGTCCTTCTATCTTGATTTCAAGATCATCTTCCCCACTATGCATTTGGTTCAATCTTTCTGTCTCTTCTTGAGTTAATAGTCTTGTGTCGCATCTTAGAAAATACAATCTTAGTACTTACATCGTATTCTCATTTTTTGTGAGGGAATGGTATAAGTCTCCTTATTAAATGATTACACTACTCACATGGTTAAAAAGAAATTTGTTATACTTATTACTTGGTTTCACTCTCAATGTCATCTTAGTCTTCTTGAAGAGTGTTGATAACACCTTATATATATCATAATAAAGTTTATCATGGTACTAACACCCTGCTTGCTTGGTTAATGTATCACAGTGACGTTATTATGCTATATCTATTTGTGACTTCCATTTTTCAGAAGGTTTGGCTTTCATCAATAGTCTAACTCATTTTTAAGTATACCTTGTCAAGGGACTACGATAGTATCATGTCAGTGCTTAGACCTTGTTGGGGTTCTAACTTGGCTTACATATTGGTAAATCTTTGTCACTATCTTAAGGTATAGGCTTGGCAATAACACATTAAGTGAATTATAGCATAGGGTGTACATATAAATGTTTCTTGGTAAAAATGATTACATGAAATTACATCTACGATACACTGTGATATAATTGCAACATCCCCTTAAAAGGCTTGCAAAAAACCATGCACTTCGGGGTGACTCTAGCTACATAAAAGCATCTGCTAGTGATGCCTAAGAACATAAAAATGGCATCCAAATCAAATGAGAAACACGTGGGAGAAAACCCTTTCGACACATATCCACATTCAGTGGTCATAACTTAGGACCTGGCTCTTCTCCCAAGTCAAAGATACAGAAATGTTCATCAATCATAGGAGAGAAGAATCAAAATCTTCGAGAGAACAACAAAGGTTATACCTAAACAGATTTGATGAGCTCTTATATTATAAAAAATATCAAGTGCTTGCAAGATTCTTGGCATTAGGAGCTAAACTTCCATGCACAAGCGTAAAGAAGAAGAAAAGGTTATTGAACCTATCTTAGGAGAGTAGAAGATTCATCTTAGACATAGATAATCCTTTTTATGTGGGATATGCATCCACTTCTAGGCAACATAAGGCCACTGTTGAAGGTGAAACATCACATAAAACCTCACTTTAAGGCTTTGCATAAGGTAAAAAATTGAGCGAAAGGCCTCCCCTCCTCTGAAATTAGATAAAGAAGAGGATCCCCTAGTTGAGGAGGAAATCCTCCAAAAACAGATCTTGAAGTTGAGTCAAAAATTAGCAAACCTAGGCGCTTTAAAAAACATAGGTAAAGATAGATACAAAAACAAACTTAACAAGTTTCAATTTGATCCACATACAGATTATACTTTTATAGCAACTCAGGCTCAAAGGTCAATATCACCTACTAAGGAGCACCTCATTCAGGATGAATTGAAATCTATGAAAGATACGCTCACAACATTACAATAGGGAAATGTAGGCCAGAATAAAAAATACTCGTATGAAGAACTATTTCCTTACCCCTATGATAAGGACATGCTACAAAAAATCTTTCCCAAAACATTTCACTTTCCCCAAGTTTGATAACTATAAGTGCAAAAGTGATCCTCGCGATCATATAAAATAATTTTACATGGCTTGCCAAGAGGTCGCGTATAGTGATAATTTCTTGATACGACTCTTTCCTCATAGCCTAGGAGACATGGGATTGGAATGGTTTTACAACATACCTTAGGGATCTATTACAACATGGCCCACACTAGTAGAGAAATTTGTAAGAAATTACTCCTATAATATGGAGAATGACATCATAATGAATTATCTATATAACATGAAACAAAAACCTAATGAGACATTTGTGGGATTTTTATAGTGATGCTATAGGTTAACTAGTTGTTTTCCCTTTTCCTTACCTAAAAAACAATTAGTGAGTATATTCATTCCTAACTTGAACTCACGAATATCCTTTCACTTACAAATGCATTGTGGCTCAAACTTTGAAGAAGTCATAGAGAAAGGTAGTCAAATTGAGAAAGTTCTTATTGTTAAAGGTGCACTTAAACCAATTATTAAAAACAAACACAAAGCCAAATCTGCAGACAAACCTAAATTCTTCAATAAGAGTAAACATGCTGTTGGTGATGGCATTACAGAATCCAAGAGAGTCCAAGCCATACAAAAAGGTCCACTCTTGAAACATTCACAAGGGCCTAATCCCAAAGTTCCTATAAAATGTACATTTACATATTTGACAGAATCCTTATCTACCATCCTAAAGTAGTTAGATGGTGTAAATATGGTAGAGTATCCAACAAAAACAATTTCCTACCTAGAAGATGCTCCAAAACTGATTTGGTTCAAAGGAAAAGAATATTGTGACTTCCACCGTGTCAAAGGAAACAAAATAGAAAGATGTTTGAGATTACTCCATTATATCCAAGACCTCATAGAGGAAGGGAAGATCACTATAGAGTCTCCCCCTAAGACTGGTAGGAGTTCAAATGAAAAAATGGGTATTTATAAGGAAACTTTTCCTAACCATGCGGATAAAAAGAAAAAGAAAACAGATCAAGGGAAAACTTCTAATGACTATAGGACTACTATCTATGTGTACCCTACAAATGATAGTCCTTATGATTCCCTCATTGAATGTATTAACTCATATAATGAATAGATTAACACCATTCAGATCTTAGAGAAGAGTTATGTAGTCGGGACAATACGTGCCTGCCTAATCATACCAGATCCTATACCTACTCCTGAGGAAATTTAGTATAACTTGATAGAGCAATTAGAAAAAATGTCTGTTAAGATATCTATCCTCAATATCCTATAGATCTTCAATTCTCATAAAAACATATTGTTTAAAACTTTGCAAAATTTAGGGGTTTCCACATAAATAGATCCCACAAACTTTCAAGCCACGATTACATGCTTAGAAATCAACGATCATATTACTTTTGATCATACTATAATCCCGCATAATAACCTAGAGCATAACTTATGATTATATCTTGAAGTGGTGGTTACCCATCAAAAGATCAAAAGAGTACTTGTAGATGGGGGATCTGGTTTGAATATTTACACCTTGAAGCTGGTAAGGTAGCTGGATCGGTTAGAAATGGAGCTGGGTGCTAAAACTATCACAATCACGGCATATGAAAATGAAGAAAGAGAGTCAACAGAGACTATATTGGTCCCCATAGAGGTAGGGCCAACATGTCACCATACAACGTTCCATGTCCTTGACTTGGACCTCTCATACAACATGCTCTTAGGACACCCATGGATCCATGCCATGCAAGCTATACCATCAATGTTTCATCAGCGCATCAAGTTATATCATGAAGGGCAAGTAGTTACCATTTGGGTGACCCAGAACCTTTCACACATTATAGGGCTCTGCATATTTTTTCTCATGCAGCTTATGAATGTCCTTCTATGGATGTTGTGGTCCCTTTAAAAATAGAGGCCATGAGGAACTGAGTGGATTCGTAATCTCTCATGCCTTTTGATTAGGATTTCCCCTCCCTGGTCAATCCATTTTCTTCATGGGAGGAAAAATCAGAAAAATATGGCCCAAGTAGGCCATTCACTCTTGAGCAAGCTCTGTTTATATTAGACCTATCAGTATCCCCCAGGACAAGGGGGAAGCCTTACTTTTAGTTCAATAACACTCGCAAGCAATGTCCAAAACCTTTAAAGAAATTCATCCATAGTGGCCTCTTGTTTGAAGAGAAAATGTTAGAAGACCCTACCAGTAAGGTACCAGAGGGCACCATGGCTTCATGTAATCAAGAACCTCAGTATGGCAAAGGTCCTCACATGATGTTTGTCATGGGATATGATGGGTTTGGATGTGGCACTAATACACAAGGCCGATTAGAGCCTATCCCTATCCCATATTTCACAATTATTAAACATGGCCTTGGAATAAGGCCCCATGATTCTCTACCTTTTGAGAACAACGATACTTCTTCCAAAAGTGAGGACATTTCACTTCATTCTGATAGTGATGCAGATTCCCAATGTAGCCTTTATGAAGATATTGCCTCTACGAACCTATTCTCGGAGTTGTTGGTCCTTACCTTATACGAATCCATCCCCCTAGATAAATATCCAATAGCCCTTGTGTATCCTAAACTTATAGATTGGGATCAACAACTTCATGTGCCATTGTATTTCTTTGAAAATGATAAGGCATTTGTGGAGTTCATGGGGCTCAGGGACTTTGTTCCTGCTGGAGACCACAAGAAAGGATTTAAAATTCAACTAGACACTTGTGCCTATTTTGGGGAGGAAGTAGAAATGTGCGGATGGTTGAATAAAAAGGCTGTAACTAAAGGTATACCTACCTATGAGAAACTAAGAAAGAAGGCTCAATGGAAATCCCATAGTGACAAACTCTTTGGTGAGCTCATAGTCAAAAAAAATGAAAAGTCTAAAGATGAAGTAATTTATCCATTCAAAGATGATCATGAACTACCACAGGATTTCAATCTTACTCTTCCCCCTGATCCTACATGGATGGAAGACACTTCTAAAATTCTTATTGAGGAAACAATCAGTGTCAACATTGGTTTAGAGGAGCAACCCAAAATAGTCAAGTTAGGAGCTTCACTATCAGCATAGGAACAACATACCTTTACAAAACTCTTAAAATAATACATAGACATATTCATGTGGACATATGTAGATATCCCATGGTTAGACCCTAAGCTAGTTGTGCACAACCTTGTTGTGCACCCAGAGGCCAAACCAATCAAACAAAAATTAAGAAAGATGCATCCTAAAGTGGCGCTCTTGGTCAAAGAAGAATTGGAGAAGTTGTTAATTGTTGATTTCATAAAACCTATTGACTATTTAGAGTGGATATCTAACATAGTCCTAGTATAGAAAAAACCTGTGTGGATAAGGATCTGCATGGATTTTTGTGACATCAACAAAGCATGTCCAAAAGATGATTTTCCCCTACCTAACATCGTCATGATAGTCGATTCAACAGCTAGTTATGAAATGTTATCCTTGATGAATGGCTTTTTAGGTTACAACCAGATATGAATTTAGGCGGAAGATCAACATAAGACAACATTCATCACCCCTTAGGGAACATTTTGCTACAAATTCATGCCCTTCGGGCTAAAAAATGTTGGGCCTACTTATCAGCGGGCCATGACAATTATCTTCCATGACATGATAAGTGACATCATGAAGGATTATGTTGATGATATCTTAGTGAAATCCAAGAGTAGAAAAGAACACCGTGAAGTGTTAAGGCATATCTTTTAGTGTCTAAGAGACTATAAGGTTCATTTTAACCCTTATAAATGTGTCTTCGGTGTCTTGTTAGGAAAACTCCTAGGGTTCATTATCTCACGAAGAGGGATTGAAGTGGATCCTACAAAGGTTACGGCTATCATAGAAATGCGACCACCTACCACTCTCAAGTAGTTAAGGAGTCTACAAGGAAATATCTAGGAAATCTCTCACTTCATCTCACAATTTGCGGATAAGTGCCACCCCTTTACTCATTTTCTCAAGAAATTTGTCACATTCAATTGGGGACATGATTTTCAAAAATCCTTTATGCTACTCAAACAGTACTTGTCTAACCCACATGTGATAATGCCACCTACTCTTGGTGAACCTCTCCTCTTATACATCTCTGCTACCTAATTTTCCATTGGAGCTTTACTTGCCCAATATGACTTAGCCCATAAATAGAGATCAATTTACTATCTTAGTTGCACCTTCATCGCATATGAGTTGAATTATCCCCAAATAGAAAAGTCCTACTTGGTGGTTATATTATTATTTGAAAAGCTTCACCATTATCTCCTGAATAATAAAACTAATCTCATATCCAAATTTGACCCTCTCAAGTACCGTTTATCCAAACCCACCCTCACGGGCCGAATGGCTAATCAGATCATTCTCTTGATTGATTTTGACATTGAGTTTGTAAATCAAAAGTCCTTAAAAGGATAGGTACTGGCCAATTAGTTGGCGGAAGCTCCTCTCCTAGGAATGGAACCCTTGTGCTTAGATTTATCAGATATATCCATCATGTATATTGAAGAGTCTGTAGAATGGCAAGTTCATTTTGATGGATCTAGAGCAAGAGTGGTCCTCATTACTCGAAATGGTGATATCATACCATGAGCATTTTGGTTGGGATTCCCATGTACAAATAACATTTTAGAGTAAGAAGCACTCATGTCTAGACTCAGGCTAGCTATTACATGGAATATCAGACAACTAGGAATCATTAGGGACTCTCAACTTATAATAAAATAGGTTAATGATGAGTATAAGGTTAAAGATGAGAAGCTTATTCCATATAAGAAGATGGTTGAAACTTTGAAGGAGTATTTCACATAAGTCATCTTTGAACAAAAACCAAGGTCACATAATAGATCTGTAGATGCCATGGCTACTATTGGGTCTCTCTTGTGCATAGTGCCTGAAGAAAGCAAGATGCCTTTCTTTGTAGAACATCTACAAGTTTCTGCATATGATATGCCGGAATCATGTTTGCATGTGAAGTTTTTGGACCTTTATACCATTGGTACGACCATATCTTCCAATACGTATAAGATGGCTCCTTTCCACTCGACATCACCCATTCTAAAAATAAATCCCTTAATCACCGCATAGCCCATTATACCCTCCGAAGAGGCACCCATTATTTTCATGGCTACGATGGGAATATACTTCACTATTTGGATGTTGCTTATTCTATCCACACAATTAAGGAAGTACATAGTTGCATTTGTGGAGCACATACTAGTGGTATAGTCTTAGCTAAGAAGCTATTAAGAGTGGGCTATTATTGGCCCACCATGGAATCCAATTGTTGTAACTTTGTAAAAAAATGTGAACTATGCCAGAAGTATGGTAATTTAATACATGCATTGGTGCAAGCCTTGCAGCCTATTCCAATGCCTTGGCCATTCTCTAAATGGGGCTTGGATCTCATAGGGAAGCTCCATCCTTCTGTGTCAGATGGTCATACTAATATCATCACCACTATTGAATAATTTACCAAATGGGTAGAGGTTGTTCCTCTTACCTATGTCACTAGTGCATAGATTTGAAAATTCATCATGAACCATCTCATATGCCGTTACGGGATTCCCTCAACCATTATCACTGATAATGGTAAATATTTCAAAAATATAATGGTCAAAACATTGTTTCAATGCTTCCATATCCAACTTAAGTGGTCTACCCCTTATTACCCTCAAGGTAATGGACAGGAGGAAGCCACCAATAAAACCCTTGTGTAGATTATGGAGAAAATGGTCAGTAAAACCGGTCGTAATTGGCATTTGCAAATACATCCCACCCTCTGGGCCTATCATACTTCCATCTGAACTCCTACTGGTGCAAGCCCTTATTAATTTTTCTATGACACTTAAGCCATCATACCCTTGGAAGTGGAGCTTCCCTCCCTTAGAATATCTCTCAAAGACTATCTTGATAAAGATGAAGACTACAGATTTGCTCGCCTAGCAGAGTTAGAATTATTAGATGAAAGACATATCAGAGCATTCAATCACCTAAATTTTTATCAGAATAGAGTGTTAAGAGGATATAATAAACACATCATTCATTGGGAATTTGATGTAGGGGATATAGTTCTCAAAGAAAATCAAAAGAACACTATTAAAGACAGAGAAAAGAAAGGAAAGTTTGAGGCTAACTGGTTGGGTTCTTATGTTGTAATTACAAAATATGGGTCATGGGCCTACAAAATTGCATATTCAGATGGTGAAGAGCTTCCAAAAGCCATGAATTCCATGTAATTAAATTGGTTCTATGCTTAAGCATGATGAAAATATCAAATAAGAACTAAAAATTAGAAAAAACAATTAAAAAAAGGAAAAATGAGAAAATAGTAAAGAAAAAGAAGATCATCCTCATGTGAAAACCACACAATTGTGGCACAGGGGGCAGGTCTTTGAGTGAAAACCAGCTTTGGCACTCAAAGAGTACTCACTAGACACAAGTTACTCTTATAGGAGGATGAGTAATCGGTACCACTTTTTAGATACGAATTTTTCTGCTATGTCTAAGAACCTTACTAGGATCACATTTTCCTTTCCATGATTTTATTTTTTTGCTCTTATATCTACATGAAGGAAATCACCTTTGTTTACACCCATCTAATGTTGAGAATGAATATCCCATTGCCATCACCCTACACGTAAGCACGTGGTATTCTACCATTTGTATATTGTCACATCACGCTGGGGGCATCCACGCTTCATTGTTCTTGTACATTGCTTTCAAAATATGACCTTGGAAAATACAAAAAACATGAAAAAAAATAACACCATAAAAAATCTAAACATTCAGAAAAATTCCCTTTCCGAGGAAAAGGCTACTTTCATTTCACAATGCTATCTTTGGGAAACCTAAACAAAATAGTGAAAAACATAGCTGTAAAAACTTATCTCCTTAGGTAAACCCAAAAACATTAGAAAATATGTCAATGCTGTCTCACAAAAACAAAGTAGTGCTTTAATTACTTTTAATTGTTGGTTTGTATAGTTTTGGCATGCTTAGTCCATGAATGGTTAGTTCTTTAAAATGGATCATTTTCTTATCAAATATTGAATCTTATTTGATTTAAATTAAGCATTGCATTACATACATTTGAAGGCTATCATGCTTATAAATAGTTTTTGTAGGTTTCTTTATTTGTTAGTATGCTTCCTTTTTAGGGTTTGTTCTTACTTGCTTAGATTAGATTTCATTTTATCTCTTGTTAGAGGTTTGTGCATGTGTTTGTTTAAGTGGTAGTATGTGTATGTTTGTTTAGTTTTGTTAACTTTTGTTTGTATATTCTTGCATAGTTGTTTGTTATCACATCTATCATCTCATCACATTTATAACATCATTCACTACATCATATATATACAAAAATTCTAAGTATTACATCATGCATGTGTGCTAAGCTAATCTTCAAATATCGTATCATCAATGGGGGTAAGAGGGGTTATGCATAATCATTAATATATCCCCCTGCACCAATATCATCTAGTATTATCCCAAATGCTAGCTTAAATACTCAGAATTAAATGATGAGTCTAATAACATGTGGTATCATCTACAGATACATCATCACGTATGAAAGTAGAAAGTATACACATTTCTTAATCTAAGATATACCACATACATGCGAGTACAAACAACATAACACATCCATCAATGTTGAATCAAAATAAGCAACATGTGATAAGATTCAACATAGAGTAATTTCTAATAAAGGGTATTTTACATCATAGAATTACTCCCACTCATGTCACATACATTAGGAAACAAAACAATAAAGTACATCATCTCATAAACACGTGTATCTAATCCCCAAAAGTAACCCTCTATATACATGTGTGTCATATACATCTATATCAATAGAAATGGATATACATCAGTACTCTATATCAAAAATGCCTTCAGCTGAGGCGTACAAAGATGATACATCAAAAATGTCCATATATACATGTATAGCTATCCAGTCAGTGATCAAAATAAATTGATATAATATGCCATCAAAAAAGGGCATGCATAAAAAAGAATTGGGCCTTCATCATGAGGCATCATTACAATGAATAAATATACAAAGCTATACAGCAAAATCAGCCTTCATCAGAAGCATGAATAAAGAATGTATGTACACAAGAAGGTGGAGCTCAACCATAGCTATCGCCCTCACCAGGGCTCCTAGGTCTATCACCTGGTTGACGGAATAATGGTGGCTGAGGAGGACCTGCACTAGATGGACCACTAGGCTGACTAGATGGTCTCTATCCAGCCAGCTACTCTGGCATGGGCTACCTAACCGATCTCAATGAATGGCCTAATCTTAGTGACCTAGACCTTGAAGTGATCATCCCTAATCATCAAGGGAGTACAACTCACTACTCTGGGGAAACTACCTTGAAATATAAAGTTCTGTAGAATAACACCTTTCCACCTAGCCTCGTGGAATCATGGATCAAATCAACATCTCTCTCACCTATAACTCTACCTAAATCATCCTTGGCCTATCTTGAAGAGGAAGCCTCTCATTCCCACTTTGTAGTAATAGTCTATACCTATTCTCAAGTTGTATCCCTCTATGCTAGGAGAGCATGTGATCATCTGTATACATGGTCCCACTGGGCCACAACCATCCATACTTGATTTTGGGACTGGTGTAGAATGCTCAATATCTAAGCCCCCTGTGTGGCCATCTCTTGCACCTGACTCTACCATGCAATGCTATCATTGCCCTAAGTGGCCTGTGCTTGGGCCTGATCTCTCTACTATCAAAGCCTCTATCTGTGCCCAAGCTTGGTCTCGCTCTAATGTGAGGGCTTATACCTGGTTCCTCTATGTGTCTCTCTTGCTGGCCACCTGTAACTGAACAATGATGGCTACCTATAACTACTGTTGAAGAGTATCTCACTGCTCACCCATGCTACTACTCTCTAGGGTATCAAAAGGTAGCCCTTGCACTGGTAGTACCTACTAGAGAGGGGTATAGATCCCCGCTAGAATGCCCACTTGGTGCAAATCAACATCTACGGCCCTGTATATCTACCTCTACCTGGGCCGAGGGCCCTATTTCTATGGCTGCTATGGACGGGGACCCTATCCCCTACCTCTGACATGCTGCAACACATCGAGCCCACCCTCATCATCATCATCATAATAAATGTCATCTCTACCCATGCCACCACTAGGATGCCCCACTAGAGGAGGCCTTAAGATGACATCATATGCCACTCTAAAAATGCTCAAATGACACGGAAGCACACCATGGTACCATGACCCGTAATCTAATGTAGTGCCTCGGTCTCTGATCTATATAAGTGGCACCCAAATGGTAGGTGCTACCTACCAAAAACTAGCTAGGGCTGTATCGTGAGTAATCTGTGGACCCATATCAAAGTGCTCTCTAGCTCTTCAAGAGTACCATCTATCTAGCCCAGGAACATCTTGGGTAAGGCTGAACTACCATTGTCATCGATCCAATCTGTACAACTCCCACATATAGTTGTGGCTTCCCAAAATAAAATGCTCAAAAAGTGGCGGTGCTAAGCTCTCGACCATCCTCTGGCCACTGTAAATGTTTGTAAGGTCTCCAGGAAATGGAAGCATGGAGTATCTCATCTAGCTCACGCCTATAATGATATGTAACCCCCATGAAGGGTTGCACATTGTCCCTTGCCAGGACCCAACCCATAGTAGAAGGCTCGTTGGGAGCCCGACCTCTCAGCACACCTAGGGGGTGACTAATAGCAATATGGTCCCATGCCCAAATCTGTAGTAAAAAAGTAGGTCCTACCATCTTCTGATCGTAGTAGGTGATCAGATGGAGATCCCAATACAAATGTACTAAAATTCACTTACCCCAACAATAAGTTTGTCCCTCCACCAAGCCCAAAATCACTCCTAAGAGTCCCATCAGAAATGAAGCACTAGTTTTGTCAAGGAGTACAACTCCATTGACAAGAGCCATCATATAGACCACTCCTGGGTCTATCTCTTGATCCTCTATGCATCTGGAGAGTTTGATAGACATCCCGCACCATGGTATGGTGAGAACACCAAAAAAATGTGTAATGTGTCACTGAATGTCAGTCCAATCGCTCATCATCTCAATAAGTTGTCCCTAGATCGGGACCCGAAGGATGCACCACACATCCTCTAATGTAATGGTCATCTCCCTGGTCAGGAGGTCAAATCACTAGTTCTCGTTGTGCCACCACTTTGCTATGGCAGTTAGGAGGCCATGATCTAAGGTGATCTGGGGCATCTCAGTGACATAGGATAGTCCTGTCATGTGTAAGAGACTTGATAGGGTCGCTCTATCCTCATTATTGAACTATGCCTCTATCACGGCCAACTGGCTGTAGCACTCACGAGTCTGAAGAATAGGTAACATATGACACAAAACCAACATAAGTGTTAGCATCTAACATTTCTATAATATTTTTTTCTAAGAAAAAATAAATCTTTCAAATCTAACTTACTAACTATTCTTTTCTTCTAAGTAATCTTACCTTTTTCTTCAGAAAACTTGGCTATTTTCTATCCAGTTGTATTTTTCTCTCATGTTTCTAGTGCATATGTGCCTCCTTTGGCACCTGCATGCCCTAACTAACATGTACGCGCCCCTAGGGACACATGCGCACACTAAATTTTTCCTCCTTTTTTGGCATTAGTCATATAGAACGCATGTGCACCCTTCATGAATCCCACGTGCCTATTTTAACACACACACATGCGTGTGTCCATCCCAACCCCATCCAATGCTTACATGCTATATTTTATCTTTTCCAAAAGTACACGTGTAGGAACCCATCTTTCCCAATGAATACGTGTGTGTATACCCACTCCTACCAAATAGGTACACGTATGCATCCCTATCCCCTACGAACGGATACATGTGTGCATCTGTGACATTTTTGATGCACGTGCATTTGAGTACCCATCAATTCAACACATACGCCTATGTGCATGTGTCAAAATCCCTCTACCTACCCTAACAAACCCTACAAAGTGAAATTAATGCATAATTAATGAGGAGGGTTAGGGAACTCATGAATGGTCCATCCACCAGGATCCGTATGTACTCCCAGATGTGATCTGCGTACCTCATCCTCTTCAATATCCTTGCCATCTCACTCCAGGGCTTTCACTTTCACTTGTGGTAAAATGTTGTAAAGGTTTTGATCATAATGAATTGGTTTTGATTGTTTTACCAGCCTCGGGTGGGTATATTAACCTATCGTGATGCCCCTAGGGCATGTTTTCTCTGCCGTGATCATTCCAACCTTCTCCTATCAGCCATGATAATTATTTTTGTATTAAAATAATTATTTTTACTAATTTTCACACACTGGAGCACTTTGCACTGTCCAACGGTCCATTCTTCATCGCACTGAGATGATTTACGAACCTTTTAGGTGCCTTTTCCTACCTTTTTCCTCTTTTTTTCATCTATTTCTCCCTGTCGTGATGATTATTTACTAATTTATTTTAAATAATTTATTTTTGAATCATCTTTCTTTTATGGGCACATATTCTAAGTTTTTTCATAGTTCGGCCTTCCCCCTACCACCTACATGTGTGTTTTTGGAAGATTTTTAATGTTCTAAAATTCTTCTGAATGATCAAAAACCCAGAAAATGAAAAAAAATCAATATATATATATATATATATATATATATATATATATTTCATAAACCACAAAAATATTGGAAAATAGCAAAATGGCTTAAAATTGATTAAACTGATCATCTACAGCTGAAATCTATGTCTATTGCATGGCACTCATCCCAGATCTTACTGACATTCTCAAAATCATTTGAAACAATGACCCACACATCACCAAAATCTTCAAACACATAAACAAGCTATGTTGCTTACTTCATCTATACACTGGGGCACCACCAAGTGCCTAGTACTATTTTCATCATGCACAATACTTTTTCATAGGACGAAAGTGTCCTCCATTTTCCCCCTTGCATAGTACACCTTGCTCGGGGCATCATTCTTCACCCTAGTCATTTATCATACCATTTGGGACTTCATCTCGATCACAAAATGTTTGTGCAACTATCTTGAATGTGGTTGGTTTAAGTGTGTGTGATTTTACTTATTTCCTTGTCAAGTGATTCGGTTTATTTATCATATTGCATTGCATTCGTGTATGTTGCATGGAGTTAGTTGTTTTGGAAGAGGACGGTTGTTTGTATCTTAGATTTTAATGTCAATTTATGCTTCCATCACATGCTCACATTTTAATAAGGACCTATGAGGAGGATTTTAAGCATTATGTGGATTAAAATATTGTTAGCAATTGATTTGCAGATAGCTCACGAGCCCTTTTCTTCTAGTCTCTGGTCTTCTCTAACAATTTTTCTCTCTATTTGTTTATTTTTCAGTCATCGATTTGGTTTCTTCATCACCCCATCGACACTCGAGGGAGAATTCATTATCCTTCATCCTATCAATTTTTCTTCTACCCCTTCAAAACTTTCCTACTTGTTTATACTTGTCTACTTTCTTTGAAGTGACATTGCTTATGTCACCTCAAAGAGGGGAAAATGTAGACACCTATAGTTTTCTCAATACACTATTATTTCTAATAGTGTACTAACACTTCTTCCTTTTGCAAATTGATGGCACACCACCAATTAGGCCTATCTAACTCCCTTCCAATGACACCCTTTTGGTCATTTTTCCTCTTATAAACCACTTAAACAGGTAGTTATAGCCTTGTTATAACTACATTAGCTTCTTATTCTCTTTTAGATTGCTTCTATTAGCTCCCTAAAAGATCAATCCACTTCGTTGGATTGATTAAGCCCTTCATAACCCTTCCATAAACCTAATTACTCTCTAAGAGAGATTAATTAGTCCAACCTAGGTTAATTACCCTCTAACATAGTCAAATCATACTTTGACTTGCTAAAGTGCTTTTTGGACTTTATCCTTTTTCCCACATGCATCCAAATCTCCCTTTTCTTCCAAACCAAAAACTATAAATAGGGCTATATCCCCTCCCTCATTTGCTAAGAATCTTCTCTCTTCCTAGCACAAATTATAGCAATTTGATTAGGATTTAGTTTGTATTTCATCTTCCTTCATTTAAGCTAAAAGCATTTAATCTTTTATTTCATAGCATTAACATAGAGTAAAAGGTAAGATGCATTGGCCTTAAAGCCTTCAATGGGGATATATCTATCTCTTAACACATAAATTGAATGCTTAGATCCTCTTAGGTTTATCATTTCATGCTTTTAAAGAATAGAGATTAACTTCATTTGCTTAGTTTGCATGTTTAATTCAAATTAATGTATGCAAAGAAGGAAACCTTTCTCATTTCTTATCACATGTTCCATTGATCATATTGTTAAAATCCTTTGGGGTTTCTTTAGAGATTCTTACCCCAAATCCATTTCTTTTACAACTTTTCATTGAACACAGTCGTTGATTCTATCCACGCAATTAAGGAAGTATATAGTGGCATTTGTGGAACAAATACTAGTGGTATGGTCTTAGCTAAGAAGTTATTGAGAGTGGGCTATTATATGCCCACCATGGAAGTTTATTTTTGCAACTTTGTAACAAAGTGTGGACTATGCCAGAAGTATGGGAATTTAATACATACACTGGCGCAAGCCTTAGAGCCTATTGTAACACCTTGGCCATTCTCTAAATGGGGCCTATATCTCATAAGGAAGCTTCATCCTTCTTCATCAGATGGTCATAGTCATATCATCATTGCCACCAAATACTTTACCAAATGGGTAGAGGTTGTTCATCTTACCTATGTCATCGATGTGCAAATTTCAAAATGCATCATGAACCATCTCATATGTTGTTATGGGATCCCCTCGGCCATTGTCATCAATAATAGTAAATATTTTAAAAATAAAATGGTCAAAACATTGTGTCGATGCTTCCATATCCAACTTAAGTGTTCTACTCCTTATTACCCTCAAGGTAATGCATAGGCGGAAGCCACCAATAAAACCCTTTTGCAGATTATGGAGAAAATGGTCAGTAAAACTAGCCGTAATTGGCATCTGCAGATACAACTACCCTCTGGGCCTATCGTACTTCCATCTACACTCCTATTGGTGTAACCCCCTATTCACTTGTATATGGCACTGAAGCCATCATACCCTTAGAAGTGGAGCTTCCCTCCCTGAGAATATCTCTCAGAGGCTATCTTGAAAAAGATGAAGACTATAGAGTTGCTCTCCTAGCAGAGTTAGAACTATTAGATGAAAGATGTATCAGAGCATTCAATCACCTATAAGTTTATCATAATAGAGTGTCCAGAGGATATAATAAATGCATCATTCATTGAGAATTTTATGTAGGGGATATAGTTCTCAAATAAAATCAGAAGAACACTATTAAAGACAAAGAAAAGAAAGGAAAGTTTGAGGTTAACTGGTTGGGTCCTTATGTTCTAATTACAAAATATGGGTCAGGTGCCTAAAAAATTACATATTCAGATGGTGAAGTGCTTTCGGAACCCATGAAATCTATGCACTTAAAATGGTTCTACACTTAGGCATGATGAGAATATCAAATAAGAACTAAAACTTAGAAAACAAAGAAAAAAAAAGAAAAAAATGGAAAAATGAGAAAATAATAAAGAAAAAGTAGGTCATCCTCGTGTGAAAACCATGCAATTGTGGCGTAAGGGGTAGGTCTTTGAGTGAAAACCAACTTTGGCACTCAAAGAGGATTCACTAGACACAAGTTACTCTTACGGAAGGACAGGTAATCAGTACCACTTCTTTAGATACGGCTTTCTCTGATAGGTCTAGGAACTCTACTAGGATCACCTTTGCCTTGTCATGATCTAGTTTGTTTTCTCTTATATCCACATGAAGGAAATTTCCTTTGTATAGACCTATCTAATGCTGAAAACAAAAAATCTCATTGCCATCTTCCTACACATATGCACATGGCATTATGCCCTTTGTATATTCCCACATCAAGCTGGGGGAATCCACGCTTCATCATTATTTTACATTACATTCAAAACATGGCCTTGGAAAATACAAAATAATGTAGAAAAAAATACACAAAAAATCTAAACATTTGGAAAAATACCCTTTCCAGGGATAAAGAGCTACATTCATCTCACAACGCTATCTTTAGGAAATCTAGACAAAACAGTGACAAACGTAGCTGCAAAAAATTACCTCTTTAGATAAACCCAAAAACATTAGAAAATATGTCAATGTTGTCCCACAAAAACAAAGTAGTGCTTTAATTACTTTTAGTTGTTGGTTTGTATAGTTTTTGGCGTACTTAGTCTGTGAATTGTTAGTTCTTTAAAATGGATCATTTGCTTATCAAAAATTGAATCTTGTTTGATTTAAATTAAGCATTGCATTACATACATTTAAAGGCTATCATGCTTGTAAACAATTTTTTTAGGTTTCTATGTTAATTAGTATGCTTCCTTTTAGGGTTTGTTCTTGCTTGCTTAGATTATATTTCATTTTATCTCTTGTTAGAGGTTTGTGCATGTGTTTATTTAAGTAGTAGTATGTATATATTTGTTTAGTTTTTTTTAACTTTTTCTTGTGTATTCTTGCACAGTTGTTTATTATCACACCTATCATCTATCATCTCATCACATTTATAACATCATTCACTACATCATATATATAAAAAAATGCTAATTATTACATCATGCATGTGTGCTAAGATAATCGTCAATTATCATATCATCAATGGGGGCAAGAGGGGTTGCACATAATCACTAATCTATCCCCCCCACACCAATATCATCTAGTATCATCCCAAGTGCTAGCATAAAAATTTAAAATTAAATTATGAATTTAAAAACATCTGGTGCCATCTACAGATACATCATCACATATGAAAGTAGAAAGTATACACATTTCTGAATATAAGGTATACCACATACATACAAGTACAAACAACATAACACTTCCATAAATGCTGAATATAAATAAGCAACATATGATAAGATTCAACATAGAGTAATTTCTAATAAAGGGTATTTTACATCATAGAATTATGCCCACTCATGTTGCATATATCAAGAAAAAAAACATATAAAGTACATCATCTCATAAACATGTGTATCTAAGCCCAAAAATTAATCCTCTATATGCATGTGTGTCCTATACATCTATATCAATAGAAATGGATATACATTGGCATACTTATACATCTATATATATGTATAGCTATCTAGTCAGTGATCAAAATAAATTGATACAATATACCATAAAAAAGGGGCATGCATCAAAATGAATCGAGCCTTCATCATGAGGCATCATCACAATGAATAAATATACAAAGCTATACAGAAAAATCATCCTTCATCAGAAGCATGAATATAGAATGTATGTACAAAATAAGAAGGTAGATCTCAACCACATCTATTGGCGTCATCGGGGCTCCCAAGTCTGTCACCTGGTTGACGAAACAATGGTGGCTGAGGAGGACCTACGCTAGATGGACCACTAGGCTAACTAGATGGTCCCTGTCAAAATGGATGCTCTAGCATGGGCTTCTTAACTGATATCAATGAGTGGCCTAATCTATGTGACCTGAAGCCTATCATGCTTGTCCTTGACTATCGGGGGAGTACCACTCACTTCTCTAGAGGAACTACCCTAAAATAGGTAGTCCTATAGAATAACACCTTGCCACTAAGCCTCATGGCATCACAAATCAAGTCAACATCTCCTGAAGTGAGGGATGCCTAAAAGGCAACATCTCGCTCACCTGTAACTCTACCCAAATTAGCCTCAGCCTGTCTCGAAGAGGCAGCCTCTCAATTCCACTATGTAGTAACATTTTTCACCTCTGCTTGGGCCTCATCCCTATGTGCTAGGAGAGCCTGTGTTTGTCTATATACATGGTCCCTCTGGGCCATAACCATCCATACTTGAGTCTGGGACTTGTGTATGAGGATTAATATCTAAGCCCCCTTTACAACCATCTCTCGTACCTGACTCTGCCATGTGATACTCTCACTGCCCTGAGTGACTTGTGCCTGGGCTTGATCTCTCTCTACTGTCAAAATCTATATTTGTGCCTAAGCCTAATCTCACTCTGATGTGAGGTCATGTACCTAGGTCCTTGCTATATTTCTCTCTCTAGCCACCTATAGTTGGAAAGTGATGGCTTTTTGTAACTACTATTGAAGAGAAGCTCACTGCCCACCCATGTTGTTGTTCTCTGGGGTATCAAAAGGTAGCCCCGACACTGATAATACCTTGTGTATAGGGGTATAGATCCCTGTTGAAATGCCCAATGGGGGAAACTCTATGTCCAGGTCCCTATATATTTGTCTTAGCCTAGGCTTGGGGCCCTATCTCTATGGCTACTGTGGAAGGGGACCTTGTCCCGTACCTCTGACAGGCTAGGGTGCATTGGGCCCAACCTCATCATCATCATCATCACTGTCATCTCTACCCTCTCCACCACTAGGAGGACCCATTAGAGGAGGCCTCAAGCTGACATCATATTTCACTTTAGAAATGCTCAAACAGCATAGGAGCACACCATGGTACCATGCCCCATACTCTAATGTAGTGCCTAGATCTTTGATCTGTTTGAGCACCACCCAAATAACAAGTGCCACCTATCAAAAGCTATCCAGTGCTCTGTCATGAGCAATCTATGGACCCATATCAAAATGCTCTCTGGCTCTGCAAGCATACCATATATCTAGCCCAGGAACATCCTGGCTAAGGCCGAAATGCCACTAAATAAATGTATAATGTGACAATGAATTTCACTCTAGTGGCTCGTCATCTCAATAAGTTGTTCCTAGATCAGGGCCTTCTAGATGCACCATACATCCTCTAATGTAATAGTCATCTCCCTGGTTGGGAGGCGAATGTACTGGCTCTCATTTTGCTATCACTTTGCTATGGCCATCAAAAGGCCATGATCCAAAGTGAACTGGTGCATCTCGACCACATAGGATAGTCCCGTCACATGCAAAAGGCTCGCTAAGGCCGAAATGCCACCAGAATAAAATGCTCAACAATGGCGGTGCTAATCTCTAGACCATCCTCTTGCCACTAAAAATGTCTATAATGTATCCAAGCAATGGAAGCCTAGAGCAACTCATCTAGCTCACGCCTATAATGATATGTAACCCCCATGAAGGGTAGCACATCATCCCCTGCTAGGACCCAACCCATAGTAGAAGGCTCATCAGGAGCCCAACCTCTCAGCACACCTACAAGGTGACAAATAGTAATATGGTCCCATGCCAAAATCTATAGTAAATGAGTAGGTCCTACCTTATTCTGATGGTAGTAGGTGATCAGATGGAGATCCCAATGCAAATCTGCTAAAATTCACTGACCCCAATAATGATTCTATCCCTCCACCAACCTTAGAATCACTCCTAAGAGTCCCAATGGAAATGAAGCACCAGTCTTGTCAAGGAGCAAAACTCCACTGACAAGAGCCATCATGTAGACCACTACGCGGTCTAGCTCTAGATCCTCTATACATCTGGACAGCCTAATAGACATCCCATGCTCTGGTATGATGAGAACACTAAATAAATGTATAATGTGACAATGAATGTCACTCTAGTGGCTCATCATCTCAATAAGTTGTTCCTAGATCAGGACCTTCAAGATGCACCATACATCCTCTAATGTAATAGTCATCTCCCTGGTTGGGAGGCGAATGTACTGGCTCTCATTGTGCTATCAATTTTCTATGGCCATCAGAAGGCCATGATCCAAAGTGAACTGGGGCATCTCGACCAAATAGGATAGTCCCGTCACATGCAAAAGGCTCGCTAAGGTCGCTCTATCCTCATAATCGAACTACACCTCTATCACAACCAAATGGCCATAGCACTTGTGAATCTGGAGAACACATAACATACGCTGTAAAATCAATGCAAGTGTTAGATGTCTAACATTTCTATAATATTTTTCTAAGGAAGAATAAATCTTTTAACACATCTAATTCACTAACTATTCTTTTCTTTTATGTAAAGCTCTCATTTTTCTTCTGCAAGCTTAGCTATTTTCTAGCTAGTTATCTTTTTCTCACATGCTTCTAGCACATATGCACCTCCTTTGGCACCTGTGCACCCTAACCAATGCATACACACCCCTAAGGAAGCATGCACACACTGAATCTTGTCTCCTTTTTTGGCACTAGCCATACATGATGCATACACGCTCTTCACGATGCCTATGCACCTGTTTTGATGCACATGCATACACGTGTCCATTCTAACCCCATATGATGCTTATCTGTCCCATGTTAACTTTTATATGGGTACATGCATGCCCACCTATCTATCCAAATAGATACACATATGCATACCCACTTTTGCTGAATAGGCATGCGTACGTGTCCCTATCCCCCATGAATAGATGCACGTGTATGTACATGTTAGTTTTGAAACATGCACGTGCATGTACCTATTAATTTTGATGCATATGCCTACATGAATGCATTACAAATTTTCCTACCTACCCTAAAAAATCCTAAAAAAGGTGTAATTAATGTGAAATTAATGGGGGGGTTAAGGCACTCATGAATGGTCCATCCATTGGGTCTCGCATGTACTCCTGGATGTGATCAGTGCACCTCATCCTCCTCAGTATCCTCGCCATCTCACTCTAGGGATCTCATTTTTGTTTGCGGTAAAACTTTTTTACTGAGGCTCTGGTCAAAATAAATTGGTCGTCATTGTTTTACTGACCCCAAGCGGGTATATTAACCCATCGCAATGCCCCTGGGGCATTTTTTCTCCTCTGTGATCATTCCAACCTTCTTCTATCCGCCGTGATAATTATTTTTGTATTAAAGTTATTATTTTTACTAAATTTTACACGCTAGGGCACTTCGTACCATCCAACTGTCCCTTCTTCATCGCATTGAGATGATTTACAAACCTTTCAAGTGTCTTTTCCTGTCTTTTTCCTCTTCTTTTCATCTATTTCTCCCTGTCGTGATGATTATTTACTAATTTATTTTAAATAATTTATTTTCAACTCATCTTTCTTCTTGTGGGCACATATTCTGAGCTTTTTGATAGCTCAGACTATTTTGCACAGAATGTTTCAGCTTTTGGGAATAGAGTTGCTTCTATCCTTTCATTCCTTTGAGAAACAGACAAGGGTTAAGGCTAGGAGGAATACCTGTTGAATGTCGAGAGGGTGTGCGCGTACTGTAGAGAAAGATCAGATCGAATGTGAAGAACTCCTTTTTGTCTGGGAAGGACTACCTACAAGTAAGAATACAAGACCACCAGATTTTAATTAGACAATAAATGAGGGAACTACCTTGGGCCCAGGAAATATAAAACTTCCTTTCGAAGGTGGTCAGTTCCCTTGCTAATATGAACTAATACAAATTCTAACAAATAAGCTATTGTCCAATTAAAATTTGTTTACCTTGTTAGAACAATAGAGAAAGGGCTGGTCTTGGTTTAGAATCACGGTGACCGATGCTAGTCACTGTAACTGGTACCGGTTGTTCCTAACCGATATCGGTAGGGGCAATGTTTTAGGGGCTTTTGGTGAAGGTTGGTTGTAAGGTGGATGTGTTGTTTTATAAGGCTGATAAATGGGTGGGGTTAGGTAATGGGGTGATGAGAAGGACTCAGAGACTATGGGGGGTGTTCTTGGGGTAACGTAAGTGTGGAGGAATGATAGTTAGATGTAGTGTGTTGCTGGGTAGTAGATCTAGGAATAGAATTATGATGGGTGTGATTCAGAAGTTCAAGAAATGTTATTAAAAGGACATACAAGATATTACTTACTGATTATTGATGAGGATGCAGGTCCAAGAACTGTGATGACGACGAAAGAACTTAGGTAGGATGACCTAACAATCAAGAGATGAGCTATCTTCCCTCCCAACGAATAGATGAATATCACAAGACTCTGGTTACTCAGTTGTAGTTTTTGGACTTGATGTCCTTCTCTGCAAACTCTTCTTATTTCTTTTTTCACTTGTCTCTGTTCAGCCAAGTAAAAATCCAGATCCTTCCAATGACTTCTAATTTTTTATCCACGAAAATCCAACCGTTTGTTTTTGGTTGGGAGTGGTCATTTACAGGGAACCGATGGCAGTTACGCAACCGATGGCAGTCGAGTAGGAACCGGTATCGGTCAGGTCAAAGTGGGCTATTTTTGGTAAAATGGCTAGCTTTCCCTCCTTTTCTCCCGAGGAATTAGTCACGGGCTTGGTCAAGTCATTATGAGGTTAGTTTTAGGTGCGGGTGAGGAGTAATTAGTCATGGGTGTGGATGTGGACCAAGTTATAGGTCTTAATTAGGTTAGTTTAGGGTTAAGACTAGGTCATGATGAGGTGGTGAAATGAGGTGGCAGGTATGGCGATGTGGATTTATTAATTATAAGGTAATTAATAAATAATTGTGTAAGGTTTAGGTGATGAGGTTAGGTTGCAAAATGAGATGCGGGGCACAAGGGGTCATAAGACACAAATTTGGTGTCTACATTAGCCCCTTGTTGTCGTGTAGCTTGTCTTTGTTAAAGCTGCATGGACAATAATAAGAAGTGGTTACCCCTGTTAAGGGTATAGGAAATCCCCCTCAATGTTTCACTCGGAATGTTTCAGCTTCTGGGAATAGAGTTACTTCTATCCTTTCATTCCTTTTAGAAACAGATAAGGGTTAGGGCTAGGAGGAATACCTGTGGAATGTCAAGATGGTGTGTGCGTACCATAGAGGAAGATCAGGCTGACTGCGAAGAACTCATTTTTGTCTTGGAAGGACTACCTGCAAATAAGAACACAAGACCACAAGATTTTGATTAGACAATAAATGAGGAAACTGCCTTGGGCCCAGGAAATATAATACTTCCTTTCGAAGGTGGTCAGTTTCCCTGCTAATATGAATTAACACAAAAGACTGTAAAATATCAATCAAATTACTTCATTTGGAATAGATAGGGGAAAGGCTGATTTCTAGTTTGTAGTCTGGGTAACTTATACCGGTTGCTGGTAACCGATGTCGGTAGGGTTTAGGATCTGTAGGTTGGTTGTTTTTGTGGGGTGTTTGTGTTGTTTGGTAGCTGTGTTATTTCTAAGGCTGTATATGGGTGATATTACGTAATAAGGTGATGAGAGGTAGATGAATGATAGTTAGATGTAATATATTGCTAGGTAGTGGGTCCAGAAATGGATTTATGAGGACTGTGATTCAAGAAGCATAAGAAATGTTATAACAGAGGACATGCAAGATGTGACTTACTGGTTTTGACGAAGATGCAAGCTGATCTCCTTTGCTGTAAACACTTCTGGTATCTCCACTCGTCTCTGCTTGGTCAAGTGAAGATCTAGACTCTGTTCCTCGTTCCCAATGATCTCTGTTGATTCAAAAATCCTTCCACCTTTGATTTTGGTTCGGGGAGCCCATTTACAGGGAGCCGATGACGGTTACGTAACCGACGGCGGTCGAGTAGGAACCGACATTGGTAAGGAAAAAGTAGGCTATTTTTAGTAAAATAGCCCACCTTCCCTGCTTTTCTCCCGAGAGATCAGTTGCGGGCTTGGTCAAATGACTAGAAGGTCGGTTTTGGGTGCGAGAAAGGGGTCATTAGTTATGGGTGTAGGTGTGGACCAAGTTATGGGTCTTAATTAGGTTAGTTTAGGGTTAGGGATAGGTCATGATGAGGTGGCAAAATGAGGTGGCAGGTAAGGTGATGTGGATTTATCAATTACAAGGTAATTAATAAATAATTGTGTAAGGTTTAGGTGATGGGGTTAGGTTGTGAAATGAAATGCGGGTCACAAGGGGTCGTAAGACACAAATTTGGTGTCTACATTAGCCCCTTATTGTCGTGTAGCTTGTTTTGTAAAGCTGCGCGGACAATAATATGAAGTGGTTTCTCTTGTTAAGGGTATAGGTAATCCCCCTCAAATCTATTACTGATTGAGAGAACGTGAAATCATGGATAGGGTTGATAAAGGGTAAATGGTGTGGAGATGATGGGGAGATGGTGGGGTAGGTCCAAGGAAGCAGACGCACGTTGAAATACATTAGTGCAATGAGGGTACATGATTTGACGAGCAAACCAGCAATGCATAGGCAAAGGTCGATAGTTTATCCAAACAAGGGTGATATAATCCTGGTATCCAAGGCATAGGAAGTAGCTCCAAGGTATATAACAGGTAAGGTACAGGAACGTTTAGGCATGTCCGGCAGCACCAAATGGTTGGTTTGGTTGGGATAAACGTCACGGTCTAGGTTTGGGCAAAGTTGGTCGACAGATCAAGTCAAGAACCCTAATCATGCTAAAACATGAACAGGTGAGCTCGATTGAACAAAAAACTATAGGATGGGTGGATAAAAGTGTATAGTGTTGATTTTGGGTAAAGTATTGAAGTGGTACGGCCGTGGGTCGGGACGAGTTGTTGGATTGCAGCCTTGGGTCGGGCCAGAAGGGTAGAGTGAGGCCTTGGGTCGGGCCGGTAGGTTAGGGCAAGGCCTTGGGTCGGGCCAAATCGTTAGGGCGAGGCCTTGGGTCAGGCCGGTAGGGTAGGGTGAGGCCTTAGGTCGGACCAGTGGGTTAGGACGAGGCCTTGGGTTGGGCCAAATGGTTAGGGCGAGGCCTTGGGTCGGGCCAGTTGGTAGGGTGAGGCCTTGGGTCGGGCCAGTTGGTAGGGTGAGGCCTTGGGTCGGGCCAGTGGGTAGGGTGAGGCCTTGGTTCAGGCCAGTTGGTTAGGGCGAGGCCTTGGGTCGGGCCAAATGGTTAAAATGTTTGCATCAAAGGGTGATATAGGTGATGTGGGTGGAAAAAGACAAATAGTAAATAAGGGAAAAATGTTGGGTAGAAAAGGATAAAACTGATATCGGTTATCTATGACCGGTACCGGTTAGATAACCGATGGCGGTTTCTTAGGGCACGATTTGACCGGTATCGGTTCCATGTGAAAAACTTATAAAAAGAAAAATACAGCCAGTCATTGTCACTTGTCTAATTTGAAAATCGATTTGAGTTGTCTGAGGTGGATTTTGGATAGCGGTGCATTTGTTGGCTGAGGTGGCACTAGTTGAGTGGAGAAGTGAGTTGATTGGTGGGCCTGAGTGAGTAGCAGGCAACATTTGATTGGTAGAGGACCCAGCAAAGCAAAGTTTGACCCATGGCACAGGAAGGAGGAGCAGGAGGGGCTAGACCAGCTGGACCACCACCACCCATCCCACCATGACGACGTGTCGTCGTACGGGTAGGTTCGAAACTCTTTAATTTGTGCATTTGAATGGTATTAAGCTAGATTTGGGGTTTGGGTAGGAATGTACATTTTTTAGGAAATAATGAGAAAATGGAAATGATTTGAAAAAGGGAGAGGGTAGATAGGTAAAATAAGCTAAGGTGGCTAGATGGGTAGATTTTTAGGGTGTTTGGGTGGGTATGTAGGTAGAAAAAGGAAAAAATGTAGGTGGGGGGGCCGCACGGGTGTTCGGCTCTGGGAAATGACAGTGACCAATGTCGGTCGCTAAGCGACTGGCATCGGGCGCAAAGTTAACGGGCAGGGTGGTTTATTGCTTGACCGGCGTCGGTCGTGTATCGGCCGGCGTCAGTTGGAGTTTATTGTTTTGTTTTGTTTTGGTTTGTTTTTGCTTTGGTTTGTGTGGGTTTGGGTTTGGGTTGGGTTGGTATGGGTTTGGAGGTGGGTTGTATGGGTTTGGGGTTGGGTTGGTATGGGTTTAGGGTTGGGTATGGGAGGGAGATAGTGGAAAAGGTAGGTGACTAGAGGGGGGGGTTAGAGAGTCGGGGTGTGGTCGGGGGGATAAAAGGGGGTATAGAGGGTAAAGTAGATGATGTGATAAAGAGTAGGTCTAAGGTTGTGGGTTGGTTTTGCAGGCACGTCAGCAGTTGACGATGCGGGATAGGATGCCCCCGCTGTTGGTGCGGATGCGGCCACACGTATCCGCAGCACACTGGGCTATGATGCGCGAGGTGGGACTCGGCAGAGTCCAGCGATACAGAGCTATTGATAGAGATCACAGCCTGATGGTTGCCCTCATCGAGAGATGGGATCCGGTGACAAATGTGTTCCATCTCCCAACTGGGGAGATGACTATCACATTGGAGGATGTGTATCGCATCCTTCGACTGCCGATCGAGGGAGAGGCAGTGTTCTAGGTAGATTCGGAGATGGTGATGGACAGCATCTTGCAGGTTTTTGGAGATGCAGCCGTGCTACTTACCTATCACAGCGCGAGTATCGGGTATGGTGACATGTACTGTGCGCACCGACATGAGACACGACTAGTCGTGCTGATGATGATCGGGATCACCTGCTTCGCCCTCCCGGACTCATAGGGAGGGCGCTTTCCATGGGCATTGATGGGGGTGCTGCTTGAGATGGTGGAGGAGCACACCTGTTACGCTTGGGCACCAGTATACCTGGTGCAGTTATACAGGGAGCTATGGGGCTATCGCCGGATGAGGCGATTTGGGATTTGCTCTACCTTTTTACTTCATTGTTGGGCATATGAGCACATCATATGCATCAGGCCAGTAGGGTTACCCCAGCAGCCAGGGCCATAGGTCATATACATATATGGCTTTCAGAGATGGTTGGGGGTCGTGGGCCAGCCACGAGCAGTTCTTGCAGGTCGGGATGTGGCGTATTATAGACATTTGTTAGAGGGCCTGACAGCGGTAGACATTGTATGGAGACCTTACAGAGGTCATCACCCTCACAGAGGAGCCCGCTTACAATTGCGCCTGATCCAGTACACATTCTGGATAGCAGGACGGAGGCCGGGAGAGTACGAGAGGATACCCCTAGAGAGGGTACGCAGGCAGATGGGGCTGCGACAGGACGAGCCACCTCCCTTCCCTCAGTACAGGAGGGATGATGTAGAGGCCCCACTACCTGCACCACAGCCCTTGGACCCAGATTGGGTTGCTGAGAGGCCAGCAGGTGATGGTGTAGATGATGCTGGGTGTATGGGGGCATTCATGGTTTGGTGGGCTGGTCAGAGAGCAGCTAGGATATTACTGCCGGCACAGCCAAACTTGGCTGCAGTGATAGTAGAGCGAGATCAGCTCCGAGGCCAGGTGCAGCTATTACAGGGACAGTTGGCTGCTGCACAGGCACAGATAGGTGTCCTACAGGGGCAGCTAGCCCAGGCGCAGGTACAGGTACAGGTACAGGCACAGGCACAGGCACCACCACCAGCAGCGGCGCAGCCACAGCCCCAGGCACAGGTACAGATACCACCACTAGCAGCGGCATAGCCACAGGCACCACCAGCACAGGCACAGGGGGTACTGGCAGTAGGAGTCCGGGGACTAGCCCCAGTACCGACGGTGGCACGGGATAGATACATGGAGGTGAGAGCGGAGGCCTGGTACTATCATGATGTCCTTGATAGTACCGGAGCAGAGTATCAGCCATATGCGGTACACCGAGCAAAGACCTCGCATAGTCAGAGATCGTAGGGAGGCGCAACCACAGCTGGCATGTCCGTTACAGGTAGGAGGCGAGAGGCACCACAGGGACTAGCAGGGAGAGGTGCTGAGGGTGGTGGGGAGAGCTGAGGGATCCCCACATAGTTTTTGTATATGGACATGGGCACCGGTCTGTGAACCAGTTGTGTTGATAGAGGCCTGCGTGCCTACATTTATTCACGTGTTGATTCATTCATTCATTATATACCGGCCTGCGAGCCGAATACGGGTTGTACAGTTGATACCGGCCTGCGAGCCGAGTATATTTTTGATATGAGGGACCGGCCTACGTGCCGGCTTTGTTGTTGTATTATGAGATCACAGAGGCCCCGATGCAGGGCACATTGTACATTTGAAACTTGTATATATATATATATATATATATATATATATATATATATATATAGATGATGTTTTGATCCATATGCAGTGTTGAAAATGTTTTTAAGTATTTCGTCAATGGTTTGTGATATAGAATGTAGGATGAGTTTAGTTGACATGTTGATATATGGATGATGTTGATGTTTTTGTTTTTGCACGTATATATGGATGACATGTTAGATGATGAAATGTTGCATGTTGTGGGCTGGTTTTGTGACATTGTTATATATGTATCTGATGAGTTGGATCCAAATGATGTATAGATTGATAGTTTTTTTTATATCCTTAGTTGATGGTTTGTTTGTTTTTGTAAAAATAGACGATGTTAATGAAATTGTAATGATATGTGTGGTGGATGGACAAATATGGATAATGGTGTTGTGATGCAGGAAAAGAGGCGGGCGCGACAAAAAATTAGGTAGAAAATGAAGAAAAGAACCATGTTTTAAAAAGCCAGGTGTGTAACTGATATCGGTTAGGGAACCGATGACGGTAGCTGATAGACTGATATCGGTTATATAACTGATACCGGTTACTTAGGTATGAGCTTTTCTAAAAAAAGAAAAGCTAGGGTGGCAACTTAAGTTCTTATTTTTAGAGCCATGCAAGAGGTTAAATACGCGAATGCGACACTTTTTGACGATTAAGACAGGTAATTGTATGAGAGATTTGAGTGATAAGAAAAGAGATTCAGAAAGTAGAAAGGCGAATTTGAAAAGAGTGGTGATCATGGCAGAACGAGGAGAAGCATCTAGCAGGTAGGGCTGAGAGGGAAGACAAGTGCCACTGCAAGTTGCTGCAACCCAAGAGGTAAACGTTTTGGTTGTGATTTGATTTTTTCATGTGTTATGAATAGGAGATTAAGTGGGTAGATATGAAAAAGAAAACATGATAGCAAGGGTTATAGGTGAGGTAAGTGTTACGGGGTAGGTAATCAGGGGTTTTAGGTATGTTTGTATGTATAGAAAGGAATAAACGCTCAAATTATTATCATAGGCAGTGTGTTTAGGTAGGCTATATGAAGGTGAAAGTGACCAATATCAGTTAGGGACAACCGGTATCGGTTACTGAACTGGTACCGGTTGACTATAAACGATACCGGTTACTGTAGGAATTTCCAGAATGTGAGGAAAAACCCATGGGGATTTGATGGATTGAATGGTTGTTTGTTATTTTGATGTATACAGGCAGAGGTAGGGTTGAGGATGAATGATAGTGTACCAGCGCTGTTGTCATGAATCTGAGCGGATGTAACGCCAGCTGAATGGACATTGATAAATCGTTTGGGGTTAAGTGGAATCTGCTATTATTCACGAATCGCACGTAACCATGCTATGTTACAGGCGTTGATTGAGAGATGGAATCCTGAGAAAAATACCTTCTATCTACCAACAGGGGAGATGACAGTGACATTGGAAGATGTGTTTCGTATTTTGAGACTCCCAATTATAGGAACACCAGTATATCAGGCAATGCCTAACGCAGGGCGGGCAGCGATAACAGTAGTATTTGGTCCATACGCACGAGATCTGACACAGCGAGGTTTGACATTCACATATGGGGTAATGTATGCAGCACACCCTGAGGAGACAAGGTTAGCAGTGATATTAATGATAGCGGTAGGGTATTATGCATTACCGAGGGCAGAAGGGGGAAGATTTCCAAAGGCATTGATGTGTGTTATTTGGGAGATGATAGAAAGGAACGTGACGTTTGCATGGGCACCTGCATATTTGGTGGAGCTATAAAGGGGTTTATGGGCTTGTAGGTGAAATCACAGAACGACACTGGATTGTTCATACTTATTACACTGTTGGGCCTATGAGCACATTGTTTGTGTGTGACCAATAGGCCGACCCATCTAGGCAGGAGAGACCGGAGTACAGAGGTTGGGATTCAGACGATGGGTCCAGACAGAACAAGAGGCAAGATCTCAGGCCATGACGGGTGACATTGAGTATTACAGGCAGGTATGGGAGAGGGTGACAGTTACGGATATCTGTTGGAGGCCTTACGGGAACTATATGGTAACAGAGAACATAGCTGAGGAGTTGAGGGGTGTAGAGCGATTGAGGTGGATCGCGGGGCACAGGCCAAGTGAATATGAGAGGATTCCTATAGATCGCGTGCGGCGACAATTTAGATTTGTGCAGGACATACCGCAGGCTTATAGACCATATATGAGGATCGACGCAGCGGCAACATTCTCACCTCCCCAGCCAACACCTCCAGAAGGTTTTGAAGAAGTAGCATCCGATCGCAGGGTAATGGATGTAGGAATGACAGAGGCCTATAGATTATGGTGGGTAGCAGAGCTGCAAGGTGTACGTGATCGTCCTGACATAGCGGTGATTATAGCAGAGAGGGATCGTCTGCAGCGTTTGGTTCAGTAGCTCCAAACGCAAGTGAATGAAATAAGAGGATTGTCAGCGGTTGCGGAGTCACGGGCGGAGAGACTAGAGGCTAGAGTCCTCCATGCGAGAGGGCATATTCATATGTTACAGGAGAGGTTAGTAGATCAGTGGGCGATACCAATAGCCGTGGTACCTTTGAGGACAGAGAGGCCTGGCGAGAGGGGTCGACGATCACGATCCTCACCTAGTTCGGGATGAGGCGTAAGGGTCTAAATAAATCTTAGCAAGTTATAAGAATTAATAAGGATGCCGACCTGCGTGTTGATGATAGAGAAGATGTATTTGTTTAACATCTAAATAAAACTAAATATGTATGTTGATTTGAGTTACGATAATAATAAGAATGTTTTCATTTTGACTTTCGGTGTTTTGAAAAAGGATAAAGAGGAATGTGATTAAATAGAAATACAAAAAAATATTTATATTTACCACACATGATAGGTTATGGTAGGGGATGGTCGAGCTAACCTTGGGAGACCCCATGTCTCCGAAGTGCTACCTACATAGCCCATTGCACAAAGCAAGGAGGGTCCTCAGACCGATGTAGTTCTCCCTTAGGACCAGGGAGTGGTGAATTAAGGCAATTTAGGTATGGTTAGGTGATTGGTTGGTTGGTAAAGGTATTGATAGTAATATTGGTAAGGCAAGGTTGATGGTGTTGGTAACGAATTGGTGAGGTTTGTAAAAGGTATAAGAGAAGTGAAAGTTAGCCTACCCAAGTGGTAGGGAACCATGTCCTGCTTAAGATCAACACACAATCCTAGATGCGAGGTAAAAAGGAAAGATTGCTCCGTAGGTGAAAAGAGCAAAATGAACCACACAACATAGAATGAACGTGAAGCCCTAGGTACCGGTGCATAGACGAGAATTCAATAGGTGAAAAGAGTTGTATGATCACATCCTATCAGGTGTACGTCACGTCCCTTGAGTTGAAACAAATGGTGAGGTGAGGTGAATGGTATAGTTGAGGTACGGAAAACTTATTACAAAGTGAGTGTTCGGACGAAAGAGAACCTACCCTAAATAGACAAGTCCATGACTCAAAAGTTCTTTTGAATGAGGCTATTATTTTATTGAATATAGACTGATCGATGCGGGAAGTCTACAAGGGATTTTGATTGTTTTATTCTTGAGGTCTTCACGAAGCTGATCAATGCGAGAAGCTTCTGATAAAGGCTGACTGTGTATAGCTGTCCTTCGAGGGAGCAGTCTATTTATAATAGCAGATATGATTTTAATGCATAGCTGTCCTTCAGGGGAGCAATCTATTTATAATAGCAGCAATAGTTCGGCATATAGCTGTCCTTCGAGGGAGCAGTCTATATTTAATTTAGATGACTAGATGTTCTTTTGGCATGAAGCATCTAGTTTAGTAGGAAGTTTGACTCAAGAAAATCTCATTAGAATACGGCTTATTTTTAATACTTTGAAGTCATGGACTAGACTAAAAAGGGGAAGGCATCGTCAAGGGGAGGTGAGAAGTGATCTTGATTTTATTTTGAGATGTAGAAAACAAAGTGTATGTAGCGGTAAATGAGCTCAAGGGACGAGCAGTAGGTAGATAAGAAGTGATATAACACTAAATTCAACAGTAGAATGGTTGAAGATGCAATTCATTAAGGGGCTCAGGCTCAGGTTTACCATTAAGCGAAGCTAAATGATAAGTGCCTGATCCATAAGTGTGAGTGATTATATAAGGCCCAATCCAATTGGGAGAAAATTTTCCACGTTTGCTCTTTTCTAGTTTGGTTACATGTTGATTCTCTTTGAGGACAAGATCACCAACCTTAAAGGTAAATTCATGAAGTCACTTATCATAAGCATACTTGATGCGTTTTTGATAGATTTGAAGGTGATCGAGAGCTGTAAGGTGACGTTCGTCAAGAAGCTCCAATTGGGCTAACTGCTCTTGGCGGAAATCATCGTTAGTGAGAATATCCTGAAGGGATATTCTGAGGGAGGGTATTTGTATTTCGAGAGGTAAGACAGCCTCGGTACCATATACCAAAGAAAAAGGTGTGGCATTAGTAGAGGTACGAATGCTAGTACGATAAGCCCAAAGGGCAAAGGGGATGTGATCGTGCCAATTTCGTCCGGACTCATTGACAACTTTCATGAGGATTTTGGTTAGGGTTTTATTAGAGGATTCGGCTTGTCCATTTGCTTGTGGATAGTACGGTGATGATAAGGTGAGTTTGATACCAAAGATGTCACAAAGGTCTTGCAACAACTTATTTTTGAAAGATTTACCATTATCTATAATCAGGCGATGAGGAACACCAAAACGACAGATAATGTGGTGGTTAATGAACTCTACAATTTTTTCTTTTTTATTTGAAATGAGTGGAATAGCCTCCACCCATTTTGTGTAATATTCGGTGGCTGTGATAATCCATCAGTGACGTTGTGAAGAGGACGGATGAATCTCACCAATAAGTTCTAACCCCATTGTGAAAAGGGCCAAAGATCTCGAGCGACCTGGAGCGGGTGGCTAGGAGTATGTTGAAGGTTGGCATGTTGTTGACACATAACACAACGCTTAACATATTCGTAGCAGTCATTATTAAGAGTAGGCCAATAATAACCAAGGCGAAGGATTCGTTTGGCCATGGCAAGGCTGCTAAAATGTCCACCACAAATACCGTCATGGACCTGTTGGATGGTATGGGTGACCTTCGCGCCGGTGAGACATTGAAGGAGGATGCCATCAAAGCCACGTTTATAAAGGAGTCCCCCCATAATGACATAAAGAGAAATGCATTTAAGAAAAGTGCGTTTACCAGTACTAGTAAGGTCAGAAGGGAGAATAGAGGTTGTAAGGTAGTCATGGAATTGGTGATACCAAGTATGCTGCGAGTTAGCAGACACAGTATTTATCGTACAAACAATCGGGGCTGAATAGGATGGGGCAAAGAGTTGTTGGACCAAGATGAAAATATCAGAGTCAGTTGATGAGGTTGGAATTTGCGAGGCTAAGCAAGCCATAGTATCCACAAATTTGTTAGTGGAGCGGGGAATGGTTTGGATAGAATAGTGAGTAAATAAGGCTAGAAGTGAATCCACGTAGTGTTTGTATTTTTGAAGTTCCTCATTTTTACATTGGTAGATGCCCATAACTTGATTGACTACCAATTGAGAGTCGCCAAAAATATTGATAGATTTGATACCTAAGTGCAGCGCAACCTGGAGACCCAGAACAAGGGCCTCGTATTCTGTTGTATTATTAGTGCAAGGGAAATTGAGTCGGAATGAAAGAGGCATAGGCTCAGCATCGAGAGGAATAAGAACAACTCCAGCTCCTCCACCGCGTTGGCATTTGGATCCATCGAAGAAGAGAGTCATTGAATATGACTCCTCCTGGAGTGAAAGAGTGACAATGAGTTCGTCAGGGAATGTAAAATTGGTAAATTGTTCCCCAGGTAAAGGGGCTTCCACAAGTTGGTCTGCGATGGTTTGTCCTTTGATTCATTTCTGGTGGACAAACTCAAGGTCAAGGTCGGCAAGGAGCATGAGCCATCGGGTGATGCGTTGGTTTAGATGAGGTTTGGCATACATGTAATGGATGGGGTCCGTGTTGGTGATGATGAAAGTTTTGTGATTCAGAAGGTAATGTCGGAGTTTGGTAGCCACGAATGATAGGGCTAGGCACAACCTTTCTACATGTGTATACCTAGTCTCATAGTCCACCAAAGTACGACTTATATAATAAACGGCTTGTTCTCTATTTTCAGAGTCACGATGTGCAAGCATGGCCCCTACAGCGTGGTCAGTGGCGGAAAGGTAAAGGTAGAAAGGGTGGTCGTCTTGAGGTGGGATAAGCACAGGTGGCTGTAAGAGATAAGTTTTGAGAGCTTCAAAGGTTTGGTGGGACTCTTTGCTCCATTGAAAATCAACGTCCTTCTTAAGGAGGTGATGGAAAGGTTGACATCGATTCGAGAGTTGGGAGATGAAACGTCGGATAGATTGAAGCTTACCTTGTAAACTACGTAATTGTTTGAGATTGGTAGGTGGGGGCATTTCTAGGATAACTTTGACTTTAGATGGGTCGACCTCGATTCCACGCAAAGAGACGATAAAGCCAAGAATTTTTCCCAAAAGGACACCAAAGACACATTTTTTTGGTTGAAGACGGACAGAATATTGTAACAGGCGATCAAAAATAATGGTTAAAACATTGAGATGTTCACTGCGATGTTTAGACTTGCCAAGAAGATCGTCGACGTAATCTTCAAGGATAGTGTGCATAATGTCATGAAAAATGTAGGTCATAGCCCGCTGATAGGTTGCACCAACATTCTTAAGGCCAAATGGCATTACACGGTAACAGAAGGTTCCCCAAGGAGTTATGAAGGCAGTTTTGTGTTGATCGGCAGGGGGCAACCAAAATTTGGTTGTATCCTAAAAAGCCATCCATGAGAGAGAGCATCTCATGGCCTGCAGTGAGATCAACAAGTTGGTCAATACTAGGTAGGGGGAAGTCATCCTTAGGGAAAGTGAGGTTAAGATCCCAGAAATCCATGCATATCCGAAGTCCCCCTGTCGCTTTAGTGACAGGTACGATGTTAGAAATCCATTGAGGATAGTCAATAGGTAGAATGAAGGAAACAGAAAGGAGTCATTGGAGCTCCTCTTTGACCAAGAGGGCAATGCGCGGATGCATTTTTCTCAATTTCTGTTTAATTGGCTTGGAATCGGGTTTCAGGGTAATGTTATGGACAGCAATGTTAGGATCAATTCCTGGCATGTCAGCGTAGGACCAAGCGAAAGCTTGGTTGCGAGCACGGAGGAAAGTAGTAAAGGTGACTTGTTCTGATGCGTTAAGGGATTGTTCGATCTTCACAATGTGAGGATCCTCCTCCGTGTGGATGTTGATTTCTATAGTAGATTCGTTCAGCATGGTTTTGGTTTCAGAAGGTAAGGCTTGTTGAATATAAGAGTCATCCGCGCCAAGGTAAGTGAGGATGGAGTCATCATCCTGGCACTCAATAACATTAATTGAAGGGGAGTCCTCTTCAATCATGTCTGGATATAGAAGGGGAATAGAAGAGGGGTCCTCATTATCGCATTGATAAGTGAGAGGACCTAGGAAGATAGCATTTATGAAAAAAAAAAGTTAGGAGGGATAGATTCGGGATCTATTGACTCTGTGGGTGACAAAGGAAAAATGGGTGATGATGGTTTGGTAGGGGTGAGTTCGTTGTCTTCTAGAAGAAAACTAACACGAGGTTCCGTCGATGTAAGTGTTCCCGAAAATCCGAGACCACTACGATCATTATGTTTGCGTGTGGTGATGGGGATGAGCGTATGTCGGCCTTGTTCATAAAGGCCAAAACCAAAGCCTTTCCAAGCACAGCGAGTCAAGAAGGTGAGGGTGAAGCGACAATTTGTCAGGTATTGAAAATCGGATTGGAAAGGAACCACACCAAGAGGAGGCTTAGGGGCAATGGAAGATGCGTCGACACCCCCATATGTTAGGTAAGTATGGCAGTGTGGTGGTCCGTAGGAGATTACTTCTCCCACACGACGGTCATAAGTAGGATGTGCATGTACCTATCCGTACTCCTGTGGGGTATGGAAAGAACTAACATTATATAGGCGATACTCCCCCAGTGTAAGGCATTGAAAAACATCTACTAAGGGATCAACAGTTGGGATGTTAGCTGCGGGAAGGGAAGTGGTTTTTGCGACGGTAGTTTCATCAGTTGAAGGCGTAGGTGTGGTTGAGGTGGGTGGTTGAGGCACAGTTGAAGAGGATGGTTGGGTTGAGTGAACGGGTGTCTTGATTGGTACAAGCACATTGTTTGGGCAGTATAACATATTGTAGGTTTGAAAGGGGGGGATCAACTTTTACGGTGTAGGATTTCCCCTCGTACTCAAATTTTATGCATCTATGTAATGTTGAGGGAACGCATCCCATGGCCCGGATCCAAGGACAACACAGTAATATATTATATTGGAACTCTCCCTCAAGGACATAGAAGATTTCGGGTAAAGTACGTGGTCCTACCCGAATGTTGAGGATCACGGTGCCTAAGGTAGAGGTAATAGCGTCATTAAATGACCGCAACATGATGGGGTTGGCACACATGTAGCTAGAAGGGATATTCATTTGTTGGAAGGCTTTTGAAGAGATGATGTTTAGGCTAGCGCCCCCATCAATCATAACACGATGTACCTGAATGTCCCAGACGTAAGCAGAGATGAAAAGGGCAGGGTCAGGGTCTTCTGTACCAAAGTCAACAATTTCATCTTCAGAGAAACTGACTGCAGCAGCTTGTGGTACAGAGATGGAAGTGGTTAGGGCGGTGGGTTGTTTGGTGAGAGAGGAAACGTGATTGGGTGTCAGAATGGAGGCAACGGGCAGGGTTTCATTAGGTAAGACCTTGATCCCCTGAAGAATTTCAACGAGAGCTTGTCGATGAGATTCAGAAGTCTGAATGAGATCATATAGTGTCATTTTTACGAGTGATTGGTGAAGTTGTTTAATCATGGCTCAATGGGAAGCTCCATTAGAGATGGGGTAAGTGGGTCCACGAATAACCACTTTGGGTGGTGGTGCAATCGGGATGCTGGACGGAGAAAGAGAGGGCGCAGGTGTGCTTTCTTTCGCTTTCTCGTTGTTTTTCTACGCTCGAGTAGCAACACTAATCATATTAATCTCGTAGACCTGAGATGAGGAAGATGTTTGGGATAAATCATGGTTTTCAAGAGGTGGGGTTGTAATAATGATGGATCTTGGTGAGGCGGGGACAGATGGTATAGGAGAGGGAATTGAAGCTAAAGGTCTCTCCCTTCGTAAGTTGTCTTTCTTAACCTTTTTATCGGGGAGAGGTGACTAATGAAGGATGGTTTTTAAAGCTTTGCATCCCTCCACATCATGTCCTGGTGTGTGGTGATAAGCACAGATTTTAGACTCATCGTAACCTATAGGGTGAGGTTTAGAAGGGTCATAAGGTCTAAGTGGGGGTAGAGAAATGGTCGCATTATTCACCAACATAGCAAGGATTTTGGCGTAAGATCCTTTGAGTGGGTCAAAATCGGAGGAGGATGAGGGCATTGGTTGTGCGGGTTTCGGTATTGTTTGGGCGTGGTTGGTTCGTATGGGTGGTGGTTTAGATAAGGGGTGTTGACACGTGGTTTTCACCAAATGTGGTTTCTTTGGCGCAGGAGCTACATTCGGCTGGTTAGATGATGAGGCTACAGATGACGTGGTAGCGGGAAACAACCACGGAGAAAGGGGAGTGACAGAAAATAAATCCTTTGATGATGGAGTTTGTTTAGGGTTGATGGGTGGACAGGATACGTGGGGTGATAATGTTGATATACCCTTAGATCTCTGTATAGGTGCAAGAGGCGTAGGTCGTTTTAAAGAAAATGCAGGAGGTATGATATATTGATGTAAGGTAGAGGGATGGGGTCCCAATATGGAAGGTAGGTGTGATGATGAGGGTTTTAGATTGTGTTAACAACATAGATTGCAGGAGATTGAGTCTTGTCTCCTAGGTGGCGGTGGATGGCTTTATTTTTAGATAAATCAAGCCGCTTAGGCGGGTGTGTTAGACTGGGTATGGGTGAGGTCCCAAGTGTAGGGGAAGGTTTGGTTAGGTTAATAGAGGTGGATGGGATACTTGATATAGATACAGGGGGTGAGAATGAGGACATATGCATTTTGAGTTTCTGTAAACACTTAGGATATATGGTAGAGGTGTCTGGATCAGTCATCTGCATTTGAGTAGAATAAGGGGGTACTCAAACGTTCCCATAGGATTTGTCTATCTTTTGGAGAATGACAATCTTCAGGTTTGAATTGTAAATTTGGTACGGAAGAAAGGTGGGTTGTGATTCCAGTCCACTGTGGGTGTGATACAGGGAGTAGATGAGGCACTGTATCAATAGATGTTATGAGGTCAACCGGTCGTTGAAAAGATTTAGGCAATGAAGAACTAATAGGTAAGAGGGCATGTTCGAGAGGATCCATCATGGTTAAAGAATTTGGTGATGTCGGTGCAAGAGATTTCTCGTCTAAGGATGTCAAAAGGAGTGGCGTACCTTCCTCTTGTACAGCAAGAGCGGTAGAAGGGGAAGTCTGGGAAATAGATAGATTAGATAACATCTGTTCACATTCTTATACGGATGTGGTATAAGAAGACTCATTGATAGGAAGAGAAGTCTGGGCGGTTAATTCCTTTATGGGTAAAGGAATGATTTCACTTTGGCTTGATGGTGGTAAAGGAGGTTCGGGCTCCTGTGTTAGTGAAGAGGCTTGATTCAAAATTTTCTCGATAGAGGCTTTTGGCTGGGTATCGAAGACTGCATGGATCTCATGAACACTCTCCTCGGCTAAGATATCCTGGTTTACGTTACTATTGGAAGAGTGATTCGGGAATGGTTTGTTGAAGATTTTCAAATTTCGGTTGGCAGGGGCATTAGGATTATCGAGGGTTATATCCCCTGCATCAACCATTTCCTACACTATGTTTTTCAACATCTTGCAGTTTTCATGACTATGTCCTTTTACACGGTGAAAGTTACAGAAGTCATTTTCTTTGTACCAGGAAGGTATAGCGTGAGTGGAGTCAAACCCAGAGTGAGGTTTAACAGGAGGCAAGGTGATAGCTCTAGCCTTGAGCAATTTTCCCAAGATGACACCATAGGTTTCTCCCAAGGGAGTGTAATTGATGGGCTCTGCTTTATACTTATAGGTGGTTTTTGGTGGGGTATTAGACGGTGTTTGAGATTTAACCATCACTGCGTGGACAGCTCCTTTTGATTTAGAAGAAGTGGACGCGTGAGGAGTGGTGGTATTTGGTTTATTGGTAGAATCAAGAGTTCAGAAATTGGGGTTTTTGTTACGCAACCGCAATTTCTCTTCTTCTAAGGCTCAAATTTCTAGTTTCCGAGCCATGGTAAAGGCCTCATCAAATGTGCGGAAAGTTTGAATTTGAAGAGTAGGAGAAATGTGCTTAGCACATGCCCATGTGAAAAGTTCGATAAGTTCAGCCTAAGGCAAGGCATATGTAAGTTGGTTGATAAGGCTACGCCATCGTCCGACGAAATCTACGATAGATTCGTCTTCGAATTATCGAATGGCATAAAGGTCGGTGATGGATACTTTCTTAGCAATATTAATGGAGAAATGATCCAAGAAAGATTGGGCTAGTTGGTTAAAAGAGAAGATTGAGTGTTGGGTTAAAGTACTGTACCACTCCAAGGCGGGTCCTGATAAGGACATGGGAAATGTGCGGAGTAACAAGGCATCATCATGGGCAATCAAATAACAAGCATGTCTAAATGATCGCAAGTGTTGTTGAGGATCCTCTTTACTATTAAAACGAGTAAATTTCGGAAATTCCCATTGAGGAGGATATGAGTGAAGGTGGACAGAAGGGTGAATAGGATCCTAACAAACTTGCTCGTATGTCAAGGCACTATGACTTCCCGAAACAGAAGCCTCTAGATTTTGCATTTTTTCCATCATTTGTTTGATGAAATCTATGGTTGGATGAGATGATGGTGCGGTTGTGGTAAACGGAGGCAAATTGGGCCAAGGGCCTCCGCTGGACAATGGTGGGGTTAAGTGTTGATAAGGTATGGAGGATGAATATGTTAAGGTGACTGAATAGGGATGTCCCATATAAGATGTTGAGGTTACTGGATACATGTATGGGAATGAAAAGGTAGGCGGAGCTTGAGAAGGAAAGCTCGTGTGGATAGGTGGCAGAGAGCAAGTCATGAATGGAGTGGTCTGCAAGAGAGATGAGGTAGGGGCAGTCGGTGGTAATGATATGTGGGGTCCAAGATTAGCCAAAGGAAATCCAATCTAAGTCGTATGAATCTCTGAAGCTGTCGGATTGGGAGATGGGGCTAAAGGTGCAGGAAGCAAGGCGGTGTTATCAGGAGGAGTGGGCACTAAATGAGTAGCTATACTAATAGGCATGCCAACAAGGAGCTGACCATCAGGTGTACGGTCAGGGGCATGAGACAAATAGTATTGTACAGCACTAGGATTAGCATCCATAAATTTGGTAAAGTCCTTGTCTCCCACGGGAATTTTAGGAACCTCGTTGGTATCCGTAGGATTCCCCACAGACTGTGAAGGGGGTGATTCAGGTAAAGAAACAGAGCAAGCATGTGAAACCATAGCGGCGGCTTGCTTTCAAGTGATAACAACCATGGACAAGTGTTCACAGTAGGGTTTCAATCTGTTAGGAACAGAAACAAACTCAGACTGGTGAAATTGGTAGGTTGCTGGTTTGTAAAGAATTGGGAAAGACAGTAACCGATATCAGTCTAGTAACTGATGTCGGTTATACTATAGCCAACGTCGGTTAGGTAACTGATTTCGGTGTAAGAAGTCTAGGCTAACAAGATATAAAAGGCTGTTAATTTGATTTTTAACAACGTTTAGTATACTTGTCCAATTATTGATCATAGAAGACAAAGTATGATAGAGAGAACAAAATTTGAAAACAAACAAGATGCACACGCAAAATCCAGAGACTAACCCTAGGGTTAATTTTAATTATTGTGGGCTTATGCCTTTAGACGTAGAATGATGTCAGAGTCCTAAACAACAAGACCTAGGGGAAATGTCAAGTTTGTTTTGGCTTATAAAGTTACCTCAATCGGGCGAAGGAATACCGCGGAAAAAAGGGGGGATGTTTGAGCTGTTGTGTTAATTGTGAAGTGATTCGGTATGTGTTGTGCAGTGAATGTAAGATTAATTTCTTGTCAATACCGTGGATATCACCCCCACGTGTATGACCTGTTACTTAATCTATGTTCACTAGAATTGAAAACAGCAAGCAAGGATGCCAATGCACGTGTTTTAAACCCAAATCGAAAATGATATTCGATGAAGAAAAAGAGATGACTTTCACTAATGCAAGATGTAAAAAACAAAGCAAGTTCTTTTACCAAAATAATAAAATACCTTGTGAATATCTTTAGAAGAAGAAAACAGCAAGTATGCTCCCTATATGAAAGCAAGCAAGAAATAAAGAAACCCAAAATGGGTCCCACCGGGCGTGCCAAAATGTTTCGCTCGGAATGTTTCGCCTTCTGGGAATAGAGTTGCTTCTATCCTTTCATTCCTTTTAGAAACAGATAAGGGTTAGGGCTAGGAGGAATACCTGTGGAATGTCGAGATGGTGTGCACGTACCGTAGAGGAAGATCAGGTTGACTGCGAAGAACTCCTTTTTGTCTTGGAAGGACTACCTGCAAATAAGAACACAAGACCACAAGATTTTGATTAGACAATAAATGAGGAAACTGCCTTGGGCCCAGGAAATATAAAAAATTCCTTTCGAAGGTGGTCAGTTTCCCTGCTAATATGAATTAACACAAAAGACCGTAAAATATCAATCAAATTACTTCGTTTGGAACAGATAGGGGAAAGGCTGATTTCTGGTTTGTAGTCTGGGTAACCAATACCGGTTGCTAGTAACTGATGTTGGTAGGGTTTAAGATCTGTAGGTTGGTTGTTTTTGTGGGGTGTTTGTGTTGTTTGGTAGCTGTGTTATTTGTAAGGTTGTATATGGGTGATATTACATAATAAGGTGATGAGAGGTAGATGAATGATAGTTAGATGTAATATATTGCTGGGTAGTGGGTCCAGAAATGGATTTATGAGGACTGTGATTCAAGAAGCATAAGAAATGTTATAACAGAGGACATGCAAGATGTGACTTACTGGTTTTGACAAAGATGCAAGCTGATCTCCTTTGCTGTAAACACTTCTGGTATCTCCACTCGTCTCTGCTCGGTCAAGTGAAGATCTGGACTCTATTCCTCGTTCCCAATGATCTCTGTTGATTCAAAAATCCTTCCACCTTTGATTTTGGTTCGGGGAGCCCATTTACAGGGAGCCGATGGCGGTTACGTAACCGACGGCGGTCGAGTAGGAACCGGCATCGATAAGGAAAAAGTAGGCTATTTTTAGTAAAATAGCCCACCTTCCCTACTTTTCTCCCAAGAGATCAGTTGCGGGCTTGGTCAAATGACTAGAAGGTCGGTTTTGGGTGCGAGAAAGGGGTCATTAGTTATGGGTGTAGGTGTGGACCAAGTTATGGGTCTTAATTAGGTTAGTTTAGGGTTAGGGCTAGGTCATGATGAGGTGGCAAAATGAGGGTGGCAGGTAAAGGTGATGTGGATTTATCAATTACAAGGTAATTAATAAATAATTGTGTAAGGTTTAGGTGATGGGGTTAGGTTGCAAAATGAAATGAGGGTCACAAGGGGTCGTAAGACACAAATTTGGTGTCTACACTCAAATCTGTCATAGATTGAAGTAGCATGAAATCATGGATAGGGTTGATAAAGGGAAATGGTGTTGAGATGATGGTAAGATGGTGGGGTAGGGCCAAGGAAGCAGATGCACATTGAAATGTAGTAGTGTGACTAGGGTACATGATTTGAAGAGCAAACATGCAACTCATAGGCAAAGGTCGATAGTTTATCCAAACAAGGGTGATATAATCCTAGTATCCAAGGCATAGGAAGTAGCTCCAGGGGATATAACGGGTAAGGTACAAGAATGGTTAGGCATGTTCGGTAGTACCAAATGGTTGGTTTGGTTGAGATAAACGTCACGGTCTTGGTCTAGGCGGTCATGGGTGACTGGTACCGGTCCCTAGTTAGGATTTTCTATTTTGTTGCTTGGTTTTGTTGTGGTTTTGGGTGTTTAGTTGTTATTTGGGTTTTTTGGTTATTGTTTGGGAGTTGTGGTTATTTTTTGGGAGGTTTGTGTTTATGGGGGTGAAGAGGGAAGGGGTAGAGGTTGATAGGAAGGTTGGTGGGTGGGTGGGGGTGGAAAATGGGGTGGTTGTGTGGTTGGGTGGTTAAAAGGGGGTATAGAAGGTTAAAGGATTTATGGTGATAAAGAGTAGGGCTAATGCAGTGAGTTGGTTTTGCAGGCATGTCAGCAGCTGACGATGCAGGGTAGGATGCCCCCATTGTTGAGACAGATGTGGCCACACGTGTCTACAACGCAGTGGGCCATCATGCGCGAGGTGGGACTCGGTGGAGTCCAGCATTATAGGGCGATAGATAGGGATCACAGTCTGATGGTTGCTCTCATCAAGAGATGGGATCCGGTGACCAATGCGTTCCATCTCCCGACAGGAGAGATGATGATTACACTGGAGGATGTGTATCGCATCCTTAGACTACTGATTGATGGAGAGGCAGTCTTCCAGGTGGATGCAGAGACAACCATGGATAACATTTTACATGTATTCGGGGATGCAACCGCACTATTGACTTAGCACAGTGTGAGCATTACCTATGGGGACATGTATCGTGCGCATAGACGTGAGACATGGCTTGGCGTGTTGATGATGATCGGCATCACATGCTTCGCCCTCTCAGACTCAGAGGGATGCCGCTTTCCACGGGAGCTGATGGGGGTACTACACGAGATGGTGGAGGAGCATACGTGTTATGCTTTGGCACCAGTATACTTGGTGCAGTTATACAGAGAGTTGTGGGGCTACTGCCGGATGAGGCGATTTGGGATTTGTTCTACATTCTTGTTACATTGCTGGGCATATGAGCATATCATATGCATTCGACCAGTAGGGCTGCCCCAGCAGCCAGGGCCACATGTGATCTATAGATATGGCTTTCAGAGGTGGCTGGGGGTCGTAGGCCAGCCACGAACAGTTCTCGCTGGACGGGATGTAGCGTATTATCGGCATGTATTAGAGGGCGTGACTGCCTTGGATATTGTATGGAGGCCTTACAGAGGTCATCAGCCTTGCGGAGGAGCCCGATCACAGTTGCGGTGGATCCAGTATACATTCTGGATAGCAGGACGGAGGCCGGTAGAGCATGAGCGGATACCCCTGGAGAGGGTACGATGGCAGATGGGGCTACGACAGGATGAGCCACCTCCCTTCCCTCAGTACCGGAGGGATGATGTAGAGGCCCCACTGCCTACACCAGAGCCCATGGACCTAGATTGGGTAGCCGAGAGGCCAGTAGATGATACTATAGATGACGCCGGCTGCACAGGAGCATTTTTGGTATGGTGGGCAGGGGAGAGAGCCGTGACGAGAGCACAGCCCGCACAGCCAGACTTAGCAGCTATTAGAGAAAAGAGGGACCAGCTCAGGGGACAGGTACAGTTGTTACAGGGGTAGCTTGCTGCTGCACAGGCACAGATAGGTGTCCTACAGGGACAGTTAGCCCAGGCGCAGGTACAGGCATAGGCACAGGTACCACCAGCGGCACCACCACAGGCACCACCAGCGGCACCGGCACAGCCACAGGTATAGGTACCACCACCGGTGCCACCACAGGCATAGGTACCACCACCGGCATAGGGGCCATTATACGGCATAGGGGCCATTATTATTAGGAGTCGGGGGACCAGCCCCAGAAGCTATGGTGGCACGGGCCCATTATATGGAGGTGAGAGCAGAGGCCCGGTACTATCAGGACGTCCTTGATGGTACCGGGGCTGACTATCAGCCGTATGCGGCGCATAGAGTAGAGACCTCACAGAGTTAGAGATCCCAGGGTGGTGCAGCTACAGCCGGTGGGTCAGTGACAGGGAGGAGGCAAGAGCCAGGGCCAGAACCCACAGGGAGAGGTGCCGAGGGTGGTGGGGAGAGTTGAGACATCCCTGGATCAGAGTTAGATGTTTTTGTGTGTACATTGGATACAGGCACTGGTCTGCAAACTGGTTATGTTTATAGAGGCCTGTGTGCCCACATATGATGTATCCATTCATTTATTCATTTATTGTATATACCAGCCTGCGATCCGAGTACGGGTTATATAGTTGATACCGGCCTGTGAGCCGAGTATATTTTTGATATGAGAGACCGGCCTGCGAGCTGAGTCAAGATTTTTGACAGTTATTGCGGCCTGCGTGCCGGCTTTGTATTATTATGAGATCACAGAGGCCCTTATGCAGGGTAAGTTGTATATTTGAAACCTTTGATATATAGATATATATGATGATTTTGATCCATATGCTGTGTTTAAAATGTTTTAAGTATTTTGTTGATGGTTTGTGAAATTGAATGTATGATGAGTTTGATCCACATGGTTTATATATTGATGGTGTTGATGTCTTTTGTTGATGGCTTTTTGAAATGGAATGTATGTATATATAGATGATGAGTTTAATTCACATGTTGTGTATGCTGATGGGTTTGATGTATATATGATGTCGTATGTATGTTGTCGATGGTTGTTATAATGTAGATGGATGATGTTGCTGAAATTATGAGGATATATATATGTGATTTGGATGACAAATATTGATAATGGTGTTGTTATGTAGGAAAAAGAGGCGGGCGCCAAAAAAATTTGCAAAAATGAAGAAACGGCTTAGGTTTAAGCAAAAAGGGGACACATGACCGATATCGGTTATGTAACTGATGTTGTTCGCTATACGACTGATAACGGTTATGTAACCGATATCGGTTATTTCGAAATTATATTTCCTAAAAATAGAACTACTTGGTTGGCAACTTAAGTTCTTATTTTTAGCATTCTTATTTTTAGAGTCATGCAAAAAGTTAAATACGCGAATGCGACACTGTTTGACGACTAATACAGGTAATTACATGAAAGAATTTGAGTGATAAGGAGGAAAGAGACCGATGAAGTGAGTGTGGACTGAGATTCAGAAGGTAGAAAGACAAGTTCTATTTGAAGAGGGTGGTGAACATGGCTGAATGAGGAGAAGCATGTAGCAGGCAGGGACGAGGGGGAAGACAAGTTCCACCTCAAGTTGCTGCATCTCGAGAGGTAAACTATTTGGTTGTAATTTGATTCTTACATGTTTTGTGTGAATAGGATGAGAGAGAGTAAGTGGGTAAATATGAGAAAGAAAAGGTGATAGGCAAAGGTTTGGGATGGGGTGAGTGCTATGGGGTAGGTAAGCAGGGTGGTCACATATGTTTTTAGGTATAGATAGGAGTGAACGGGAAAGATAATTATCGTAGGTGTATGTTTTTAAGCAGGGTGTATATTTTTGATAGTGACCGGTATCGTTTAGAGATAACCGGTATTGGTTAGCAAACCGGTATCAGTTATCTATAACTGATATCGGTTACTTTAGGAGTTTCCAGAATTTGTGAAAAAACCCATGGAGATTTGTTTTATTGAATAATTATGTGTCGTTTTGATGTATGCAGGCAGAAGTAGGGTTAAGGGTGAATGATACTGTGCCAACGTTGTTGTCACGAATCCGAGCGGATGTAACACTAGCTGAATGGGCATTGATAAATCATTTGGGGTTAAGTGGAATCCACTATTATTCACGAATTGCGCGTAACCATGCTATGTTGCAGGTGTTGATTGAGAGATGGAATCCAGAAAAGAATACCTTCTATCTGCCAATAGGGGAGATGATAGTGACATTGGAAGATGTGTTCCATATTTTGAGACTCCCAATGATAGGAAAAATAGTGTATCAAGCATTGCCAAGTGCGGGGCGGGCAAAGATAATAGCAGTATTTGGTTCAGCTGCACGAGATTTGACACAGCGAGGTTTAACATTTACGTATGGTACAATGTATGCAACACACCCTGAGGAAACAAGGTTGGCCGTGCTATTAATGATAGCGGTGGGGTATTATGCATTACCGAGGGTAGAGGGTGGAAGATTTCCAAAAGCATTCATGAGTGTTATTTGGGAAATGATAGAAATGAGCGTGACTTTCGCATGGGCACCCGCATATCTGGCAGAGTTATATAGGGGTTTATGGGCCTACAAGTGAAAACACAGGATGACACTGGATTGTTGGTACTTATTACATTGTTGGGCCTATGAGCACATTATTTGAGTGCGTCCAATAGGCCGACCCATCGAGTCGGGAGAGGCAGGAGTGTAGAGGTTGGGATTCAGACGATGGGTCCAGACAGAACAAGAAGTGAGATCCCAGGCAGTGATAGATGACATCGAGTATTATAGACATGTATGGGAGATGGTGATGATTGCGGATATTTTTTGGAGGCCTTACAGGAACTATATGGTGACAGAGAACATAGCTGAGGAGTTAAGGGGTGTGGAGCGATTGAGGTGGTCGCAGGGCACAGACTGGGTGAGTACAAGAGGATTCCTCTAGATCGCGTGTGGCGACAATTTTGGTTCGTTTAGGATATACCTATGACATATAGACCATACATGAGGATTGACACCGAGACAACATTCTCACCTCCCCGGCCTACACCTCCAGAAGGGCCAGAAGAGATAGCAGTCGATCGTAGGGTAATGGATGCGGGAACGACAGAGGCCTATAGAGTATGGTGGGTAGCAAAGCTGTGAGGTGCACATGAGCGCCCTGATATAGTTGTGATTACAGCGGAGAGAGATCGTCTGCAGGATTTAGTTCACCAGCTTCAAACACAGGTGAATGAGACAACGCGATTGTTAGAGGTTTCACAGTTACGAGTGGAGAGACTGGAGGCAAGATTCCTCCACGCGAGAGGATGTATTCGTATGTTACAGGAGATGTTACCGGATCAGTGGGAGGAACCAATGGTAGTGGCACCTTTGAGGATGGAGAGGCCAACTGAGGGGCATCGACAATCACAATCACCACCTGATTCAGGAGGAGGCACAAGGGTCTAAGTGAATTTCATAGGAATATAATAATAAATAAGGATGCTGACCTGCGAGTCGATGATAGAGAAGGTGTATTTGTTTATCATCTAAAATAAAACTAAATATGTATGTTGTTTTGAGTGATGATAATAATAAGAATGGTTGTGTTTTGGATGTTGTTTTTGTTTTTTTTGAAAAAGGATAAAGATGAATGTTGGCAAATAGAAATACACAAAAACTATCTATATCTACAACACATGATAGAGTATGATAGGGGATGGTCGAGCTAACCTTGGGAGACCCCATGTCTCCTAAGTGCTGCCTACATAGCCCATTGCACAAAGCAAGGAGGGGCCTCAGACCGATGTAGTTCTCCCTTAGGACAAGGGAGAGGTGAATTCAGGCAATTTGGTTGTGGTTAGGCAATTTGTCGGTTGGTGAAAATTTGATGTTGGTAGAGTAATGTCGTTGGTGTAGGTATAGGTGAAGCGAAAGTTAGCATACCCAAGTAGTAGGGAATCATGTCCTGATTAAGGTCAACACACAATCCTAGAGTCTAGCAAGAGAGGCTAGAGTGTCTCGTAGTTGAGAAGAGCTAAACAGACCACATATTAATGTAGGATGAGCTTGAATCCCTAGGTACCTTGCATAGGCGAGAAGTCGATAGGTGAAAAGAGTTGTATAATCACAATATATTGGATATACGTCACGTCCCTTGAGTTTTGTTGTTTTGACGAATGGTGAGGTGAGGTGGCCGGTATAGTTGGGGTGCAAAGAACTTATTATAAGATGATTATTTTGATGAAAGAGAACCAAACCTAAATAGACAAGTCCATGACTCAAAAGTGGTTTGAAATACTACTTTTATTTTTATTTTATTTTTCTGGATATAGACTGATCGATGCAGGAAGTCTATAAGGGATATGTATTTTTTTACTCTTGAGGTCTTCACGAAGCTGATCAATGCGAGAAGCTTCTGACAAAGGCTGACTGTGTATAGCTGTCCTTCAAGGGAGCAGTCTATTTATAGTAGCAGATGCGGTGATTGTGTATAGCTGTCCTTCGGGGGAGCAGTCTATTTATAATAGTAGCTTTACACATAGTTGTCCTTCGAGGGAGCAGTCTATGTATGAATTTAGAGGTCTAGTTGTCCGTTTGGCATGAAGCATCTAGTTTTGTAGGAAGTTTGACTCAAGAAAATACCATAATTGTTTAATTAAGAATGTGTCATTTTGATACTTTGAAGTCATGGACTAGACTAAAAAGGGGAAGGCATCTTTAAGGGGAGGTGATAATCAAGCCATGTGAGCTTGATTTTGATTTTGAGATGTAGGAAACAAAGTGTATGCGGTGGTAAATGAGCTCAAGGGAAGAGCACAAGGTAGATAAGAAGTGATATAACACTAAATTCAACAGTAGAATGGTCAAAGATGCAAGGCATTAAGGGGTTCAGGCTCAGGTTTACCATTAATCGAAGCTAAACAATAAGTGCCTGATCCATAAGTATGAGTGATAATGTAAGGCCCAATCCAATTAGGAGTAAATTTTCCACGCTTGCTCTTTTCTAGTTTGGTTACATGTTGATTCTCTTTAAGGACAAGATCACCAACCTTAAAGGTACACTCATGAAGTCGCTTATCATAAGCACGCTTGATGCATTTTTGGTAGATTTGAAGGTGGTCAAGAGCCATAAGGCGTCGCTCGTCAAGAAGCTCTAATTGGGCTAACCGCTCTTGGCGGAAATCATCATTGGTGAGAATATCCTGAAGAGATATTTTGAGGGAGGGTAGTTGTATTTCAAGAGGCAAGACATCCTCGGTACCATATACCAAATAAAATGGTGTGGCATTAGTGGAGGTACGAATGCTATTATGATAAGCCCAAAGGGTAAAGGGAATGTGATCATGCCAATTTCTTCCAGGATCATTAACAACTTTCATGAGTATTTTGGTTAGGGTTTTATTAGAAGATTCAACCTGACCATTGGCCTGTGGATAGTAAGGTGATGAGAAACTAAGTTTGATACCAAAGTTGTCACAAAGGTCTTATAACAACTTATTTTTAAAATATTTTCCATTATCTGTTATCAGGCGATGAGGAACACCAAAACGACAGATAATGTGATGGTTAATGAATTCAACGATTTTTTCTTTTTTGGTTGAAATGAGTGGAATGGCCTCCACCCATTTTGTGTAATATTCGGTTGCTGTGATTATCCAACAGTGACATTGCGAAGAGGGCAGGTGAATCTCACCAATAAGGTCTAAACCCCATTGTGAGAAAGGCCAAAGATCTCGTGCGACATGTAGCGGATGACTAGGAGTATGTTGAAGGCTGGCATGTTGTTGACACATAACACAACGCTTAACATATTCGTAGCAGTTGTTATTAAGAGTAGGCCAATAATAGCCTAGGCGAAGGATCCATTTGGCCATGGCAAGTTCGCTAAAATGTCCACCAAAAATACCATCATGGATATGTTGGATGGTACAGGTGACCTCCGCGCCATTTAAACATCGAAGGAGGATGCCATCAAAGCCATGTTTATAAAGGAGTCCCCCCATGACGACATAACGAGAAACACATTTAAGAAAAGCACATTTTCCGGTACTAGTAAGGTCAGGTGGGAGAACGGAGGTTGTAAGGTAGTCATGAAATTGGTGATACCAGGTATCCTGTGAATGAGCAGACACATTATTTATCATACAAATAAATAGGGCTGAGTAAGATGGGGCAAAGATTTGTTGGACCAAGATGAAAATGTTAGAGTCAGTTGATGAAGTAGGAATTTGCGAGGCTAAGCAAGCCATAGTATCGGCAAATTTGTTAGTGGAGCGGGGAATGGTCTGGATAGAATAACGAGTAAATGAGGTCAAAAGTGAATCCACGTAATGTTTGTACTTTTGAAGCTCCTCATTTTTACATTGGTAGATTCCCATAACTTGATTAAATACCAATTGAGAGTCGCCGAAAATATTAATAGATTTGACACCTAAGTGTAACGCAACCTGGAGACCTAAAACAAGGGCCTCGTATTCCGCTGTATTAGTAGTGCAGGGGAAATTGAGCCGGAATGAAAGAGGCATAGGCTCAGCATCAAGAGGAATGAGAACAATGCTGGCCCCTCTACCGCACTGGCATTTGGATCCATCGAAGAAGAGGGTCATTGGATACGACTCTTCCCTGAGTGAAAGAGTAGCGATGAGTTCATCAGGGAAATTAAAATTGGTAAATTGTTCCCCAGGTAAAGGGGACTCCGCGAGTTGGTCTACAATAGTTTGTCCTTTGATTGACTTTTGGTGTATAAATTCAAGGTCGAGGTCAGCGAGGAGCATAAACCATTGGGTGATGTGTTGGTTTAGATGTGGTTTGGCATACATATAATGGATGGGGTCCATGTTGGTGATGACAAAAGTTTTGTGATTCAAGAGGTAGTGTCGGAGTTTGGTGGCTACGAATGATAGGGCTAGGCATAATTTTTCTACATGTGTATACCTAGTCTCGTAATCCACAAGAGTACGAATTATATAATAAATGGCTTGTTCTTGACGTGCCGAGTCCCGATGTGCGAGCATGGCTCCTATAGCATGGTCAGTGGCAGAAAGGTAAAGGTAGAAAGGGCGATCATCCTGAGGTGGGATAAGCATGGGTGGCTGTAAGAGATAGGATTTGAGAGCTTCAAAGGCTTGGTGACACTCTTCGCTCCATTGAAAGGAAATGTCCTTTTTAAGAAGGTGATGAAAAGGTTGACATTGATCCGAGATTTAGGAGATGAAACGCTAGATGGATTGAAGTTTACCTTGCAAACTACGCAATTGTTTGAGGTTTTTGGGTGGGGGCATTTCTAGGATAGCTTTGACTTTAGATGGATTGACCTCAATGCCACACAAAGAGATGATAAAGCCAAGAAATTTTCCCGAAAGAACATCAAAGACACAATTGTTTGGTTAAAGCCGGACCGAATATTGTAACAGGTGATTGAAAATAATGATTAAAACATCGAGATGTTCACTGTGATGTTTAGATTTTCCAAGAAGATCATCGACATAATCCTCAAGGATAGTGTGCATAATGTCATGAAAAATGTAAGTCATAGCCCGCTGATAGGTCACACCAGCATTCTTAAGGCCAAACGGAATGACACGATAATGAAAGGTTCCCCAAGGAGTGATAAAGGCAGTTTTATGTTGATTGGCCGGGGCTACCAAAATTTGATTGTATCCCGAAAATCCATCCATGAGAGAAAGCATCTCATGGCCTGCAGTGAGATCAACAAGTTGATCAATACTTGGGAGGGGGAAGTCATCCTTGGGGCAAGTGAGGTTAAGGTCTCAGAAATCCGTGCATATCCGAAGTCCCCCCGTCGCTTTAGTGACAATTATGATGTTAGAAATTTATTGAGGATAGTCAATAGGCAAGATGAAGAAACATAAAGAAGTCGTTGAAGCTCTTCTTTGACCAAGAGGGAAATGCGTGGATGCACTTTTCTTAGTTTTTGTTTGACTGGTTTGGAATTAGGTTTTAGGGTGATGTTATGGACAACAATGTCAGGATCAATTCCTAGCATGTCAGCGTAGGACCAAGCGAAAGCTTGGTTGCGGGTACAAAGAAAGGTAGTAATGGTGACTTGTTCTGATGCGTTAAGGGATTGTCTAATCTTCACAATGTGAGGATCCTCCTCTGTGTGGATGGTAATTTCTATAGTAGACTCATTCAACATGGTTTGAGTTTCAGATGGTAAGGCACGTTGAATATAGGAGTCATCCACACCAAGGTAAGTGAGGATGGAATCGTCATCTTGGCACTCAACAACATTAATTGAAGGTGAATCCTCTTCGATCATGTGTCGATACAGAAAGGGAAGAGAAGACAGGTCCTCATTACTGCGTTGATAAGTGAGAGGACCTAGGAAGATAGCATTTATGAAAAAAAAAGTTAGGAGGGATAGATTCAGGATCTATCGACTCTGTGGGTGATGATGGAAAAATGGGTGATGATGGTTCGGTAGGGGTGATGTCATCATCTTCCAGGAGACAACTGACACGAGGTTCCTTTGGTTTAAGTGTTCTAGGAAATCCGAGACCACTACGATCATTGTGCTTGTGTGTAGTTACGGGAATGATTGTATGTCAGCCTTGTTCATAAAGACCGAATCCAAAGCCTTTCGAAGCACAGCGAGTCAAGAAGGTGAGGGTGAAACGATGATTTGTCAGGTATTGAAAATTGGATTGGAAAGGAACCACACCAAGAGGAGGTTCAGGGGTAATGGGGATGCATCGACACCCCCATACGTTAGGTTGGTGCGGCAATGGGAAGGTCCGTAGGGGATTACTTCCCCCATACGACGGTCATAGGTAGGATGTGTATGTAACTGTCCGTACTCCTGTGGGGCATGGAAAGAACTAACGTTATATAGGCGATACTCCCCCAGCGTAAGGCATTGAAAAACATCTACTAAGGGGTCTGAGGTTGGGATGTTAGCTGCGGGAAAGGAAGTGGTATTTGCGACGGCGGTTTCATTGGTTGAAGGTGTAGGTGTAGTTGAAGTGGATGATATAGGTGTGGTTGGAGTGGATGGTTGGGTTAGATGAATGCGTGTCTTGACTGGTACAAGTACATCATTAGGGCGATATAACATATTACAGGTTTTGAAGGGGGGAGGATCAGCTTTTACAGTGTAGGACTTCCCTTCGTACTCAAATTTTATGCATCTATGTAAGGTGGAGGGAATGCATCCCATAGCCCAGATCCAAGGGCGGCCTAACAACATATTATATTGGAACTCTTCCTCAAGGACATAGAATAGTTCGGGTAAAGTGCATGGCCCTACATGAATGTTAAGGATCACGGTGCCTAAGGTAGAAGTAATAGCATCATTGAATGACCGCAACATGATGGGGTTAGCACGCATGTAACTAGAAGGGATATTCATTTGTTGGAAAGCTTTTGAAGAGATGATGTTTAGGCTAGCACCCCCGTCAATCATAACACGATGTACCCAAATGTCCCGGACGTAAGCTGAGATGAAAAGAGTAGGGTTAGGATCTTCAGCACAAAAGTTGATAATTTCGTCTTCGGAGAAACTGACAGCAGTAGCTTGCTGTACAGAGACATAAGTGGTTGGGGAGATGGGTTGTTTGGCGAGCAAAGCAACGTGATTAGGTGTGAGAATGGAGGTAATAGGCAAGGTTTCATTAGGTAAGACCTCTATCCCTTGAAGGATTTCAACGAGAGCTTGTCGATGAGATTCAGAAGTCTGAATGAGCTCCTACAGTGTCATTTTTACAGGTGATTGGTGAAGCTATTTGATCATGGTTTGGTTGGCAGCTCCATTAGAGACGGGGTAGGCGGGTCCACGAATAACCACTTTAGGTGGTGGTGCGATCGGGATGGTGGACGAAGAAAGGGAGGCCACAGGTGTGCTGACTTTCACTTTCCCATTGTTTTTCTGCCCTCGAGTACTAACACTAATCATATTGATCTCGTGAATACGAGAGGAGGAAGATGGTAGGGATAAGTCATGGTCTTCGAGAGGTGGGGCTGTAATAATGATAGATCTTGGTGAGGTGGGGACAGGTGGTATAGGAGAGGGAATTGAAGCTAAAGGTCTCTCTCTTTGTAAGTTTTCTTTCTTAACTTTTCTATCTGAAAGAGGTGACTGAAAAAGTATGGCTTTCAATGCTTTGCATCCCTCTACGTCATGTCCTGGTGTGTAGTGGTTAGCGCAGATTTTAGACTCATCATAACCTATAGGTCGAGGTTTATATGGATCATAAGGTCTAAGTGGGGGTAGGGAAATGGTCGCATTCTCCACCAACATAGCAAGGATTTTGGCGTAAGACCCTTTGAGTGGGTCAAAGTCAGAGGAAGATGAGGCTATTGAATGGGTAGTTTCTGGTAATGACGGGGTATGGTTGGTTTGTATGGGTGGTGGTTTAGCCAAGGAGTTTTGATAATGGGGTTTAACTAAATGTGGATTCTTTGGCACAGAAGCTATGTTTAGCTGGTTAGATGATGAGGCCACAGATGATGTGGTATCAGAAAACAACCACGGAGAAATAGGAGTGACAGCAAACAAATCTTTTGATGATGGAATTTGTTTAGGGTTGGTAGGTGGAAAAGATACGCGGGGTGATGGTGTTGATGTACCCTTGGATCTCTGTATGGGTGCAGAAGGTGTAGGTCATTTTAAAGAAAACGCAGGAGGTATGATATATTGATGCAAGGTGGAGGGATGAGGTCCCAATATGGAAGGTAGGTGTGATGATGATGGTTTTAGTTGTAATAGAGACATAAGTTGAGGAGATTGAGTTTGTCTCCTAAGTGGATGAACAGCTTTATTTTTATATAAATCAATCCACTTAGGTGGGTGTGTTAGACTGGGTATTGGTGAGGTCCCAGATGTAGGGGAAGGTTGGGTTAGGTTAATAGAAGTGGATGAGGTATTTGGTAGAGATGAGGGGGGTGAAGATGAGGACATAGGCATTTTAAGCTTCTGTAAACACTTCGGGTATATGGTAGAGGCATCTGGGTTGGTCATCTGCGTTTGAGTAGAATATGGCGTACTCAAACGTTCCCGTAGGACCTTTCTATCTTCTGGGGAATGAAAATCCTCACATGTGAATAGGAAATTTTGTATTGAAGAAAGGTGGGTTGTGATTTTGGTCCACTATGGGTGTGATACAGGGGGAAGATGAGGCACTGTATCAATGGGCGTTAAGAGGTTAACCGGTTGCTGAAAAGATTTAGGCGATGAAGAACTAATAGGTAGGAGGGCGTGTTTGAGAGGATCCGTCATGTTTAAAGAATGTGGTGATTTCAGCGTAAGAGGTTTCTTGTCTAAGGATGACAAAAGAAGTGGTGAACCTTCCTCTTGTACAGCAAGAATGGTAGAAGGAGATGTTTGGGAAATAGATAAATTAGATAACATCCGCTCACAGTCTTGAAAGGATATGGTGTAAGAAGGCTCATTTGTGAGAAGGGAACTCTGGGTGGTTAATTCTTTGATGGGTAAAGGAATGGCAAGGATTTTGTCTTTTCTTGATGGTGACAAAGGGGGTTTGGGTTCCTACATTAGTGAAGAAGCTTGATTCAGAATTTTTTCGATAGAGGCTTTTGGCTGGGAGTTGAAGACTACATGGATCTCGTGAACACTCTCCTCGGCTAAGATATCTTGGTTTATATTACTGTTAGGAGAGTGATTTGGGAATGGTTTGATTTTTAAATTTCAGTTAGTAGGAGCATTAGGATTATCGAGGGCTATATCCCCTGCATCAACCATTTCCTACACTATGTTTTTCAACATCTTGCAGTTTTCATGACTGTGTCCCTTCACGCGGTGGAAGTTACAGAAGTCATTTTCTTTGTACCAAGAAGGTATGGTGCGAGTGGAATCAAACCCAGAGTGAGGTTTAACAAGAGGTAAGGTAATGGCTCCTTCTTTAAGCAATTTTTCCAATATCACACCATAAGTTTCTCCAAAGGGGGTGTAATTGATGGGCTCAGCTTTATACTTATAGGTGGTTTTTGGCGGGGTATTAGACGGTGGTTGGGATTTGACCATCACCGCGTGCACAGCTCCTTTTGATTTCGAAGCAGTCGATGGGTGAGGATTGGTGGTGTTAGGTTTGTTGGTGGAATCTTGAGTTCGGAAAGTGGAGTTTTTGTTGCGCAACCAGAATTTCTCTTCCTCTAAGGCTCGAATCTCTAGTTTTCGAGTCATAGTAAAGGCTTCGTCAAATGTGCAGAAAGTTTGAATTTGGAGGGTAGGGGAGATGTGTTTAGCATAGGTCCGCGTAAAATTTTTGATAAGTTCAGCTTGAGGCAAGGCATACGTAAGTTGGTTGATAAGGCCCCGCCATCGTCCAAAAAAATTTGTGATAGATTCGTCTTCAAATTGTCGGATGGCATAGAGGTCGGTGATAGATACTTTCTTGGCAATGTTAATGGAAAAATGATCTAAGAAAGATTGGGCTAGTTGGTTAAAAGAGAAGATTGAGTGCTGGGTTAAAGAACTGTACCACTCCAAGGTGGGTCCTGATAAGGACATGGGAAAGGTGTGGAGTAGTAAGGCATTTCCGTGAGCAATTAGATAGCAGGCATGTCTAACTGAGCGCAAGTGTTGTTGAGGATCCTCCTTACTATTAAAATGAGTAAATTTTGGTAATTCCCATTGAGAAGGATATGAATGAAGGGGGACAGAAGGGTGGATAGGCTCCTAATAAACTTGCTCGTATGTCAAGGTGCTACGACTTCTTGAAACAGAAGCCTCCAGATTTTACATTTTGTCCATCATTTGTTTGATGAAATCCGTGCTTGGATGAGCTGATGGTGCGGTTGCAGAAAATGGAGGCAAATTGGGCCAAGGGCCTCCACTAGATAATGGTGGCATTAAATGTTGATAAGGTATGGAGGATGAATGTGTTGAGGTGACTGAATAGGGATGTCCTATATAATACATTGAGGTCACGGGATACGTGTGTGGGAATGAAAATGTGGGCGGAGCTTGAGAAGGAAAGCTTGTGTGGATAGGTGGTAGAGAGAAAGTCATAAACGAAATAGTCTGCAAGAGAGATGAGGTAGGAGCAGTCGGTGGTAATGACATGTGGGGCCCAAGATTAACCCAAGGAAATCCAATCTGTGTCGTATGAACCTGTGAAGCTACTGGATTGGGAGACAGGGCTAAGGATGCAGTAGGTAAAGCAGAGGTATCAGGCGGAGAAGGAGCTAAATGAGTAGCTATACTAATAGGCATGCCAATAAGGAGTTGACCATTGGGTGTACGGTCAGGGGCATGAGACATAGTATTGTATAGTGCTAGGATTAGCATCCAGAAATTTGGCAAATTCCTTATCTCCTACAAGAATTTTAGTAACCTCGCTGGTATCCGTAGGATTCCCTATAGAATGTGAAGGGGGTGATTCAGGAAAAGGTACAGAGTGGGCATGTGAAACCATGGCGGCGGCTTGCTTCCGAGTGATAACAACCATGGAAAAAAGTACATAGTAGGGTTTCAATCTATCAAGAACAGAAACAACCTCAGAATGTTGAAATTGGTAGGTTGTTGGTTTGTCAAGAATTGTAAAAGATAGTAACCGATATCGGTCTGCTAACCAAGGTCGGTTATACTGTAGCTGGCGTCGGTCAGTTAACCGATGTCGATATAATAAGACTGGTATAAGAAAATATAAGAAGCTACTGATTTGAGTTTTTAACAATACTTAGTACATCTATCAATTTGTTCTGAAGTGATAACTGAAACAGTGTATGACAAAGAAACAGAACTGAAAACAAACAAGATACACAAGTAAATTTACAGAGTAAACCTAGGATTATTGTTTATCAATTTGAGCTTATGCCCTTAGACGCAGAATGATGTGAGAATCCTAAACACAAGACTTAGGGGAAATGTCAAGTTTGTTTTGGCTTATAAGGTTACCTCAATCGGGCGGAGGAATACCATGGAAAAGGGGGGATTTTTTGAGCTGTTGTGTTAATTATGAAGTGATTCGGTATGTGTTGTGCAGTGAAAGTAAGATTAATTTCCTATCAATACCATGGAAATCACCCCCACGTGTACGACCTGTTACTTAGTCTACGTTCACTAGAATTGAAAACAGCAAGCAAGAATGTAATGCACGTGTTTTAAACCCAAATTGAAAATGATATTCGATGAAGCAAAGAAGATGACTTTCACTAATGCAAAACTGAGAAAGCAAGACAAATTCTTTTACTAAATATAACAAAATACGGTGTGAAATTTTTAGAAGAAGAAAACAGCAAGTATGCTCCCTATGTGAAAGCAAGCAAGAAAGAAATAAACCCAAAATGGGTCCCACCGGGCGTGCCAAAATGTTTCGCATAGAATGTTTCATCTTTTGGGAATAGAGTTGCTTCTATCCTTTCATTCTTTTGAGAAATAGATAAGGGTTAGGGCTAGGAGGAATACCTGTTGAATGTCGAAAGGGTGTGCGTGTACCGTAGATAAAGATCAGATCGACTGTGAAGAACTCCTTTTGTCTGGGAAGGACTACCTGCAAGTAAGAATACAAGACCACCAAATTTTAATTAGACAATAAATGAGGGAACTTCCTTGGGCCCAGGAAATATAAAACTTCCTTTCAAAGGTGGTCAGTTCCCCTGCTAATATGAACTAACACAAATTCTAACAAATAAGCTATTGTCCAATTAAAATTTTTTCACCTTATTAGAACAATAGAGAAAGGGCTGGTCTTGGTTTAGAATCACAGTGATTGATGCCGGTCACTGTAACCGGTACCAGTTGTTCGTAACCGATATCGGTAGGGGCAATGTTTTAGGGGCTTTTGGTGAAGGTTGGTTGTAAGGTTGTTTTTTTGTTTTATAAGGCTGATAAATAGGTGGGGTTAGGTAATGGGGTGATGAGAAGGACTCAGAGACTATGGGGGGTGTTCTTGGGGTAACGTAAGTGTGGAGGAATGACAGTTAGATGTAGTGTGTTGCTGGGTAGTAGATCTAAGAATAGACTTATGATGGCTGTGATTCAGAAGTTCAAGAAATGTTATTAAAAGGACATACAAGATATTACTTACTGATTATTGATGAGGATGCAGGTCCAAGAACTATGATGATGACGGTAGAACTTAGGTAGGATGACCTGACAATCAGGAGATGAGCTATCTTCCCTCCCGACGAATAGATGAATATCACAAGACTCTGGTTACTCAGTTATAGTTTTTGGACTTGATGTCCTTCTCTGCAAACTCTTCTTGTTTCTTTCTTCACTTGTCTCTATTCAGCCAAGTAAAAATCTGGATCCTTCCAATGACTTCTGAGTTTCGATCCACGAAAGTCCAACCCTTTATTTTTGGTTGGGAGTGGTCATTTACAGGGAACCAATGGCGGTTACGCAACCAAAGGTGGTCGAGTAGGAACCGGTATCGGTCAGGTCAAAGCAGACTATTTTTGGTAAAATGGCCAGCTTTCCCTCCTTTTCTCCTGAGGGATTAGTCGCGGGATTGGTCAAGTCATTATGAGATTATTTTTAGGTGCGGGTGAGGAGTAATTAGTCATGGGTGTGGATGTGGACCAAGTTATAGGTCTTAATTAGGTTAGTTTAGGGTTAAGACTAGGTCATGATGAGGTGGCGAAATGAGGTGGTAGGTATGGCGATGTGGATTTATTAATTATAAGGTAATTAATAAATAATTGTGTAAGGTTTAGGTGATGAGGTTAGGTTGCGAAATGAGATGCGGGGCACAAGGGGTCGTAAGACACAAATTTGGTGTCTACACGGACTTCCCCCTACCACCTACGTGCATGTTTTTGGAAGATATTTGATCTTTTAAAATTCTTCTAACCGAACAAAAACCCAGAAAATGAAAAAAAAATCAAAATATATATATATATTTCAAAAACCACAAAAATATTAGAAAATAGCAAAATGGCTTAAAATTGATTAAACCAATCATCTACGGCTGAAATCTGTGTCTATTGCATGACACTCATCCCAGATCTTACTGACATTCTCAAAATCATTTGAAACAATGAATCATGCATCACCAAAATCTTCAAACACCTAAACAAGCTATGTTGCTTACTTCATTTGTACACTGGGTCACCACCAAGTGCCTAGTACTATTTTCATATACGATGGAAGTGTCCTCCATTTATCCCCTTGCATAATACACCTTGCTTGGGGCATCATTCTTCGCCCTAGTCATTTATTAGACCATTTAGGACTTCATCTCAATCACAAAATGTTTGTGTAACTATCTTGAAACTTGTTGGTTTAAGTGTGTGTGATTGTACTTATTTCCCTATTAGATGATTCAGTTTATTTCTTGTATTGCATTGAATTTGTGTATGTTGCATGGAGTTTGTTGTTTTGATAAATGATGGTTGTTTGTATCTTGGCTTTTAATGTCATTTTATGCTTCCGTCACATGCTCACATTTTAATAAGGACCCGTGATAAGGATTCTAAGCATTATGATGATTAAAATATTATTAGCCATTGATTTGTGGATAGCTCGCGATCCCTTTTCTTCTAGTCTCTTGTCTTCTTTGAGCACTTTTCTCTCTATTTGTTTCTTTATTGATCGTCAATCGAGTTTCTTCGTCACCCCATCAACACTCAAGGGGACATTTGTTATCCTTTTTCCTATTAATTTTTCTTCTACCCCTTCAAAATTTTCCTACTTGCTTGTGTTTGTCTAATTTCTTTGAAGTGACGTCACTTACGTCACCTCAAAGAGGGGCAAATGTAAACATCTGTAGTTTTCTCAATACACTATTATTTCTAATGGAGCACTAACACTCCTTCCTTTTACAGATTGATGACACACCGTCAGTTAGGCCTATCTAACTCCTTACGACCCCCTTTTGGTCATTTTTTCCTCTTATAAACAATTTAAACAGGTAGTTATCACCTTGTTCTAACTATAGTAGCTTCTTGTTCTCTTCTAGCTTGCTTCTATTAGTTGCTTGGAAGATCAATCCACTTCATTGGACTGAGTAAGCCCTTCATAACCCTTCTAGAAACCTAATTACTCTCTAAGAGATATTAATTAGTGTAACTTAGGCTAATTACCCTCTAGCATAGTCAAATCACACTTTGACTTGCTAAAGTGCTTTTTGGACTTTAGCCTTTGTCCCACATGCACCCAAATCTCCCTTTTCTTCCAAACCAAAAACTATAAATAGGGCTATACCCCCTCCCTGATTTCTTAAGAATCCTCTCTTCTTCTTAGCACAAATTATATCAATTTGATTAGGCTTTAGTTTGTATTTCATCTTCTTTCATTTGAGCTAAAAGCATGTAATCTTGTATTCCATAGCATTAATATAGAGTAAAAGGGAAGATCCATTGGCCTTGAAGCCATTAATTGGGAGATCTCTTTCTCTTAACACATAAAATGAATGCTTAGATCCTCTTAGGTTCATTATTTTTAGCTTTCAAAGAATAGAGATTAACTTCATTTGCTTAGTTTGCATGTTTAATTCAAATTAATGTATGCAAAGAAGGAAACATTGCTAATTTATTATCACATGGTCCATAGATTGTTAAAAGCATTTGGGGTTTCTTTAGAGATTCTTGCCCCAAATCCATGGCTTTTACAACTTTTCATTGAACATAGTATTCAATACTTGCATGTCCTGAACTAGTATTTGAGTCAAGGTGTTTGGTTATGTACTTGTGTAATAAGCTTGAGTTTTACTCGTATTTAAGGATTTGAAACGATTTGAACTCATTTATGGACTTTCTACTTGAAAAGGCTTGAGAGATTAATTTTGGTTTGAAGTTGATTAAATGGTAATCTCTTTTGAGATCTTCTCTTTGTAGCTTCTTGTTGGATTGGTTATGGTACTTTTGTTGTTGGAGACTGTATCGCCTTCTCTGAACTTGTAAAGGCATCTGAATATGGAGGGTAATCTTATATCCTTTTCTCTGAACAAACCTGCATCTTGTGGAAGGATTAACTATTTTGTCGAAGTGTTAATAGACTGGAACAGTATCTTGTTGTGGGTTTGGTTTGATATAGAATTTATTGGGAATAGTCGTTAACAGTTTTGAGGTTTATGGAAATGCAGTATGCATTATCCTTCTTGTAATCAATGTTTTAAATGAATACCTTCCTTATCGCAATATTTTTAGGAAGAACTTGAGAGTCTTAGTTGTGATTCTATTTAAGTCATGTTGGAGGTAAGATTAGGACATTACTTGACTTAAACTTTTTTTGGGTTTTCTTACTCTCTTCAGATCCATTTAATTGATTTGTAGGTTTTATTAGAAAGATGATTTGAATACCCTAGTGTACTAAATTTTGTATGGAAGGATAAATTATCTCTATTTTTTATTGTTTTGTATAAGTATTCTTATTGGATCACGAACTACTTGCTCTTTTTTATTGAGATGTTGAAGCTTTGTAAATGGGATTACAATTTTTACTAAGTTCATGAGTTTTAATTAATTTAGTTTATCTTATACTATTTTGGGTTTTCTATTCCTTGTTGGGCTCATTAAATGAATCTTTGGGTCTTTTAAAGAGAAAGGAATATGTTCTCTTGTGGACAATATACTATTTTTGGAAATTTATTGGGTATTCCTTTCTAGGAAATGAATTTGAACTTGTTTATAATGAATTGGAATGTATAAACCATGTTGTATTGATTAGTAAGGGAAAAATAGAAGTGTGCTTTCTTTAAACTTTTTGTTTGGTTTTGTGTTCCCTATTGGGAACTATCTAATGAACTTCTAATTTTGAAATAGAAATGGGAATTCATTTGAAAGTATAAATGAAATGAATTATAGATTAAGACCCTTTTCTATTTGAGATCCTTTTACTTTTGTAAAGATGAGTTTACTTGATGGAACTTCTCTAAATTTAGATTCTCTTCTGAGATGGGAATTTTTTTGTGGACTAATAGTCTATTTGTACTAATCATTTTTTGTAATGATGTGGAAAGAGAATAGCTAATCAATCTATTGAAAGAAAATAATAACATACTTAGACCGATTGCTTTGTTTGACTGAGTCATACTTCATTTGGTTTTGATATTTGAAGGTTTCCTCTTATTGCACTCCATCTTATTATCAACCCTTTTTTGATGGACATGAGAAGAAATTAACCCTGTGTGAGTCTATCTTTGACTGTGGAACACCTGGTTTCAGATCTCTGAATGATTCCTTCTAACGTGTGGAAGTTAGTAAGACTTGCAGTTAGATTGTGTTGATTCTTTATTCCTTCATGGATTGAACTAGGATTCTTGTTTAAATGTTGTCTCTTTAATACTGAATCCATATTGTTATCTTTGATCTAAAGTATTTTTTTGTGTTCTGAACTTTCTTCCAACTTTTAGATGATTAGTTTAAGGGATACTGTATGTATTGATTCTTCTTTGATTAAGTGGTAGGATGAAACATCCTAATATGAGCTAAGCTGTTAATAACTTACTTTTTCTACATAGTAAAGATAAATGTTGTATTTCTATTTTGATAGAATTATGAAACAATTGGGTAACAAGATTTTTTATTTGTCTAGAAGTAATTGATAGGATAAATTAAACCTTATGTTATAATGCAAATGTCACTGATTATATTATGCTCTTTTCTTAAAACTGAATTCAAATTCATTATTGTACTTCTTTTCTGGTTGATATTACTTATGGTTATTTGTATTATATATATATAATATATTGGGAATCGTCGTTAACATTTTGAGTTTTATGGAACTTCAGTAGATGCATTATCCTTCTTGTAATCAATGTTTTAAATGAATACCTTCCTTATCGCAATAGTTTTTAGGAAGAACTTGAGAGTCTTAGTTTGTGATTTCTATTTAGTTCATGTTTGGAGGTAATAGATTAGGACATTAAACTTGCTTAAACTTTTTTTGGGTTTTCTTACTCTCTTCAGATCCATTAATTGGTTGTATGTTTTATTAGAAGATGATTTGAATACCCTAGTGTACTACATTTTGTATGTACGGATAATTATCCTCATTTGTTTTGTATTGTTTTGTATAAGTATTCTTATTTGGAATCACGAACTCTTTGTCTTTTTTATTGAGATGTTGAAGCTTGTCAAATGGGGATTACCATTTTTACTAAGTTCATAGTTTTAATTATTTAGTTTATCTATATATTTTGGGTTTTCTATTCCTTGTTGGGGCCCTCATTAATGAATCTTGGGTCTTTTAAAAGAGAAAGGAATATTTTCTCCTTGTGTCACCAATATACTATTATTTTTTTTTTGGAAATTTATTGGGATTTCCTTTCTAGGAAAGAATTTGAACTTGTTTAAGGAATTGGAATGTATAACCATGTTGTATTGATTAGTAAGGGAAAAATAGAGTGTGGCTTTCTTAAACTTTTTGTTTGGTTTTGTGTTCCCTATTGGGAACTATCTAATGAACTTCTAATTTTGAAATAGGAAATGGGAATTCATTTGAAAGTATAAATGAAATGAATTATAGATTAAGACCCTTTTCTATTTGAGATCCTTTTACTTTTGTAAAGATGAGTTTACTTGATGGAACTTCTCTAAATTTAGATTCTCTTCTGAGATGGGAATTTTTTTGTGGACTAATAGTCTATTTGTACTAATCATTTTTTGTAATGATGTGGAAAGAGAATAGCTAAATCAATCTATTGAAAAGAAAATAATAACATACTTAGACCGATTGCTTTGTTTGACTGAGTCATACTTCATTTGGTTTTGATATTTGAAGGTTTCCTCTTATTGCACTCCATCTTATTATCAACCCTTTTTTGATGGACATGAGAAGAAATTAACCCTGTGTGAGTCTATCTTTGACTGTGGAAACACCTGGTTTCAGATCTCTGAATGATTCCTTCTAACGTGTGGAAGTTAGTAAGACTTGCATTAGATTGTGTTGATTCTCTCTTATTCCTTCAATGATGAACTGGATTCTTGTTTAAATTTGTCTCCTTTAATCCTGAATCCATATTGTACTTTTGATCTAACGTATGTTTTTTGTGTTCTTGAAAACATTTCTTCCAACTTTTTAGAATGATAGTTTAAGGGAACTGTAGGTATTTATTCTTCTTTGATTACTGGTAGATGAAACATCCTCATATATGGGGCTAAGCTTGTTAACACTAACCTTACTTTTTTCTACAAAGTAATAAACTTTATGTTGTATTTCTATTTTGATAGAATTATGAAACAATGGGGTAACAAGATTTGTTATTTGTCTAGAAGTAATTGATAAGGATAAATTAACCTTATGTTATAATGCAAATGTCACTGATTATATTATGCGCTTATTCTTTTCTGAAAACTGAATTCACATTCATATTGTACTCTTCTTTTCTGGTTGATATTAAAAAACTTATTGTTATTTGTATATATATATATATATATTGTTTCATTAAAGCACAAGTTGATTTATGGAATAACTTAATGAAGCACTTCATTTTTAATTCTTAGTGCTTTCATTGTCATCATTGAACTACCCTTTCTAGCAATTTTTGCAGATGGACATCATCAGTGATAACAGAAGGGTAAAACTTTTATGATGCCTTGGCTTTTTATGTCTATATATTATGTACACTTTCGATCATTCTTGAGTTGTATTGGAAAAGGAAATGATTTTTTCATGACAATGATGATTTATATGTATTAGTGTTAAAATGCATAGTCTTGTAAGTGTAATATTTATCACCGAAAATGAAAGGTTTGAGTTTGAATTTTACTTTGTGGTGTGAATTCTTCTTTTATACTTATATGACGGAATCGTACATATCTGGTTGTATTTCTTTATATTTATTTTGTATCTTATTGTTTGTTAATCTGTAATAAGTTTGTATTAAAGGATCGTATGAATCCCCCTTAATTATATGAAGCTTGTTAAACTACAAAAGATGTCTTTCTTTATCTACACAACTAAAGTTTAATCTGAAATATGCTGAAGACATACAATTGAACTATATGATTAAATATTGGTAAAAAGGTTAAGTTAACCATAAAATCTAATCATGTAGAGGAATACTCTTCCTCTCTCAAAAGAATGAAAGATAAAATAGAATAGTGGTTATGATCTTTAATCTTTGTACTTCGTTTATAAGAAGTAAACACTAGTTGAATCTAGGTGGATGACACACTTGATTTGGACAGCTAGGTTGCATAAAGAATTAAACACTTGATGTTTGTTGTCCTGTTTTATGGGATGACTTTTTATTATTCCACGTTAGTACACATTAATGTAAACATGAGGTAATGAAGTTCTCAATATCAAATAGGGTTAAATATGTATATAGAACTTAATGAATGTTGGAATTATGGTTAGGCATGATTGTTGCAATCTGAAACTTAATCCAATTTAATTATTAATCTAATGACCACTAAGGGATATGTATGTCATAATTAATTAGTCCTAAAGGATGTTGGCACATGCCAAATATAGTACTGTACCTTTGATAAGTCCAAGGACTTCTTAAGGATACAGTGTTGTAGTTGACATGTGGCAACACCCTTCCGTATTGTTCATCTAGATCTACACGCATTTGGACTTGAACTTAGTTTTATCTCTAGGTCAAGTTAGTAGCATGTTTGGAATAGGGAGTAGATTTCTATGAATCAGGGTACCTTGGCACATTTGGTTGAATTAGGTCAGTCAAGTATGCCCTAAGTCATCATGAGCATCTTCCTATAACAAACTATGTTGCTAACCTGAGCTAGGGTCAAACCTTGGGCAAGTGAACTAACGACAGTCAGTAAAGACCATTCTAGATAATAGTAGAGTGAGGTGAAGGATGTATTCTGAAATGATGAATATTCCATCGAGGAATAGTAACATGAAGAATATGTTGAAAATATTTGGCTAAAGTATCATAAGCTACTGGTTGTGTTGTCCTATGTCACCTAGTTTGAAGCAACACGATGTTAGATGAATATTGGTAACAAATATTCAGATAGGTTATTTAAACAAATCACTCAGTACCCAAAATAGGGTAGGAGAACCAAGTATACGTAGTATACATAAAGTATTCATACTTTAAGTCAACATAAGAGATCTATTGATAACCGAGTCATAAAATGATAGATCGGTAGCATACCGAGTCATTAAAACTGCATATGGTTATCTGTTATGAGAATGATTGGAATGAAATGTGTTTTCTAAATTATTTTTTTATTTATAATAGAGAACATTATGATTCAAAAAAAAATTCCCTTGTTTTTAAAGTCTTAAAATGGGAATGTTACATCTTGGTATCAGAGCTGAAGGTTGTAACTCTTGGATCTATTGTGTCCATAATCTGATGAAAATTAAATTTTCTTGTTAACAAAAAATGTTTAGAACAAGAGAAAATGTTGCAAATAATCCTCCACCTGAGGAAGGAGCAGTAACTGCCCAAAAAATTGATGAGATCCTTTCTTCCTTGTTGGACACAAGAGATCATTTGGTTGTACTTGAACAACAAGTAATGGGAAATGAGGAGGAAGAAGATGATGGTATTAATAATCAGCCACCTCAAGATCACAACACCAATTTAAGTGTTGAGATTGTTAACATACCTGATTAGCTTGAGAACAAAAAGGCTAGGCTAACAGCTAAGCTCACTAATGATATAATAAGGATAAGTCCACCCAAGTTTGATGTCACCATATTAGGAGATGGAGCTAAGAATTGGCTTAGCAAAATGGAGAAATACTTTTCAATAAGGAATTTCTCAGAAGAAACAAAGGTGATATGGGGAGCATATCATCTTTCTCATAAGGCATCATCGTGGTGGGATAGCTGTAAGGATGTCGTAAGGCTGAGTTAAACATTGATGAAACAAATATCACATGTGATCAATTTAAAGGTTACTTTAGGAAATGTTTGATGCAATAACTTTACTATGATCAGAAAATGACTGAATTCCAAAACTTAGCTAAAGGAAATCTAACTATAACTGAGTATTGGGAGTAGTTTACTAAACTCCTTAGCTATGTACCTAAGTATCAAACTAACAAGAATTTTAGGATATGGAAATTCATCATGGGATTAAATCCCGTTATAGGAGGAGAGGTGGATGTTAACAGCCCAACCATGATGGAAAAGGTTGTTGAAAAAACCATAAGGTAGGAAGAAAAAATGAAGGAAATTTCTTCTCATAAGGAGGAAGTAAGGAAGAAAGTTTTTAAATCCTCTTTATCATCTCTTTCACCTAAGAAAGGACCACGGAAGAAATTCAGAATGAAAAGTAAGTTTTTATCTAATAATAATAAGAAATCCACAATGAATACTATTGGTAATGCATGGAACAGCTTTGTTAAGAACAATAATAACAGACATAAGTCCTATGGAGGTTAGAATGATAATTGTAGGACTAGAAATAAATATGAGCCTAGAAAGGGACCTATAGGAGGCTGTTATAACTGTGGAAAATATCATTACGTGAATGAATGCCCTTTGAAAAAGGATGATCATAATCAACAGCACAAGATACACACTACAATAGCTGATAAGAAGGCTGAAAAAATAGACCACACCTATAAGGGTTCTGGGTAAGTTATTTGGCATACCTATAACTATTGTTTTTGATACCGGAGCTACTGAATGTTTTATTTCTAGTAAATTACCATCTAAACTAAAAAAGAAAAGCTGGAAACATGGATAAAACATGGACTGTACATTATGGAAACAATGTTGTTCATACTGTTAGTATGTGTCTTATTGGAGCATTCCTTAACTTACCTAGTTTTTCCACAGAAGTTGATCTTTGCGTTGCACCTTTGGGATCTTATGATGTAATCATAGGTGTTAATTGCTTAGCTGAACATAAAGAAAAGGTGGATTATTTTGAAAAACATATTAGTTGTTTAGATGATCTGTAGAAAACAATAGAGATTTAGGGTGTAAAACATGAGATTTTTGTTAGGAAATTGTCAACTATGCAACTTAAGAAGGCCAAAAACAAAGGTTGTACCTTATATGTTGTAAAGATTGTAGAAATAGTTAAAGAGAATAGTGATGTCATGGAACGATATCTGTTAGAGTACGTATTTACCTTAGCTCATGTTCACCTAGGTACATTATTTACCTTTATTGTATTTATCCTCACCCACTTATGTGTGTGTATATTTCTTTTATCTTATTTAGATATTAGGAGATATTATCTAGTTGTTAGGTATAGTTATTTCCTTAATCTATCGTATTGACTAGATCCTTGATGTCTAGTTCTCTCCTAAATCTATGGTCTTGACTAGTTCTTTGATGACTATTTATTTCCTTGATTTATGGTTTGATCTACGACCTTGACTGGCTCTTAGATTGTTATTCCTTGCCTATTTAAGAAAGGCCTATTCTCAATGTATTGTCTTGAGTTCCATAATAATATATGATATTGCTTCTCATTTGTTTGCAAAGGTTTATGTAAAGTTATTCTGGTGAATTACTTTCATCTTATTGATCATGATGTTTAATTAACATCTGTGTTCTTGGCTTGGTACGATCTGATTATCGTTCCTTTCATGGTATCAGAGCTACATGACTTGCCGTCACACCAAAAGGTTTGATACCATGAAAGGAATGATAACCAAATCATACCAAGCCAAGAACACAGATGCTAATTAAACATCACGATCAATAAGATGAAAGTAATTCACCAGAATAACTTTATATAAACCTTTGCAAATAAATGAGAAGCAATATCATATATTATTATGGAACTCAATACAATACATTGAGAATGGGCCTTGCTTAAATAGGCAAGGAATAACAATCTAAGATCCAGTTAAGGTCGTAGATCAAACCATAAATCAAGGAAATAACTAGTCATCAAAGAACTAGTCAAGACCATAGATTTATGAGAGAACTAGACATCAAGGATCTAGTCAATACCATAGATCAAGGAAATAACTATACCTAACAACTAGATAATATCTCCTAATATCTAAATAAGATAAAAGAAATATCCACACACATAATTGGGTGAGGATAAATACAATAAAGATAAATAATGTACTTAGGTGAACATGAGCTAAGGTAAATACCTACTCTAACAATATCCACTTTTATGAAACTTTAGTGACATGTTTCTAGAAGAGTTACCAGGTCTTCCACCTAAAAGGGAATTTTATTTCACAATTGAGATCAAGCCTAGAACTGAGCCTATTTCTAAAGAAGCATATCGAATGACTACTATAGAATTAGTAGAGCTTAAGGCTCAATTGTAAGAACTTTTGTCTAAAGGTTTTATTAGACCAATTTTTTCACCTTAGGGAGCACCAGTAATTTTTTTGAAAAGAAAGATGGAACAATTAGATTGTGCATTGATTACAGAATGTTAAACAAAGCAACAATCAATAATAGATACCCACTCCCTAGAATTGATTATCTATTTGATCATACACGTGGAGCATCAGTGTATTAAAATATAGATCTTCGATCTGGATATCACTAATTATGAATTAAGGATGAGGACAATCATAAAACAACTTTTAGAACAAAGTGTGGACCTTAATGAGTTCACAGTCTTACTCTTTGGATTAACAAATGCACCTGCAACATTTATGAATTTAATGAATAATATCTTTCAAGAATACTTGGACAAATTTGTGCTTGTTTTCTTGGATGACATTCTCATATATTCTAAAATCATAGAGGAACACCATGAGTATTTGAAGATAGTTTTGGAAATTTTGAGAAAAATAAGGTTATATGGTAAGCTATCAAAATGTTCTTTCTATGACACAAAAGTGCACTATTTGGGACATGTAATAAGTGAGAATGGAATTGCTATAGATCCTTCTAAAATTGTAGCTATAACCAAGTGGTCTGCACCAAAGAATGTACATGAAGTTATAAGCTTCATGGGGCTTGCTCGTTACTATAAAAAAATTGTAAAAGATTTTTCTAAGGTGGCTTCACTAATAACTTCATTACAAAAAAAAGATAAGAAGTTTTTTTTGAATCAGAAATGTGAATCTACATTGAGAACTTTGAAGGAACAATTATCTTCAGCACCTATTCTAGTTGTACCAGATCCTAATGGAGACTTTATGGTAGTAACAGATGCATCTAGGGAAGTTCTAGGAGGTATTTTGCTACAAAATGATTATGTCATAGCTTATAAAAGTAGAAAACTAAAGTTACATGAGTTGAATTATGATCCACATGATTTAGAGATTTTTGCCACTTTTCATGCACTACAAGTTTGGAGGTGTTACCTACATGGTAAACCTTTTGAATTAAAGACTAATCATCTTGGGCTGAAGTATATTTTCACTCACCCAGATCTTAATGCAAGACAACAAAGATGGTTAGATTTTTTGTCTCAGTATGATTTTGACATTAATTACATTAAAGGTAAGGAAAAAAAAGTGGATGATGCTTTGAGTCATAGGAAGCACATTTATGCTCTTATAACATTGAGAACTCAATTTAAGGATGAAGTAAAAAGTGTTATGGAATCTGATTCTTACTTTCAGCAAGTAAAGACAATACTTGATGTAGATCCAAATGATGTGAGGTATAAAGGTTTTCACTTTGGCAATGAAGGAATCTTAATATTTGAAAACAGAGTATACATACCTTCGCTAAATGATTTAAGAAAGAAATTATTAGCAGAACTTCACAATTCACATTTTTATGGAAACCCTGGCATTACAAAGATGTTTTCTGATATAAAACAACAATATTTTTGGAAGGGGATGAAAAAGACCATTATTTATTTTGTGACACATTGCTTAGAATGTCAATGTGTTAAAGCTGAACATATGCACCTAGCCGGTTTATTGTATCCTCATAGCATACCGCAGTACAAATAACAAGTAATAAGCATGGATTTTGTACAAGGGTTGCCTATGTTAAGAAATAAACATGATGTTATTTTAGTAGTTGTTGATAAACTAACGAAGGTAACACGTTTCATTGCTGGTAATCTGAAGGATGATTCTCCTATATTGGCTAAAATATTTGTACATAAAATTTTTAGATTACATGGAGTATTTGAATTAATCATATCTAATAGAGATCCTAGAATGAAGTCAAGGTTTCGGGAAACACTTAATGTAGCTCTAGAAAATAAGCTTAATTTCAGTTCTGTGTATCATCCAGAAATGGATGGACAGACTGAAATATTTAATCAAGTTTTAGAGGATATGTTATGAATGTATTGTATGGATCAGTAATATAAGTGGGAAGAGTACCTTTAACTAGTTGAGTTTGCTTATAATAACATATACCACGCCTCTCTTAATATGGCACCTTTCGAAGAATTATACAGAATAAAATGTAGAACCCCCATTAGTTAGGATAAAATTGAGGATAAAGAGGTAATTAGATCTGAAATCCTTATGGAAATGGAACAACAAGTTAAAATGATTTATGAACGCTTGAAAGAAATAGAAGATAGGTAAAAGAGTTATGTTGATTTAAAGTGGGTTGATAGGAAATTTTATATTGGTGAGAAATTTTTTCTTCGGGTTAGATCGAAAAAGAGCTCAATAAATTTTGGCAAGACTTCCAAGTTATCACCTTATTATGTATGACCCTTTAAGATAGTTGAAGTAATCAACCCTGTAGATTACCGTTTAGCATTACCTCCTACTTTGTAACAAATGCATGATGTTTTCCATATTTCTTTGCTTAAGAAATACATTTCAGATTTATCACATGTGTTAAATTAGAATTCCTTATAGGTCCAAGACCCAGGAATAATCGTGGTTAAACCCATACAAGTGTTGGAAACTCACCAGTTGCATTTACGAAATCATGAAATAAGTCAATGTAAGGTCTAGTGGGACCATTTTAATGAAGAAAGTGCAACTTGGGAAAATCTAGAATATATTAAAACTACTTTTCCATATTTATTTGATCAGAATTGACTATAATGATAGATAAAAATTTGTGATATTATCTTTATATGTCAATAAGTCTGCCAGTTTTGGGCAGACAACTATTTATTTTTAAAAAATAAACAACTATATGAATGCTGATTTTGGAAACTTTAAATTCTGATATTGTTGCAAAACATATGTTAAGTAAGTAGATAAATTGATTATCTTTAATGAAATTATCAAAATGAGATAACCATCAGGATGATGATTCTTTTTAGGAGGGAAGTATGTAAAACCTTTGACAATCAGTTATATTTCTCTTTTGCATTACAAGCATAGGCATGTGATTTTCTTAAATGAGGTGTGTTTCCTTGATTGTTGAAAATCATGATTGTTATGGATAAATCATTTCTTCTCTTGGATTCATTAGACTAAAATGATATGGCTTGCAAGAATACATTCTTCACTTCTTGAAGGTGAGTTGCAATCTGGTTTTGGGAGTTGTAAACATATCTCTTTTACTGATTCCTCGGATCAATTCTAGTGATCCAAGGAATGTTTTAAATATCCTTATCAGACTGAATGATAAATTGACATTCATTAGTTTGAGAGACATAGCAGATTGAACTTTGTATGTTACAAATTCTTTGGTCTTATATGGCATGCCTTCATTCGGTTGTATGATTGTGCTTGGATCTTTTGGATTGATACCTTTAGGACATTATCGACTTAAATAAAATATAGTTTGCTTCATGAATACAAAGGGAATCAAAATCCTAAAACTAAAGGATTATCCGAAGGGTGTCCTAGACTAGGTAAAAAGCACCTACTTCCTAGCTATGTTTACTTAATTGGATTATAATCTAACCTAAGATTCTTATTTTGATTGTGTTTGTATGATGTCCTAACCTAAGCTCTTGTGCTAAATGAATAAGGGAAAAAATTACAAAAGTAATTCTAGGATATTTTATCTAATACCTAATACTATACGGTTGGGAATTTGACCTAACCTAAGGTGGAAATTACCTATGGCAATGTTTTAAGACCTAAGGTAATTATTGTTAGATTAACCTAAGTTTTGGGAAATCTATCTTAAACTATTAAAAGGTAGCCTAAGGGGTTATATGACACTGTGGCGATGGTGCCAAATGGCATTTAATTGATTTGATTTGGTTAATTGAAGGGAGGTACAACCAGTTTTGGCAAAGGCTAGTAAAATTTAGTGGAGCCATATGTGCAGGCTTCACTAAAGATGGAAATGCATGTTAAATTATAAATAGCATTTGCTAGTTTTGGGAGGCAGTGGAAAGGAGAGATAAGCAAGAGATTTGGAAGTAATTGCATTTATGGACCTTGGTTTTTGCATGCAAACTATCTTGGAAACGAGGAGAATTTGTGGGAGGTTTTTGGTTCTTACATGTATCGTGAAGTTTTCTTTGCATGGAGCTATCTGGTTCTTCGAACCAGTAATTTGACTTCTACTTTGTGGCTATTTTTAGTTTCTTTGGTCTATTTTCGATCAACAGAATGTATATGAGGCATTGGAAGAAAATTTGTTAGGTTGTTGATCTTTCCTGGAGAAGAAAAAGAGTGGGAAGCTTGACTGGAAGTATCCTTCAAATTGACCGAGGCACTATCAGGCATGATAGGCTCTACCCATTAATATTTCTTTCTTTTTTCTAAATGATTAATTAAAATAACTCTACTCTCATGAGATAAATATTTTCATGACTTTTCTGGTTAATTACTTTCATGATTATATGAATCTGTGTAGTTTTTAGATATAAATCCATTGCTAAATAGTTTTATCCTTTGGGAACTTTCTCTCTATGCAAGATCAGTGTTGACATGCATGTTAAACTTGTATTTGAAGCTCTATATTTCATTCTGAACATGTGTTTGAGGCTGGTGTTGTTCTAAACTAGCATTCATTTCCTTTTGTTTCATTCTAAATTTTTATTTGGAGCCTTTCTTTTAGTTTGAGCTTGTATTGGAGATTCATGTTTTGTTCTGAGCTTGTATTGGAAATTTGTGTTGTTCTAAACTTTTTTTCAAACCATCATGTTTGACACTGTACTCGTATTCAATACTTGCATGTCCTAAACTAGTATTTGAGTCGAGGTGTTTGGTTCTATGCTTGTATTTTGAGATTGAGTTTTACTCGTATTCAAGGATTTGAAATATTTTGAGCTCATTTATGTACCGTCTGCTTAAAAAGGCTTGAAAGATTAATTTTGGTTTGAAGTTGTTTTGGTAATCTCTTTTGAGATCTTCTCCTTGTAGCTTCTTGTTGGATTGGTTGTGGTACTTATGTTGTTGGAGACCGTACTACCTTCTTTTAAGTTGTAAAGGCATGTGAATATGGAGGATAATCTATTCTCCGTTTCTCTGAACAAACCCACTTCTTGTGGAAGGCTTGACTATTTTGTTGAAGTGTTAATAGACTGGAATTATATCTTGTTGTGGGTTTGGTTTGATATAGAGTTTGTTGGGAACAATCGTTAATAGTTATGAGGTTTATGGAAATGTAGTATGCATTCTCCTTCTTATAATCAATGTTTGAAATGAATACCTTCCTTGTCATAATATTTTTAGGTGGAACTTGAGATTCTTCTATGTTTGAAATAGAAGTGGCAATTCATTTGATATTATAAATGAAATCAATTATAAATTTGTACCATTTTCTATTTTAGATTCTTTTACTTTTGTAAAGATGACTTCACTTGATAGAACTTCTCTGGATTTTGATTCTCTTTTGAGATGGGAATTTATTCATGGATTGTTAGTATAATTTTACTAATCGTTTGTTGTAATGATGTGGAAAGAGAATAGCTGAATCGATTTGTTGAAAAGAAAATAATAGCATACTTAGACCGATTGCTTTGTTTGACTGAGTCATACTTCATTTGGATTTGATATTGGAAGGTTTCCTCTTTCTTCACTTCATCTTATTACGAACCATTTTTGGATGGACACGAGAATAAATTAACCCTGTGTGAGTCTATCTTTGACTGTGGAATGCCCAGTTTCAAATCTTTGAATGATATCTTTTAACATGTGGAAGTTCGTAATAATTGTAGTTAGAGTATGTTGATTCTTTATTCCTTCATGGATTAAACTGGGATTCTTGTTTAAGTGTTTTCTCTTTAATAATGAATCCTTATTGTTATCTTTGATCTGAAGTAGTTTTATGTGTTTTGAACCTACTTCTGACTTTTAGATGATTAGTGTAAGTGATACTCTATGTATTGATTCTTATTTTCTTAAGTGGTAGGATGAAACATCCTAATATGAGCTAGGCTATGAATAACTTCTTTCGCTACATAGTATAGATAAATGTTGTCTTTATATTCTGATACAATTATGAAACAATTGGGTGACAAGATTTGTTGTTTGTCTAGAAGTAATTAATAGGATAAATTAAACCTTATGTTATAATGTAGATGTCGTTGATTATATTATGCTCTTTTCTTGAAAGTGAATTCAAATTCATTTTTGCACATATTTTCTGGTTGATATTACTTATGCTTATTTGTATTATATATATTAATTTTTTCATTAAAGAAGAGTTGTTTTAATGGAACAAAGAATTTCGATTCATTCCTGAGTTGTATTGGAAAAGAGAAAAGATGTTTTGTTTTGAACTTAATGGTGATTGATATGTAGTATGGTTGAAATGCAGTCTTGTAAATGTATATTTATCACCTTCAAATGAAAGGTTTTGAGTTGGAATTTAATTTTTGGTGTGAATTCTTTTGTACTTGAATGACGGAAATAGTAGCTATATCTTGGCAGTATTCTTTATATATTTTTTGTATATTATTGTTGTTATCATGTAATAAGTTATATCAAGGGGATAATACGACCCCCCTTATTATAATTTACTTGTTAAAATACAAAATATATCGTTCTTTGTCTACACAACTAAAGTTTAGTATGAAATATGCTTTGGACATACAATTAAACTATATGAGTATAGATTGGTAAAAAGGTTAAGTTAATCTTAACATCTAATCAGGTAGATAAAGACTCTTCCTCTCTCAAAATAATGAAAGATAAAAAGGAATAGTGGTTATGATCCTTAATCTTTGTACTTCGTTTATAAGAAGTAAACACTAGCTGAATCTAGGTGGATGACACACTTGATTTGGACAGTTACGTTGCGTAAAGAATTAAATGCTTGATTTTTACTATCCTATTTTATGGGATGACTAATTTTTATCCCACATTAGTAAACATTAATGCAAAAATGAGTTAATGAAGTTATCAATATCAAATCAGGTTAAATATTTATATAAAACTTAATGAATGTTGGAATTAGGGTTAGGCATGATTGTTGCAATCTAAATCTTAATCCAATTTAATTATTAATCTAATGACCACTAAGGGATATGTACATCATGATGAATCAGTCCTAAATGATGTTGTCACATGCTAACTATAGGACTGTACCTTTGAGAAGTCCAAGGACTTCTTGAGGATACAGTGTTGTAGTTGACATGTGGCAACACCATTTCGTATTGTTCATCTAGATCCATAGACATCTAGACTTGAACTTAGTTTTCTCTCTAGGTGAGGTTAGTAGAATGTTTGGTATAGGGAGTAGCTTTCTATGACTCAGGGTACCTTAGAAAATTTGGCCAACTTAGGTTGGTTGAGTATGCCCATATACCATAAGTCATCATGAGTGTCTTCCTATAGAAAATTATGTTGATAACTTGAGCTAGGGTCAAACCTTGGGCAAGTGGACTGATGGTAGTCAGTAAAGACAATTCTAGATAACAATAGATTGAGGTGAAGGATGTATTCCAAAATAATGAATATGTCATCTAGGAATAGTAACATGAACAATATGTTGAAAATATTTGGCCAAAGTATCACAAGCTGTTGGTTGCATTGTCTTATGTCACCTAGTTTAAAGAAACATGATGTCAAATGAATATTGGTAACAAATATTTAGATAGGTTCTTTAAAAAGATCACTCAGTACCTGAAATAGGGTAAGAGAACCAAGTATATGTAGTATACATAAAGTATTCTATACTTTAAGTCAACATGAGAGATTGGTTGGTAACCGAGCCATGGAATGAGAGATCGGTAGCATACCGAGTCATTATAGCTGCATATGGTTATCTATTATGAGATTGATTAGCATGAAATGTGTGTTCTAAATGATTTTTTTATTTATAACAAATAACATTATGATTCAAAAAAAAAATCCCTTGTTTCTAAAGTCTTTAAATGGGAATGTTACAAGAAGCACAAGTATGAAGAGTGTCTATAAATCTATGAGCATATGAAATAGTAGCACTGGAAAGATAAGGGTGCTGCTATGGTGAGCGTAAAAAAGGGAAATTCATAATGGATGCCAAGAGTAGTGAATGAGTTAGAACTAGAACTTGTACTGGTGACAATGCAAGTAGAGGTCATGCATGCCAGGGAGATGCCAAGACCAAGGACACTAATTTCAAGAGAGGAGATGCTACATGGAAATTCCCTGGACCATTTCCATCAGAAAGAAGTATACAAGGAGACTATGGATGTGATTCAGAGTTTATAAGGGGAGATACAGTGTCTCAAGTAGTAATCCAGGAAGGTGGGGCAGTGGAAGGATAATGATTTTCCAAGGAGTGACCTAGATGAGGTCAAACAAGTATGTAAAATGTTGAGGCAAGAGAATATTATTCCCTTGCTAGGAGAATGGATAAGGAAGAAGGTACCCTGTGCCAGAGTAGAGTGTGAGAGATGGGTTTTTCATGTAAACATTTCTCCATAAATCCTTAAATATGATGAGGATATTACTCTGAGTGTGGTTTTTAATGGATGACTTCTAAGAAATATCCTCATCGACACGAGAGAAAAGGTGAATGTTCTAACCTTAGATTCCTAGTATTTGATGGGAAGGCCCACATTACATCCATATTCAAATGTGTTGTATATGGCGAACAAGACTAAAATAATTCCCATTGGATTCATGAAGGATGTAGCTATCACCATTCAAGGGGGAAAGTACACTGGAGAGTTTAAATTCTTGGCGCTCACAGAGGCAGAAAAATTTCCAGCATTACTTGGGTTCCCATGGTGTTACAAGAATAATGGTGACATAAGGTTTAACAAAGGGTATATCAATTTCAAAAACAACGAATAATAGGCAGTCATCCCTTTAATGGATGGGAATTTAGCACCCTACATAGAGCCATTGGGAGAAGAAAACATTGATAGAATCTATGTACGCTCCATAAAATATCCTGAGCTAATTCACCCCATAAAGGGGGTCATCTAATTCGAAGACACTTAGTTTGTGAGTGATACCACTAGTGTGGCATGTGACAATTGGGTGCACGGGACCTATGAGTGAATTTGGAAAAAATTACAAGAATCAGTAACAAGGATGAAAAGGTGTGCTCAGTCAAGTGCCTAGGAGGAAAGAAGTTACCTAGATACTCAGGGGTGCATTCCCTAAGATTTTCCTGTAGGAAATGGAAGCTCAGTGGAGAAGTGAGGACAAAAGAAGAGAAATTCTCAGCTATAAATTACTTGATACTACAACACGTTGGTGGGATACACATTGGGAGAACCTTCTAGAGTGGCGTGAGGTAAGAATCATGCTATTTGTAAGTATTGCAAGGAGAAATGTGCCCATGACTATACACGACTACCATGGAAAATAAACCACTTCATTTCATATCCAAGCATGCGAGGGACCCAAGATGGGAAGAGTGGAAGCATTACCACCTTCATTGTGGTTACACAAGTTTTACTCCACCATATAAGGTTGCGTGCGTGTATGGTACATTCATAAAGAGATGCATCATCAAAAAGGTAATTGGCAAGAGCTGGTGGCTGACCTCATTCAATAATTTGACTATAGAAGAACAAAACCATCAGTGGATAAGGTATTGTAAACTATCAAGCACCTTACTGTGGGAGATAGTGCCATGGCTGAGGATAGGCTGTAAGAATTACTACAAAATCCTTATGTGGAGATGTGTCTCAATGAGGAAGAATAAGAGGAAGTACATTTTGAGCACCCGTGTATGGAAAAATAAAAAGGAAAATTGGTCTATGTCATAGATGCGGAAGAGATGGAGATATTGGATGTTGATCATTCAGAGGGTATGTGCAAGGTCCTTAACAACATTGAAGAGAAAGCACATTCCTACCATGATCCTTTTAAGAAAAATAAGGTTACCATTTCGATGGAGGTCAAACTTAAGGAGGATATCATTGGTGATTATTGGTTGGAAAAGGAAGTTTCAAAGATCATTGATCTATTGTGTGAGTTCTATGATTTTTTCCTTCATGGTACCATGAACTCAAGTGTCCACCATTCCTTGGGATAAATGAAGATCAAGTTGAAAGAAGGTGCACACCCAGTTTTGAAGAGACCTTATCAGATCAAAATTAAGAAGGACGAGAGGATCAGGATCTGTGTTGATTACTGATCCAAAAATAATCAAATTATTACTACCTGATCTTGGACCTTTGTAGGCTTTAAATATTTGCCAATGATTTTATCCTTTTAAGTAATCAATTTAAAATAATGCAAGACAATAAGAAAATTGCACACAGATTGATTACGGAGTTCGGCAATAGCCTACGTCTCCGGGTTCGTGGTCGAACCGTTCCACTAGTCAAAACTTGTAAGTTACAATAGTACTTTCACAAGAAAACCTAATGGAATTTTACTTGCCTATCAGTGCACTAGTTCTTCGGACGACAAGGGTGAAAAATAGCACCCGAATTCCACCTTCCTGGCATACAATCTCCTTCGGCTGTGATCGGCCTTCCCGACGCAAACAATGCGAAACTAGCACTTCGGTCGACAATCCAGGATTTACAAGTACTTGGTGTGGCGCTATGGGATAACTAGGTAGTTTGAATAACTCCTAGCCAAAAATATTTCATTTATTATTTCCTAACAAATAATAGGTCAATAATATCAAAATATACAATGCCTAAATAATTTAGGTCTTCACACAACAATTTCTCATTCTCCTCTTGGCTCGGACTTCGCCTGCAGTGCTCTAGGAAGGAGCTTCTCTCCGAGTTTGTGTGTAATGTGTCCATTACAATAGAATGGGTTCCCTATTTATACAAAAAATAGGGCCCTTAAAAAAATGCATTAAAAATTATCCTAAGGCTAATAATAGCCTCATCCCGTAGCATGTGTAATGGGATTAAAACGGATTGCATTTTAAAATGGGTTAAAAAACCCATGTAGGGCGGCATTTGCTGAAATGGGATTAAATCCCAAATTTGGCGTGGCATTTCATGTTTTAATGGCATTAATACCCATTTTAGCCGCTTAGGATTTTTAATAGGATAAAAATCCCATACGAGCGGCTACGGAGAGGGGAATATTGTTTAAGTCTTTAATTAAGCCTTTCCACGCACTTTGAAGTTTGGAGCATAACCGCCCCCTACCACCTTGTTCAATTTCCTTCTTCCACGTGGCAAGGCTTAATGCCTCCCAAACAACCGCTTCACCACCCACGTGCTTAGCAATAACATGGTTTAATACTAATGTTTTAAACATTACTATATATATGTGGCATTTGAAAAGTGGCCTTACCAAGTAATTATAATTTCAACCCATACAATGTGGCCCAGAAATAAATTAACTCGGTAATCATGTAGTCCACTTGTCGTCTCCTGATAGGAAAGTCGAGTGAATCGACGAGTGTTGGCAAGCCACGTGTCACAGTGCGATTTGGTCCAATATTGACCAATTGACCAGAGTTGACTTTCCTGTTGACCGAACATATCTAGAGCTCCCGATGTCCGTTTGTCACGTTCTCACAGTCGTTGGAAAGATCTCGAGATGAACTTCTGCACTGAAAACATTTATAGATGTTTAGGGAACTTTCAGAAATGATCCCCTGATCACACCTCCCCACTGAGAAAAGCTTTTTGTCCCAAAAAGCTTCCATGCTGTCCTGAATCTGAAAAACTCTGCTGCCACCTCGGAAGTGCTGCTGTAGTAGACCCTTGGGTCTTCTCCTCCAACCTTCTCACTTCGACAACTCTGCTCCGATCTTGGGACTTGTGGGTTATGGGCCAATGACGCTTCCACTGCGCCACTCTGATATCTGAAGAATACCTCCACGCCTCCGCTTTATGGTGCTAAGTTTCTGAATGAAACCTCAACGCTCCTTCTGTGCAGTGCTAAGCTTCTTGATATATGACAACAAGGATCTTATTTAACTCTATAACAAAGCTCCTGGTTCCAAGTTGATTCCGTAGAATCCGAACTGGTTTGAAGGAACTCCATGTTATATAGAGCTTTGATTGATCTGATTTCGGTGATGGACAATGCCTTATCCCTTTATAGACCTCAACGCCTCCGATGCATGATGCTAAGCCTCTTTCAAGACCTCGAGCCTCCGATGCATAATGCTAAGTTTGTGTAGACCTCAACGCTTCCGATGCATGATGCTAAGCCTCTTTCAAGACCTCAAGCCTCCAATGCACGATGCTAAGTCTCTATAGACCTCAACACCTCCGATACATGATGCTAAGACTTTTTCAAGACCTCAAGCCTCCGATGCACGATGCTAAGTCTATTACAGACCTCAACGCCTCCGATGCATAATGCTAAGCCTTTTTCAAGACTTCGAGCCTCCAATGCATGATGCTAATTCTGTTGATCAGCTACCATTTTTATGTGTGGTCGCAAAGCCTTGACACCAAATGACATTCTGAGTTGATCCTTTGAAAGCTCCTACTTGTTGACATACTAATATCAGGTACCATTCTACTGCACGGTCGCAATGCCTCTACACAGAATGAAGTTCCATGACCTAACGCCAATGCCAATGGTGAGTCAGCTACCATTCTGCTGCACGGTCACAATGTCTCTACACAGAATGAAGTTCTGAGCTGATATCTGTGAACTCTATTGTCTACACAAATGGTAGATCAATCTCTAAGATTTATATGAGTTAATTCCTATATCCAAGCTATAACAGGTATCTCACAAGCTGATTAGGAGATATGTTTGGAGCATTTATCAAATTTTCTAAGTAAGAAAATCCACTGAGTATTGTAAACCTTTCTCTCAGCATTTTCTCACAGATATTTGATCTCCAAACTTAATACTGCATACGATTCCATCAATCTAAATTATGCAATATATAATTGAAAAATTGTCGACTTACCCATTTTAAAGGACTTTCACTTTTAGGTATTACCTGGTCCTGGGTTGAATTGTCAACTGGTGGTGGAGTAGAAACTTCCTCTGCCTTTGCAATAGGCCTCCATTCCATCTTTGGCTTGCCATTACTTTGATGGTGAGATGGATGCAGTTTCTAGCAATTTTCCACCCGATGCCCATTCCTCTGGCAATGAGCACAAAAATTCCTCTTAATCTCCTTCTTCTAGGATGAGGAACTCTTTCTGCCATTTCTTGACTCTGCATGATGAGATTGGTCTTTATGATTTGCCGTGTTCCTGACGAATGGCATCAACTTCTTCATCAGTGTCCTTCTCTTCCAGCATCTGGCCACTGAATGATTATGTAATCCACAAAAAGTACATGGAAAATAATTCCACATCTTCTGAAAATCATAACCATACTTCTTAAGCTGAAAAAGTGGATCAGAAGTTTTATTGTGCTTACGATTATGGTAAGAAACTGGAGGTGGAATCTCATTACCTCTTCGTTGATTTCTCTTACCACATCCTTCCTGTGATGACGAAGCACAACTTTCCTGCTCATAATCTTCTTGCAGGACTAGTGGGGTAATACACTTTGCTTTCGGAAGCTTGTCTCCCGTTAGTATTCTTGGAGCATTCTCCAATATCCATTCCCACACTAGCATAACCCAAACCTACAAAACAAGGATGATCCTCAACCTGTAATGGGTTAGAAATACCTTGGCCATTTTTACCAAGGCCTCTTCCATCAAATCCCATTTTATCTAGTAACTTGGATCCAATGCCTCTAGTATGCCTTTTCAAACAAACCAAAGACTTCATTACCTTAATCCGAAACCGAATGGGAGGAAGAAGAAGATTCCCGTGGTGAACAACTTACAGTGAAATCATTTGCCATGGCCTCTGCATCTAAAGTTGAAGGTATTTCCTTCCTCTGATCACCACACTGCAGCCTTGCCAAGAGCTCATCCTTGGTTTGCAGTTCTGATTTCAAATGAGCATTCTCCTCTTCCAAGGAGGAATACATGGATCGTAGGAGAGAGTTCTCTTCCTAGATCTGATGATTGTAAGCTTCAATCTCTTCGAGCTTTGCCTGTTTAGACATCTTTCCCATAGTGCACTTGTACCCTATTCACACAAACTGAACCAACTACACCAATCTTGAAGCAATCACTTTGTTAATCAGATTTACTGAAAAACAACTATGGAGCTAAACTAGCTCTGATACCAAACATGATCTGAAAATAACCAGATTATTAATACCTGATCTTCGACCCTTATAGGCTTTAATTATTTGTCGATGAATTTTCTCATTTTAAGTAATCAATTTAAAATAATTCAAGACAATAAGACAATTGCACACAGATTGATTACAGAGTTCGGCAATTGCCTACGTCTTCGGGTTCGTGGTCGAACCATTCCACTAGTCAAAACTTGTAAGTTACAATAGTACTTTCAAAAGAAAACCTAATGGAATTTTACTTGCCTATCAGTACACCAGACCTTCAGATGACAAGGGTGAAAAATAGCACCCGACTTCCACCTTCCTGGCATACAATCTTCTTCGGCTGTGATCGGCCTTCCCGACGCAAACAATGCAAAGCTAGCAGTCCTGGTCGACAATCCAGGATTTGCAAGTACTTGGTGTGGCGCTATGGGCCGACTAGGTAGTTTGAATAACTCCTAGCCACAAATATTTAATTTATTATTGCCTAACAAATAATAGGTCAATAATAATCAAAATATATAATGCCTAAAATAATTTAGGTCTTCACACAACAATTTCTCATTCTCGTCATGGCTCGGACTTCGCTTCCAGCGCTCTAGGAAGGAGCTTGTCTTCTGCCGAGTTTGTGTGTAATGTGTGTCCATTACAATAGAATGGGTTCCCTATTTATACAAAAAATATGGCCCTTAAAACAATGCATTAAAAATTATCCTAAGGCTAATAATAGCCTCATCCCGTAGCATGTGTAATGGGATTAAAACGGATTGCATTTTAAAATGGGTTAAAAATCCCATGTAGGACGACATTTGCTGAAATGGGATTAAATCCCAAATTTGGTGCAGCATTTCATGTTTTAATGGGATTAATACCCATTTTAGCCACTTAGGATTTTAAATACGATAAAAATCCCATACGAGCGGCTACGGAGAGGGGAATATTGTTTAAGGCTTTAATTAAGCCTTTCCATGCACTTTGAAGTTTGGAGCATAACCGCCCCCTACCACCTTGTTCAATTTCCTTCTTCCACGTGGCAAGGCTTAATGCCTCCCAAACAACCGCTTCACCACCCACGTGCTTAGCAATAACATGGTTTAATACTAATGTTTTAAACATTAATATATATATATGTGGCATTTGAAAAGTGGCCTTACCAAGTAATTATAATTTCGACCCATACAATGTGGCCTAGAAATAAATTAACTCGGTAATCCTGTAGTCCACTTGTCGTCTCCCGATAGGCAAGTCGAGCGAATCGACGAGTGTTGGCAAGCCACGTGTCACAGTGCGATTTGGTCCAATATTGACCAGTTGACCAAAGTTGACTTTCCCATTGACCGAACATATCTAGAGCTCCCGATGTCCGTTTGTCACGTTCTCACAGTCGTTGGAAAGCTCTCAAGATGAACTTCTACACTGAAACCATTTAGAGATGTTTAGGGAAATTTTAGAAATGATACCCTGATCAATTACAAGGACTTGAATGTAGTATGTGTCATTGATGTCTTCCCTACCCTATTTAGTTAATAAATCTTAGAAAGAGTGGCCGGGCATGAAGCCTACTCCTTCACGGATGGTTTCTCATGGTACCACAAGGTACAAATTGCAAAGGAAGACCAAAGAAAGACAAATTTCACCACTGAATGGAGATTTTTTTCCTATATGGTCATGTCTTTTGGATTAAAGAATGCACCTATTGTATTCTCGTACATTGTAGTGTAAGCCTTCAAATATTTCATCCATAAATTTCTTCAGGTCTATTTGGATGATTGGACTGTGTATGGTCTCATCAGAGACCATTATGATAACTTGAGACTAATGTTGGAAAGGTGTCAACAGTTGAGGATATCCCTCAACATCAAGAATTGTGTCTTTTTAACCCCATTTGGAACTTTATTAGGGCATATCATATGTAAAGAAGGCGTACTAGTAGATCTTGCCAAAGTAGTAGTCATTGTGGGTTTGGGTGAGCCTACTAGACAAATCATCATGTGTGGATTCCTTAGACACACAAGATATTAGTGGAAGCTCATTAATGGATATGCTAAGATTGTTATGCCCTTAGAAGAATTGTTGAAACACAAAAGTGCCTTTCATTGGGGAGAGGAGTAGTAGAAGGCATTTGAAATTTTAAAGGGAAGGCTCGTAGCAACGCCCATATTACATTTTCCTTGTTAGGATAAGCCTTTCCATGTGCATGTGGATGCCTCAGGGACAATAATGGGGGTAGTACTAGCACAGCCTAGCGAAGGAATTATCGATTATCCCTTGATCTTTGCAAGTAGGAAATTGACACCAATAGAGTAGAATTACAAAAATACTGAGAGCGAAGCATTGTCAATTATTTATGTGCTGCATACATTTAGGTAGTATATTTTAGAAACACCCTTCATATTTTACATAGACCACATGACATTAAAATTCTTAGTCAACAAACCCGTTCTACAAGGGTGCATATGTCGTTGGGTTCTTCTATTTTAGGAATTTGAATTTACAGTGTAGGTGAAGCCAGGAAATAATAATTTAGGGCCTGACCTATTTTTAAGGATTGATTCAGGAGAGGACACATAAAGCATTGAAGAGACTATGTCAGATGCACAACTATTTAGGTTGCGGTGTGCACCCTCAGATTTGGAGGACATTGCAGTATTTCTTAAGACAATTATGGAGCTAGACAGAATGAAGGCCTTGGAGAGGAAAAAATTGGCCATACGCATGATGCCTTACATGTTTATTAGCAGAGATCTATACAAATTAGGTTGAGATGAGGTTCTCCGCTGATCCATGCTAGAACATGAGCACATTGCAATTATAGAAGAAGTGCATGGTGTGATCGCAGGAAGACACTATATGGGAAATGAAACCATGCGGAATATTCTACTCATAGGGATTTGGTGGGAGACCATTTTCCAAGATTGTATTGAGTTTTGAAAGGCCTATGACTATTTCCAGTGCCTTGGAAAACCTATAAAGAGGGATAAAATTCCCTTATGACCAATAACAAGCATGAAATCATTTGAGAAATTGGATATCAACTTTTTAGGACCAATATCGCTAGCGGCACGAAGGATTGGTTCACGGTATATCATCACTTGAACTTATTATTTGATACGGTGGGTAAAGGAAGCACCTGAAAATGATTGTACAATGGCTACAACTGCTATATTTTTATGGGAAAATATAATTAGCAGGTATGGATGCCCATTGAGTTTAACAAGCGATAGAGGTATGCACTTTATGAATGAGATGGTCAGGATTCTATTATCATAACTTATGGTGACCCATGATAAGACTACCCCATATCACCCTCAAGAAAATGGAATTGTTGATGCATTGAACAAAATACTAAGTCATACGTCAACTAAGATCTATGACATCAGAAGACAGGATTGGGATGATAAGGTATCAGTCATTCTATGGGCATACAGGATAACCTATAAAATTTTAAACAAGGCCACACTATTTAAATTGGTGTTTAACATGGAGGATTTTTTACTAGTGGAATTCATGTTACCATTGCTACGTATAGTGCATCTAGTAGGGTTAGCTGATGAGAAAAAACTGGAAGAAATAATTGATAAATTGATGCAATTAGACGAAAGGTGATCACTTGCTAGGTGAAGTCAAAAGATAGAAAAATCAAGACAAAAAGCATGGCATGATCGTCATATCAAGAACAAGAAGTTTTAAGTTGGGAAGTTGGTGTTATTGTATGATTCCAAGTATTTGTGCCATCCTAGGAAGTTAAAAGTCCATTTCTTGGGATCCTATTTCATATCCGACATTCTTGATTCAGACAGTTTCTAGTTACAAGTGTTGGATGGGACAAACTTAGCAGGTCACTTCAATGGGAGTAGGATGAAGCCCTACTATAAATAAGTCTTATTGGTATTTGTAAATAAGGTCATGTTGCTAGTTATTTTAGGTTTCCCTTTATATAATTTGCTTTTATTTGTTTCCATTTCTCATCATTTGTTCCGTTGTTTGTTTTTCACCTTAGACACTGGTAACCATATTAATTTTTGAATTTTGTGTATGTTTAGAGGATTGCATGTCTTATTTAGTTTTGGGTGGAGGTATGTGAAGTATAGGCCTATAATACAAGTTGAACTGGAGATAGAAGTATCAGTGAATGGCCCGGTTAAAGAACTGAAGGTGCATATGGTTAATAGGTGCGTAGAGAAGAGATAGATGTAAATGGTTGGTGTCAAGAAAGCCTTGAAGAAAAAATGTACAAGAAAAAGGAAGAGTGCATGAACAACATGATGTAGGTGAGGGAGAAAATAGGGAAAAGGACATAAGAAGTGGCTTTGACGTTGTGAACGTGAGCATAAGAGGCTTCAGTTAGGTTGTATTTTTACATTCTACAAGGTTGTAAAGGGGTTTGTAGGAAATATTTGGCACGTGGGAAAAGGCACTTAAGACCAGCTTAGTGGAAAAATCCGTATTTAAGGTTGAAGTATGGTGGTAGGTAAGAGAGCATTTAATTCTGGAAAAAGAGAAAAACTATAAATAAAAGGCCGAGCACTTCATTATTTGCATTGTGACTATGAAGGGAAGAAATCTCTTATGAACTATGAAATCTAAGCAAGATCTTCATGATGAAGGAAAAATTTGAGAGATCTGAAGTGCATAGCTGGCGTAAATTTGTAAACTAGTAAGAAAGGAGTACACAGGCGTGGAGAAGTTAAGTAAGCAAGCATCATCTTATGGAAGGATTTTTCTAGTTAGGGTTTGGTGACTAGGGCACCGAGTTAGAAGGATTTTTTCTGTGAAGATCAAGCTTGGGGCCAGATAAAGGGGTAAAGCAGAGAAAAAAGGATAATTTCTAAGTACTAAAACTAGTTAGAAGATGGCACCTAGAAAACTAACCATATCACCAAAGAAGAAAAAACAAAAGGGCAAGGAAAAAAAACAATAGTCATCGAGAGCAAAAATGAATAATGGTACACAGAGATGTAGTACGCTAATGGGGTGTTGTTGGGAAAAGAATGGGAATCAAACCTAAGGAAGATGAATGTGTGTAACTATAATCACTGCACTAGCATGATAGAAAATAAAATGGCCTTGGAATTGGTACACCCAACCAACAAGAAAATTCCAGAAGGCATTCACATTTACAATGACGAGGTAAATGTTAAGTTACAAAAGGAACAATTGTTAGAAATCTATGAACTACCATAGTTTAGAAAACCTGAGAACCTCTACCAATTGCTAATGACACACATTCATGAAGACCACTTTTATTTCATGGGGTGCAAGATGCACATAACTCCCCAACTAATTTCCAAGCTCATAGGCCTTATCTGGAAAGGGGATAACATTAATGATGACCTAAGTGACAAGGAGGAAATCAAGGAAACAGTTGATGCATATGACTATAAGAAAGGATCGTAATACTTTGACATCACTGAGATCCTATACCCCATAAAGAGGATGGTCATGCACTTGGTAACCAAGCTCAATGACCAAGAGAGATGGACTTAAGTGAACAAGGCATGGTATAATGTGTGCCAGAAAAAATATTAAGGGAGCATCTAGAACTTGTTTGTTTTCATCGTGGATGAAAACATCAGTAGTGCACAAGAAGGCAAGAAGATACTATTTGGTAATGTCCTCCTCACAATTGTCTTCTCAGAAATTAGAGTTCCTAATGGCCTGGAAAGGTTTGTTTGGGAGTACCCAGTAGAGGATCCCTCGCCTGCGAAGTTGTTCACAAAATATACTTGTGAAAAAATGGTAGCCACTCACAAGGCACATTTATAGAAATGGTGCAAGCACATGAGGGATGCGTTTGATCTAGAATAGAGAATTCCATAGTATTTACCAATGCTCATGAAAGGAGAAGCAAAATTCATGGTATATCAACACTTTTTCATTAGCAGATTTAGGTTGACAGATGAAAACATGAGCCCATGGTACAAGCTTACCTTCTCCTTCACTATGCTATACTTTCAAGCCAGGATAAATAGATTCAAAGAGGCCAAGAGACTAAGGTTTGACCTTAGTGAAGTAGATCAAGACCACAGAGATTTGTGCATGAAGTTGGTTTACCCCAAGATGTGTGCATACATAGAGAGATATGTCTTCCATAAGATACATATGATAAAACTAGTAACTTTTCCAATCACTTGAAGGGCTGCAATAAGGATATACCTTCGCATAAGGCCAGAATTTGAAAAGGGCATGTACACTGGAAAATGATGTATCCATCCCTGAGGACCCCATGGGAAGAAAGAAGCCCACACTAAAGAAGAGGGAAAGGGAAGAGGTGTAAAAAGCACCAAGTGTTTAGGACACACAAATGGTAAGCACGATGGGGACAAGTGCTAAGCCTAGTACTTATACACGTAGAAACAAGTCCCCGGTGAAATAAAAGACTCCAGAGGAAGAAGTGTTGGAGCACAAAGAAACCTTCACATAGGAGAAGTCACCAAAGGAGGAGGATAAGGAAGAAGAATCCCCTCCCAGGAAGAAGCAGAAGGTGATAGAAGAAAATGATTCAGAGAGTATAGAAAGCTTGGAGGCCTATTTAGATGAGAGAGATGATTATGATGAAGATGAACTAGGAGGTGAGGACCATCCTATCTATGAGGTTCATGACTTAGAGGAGGAAGGAGAGGAAGAAGAAAATGAATACATCTTTGCGAAGAGGGAGAGTAATAAGGACAAAGAAGATACTCAAAATAGGGGGGTAAGTGAGGAAGTCACCAAAGTGCAAAGGACCCCAAGACTCACTAAGTAATAGATAGATGAGGCCACAGAGATGGAAGTCACCAAGATCATTGAAGACATAGTAAAGCAAGAGATGGAGTGCAACATAGACCTAGTGATGAAGGAATCAGAGGGGTAAAGCATAAAAAATGAATATGGTAGCATGGGAGGGGATATGAGTTTTGTTGTGATATTTCCTAAGGCCACGCACATATGGAGAAAAAGTGTAGAGGCATAACAGGTTTAGAGGATGGGCTATATTGATGACCTAAACAAGGTGTTGCACACATGCTTTCAAATCACCATTCCAATGGAGCAAATATTAGGTATGACATCATTTTATGAGGAAGGCGCGTACCCTCAGACAAGGAAAATGCTCTCTTGGCCATTTGAGTCCCACATTGATGACCCTGAATTCAAAGTAATCCAAGGGGCAATAATGAAGGTACCAGAGTCAAAAGGTGACAACCCCTTGGTAAACACTCAGTGAATATTAGAAGAACAAATTTTCAACATGCTGAATAAATTTTTGGTGGAGGTAGAGGCCATACTCTTTGGGAGGAATGACAAAGTGAAGTGTCTAGAGATAGAGTTGGAAAGGAAGGAAGAGGAGATGGAGAAAAGAACTAAGGAGTTAAAACATGAGGAACTAGTCAGCACTCACGAAAGGTGTGAATTAAAGGAAGATAAGGCAAGGGTACATGAATTTTCCAAGAAGGTGGAGATGATCACAAGCACCATTATCTTGAAGTATCATGACTTGACACCACCCACACAGAAATATGAATTAAGCCTGTAATTCCTATAAGACTTAACTCATGTTCTCACAATGGAAAGACAACCACTGGCCTTGGAGTCTACAGAGGAGGTATTGATGCATAAAGAAAAAGATGACAAGATGAAGGTTGTGGCCATTTTAGCCCAGTACAAGAAAGTCCTTATGCATGTAAATTCTACCATGCTAATAGCAGAGGATTCCTATGACAACTGTACCGATAGAGATAGAGTGGTGAGCATTTTGGTCACCACCCATAAAGTAGAGCTCAAATAATTCTAGGAGAAGAACAAGGGGAATAGGGTGGAATGTAATAAAATTCTAACTGATGTTGAAAATAAATATGAGGCTATTGAGACTTCGTAGGGTTGAATTAAGAACCAGCTTAAAGAATTATATCCTTAGATCACTTGTAGGATGGATGCACTTGAGGATATGAGAAAGAAATTGGAAGAGGTTGTGGAAACCATGAATTCCAAGGGAGAAGGGCTAAGCTTTGAAGAGGTGAGCACCCTATTTGGAGACATTTTTGATTAAGCACAGAGTGACATGGATACTTAGAATACGTTGGAGGTAGACTTGAAGAAGGATTTACCCCTCCTCTTGCAAAAATAATCGTAGTTCCCCATTCTTTCATTCTTCCCCAAAATTCTTCATTCCTTTATTATTTCTCCAAAATATTCAAGGATAGACACTATTTATTCATTAAGAATGTGTTCCTAAGGGTGGAGAATAGGTGTAGTGTGGGGTGATGTTGGGCCCCTAGTTTATTGGCTAAGTACAAAGAGGTGCGTGGGTGCGCAAGGTCTATTTGAAGAAGGGAATGCAAGGAGAGGGTGCATAGGACAACGTTCTAGGAGGTTTTAGTAGAAAAAGTAGCATGTGCACAAGGTAGAGAAAAGGTTTTGGGACTTATCCATATTTTGCGTATTAGACAGAACACAAGAAAAGTGTAACCTAACTACGCATGCAGAGTCGATAAGGTGATATACATGCAATAGGGTGGACTAGGAAGGAATATACCTTGTGATGAAAGATTCTAGAAATTCATCATTGCAAAGAGTGGAGAGCTCAAGCCTAAAGAGGCATGCTCCCATGGAGGACCACCTTAGACACTTGGTAATAGATGTGAAACTCCCGTAAAGACTTGAAAATGTTGAGAAATGGTATAAATACAAGCACACGATAGAAAAAAAGAGATGTAAGGAGAAAGAGGTGAAGCCATGTAGGAATACTGGGAGAGCTCCATAGGCTAGGTTTAGGGGATATGTAGGAGTATGTTATACTAATGGGATGGGTTTGAACATTTTTCTTTGTACTTTGAAGGTCCTAATTTCAGTTCCAATGCGTGACAGTGCTGTGCATTATTATATGGATCTGTGATTTCCTGAGTTAATGTAATGTGGTTATCAACATGCTTAATATGAATATATGTATAATTCCAGTTCTACTTACATCTGTATGGATCGGTTATATATATATTTCATATGAGCAGGTGTAAACCCCTATGCATTTCTTTTCTATTATGATTTAGATCTATGTTCTCTAGTGTTTTTCTTATATAAATGAACACATTGGTCTAGATGTTGTTCTGAGCTCTAAGATGAATGTATGGTTCCTTTCTAACCTATTCACTTGATTTTGTATCATAAATAATGAATTCTCACACAACTCACATAAAGGAGGGACTCGACACCCACGCGTTCCTCAGATGAGCACCCAGTGCCAGCTTGGTGATATGACGATGTGCATGGGATTTCCTTGTTCTTTCAGAAGGGCATAAAAATGACTACATCTTGGTTTCGTTGAAGGGGATAATAAATTTATCACCCTCAAAAATGAAATCCAATGTGCATCGGCCTATCACCCAGAAGGAATGGGCATCGAGTCCCTCCTTTATGTGAGTTGTGTGAGAATGCATTATTTATGACAAAAAATCAAGTGAATAGGTTGAAATGGAACCATACATTCATCTTAGAGCTCAAAACAAAATCTAGACCAATGTGTTCATTCATATAAGAAAAACACTAGAGAACATAGATCTGAATCATAATAGAAAATAAATGCATAGGGGTTTATACCCACTCATATGAAATATATATATAACCAATCCATATAGATGTAAGTAGAACTAGAACTACACATATATTCATATTAAGCATGTTGATAACCACATTATATTAACTTAGGAAATCACAGATCCATATAATAATGCACGCCACTGTCATGCATTGGAACTGGACTTAGTACCTTCATAGTACAAAGAAAATTTTTCAAACCCATCCCATTAGTATAACATACTCCTACATATCCTCTAAACCTAGCCTATGGAGCTCTCCCAGTATTCCTACATGGCTTCACCTCTTTCTCCTTATATCTCTTTTTCTCTATTGTGTACTTGTATTTATACCATTTCTCAACATTTTCAATTCTTTATGGGAGTTTCACATCTATTGCCAAGTGTCTAAGGTGGTCCTCCATGGGAGCATGCCTCTTCAGGCTTGAGCTCTCCACTCTTTACAATGATGACATTCTAGAATATTCCATCACAAGGTATATTCCTTCCTAGTCCACCATGTTGCCAGGATGACACCTTATCAACTCCACATGCACATTTGGGTCATAATTTTCTTGTGTTGTGTCTGATACGCCAAATATGGGTAAGTCCCAAAACATTTTCTCTACCTCGTGCACATGCCACTTTTTCTACTAATCCCTCCTAGAACCTTGTCCTTCTCGTTTTCTCCTTACACACCCTTCTTCAAATAGGCCTTGCGTGCCCACGCACCTCTTGGTACTTATCCAATAACCTAGGGGCCCAACATCACCCCACACTATGCCTGTTCTCCACCCTCTAGAACACCTTAATGAATAAAGAATGATTGTCCTTGAATAGTTTGGAGAAAGAATAAAGGAATGAAGAAATTTGGGGAAGTATGAAAGAATGGGGAACTATGATTATTTATACAAGAGGAAGGAAATCCTTTGTCAAGTATACCTCCAACTTATTCCAAGTATCAACCTTGCTCTGTGCTTACTGAAAAAGGTTATAGATTAGGGTGCTCACCTCTTCAAATCTTAGTTGTTCTCCTTTGGCATTCATGGTTTTCACAACCTCTTCTAATTGCTTACACATAGCCTCAAGTGAGTCCATCCTAGGACTTTCTTATATTGGGCCACAGTGGCCACAACATTCATCTTTTCCTCTTTTTCTTTAAATGTCATCTCCTCCTCTACAATCTCTAAGGGAAGTGGTCATCTTTCCATGGTGAGAATGCAAGTTATGTCTTCTAGACATTATAGGCTTGATTCATATTTCTACGCGGGTGTTGTCAAGTATTGATGATTCAAGATAATGGCACTTGTGATCATCTCCACCATCTTCAAGACTTTGTGTACCCTTTCCTTCTCTTTATTTAATTTATGCCTTAGCTGAGCGCTGACTAGTTCCTCATATTTTAACTCCTTAGTTCTTTTCTCTAGCTCCTTTTCCTTATTTTAAAGCGCTATCTCTCAAAAATTAAATTTTTCATTCCTCCCAAAGAGTTTGGCCTCTACCTCCACCAAAACTTTATTTAGGGCATTGAAAATTTGTTCATTTGATATCTGTTGAGTGTTTACCAAGGGGTTATCACCTTTTGACTTTGGTATCTTCATTATTTCCCCTTGGATTACTTTGAATCCTAGTTCATCAAAGTGTGACTAAAATTCCCAAGAGATAATTTTTCTTGTTTGAGGGTATGAACCTTCCTCATTAAATGATGTCATAGCCAAGAGTTGCTCCATTTGAATTGTGCTTTAAAATCCTACATGCAACAATTTATTTGGGTTATCAATATAGCCCATCCTCTTAACTTGTGATGCCTCTACACATTTTCTCCCTATGCATGCGGCCTTAGGAAAGCTCGCAGCCAAACTGGGATCCCCTCCCATGCTGCCATATTCATTTTATAAGATTTCCCCCTCTGCTTCCTTCATCACTAGGTCCATGATATGCTCCATCTCTTTCTCTACTATGTCTTCAATGATCTTGGTGAATTCCTTCTCTACGGCCTCCTCTATCTGTTCCTCAGGGAGGCTTGGGGTCCTTTGTTCTTTGGTGACTTCCTCACTTACCCCCCTATTCTGAGTATCTTCTTCTTTCTTGTTACTCTCCCTCTTGGAAAATATGTATTCATTTTATTCTTCATCTCCTTCCTCCTCTGAGTCATGAACCTCATAGATAGGATGGTCCTTGCCTCTTGGTTCATCTTCATCATCATCATCTCTTTCACCTAAATAGGCCTCCAAGATTTATGTACCCTCTAAATCATTTTCTTCTGTCACCTTCTGCTTCTTCTTGGTAGGGGGTTCTACTTCCTTCTCTTTCTCCTCTAGTTACTTCTCCTCTGTGAAGGGTTATTCGTGCTCTGACGCTTCTTCCTCTGGAGTCTTTACTTTCACCAAGGAATTCTTTATCCATGTATAAGTACTAAGCTTAGCACTTTTCCCCAATGCACTTACTATTTGTGTAGTCTGAACACTTGGTGCTTTCTACAACTCTTCCCTTTCCCTCTTCTTTGGCGTCGGATTATTTCTTCTTGTGGTGTCCCTAGGTATAGATACATTATTTTCCAAGTATGCATCCTATTCAAATTTTTTCCTTATGCAAAGGTATATCCTTATTGCAGCCCTTCCAGCGATTGGAAAAGTTAATGGTTTCATCATCTGTATCTCATGGGAGACATATCTCTCCACATATGCACACTTCTTAGGGTAAACCAAATTTCTACATAGCTCTCTATGGTCTTGATCTACTTCACTAAGCAAAAACCTTAGTCTCTTAGCCTCTTTGAATCTGTTTACCCCCGCTTGAAAGTATAACATGGTGAAGGAGAAGGGAATCTTGCACCATGGGCTCATGTTTTCATTTGTAAACCTAAATATTCCAATGCATAAGTGTTGATACACCGTGAATTATAATTCTCCTTGCACGAGCGTGGGTAAATTCTTTGGAATCATCCATTCTTCCCTGAACACATCCCTTGTGCACTTTTACCATTTCTCTAAACATTCCTTGTGAGTGGTTGTCATTGTTTCACAAGTATATTTTGCAAACTGCTTCATGGGTGAGGGATCCTCTTATGGGTACTTCCAAACAAACCTTTCCGGCTCATCACACGCTTTGATTTCTAAGAAGAAAATTATGAGGAAGACATTACCAAATAGTATCTTATCACCTTCTTATGAGTTGATGATTTCATTTGCGATGAAAGTGGAAAAGTTGTAAATGTTCCTCTCAGATAGTTTTTGTCACACATTCAACCATGCCTTGTTCACTTGAGTCCATCTCTCATTTTTCATTGATCTTGGTTACCAAGTGTGCAACCATCCTAATTATGGGGTCTGGGATCCCAGTGATGTCAAATTATCATGATCCTTTCTTATAGTCATATGTATTAACTATTTATTTGATGGCCTCATATTCTCTTAGGTTATCATCAATGTTATCCCCTTCATAGATAAGGCCTATGAATATGAAATTAGCTGGGGAGTTATGTGCATCTTCTGCCCCACAAAATAAAATTGGTCTTCGTGAATGCGTGCCATTATCCATTGGTATAGGTGCGTAGGTTTTCTAAAGTATGGCAGTTCATAAAGTTGTAGCAACCATTCCTTCTTGAGCTTAACCTTTACCTTGTTGTTGTAAATGGGCATGCCTTCTGGCAACCTCTTGTTGGTTGGGTGTACTAATTCCAAGGCCATTTCTTTTTCTTTCTTACTAGTGTAGTGATTATAGTCACACATGGTCATCTTCCTTAGGTATGATTCCCATTATTTTCCTATCAACACCCCATCAGGGTACTACATCTCTGCATACCATTCTTCATTTGTTCTCTTGATGGTTGTTTGTTTTCCCTTGCCCTTCTATTTTTTCTTCTTTGGTGAGATGGTTGGTTTTCTAGGTGCCATCTTCTGACTAGTTTTAGGACTTAAGACCTTCTCCCTCTTTCTCTTATTTACCCCTCTATCTGGCCCCAAGCTCAAACTTTGCAAAAAAAATCCTTCTAACTTTGTGCCTAGTTGTTAAACCCTAACTAGAAAAAATCCTTCCATAAGACGGCACTTGCCTACTTAACTTCTCCACGCACATGTACTCATTTCCTACTTGTTTGCAAATTTACCATAGCTATGCACTTCAGATCTCTCAAATGTATTCTTCTTCATAAAGATCTTGCTGAGATTCCTTAGTTCACAAGAGATTTCTTCCTTTTGTAATAGTAATGCAAATAATGAAGTTCTTGACCTTTTATTTATAGTTTTTCTCTTTTCCTAGCATTAAATGCTCTCTTACCTACCACCATACTTTGAAATTAAATGTGTCTTTTTCCACTAATCTGGTATTAATAATATTTTCCCACGCACCACATCTTGCATGAAAACCCCTTTACAACCTTCTGGCATGCAAAAATTTAACCCGACTAAAGCCTCTTACACACGCGTTCACAGCACTGAAGGCACTTCTTCCATCCTTTTCCCTATTTTTTCCCTCACCTACCTCATGTTGTTCTTGCACTCTTCCTTTTTCTTGTATGTGGTTTATTCAAGGCTTTTTTGACACCAACCATTTACATCCATATCTTCTTTATGCGCTTATTAACCATACGTTTTGTTGGTACCCAGATTTAATCTCCTTCACAACTTGAGCAACATCATGGATTTTACAAGACACTAAAAGGTAGATAAATGATTTATATGTTGTTTTGTAGCTAGGGAAACAATTTATATGACTTGTTAGCACTCAGGTATTAAAGAAGTGGGTAGCACCTTGAAAGGATTTTGATCTAAACCTCACTATTTTAGGTTGTGCCTTTCAACCAAGGTAAGAGAACCTATATTACAGCCTCTATTTTGTGAAGGAGGTGGAGAAATCCTTATACTATGCATATTATATGGAGATGACCTTGGAAAAACATGATCAATTTTCCATTATTCAAAATCAACAGAGCTTTCACTACTAAATGATGGAAATGCTTTCAAGACAAGGTTGAGGCTGCTAGAGACATGGTATGATCCTGATTCACTTTGTGCATTTTTGTAAATGGATTGTATACTTTTGTTGACACAAAATGCAATGCAGGGGTAGTATGGGGTAGGATTAGTTATTTTGAATGAATTTTTGGTGGGAGATTTTAGAAAAGACTAACCAGAATTTGCTAAATTCTTTGAGGACATTTGCGAGAAATTTTTAGAACCCACACAGTAGAATGCTTCAAAAGGATTGAGATTCTCCTTCAAACAGGATATGTGCACCAAATGGAAGCCCAGATCTACACTCTTACACATAATATTTGATAACTTGCCACAAAATATTGAAGCAGATGAACCGACAAAGCATCCAGAAATATATATTTTATAATGACCTAATGTAGTCACTTTTACACCCGCTAAAAATAAGGGAACCTCATGCGCGTAGGCCTATCACCCAGCGGGTGCTCGGTGCTCACTTGAGGCACATGAGAGGGCACCAAGTATCTATTTTATGTGATTCTAGGGAAGGCATAGCTGATGATTTGACTTAGTGATTTAACAGACATGAGGGGCTATAAAGCTCATGATGGCTTCTACACCCCTTCAGTCATAATAGAACCAAAGCGCGCAACAAAAATAATAGAACTAAGAGTTGTACATATACTACTCTACTTAACCATTTAAGAAATATTCATGATTATCTAAGAACAAAAGCGTAATAATAATATGTAGATAATACAAAGAAAGAGTCTTGATACATTTGTCATGACAACCTTATCACATTCATTCATAGTGTTTAGTTATAAAATATTACAGGAGGCAGACCGAAGTCATGCGCCATATGTGGATCCATACATGTATTCTCATAAGTCAAAAAAAATTCATTCCCCATTTCCCCATTACATCCTTACTCAAATTTTGTACCCATTTTCATCCCATAGTTCTCGCAGTAATCCTGCAGAGCTCCACTACCTCATTTTCATCTCTCTTTCTTTTCCAAGGGCATGCATATAAATAGGCCTATGAGCTCTAACAAACTCCTCTACAGCCTCATATCTGGTCCCAAGTGTCAAGGTGTGGGTCACCCCAAGCACATGCCTCTCTGTGTCATGATTAACTTTTAGGATATTTCTATTGCAAGGTATATTCCCTCGAAGACACCCTGTTGCCAAGATGGAACCTTATCCAAATGGAACACGGTCTTCATGTGTTCTTTCCCAAAGGCCAAAATGGATAAGTCTTGAATTGTTATTCGTGTGGTGTGCATGTCCTGGGTTCTTCAAGAAGACTTTTGAACTCTACCTTGTGTGCATATACTTGCACACTTTCTCTTGCCGTGTGTGCCTACGCACCCTTAAGATTTGGAAGCTAAAATTAGGGGCTCAACATTACCCCACACTTCACCTATTCTCTACCCTCTGGAACCTTCTCAAAGAATGCAGTACAAAATAATGCAAGGCCTTTCCTTGGAAAAGAATGAGGGGGAAAGAATAAAGAAAGGGGAAAAGAAAGAATAGGGGGAAAATTTCCTAAAGAAGGAGAGGAAATTTTTTCTGGAGGTTGGCCTCCAGTGTACTCCAAGTGCTGACTTCATTCTATGCTTTAGTGGAGATGTCACCAACCAAGGTGCTCATCTCATCATAAGTTAGCTCCTCACCTTATGTGGTAATGGTTTCTACCACATTCTCCAATTCTTTAGTGTGGTACTATAGGGCATCCATCTTCTTTATGATGACCTTGTAAAGCTCTTTTAGCTGGGTTTTGATTGAGAATCATCGGTTCTCAATGGTTTTAGATTTATTTTCTACCTCGGCCATGATCCTTTCTCATTCGGCTCTATTTCCCTTGTTATTCTCTTTGAATTCCTTCAATTTGGCCTCTTCGCTAACAAGCAGTATGCTTATCACTTTGTCTTGATCTGTGTAGTGGTCATAAGTGACCCTCGTGGTTTGTGTGGTTGTTCTTATGTCAGGGAGCACCTTGTTGTATTCATCCATGAGCGCGATAACCTTCAAATTTTCTTCTTTCTCCAAGCATGTTTCTACCTCTTCTGCTGACTCTAAAGCTAAGGGCTACCTCTCCATGGTGAGGATCCAAGTCAAGTCCTCTAGGCACTCTAGGGAGGATCTATACTTTTTCACGGGAGGGTTAAGGTCTGGGTGCTTCGTGAAAATCGATTGGGATATGAGCTCCACCTTCTTGGAAACTTTGCACACCCTGGCCTTTTCCTCTTGAAGCTCCTTCTGTACTTATGCACTGATTAATTTCTCCAGGCTGAGATCCTTCATTAGCTTCACCACTTCTTCCTTCCTTTTCTCCAACTGGTCCTCCAAGGATCTAACCCTGTCATTTCTATCAAAGATCCTAGCCTCGATTTCCACTGAGACTTTGTTCAGTGCATTGCACACTTGCTCATCTGATAGTTGCTACATGTTTACAATGGGGTTGTCCTCCTTTCCTTTGGATAGTTTCAATACCACTCCCTTGTTAATTTCGAATTCAGGCTCATCGAGGTGGGAGTCAAATGCCCAAGATAGTATTTTCCTCATTCACGGGTATCCTCCCTCAAGGTCAAAGGACTCCATGGTGGTGAGCTCCTTAGTGGGCATGGTGCTTTGGAAATGTGTGAACAAAACTTTGTTATTGTCATCAATGTAACTCATCGTTGTCCTTTCCCCTTCTACATGTTTACTTCCCCCTTCTACACGTTTACTTCCCATGCACATGCCCTTAGGAATAGTCACCGAGAGATTTTTTCCTTTCGTGCTACTTCCACTCTTCTCCCTCTATTCCTTCATGAACTCACCGAGCACAAGGTCCATGCTACACCCCAACTCTTCATTGACCAAGGCAACAATTATCTTCTCTACCTCTCTTATTACCTTCTCATCCACCTCCTCCTGAGTGATCTTGGGCACATCTGGTTCCTTGGTACTAGCCCCTTCGCTCCCCTCTTCACTGCGTATGCCTTCCTCCCTTCAGACATCTTTCTTCCTTACAAAAATTAAGACATCATTTGCATTCTCAGCCTCCTCTCCTTCTGAGTCATGGATATTAAATTGTCTCTTGATCCACCTCCAGCTCCTCCCCTTCATCATCATCCCTTTCACCTATATAGGCATTCAGGTCATTCATATCTTCAGACCCTTGTTCTTCCATTCGTTGTTCTTCTTCTCTGGCTGAAAATTTTGGAGTGGGAGATGTTGTCTTTTCTTTATCTGAAGTTTCTTCAGGGGATGGTGGTGCCTACATCCTACCTCTCCATAGCCCCTTGTTCTTCTTCTTATTCTTCTTTCTCCTTGTGCTTTAGCATTGGCTTCTACCTTCCCATGGGTTCGTTTGTGATGGATATCTCATTTTCTACGTACGTTCCCTTCTCAAACTTTGTCCTTATGTGAAAGTAAATTCTTATAGCAATGCTCTCAACAATTAGTAAGGTCATTGGCCTTATAATGTGCATGTCTTGTGACACGTACCTTTTAATGTATGCACACTTTCTTAGATAAACCAGCTTCTTCCTCATCTCTCTGTGTTCACTATTGAGGGTGGACAAGTTGAGTATTAACTTTTTCAACTCCTTATATCTGTTTACCCCTACCTAGAATAATTGGGCAGAAAATGAGAAGGGGAGTTTGTACTAGAGACTCCAACTACCATCCACCAAGATAAATCTACCAATGAAAAAGTGTTTTTACACTGTGAACTCTAATTCTCCTTTAGTCATCATGGGGAGTTTCTCTGGGATCTTCCATTCTACCCCGAATGCATTCCTAATGCGTGTATACCATTTATCCAAGCACGCCTTGTGCACCCCCATCATTAATTCACAAGTATATTTTAGGAACCTATTCGTGGGTAAAGGGTCTTCATCAGGGTACTCCCATATGAACTTATCAGATGCATCTAGCACCCCAATTTCTAAAAACACAATGGTTAGTAGAATGTTCCCAAACAATATCTTTCCTTTGTCCTCCGCGTTGCTTATAATCTAGTCTATTATGTACTGGGAGATATTGTACATGGTGCCTTCTCTGACATTTTTACAGACATTCAACTAGGGCTTTCTCACCTGGGTCCACCTCTCTTGTATGTTTAGTTTGGAAATGAGGTGCGTGGCCATTTTCATCACTAGATCATTGATATCCATGACGTCATAGTACCTCAATCCCTTCTTATAATCCTGGGATGTGATGGTTTCCTTTATTGCCTCCTCATCCTGGAGGTCATCTAGGATCACATCCCATTTACAACTTAGTCCTATAAAGTGTGAGATTAGTTTTGGGGTTATGCACATCTTTCTGCATGTGAAGCAGAAGAAATATTCGTGCACGTGCATCATTAGCCATTGGTACAGACACTCAGGATTTTTGAAGTAGGGCAACATGTAAAGCTGGAGAAGCACTACCTTCTCCATTTTCACCTTGACTTCATCATTTTAAATCAGCATCCCATTAGGTGTTCATTTGTTTGTGGGTCGCACCAGCTCTAGCACCATTTCCTTTTTAATTATACTCGACCGATGATTGTAATCGATTACAGTCATCTGTCTGATGTGGGACTCACACTCTTGTCTTAGCAAAACCCCATCTAGGTATTGCATCTCTGAGTACCATTCCTCATTGGTGTGCAAGGGGATTTCATCTTCTTTCTTCTTTCCTTTTCCCTTCCCCTTTCCCTTCTTAAATTTCACTGTAGTCTTATCAACTAGTTTTATGGCCATCATTTTACCCTTCGCTTTCATTCCTTGGTTACCTTTGAGTTATCTAAGAGTTTTCTTCACACGCCCCGTGCCCTAGGGTAAAAACCCTAATTTCTTATTTCCCTCTTTCAATCATGGCATTATTTCACAACTTTCCTCACACCCGTAAATCAATTCTACTCTAGTTTGTAGATCAACTAGACTAATTGTGAGTGATTTTCTGAAATTCTCCTTTGCACAAGTTAGCTCTCGAACCCTAGCTCTTGTAAGAAAATTGTTCTCATTGTTTTGGAAAAGTAAAATAATGAACTTACCATCCTTGTATTTATAGCTTTTCCAACTTTTATGCATTAAAGGCTAGGCTACCTACCACCATACAAAAATATTTAATGCAATGTAATAAAACAAACCTGACTTCAGCACTTTTCCTTACATCCCTAATCCTTGCGCAAAACGTTTTTCACCCTTCTGGTGTGCAGACAATCTATCTTGACAGAAGACTTTTGCATGCATGTTACTAGCACCAAAGGAACCTCTTCCATCCTCATGATTCTTTCTTTCACCTACCTCATGTTTTTACGCTTTTTCTTCTTTATAAGTGGATTTCCAATGGAACTCTATTTTGTCATCCATCTGCCTTCCTGATGCATCTTTTCAACAAGGCCAGTTCGAACAGCCTACCAACTAAATCTTTCTACAAAATAACTTCATGCTTCTCTTCGTCACCTCACCCCACACTAAATCTATATGTGGTCCTCTATGTAATGATAAGTTTAAAAAGTAATAAGGTTACCGGTGCCTAAGGCACAAAAAAATACAATAATGTGAAAGGGAAAACCAAGAAAGGAAAAGCATAAAAGGAAACTCTAGACTAACTGGCAGAACTAGCTTATTTACAAACACCAAGAAGAATTATTTATAGTAGGGCTTCATCCTACACCCATAGAAGTGTCTACTTAATTTTGTTCCATCCAATGCTTATAGCTACCACACACCTGAATCAAGGATGTATGAAATTACATAACGACCCAACCAATGCACCTTCAACTTTCCAGGATGGCATAGAAATTTAGAATCATATAACAATACCATCTGGCCAACCTCAAACTATTTATTTTTAATGTGGTGGTTATGCCATGCCTTTTTTTAGCTTTTTTAGTTGTTTGGATCCATCTTGTTAGTGAGTTCCTTTCATCCAACTTTATTAACTGATCAATTCTCTCTTCCTACATTTGTTCATCATCCAACCCTCCTACACGCACTATACGTAGTGATGGTAGCATAAATTCAACCAAAAAAATAGCCTCCATGCCAAACACCAGTCTAAATGGTGTGGCCTTGTTTAACCTTTTATACATTGTTCGGTATGCCCAAAGGACTGCTGACACCTTGTCATCCCAATCCTGCTTTCCTATATCACATATCTTAGTAAATGTGTGACTAAAGATTTTGTTAAATGCCTCTACAGTCCTATTTTCTTAAGGGTGATAAGGGGTATTCTTGTGATGGGATACCATGAATTCTGCCAATAGGATCCTAATTGTTTTATTTAAGAATTGAGTGGCCCTATCACTTGTTAAGCTTAATGGGCACCCATACATGCTGATAATGTTCTCCCACAAAAATCTAGCAGTCATGGCTGCGGTGTAATCCCTAGTGGGCATGGCCTCTACCCACCTTATCAGATAATTAGTACAGGTAATAATATATTGTGAGTTAGTCCTTCACGTAGCTAGCGAGATTGGTTTGATGAAATCTATTTCCCATTTTTCAAAAGGTTTCACACTGGTGATGGGGCACAAGGGCATCTCATCCCTTTTTTTAGGTTTTCCAAGGCACTTGCAATGGTCACGAGCCTTGCAAAACTCAGTACAATCCTGGTGAATCGTTTCCCACCATAGTCTAGTGACTAGGATCTTGCACACAGTTACATTCCCTACATAGTGTCCTCTAGCAATCCCACCATGGGATTCTTCCATTATAGCTATGCGTTCATGTTCTAGTACACACCGGCGTAAAACCTCATGGTGGTCTATTTTATATCAATCCCCATTGATCAACATGAAGGGCATTGTGCATATGGCTAAACATTTCCTTTCTAGGGAATTCATTCCTTCAGGTGACACACCTTCCTTGAGAAAGATGCAAATGTATTCTAGTTCTGAGGACACGTGGCGCAACCTAAAAAATTATGCATCTGGCATGGTTTCCTCGATACTTTACATGTCCTCTCCTAAATCAATCCTTGATAAATGATTTGGCCCACAATTGTTCTTTCCTGGTTTTACCACCACTTTGAATTCAAATTCCTAAAATAGAAGAACCCAATGGCATATGCACCCTTGCAACACTACTTTGTTTACCAGATAACTTCAAGGCCATATGGTTAGTGTAGAATATGAAAGGGGTTGCTAGCAGATATTTCCTAAATTTATGGAGCATGTAGATCATTGACAATGCCTCACGCTTGGTCATTGTATAATTCTATTCTACTGGTGTCAACTTCCTACTTGCAAAACACAAAAGATGATTAACAATCCCCTCTCCTGGTTGAGCAAGAACAAATCCTATTTTTGTACCAGAGGCATCCATGTGGAAATGGAAAAGGTTGATCCCATGATGGGAATCATAGAATAGGTGCGGTGATAAGCCTTTATTTTAGAGTTTCAAATGCCCTCTGTTGCGCCTCTCCCCATTGAAAGGCACTCTTGTGTCTAAGAAATATTTCCAAAGGAGCGGTGATCATGGCATATCCCTTAATGAAATTTTTGTAGTACCCAGTGTGTCCAGGAAATCCATACATGATGGTCTAGCTGGTAGGCTCCCCTAATCCTAAAATAATAAAAACCTTCATGGGATCTACCAGTAAGCCCTCTTTACATATGATATGCCATAACAACATTCCAAAAGGAGTTACAAAGATACATTTATTAATGTTGAGGGAGATCCTCAACTTCCATCATCTTTCAAACATCAACCTTAATTTAGCACAATGGTCCCTGGTCGATCCATACACTGTCCAATCATCCAATTATACCTAAGGAACTTGTGGATTAAGTCCTTAAATGTTTGTACCACTATGTGCGAGAATACAGTGGGTGCATTCTTTAGCCCAAAGGGCATGACCATATATGCAAAACCTCCCCACTTGATGGAAAAAGTTGTCTTATCTTGGTTTTCCTTGGCAATCCTTACTTGGTGATATCCCAAGAATCCATCCGTAAAGGAATAGACCTTACACCCTATAACTCCTTCCAAAATCTCTTCAGTAAAGGAGGTGGGAAAAGGATCTATGATACAAATAGCATTTAATTCCCTGTAATCCACACATATCCTAATCCACCCATCCTTCTTTATACTAATCACCATTGGACTTATCCACTCTGATTCCTCCACAGCCTCGATGATACCAGATGCTATCATCTTGTCTAGTTCTTCTTTAACCCTTATGCGCATGTTGGGATTCATCCTGTAAGGCCTCTTCCTGACCAAGCGCACACCATATTTTAACCTTATCATCATTTCCCCCAATGAATGGTGGATGCCTTTCAACTCATGATATCCATGTAGGAATAAATCCTCAAATTCACGTAAGAGATCGATGATCTTTGATACTTCCTTGTTTGACCAATAGTTCCCAATGATAGCCTCCTTGGGTCCCTCTTCCGAGCTGATGTTAACTTTCTTGGTTTTGAGTGGTTCATGATACACAGGCGCACATGCATATACACTGTCAACTACTTTGCGTTCCTCAACCGAATGGTCAACATTTAGGTTCTCTATCTCTTCTCCATCAACAAGGTATACCTTCTTTCCTTTCTCCTTTTCAGCACATGCACTCTCAAATTATATGTCTTCTGGTTCTTCCTCTTCAAACCACACTTCTAAACTAGGTCCATTGAGTAATTTTACTAAGCTACCTTCCACCATGGAACAATCCCTCAGAGTGAGGTGCTTGATAGTCTGTAATTCCTCATCAACTGGTTACTTGGTACTTCGGTACTCGAATGTGTGGACCAATTTAGTCGTTAATTCTTGCCAACTTCCCATTTGGCGGCATGTTTTAGAATGGATATACCATGTGCGCGCACAATGTTGTAGTGTTGAATACAACTTATGCACCCAAAGAGAAGGTGGTAAAGCTTCTGCGCCTTCTCCCTAGACCCTCTCACATGCCTAGATTTGGGAAGAGGTAGGTCCATTGCCATTGTAATCCTTAATAGTGGTGGGTACATTGCTTTTTGAGAATTGGATAGTGAACGTAATTTGAACTTCGCGTCATTCCAACAAGTTTTCACTATGTGTGGCCCACCGCCTTGCTTCTATGCCTATCAAAACATAACCTAGCATACTTCACCGCTTGTCCTCCCTCCAGCAAGCTTCCATCTCTCTCAAAAAGACCTCAGGGTATGCATCCCCAGAATAATTTTTTATTGTCTTCCCTCCTAGGCACCAAATTATACGTGCCAATATTACCTTGGTTACTAATCCTTTCAAATGTTTCCCAATCAATTAATAAGTCCCACGTGCCCAATTATCACATGCTATACTAGTAGTATCATTGACAGATTGTCCATCATCAAACTGGATGACTCCTTCTGTAGGGTGGATGGTCTCTGGATCTCTTATGGAGTGCACATATATTCTGTCTAGGACTTGCTCCCTAAGGGGTTCAGTATAGGGGGTGGACTTCCCATCAACAAGTGGTATAACTACCCACTCTTCCTTATTCTCAAAGCTTATGTAACCCTTGTTAAACTAGACATATGCATTATTCTTATAACACCACAGGTACCTAAGTAGATCTGGGAAATTATCTACCTCGGTAAGTGCCAAGACTTCAAAATCCCCAGTGAACCTAGTCCCTTTAATAGTAATGGTTACATCCTTCAAGACACCTATGGGCATCACCTTTGTCTTATTTTTCATATACAAGACATTTGAAGATGGCTGTAATATAGGTCTTCCCATTTGATGTCAGGCATCTAGAGTGAGAACATTAACCTCCAAACCAATTTTAATGACGATGTTGCTAAGTAACCATCCATCCACTGTTGTGTTCATGGTAATTTCTTTGTCATAATCAAGGCTCTGAGGTGGAAGGTTTGCATGTAGGATCTACCTTTCATATTCTTCCCCGGTGTGTGGTATCTTTTCTCTTATCCATGCCCCTAATAGGGGAATAATATTCTCCTACCTCAGTAGTTTACACACCTCCTTAACCTCATCCAAGTCATCCCTTGGTGCTTCCACTAGCCTCATTTGCTCATCTTTTCTAGTCTTCTCTTTTAAGCATTGGATCTCCCCTTGTAAAATTTGAATTATGTCGATGGTTTCCTAGTAGAATTCTTTTTGGTGAGTTAGGTTTGGATACTTTCCATGTACTACTTCTTCTCTCAAAACCAGAGGTCTCTGCCTAGGCACTTATTTTGCATGCACAGATTCCACCTTCATTGTTACCATAACAGGCGCTAGTTCTAATTCACATATTAATCATGAAAGCCATTGCACATCAACCTTCTTAATACTCACCATGGAAGCACCCTTATCCTTTTAGTACTGTTGACTCATATGTGCGTACAAATCTAGGCATATTCATACTTATGTTTCTTTCCACACCAAGAGCATTCTAGAAGATCTGGACAGTCACCCTTATAATGGTCTGTGGCTCCACAATTAAAACACGTCCCATACGGAAACTCACTTCTTCCTCTGTGGTTACGATGACCATGAAATCCTCCATGAAACCTTCTTCCACACACATCTCCATCTCTGTGCTCCTCATACTGACATTGATCTCCTTTGGAACTATTGGGAAGGCCATTCTGGCACACACCAAGATCAATTGCCTCATGAAGCTGGTCAATCAATCTACAATCCTTGGTGTCATGATTGGTTGAGGTACATAGTTTACAATAACAAGATACATTTTTGTGGATCGTGCACTACAATAAGGGTCACCTACTTTCATCATGGTCCTCATGACATATCTCATATTTTACTACCATGGCACATATCACCTCGAGTAAATATCCCTTCATTATCCTTTGTGTGTCCTTCCACGTTACAATCCATACACCACATTCCTCCACAAATCTCTGGAATTGTGTTGGCAGACAATTTATCCAATTGCTTAGCCATGGCAAGAATCTGAGCCTCTAGAAATGGGCTAACACCAGTGTCAACACTACCAAATGCTTCAGTGCATAAAGCAGCTTCCAATGCTTCGGGTGGGTCTGTGAACGTTTTATGAGATAAACCCCTCCTAAAGGGTGTGATAAATCCTTTGACAAACCATTGAGCATGTTGTGAAGGGTGGATATCATAAGACAACTTAGACAAAAGAGTTTTAAAGTGCACATCATATTCCCGCACGCTCTCTTCCATTCCCTACTAGATTTCTTTGAGAGAGCTAATGCTCTTCTATTCAAACTCAGGTATGTGGAATTCTACTAAGAATGCATTTCTTAGTGTGATATAATCCACAATATTTTAATGAGGGTCATACTTTCTATACCAACTATGTGTGCATCCTTACAAGGTCATCACAAATTGATTGGCCTTTTGATCTTGGGTCATGATTCCCTTTGCATACCATAGCATCTCGCACTTATACACATGCTTCATGGCATCTTCTATTCCACTGTAATCTAGCAATTGTAGAGACATCTTGAAAAAGAATTGAGGAGGTGGCTAAGGCCCTTGCCCTCTCAATCCACTCCCTTGGTTTCCTCTGGTCTTTCCTCCTCTAGCAGATCCACTAGATCCTAAGACACCAACTCCACCACTTTCACCTCCAGATCCTCATGTGCTAGGTACAGGGCCTATGTTTATCATGTTGAGTGCTCCCATCGTCCCACTAAATTACACGTTGATAGTTTGTGAACTAGTACCATTCCCAGTTGTAGTTCCTTCACCACTTCCCAATGCGCTTCCAAAACTAGCCGTATATGTGACTTGTCCAAGAATTTCACCAAATATTAGAATAGTGTGTGAAGTCATAGAAGTCCCAAATGAGAAATTATATGTTCTAGGCACCGATAGGTTGCTTCCACCGATATCAAATGGATCAAATTTACTCTTCCCTCATTTGAACAAACCAAGTGCCAAGGTCTGGTCACTAGGTGGGGTTAGATGTATGCCAACGACTCTTCTCTCTCTATGTGAAAAACTCTCATCAGAAGCCACAAGGTTGTCTCTTCTGCGCTTACCAAGATGGGGTACTATAGACTGTTTGGGTTCCACATCCTCTATGTGAACATCAACTCCTTTCCACCATGTATGGCTCCATAACCCACTTATAACCCCACATTTTCTATCGATATCCTTTTCACGTGCTTTGTTATACTTGAGCCACCTCTCCTGCCTCTCTTATTCAGTCATTAGATTAGCGATCCTTCCCCAACCTGGCTTCCCCACCTAGCACTGAGGGTGGTTTTGTCGGCCATAGGTAATGCCTCTAAACCCATGGTTACCATCAAGATTTTGATTATAAGGGGGATAGAACACAAAAATGATCCCTTGGGATCTCACAAGAACTCAAACTCCACAACTTCTAGGAAGGAATATGTAAAAATGGCATATTCCAGAGTGTAGCTAGTCAGTATTCCCTTCCACCAATGGTCTATAGCATGGGTCCACTTTAGATCAGCATCTTATAGGTTCTAATATGTTTCTTAGGTTGAAGGGTATAATCTATAATGCCACCCTGATCTAGATGTATAAGCCAAGATCCATTCGAATAACTCTACTGGGAAAAAACAGAAGAAGGTTTCATAAAACTCATGGTAAAGAGTGTCTTCCACCCATCTTTGCATATCAAATCTAGATCTGGTACTAAATCTTTGAGTGAATTCGTCCTCCGTGCTTTTAAACCAATCTTCAACACCTTAAAGTGTTTAGCATTCTATCATCTCTTTTTACAGAGATCAGGACATATGCCATGTTCCACTATAACTTCGAAAAGAGGTCTCGGCAATGGAACCACTATGTAGTCACTTTTTCACCCACTAAAAACAAGGGAACCTCATGCAAACCAACCTATCACCCAATGTGCACTAGGTGCCCATCCGAGGCGCACGAGAGGGCACTGTGTCTCTCTTTTATGTGAGTCTAAGGAAGGCATAGCTTGTGATTCTGACTTAGTGATTTAACAGACATGAGGGGCTATAGAGCTCAGGATGGATTTTACACCCCTTTAGTCATAATAGAACCAAAGTGCGCAATAGAAATAATATAACTAAGAGTTGTACATCTACTACTATATTTATCCATCTAAGCAAGATTCGTGATTATCTAAGAACAGAAGTCCAATAATAATATGCAGATAATATAGAGAAAGAGTCTTGATACATTTTTCATAGTAACCTTATCACATTCATTCATAGCATTTAATTATAAAATATTATAGGAGGCAGACCAAAGTCATGCGCCATATGTGGATCCATACATGTATTCTCTCAAGTAAAAAAAATCATTCCCCATTTCCCCATTACATCCTTACTTTAATTTTGTACCCATTTTCATCCCATATTTCTTGTTGTAATCCTATAGAGCTCCACTACCTCATTTTTGTGTCTCTTTCTTTGCCAAGGGAGTGGTTATAAATAGGCCTCTGAGCTCTAACAAACTCCTCTGCAGCCTTAGATCTGGCCCCAAGTGTCAAGGTGTGGGTCAGCCCAGGTGCATGCCTCTCCATGACATGATTAAATTTTTAGATATTTCTATCACGAGGTATATTCCCTCCAAGACACCCTATCGCCAGGATGGAACCTTATCCAAATGGAACATGTTCTTCATGTGTTCTTTCCCAAAGGCCAAAATGGCTAAGTCATGAATTGTTATTCACGTGGTGTACGCATCTTGGGTTCTTCAAGAAGCCTTTTGAACTCTTCCTTATGAACCTATACTTGCGTTCTTTCTCCTGTTGTGTATGCCTATGCACCCTTAAGATTTGGAAGCTAAAATTAGGGGCCCAACACCTAAGGTGCACCCAAAGATTTACAACAATCTCTAAATTCAAGGAAGGTAAAGTGATTTTAAATTTGTTTATCTCTTTATCAGATGAAATCTCTTCTGAATGTGAGATTATAGATGCCACTAAACTATCAACAAGAAATGAGACCATGTATGATCAAAAGAGTTTTCAAACACAAGACTATAACAGGAGAAATAATCACAAATTAAAAACGTTCTAGAACATAAGTGCATGCAAATTTTACCAAGAGACAAAACAAAATAATCTAGAAATGATCAAATCTACCAGTAAGGGAATGTTATAAGAACAATCTCAAATATTTTTGATGTCTTTACAACTAAAACCAACTCAACCTGATACAAATCTGACGCAAAAGGAATTAGAAATGGTTCTTAAGTGGTTTCTCAGAGAATGGGATTCTTCCAAGCTTTTCTCATTAAATTCTAAGTTTCTCTGAGATTTTGCATGTCTCAAAACATGCATTATATAACTTTCAATTAAATTTGATCCTTCTTTCCCAAGAAAATAATATGCCCAGCATCAGGTTTGTTACAAAATTACAACATGATTTATAGATAAGGAAATTTAACAAATGTGTAACAAGAGTTGCCAGGTGTTTCTAAAATGGCAAATCATTACAAATCCTTCACCATTATCCATTTTGGAGGCATGTTTTTCATTCTCCAAGCATGCAGACCCCTTTTATTTCATCATTTCATCCTTATCATTCCAAAATTTGATTATCCAACTTCATAGTTTGATATTTAACATTTTACATGGGCCTGAGTAAATATTTATTTCAAAACCACCTCAAATCTACAAATTAATCCCTAAAACCACTTGCATTGATCTTTACAGGAACCAAAGGACACAAATTCACCAAAAAATTGATGAAAAATGATGCAAAATTCACATTTCCACACTTCCTAGAGCAAAAATGGTAGCCAAAAATAAAAATGTACAGTTTCCATTGATCTGCTCTTTCTCCTTCAATATGGTCCCTCCACATGTCAAAATATGATTGGGAATGAATTCGGCCTCACTTTTTGACCTTTTAACATTTTTGGAAAAATGAAAAAAATTGACTTTTTTCTCCGCCCCTCCGCCCTTGAATTTTGGTGATGACACGTGGCATATGGTGGGACCCATTGGAATTGCACTTCAATTCTACACATTTCCACCTTTTTTTAGAGTTTGGAAAATTTCCAATTTTTCCCCACGGGCCCACACTTTCACCTTTGTCCTTGACACGTGTCATCGTCTCTATCGCTACAAATCTGTGGGCTTATTTCATGTTTTAACCCCTTTTTGCCAAGGGAAAATTTTCTCATTTTTCCCCATGGGCCCACTCCTCTAATTTGTTCCTTGCCATGTGTATCCTTCTTATTTGTCATGAAGCCATGCCTCAAATATTTCATTCTAAGTGTTTTTTGCAAAAGGGAAAAAATTTCCTTTTGCCTTCGCCGGCCCGCCGACCTGCTCTACCTTCAAATTTTCACCTAGTTGGGGATGCACTCATAATTTTAACTTTGAACCATTTTTCTACAAATGTAAAATTTCTAGAATGTGCCCTAGATTCCAAACCTCTACCTTTTCATTTTGACCAAAAATGCACACAAGGCATTAATTTTAACTTTGGCGGCCCTGCGGACCTTTTTATCACCTTGACACTCTTTGCCTCTAAAGGCAAAAAACTTAAAAGACTCCCAAAACTCCATTTATCTGCTTAGCATACAAATTTCTTCCTTTGTAGAAATGTAGGCTTTATCACATCATTTTCTCCATTTCACCCAAAAAGCAAAAATTTCACTAAGTACCCCATTGGCCTGCTCTTTTGTTTTTACTTTTAAGGACACGTGTCCACTCCAGATTGGCTGCGGAACCTTGGCCCATTTTCTAACTTTAATTCATTTGAAGTTAAAACTTAAAAGTCACTAAAAAATCCACTTTCCATTCTAACTTTTCTTGGACATGTGCCCACCTGTGATTGGCCATGGGGCCGTGCTCCAAAATTTTCACTTTAACTTTTAACCCAAAAACATAAAAATTTATTAAGTTTTTCTGTCATCCGCATCCCCTTTGCCCAAAATTTTGCCACGTGTCCTCCTCTGACTGGAGTAGGATTGAAACTAATTTTGTAATTCTAGAAAAATAGAGGTAAAATCCCCATCAGCACACTCCCCCCTTTTTAATTTTTAGGACACGTGTCCACTCCCAATTGGCTGCGAGGTTTCGGGCCATTTTTTGACTTTTAAAAAATATGCAAAATAAAGTCAAAAATCTCCATGGAAATCCAACTCCCTTGCTTCTCCTCGGCCAATAAAAACATGCACATTACCAATGTGTGTTGAGGAAGAATTTGACGGGAAAATGACACCCGTCTAACCGTCAAAATACAAAAAATGCCAGGGATACCCTAAAATTTGATTTTTTCACCAAGGACAGCAAATTCTTCAATTTGAAACCAAATAAAACATGATTCCGAGCATTTCTTGACATTAAAATCAGATTTTCGAATACATACAAGTATGAATTGATCAATTTTGATTTTTCATGATCAGGCAAAAGGGAGAAAATGGCAGAGCTTGCAGATTTGGAAAAAGTAGGGCACAAACAAGGCAAGCATGGATTTTTCTCTCAAACTAGGGTAAAAGAACAATTTTGTGAGAATTTTTAAAACATTTGTCCTGAAGGGATAAGTTGTAGACCATCATGATCAAAGAAAAATATTTTTTGAGCACGTAAAACAAAGGGGAAAGATGGGAAAATAATAGAGGATCAAAATGGGCACCAACATCAGCTCCTACTCAAGGATGGGCACTCCCAATGAGTGCCACAACAACAATAAGTATACCAAGTGCCAAAATAATCCATTGGGCGAAGAATTCATGAGCCAAAACCACAAAATATTAGCTGAGAACCTGATAAAAATGGCTACCACACACCAAGGTAAACCACAAACCAAAAATACACCAAAAACAGAGTGAAAAACCAAACACTATACACTGTACAAGTGGTACATACCTCAAATTTGGGGATTAATCCAAGAAATGCTTCAAATACATTCCATTAACAGGAATTTCAAACAATTCCCCATCTAAATATTTGAGAAAAAAGGTATTCTCACCAATTCTGATATCAGTGGAGTAAGGCCCCATCCATAATGCATCAAATTTTCCATGTTTTCCCTTATCTTCATTTTTGTTGTCCCATAACAAAACCAAATCTCCAATATTGAAGTCCCTAGGAGTGACCTTCTTGTTAAACAATATTTTCAACTTCTCTCTAAATCTGACATGCCTATGGTGGGATGCTCTTCTCTCTTCATCTAGCTCCATAATCTCATTAATCCTTACTTCATATGGACTGACATCTTGATCCTCAAGTTGTTAAACAAAATGAAATGAAGATAACTGTAGATGTAAGGGCAGAAGAGCTTGAGTTCCATACACCAATTCAAATGGGCTCTTACCAATATCTCTCTTGCTAGTGATTCTATCAGCCAAACTATAAATTTCAGTTTTTCACCTCATTTTCTCTTGTTCAACTCCAAGTTTCTCTTAATGATCTTCAATAAGTTATTATTGTTGGACTTAGCTTGTCCATTCCCTTGGGGGTTATAGTTTGAAGCATAAGTTAGATTGGTTACATACTCCTTCCACATTGCCATCAAAGGATTAGCTCTGAAACACATGGCATTATCAGCAACAATCTTGACTGGCACACCAAATCTACATATGATATTATTCAGCAAGAAGTCCATAACAATTGGGTGTGTTGCTTTATTGGTGGGGATTGTCTCTACCCACTTGGTGAAGTAATCTGTGGCTAAAAGGATCCACTTATTTCCAACACTATAAGGGTATGAAATCTCACCAATGAAGTCCATCCTCCACTATTTTAAAGGAGCTTCAATTGATACAGGCTACAAAGGAATGGAGCCTCAAGCTTTCATTCTTCTAGAGAAACGTTAGTAGCTTCCACATTTTCTGATCAGAATGGTTGCATCTTTGAAGAGAGTAGGCCACCAATAACTAGCTCTCAAATCCTTGTGTGATATAACCCTTCCAGCAAAGTTTCCTCCACAAACTCCCCCATGGAAATTAGCAACTACTTTAGGAGCTTCATCTTCAGTTACACACTTCAAGAGGACACCTTCAGGGTTCTTCCAAGCTAGCCCAAAGTCAGTGATGGTGTATTTTTGAGAAACCAACTTGAGGGATCTTTTCTAATTTTATTTAAATGATCAAGAAAACAAATGTGTCTGAGGTCATAGATTATATCCTTGTACCACTCAGAACTTACAAATTTTCCAAGAACATCTGCCCTTTCTTCCTCTACATTATTCACTTCTATAGTCTACAAGTTGCTCTCAACCATGAGCTTAGAAATACCCAAACCTCTTACCAACTTTTTGGTTTGGATGTCCATATCATACTCCTGTAGTTTTTTCACCCATCTACATCTTTTACTTGAGATCTCCATCTCTGATAAGATGTATTTTATTATGGTGTGGGGAAAATAAACAACAACTTTTGAACTTAAAATATAAGGCTTGAAAACCTTTGTTACTTTCACCAAGGCAAATGGTTGTTTTTCCATGATTGTATATTTTAACTCAGCAGCTTGTAAATCCTTGCTAAGGAAGGAAATATACCTCTCAGCCCCATCTTCATCCTTTTGGAGAAAAAAAAATGCAATAGTATTTTTAGAAGCAAAGGAGAATATTTGGAAAGGCTTCTTGTAATTCAGAGCTGCCAAGATAGGTGCATGTTTAAGTGCTTCCTTGATTCCTTAAAAAGCGTGAATAGAAGCCTCCTCCCATTTGATAACTTATTCTTTACTTAACATGGATGTTATAGGAAGAGTCAACTCAACAAAATTGGACACAAACCTTCTAATGAAATTGATTTTCCCAAAGAAAGATTGGATGCCCTTCTTCGTTCTTGGAATTGGCACCCCTGTTGATTACTTCTATTCTCTCAAGGTCAATCATGACACTAGCCTTTGAAATAATAGAACAAATCATCTTGGCCTTTTACACCCCAAAGTGACACTTCTTTGGATTGAGAGAGATTCTAAATTCTCTACATCTGATCAACATTATTTCCAAATGTTGCAAGTGATCTTCTCTACTCCTCAAAAATACAGTCGCATCATCTTGATAAAATTCAATGAAGTCATTTATATAACCAACAAAATAAACATCCATTTCTCTTTGGAAATTAGCTCTAAAATTCATGAGACCAAAAGGCATTCTCACATAAACATATGTTCCCCAAGGAGTGGTAAAGGTAGTTTTAAATCTTTTTGATTCCTTGACAACAACCTAATTGTAGCCAGAGAAACCATCCAAGGTGGACAACAATTCAGATCCAGTCACTAACTACAGCATGTTCTCCATGTTTGGAAAAGGATAATTGTCTTTCATTGAAGCTCTATTTATATTTCTAAAGTCTACACAAAGTTTGATATCTCCATTCTTCTTTCTGAATGGCACAAGGTTTACAACCCAAGATGAATACCTTGTGGGCTGAATGATCCCTCCCTCCTTCAGTTTCTTCAATTCATCTTGCATTTTCATGGAGAGGAGTGGATTAATTGTCCTTTACTTCTATGTGAATGGTTTGGCATTTTTTCAAGAGGGATCTCGTGCTAAAATAAGTCTTCTCTATATGCTTTCAGCTCTAATTATGACCAGGCAAGGCAGTCTTGATATTGTTTCAACAATTAGAGGTAGGATTATTTTTCTTCTTTGTTTAAAATACTGCCCAACCAAACTTTCCTTGTTTTTTCCTTTGTTCCCAAGTCATGTTATTCCACATCCCTTGAGGCAGATATGTTTCTATTGATGATGTAATCAACATTGCTAAAATTTGACTCAAGAGTAATAAGACCTCTAGGAATGGTGTTATTTTTCAATTGGATACTATATTTTCCAAACAAATTATCTCTTCCTTCAGTCACACACACCATTGGTTCCCAATCAATATGTTGATCTACAAACTCACCTTGATTTTTCAAGAACCTTTGCACTTGAGCATCATTATTAAACACTTTCCAATGTTTGATGTTATTAGGGATAGCTGGCCTAGTTAACACTTCAACATTGTACCTACTATAAGGTGAAATGGTGTAAACTTCTAATCTTGACCCCAACACTACCAACTTTTTAGTAGTAACATTTAAAATTTTTTCATGGTGCACAATATTAAAGGAATCAAACATCTTAATTATATCCCAAACTTCATGCTTATACTACTTCATCCGCTGATTTTTTGTAGCATATAGTTTTCTTATTTGTTTGACAACTAGCTCTGAATCTTCCTTTGCAATGATGTCCTTGAGACCATACTTCCATGCAATTCTCATACCCAACAACAAAGCTTCATACTCAAAAATTTTGTTAGTACATTCAAAATTAAGCTTGAAGGAAAAAAAAAAAAAATCCAAGCTAGGAGAAATCAGAATTACACCAGCACCATTTCCAAATTTGGAGCAAGCTCCATCAAATAGCAAGGTCCAATGATAACATACCTATTCAAGGAACTTTTACTAATCAATTTTGTGTTCTTTTCCATCAGCAAAACCAATAAAATTATCAACATCAACATCAAAAAATAATACTTCATAAGAAGCATTGTTTGGGTCCTTAATTAGATGCAACATTTTCTTTTCTCCATAGACCTTGACAAGGCTACCTTCAATGGCTATGGTGGAAAAAACATATCCATCTAGGCACTCCCTCCAAAACTTGCAGGCCACTTTCTTGACATTAACATACCCAATTTTGTAGGGCAATCAAAAATCAAAACATCTAATTTTAAATTCCTCCCACGATAAGATGCAATTTGCACTACCAAACACTTCACACAACCAACAATTAGAACTTCTCTTGAGTCCATGGTAGTAAATTTTCCATAGGCTACTATCACTTTGATATCCAACTCATTCATGACTTCTAGAGGCATGACATTATATGATGCACCAGAATCAAACATACAATTGTGAAGTAGCCTATCCTTTATGATCAAAGTTGTGAAGAATGGATCAACATTCAATTGGGAATCAGCCAAGGATGTCCCCAAATATACCCCAGGTGTCTCTCCAAGATCCTCTACTTTTGGTGGTGTTTCAAGGTCTGTAATGATCTGAGGAGGAGTTTTAATAATATTTATATTTTTTCTTGGGGTACTCTTCTCCTCCTTTAATCCCAAGTACTCAAATTATCTTTTTATGCTCAGGGATCCTAAGCAACTCAATGATTGGAACACTCACTTTGATTTGGCTCAATACTTGGGCTATGTCATAGGGAAAACTCTTTGGAAAAGCAACATTGGAAGGGATATAAGAAGATTCATTTGATGGCAAGGGATTCTTGGTAGCTTGGGCATGAGGAGGACTGTAAGTTTTTCTTGGGATAATAGAGCTTTTGTCAGGTGCTTATCTTTTAGGAGCTTACTTGGGAATGCTTGTAAGGGTGTTTTAGGTTTGACTTGAGGCCCAACTCCCTTAACAACTTTGTTTCTATTGTTATAGTCTTTCTCTTGAGCTACAACAACATTCATCAATAATTATATATCTTCCTCTGAAGGAATACCACCATCATACTTCTTAATCATCAAAGCTCTTAAATATTCAAATTCATTGTTAGGAATTTCAAGAGCTTGCACTACATCAACTTCAAGAGTATGAGGGGGAAGGAAAACTTATAGCCATTTGATGCAGTCCCAAAAGGTTTCAGTTGTCCTTGCACTTATCAATTCAGTAGATTTTTCTCCTCCTTTTGGGCTTGAAGAACAACCCATCATGTAGATATCATCATCAGTACCATAATCATTATTAAATTCACCATCTTGCTGGTCCACTTCACATAGAGGATGGGGTAGAAAACACCTATCACACAAATCAATATCAACAACTTCTTCAATAGCAGTAACCCTAGCAGTTAGGGGATCAAGTAACACTCTTCCTTCATGTGCTTGAGGATGTCTATTTGTAGACCCCATGGGTCCTTTTCCTCTATCATATGCCCTTTGATCACCTCTAGGATGATTGGAAAATCTATCATGGTTTTTTTCTCTTGGCTGACCTTGTGAAGTTTCCCCAATTCCTTTCTCAGCTCTTGCCAACTTATATGAGATTTCTTTGACAGCCCCTACCAAATTTTTCACAACCTCCTCTAAATCAGCACCCTTGCTAGCTTGAGGTTGTTTAGGGTTTATCAACTTTACACCATCCTTCTTGAGAGGTTTCCCAATTGCTTTGATATTGTTTTCAATTTGAAGTGCCATGGTGAAATATTGTCTTAGATTGGTAGGGTTCTTATCTCTTAGGTAATAGGCTAACTTTTTATCAAATGCATCTGCATATTTGATTAAATAAGACTCATCACAAGGCCTCAGACTAACAGGAAGCTTTCTCAAAGTTTTGTTAAACCTTGTGTTAAAGTCATGGACTGATTCATTGGGGTCCTTCTTGACATTCTCAAACTCAGATAAGAGAAATTTGGGATCAGTCTTGTCACCATATTGCAACCTAAATGCATTCTTCATCTCAGTCCAAGAATCAATTGAATTATCAGGTAGAGCCTTGTACCAATCCCTAGCATCCTATTCTAGTGTATGAATGAATAATTTAATATACACATCTTCAAAATATATCTTGAAATATTCCATCATGCTAACAAAAAGTTTGATATGGTGTTCACCAATTATTATGTTGTTACCTTGGAATTTTGGCAATCTATTTCTGACATCTTGTGGGACAATATTTGTGCAAACCATCCATTCCTCTAAAGGTTATAGGACCAAAGGTGTTAAAAATAAATAGAGGTCTAGGCTGAGCCATATTGTTTGGTGGAGGTGATCTTAGGGGTGACACAAGCTGATGAGGAATGCAAGGTCTTTGGGGCTCAAGAATGTGATTCACATGACTGGTATTCTCTAAGTGTTGAGTTTCTTAGAAAGTTCTATTTGAATTGAAACATAGAGGTGTAGATTAGAGAAGGAACTTAACTGGTACAGCAGAAGGACCTTCACTAGCTGAGGAAAAAAAAATTATGAGAGGATTTCTTGAATCATAATCACTTGAAGAAGAGTGATAATCCTTTACCAAAGGCTGATCTCTCTCACCATTGGATATATCTTTTCCTGACGTTTGACCTTTAACCACTTTCCAAACTCTTCTCCCTTCTAACTCCAAGTTCCTTGAATCTAAGAACAACTTCTTTGCAGAGTCCGTAATGAAGAGAGATCTTCTTCCTTCCAGTTTTGCAAAGGTTAGCAACACAAAAATAAATGATAGAAATGTAAGACACTGGTATTTATCAAGATCAAAATAGCATGGAGTTTCCACTAAGGAATTTCACCCTACTTGTGCAAATTTCACTAAAATACTATGTCAAATACCTATCAGTACTGAAAATCTTGCCAAAATTTATAGATCAGACCTTCTTTTTCTAGATTCTATCAACCACAAATGCAAATGAAGTGCAAAAACTACTAGAAACTGATAAAATTATAGGCACAACTTATATCTTCACTCAATCCTTACAAATTTGATCAGAAAATGAGACTCAAATTTGTACTTGCACATAAATCACAAAGAAGTATTACTAGGGATCTAAAATACTGAAATATCGAATAATGTCCCCGAAAACGATGCCAAAAAGGTGTTGTTAATGGGATAAATAAACATGGACTAGTAAATGAATCAAAAAATCAATCTTAGCAATGCAAATTATTTCCAAGGAAATCACAACAATCCGCAGTAGCGGTGCCAGAAAGGTGTTGGTACTTAGATTTAATCTCCTTCAAAACTTCAACAACATCATGGATTTTACAAGACACACAGAGGCATATAAATGATTTATATGTCATTTTAAAGTTGGGGAAACAAATTATCTAACTTGTTAGCACTCAGGATTTGAAGAAATGGGTAGCACCTCGAAAGGATTTTTATCTAATCCTCACTATTTTAGGTTGTGCCTTTCAACCAAGCTAAGAGAACCTATATTGCATCCTCTGTTTTGTGAAGGAGGTGGAGATATCCTTATACTTTACATATTGTATGGAGATGGCCTTGGGAAAACATGATCAATTTTCCATTATTCAAACTCAACAGAGATTTCACTACTAAATGATGGAAATGCTTTCAAGACAAGGTTAAGGCTGTTAGAGACATGGTATGATCCTGATTCACTTTGTGAATTTTTATAAATGGATTGTATTCTTTTGTTGACACACAATGCAATGTAGGGGTAGTATGGGGTAGGATTAGTTATTCTGAATGAATTTTTGGTGGGAGATTTTAGACAAGACTAACTAGAATTTTCCAAATTCTTTGAGGACCTTTGCAAGAAATTTGTAGGACCCACACAGTAGAATGCTTCAAAAGGGTTGATATAATCCTTCAACCAAGATATGTACACTAAATGGAAGCCTAAATATACACTCTTCCACACAATATTTGATAACATGCCATAAAATCTTGAATTAGATGAACCAACAAAGCATCCATAAATCTCTATTTTATCATGACCTAAGGTGCACCCAAACATTTACAACAATCTCTAAATTGAAGGAAGGTAAAGTGATTTTAAATTTTTTTATCTCTTTATCAAATGAAATCTCTTCTGAATATGAGATTGCAGATGCCACTAAACTATCAACAAGAAATGAGACCATGCATGATCAAAGGATTTTTCAAACACAAGAATGTAACAGGAGCACGAAACACAAATTAAAAACATTATGGATCATAAGTGCATGTAAATTTTTCCACGAGACAACATAAAATAATCCATAAATGATCAAATCTACCAGTAGGAGAATGTTATAAGAATAATATCAAAGCTTGTTGATGGCTTTATAGCTGAAACTAACTCAACATGATACAAATTTTATGCAAAAGGAATTAGAAATGGTTCTCAGGCAGTTTCTCAAAGAATGGGCTTCTTCCAAAATTTTCCCATGAAATTCTAAGTTTCTCCAACCTTTTATATGTCTCAAAACATGAATTATATAACTTTAATTTACATTTGATCCTTCTTTACCAAGAAAAGAATATGCCTAGCATCAAGTTTGTTACAAAATTCCAACATGATTTACAGATAGGGACATTTAACAAATTTGCAACAAGAGTTTCCAGGTGTTTCTAAAATGGTGAATCATTACAAATCCTTCATAATTATCCATTGTGGAGGCATGTTTTTCATTATCCAAGCATACAGACCTCGTTTATTTCATCATTTCATCCTTATCATTCCAAAATTTGATTCTGCAACTTTATAGTTTGATATTTCACATTTTACATGGGCATGAGTAAAAATTTATTTCAAAAACACCTCAAATCTGCAAATTAATCCCTAGCAGGCACAAAGGACACAAATTCACCAAAAAATTGATGAAAAATGATGAAAAATTCACGTTTCCACTCTTCCCGGAGCAAAAATGGCAGCTAAAAATCAAAATGTACAATTACCCTTGATTTTCTCTTTCTCCTTCAATTTGGGCCCTCCACATGTCGAAATATGATTAGGAATGAATTCAGGCTCATGTTTTGACCTGTAAACATATTTGGAAAAATGGAAAAAATTGACTTTTTTCTCCACCCCTCTACCCTTGAATTTTGGTGCTGACACGTGGCATACGGTGCGACCCATTGGAATTGCACTTCAATTCTGCACATTTCCACCTTTTTTTGGAATTTAGAAATTTTTCCTTTTTTTCCCCATGGGCCCGCACCTTTGCCTCTATCCTTGACATGTGTCATCCTCTCTTTTTCTACAACTCTGTGGGCTTATTTCATGTTTTAACCCCTTTTTTCGCGAAGGGAAAATTTTCTCATTTTTCCTTGTGGGCCTGCGCCTCCGATTTCTTCACTGCCACGTGTCTCCCTCTAATTTTTCATAGAGCCACACCTCAAATCTTCCATTCTAATTATTTTTTGCAAAAGGGAAGAAATTCCCGTTTGTCTCCGCCAGCCCGCCGACCTGATCTACCTTCAAATTTTCACTTGCTTGAGGATGCGCTCATAATTTTAACTTTGAACCATTTTGCCAAAAATGCAAAATTTCCAAAGTGCCTCCCGGATTCCAAATCTCCACCTTTTCATTTTGACCAAAAATGCACACAAGGCATTAATTTTCATTTTAGCAGCCCTGCAGACCTTTTTATCACTTTAACACTTTTTGCCTCCAAAGCTAAAAAACTTAAAAGACCCCCAAAACTCCATTTATCCGCTTAGCATACAAATTTCTTCCTTTGCAAAAATATGGGCTTCATCACAACAATTGCTCCTTTTCACCCAAAAAGAAAAAATTTCACTAAGTACCCCATCAGCCCACTCCTTCATTTTTAGTTTTAAGGACATGTGTCCACTCCTGATTGGCTTTGGAACCTCGGCCCATTTTCTAACTTTGATCCATTTGAAGTTAAAACTTCAAATTCACTAAAAAATATACTTTCAACTCTGACTTTTCATGGAAACGTTCTCACCTCTGATTGGCCACGAGGCTACACTCCAAAAATTTCACTTTAGCTTTTGACCCAAAAACATAAAAAATTATTAAGTTTTTCCACCATCTGCATCGGCTTTGCCCAAATTTTTACCATGTGTCCTCCTCTGATTGGAGCAGGGCTAAAACTGATTTTGTAACTTTAATAAAATAGAGCTAAAAAAATCTAAGTTCCCTCTTAACCCACTCCTCCCTTTTTGACTTTTAGGACATGTGTCCACTCCCGATTGGTATTGGGGTTTCAAGCAATTTTTTGACTTTTAAAAAATTTGCAAAATAAAGTCAAAAATATCCAAGGAAATCTGAATCATTCGCTTCACCTCGGCCAATCAAAACATGCCACATTAACAATGCATGTTGAGGATGAATTTGATAGGAAAATGAGATCTGTCTGACTGTCGAAATATAGAAAAGGACAGGAATGCCCTAGAATTCAATTTTTTTGCCAAAGAAAAAAAATTCTTCGATTTGAAACCAGATAAAACATGATTACAAGCATTTTGCAACCTTGGAATTGGATTTTCAAATACATACAAGTATGAATCGATTAGTTTTGATTTTTTATGATTGGAAAAAAGGGAAAAAATGGCAAATCCCATAGATTTGGAAAACTTAGGGCACAAAAAAGTCATGCATGGATTTTTCTCTCAAACTAGGGTAAAACAACAAGTTTGTGAGCATTTTTAAAACATTATACTAGAAGGGACAAGTTGCAGACCATCAAACTTGAAGAAAAACAATTTTTAAGCATGTAGAACAAAGAAGAAAGATGGGAAAATAAAAGAGGATCAAAATGGGAACCAACACGTTCCTTTCATCCTTTAAACGGTCCATTGACCATAACTTGTACTGCTAGTTCAACTTGTATTACAGGCCTATACTTTGTATCACTCCACCCCACACTAAAGAAAATATGAAGTTCTCTATACATACAAAACCTTCAAAAAGTAATGTGGTTACCAGTGCCTAAGGTGTAAAACAAACAACAAAATAAATGATGAGAAATAGAAACACAGAATAGGAAATTACATAAAGGGAAACCTAAACTAACTGGTAACACGACCTTACTTACAAACACTAAGAAGACTTATTTATAGTAGGGATTTAGCCTACTCCCATTGAAGTGACTTGGTAATTTTGTCCCATCTAGCACTTATAACTGGCAAGCACCTAGATCAAGAATGTATGATATGAAATAAGGTCCATACCAATGGACTTTCAACTTCCCATGATGGTATAGATACTTTGAATCATACAATAACACCAATTTCCCAACTTCAAACTTCTTGTTCTTGATATGATGATCATGTCATGCTTATCATGTCATGCTTTTTGTCTTGATTTTTCTATCTTTTGACTCCACTTTACAGGTGATCGCCTTTCATCTAACTGAATCAATTTATCAATTATTTCTTCTAATGCTCACTAATCAGTTAACCCTCCTGTGTATGCTATACGCAACGATGGGAACATGAATTCCACTGGTGAAATAGCCTTTGCATAGAACACCAATTTAAATGGTGTGGCCTTGTTCAACCTTTTATAGGTTTTCTTGTATGCCTATAGAATGGTTGATACCTTATCATCCCAATCCTATCTTTCGACGTCACATATCTTAGTTAACATATGGATTAGTATTTTTTTAAATGCCTCAGTAGTTCCATTTTGTTGAGGGTGATATTGGGTAGTATTATGATGGGCCACCATAAATTTTGATAACATATTCCTGATCATCTCATTTAGAAAGTGTGTACCTCTATCACTTGTCAAACTTAATGGCCATCCATACCTACTGATTATATTTTCCCATAAAAATCTAGTAGTTGTAGCCATTATACATTCCCTTATAGGTGCTGCCTCTGCCCACTATGTCAAATAATTAGTGCAAGTGATGATATACTATGAACCAATCCTTTGCATAGCTAGCAAGATTGGTCCTACAAAGTCGATAGCCCATTTCTCAAATGGTTTCATGTTGGATATTAGTCGTAAGGGAATTTCATCCCTCTTTCTAGGTTTTCCAAGGCACTGACAATGGTAACATGCCTTATAAAACTCAATAAAATCTTGCTAAATGGTTTCCCACAAAATCAATATGAGTAGAATCTTCCACATAGTTTCATTTCTTACATAGTGTTCTCTCCCAATCCCACCATGTGCTTCTTCGATAATTGCAATGCACTCATGTTTTAGCACGCATTGGAGTAGAACCTCATCATAACCTAGTTTTTATAGATCTCCACTAATTAACATGTAAGGCATGATGCGTATGGCCAATTATTTCCTCTCCAAGGCCTTAATTCCTTATGGAACCATACCTATCTTAAGAAATACTGCAATGTCCTCCAAATCGAAGGATGCATTCTGTAACCCAAACAGTTATGCATCTGGCATATTCTCCTTAATACTTTGTGTGTCCTCTCTTAAATCAATCATTGACAAGTGGTGAATCCCTAAATTATTTTTTCCTGGCTTCACCACCACTGTAAATTCAAATTCCTGAAATAGAAGGAACCAATGGCATATGCGCCCTTGCAGAATGAGTTTGTTGACTAAGTAATTTAATGCCATGTGGTCTATGTAAAATATGAAGGATGTTTCCAACAGAAACTACTTGAACTTATGCAGCATGTAGTTGATTGAAAATTCTTCACGCTTAGTAGTTGTCTAATTCTACTCTACTGGTGTCAATTTCCTACTTGCAAATCTCAAGGGATGATCGACAATTCCTTCACCAAGTTGTGCTAGTACTGCTCCCATTATTGTCCCTAAGGCATCCACATGCACATGGAAAGGCTTATCCCAAGAAGCAAAACATAATATGGGTTTCGTTATGAGCCTTTCCTTTAAAGTGTCAAATGCCTTTTGCTTTACCTCTCCCCAATAAAAGGTACTTTTGTGTTTCAAAAATTCTTCTAAGGGTGTGGAAATCTTTTCATATCCCTTAATGAACTTCTTGTAATATCACATGTGTCCAAGGAATCCATGCATGGTGATTTTGTTAGTAGTCTCCCCCAAACCCACAATGACTACAACTTTGGCAGGATCTACTAGTAAGCCTTCTTTTCATATGATATGCCGTAATAAGGTGTAGACACCAAAATTGGGTCACACTCCCCTTTCTCCTCTTTTGAATCACCAACTTACACACATTTACCTATCCATTACCCTTATACCCCACATTAACATTAATTTAATTAATTTAATTAAATGAATCTAGACACCTCACCTAGATAGCTCACCATAGATCTATTCATAGCATGTTTCCACAAATGAACAAGACTTGGTTCAAACCTAAAAATCAAGTCCTATTATTCCTCTAACAATGTTCCCGCTCATAAAAAGGTAACGTCATGTCAGATCCAAGGATAAAGGAATGAACATAATCCTAAAGATGTGAGATCTTCCATTTTTAGTAAACCTAGAGAATCCCACCTTAACCAACACCAGTCACCCCTAAACTAATGTCGTTCAACACAGAACTGCCTTGGGTTACAATTTATTCACTTTAACAACCTTGTTTTTGGGTTGGCACATTCTGAGATCAAGGAGATGAGGAGATATCTACATGCAAGTAAAACTAGAGTCTTTTTGCACCTACAAACATCCATAGCCAACACTAGGAAAAATCTAGAAGCATAACACTCACAGAAGAATTCCAAGAAGCACTATCGTGGCATGAAACACCATTCTTCTGATCAGCTACAGTCACCATTCATCCATCAAACATTTGTCATAGTAGGTGTACCTTCTACTAGCATAGTCTATTTCAATATAATAGCCTTCATTACTTTTGTTATTAGTTTATACTTTGCATGTTCCTTTCCCATCTTCGACCTACTTTTAGACTCAGCTATTCCTCTACCCACACCAATAAATCACCACTTCTCACCCCTACACCCCTCTAAGTATACCTGAGACCTTCACATACCTCCCTATCCACCCTTCCATCTCTGTTTAGCTTTAGTTCAACTCCTACAATCAGATCTCATTTGAGTTCCTTTCACCCCGACCCCACTAATGTCAGTTACCCATGAGTGTTTCTAGTCCCTTCTAAACCATCATTGGTTACACCCCACTGACATTGGTCTCTATGTTTTACATCTATGCCAATAATAAATCTAACCTACCTTCTACCAATTGACCCAAACAACCTAGAACCTGACCCTGACTAGTTCCAATAGCATGAAACCTACCTAACCTTTAGATCTGACTATAGCCTAGCTTGTTATGTTACATTTTCTTATTGTTCTTGGATGAAATACTTAAATCATACTAACTACAATATGACTTTGTTTATTTTTCACATTAAGATATTTTAAATAGTGGATTGATAACCATTTAGGGAGTATCACACTTCCCAAACCTAGCACATGCTAGGAAGTTCACTATCATATATTATTTAACTCTTCTTTTATGGTCTTTTTTTCTATTTCAGGTAGTTCCTCACAACCAAAAGGAATCTATCACAGTCAGCATTAGATTGAGAATTCATAATATGCACAACAATCATCAACTGACTAGTAATAACAGGTATTCCTCCTCAGCCCATAATCCTTATCTGTTTCATCTCAATAATGTAAAGAAAATAATGAAACATAAGGTTCCAAATGGGGTAGAAAAGACCCACTTCTTAATGGTGAGGGATATCCTCAACTATCAAAAGCTTTCAAACATTAGCCTCAAGTTATCACAATGGTCCTTGACGAGACCATCCACAGTCCAATCTTCCAAATAAACCTAAACAAATTTATGGATGAAGTCTTGGAACGCTTGCACTACAATGCATGAGAATATAGTAGGTGCATTATTTTATCCAAAAGGCATGACCATGTAGGAAAAACTTCCCCATTCAGTGGAAAAAGTTGTCTTTCTCTAGTCTTCATTTGTAATCCATACATGGTGGTACCCTGAGAACCCATCCGTGAAGGAGTAGGCTTCATGCCCAGCCACTCCCTTTAAGATTTCTTCAGTAAATGGGGTAGGGAAGGGATCAATGACACATACTGCATTCAGGTACCTGTAGTTAACACATATCCTAATCCTCCCATCCTTCTTGATGTTGATGACCATTGGGCTTATCTATTCTGATTCTTCAACTACCTTAAATATACTTGATGTTATAATTTTCTATACCTCTTCCTTAAACCATACGTAAAAATTTGGATTCATCCAATAAGGTATCTTTCAAATCAGGCGTACACCTTTTTTCAAATTGATCTTCATTTCTCCCAAGGAATGGTGGACACATTTTAGTTCATGGTACCCATGAGGGAACAAATCTTAGAAGTCATGCAATATATCAATGATCTTAAAAACTTCCTTTTCCAACCAATAATTGTCAATGATAGCCTCCTTAGGTTTAACCTTTGTCCCAATGTTAACCTTATTTGTCTTCAAAGGCTCATGGTAGGTGTGTGCTTGCTCATCATTGTTATCAATGACCTCACACATACCCTTTGAATGCTTAGCATCCAAAATCTCCATCTCTTTCCTGTTTATGACATAGACCAATTTTCCTTTTTCTTTTTCTATACATGTGCACTCAAAATGTACTTCCTTTGATTCTTCCTCATTGAGGCACGTCTCCACATTAGGATTTTCTAGTAATTATAGCATCCTATCCTTAGCCATAACACTATCTCCCACTGTAAGGCACTTGATTATTTGCAATGACTTATCCACTGATGGTTTGGTGTTTCTATAGTCAAATTCTTGAATGAGGTCAACCACTAACTCTTTCCAATTACCTATTTGACGATGCATCTACGAATGAATGCACCATGCACATGTGTAGCCTTGTAAGGTGGATTATAAATTTTGTACCCATAATGAAGGTTGTAATGCTTAGTACATAGAAGTGTGTGGGTGCACAAGGCCTATTTAAAGAAGGGCGCACAAGGAGAAAGCATGCAAGACAACGATCTAGGAGGGTTTTATTGTTGCAAATCAGCAGCACCCCCTGGATGTTGATTAGATTTCTAGTTTGATCATACTAAGCATCCAGTGTGATTACACAACATTGAATCCTTTTCCCAAGTGTGGGACTTGCAAAATGAGAAAGGAATATCCAGTTTAGAGGCTAGTTCCTCAAATCCTCTAGTCAAATTTATCACTTACAAGTTACAGAGGTCTATATTCCTAATCCTACCCTAAATTCCAAAGGAGATAGAGATAGAGAATATAGATAAACTAAAACTAATGCTAATAGGTGATGCACCAAAGGAGTGGTGAGCATTTTTTACTTCTACAGATTGACACAAGTCATAGAATGCAACAAAAAAAACAACATGCACAAACTGATAGTTGTAATGAAGAATCAAAAATTAGTCAAACAACACTAGCAGAGGATAGAAGATTAATCACAAGGACTATATTGTTATTTTAACATCAAAATCACTTGCATTGCAACACCTGAGAGGCAAAATAAAGTTTCAGCTCTTAGAAAAGGTCTAATATTCCACCAAAATCACTTCCAAGGTGAGAAAGGGGACCTGCAATACACAAATAATGTTCAACCCTTTGAAAATGAGCCAAAACTGGCTTTTACAGTGCAAGGGATGAGCCCAGGAGAGAGAAACATGAGAAAACATGGAAGGGATTCAACCATTGACCAAAACACATTCAAAACAACATGGGCATCCTTACAGACCCATCCCCTGACATTTTTAGCCATGCTGGGAGAGAATGTGAGCCATTCTTCATTAAAAATGATGGTTGAAATGTCATTTCTATCCATGACCACATGCCAGAGGCATTTTTCAATTTTCTCTCTCCAAAATCCATCAAAATGCAAAAAAGATCCTGGAATATTGTAGATAATTTCACTAGCTTTCCATTAATATAAAGAACATGAAAAACTAAGCTATGGATCGAAAGATATGGCCATTTGAAGTTTTAGGGAAAAACAAGGCAAATCGGGTTGGCGGGCAAAAATTTGAATTTTTGCACCTTTTTGGTCATTTGGAAAATTTTCTAAAATTTCCCCACACTCCGCCACTCTAGGTGCCACATGGTGGCATCTCATTGGCTACGGGCCTTTCAGGGGAAAATTTTCCCAAAAAACTCCGTCGAGCCATAACTTCAAAAATACATGGAGTTAGGAGGAAAACTTTACCTTTCTCGAAAGATGAGAAAGATCTCTATCCAATGGTGCCATTTCCAAAAGGTTTTGAGTTCCTGAAAAGTAAAATATTATGTCTGATGAATAAGAGAAGGAAAGATGAAAGGGAGTTAGCCATAAAATGAGTAGGGGGCACATTTTGGATAACAGGTTTAGTAGAACAAGTTGCGCATGTGCAAGGCAGAGAATTTTTTTTGGGACTTAGCCATATTTATAGTATCAGAAAAAATATGAGAAAAGCATGAATTGATTGTGCATGCAGATTGGATAAGGTGTCATCTTTGCAACAGAGTGGCCTAGGAAGGAATATACCTTGTGATGGAAGATTCTAGAAGGCCATCATTGCAAAGACTGGAGATCATGAGATTGAAGAAGCATGCTCCCATGGAGGACCACCTTGGACACTTAGTAACAGATCTGTAACTCTTGTGAAGTCTTGAAGATGTTGAGAAAGGATATAAATACAAGCACCTGATAGAGAAAAAGATATATAAGGAGAAAGAGCTGAAGCCATGTGGGAATATTGGGAGAGCTATATAGGTTAGGTTTAAAGGATCTGGAGGAGTATGTTGTACTAAGGGGATGGGTTTGAACATTTTTCTTTTTACCATGAAGGGCCTAAGTCCAGTTCCAATGCATGACATTAGTATGCATTATTATATGGATATGTGATTGTCTTAGTTAATGTAATGTTGTTATCAACATGCTTGATATGAATATATGTGTATTTCTAGTTCTACTTACATCTATATGGATCAGTTATATATATATTTCATATGAGTGGTTATTAATCCCTATGCATTTATTTTCTATTATGATTTAGATCTATGTTCTCTAGTGTTTTTCTTATATGAATGAACACATTGGTCTAATTGTCATTATGAGCTCTAAGATGAATGTATGTTTCCTTTCCAATATGTTCACTTGATTTTCTATCCTAAATAATGAATTCTGACATAACTCACATAAAGGAGGGACTCGGCACCCACGTGTGCCTTTAGTGAGCACCCAGCACCCGCTGGGTGATAGGCCAACACGCATGGGATTTCCTTGTTCTTTTGGAAGGGCATAAAAATGACTACATATTAGCTCCATACTATTTGGTAATGTCCTCCTCACAATTGTCTTCTCAAAAATATTAGTGCCTGATGGGCCGGAAAGGTTTGTTTGGGAGTACCCAGAATAATATCCCTCACCCACAAAGTGGTTTACAAAATATACTTGTGAAACAATGACGCCCACTCACAAGGCATGTTTAGAGAAAGGTACAAGTACATTAGAGACATGTTTAGGGAATAATGGAAGATTCCAGGGTAGCTACCCATGCTCGTGAAAGGAGAAGAAGAATTCATGATACATCAACACTTCTACATTGGAAGATGTAGGTTGATAAATCAAAACAAGATCCCATGGTGCAAGCTTCCCTTATCCTTCACCATGTTATAATTTTAATCAGGGGTAAATAGATTCAAATATGGCAATAGAATAATCTTTGACCTTAGTGAAGTAGACCAAGACAATAGAGAGATACGCATGAAGTTGGTTTACCCCAAGAAGTGCACATACATGGAGATATATGTCTCCCATGAGATATATATGATGAGACTAGTAACTTTTCCAATCACTGGAAGGGATGCAACAAGGATAAACCTTTACATAAAGCCAAAATTTTAAAAGGGAATGTATTTAGAAAATGATGTATCCATCCCTGAGGACCCCACCAGAAGAAGGAATATTGTGCTAAAGAAGAGGGAAAGGGAAGAGGTGTAGAAAGCACCAAGTTTTCAGGATACACAAACAGTAATCATGTCGGGGAAAAGCGCTAAGCCCAATACTTATACATGGAGAAAGAAGTCCCTGGTAAAAGAAAATACTCAAAAGGAAGAAGTGTTAGAGCATGAAGAACCCTTCACACAAGAGAAGTCACCAGAGGAGGAGGAGAAGGAAGTAAAATACCCTACTAGGAAGAATCAGAAGGGGACATAAGAAAATTATTTGTAGGGTAAAGAAATCTTGGAGGCCTATGTAGGCAAGAGAGATTATGATGTTGAAGATGAACCGGGAGGTGAGGATCATCCTATCTATGAGGTTCATGAATTATAGGAGGAAGGAGAGAGAATAAAATGAATACATATTTTATAAGAGGGAGAGTAATAAGGAAGAAGATACTCAAAACAAGGGGTAAGCAAGGAAGTCACCAAAGAAAAAAGCACCCCAAGCCTCACTAAGGAATAGATAGATGAGGCCACAGAGAAGGAAGTCACCATGATCATTGAAGACCTAGTAGAGCAAGAGATGGAGCAAAATACAGACCTAGTGATGAAGTAAGCAGAGGGGGAAATCATAGAAAAGGAATATGGCAGCATGGGAGGGGATCCCAATTTGGTTGTGAGCTTTCCTAAGGTTGCGCATGTAGGGAGAAAAACTGCAGAGGCATCACAAGTTCAGAGGATGAGATATATTAATGACCCAAACAAGGTGTTGTGTGCATTCTTTCAAAGCACCGTTCTAATGGAGCAAATATTTACTATGAAATCATTTGATGAAGAAGGTGCATACCCTCAAACAGGGAAAATGCTCTCTTAGGCATTGAGTCCCATGTCAACGAACAAAAATTTGAAGTAAATCAAGGGGTTATAATGAAGGTACTAGAGTTAAAAGGTGACAACCCCTTGTTAAACACTTAATAGCTATCAAACGAACAAATTTTCAACCCGCTAAATAAAGTTTTGGTGGAGGTAGAGGCCAGACTCTTTGGGAGGAACAAAAAAGTTAAATTTCTAGAGATAGAGCTAGAAAAGAAGAAAGAGGAGCTAGAGAAAAGAACTCATGAATTAAAACATGAGGAACTAGTTAGCATTCAGCTAAGGTGTGAATTAAAGGAAGAGAAGGAAAGGGTACCCAAAGTCTTCAAGAAGGTGGAGATGATCAAAAGCACCATTATCTTAAAGCATCCAGACTTAACACCACCTGCATAGAAATATGAATCAAGCCTGCAATGCCTAGAAGACTTAACTCACATTATCACCATGGAAAGATGACCAATGGCTTTGGATTCAGAAGAGGAGGAATTGATGTGCAAAGAAAAAGATAACAAGATGAAGGTTATGGTAATTGTGTCCCAGTACAAGAAAGTCCTCACGGATTAAAGGTTTTCATGATAATATCATAGGATTCCTATGAGAACTGTACTAATAGAGATAGATTGGTGAGCATTCTGGTTGCCACCCATGAAGCATATCTTAAAGAATTCTAGGAGAAGAACAAGGGTAATAGGGAAGAATGTGACAAAATTATAGCCATGGTTGAAAATAAATCAGAGGCTATTGAGACCCTACAGGATTCAATTAAGAATCAACTTAAATTATTATATCCCTAGATCACTCATACGATGGATGCACTTAAGGATATGGGAAAGAAATTAGAAGAGGTAGTGGAAACCATGAATGCAAAGGGAGAAGGGATAAACTTTAAGGAGGTGAGTGCCCTAGTTGGTGACCTTTGTAAGAAAACACATAGTGAAGTTGATACCTAGAATAAGGTGGAGGTGGACTTGATGAAGGACTTCCCCTCCTCTCGTAGAAATAATCATAGTTCCCCATTCTTTCATTATTCCTCAAAATTATTCAAGGAAAATAATTCTTTATTCATTAAGAAGGTGTTCTCGACGGTGGAGAACAGATGTATTGTGGAGTGATGCTGGGCCACTAGTTTATTGGCTAAGTACAGAGAATCCCATGGGCATGCAAGGCCTATTTAAAGAAGGGTACGCAAGGACAAAGCATAAAGGTTAGGGTTCTAGGAGGGTTTAGTAGAACAAGTGGCACGTTTGTAAGGTGGAGAAAAGGTTTAGGGACTTATCCATATTTGGTGTATCAAATAGAATGGGAGAAAATCGTCACCTGACTATGCATGTGGAGTGGATAAGGTGTCAGCCTGGGAACAAGGTGGCGTAGGAAGGAATATACCTTGTGATGGAATATTCTAGAAGGCCATCATTGTAAAGAGTGGAGAGCTATAGCTTGAAGAAGCATGCTCCCAAGGAGGACCACCTTGGACACTTTGTAATGGATTTGAAACTCCTGTGAAGGCTTGAAGATGTTGAGAAAGGCTATAACTACAAGCACCTAATAGAGAAAAAGAGATATAAGGAGAAAAAGGTGAAGCCATATAGGAATACTCATAGAACTCCATAGGTTGGGTTTAGAGGATCTGTAGGATTATGTTGTACTAAGGGGATGCATCTGAACATTTTTCTTTGTACTATGAAGGGCCTAAGTCCAATTCCAATGCATGACAATGGTTTTCATTATTATATGGATTTGTGATTTCCTAAGTTAATGTAATGTGGTTATTAACATGCTTAATATGAATATATATGTAGTTCCAATTCTACTTACATCTATATGGATTGGTTATATATATTATTCATATGAGTGGGTCAAAACCCATGTGCATTTCTTTTTTGTTATGTTTCAAATCTATGTTCTCTAGTGTTTTTCTTATATGAATTAACGCATTGGTCTAGGTGTCGTTATAAGATCTAAGATGAATGTATGGTTCCTTTCCAACATGTTCACTTGAGTGTCTATCGGAAATAATGCATTCTCAAAAAACTCACATAAAGGAGGGAATTGATGCCCATGCATGCCTCGGGTGAGCACCTAAGGCCTGTTGAGTGATAGGCTGACGCAGATGGGATTTCCTTGTTCTTTTGGAAGGGCATAAAAAAGACTACATATTGGTTCCATTATTGGTAGTGGCCTTACAAGCCCATCTTGTAGCATAGGTACCTCCACAAGATCATGGACATGGTCACATACTACAGGTAGTAGTATCAGGACACGGTCGCATGGTACAGGGAGGAGGACAAGGATCACAGTTATAGGGAACTAGGACAATATTAACAAGGAAAAGCTCACATGTTGGAGTGAGACCTATGGAAAAACTGCAAAAGGTATCGATGGCAAGGTTCAATGATGCCTTGAATGAGGCTTGTTATTACCAAGATCACTTGAAGACTAATGGGATAGATGTTTCCTCATATGCTAAGTAAAGAGCCCAACAGGAAACGAGTGAGAGGATGAGTTCCTACTGCACTCATAGTTCAGAGATAACAATGTGTCAGAGAGCCCAAAGATAGGGTGAATACGAGGCTACTAGTTCATGTAAGCAAGGCCCAGTTGAGAGGCAGGTGGAGATTAGACCAAGACCCATGGAGGGTGCAGAGATGTTGGTAGGGTGGCAGACAGGTCTGGAGAAGGATATTGGTGAGACTGGCCCAAAGTACATGAGGTGGGGTGACGTGTATTCACTTGAGATTTTTTGGATTTTTGATATATATATATCCCCCTATGTGTCGAATATAGTGAGGCTATATCTGAGTGATTTGAGATACTTGTATGTATTTGTATCTATGTATATATGTATATATGCATTAGTACATAGACTTTTTCCAATTTATACAGATCATGATATTTATTGCATGGATTATGTACCTATATTTTTAATTTCCATTTTTATTGTGTATTGATGGAAACTAGCTGAATTATGCATCATTGAGTGGAGGTCAGGGTAAGTGTACCAAGTTGGGGGATAAAAAAGGGGTCATAAGTGGACGTCATATTACAAATAACAACATATTATCAACTTGTAAGGATTATTAGCAATACATATACTCAAAATTAGAAAAAATTATATTAATATGAATCATAGCATCCAGAATCTCATTTCTAAACTACTATTTTTTTTTAAAATGGACAAGTTTAGCTATAATAAACAATCAAATTCAATGACTTGGTTTTTTTTATAAAAACGCCTATAAGATTATAGTCTGTTTTCCCAGGATTTGGATGACCAAAAACTGATATATATTTTCCTCCTTTAGTGAGAAGTTAGATGCCACTATCTATCTTGGGATATATTTTATTTTGTATTTTTTTGAGCAATATTTTATTTTTTATGATTTTTTCCATGAAAGTGGTCTGAAAACATAAAGAAAATAGAGCACTTTCTATTTTCCACCATAAATTTATAAAAAAATATTGAAATCAAATGATTTTTTGTTGAACATGTGTATAATTTTACCATGGTTGGGATGATATAATTTTTATCACATTCTGACAAGGGAAACAAAATTTGCAGTCTTAAGCGTAGTCATAAATATTCACTAGAAAAAATGTCTTAAAGACCTACTATTAGTAAAACATTATAAAATGATATTTATCCTATTTTATTCACTTTAAAATCAATATTTATACAAAGCTAATAGTATCCCCTACATGATGGTACATTTTTATAAAATATTTTTGACTTTTTTGGCATGGTTCAAGTCTGTGGAAGACTAAATTTGATGTTTTCTTGTTTTTGATGTAAAATTCAGGATTTGATGTCCACTTAATTGTCCCCCAACTTTCTACACTTACCCGTCATGTAGGCATGATTGAGTTTAGTTCATTCAGGCACGGTTGATTTTAGGTCATTTAGCCATGGTTGAGTCCGGTATAGACATGGTAGAGTCTAGGTGAGTTAGGCATGGTGTGGTATATGTGAGTTATGCATGGTGGGGTCTAGGTGAGTTAGGCATGATTGAGTTAGTTTAGTTAGGCATAGTGGAGTTTTAGGTTAGTTAGGTATGATTTGGTCATGTTGTTGGTTTTGATTTAATTTCCATGTTATTCATAGTATGGAAAGTAAATTACGACGTAAATTTATGTTATGGTTTAAACTTCCAAATATCTGATATCATGGAATGGAGAACTGATTGATGTATGATATGATGAAATGGTAGGTATGCATGTTTGTATTATTTTCCAAGTGTTGTAGAAAATGGAAACTAAATAAGGTAGAATGTGAATAGGAAAAATGGAGGGGAAAATTGGATAGGGTAAAGAGGGTCTCAGCTAACCTCCAAGGGACCCATGCCCTCGGAGTGCTGCCTACATAGCCCCAACAAAAATTAGCCTCAAGATGAAGTAGTTCTCCCATAAGATAGGGAAGAATATGATAAGGTATAGGGATAGGTTGGTAGGTTTTAGGCATGATTGAGTCTAGGTCAGTTAGGCATGGTTGGGTTTAGGTAAAATAGGTATGGTTGATTTTAGGTTAGTGAGGCATGGTTGAGTTTAGGTGAACGAGGAAGTCTTAAAATGTAGGTGTCAATGGTCTAGTCCTATATAGAAGAATAAAAAATTAATGAAGAAGGTGATTGGTAAGAGATGATAAAAAAGAGTTGCCTAATTGGTAATAACCATAACAATTATACCATATCAAAGGTGGGCTTATGAACATAATACCCTAAAGGTGGTGCCTGATTGACTATTTGAAGGGTGAAGAAAGTTACATGATCAAAAAATGTCACATTTGTGGCATGTCCCTTGAGCAGGTAGAAAATTAGGGTAAAAAAGGTGATGAGATGAAAGGAGGTTGGTTTTAGTGTAACCTAGTGTGAGACAACATGCATAGTTAGAAAGAGACCCAAGATTAAAGTAGGAAAGTCCATGATGAAAAAGTGAGCTTTTTTTTTATATATTGATCGATGTGGGAAGTATATGTGGGATGAGTAGATGATATCCTTGAGGTCTTTGTGAAGCTAATCGATGTAGGAAGATTCTGAATATTTTATTTTATTTTTGGCAAGAATAGTCTTCTTTTGATGATAGACTAATTAAAATATGGCTATCTTTGTATAGCTGTCCTTTGAGGGAGCAATCTAGTTATAGTAGTGAAATAGAAAGTGTAGATGTCCTTTTTGAGGGAGTCATAATTTTCTGGAAGTTTGACTCAAGGAGGTGAATCCCATTTTACTTTGTAAATTGTTTTGCTTTGGACTTTTAGGTCATAGACAAGACTACAGAGACCGATAGGCTCTTTTTTTGTAGACAAAACTATAACACACAGAGGATAACTATGAAAGAGAGGGTTTAAGTGTTGAACAACCATGGGATTCCAAATTGAACAAGATGAAAATTATCCATGAGAATCATGCCATGAGTAGAGTCATGGTACTCATATTGAAGATAAGGCTTAAAAGGTGACAGGTAGTCACATGGTTCTTTTTTAGTCGTTCCTCCTTAAAATACATAAGAGGAAGGTGAATGGTGCTTAAGGAACAAGTACTTAATGGACATAAGGTGATATAGGACTTGATTCAAAAATAGAATGTTCAAAGATATAAAGCATTGAGGGGTTTAGGTTAGGGTTTACCTTCGAGTGAATACAAATGAAAATCACCTCATCCATAGGTATGAGTAACAATATACTGTCCAAGCCAATTAGGAGAAAATTTTACCTGTTTACTTTTCTCTTCTTTTGTTATATGTTAATTTACCTTCAGGACAAGGTCACCGACCTAGAAGGTTCATTCGTGGACACATTTATCATAGGCATGTTTGATACATTTTTAGTATATTTGGAGATGGTTGAGAGAATTGAGAAAACTCTCATCTAATAACTCCAGTTGTGCCAAATGGTCTCATTAAAAGTCATCATCATCGAGAATCTATTTAATATGAGGTTTGAACTTCAAGATTCTAAACAACCTTTGTACCGTAAACTAGAGATAAATACGTAGCAGTAGTTGAAGTATGAATACTAGTGTGATAAGCCCATAAGGAAAAAGGAATGTGCATATGCCAATCCTTTCCAGTATCATCAAGAAATTTCATAAGATTTTTTTAAGGTTTTGTTGGTTTATTCAGCATGGCCACTTTTTTAGGGTTGTAGGGTGAAGAAAAAATGAGTTGAATGCCAAAGGAATGAAAAAGCTTTCATATGGTTTTTTTTTTAAATTATTTTTTGTTATCAGTGATGAGACGATGAGGAACACCAAAGAGATAAATGATGTGATGGTTGATGAATTCAAAAAAATTCTCATCTTTTATAGAAATAAGAGGTATGGCTTCTACCTATTTAGTGTAGTATTCAGTAGTGGTAATAATCCATTGATGGCGTTGAGAAGAATGAGGATTGATCTCTCCAAAAAGATCCAAACCCCATTGAGAGAAAGGCCAAAGGTCTCGTGTGGCCTATAAGGCATGAAGAGGGGTGTGATCAAGATTATCATGTTGCTAGCACTTCACACAACACTTGACATAGTAAAAAAATCATGGTTTAAGGTCTTCCAATAATAGCCCAGGTTGAGGATGTGTTTAGCAATAGCTAAACTACTGAAATCAGCTCCATAAATTCCATCATGAACTTCCTTAATGGTGTAGGTAACTTCAAAACTTGTAAGGCATCATAAGAGGATACCGTCAAAGCCACATTTATAAATAATATCACCCTTGATGACATAGCGAGAGAAAATTTTGAGAAAGGCTCATTTTCCATTGCAAGTAAGGTCTGGAGGTAGAATTTAAAGGGAAAGGTAGTGAATAAATTTATTATTCCAAAGGTTACGTGGTTCATTTTCAATGGTTCTGACAAGGTTGACATCTAAAAATATATAGGAAGGTGATTGTAGCCTTTTTATTGTGACAAATATTGTCGAGTCAGAGGACAAACCGGGTATTTAAGAAGTAATAAAGGCCATCATGTCCACAAATTTATTATTGGAGCATGGGGTGCTTTGAAGTTCATAATGGTCAAAGGTATTCGAAAGTATGTCTACATGATTCTTATACTTTTTAATTATTTCATTATTACATTGGTATATACCATTAACTTGGTTTACAACCAGCTGAGAGTCACCGAAGATTTTAATTGACTTAATTTTCAAGGAAATGGCATTTTAAAGGCCTAATACGAATGCTTCAAATTCGGAGATATTGTTAGTACAATAAAAATCTAGTTTGAATGATAATGGCATATTCTCACTTCCAATAGGAATGAGGATAATTTTGGCACAACCCCCATGCTGACATTTGGAACCATCAAAGAATAAGGTCATCTAGTAAGTGGTATCATCCAAAGAGAGGATAGCAATGGATTTATCTATGAAATCAATGTTAGAGGATTGATTACTAGAGAGAGGTGAGTCTACAATTTTTTCAATGATAATTTTCCCTTTGACATATTTTTGATGGATGAATTTGAGTTCTAGGTCTGCAAGAAGCATAAGCCAACGTGCAGCTCATTGATGTTGGTAAGGCTTGATGTACATATAATATAATGGGTTTGTATTGGTGAAAACAGATGTTTTGTGGTTAAGTAGGTAATTTCTAAGCTTAGTGATGAAAAAAAAAAGGCTAAGAAGAGTTTTCTAGCATGGGTGTATCTAGTTTCATAGTCTATAAGTGTATAGATTATATAGTAAATTGATTATTCCATATGTTTCTTGTTGTGATGAGTGATCATGGCACCCAAGGAATGATTAACAACTAAAATGTAAAGGTAAAATGGTTGGTAATACTTAGGAGGAAAGAGCACAAGTGGTTGAAGGAGGTATTTTTTTAAGGCCTCAAAAGCTTTTTGGCATTTATCATCCGATTTAAAGGAGACATCCTTTTTTAGGAGATGATGAAATGGATGGTAGCGGTCTGAAAGATGCAAAATAAAATGACAAATAGATTACAACTTACCTTGAAAACTATATAGTTGATGAAGGTTAGTTAGTGGAGGCATTTCAATAATAGCCTTGGTTTTAGCAGAATTGACTTCATTGTCATGGAAAGAAATGATAAAACCAAGGAGCTTGCTAGAGAGAATAGTGAAGACACACTTCTTAGGTTGAAGGGGAACATAGTACTTGATGAGATGATCAAAGATTATGTTAAGGAATGTAAGGTGTTCAGCCTAATGTTTATATTTGGAAAAGATATCGTCAACATAATATTCCAATATGCGATGCATAATGTCATGAAAGATATAAGACATAGCCCGCTGATATGTAGCACCAAAAATCTTAAGGCCAAAGGGCATGAATCGATAGTAGAAGGTCCCCTAAAGAGTGATGGATTTTTTGCGTTTATCTTCTGGAGTGAGTAATATTTGGGTATAACTTGAGTAACCATCCATGGGTGATAGCATCTCATGGCTAGCGGTAAGATTAACTAGTTTTGCAATACCAGGTAGAGGTGTTGACACCAAAATTAGGTTGTATCACACTTATAACCTTGTTAATTAAATTAACCATAACTTACATATTCACGTCCCATAGTGCACATGATTCATTGAATTAATTAATTTAATAAATATCCTCACTTGACCACTTCACCTAGCCACATCACGTAGACACCTCATCATGGACCTATTCTTAACATGTTTCTTTTAACTAAGACTCAATTTCTACTTACCATAACTAAGACTTAGTGTAACCCTAAAATCAGATGCCTATCCTTTCTCTAATAGCATGCCCACTTATCTAAGTGTAAAATAACATTTTAGACCTAAACCAATGGGTGGAACTAGCTAAAAGATATCCAAGATATGCTATTTTGGAAAACCTAGGATTTCTTACCACAACCGATGTCGGTTAACCTAAACCGTCATCAATTACCATATATTCATTTTTGTTAACCTAGTTTGAGAGGTTAGAATTTTCTATAAGTGGTCATTTGGAGTTTTGGATAAATAGATATATGAATGCAAACACAAACCAGAGCTTGTTTGAGCATCCATATGACCCTATCAAGCACCAAGATTGATTTTAAGGAATTGGCATTCATGGTAACATTTTGGGAAGTGCCGATGTGATACTGATCACCGATTTCCAAGATTAACCATTGTCATCCTCTACCAATAAGGCTTACAAATACAAGTAAGTGTGTTCTGATCTGCATCATTCTATACTTAGATTATGGTTTTTGTAGCTTTGTTTATTAGATCCCATTCTACTTTGCATCTCACTGTCCCCACATTTTTGGTAATCTACCCATCTAAGAAGCCATAACCCCTTTAAACTCACATATCCGACTCTTAGACATTCCTGATCCTCCCTTGTATTTTTATGAGCCTAACCATCCTTCTTCGATTCTCTAAACAATCACAGAGAAGCTCCAAAACAAAGTTTACTTGATTTCAACCATTTAGTCCCTACCAACACTGGTCACCTTGACTGTGGTTAGTTTCCACTTCATAGGCATTAGTGACCAATCTGATGTCAGTTACTGTATCTTTTGGAAGACTTTCACTAAGTTGACTTTATCACCCCTAAAACCTCACAAAAACCTCACCCAAGCTAGATACACTACCTAAAGCCACTCCACAAACCTCCCCATCTCTTGTGCAGACACAAAGATAACATGGATCCCTATTTCTGACATTTAACTATTCTACCCTTATCCACCCTAAACTATCATCGGTCATACCCTGACCGGCATTAGTCTCTGTGTCTGATAACCCAACTTAGGACAACAAGGTAATATCCATCCCCAAACCACCTAGAAATCATTTATAACCTTTACCAGACCTCTGTCAGACCTACAGAAACCCTAAACCACCTACCCAACCTATTAGATTATATTTACTTATTTTATTTGAATGAGATAATTAAATGATGTCAGCTATAATAGGATATTATTTTTTTACATTATTTCATGCATTAAATTGTAATAAATAGTGGATTGACAACCATCTAGGAAGTATGAAACTTCCCAGATCTAGCACATGCTAGGCATTCCACTAACATATGTTGTTTAATATTCTTCTTGTGTTGTTTTTTTTCATTTGTAGGTAGTTACTCCTATCCAAAAGGAAGTTCTTCACAGCCATCCTAGATCAAAAATCAGAAACATGTGGACAACCTTCAACCAACTTCGTAAACAGGTATTCCTTCTTGGCATATCAACCTCTATCTATTTCATTAATTTTATCAAGAATCTAATGAAACATTTTGGCATGCCTAGTGGGACCCTCTCTTGGGTTATTCACATTTTCATAATATATGGAAATATTGTGTGTTTCTTTCATTTTGAAAAATGCAGATTTAATATTTTCCCTAGTAACATTCTTTTCTTCTAATTGTCTAAACGACATTTGTGATTTGGTGTTTAAAATGAATCATTTCTTTCTTCTAGCATTTTCATAGTACTGAAAGAGAATGTTCTTGACCTATTCATCATTTTCTACATCAAATTCAATTGTTGATTTGGGTTCTAATTTTTTTGCATTTCATCCTTGTATGTTGCATTTTAGCTCACATTTAAAAAATGAGGGAAACCTATATGTTGGAAGGAAATCCTAATTGATGGTTAACATAATTGAATCGTAAAAGAAATTTCTCTTCTCTCTCTTTTCCAAACTACTCAATAAAAATTCACACATGTTCTTAAACAACACCTTACCTGGAAGAAGTTGTCAATGATCACATGACCAAAGGATTGAAAGTGGGAACCCAGCTAGTTTCTCTATCTAGTCATTATCTTAGTGAAAGGACCACTCCCACAAAAACATAACCTGAAACCACCCTTTGAAATTTACCTCTTCATAGGATGCCATCCCAACAAAAAAAAAATGTTTTGAATTCACAAGTTAGTTTTAAATAACATAAGCTAAACACATAAAATTAACTTATAGGATTACATATTTTTCTTAGATTTTTTATGAGTTAAATTTTTAGTTGTGAGGTTACGTTCTCGAATTTCCTTTTCCTTTCACACTCCACCATCATAGTCAGAGTATTATGATTCTTTCTGAGTGTTTCAAGGTCCAATACTATCATCCTCAAACTCCTGGGTTGATACTCCATCTGACTCAATTAACAAAATAAATTTTTCTTCACTTCTTCAAAATTCATAGGAACTAGCATCAGTCTAGTGACCATCACCGATTTCCATTTGACCATCATCATTTTACCTAACCGGTGTTGGTTCCCAACTCTTTTGGTTATTTCAACCAAAAATGAATTCATCACCTCTTCTGTTCTATTTAAAATTCTCAGGACATCATCATATCCCCAAAATTCTAATATCACTATCATATACAATTTCCTCATTCCATTTTCATCAGTTTTTGGCCTAATTTGCTAGAACTGTTGATTTCCCATAGTAAGCAATACTGGTTACTATAACTATCATCAGTTCCTCTGTTCTAATTTTTCATTAGGACGCTGACAAAATTCACCTCCCAAATTCTATCCTTCTCCATTTTTGTTCTTTTTCTATGTTATTTACAGATTAAATTTTATTAGGTCTACTCTAATTTACATGGTTCTGACTTGCAGTCAAACCAATGCCATTTTGTTTCATGCTAGCCTTCATCCACTTTCACCTATCCCATCACCATTAATATTGGTGATAAGGAGTTCATAAGAATCCTTCACCAAAATCTTGCTACCCTAAAATATTATCTCACCCACTCATCTACCCGAAACTACTTGGGATAATTGGTATTCGACATGCCCATGTCTATCCATCCTACCCTCTCCCCCACTTCTACATCAGCTACTAATATCTCAACATAGCCTTCATCTACCTTACCACCTGTGGTATCTCAACTATACCCCATGTGCTCTATAACTTTTGTACTAATGGCATCTATCGCATGTGTGGTATTAACCATTCCTTCACCATCCAGCTTAAGAATGGCCCTAGCTACACCCTTTTCTATGTATATACCAGTTACATCATGACTACCCATGGTATCGATAACCCACAACAGAATCAAAAACCTAATCCTTTCCATCCCACAGTCTCTACCCCCAATTACTATGAGAGTTATTATAACTACCCCTCTTGTTTACACACATCACTAACAACCCCCAATCTCATCTATCACTTATTCAAGATATATTTTGCTCGCATCTATTTCTCCTTTACAGTTTTCATATTTGGCACCTCCATATATTGGGATTCCATCCACATCATACACCCATCATCAACCTCCCCTTATTACAAGAGGTGCCCATTCCTCATAACCCACTAATGACCTTATTAGGATAATGATGGAAAAGATGCAAACATTATAAGCATCAGTTTCTAGCTCTTGCAACTCCTTAACTTATGACAAAGTATGTAATGATCCTATTCATCCATCTATCCCCATTTTCCCATACCTTGTATATTGGGAAATGGCCAAGTTCAAACCATTTAAATAGTAAAGAAGAACCACAACAACACTTGCGTTCATTCAAACATGGGTGCTATCTAGTTACCGATGACGATGATTTACTCTTATAGACATACCCCATGTCCTTGACTAGACCCGCCTTAGATTGGGATAGTGGTTTACCCAAACATTTCATCTACTCCTTTAACCAAGTGGCTCAAGCATTCTTTGACCACTTTTCAATCAATGTCATCAAAACATTCACCATAACTTACCTATACTCAACACGATAGTATGACGATGAATATATCATAGATTTCATTGCCTATTGGCAAAGTCTTATCAACCAATTAACATTCCAGTTACCTCAAGTTGATATTATAGAGTTATTCACTAGAGCTTGTGCAAGACACATCTCACCAAATCTACAGGTACAAACCTTCCTTACCTTTGACGAAGCATTTATCATGGTGTAAAATATGGAAATTCATGCCATTGAGCAAAAGAAAATATAGTTGTGAAACAAAAATGACGCAGTAAAGTCAAATGATGTTTCTTCGTCTTCAAATCTCCAAAACAATTATTCAAAAGCCAAAGGATCTGCCAACGTGGTATTTCTCAAAGATGGTCCATGCCATCCATCTAATCAAGCCAAACCTTCCTCCAATCTTTCTCCCATTCATACTTTTCAGTTCCGATGGGAAAAACAAAAGTACACTCCTATTGGAGAGCCCTATCCTTTAGTCTTGGAAAATATTCTTAAGGTTAGAGCCATTGCACTATCCCCCATAAAACCTCATACTAGTTTTGATCATGCTCATCTTATGCTCGCATGGTATAAGGAACATGACTATTGTAATTATCATCACGTCAAATGCCATATGATAGTAATTGCATAAATTTTAAGAACATTGTCACGGAAATGTTAGATAATGGAGATCTCATCCAAGACAACCTAAACATACCGGAAAATCAAAACTTTCATATATTTAAGAAGCTGCTACCTAACCATACACCATCATCTAATCAAAATGGTGAAGCTTTAACCAATGATAGCAATGTCCATGAATTCCATGTTGTTTTCGATATTGTACTGATTGTTCCTCAATTTCCACCTATTCCATATATCAAGGAAATTCTAGCATGAGATCCTTTACCCATGGAGGAGCATTCCTCATCCACTCCTTCACCCCTAGAGAAGTCCCCTTAATCTCCCCCTTCACCCATGGAGAATTATTCATGATGATCCTCTTAAAAGCTAAGTAACCTACTTATTTATCACAATCCTTTATTACACCAAATTTACCTGCACAACAAACACCCTCTCCATAACCCGTACATTTCTTACCACCTATACCTCCACAAGCTACCATAACCCCAACATAACATATGTGACTTCAACCTATACATTCCTCCCATCCTCCACCAACCACTTCCACTGAATCTCCATTTTCCCCATGGGTAACCCATCCTCTTCCACCATCTACTTTCCCTTAAACATCACGTACTCTCATTTCACCTTTACCCAAGAAGGTGCAATCCAAGGGAAAAACCCCACTACCCTCTAAAAGGGTAGTTAAACCAACAACACCTTCCATCTCTATTTCTTCTACCATGATTTTACCCAAGTAGATACCATCAAAACATAAGACAATACCACCTACCAAACCAGTGGTCAAACCTATTCCACCTTCTATAAAAAATCTTCCACCACTATCATCCACCCCTTCACCCAAAGCCACACTCACTTCCCACTATGATCCATTGGTGGGGTCTTATGCCAAAATTTTATCCAAAATTTTAGAGACCTCGGTCATCACATAACTACCACTTAGACCTTATGACCCCCTCAAACCCAAACTAAAAGGGTTTGATGAAACTAAATTTTTTGCCTACCATCGTGTGCCAAGACATGATGTAGATGGTTGTAAGGATCTCAAAACCATTCTCCTCTAATTATGTCTTCCTGAAATGAATTTTGATGACAATGATCTTCTTGATGAGGATCCTATTTCATCTTCACCTAACACCATACATCCCCACCCACTACCTATTCAAGGACTTGTATCAACACCTCCACAACCCTTTTATCCACCTCCATAATTTGAGATCAAAATGGTCCATATCATAGAGTTTTCCAAACCACCACCTAAATTCTAGTGTGCCCTGCTCATTTTATAAGGTTCTTACCTAGCATTAGGTTTTTGTCCATCATGTTGTTATCCTACTCATGAAATACCTTCTCCATCTACCTCTTTCCCTCAAATTAACATGATCTAAGTTTCCACTCATGCCCAAAAGGACAAAGGAAAAGTAAAATACACTATCCCATCAACCAATCTCCTACCCAATATACCATCTACACCTGTACCCAAAATCACCATTCAAGAACCCACATAACCTATTATGATAGGGTCACCCATCATATAATGATAAAACAGTTACACCAATCCCCTTCAAGAATGTCTTTATACGATATTGATCAAACCTCTGAATCTCATCAATAAGCCCTCGTGGAGGTTTTACAATCCATGGAGGTTTTACCTAATAATCCCACACCAGTATCCTCCATTATCACCCCTCCCCACATGGCCTCTCTTACCAAATCATCTCCTTCTACCCCCATGCCCACTCATCAAGTAGTCACCCTTAGTTTTTCTGATGTCAGGAGATTTTACCTCTCTAATAAGATGACATGAATCCCTTCCTATTCATCTCCATTTATATCGATAATATATGCATACGACACATTGTGATCAATGGTGGTGCTAGCATCAACATCATCTCCTCCCACGTGTACGATAAAATGTACATCCCTTCAAATTTCATGTATTATAACCCAGTTATGTTGCACTACTTTAATGACACCATCACTTCCACCATTGGAACCATTATTCTTCATGTTCATGTGGGTCTTCACGTTATCCCAAAATTGTTCTACATCTTAGAGGGGGAGTTCTAGTATAACTTGTTGTTTGACCAACCTTGGATTTACGTCATGGGTTGTGTTCCTTCAAATTTACACCACTGTGTAAAATTTAAAGATGAAGGACATAACTATACCATCCCAGCTGACATGTCACCATTTAAAACCTGTAACATGTTATACCAACCTAAGTATGTCCTTATATAAGTTAAGGAATCTACCACTACCGCCACTTCTCCTTTACCCAAAGCCCTATCCACCAATATTTCTGCCATCTCTCCCACACCTAAATCTTCTATTCCTACTACTGCCATAGCCTCTACAGCTAGCCCATCTACTTCCCAAGAAGATGATACCCCTCCTACCCAATCACCTAGTAATTCATCTATTCCTGCTACCCACATATCTACTATTGATCCCTTAGAGGGTGTTTTCCAATGCCTCACTTTGGAGGAGTACCACCTCTAGAATAAAAACACATTCCTTACTCTCAAAGAGTATGGAAACTTACACCAATATCCTCATTATGACTATCACATATGAGAGGTCTTCCCTTATGGTCCTCCCCACCTTCGCACTAACTTAACGTATGGAGGACCTAATACTTCCACCTATTCACCCAAACCACCATCCTAAACATTAAAATTTTTATCTAACCTCCAATATCTCACTAATAGCCGCTTCGCCCACACTTTCCTTCACCACTTTGTATGGAAAGGCTTTGTCTTTGGTTTTTACTAAAAATGGTGACAATATTAGCTTTGGCTAATATTAGCAGTTTGCTAAGTTTAGAGGATTGTCTCAAATTTGAAGTAAAGTGAGTTACATTGGCTATAGATTGAGCTCACACCACACCAAACTCCATTCATTTGTACATCGAGATGTTTCAAGGATAAAGTTGACTTGTCCATTCACAAGGACCAACCCAACATTTGGATTGTGTGACCTGTATTTTTGTTCCATCATCGGGATAAATCCATCAAGGCCAAGCCACATTACATTTACATCAGAAAAGGATCTAAGATGCCACCAAGAAGCCTCCAGCTGAACCAAGTTACAATCCTTCATTCACCATCACCATAGCTCTCATCGATCTCCTTCTTAAAAAATAATCAAGCAGCCCCTACCGACCGAGCCAGTGCCAAAACCATCGATCCAGAGGATCCTGGGTCTGTAGTCTTGACCACTTTGACCCGAGGATATTATATTTCCAACAATAAAATAATAATCAACACAGTTGAGCATTAAATCTTTATGCTCTGATGTGAACAAAAAACTTGCATAAGAAGCTTACACGAAGAAGAGCCAACATTGAAATGGCCGAGCCTTTGTATCAATTCATCATAGGACTTGCACATGCACTGATAAACAACATTAATGAATGAAGTGCATGAGCATAGTATTAGAGATTGGTGAGTGAACTTGCAACTAAAAAAATGGCAAATCATTTTTTTTAAAAACAATAAAAAATGGCAGTGAATAAAAAAGGTGGAAATTAAATCAAAATAGTGGATTTTACCCTACAAACAAATCAATGCAGAAGATAATTAAGCAAAAGAGGTGTCTAAGATCTAATTTTCATGGAGAAATACCTAATTTAATATACCTCCTCCCATAAAATCTCAAAGCCACATGGATTTCTATTCATGCCAGGTCATTGTTTGAAAGGTTAGTCAACTTTGGATTTTGTAAAATACATATTTGTTCATTTCATTAGACAAGTGCTTAGAGTGCTGAAGCGGTTAAAGGTAATGAACTAGGAGCGGGAGTTTTGGGGTTCTACCCCCACCCCCAAGTTGTCTTTTAAAACAATTTTGAAATTTAGTGGCTCTTTCCCAAATTTGGTAGCAAAAATAGCCAAAAACCATTGTCAAAAGCATTAGTTATAACTAAAAAGGCCTCTAAAGTTTTTAGTGAGAAAAACCCTAATATAGGGAAAAGAATTGGCTTTATCCTATTAGACCTATTTTTGCATTATGAGCAACATTTGCTAAAGGGGGTACACAAAAAAATTTGCATTTTCAGCTATGTTTTTGCAGTTTTTTTGCATAGATGGCCATTTTGGGCTTCGGAGGCCACTAGGGCCTGCAAAACAATTTTTTTTGGCCTCCCATTCAATTTTTCCAAAATTTTGATTGTAATTTATATACTTCAGTATATTGTACTAATTCCTAGGTTTCCATAGTCAACTACAAACTTTGTAACTGCTTAGAAACTGGAAAAATATTGTATTAAAAAATAATAAAATTTGGTTCAAAATCACTCACAAGATCCTAGATCTCATTCACAGCGTTTGGTATATACAGTGCCTCTCGGAAGAGATTATGAGTAAAACCATCATGAATACTACACTTAATGCCTAATATAGTTATAGCAATGTCATCTGAGCATCAAAAATTTAAATCGATGAGGAGTAATAAGGTCACAATCTATGCACTATGAGCAATCCCATTCATTTGTGAACAATTGCATGACATAAATCCTAATTGATAAATTATCCGAGTCTATATAAAAGTTATGCATGGGTATGATGATATTACTTTGAGATGGTATCAATAATCACATATACCCCTTTCAGTTATGTCTTGGTACAACGTATCAAATTCTTTCACATACATAAACACCTCTTTCATGTACTGTTGGGTATATAGAAAGGGTATATCAGAAGGGTGTGTATATAGAAAGGTTCGGTATATCAAACTGACAGTATATACATTTAGAGACCTTATACAAAGAGTGATAAGATCCTAACCCTATCAGTGATTTCTATAAAATGGGTACCAATGCCCCCAAATTTTTTCTTCCAGATTCACAACTACTCAGCTGAAACAACTATGTTGCATGGAAGACAAAAATCAAGACACAACTTGAGTTTGAAGCAATCTGGATTGTTGTGAATGGTACTCTAACTAGATCTATTACTGATACAACACAATAGAGATATTTTGATAGAGAAAATAATAAATCCAAACTCATCTTATTTTTTGGAGTGTTCGACGATGTGCAACATCACATAAGAGATGCAAAAACAACCAAAGAATGGTACTCTAACTAGATCTACTACTGATACAACACAATAGAGATAGTTTGATAGAGAAAATCATAAATCCAAACTCACCATATTTTTTGGAGTGTTTGACGATATGCAACATCACATAAGAGATGCAAAAACAACCAAAGAAGCATGGGATAAGTTTAGCAAAATATATGAGGCAAAAAACAAGAATGTCATACTAAATTTGTAGAGTCTATTGAAGTTCAAGGAAAATGGGAAAATCGAAGGTTTATTAAGAAGAGATGAAGAGTTGAGGGCTTCACTTTTAGCCCTAGGAGAATTGGTCATAGATGAAGCTCTCATTCCCATTGTTCTGAGAGCTCTCCCTTATTATTACCTCATTTTTGTAATAACACTAAAATTTTCAGATATGGTATTTTTTTTACAAGCTGGTAAACCTACTATAACAAGAGGAATTCATGCATAATAAGGATGATGAAGAGGATCAGGAACTCTCTTCTCATAAAAAATGGAAAGGAAAAACTAACTCTTATTGAAATTCCCAACATTAGTATCAATATCAACATCAATCGAACAAACAATAGAAGAAGCAATGTCTAATCTGTGAAAGAGGACATGAGTTGAATATTGTTGGTATAATACATACAAAAAAGGTTCATCAAGTAATTTTGGACCTCAACACAAACAATCTCACAAGGGACATAAAAACTACAATCAAGGGCATAAAAAGGGGAACTAGAAAAGAAGTCACCATCAGTAAGGAAATATTGTTGAGCAAGAACAAAATTCAGATAATGAAGACTTCTTGTACATTGCATGATCAAGTGAACCCTCCACATCATCTAGTGATGTGTGGTATGTTTATTTGGGAGACACTCGACACATGACCTACCATAGAGACCAGTTTACTTCAATAAGGGACATTCCTTTGAAAAAATAGGTTTTGTTAGGTGATGATTCTTCATACACAGTACAAGGGATTGAGAACAATACTCTACCTCTTGGTTCACACAATTGTAGATTGTCAGATCTTCTATATTTATCTAGGTTTAATAAAAATATGCTTTCAGTCATTCAAATCCTTGATCACAAGTTTAAAAATTGAATTTGATAGTCATTTCGGCAAGAAAATGTGTTTAATTCGAGACAAATCACAAGGCTCAAAAATAGTTTCAAAAGCCTCCAATGTGGGATGTATGTTCCATCTTGATTTTTTCCATGGAGATGAACAATCACTTGTGGCTAAGAACTCTACCTTAGCATAGTTGTGGCATCAGAGACTTGGTCCTATTAGTTGTAAGTATCTCGAGACACTTCGTTTGTGTAATATGGTACATGGGTTACCATATCTTCAAAAGGATACAAATAAGTGTCCTCACTGCCTAGTAGGTAAACAACACAAAGCTTTATTTTAGAAGAGTAATTTTCAAGCTCATGGAAAAATTGACCTGGTTCATACTAATATTTGTTGTTTGATGCAACCAAGTCATTATGGGTTTGAATACTTCTTGATTTGTGTTGATGTCTATTTGATAAAAATGTGGGTTTTTTGTCTTTATAAGAAAAGTGAAGATTTTCAAACTTTCAAGAAGTTAAAATTATCTTTTGAGAACAAAATTGGTCATCACATCAAAACTCTTTAATCAGATTGAGGGGGGAATTCACCAGTAATCAGTTTAAATACTATCTACAAGATCATAGGATTCGTCAAAAAATGCCTCCTCCACACACACCACAACAGAATGATGTTGTTGAGAGAAGGAATCATACTATCATGGAAGTGGTGTGATACATGATTAATGACTCTAAACTTGCAAAGACATTCTGGGTAGAAGTAGTAAGGAAAATGATGTATTTATTGAATATAGTTCTCATAGTTTCTCTTGATAGAGTAACATCACATGAAGCATGGTAAAAGTGGAAACCATCTATTACACACCTTAGAGTATTTGGATGTAATGGAAGTATGCATATACCCAAGTAGAATAGAAATAAATTAGACATGAAGTCACAAAAATTCATCTTCATTGGGTACAATGAAGATACTCTTGGGTACAAATTGATGGATCCTAAGACCAGGAAAGTCTCCACCAGTAGAGATGTTGAGTTCTTTGAGAAGAAGGAAGTAGATTCTCCTCGTCCAGACTCACCTGATGTAGATTCTTCACCTATTGTAAAATCTAAAGATGATGTTCCCACAGATCATGAAAGTGATTATGGGGATGATGGTGTTGATATGATAGAACCACAACCCATGGGAACATATCAATGTATGCCCAAGTAGTGTCTTATCATGTTACGAGATTAAAAAATGGATGCTCCATCAGATACATCCACCCCTAGACCATGCACTCACAGTAAAGAAAGAGAAGAAGTGAAATTTAATTTGATGAGTAGATTTATTGAGTCTGATGATCCCTCTACAGTCCAAGAAACCCTATAGTTAAAATGTTGGAAAGATGCCATGGACTCTGAATATCAGTCATTAATGAAAAATAACACTTGGTAGATTGCTTATCTTCCACTAGGGGATAAAACCATTGGATGCAGATGGATATTCAAAACAAAGTACAAAACAAATGGGAAAATGGACAAGTATAAAGTGAGACTAGTAGTAAAAGGGTTCACACAAAAAGAAGGCATTGACTATGAGGAGAAATTTACTCCCATAGCTAAGATCAAAATGACCAGAATTATATTTTCTCTAGCTATATAGTTTGGTTGGAAAATACATGAGATGGATATTAAAAGTGCCTTCCTGAATGGATATTTACAAGAAGAAGTCTATATGACTCAACTTGATGGATATATTGTACCTAGTCAAGAAGAAAAGGTATGTAAACTCAGTAAATCTCTGTATGGCCTTAAATAGGCACCCTGGGTATGGTACATAAAAATTGATGAGCATCTTGTATAATATGAATTTGTTAGAAATCCATACAATCCCAATCTTTACCTTAAAAAGCAAGGGTAGGAGATTTTCATTTGTGTTGTCTATGTCGATGATCTAGTCATCATTAGTAGTTCAGTAAGGATGATCGATGCAAAGAAGAAAGATCTTAATTGATATTTCGACATGAGAGATCTCTCGGTGGATGCTTTATTGTCTTGGATTGGAAGTATGGAAAAAAGAGAATCACATTTGTGTTTCTTAGATGAAATATACCAAGAAAACACTCAAGAAATTTAGGATGATGGATTACACACCTATTGTTACACCTATGGAGAACAGATTGTAGTTATCTCATGTTCAAATCCATCTCTTGCGGTAAATGTCCACTCTTTATCGGTAGTTGATTGGGAGTCTCATTTACCTAACCTACTCTAGACAAGATATCAGCTTTGCAGTGAGCTATCTATCCAGGTTCATGAAGGAACCCAAATTTTATCATTAGAAAGTAGCAAGGTACATGCTTGAGATATCTCAAAGGAACAGTGAATCTTGTTCTAGAATACAAGAAGAATGACGATCTTCTTCTTGTCAGGATATTCAGATTTAGATCATAGCAGGCAACATTGATGACAGAAAATCCACTTCATAGTTCTGTAGTTCTTTATGGGATCTAGACCAATATCATGGTGAAGTAATAAATAACACCTTTGTTTCTCATTCTTCCATAGAAGTTGAGTATTGTTCTATAGGATAAGTTGTCTATGAAGCAATATGGCTATGTCGCATACTTGAAGGACTTGGAATACCACAGGAAAAACCAACCACCATGTATGTAGAAAATGAAGGTGTTCTCAAACTTATTCATAATCCAGTATTTCATGAAAGAATAAGAACACATTGAGGTATAGGTGCATTTCATACGTGAGCATGTCTTGTAGCGTAATATACAGCTTCAGTTTTGTCCAACATAGCTGAACAATGAACATAGATATCTTCATAAAGTCACTTGCACGTGATAAGTTTGAGTTGTTTAGAGAGTTCCTCTCCTCATCCCTTGAGGCAATGAAAAATTAAGGTGGTGAATGGTAGGTTAATTTATGCATTATATTACCTTAAGTAATTAATTATTTGATTAAGGTAATTAGTTTATATATTGTTGTATGGTTTTATAACCAATATTTGTCATATTATTTTGTAGGTTATATTGTTACATAGTTGTAACAATTATCTATTTGTTTTTATTTAATTATTGTTGCTTCCCGAGATGTTCTTTTGGAATCTTATTGTGAATATGGTTTATTATTGCACATGTGCAACGTCATTCTATTCATTTGTATATTGATGTCCAATATGTATAAATATTGCAGCACTATTATTGTAAAGATTTGATTGATTTCACATTAATAAAATCTATCCAGGCTGTCCATCCCTATTTGTGACATACTGGATCAATGGAACAGTCACCATGTGCTCACCCACAGATGTAGTAAATGGATGAAACAATAGCACATGTCATATGTAACCTTTTGGTAAATGAATACCATGCCCCTAGGAGCCGTTGGCTAGGACTAATAAGACGGTGATCAATACCAAGCATCATCTATTGCATGTAGAGATATGTAGAAAATCCTGCATTCATGAACTATGAGGATACACCAGTCCATTAACATGCATTCACTGTATATAGAAAGATAAGGACTATACTCAAGTATCCATCTAGCATGGAAAAGATTCTTGTATTCACTAGTAATTGCCTTCATAGACTCAAAACATGTTAAATAAATTGCAACCAATGAAGTCAAGACTGGACACTCAGGATGCACCCGTGACATTGTAAAGATAGGCCAGCATTTACATGCCCCCTGAATAAGATGCTTGGATGATCTATCCTCCAGGAAATTCATTTATACAAAGAATTTTCTTAGTAGTCAATAATGATATGCCCAGTATTGACCCAAAGAGTGTGGTCCATCAGGAAATGGTTTGAACAATAGATGCTAGAAAAATCCAGATCTGTAAAGAGCATATTGCTAAAGTGCGGAAGAGGTGCAGGTTCATTTCATATTTACACCTTCTTAACTAAGTCGAAGTATGAATGCCATGGAACTAGATTTCCGTCATCCTACGCATTAGTATGATGTGTGAGAATAGAATGCTAGACAATGTTCATATCACAAAAGTGACAGGAGTGATTGAAATGTGTAGTATGTGAGGTTCCATGGATCCTCAACTTAGCTTACCCTCAAATAGCCAAGTGTGAACCTCTAGCACAAGTAGTGCATCATAGGGTAGTTGATGATCACAAGTGGTGTATTAGATGTTATCGCTAATAGATGGCTTAGAAAGATATAACCATGAAGATTACATAGCATAATAATAGATCAACTGTAGACCACCTTGATGACTGTTAAGAGGGACCTTAGGCTACAGAAGTCATGAATTTGATGCCCCCCAAGTTTCGGGTACTGATGTATCAGCGAGCTATCAAGTATATCTTCCATGACATAGAAGCATCATGATTGTTAGGATTATTAGCATAATTGACCTTCTGGCCAAATCATAAACATGGAGTTGGTAAGAAACGGTATGAGTCCTTAAGATCATATTAAGAGCCACCTTATGGTGCAAGTATTGTATATTCCTTCAACCTAAGCAGTATGTCTTCGATGTGATCTCAGGAAAGGTGGTTGTGGAAAACTGTTAGGATAAAATCCCTTCATTTAATCAACTATTTAATTGATGTCATTCCATTAATTAGGATAAATTATATTATCCTATTATTGTAATTATGCATAGGATTATTATTTAATTAATTTTAACCATCCTTATATGGTTAATCAACCATATTTGATTAGTATTCAGGAGCTGTTATATTGTTTTGAACACATATATATTTGTTGTTATTTAATTGTTTCTTCCCAGATGTTATTGGAAGCTTGTCTATTTTGGAATTGTGGTTGCACCTATGCAACTTAATCTTCTGTTTGTATTTGGTTGTGTAATATCTATAAATATTGCAGGCCTATTCAATCTACTAAGTTTGGTTGATTGAGATTAATAAAATCTACATCAGGATTCTGCCCCTGTTTCTCAATCTACATTTGGTACCAGAGTGAAATTCTGAAGCTCCTGTGCAAGGTGTGGAAGAGAAAGTTTTTGGAAGAAGGAGAATTCATGGTGAAGAAATATGCTTCAACGGAGAGCTGGTGCTGCCTCTTAGAGCTTCCCAAAACCCCATGCAAACTCACAACCTCCTATGCGTTCTCCAAGTAAACGGAAAGTAATTTTTTTTGCCTTGGTGCTCCTTGCACCAGGAATATTTGTTTCTAGAGAATTTTCTGGTTTATAGCAATCAGATAAAAAAAATTAAAAAATATATTTCCCCATCAAGGGTTTTGTATTTAAAATTGTTTAGATACAAATAAATCATCTGTATTATTATATTTCAAGGAGATATATATGCACTAGCAGTGAATCAAATAAAAAAAAGAGAAGGAAACATTTTTTTTAGCAAAATAGGCGCCATTCTCCTCATGCCCACGCCATTCTCTGTTTCCATGGCCTGTACAAGCAAGCTCCATTAAAAAATGCGGCCCAACAATAAAAAAAACACAGCCATAAGCTAAAAAACACGCCCTTGCTATTCCCCATGGCCTGCATAGCAAAAAAACATTTTTTTGAGCTTGCCCGCGCCATTTGCCACCCCCAATGCCTGCACAAAGAAAAAAAAAACGTTTTTGTGAGAAAATACAATCAAAAAACCCGCCCAACAACTGCAAAATGCGCTGAAAAGAAAAAAAAACGCAGTCCAAGCATTCAAAACGCAGCCCAAGGCAAAAATACAGCAAAAATACATGCTGTACAGTGCGTGGCAAGAAAAAAAAGGTGCCCAAACTCAAAATAACGTGACCTGCATCATACATTGACCAAAGATCAAAGAAGAATAAAAAAAATGAAAAAAACAATGACCAAGTGACCAAACAAAGACCAAAGCAAAAAAAAATGGTGGCCATAGGAGAATACAAAAGCATGAAGATTAAAAAATGTCTCAGATACATTTTTCTTGCACAAAAATAACCCTAAAACCACCTCATATCAATTGCAAACACGTGGAGCTCATGTCAGGTCGCATTTTCAAAAGGTTAGTCGATTTTACCATTGATTAAATACAAGTTTGCTCATTTCCATAACAAGCGCCCTTAGGTGGCCAAGTTGGATAGAGGGAAAGTCTTAGAAGTGGGAGGTGCATGGTTCAAATCCCACCCCCAACTTCTTTTTTTGAATTTGGTAGAATTTTTTATGGAAATTGCCAAATTTAGCAGAAATTTTGAATTTAGTTATAACTAACTAAATTTAGCAGAGAAATCCCTAATTTAGGGTTAAAAGATTTTTTTCTCCCATTTCGGCCTGGTTCTTCATTTCAGACATTTTTTGCCAAAGGAGATCCATCTAAACATTGCTTTTTCAGCTGGTTTTCTGAAATTATTTGCATTTTGGGTTGTTTTGGGCTCCGGAGGCCACCAGGGCCCACAAAACAAAAAAATTTTTCCTGTCATTCAATTTTTCCAATTTTTTGAATGTAAATTATATACTGCTTTATATTATACTCATTTGCAGGTTGCCATAGTCAACTGAAAAACTTTGTAACTGCTCAGAAACTGGCAGAATTGTAATAAAAAAAGTAAAATTGGTTCTGTAACACTCACGAGATCCTAGATCTCATTTGCAACGTTCGGTATATACAGTGCCTCTTGGAAGCACTTACGGGTCAAGCCGTCACGACTACTACTGCACTTAACGCCTAATATAGCTGCAACAACATCATCTGGGCATCGTCCCTATAAACTGACGGGGAGTAATAAGGTCACAGTGTACACACTATGAACCATCCCATCCGTCTGTGAACGATTGCAAGACATAAATCCGGACTGAGAAATTATCCGAGTATATAGCGAAGTTACGCGCGCGTACGAGGATATTTCTTTGAGCCGGTGTCAATAATCACACAGACCCCATCAGTACTGTCTTGGTACCACATATCGAATTCTTTCACGTACGTTAATGCCTCTTTCACGTACCGCCGGGTATATAGAAAGGGTGAGCTTCTTCCATGTACCGACGGGTATATCGGAAGGGTGCATATATAGAAAGGTTCGGTATATCGGACTGACGGTATATAGATTGGGAGACCTAATACCTGGAGTGATAAGAGCCAAACCCTGTCAGTGAACTCTACAAAATGGGCACCAATGCCCCCAAATTTTTTCTTCCGGATTCACAATTGCTCAGAGGAAGCAACTATGCTGCTTGGAAGACAAAAATCAAAACACAACTTGAGTTTGAAGAAATCTGGCCTGTTGTGACTGGTACTCTAACTAGATCACCAACGGATGCAACACAACAATGATAATTTGATAGAGCAGATCATAAAGCAAAACTCATCATTTTGTTTGGAGTATCCGACAATGTGCAAGTCCACATTCGAGATGCCACATCAGCAAAAGAAGCTTGGGATAAACTCATAGCACAATATATGAGGCCAAGAACAAGAATGTCATACTCAATTTGCAGAGTCAGTTACATACATTGAAATTCAAACAGAATGAGAAAATTGAAGCCTTCCTAAGAAGAGTTGCAGAGTTGAGGGCTTCACTTCTAGCCCTAGGAGAAGAGGTCAAAGATGAGTCTCTCGTTCCCATTGTTCTAAGAGCTCTCCCTTCTTCTTACCGAATTTTTTTCACAACTCTAAACTTGTCAGATATGACAATTAGTTTTGAAAAGTTAGTAAACCTACTGCAACAAGAGGAAGCAATGCACAACAAGGATGATGAAGAGGAGCAGGCACTATCTTCACATCAAAAATGGAAAGGAAAAGGTAAAGGAAAACCTAAATCCTATCAAAATTCCCCACATCAGAATCAGTATCATGGGGACAATCAACAGAAGAAGCGATGTCCCATTTGTAAAAGAGGACATGACTTGCAAGAATGTTGGTTTAACACATATAAGAAAGGTTCATCAAGCAATTCTGGACCTTAACAACAACAAACTTACAAGGTACATTCAAACAACTATCACGGGCAGAAAAAGGGGAACTGGAAAGAATACCCCACTAGCAAGGTAATATTGCCGAGCAACAAGATCAGTCTGACAATGAAGACTTCTTGTTCACTGCTCGATCAAGTGAACCATCCACGTCATCTAGTGATGTCTGGTATGTTGATTCAGGAGCCACTCGACACATGACCAGGCCACAGAGACTGGTTTATTTCAATGAGGGACACGCCATCGAAAAATCATGTTTCGTTGGGAGATGATTCTTCATATACAGTTCAGGGGATTGGAAACATTTCTCTACCCCTTGGTTCACGCAAATGCAAACTATCAGATGTTCTATATGTCCCTGGGTTGACAAAGAATCTTCTTTCGGTCAGCCAACTCCTAGATCACAACCTGAAAATTGACTTTGATAGTCAATCTGGCAAGAAAATGTGTCTGATTCGAGATAAATCCAGAGGCTCGAAAATAATTGCCAAAGCCTCAAATGTGGGACAAATGTTTCAACTTGATTTCATTCACAAAAATGATCAAGCACTCGTGGCTAAAAACTCCACCTCAGCTCAGTTGTGGCATCATAGATTTGGTCATGTAAGTTTCAAATATCTCGACACACTTCGCTGGTGTAATATGGTACATGGGCTACCATCTCTTCAGAAGGATACAGATAAGTGTCCTCACTGCTTAGCAGGGAAACAACATAGAGTTTCATTCCAAACGAGTACTTTTCAAACTCATGGTAAACTTGACCTGGTTCATACCGATCTGTGCCGTCCAATGTAGCCAAGTCATTCAGGGTTCCAGTACTTCATGCTCTGTGTTGACGACTATTCACGAAAAATGTGGATTTTCTATCTTCGCAAGAAAAGTGAAGCCTTTGAAACATTCAAAAAGTTCAAAGTTGTAGTTGAGAAAGAAACTGGTCATCACATCAGAACTCTCCACTCAGATCGAGGGGGGGAATTCACCAGTGATAAGTTCAGAGACTATCTACAAACTCACAGGATTCGTCGACAAATGCCTCCTCCACACAAACCACAGCAAAATGGTGTTTTCGAGAAAAGAAATCGTACTATCATGGAAATGGTGCGATGCATGATCGATGATTCCAGACTTGCAAAGACATTTTGGGCAGAAGCAGCAAAAACAGTAGTGTATTTGTTAAACAGAGCACCCACAACTGCTCTTGATGGAATTACACCACAAGAAGCATGGTCAAAAAGGAAACCATCCATTGCACACCTCAGAGTATTCGGTGCAAAGCCAGCATGCACATACCCAAACAGAACAGAAAGAAATTGGACATGAAGTCACAAAATCTCATCTTCATTGGATACAGTGAAGAGACTCTTGGGTACAGACTGATGGATCCTAAGACCAGAAAAGTCTACACAAGTAGAGATGTTGAGTTTTTTGAGAAGAAGGAAGCAGAGACTCCTCCTCCGGACTCGCAAGATGTAGATTTTTCACCAGTTATAAAAATTGAAGCAAATGTTCCCTCAGAAGATGAAAGTGATGATGGGGATAATGGTGTTGATCAGATAGAACCACAACCCATGGGAATAGCTCAACGTATGCCTAAATGGTGTACAAGTACATTACGAGATGCAAGATTGGATGCTCCACCAGATACATCCACCCCTGGACCACGGACTCACAGTAAAGCAAGAGAAGAAGTTAACTTTGCTTTGATGAGTAGAGTTATTGAAACAGATGAGCCATATAGAGTCTAGGAAGCCCTACAGTCAAAAGCTTGGAACGATGCCATGGATTCTGAATATCAATCAGTGATGAAGAATAACACTTGGCAGCTTGTCGATCTTCCACCAGGGAAGAAACCCATTGGTTGCAGATGGATATTCAAAACTAAGTACAAAGTAGATGGGACAGTGGACAAGTGTAAAGCAAGACTTGTAGCAAAGGGGTACACACAGAAAGAAGGCATTGACTATGAGGAGACATTTGCTCCCACAGCTAAGATCAAAACGATCAGGATGATCTTTGCTCTAGCTGCTCAGTTTGGATGGAAAGTTCACCAAATGGACGTAAAAAGTGCCTTCCTGAATGGATATTTGCAAGAAGAAGTCTACATGACTCAACCTGAGGGATATGTTGTACCTGGTCAAGAAGAAAAGGTATGCAGACTCAGGAAATCTCTGTATAGCCTCAAACAGGCACCCTGGGCATGGTACATCAAGATTGATGAGCATCTCGTACAACATGGATTCGTCAGAAATCCATACGATCCAAATCTTTACCTCAAAAAGCAAGGGGGGGAGATGGTGATTGTTGTAGTTTATGTCGATGATCTAGTCATCACTGGTAGTTCAGTGAAGATGTTGATGAAACAAAGAAAGATCTTAAGCGATCATTCGACATGACAGATCTCGGGCTTATGCACTACTGTCTTAGACTGGAAGTATGGCAGAAAGAGAATCACATCTTTGTTTCTCAGATGAAATATACCAAGACAACACTCAAGAATTTTAGGATGATGGATTGCACACCAATTGTTACACCTATGGAGAATAGATTATAGTTATCTCGTTCAGATCCATCTCCTGAGGTAAGTGCCACTCTCTATCGACAACTGATTGGGAGTCTCATTTACCTGACCTACACTAGACCAGATATCAACTTTGCAGTGAGCTATCTATCCAGGTTCATGCAGGAACCCAAAATTTGTCATTGGAAAGCAGCAAAGCGCATTTTGAGATATCTCAAAGGATTAGTGGATCTTGGTCTAGAATACAAGAAGAATGAAAAATTCTTCTTGACTGGATATTCGGATTCAGATCATGCAGGTAACATTGATGATAGAAAATCCACTTATGGATTTGTATTCTTTATGGGATCTGGACCAATATCATGGGGAAGTAAGAAACAACACTTTGTTTCTCGCTCTTCCACAGAAACTGAGTATCGTTCTACAGGAGAAGATGTCTGTGAAGTGATTTGGCTACGTCACATACTAGAAGGACTTGGAATACCATAGGAAAAACCGACTACCATGTATGTTGACAACGAAGGTGTTCTCAAACTTGTTCACAATCCAGTTTTTCACGAGAGAACAAAGCACATTGAAGTTCAGGTTCATTTCATACGTGAACATGTATTGAAGTACAACATCCAGCTTCATTTTTGTCCAACAGCTGAACAACGAGCAGATATTTTCACAAAGTCACTTGCACGTGACAAGTTCGAGTTGTTCAGAGCATTTCTCTCCTCATCTCTTCAGACAATGCACAATTAAGGGGGGGAATGTTAGGATAAATTATATTATCCTATTATTTAATTATGCATATGATTATTATTTAATTAATTTAAAATAGTTATATGGTTAATCAACCATATTTATCAGTATTCACATTGTTATATTGTTTTAAACAATATATTTGTTTTTATGTAATTTTGCTTCCCGGATGTTATTGGAAGCTTGTTTATACTGGTTTGTGGTTGCACCTATGCAACTAATTTTCTAGATGTATATGGCTGTGCAATATCTATAAATATTGCAGCCTATTCAATGTACTTTTTTACTAATTGAGATCAATAAAATCTACACAGGCTTCCGTCCCTGTTTCTCAATCAACAATATTCAAACCAAGGGTGTGTCGAAATCTATATACAACAAGAGGAATCTTAGCAATCTAGTAATTGATTATAGGTATTGTTTCACCTGATTCTTAGACATTTTTTAGAAAATGAGAAAATAGATAAGGTAATGGGCATAGGAGGAATACCTATTGAGATGTTGGTTGGTAGTTTATTACGTGGGTATGACTTCAGAATCCACAACTGATCATGAGAACTTCCTTTTTTCTTGGAGGAACTACCTGAAATGGAACACAAGACCACTGAATAAAATTTAAACATTATATGTAGTGGACTACCTAGCATGTGCTAGATCGGAAAAGTTTGATACTTCTCAGACGATTGTTAATCCACTGTTTAAAAAAACTTAATGTTGGTAATAAAGTAAATCATACTGTATTAAAAATGATTTAGGTATCTCATTCACCTACAATAAGCAAATTCATTCACAACAGGCTAAGCTATGACTGAATTTGAAGGTCAAGGTCACTGTCAAGATATTGTTATTGATCAGGGTCAGATTCTGGTCAGTTTAGGGTATTTGGTAGTGGTTTTAGGCTCTGATATGGGTTTCTGATAAAAGACATAGAGACCGACATCAGTTTAGGTCAACTATTGACAGTTATAGATGACTAGCCTCAGTATGGTTAGGGTACATGAAACTCAATAAAACTTGGCTGGGTGATAGGTCTAGGATTAGATAAAGGTGGAAGGGCAATGGCAAGATTTGTTTAGATCCTGAATATGCATAGGAATGATAGAGGTATATGTATGGGAAGTGTAAGGGTGTGGAAAAAAGGATGGTCAAGTTTGCATGGAAGGTAGCAGGGTGGGGAATGGAAATTAAAGAAGAAACTAATAACAAATGTAAATGGATCTACTTAAAATGACAAGGCACCAATACAGGTTAACAAACATAATGTTTATACAAGCTTGATGCCTAGTTGGTAATGGTGGGAAATAAAATGAACTGGGTGTAGTTCTGACACTTTCTTAGATTCTCCCATGAAGGCAGGTGGTTGTGTGATTGCTTCAGGTACTGACTATGGGTGTTTTGATGTTGTTATAGATGTTGGTTTTGTTTGCATGTAGCTCTAGTTTCGTCACTTGTTCTCAAAAGATGTCTCTCTCAGAAACATGCAAACCTCCAAAACAATGTGCCAACCTTAAAATAAGGTTTTTTTGGGAGTTAAAAGGTAACTAATGGTGGTTTCAGCTTATCCGAAAGTGGTGAAGGGTAACTAGCGGCAGTTAGAGCAGGATTTCCTAGGTTTACTAAACTAGGTAAATCCCCTTATTTTTTGGGATCTCACTTCATTTTCCCTACGGATCAGACTTGAAGCTTCCTTCCAGCATGCATGAATGTGGTTAGAGGGAATGTAGGCATTGATTTTTAAGGTTTGGGTAGGTTTTAGTTAATTATGGAAACTTACTAAGAATAGGTCTTAGGGTAAGGTGGCTTGATGAGGTGTTTAGGTAAGGTGGATATGTGGGCATTTGTTTCGCGCGGAATGTTTCAAATTTTGGGAATAGAGTTGCTTATATCCTTTCATTCCTTTTAGAAACAGATAAGGGTTAGGGCTTGGAGGAATACCTGTTGAATGTTGAGATGGTGTGCGCGTACCATAGAGAGAGATCAGGTCGATTGCGAAGAACTCCTTTTTGTCTTGGAAGGACTATCTGCAAATAAGAATACAAGACCACAAGATTTTGATTAGACAATAAATGAGGGAACTGCCTTGGGCCCAGGAAGTATAAAACTTCCTTTCAAAGGTGGTCAGTTCCCCTGCTATTTGAACTAATACAAAAGATTGTAAAATAACAATTTAATTGCCTCATTGAAACAAGTAGGGGGAAAGGCGGGTTTTTGGTTTTGAGTCACGATAACCGATACCAGTTTCTGCTAACCGATATCGGTAGGGGCTATGTTTTAGGGAATTTTGGTGAGGGTTGGTTGTAGGGTGGTTGTGTTATTTGTAAGGCTAATAAATGACTGGGATTAGTTAACGGGGTGATGAGAGGGTAGAGGAATGATAGTTAGTTGTAATCTGCTGCTGGGTAGTAGATCTAGGAATAGATTTATGATGGCTATGATTCAAAAGCCTAAGAAATGTTATTAAAGAGGACATACAAGGTACAACTTACTGGTTATTGACAAGGATGCAGGTCTAAGAACTGTGATGACAAAGGCAGAACTCAGGTAGGATGGCCTGATAATCAGAAAATGAGATATCTTCCCTCCCGATGATCAGCTGAGTATCACAGGGCTCTGGTTATTCAGTTGCAGTCTTGGGCTTGATCTCCTTCTCTGCAAACTCTTCTTGTTTCTTCACTTGTCTCTGGTCAGCCAAGTAAAATCTAGATTCTCCTGATCATTTCTGATGATCCCAATTGATCAAAAATCGTTCCACCTTTTGTTTCTGGTTAGGGGAGCCCATTTACAGGGAAACGATGGCGGTTACGTAACCGATGGCGGTTGAGTAGGAACCAGTATCGGTCAGGTCAAAGTGGGCTAATTTTACTAAAATAGCCAACTTTCCCTCCTTTTCTCCTGAGGGATTTTTTGCGGGCTTGGTCAAGTAACTACAAGGTCAGTTTTGGGTGCGAGTAAGGAGTCATTAGTCATGGGTGTGGATGTAGACTAAGTTATAGGTCTTAATTAGGTTAGTTTAGGGTTAGGACTAGGTCATGATGAGGTGGCAAAATGAGGTGGCAAATATGGCAATGTGGATTTATTAATTATAAGGTAATTAATAAATAATTGTGTAAGGTTTAGGTGATGAGGTTAGGTTGCGAAATGAGATGCGGGTCACAAGGGGTCATAAGACACAAATTTGGTGTTTACATTAGCCCCTTATTGTCGTGTAGTTTGTTTTGTAAAGCTGCACAGACAATAATATGAAGTGGTTTCCCCTATTAAGGGTATAGGTAATCCCCATCAAATCTATCACAGATTGAGATAGCGTGAAATTAGGGATAGAGTTGATAAAGGGTAAATGGTGTGGAGATGATGGTGAGATGGTGGGGTAGGTCCAAGGAAGTAGATGCACATTGAAATGTAATAGTGTGACTAGGGTACATGATTGGACAAGCAAACCAGTAATTCATAGGCAAAGGTCGATAGTTTATCCAAACAAGGGTGATATAATCCTTGTATCCAAGGCATAGGAAGTAGCTCCAGGGGATATAACGGGTAAGGTACAGGAACGTTTAGGCATGTTCGGCAGTACCAAATGGTTGGTTTGGTTGAGATAAACGTCATGGTCTAGGTCTAGGCAAAGGTGGTCGACTGATCAAGTCAAATACTCTAATCATGCTAAAACACAAACATGTGAGCTCGATTGAACAAAAAGTGACAAGATGAGTGGATAAAATTGTAATTTTTTGGTTTGGGGTGAGGTATTTAAGTGGTACGACCTTAGGTCGGGCTGATTGATTAGTGAGGGCCGTGTGTCGAGCCGGATGGGTTGAGTGCGGCCTTGGGTTGGGCCAAGTGGTTGGGGATCGACCTTAGGTTGGGCCAATTAGTTGGTTGCGGCCTTGGGTCGGGCCAAATGGGTTGGGTGTGGCCTTGGGTCAGGCCAAATAGGGTGGTTGCGGCCTTGGGTCGGGCTGAATGGGTTGGGTGTGGCCTTGGGTCGGGCCAAGTGGTTGGGTGTGGCCTAAGGTCGGGCCAAATGGTTGGGGATCGGCCTTGGGTCGGAATAATTAGTTGGTTGCAGCCTTGGGTCAGGCCAAATGGGTTGGATGTGGCCTTGGGTCGGGCCAAATAGGTTGGTTGCAGCCTTGGGTCAGGCTGAATGGGTTGGGTGCGGCCTTGGGTCGGGCCAAGTGGTTGGGTGCGGCCTTGGGTCGGGCCAAATGGTTGGGGATCGGCCTTGGGTCAGGCCAATTAGTTGGTTGCGGCCTTGGGTCAGGCCAAATGGGTTGGGTGCGGCCTTGGGTCGGGCCAAATAGGTTGGTTGCGGCCTTGGGTCGGGCCAAATGGGTTGGGTGCGACCTTGGGTCGGGCCAAATGAAGTTAACAAAGGGTTTTAAACAAAGGTTGATATAGGCGATGTTGTGAGAAAGGGCGATTAGTAAATAAGGGTAGAAATTGGGGAAGAGTTGGGATAAAACTGGTGTCGATTGTCTATGACCGATATCGGTTAAGTGACCGATACCGGTTCCTTAGGGCACAATAAAACTGATATCGGTTATAGGTCAAAAACCTATAAAAAGAAAAATACAGCCTTTCATTATCACATTGTAAATTTGAAAACCAATTTGAGTTGTCTGAGGTGGAGTGTTGAGATTGGAGCATTTTTCAGTTGAGGTGGCGCTATTTGAGTGGAGGAGTGAGTGGTTAGTGGGCCCGAGTGAAGAGGAGGCAACAGTTGATTGGTGAAGGACCCAGCAGAGGAGAGTTAGAGCCATGGCACAACCAGGAGGAGTAGGAGGTGCTGGACCAGCTGGACCACCACCACCCATCCCACCATGATGACGTGTCGTCGTACCGGTAGGTTCAAAACCCTTCATTCTGTGAATTTGATTGTATTATGCTGTATTTGGGTTTTGGGTAGGAATGTAAGGTTTTTAGAAAATAATTAATTATTTGAAAAAAGGAGAGGGTAGATAGGTGAAATAGGCCAAGGCGGTAGGGTTTGTAGGTTTTTAGGGTGTTTGGGTGGGTATATAGGGAGAAATAGGAAAAAAATTGAATGAGGTAGCCGCGTCGGGTTCGGATCGGGTATTTTCCATTGAGCAATGCTGGTCACTAAGCGACTGGCATCGGTCACGAAGTTCTGGGGTAAGTCGGGTTTGTGTGTGACCGGTGTCGATCTAACATTGACCGGCATCGGTGGAAAGGGGACCGGGATCGGTTATGGGTGACCGGTACCGGTCCCTAGGTAGGATTTGCTATTTTGTTGCGTGGTTTTGTGGTGGTTTTGGGTGTTAAGTTCTTGTTGGGGTTGGCGTGTTGGGTTGTTTGTTGTTGTTTATGATTGGGTTTTGTGTTTTGGGTGTGAAGATGGAGGGGGATATTGGAGAAGATAGGGGGGTAGAGGTGTGTGTTAGAGAGTCGGGGTGTGGTCGAGGGGGGGTAAAAAGGGGGTATAGAGGGTAGAAGTAGATGTTGTGATAAAGAGTAGGGCTAATGTAGTGAGTTGGTTTTGCAGGCACGTCAGCAGCTGACGATGCGGGACAGGATGCCCCCGTTGTTGAGATAGATGCGGCCACACGTGTCGGCAGCGTAGTGGGGCATTATGTGCGAGGTGGGACTCGACGGAGTCCAGCGGTACAGGGCGATCGATAGGGATCACAGTTTGATGGTCGCCCTCATCGAGAGATGGGATCCAGTGACCAATGTGTTCCATGTCCCGATTGGAGAGATAACCATTACATTGGAGGATGTGTATCACATCCTTAGATTACCGATTGATGGAGAGGCAGTCTTCCAGGTGGACGCAGAGATAGCCATGTACAACATCTTACATGTATTTGGGGATGTAGCCGCGCTATTGACGTATCACAACACGAGCATCGCGTATGAGGATATGTACCATGCCCACCGACATGAGACATGACTTGCCATGTTGATGATGATCGGGATTACATGCTTCGCCCTCCCGGACTCAGAGGGAGGCTGCTTTCCATAGGCGTTGATGGGGGTGTTACACGAGATGGTCAAGGAGCATACATGTAATGCTTGGGCACCAGTATACCTGGTGCAGTTATACCGAGAGATGTGGGGCTATCGCCAGATGAGGCGATTCAGGATTTGCTCTACGTTTTTGTTATACTGTTGGGCATATGAGCATATCATATGCATTAGACTAGTAGGGCTGCCCCAGCATCCAGGGCCACAGGTGATCTACAGATATGGCTTTCAGAGGTGGTTGGGGGTCGTGGGCCAGCCACGAGCCGTTCTCACCGGACGAGATGTGGCATATTACCAGCATGTATTAGAGGGCTTGATAGTGTTAGACATTGTATGGAGACCTTATAGAGGTCATCACCCCTGCGGAGGAGCCCGATCACAGCTGCAGTGGATCTAGTATACATAATAGATAGCGGGACGGAGGCTAGGGGAGCATGAGTGGATACCCCTAGAGAGGGTACGCTGGCAGATGGGGCTACGACAGGATGAGCCACCTCCCTTCCCTCAGTACCGGAGGGATGATGTAGAGGCTCCACTGCCTGTACCACAGCTCGTGGACCCAGATTGGGCAGCAGAGAGGTAGGAAGATGATACAGTGGACGACGCCAGCTGCACGGGATCATTTTTAGTATGGTGGGCAGGAGAGAGATCCGCGAGGAGAGCACAGCCCGCACAGCCAAACTTGGCGGCTGTTAGAGTAGAGAGGGACCAGCTTAGGGGCCAGGTATAGTTATTACAAGGGCATCTTGCTGCTGCACAGGCACAGATAGGTGTCTTACAGGGGCAGCTAGCCTAGACTCACGTACAGGCACAGGCTCAGGCACCACCAGCAACACCACTAGCGGCACTGACACAGCCACATGTATAGGTACCGCCACAGCCACAGGCACCACCAGCAGCACAAGTACAGGCACAGGGGGCACTGATATTAGGAGTCAAGGGACCAGCCCCATCAGCTATGGTGGCACGGGACCATTATATGGAGGCAAGAGTGGAGGCACGGTACTATCAGGATGTTCTTGATGGTACTGGGGCTGACTATCAGCCATATGCAGCGCATAGACCAGAGACCTCGTGGAGTCAGAGATCCCAGGGAGGTGCAGCCACAGCCGGGGAATCAGTGACAAGGAGGAGGCGAGAGGCAGCGTAGGGACCGGCAGGGAGAGGTGCTGAGGGTGGTGGGGAGAGTTGAGACATCCCTGGGTCAGAGATTTTTATTTGTACATTAGATATAGGCACCGGTCTATGAACCGATTATGTTTATAGAGGCCTACTTTCCCACATATGATTTATTGATTCATTTATTGTATATACCGGTCTGCGAGCTAAGTACAGGTTTTACAGTTGATAATGGCCTGTGAGTCGAGTATTTTTTTTATATGAGAGACCGGCCTATGAGCCAAGTCGAGATTATGACAGTTATTACAGCCTGCGTGCCGGCTTTGTAGTATTATGAGATCACAGAGGCCCCTATACAGGGCAAATTGTATATTTGAAACTGTTGATATATATATGATGATTTTGACCGACATGCTGTGTTTAAAATGTTTTAAGTGTTTTGTCGATGGTTTGTGATATTTAATGTATGATGAGTTTGATTCACATGGTTTATGATGTTGATGTCTTTCATTGATGGGATGTATGTATATATAGATGATGATTTTAATTGACATGTTGTGTTATGAAATGTTGTATGTTTTGTCGCTGGTTTGTGAAATTGAATGTATGTAGCTATTGAGTTGGATCCAAATGGTGTATAGATTGATGGTTTTTGATATCGTTTATTGATGGCTTGTTTGTTTTGTAATATCGAGAAATGATGTTAATGAAATTGTGATGAGAGATAGATTTGATGAAAAATATGGATAATGGTGTTGTTATGCAAGAAAAAGAGGAGGGCACCACAAAAATTAGGTAGAAAATAAAGAAAAGAACTATGGTTAAAAAAAAAGGTAGGTATATGACCGATATCGGTTAGGTAACCAATGTCGATAGACAATAGACCGATATCGGTTAGGTAACCGATACCGGTTATTCGAATATGAGCTTTTCTAAAAATAGAAAAGCTTTGGTGGCAACTTAAGTTCTTATTTTGAGAGCCATGCAAGAAGTTAAATACGTGAATGCGACGTTGTTTGACGACTGAGAAAGGTAATTGCATGAGAGAATTGAGTGATAAGGAGGAAAGAGACAGGGAAAGGGAATGTGGGCTGAGATTCAGAAGGAAAAATGGCAAGTTAGAGTTGAAGAGGGTGGTGAACATGGCTGAACAAGGAGAAGCATCCAGCAGGCAGGGACGAGAGGGAAGACAAGTTCCACCTCAAGCTAGTGCAGCCCAAGAGGTAAACATTTTTGTTGTAATTAGATTCTGGCATGTTTTGTGAATAGGATGAGGGAGATTAAGTAGATAAAGATGAGAAAGAAAAGGTGATAGGCAATGAATCGGGATAGGGTGAATGTAATGGGGTAAGTAGTCAGGGGTTTCGGGTATGTTTGTATGTACAAAGAGGGATAAACTATCAAATTATTGTCATAGGTGGTGTTTTTAAGTAGGGTGTGTAAAGTTGATATCGACTGATATCGGCTTAAGATAACTGGTATCGGTTAAGGAACCGTTACCGGTTATCTAAAACCGATGCCAGCTACTATAAGAATTTCTAAAATGTGAGAAAAAAAATATTTGGGGATTTGATTTACTGAATGGCTATGTGTTGTTTTGATGTGTGCAAGTGGAGGCAGGGTTCAGGATGAATGATACTGTGCCAGCGTTGTTGTCACGAATCCGAGTGGATGTAACACCAGTTGAATGGGCATTGATAAATCATTTGGGGTTAAGTGGAATCTGCTATTATTCACAAATCGCACGTAACCATGCTATGTTACAGGTGTTGATTGAGAGATGGAATACAGAAAGGAAAACCTTCTATCTGCCAACAGGGGAGATGAGAGTGACATTGAAAGATGTGTTCTGTATTTTGAGACTCCCAATTACAGGAAGCCCAGTATATCAGGCATTTCCTAGCGTGACGTGGGGAGCGATAACAACAGTATTTGGTCCATATGCACGAGATTTGGCACAGCGAGGTTTGACATTCACGTATGGTATAATGTATGCATCACACCCTGAGGCAACAAGGTTGGCAGTGGTATTAATGATAGCGGTAGGATATTATGCGTTACCGAGGGCGGATGGGGGAAGATTTTCAAAAGCATTGATGTGTGTTATTTGGGAAATGATAGAAAGGAACGTGACTTTTACATGGGCACCTGCATATTTGGCTGAGCTATACAGGGGTTTATGGGCTTGTAGACGAAATCACAGGATGACACTGGATTGTTCATTTTTATTACATTGTTGGGCCTATGAGCACATTGTTTGTGTGCGACCAATAGGCCGACCCATCAAGTCAGGAGAGACCGGAGTACAGAGGTTGGGATTCAGATGATGGGTCCAGACAGAACAAGAGGCAAGATCTCAGGTTGTGACGGGTGACCCTGAGTATTATAGGCATGTATGGGAGATGGTGACGATTGCGGATATCTGTTGGAGGCCTTATAGGAACTATATGGTAATAGAGAATATAGCTGAGGAGTTGAGGGGTGTAGAGTGATTGAGGTGGATCGCGGGGCACAGGCCAAGTGAGTATGAGAGGATTCCTCTAGATCGTGTGCGGTGAAAATTTGGATTTGTGCCGGATATACCCCTGGCTTATAGACCATATATGAGGATCAACGCCGAGGCAGCATTCTCACCTCCCCGGCCAACACCTCCAGAAGGGCCAGAGGAGGTAGCAGCCAATCGTAGGGTAATGGATGCAGGAATGATAGAGGCCTATAGATTATGGTGGGTAGTATAGCTGCGAGGTGTACGTGATCATTCTGACATAACTGTGATTACAGCGGAGAGAGATCTCCTGCAGAGTTTAGTTCATCAGCTCCAAACGTGGGTGAATGAGACAAGAGGATTGTTAATGGTTGTGGAGTCATGAGCGGAGGGACTAGAGGTGAGATATCTCCATGTGAGGGAGCGTATTCAGATGTTATAGGAGAGATTGGTAGATCAGTGGGTAGTACCAATAGTCATGGTACCTTTGAGGACGGAGAGGCCCGGTGAGAGTCGTCGACGATCACGATCATCACCTGGTTTGGGATGAGGTGTGAGGGTCTAAGTAAATGTTATCGAGGTATACGAATAAATAAGGATGCCGACCTGCGTGTCGATGATAGAGAAGATGTATTTGTTTAACATCCAAATAAAACGGAATATGTATGTGGTTTTGAGTGATGATAATAATAAGAATGGTTGTGTTTTGAATGTTGTTTTTGTTTTGTTTGAAAAAGGATAAAGATGAATGTTGGCAAATAGAAATACACAAAAAATATTTATATTTACAACACATGATAGGGTAAGGTAGGGGATGGTCGAGCTAACCTTGGGAGACCCCATGTCTCTGAAGTGCTGCCTACATAGCCCATTGCACAAAGCAAGGAGGGGCCTCAGACCGATGTAGTTCTCCCTTAGGACCAGGGAGAGATGAATTCAGGAAATTTAGGTATGGTTAGGCAATTTGTTGGTTGATAAAAATATTGATAGTAATATTGGTAGGGTAATGTTGTTGGTGTTGGAATAGGTATAGGTGAAGCAAAAGTTAACCTACCCAAGTGGTAGGGAACCATGTCCTGATTAAGATCAACACATAATCCTAGATGTGAGTCAAAGAGGAAAAAGCTATCCCGTGGTTGAGAAGAGCTAAACAAACCACATATTAATGTAGAATGAGCTTGAACTCCTAGGTACCGTGCATAGACAAGAAGTCAATAGGTGAAAAGAGTTGTATGATCACAATATATCGGGTGTACGTCACATCCCTTGAGTTGTGTTGTTTTAAAAAATGGTGAGGTGAGGTGGATGGTATAGCTAAGGCACGGAGAACTTGTTATAAAGTGAGTGTTCTGACGAAAGATAACCTAACCTAAATAGACAAGTCCATGACTTCGAAGTTATTTTGAATGCGGCTTTTATTTTACTGAATATAGACTAATCGACGAGGGAAGTCTACAAGGGATATTGATTGTATTATTCTTGAGGTCTTCACGAAGCTGATCAATGCGAGAAGCTTCTGATAAAGGCTGATTGTGTATAGCTGTCCTTTAAGGGAGCAGTCTATTTATAGTAGCAGATGCGGTTTTAGTGCATAGTTGTCCTTCGAGGGAGCAGTGTATATATAATAGCAGCAATAGTTTGGCATATAGCTGTCCTTCGAGGGAGCAGTCTATATATAATTTAGAGAGCCAAATGTCCGTTTGGCGTAAAGCATCTAGTTTGGTAGGAAGTTTGACTCAAGAAAATCCCATAAGCATATAATTAAGAATGTGTCATTTTAATACTTCGAAGTCATGGACTTAGACTAAAAAGGGAAGGCATCTTTAAGGGGAGGTGAGAATCAAACTATGTGAGCTTGATTTTATTTTGAGATGTAGGAAACAAAGTGTATGTAGCGGTAAATGAGCTCAAGGGACGAGCGGTAGGTAGATAAGAAGTGATATAACACTAAATTCAATAGTAGAATGGTCGAATATGCAAGGCATTAAGGGGTTCAGGCTCAGGTTTACCATTAAGCAAAGCTAAACATTAAGTGCCTGATCCATAAGTATGAGTGATTATGTAAGGCCCAATCCAATTGGGAGCAAATTTTCCATGTTTGCTCTTTTCTAGTTTGGTTACATGTTGATTATCTTTGAGGACAAGATCACCAACCTTAAAGGTACGCTCATGAAGTCACTTATCATAAGGACGCTTGATGTGTTTTTGATAGATTTGAAGGTGATCAAGAGCTGTAAGACGATGCTCGTCAAGAAGCTCTAATTGGGCTAACCGCTCTTGGCGGAAATCATCGTTGGTGAGAATATCCTGAAGAGATATTCTGAGGGAGGGTATTTGTATTTCGAGAGGCAAGACAGCCTCAGTACCATATACCAAAGAAAAATGTGTGGCATTAGTGGAGGTATGAATGCTAGTACGATAAGCCCAAAGGGTAAAGGGGATGTGATCATGCCAATTTCTTCCGGACTCATTAACAACTTTCATAAGGATTTTGGTTAGGGTTTTATTAGAAGCTTTGGCTTGTCCATTCGCTCGTGGATAATAGGGCGATGAGAAACTAAGTTTGATACCAAAGTTGTCACAAAGGTCTTGCAACAATTTATTTTTGAAAGATTTTCCATTATCTGTTATCAGGTGATGAGGAACACCAAAATGATAGATAATGTGATGATTAATGAACTCTACAATTTTTTCTTTTTTAGTTGAAATGAGTAGAATAGCCTCCACCCATTTTGTGTAATATTCGGTTGCTGTGATTATCCATCGGTGACGTTGTGAAGAGGGCAGATGAATCTCACCAATAAGGTCTAAACCCCATTGTGAGAAAGGCCAAATATCTCGTGTGACCTGTAGCGGATGGCTAGGAGTATGTTGAAGGTTGGCATGTTGTTGACACATAACACAACGCTTAACATATTCGTAGCAGCCGTTATTGAGAGTAGGCCAATAATAACCTAGGCAAAGGATTCGTTTGGCCACGGCAAGGCCGCTAAAATTTCCACCACAAATATCGTCATGAACCTGTTGGATGGTATAGGTGACCTCCGGGCCGGTTAGACATTGAAGGAGGATGCCATCAAAGCCATGTTTATAAAGGAGTCCCCCCATAATGACATAATGAGAAACACATTTAAGAAAATTGCGTTTGCTGGTACTTGTAAGGTCAGATGGGAGAACGGAGGTTGTAATGTAGTCGTGAAATTGGTGATACCAGGTATCCTGCGAATTAGCAGACACATTATTTATCTTACAAACAACTGGGGCTGAGTAAGATGGGTCAAAGAGTTGTTGGACCAAGACAAAAATTTTAGAGTCAGTTGATGAAGCTGGAATTTGCGAGGCTAAGCAAGCCATAGTATCCGCAAATTTGTTAGTGGAGCAGGGAATGGTTTGGATAGAATAATGAGTAAATAAGGTTAGAAGTGAATCCATGTAATGTTTGTACTTTTGAAGTTCCTCATTTTTACATTGGTAGATGCCCATAACTTGATTGACTACCAATTGAGAGTCGCCAAAAATATTGATAGATTTGACACCTAAGTGTAATACAACCTGGAGACCCAAAACAAGGGCCTCATATTCCACTATATTATTAGTGTAGGAAAAATTGAGCCAGAATGAAAGGGGCATAGGCTTAGCGTCAAGAGGAATGAGAACAACGCCAGCCCCTCCGCCGCGCTGGCATTTGGATCCATCGAAGAAGAGGGTCATTGGATACGACTCTTCCCTGAGTGAAAGAGTGGCAATGAGTTCATCAGGGAAATTAAAATTGGTAAATTGTGCCCCAGGTACATGGGCTTCCGTGAGTTGATCGGTAATGGTTTGTCCTTTGATTGACTTCTGGTGTATAAATTCGAGGTCGAGGTCAGCAAGGAGCATAAGCCATCGGGCGATGCATTGGTTTAGATGAGGTTTGGCATACATATAATGGATGGGGTCCGTGTTGGTGATGATGAAAGTTTTGTGATTCAGGAGGTAGTGTTGAAGTTTTGTGGCCACGAATGATAGGGCTATGCACAACTTTTCTACATGTGTATACCTAGTCTCATAGTCCACTAAAGTACGACTTATATAATAAACAACTTCTTCTCGATTCTCGGAGTCACGATGTGCAAGCATGGCCCCTACAGCGTGGTTGGTGGTGGAAAGGTAAAGGTAGAAGGGGTGATCATCCTGAGGTGGGATAAGCATGAGTGGCTACAAGAGATAAGATTTGAGAGTTTCAAAGGCTTGGTGGCACTCTTCGCTCCATTGAAAGGCAACATCCTTTTTAAGGAGGTGATGGAAAGGTTGACATCGATCTGAGAGTTGGGAGATAAAACGCCGGATAGATTGGAGCTTACCTTGTAAACTACGTAATTGTTTGAGGTTACTAGGTAGGAGCATTTCTAGGATAGCTTTGACTTTAGATGGATCAACCTCAATGCCACGCAAAGATACGATAAAGCCAAGAAGTTTTCCCGAAAGAACACCAAAGACACATTTCTTTGGTTGAAGCCGGACTGAATATTGTAACAGGTGATCGAAAATAATGGTTAAAACATCGAGATGTTCACTGCAATGTTTAGATTTTCCCAGAAGATCATCGACATAATCTTCAAGGATAGTGTGCATAATGTCATGAAAAATGTAAGTCATAGCCTGCTGATAGGTCGTACCAGCATTCTTAAGGCCAAACGGCATGACACGATAACAGAAGGTTCCCCAAGGAGTTATGAAGGCAGTTTTATGTTGATCGGCTGGGGCTACCAAAATTTGATTGTATCCCGAAAAGCCATCCATGAGAGAAAGCATTTCATGGCCCGCAGTGAGATCAACAAGTTGATCAATACTTGGGAGGGGGAAGTCATCCTTGGGGCAAGTGAGGTTAAGGTCTCGGAAATCCGTGCATATCCGAAGTCCCCCCCTTGCTTTAGTGACAGGTACAATGTTAGAAATCCATTGAGGATAGTCAATAGGCAAGATGAAGGAAACAGAAAGAAGTTGTTGAAGCTCTTCTTTGACCAAGAGGGCAATGCGTGGATGCATTTTTCTCAGTTTTTGTTTGACTGGTTTGGAATCAGGGTTTAGGGTGATGTTATGGACAGCAATGGTAGGATCAATTCCTGGCATGTCAGTGTAGGACCAAGCGAAAGCTTGGTTGCGGGTACAGAGAAAGGTAGTAAAGGTGGATTGTTCTGATGTGTTAAGGGATTGTCTGATCTTCACAACGTGAGGATCCTCCTCTGTGTGGATGTTGATTTCTATATTTGACTCATTTAACATGGTTTGAGTTTTAGACGATAAGGTGCGTTGAATATAGGAGTCGTCCACCCCGAGGTAAGTGAGGATGGATTCATCATCCTGGCACTCAACAACATTAATCGAAGGTGAATCCTCTTCAATCATGTCTGGATACAGAAGGGGAAGAGAAGATGGGTCCTCATTATCGCGTTGATAAGTGAGAGGACCTATGAAGATAGCATTTATGAAAAAAAAAAATTAGGAGGGATAGATTCAGGATCTATCGACTCTGTGGGTGATGATGGTTTAGTAGGGGTGACGTCGTCATCCTCCAGGATACAATTGACATGAGGTTTCTCTGGTGTAAGTGTTTCAGGAAAACTGAGACCACTGCCATCATTTTGTTTGCGTGTATTCATGGGAATGAGTGTATGTCGGCCTTGTTTAGAAAGACCAAAACCAAAACCTTTCCAAGCACAGCAAGTCAAGAAGGTGAGGGCGAAACGACGACTTGTCAAGTATTGAAAATCAGATTGGAAGGGAAACACACCAAGAGGAGGTTCAGGGGTAATAGAGGATGCATCAACACCCCCATACGTTAGGTTGGTGTGGCAATGGGGTGGTCCATAAGAGATTATCTCCCCCACGCGACGGTCGTAGGTAGGATGTGCATGTAACTGTCCGTACTCCTGTGGGGTATGGAAAGAGATAACGTTATATAGGCGGTACTCCCCCAGTGTAAGGCATTGAAAAACATCTACTAAGGGGTCAGAGGTTGGGATGTTATCTGCGGGAAAGGAAGTAGTATTTGTGATGGCAGTTTCATTGGTTGAAGGTGTAGGTGTGGTTGAAGTGGATGGTTGGGTTGGATGAATGGGTGTCTTGACTGATACAAGCACATCATTAGGGTGATATAACATATTATAGGTTTTGAAGGGGGGAGGATCAGCTTTTACGGTGTAGGACTTCCCCTCGTACTCAAATTTTATGCATCTATGTAAGGTGGAAGGAACGCATCCCATAGCCCGGATCCAAGGGCGGCCTAACAACATATTGTATTGGAACTCTCCCTCAAGGACATAAAAGAGTTCGGGTAAAGTGCGTGGCCCTACACGAATGTTAAGGATCACGGTGCCTAAGGTAGAAGTAATAGCATCATTGAATAACTGCAACATGATGGGGTTGGCACACATGCAACTAGAAGGGATATTCATTCGTTGGAAGGCTTTTGAGGAGATTATGTTTAGGCTAGTGCTCCCATCAATCATAACACGACGTACCCAAATGTCCCGAATGTAAGCTGAGATGAAAAGAGAAGGGTCAGGATCTTCAGCACCAAAGTCGATAATTTCGTCTTCGGAGAAACTGATAGTAGCAGCTTGCTGTACAGAGACATAAGTGGTTGGGGAGATAGATTGTTTGGTGAGTGAAGTAATGTGATTGGGTGTTAGAATTGAGGTAACAGGTAAGGTTTCATTAGGTAAGACCTCTATCCCTTGAAGGATTTCAACGAGAGCTTGTCGATGAGATTCAGAAGTCTGAATGAGATCATACAGTGTCATTTTTATAGGCAATTGGTGAAGCTGTTTGATCATGGTTCAGTGGGAAATTCCATAAGAGATGGGGTAGGCAGGTCCACGAATAACCAATTTAGGTGGTGGTGCAATCGGGATGGTGGACAGAGAAAGAGATGCCGTAGGTGTGTTTTCTTTCGCTTTCCCATTGTTTTTCTGCCCTCGAGTAGTAACACTAATCATATTGATCTCGTGAATATGAGAGGAGGAAGATGGTAGGGATAGGTCATGGTCTTCGAGAGGTGGGGCTGTAATAATGATAGATCTTAGTGAGGCGGGGACATGTGGTATAGGAGAGGGAATTGAAGCTAAAGGTCTCTTTCTTCGTAAGTTGTCTTTCTTAACTTTTTTATCTGAGAGAGGTGACTGACGAAATATGGCTTTCAACACTTTGCATCCCTCTACATCATGTCTTGGTGTGTGGTGGTAAGCGCAGATTTTAGACTCATTGTAACCTATAGGTCAAGGTTTAGATGGATCATAAGGTCTAAGTGGGGGTAGGGAAATGGTCGCATTCTCTACCAACATAGCAAGGATTTTGGCGTAAGACCCTTTGAGTGGGTCAAAGTCAAAGGAAGAGGAGGCTATTGACTGGGTTGATTCTGGTGATGACGTGGTATAGTTGGTTTGTATGGGTGGTGGTTTAGCCAAGGGGTTTTGATAATGGGTTTTAACTAAACGTGGCTTCTTTGGCGCAGAAGCTATGTTTAGCTGGTTAGACGATGAGGCCACAAATGATGTGGTATCAGGAAATAACCACGGAAGAATAGGAGTGACAGAAAACAATTCTTTTGATGATGGAATTTGTTTAAGATTGGTAGGTGGACAGGATACGCGGGGTGACGGTGTTGCTATACCCTTGGATTTCTGTATGGGTACAGAAGGTGTAGGTCACTTTTCAGAAAATGCAGGAGGTATGATATATTGATGCAAAGTAGAGTGATGAGGTCCGAATATGGAACGTAGGTGCGATGACAAGGGTTTTAGTTGTGATAGAGGCATAGGTTGAGGAGATTGAGTCTGTCTCCTAATGGGATGGATGACTTTATTTTTAGATAAATCAAGCCGCTTAGGTGGGTGTTTTAGACTGGGTATTGGTGAGGTCCCAAGTGTAGGGGAAGATTTGTTTAGGTTAATAGAAGTGGAAGAGGTATTTGGTAGAGATGAGGGGGGTGAAGATGAGGACATAGGCATTTTAAGCTTCTGTAAACACTTCGGGTATATGGTAGAGGCATCTAGATCGGTCATCTGTATTTGAGTAGAATATGGCGTACTCAAACGTTCCCATAGGACCTGTCTATCTTCTAGGGAATGATAGTCCTCATGTGTGAATAGGAAATTTTGTATGGAAGAAAGGTGGGTTGTGATTCTGGTTCACTGTGGGTGTGATACAGGGGGTAGATGAGGCACTGTATCAATGGGCGTTAAGAGGTCAACCGGTTGCTGAAAAGATTTAGGCGATGAAGGACTAATAGGTAGGAGGGCGTGTTTGAGAGGATTCGTCATGTTTAAAGAATGTGGTGATGTCGGTTCAAGAGGTTTCTCGTCTAAGGATGACAAAAGAAGTGGCGAGCCTTCCTCTTGTACAGCAAGAATGGTAGAAGGAGACGTTTGGGAAATAGATAAATTAGATAACATCCGTTCATAGTCTTGTAGGGATGTGGTGTAAGAAGACTCATCTATGAAAAGAGAACTCTGGGTGGTTAACTCCCGTATGGGTAAAGGAATGATTTCACCCTGTCTTGATGGGGGTGAAGGAGGTTCGGGCCCCTATGTCAGTGAAGAAGCTTGATTCAAAATTTTCTCGATAAAGGCTTTTGGCTGGGAGTCGAAGACTAGATGGATCTCATGAACACTCTCCTCGGCTAAGATATCTTGGTTTATGTTACTGTTAGAAGAGTGATTCGGGAATGGTTTGTTGAAGATTTTCAAATTTCAGTTAGCAGGGGCATTAGGATTATCGAGGGTTATATCCCCTGCATCGACCATTTCCTGCACTTGTTTTTCAACATCTTGCAGTTTTCATGACTATGTCCTTTTACGCGGTGAAAGTTACAGAAGTCATTTTCTTTGTACTAGGAAGGTATAGCATGGGTGGAGTCAAACCCGGAGTGAGGTTTAACAAGAGGCAAGGTGATAGCTCCGGCTTTGAGCAATTTTTCCAAGATGACACCATAAGTTTCTCCCAAGGGAGTGTAGTTGATAGGCTCTGCTTTATACTTATAGGTGGTTTTTGGTGGGGTATTAGACGGTGCTTGAGATTTGACCATCACCGCGTGGATAGCTCCTTTTAATTTTGAAGAAGTGGATGTGTGAGGAGTGGTGGTGTTTGGTTTATTGGTGGAATCTGTAGTTCAGAAATTGGGGTTTTTGTTGCGCAACTGTAATTTCTCTTCTTCTAAGGCTCGAATTTCTAGTTTCCGAGCCATGGTAAAGGCCTTGTCAAATGTGCGGAAAGTTTGAATTTGAAGGGTAGGAGAGATGTGCTTAGTGTAAGCCCGCGTAAACAGTTCGATAAGTTCGGTCTAAGGCAAGGCATATGTAAGTTGGTTGATAAGGCCCCACCATTGTCCAACGAAATCTGCGATAGATTCATCTTCAAATTGTCAGATGGCATAGAGATCGGTGATAGATACTTTCTTGGCAATGTTAATGGAGAAATGATCCAAGAAAGATTGGGCTAGTTGGTTAAAAGAGAAGATTGAGTGCTGGGTTAAAGCATTGTACCACTCCAAGGCGGGTCCTGATAAGGACATGGGAAAGGTGTGGAGTAGCAAGGCATCATCATGATCAATCAAATAACAAGCATGTCTAAATGATTGCAAGTGTTGTTGAGGATCCTCTTTACTATTAAAACGAGTAAATTTCGGCAATTCCCATTAAGGAGGATATGAATGAAGGGGGACAGAAGGGTGAATAGGCTCCTGAAAAACTTTCTTGTATGTCAAGGCGCTATGACTTCCCAAAACAGAAGCGTCTAGATTTTGCATTTTGTCCATCATTTGTTTGATGAAATATGTGGTTGGATGAGATGATGGTGCGGTTGTGGTAAACGGAGGAAAATTGGGCCAAGGGCCTCCGCTAGACAATGGTTGGGTTAAGTGTTGATAAGGTATGCAAGACGAATATGTTGAGGTGACCGAATAGGGATGTCCTATATAAGATGTTGAGGTCACTGGATACGTGTATGGGAATGAAAAGGTAGGCGGAGCTTGAGAAGGAAAGCTCGTGTGGATAGGTGGCAGAGAGCAAGTCATGAACGGAGCAGTCTGCAAGAGAGATGAGGTAGAATCAGTCGGTGGTAATGATATGTGGGGTCCAAGATTAACCAAAGGAAAGCCAATCTGTGTCATATGAACCTCTGAAGCCGTCAGATTGGGAGACGGGGCTAAAGATGCAGAAAGCAAGGTGGTGTTATCAGGCGGAGTGGGAGCTAGATGAGCAGCTATACTAATAGGCATGCCAACAAGGAGTTGACCATCGGGCGTATGGTCAGGGGCATGAGATAAATAGTACTGTATGATGCTAGGATTAGCATCCAGAAATTTGGCAAATTCCTTATCTCCTACAAGAATTTTGGGGATTTCACTAGTGTCCGTAGGGTTCCCTATAGAATGTGAAGGGGTGATTCAGGAAAAGGCACAAAGCAGGCATGTGAAACCATGGTGGCGGCTTGCTTTTGAGTGATAACAACCATGGACAAGAGTACACAGTAGGGCTTCAATCTATCAGGAATAGAAACAGCCTCAGAATGGTGAAATTGGTAGGTTGCTGGTTTGTCAGGAACTGTAAAAGATAGTAACCGATATCGGTCTAATAACCGACGTCGGTCAGACTATAGCCGACGTCGGTTAGTTAACCGATGTCGGTGTAATAAGACTGGTATAAGAAAATATAAGAAGCTATTGGTTTGATCTTTAACAATGCTTAGTACATTTATCAATTTGTTCTAAGGTGATGACAGGAGACAGTGTATAACAGAGAAAACAGAACTGAAAACTAGCAAGATGCACACACAAATCCAGAGACTAACCCTAGGGTTAATTTTAATTATCGCGGGCTTATGCCTTTAGACGTAGAATGATGTCAGAATCCTAAACAAGAGACTTAGGGGAAATGTCAAGTTTGTTTTGGCTTATAAGGTTACCTCAATCGAGCAGATGAATACCAGTTAAAAAAGGGGGGATGTTTGAGTTGTTGTGTTAATTGTTAAGTGATTCGGTATGTGTTGTGCAGTGAAAGTAAGATTAATTTCTTATCAATACCGTGGATATCACCCCCACGTGTACGACCTGTTACTTAATCTATGTTCACTAGAGTTGAAAACAACAAGCAAGAATGTGATGCACGTGTTTTAAACCCAAATCGAAAATGATATTTGATGAAGCAAATAAGATGAATTTCACTAATGCGAAACTAGGAAAGCAAGACAAATTCTTTTACTAAATATAACAAAACAGCAATAGCAAGTATGCTCCCTAAATGAAAGCAAGCAAGAGAAACAGAAACCCAAAATGGGTCCCACCAGGCGTGCCAAAATGTTTCACGTGGAATGTTTCAACTTTTGGGAATAGAGTTGCTTCTATCCTTTCATTCCTTTTAGAAACAGATAAGGATTAGGGCTAGGAGGAATACCTGTTGAATGTTGAGATGGTGTGCGCGTACCTAAGAGAGAGATCAGGTTGATTGCGAAGAACTCCTTTTTTTCTTGGAAGGACTACCTGCAAATAAGAATACAAGACCACAAGATTTTGATTAGACAATAAATGAGGGAATTGCCTTGGGCCCAGGAAGTATAAAACTTCCTTTCGAAGGTGGTCAGTTCCCTTGCTATTATGAACTAACATAAAAGATTGTAAAATAACAATTTAATTTCCTCGTTGAAACAAGTAGGGGGAAAGGCAGGTTTTTGGTTTTGAGTCACGATAACCGATATCGGTAGGGGCTATATTTTAGGTACTTTTGGTGAGGGTCAGTTGTAGGGTGGTTGTGTTGTTTGTAAGGCTAATAAATGAGTGGGATTAGGTAACGGGGTGATGAGAGGGTAGAGGAATGATAGTTAGATGTAATGTGCTACTGGGTAGTAGATCTAGGAATAGATTTATGACGGCCGTGATTCAAAAGCCTAAGAAATGTTATTAAAGAGGACATACAAGGTACAACTTACTGGTTATTGATGAGGATGCAGGTCCAAGAACTGTGATGACAAAGGCAGAACTTAGGTAGGATGGCCTGAAAATCAGAAAATGAGATATCTTCCCTCCCGATGATCAGCTGAGTATCACAGGGCTCTGGTTATTCATTTACAGTCTTGGGCTTGATCTCCTTCTTTGCAAACTCTTCTTGTTTCTTCACTTGTCTCTACTTAGCCAAGTAAAATCCAGATTCTCCTGATCATTTCTGATGATCTCGATTGATCAAAAATCCATCCACCTTTTGTTTCTGGTTAGGGGAGCCCATTTACAAGGAACCGATGGTGGTTACGTAACCAACGGTAGTCGAGTGGGAACCGGTATTGGTCAGGTCAAAGTGGGCTATTTTTACTAAAATAGCCAACTTTCCCTCCTTTTCTCGCAAGGGATTTGTTGTGGGCTTGGTTAAGTAACTACAAGGTCAGTTTTGGGTGCGAGTAAGGAGTCATTAGTCATGGGTGTGGATGTAGACTAAGTTATAGGTCTTAATTAGGTTAGTTTAGGGTTAGGACTAGGTCATGATGAGGTGGTAAAATGAGGTGGCAGGTATGGCGATGTGGATTTATTAATTATAAGGTAATTAATAAATAATTGTGTAAGGTTTAGGTGATGAGGTTAGGTTGCGAAATGAGATGTGGGTCACAAGGGGTCATAAGACACAAATTTGGTGTCTACAACATTATCCAAATTAGAATATTTAAATAATATATATTATGAGGATAATGAATTAATTAAATTAAATTAATTAAATTAATATTATAGTGGGGTGAATGGGGTTATCACTAGGTGGATGTCTTCAAGGTATTTATTTGACAAGGGACCAAGGGGAGTGTGCCCTAATTTTATTGTCTACATTTTTCCCCTTTTTGTTAAATGGCTTGTATTGGTAAGTGACGCTGACAAAAATAAGATGCGATTTCCCTAGGTGTGGGTGAAGGTGATTCCCCTCAAACTAGGAACTGACAAGGTAGAGGGAAGAATCGGTGAGTTTTTAGATAAAAGGTGAATGTGATGAAGAGGAGGGTAGGTAATGGGGGGGAATAAGGAAAAAAGGTCCACTCGGGTAATCTAGGTAATGGGTCAGGGTCAAAGGTAGTAACAGTCAAATGCACACACATGCATAAACCACATCATGGTACTAGGTTGAAATGTAGGCAAACTCTACATTGTCTAAGGTTGATAGGTTCATCCAAATAAGGTTGAATTGATTCTAGTATCCAAGGTATAGGATATGGTTAGGAAACATGATGCAGGTCAGTTGTAGGAACATTTAGGTGTGTTCCGGTACACCAAAGGTAGGGTCAGTATAAATGGTCATGGCAAGAGGAAAGGTAAGGTCATTAGGTCAATAAACATAGGTAACAGTGCCGCAAGGTATAGCATATGCATGAGTTCAAAGGTCACTAGCGATGTTCCAGATTGAAGAATCTATGTCATAGCATGGGTAGGGCCGAGGTATGGATAAAATAACGAGTCCCCAAATGAGGACGAGGATAGGTAGTAAATGATTAGGTTAAGAGGGTGAGGTGAATGGTCAGGGTATGTGTTGGGTGAGGGAAAAAGAGTAACTGGTAGGGTAATAGGGTGAAAGTGTGGGAAATGTGGAAGAGAGGGTGACCGATGCTAGTCAAGGGTAACCGATGCCGGTATAGGGTAACTGATCACGGTACGGTAGGGCATATGACCGATGTCGGTCAAGGTAAAAATGTCACTGGTGAGGTTAGGGATGTTATAAAAAAGAAAAATCCATGTTTTTTGCAAATCATTTGTCTTCTTATGAATTGGGAAAACAACACGAGAGAGAGAGAGAAAAGGGGAAAGTGTCTAGATAGAATGAGAGTTGAGTTTGCAAGTTGAATGGTGGGTCCACGGGATCATATTGTGTTATTTGATTGGTTGGAGGTGTGGTTGGTGATTGCTGATGGCGAAGGCCAGAGAGGGATCAGGTGCACCACTGGTGTCACGGCTAGACATGCCACCATGGCGACGACAGCATGATGAGCTAAGAATCAAACCCATACTGTGTTTTAGTAGATAGATTAGGTGAAAACATCGAGGTTTGACAAATTGGATTTTTTTTTCTGTAGGGGGGGAAATAAAATTTGAAATGTGGGTGGGTAAATTGGGTAGAATAGGAATGGGGAGAGAGGTGGGTGGGTGAAGGAGCTGAGGGGAGGTTTAGGTGAGGATGGGTGTGTAGAAGAGGGGGAAAGGGGGATTCTTTTAGTTAATTAAGGTTTTAGGCATCACAGTATTTGCCACGATAGTGATCAGCGTTGGTCAGGATTAGCCGACGTCAGTTGGGTCAAACCAAATTTTTTTATGAAGCATGTGACCAATGTCGGTTTATGGGTTACCATGGTTATTAGAGCTAACTGAAACCAGTTGGGTTTTGGAGAACAAGGGGCCAAAAGTTCCCTAGGTTGAGTGGGTGAGATAAGGAACGGTAGAATAGGGTGCATTATTGAAAAAACTAGTGTAGGCAAGGGGAAAATGAGTTTGGGGAAATGATAGTTGGTGAGTATGGGTATGATGAATGTGGATTAATTTTTTGTTTATATTGGATGCAAGGAAGAGATCAGCTATGGATGAGAGATAGGGTACCACCTCTGCTCTTTAGAGTGCTAGGCATGGCGACCACTGAGGAGTGGCTGCACATGGAGGAGGTGGGCCTGAGTGGGGTCCAGTGCTATCGGCATGGAGTCTGGTAGCTGAGTCTAATGATCACTCTCATTGATAGATGGGATTAAATGACCAACATGTTCCACCTATCAATGGGTGAGATGACAGTCACCCTAAAGGACATGTTTAGGATCCTATAGCTACCGATACTACGGCTGCAGGTGTATTTGATATCGTCTGAGGCCTTAAAGGAATTGATGTTGATAGTTTTTGGAAAGGGATTGGTAGGCATGGCATTCCATAGTGGTAGTCTGAGTTGTGAAGGGATGTATTAGGCCCATCTAGAGGAGATGAGGCTCGTTGTTTTATTGATGGAGGTAGTGTGTTGTTTCGTACTACCAGATGCAAAGGGAGGGAGATTTCCCCACTCATTGATGGGCGTACTACATGACATGATGATAAATCATACCCACTTTTCCTGGGTACCAGCATTCCTGGTGTAGCTATATAGAGAGCTATGCACATATGGGCATCTGCGTAGGCTTATCATGTGTTGCATATTTTTACTACACTGTTAGGCCTATGAGAACATAGTTTATGTGTGTCTAGTAGGTATGCCCCGATCAGATGCATTTTCACCAAGATTGGTGCAGGTGGGGTATAGGTAGTGGGTACATGTGATTGGAGAGTGGCAATCAGATAGGGCTACACATGGTGTAGCCTATTACAAGCATTTATTAGAGGGGTTGTCCAAAGTTGACATCATATGGAAACCATATATGGGTTATCCCTCATCCAGGTGGATGCATGATGAGTTAGATGGTATTCAGTTGTTGAGATGGATAGTAGGGCACTGTGCTAGGGAGCATGAGATGATCCCAGTAAACAAGGTTAGACAGTAGTTTGGACTACCATAGGACATACCTCCACCCTTCACGTAGTACAAGAGAGATGATGTGGAGAGGCCATTTCCTCTACCACAGCCAATAGTGCCCACAGGGTAGGAGGAGTAGGTGGTAGACCAGCAGATTGATGATGTCATGGTTACAGATAGATACAGACAGTGGTGGGTAGCTCATTTATGAGTAGTACCACCTAGGAGGGGGTAGCTGGATTTATCCACCATCACGGTGTAGAGGGATGCCCTATAGGGGTAGGTGGAAACCATGATTACCCAGTTGGGTATGGTGTAGGGATAGCTAACTAGTTTAGAGGGGGAGGTGGCCGAGTTACATGCATAGGTGGCCAGTCTTCAGGCCTAGATGGCCCAGGGTGGATATGGGGATGATGACGGTCAGGTGGCCGCCCTATAGGCATAGGTGATAGGATTATAGGGCCAGTTAGCCATGGCATAGGCACATATTTACGCATTACAAGCATAGGTATATGCATATGGTGTTAGGCCAATGACACCTCCACAGGCATCGAGATAGGGTCTCAGTTCACAAGAAGGAACGGGACTGGGTTCTGTAGGATAGGTATAGGTGCCGAGGCCTATGGGTCCACCACATACCATACACATATCTAGGTTATGAGATTCCCTAGGTGAGGCCAGATACTACCAGAATTAGTTGATGGTAGCCAGGATAGATTTTCTATCCTATGGAGAGTATAGGGCACAACAGGCCTCGAGTGAGAGGACTAGATCATGGACTCATAGTTTAGAGAGCACAGGGGCCATTGAGCTCTGAGAAAGGATTAGGGAGAGGCCACTAGCTCATGGAGACCAGCTCCAGGTGATGTGTCAGCAGGGGGAGGTAAGCTAATACAAGGCTACTGGATAGGATCCGCGGAGGAGACTTGAGAGATAGACACGGAGGATGCCTGGTAGGGTGAGGCTTGATGCCCATCCCTATATTTTTTATGTATTGCAGTCATTTTTTTAATATATATTGGCTTGCATGCTAAATATGGTGAGGATGTATGAGATTTTTGTATTATTTAGAATATATCGGCCTATGTGTCAAAGAGATTTTGTATTGTTTTATTGTTTTATTATATATGATACCAGCCTGCATGTCGATGACATTTTGTATTGAGTATCGACCTGCATGCTGATGATTTTGAGAGATGTACATGATTGGGTATCCCTGTATATTGTATTGAGACATACATATTTGTTTATATGATAAGATACATGAGATTCTGATGATTTGTTGGTGTTTTATGAGAATTTAAAAAAAAATGTCGTGATATGGATGGAAACTTAGGTGAGTAAGGCATGATGGATTCAGGTTGGTTTAGGCATGGATTGATTTAGGTCTTAGGCATGGATTGATTTAGGTCTTAGGCATGTATCAAGTCAGGTTGGTGGTCTAGGCATGGTTGAATTAGGTAATAGGCATGGTTGAGTTAGGTTGGTGGTCTAGGCATGGTTGAATTAGGTAATAGGCATGGTTGAGTCAGGTTGGTGGTCTAGGAATCATTGAATTAGGTAATAGGCATGGTTGAGTGTAAATTGGTTGAAGGTGTGATTCATTAATTTATGTAATGAATGATGGGATGGGTCATGTTGAAGATGCTTTATAATACATGCATGATGATGGTAGAGAAATGTTAGGCATAATAAATGTATGTTGTGATGATGATAAAAATGTTAAGCAACTTGTTGTTTGTTTGGTTTAATTTCAAATTTTTGACATGAAAAGGGAACAAAGTGGGGTAGAATGTATTTTAGGAAGATGAAAGATGAATTGGTTAGGGTAGACAGTGGATGAGCTAACCTCCAAGGGCCCCATGCCCTCAGACTGCTGCCTACATAATACCAAAAAAAAGGGACCTCAGGTCGATCTAGTTATCCTATAATCTAGGGAGGAATATGAGGGGGCATGAAAATGAGTTGGTAGGTTTTAGACAAGATTTTAGTTCAGGTATATTAGGTGTGGGTGAGTTGTGGACAACTTGGTATAGGTGATTTTGATTGTGGTGGAAGAAGAATATTACCCTAAAAGTAAGCTTTGAGGACCAAGTCTTGTATAAGGGAATCAATACATAATAAAGAAGGTTAAAAGACAAGACGAGGAAAGAAAGCTGCCTGATTGGTTAGGATCATACTGAGTAGGTCATACCGTGGAGGAGGTGATAGACGTGAGACCCTAAATACATTACATGATTGATTGTTCTAAGGGTGAAAAGTAGTAACATGATCACCAAATGTCATGGTTTCCAAGAGGTCCCTTGAGGCGGTAGGAAATGGGAGTGCGAATGGTGAGAGGGGTGAAAGGTGGTTAATTTTGATATGGTATAATGTAGCATTCTCTTTAGGCAAGAGATCTAAGGTCACAATGGGAAGCTCATGACTAAAAAGGATTTTTGTGCTGACTGATATTTGAGATATACTGATCGATGCAAGAAGTCTATATGGGATGAGGAAATTAAATCCTTGAGGTCTTCGTGAAGTTGATAGATGCGGGAAGCTTCATATTTTCTCACTTTTTTTTTAAAAGAGATTTACATAGTTGTCCTTAAAGGGAGCATTCTATTTATAGCAGTGATAGCTAAGAGGAAGATGTCCTTTTGAGGGATTCATATTTTTATTAGAAGTTTGACTCAAGGATTTGGATCCCATGTGAGAGTTTTTGATGTCATGGACAAGATCAAGGTGAAGAATAGAATTCTTGTTCAGAAAGGAGGGTGAAATGACCATGAGATCTCATCTAAAGGTAGATGAAAAGTATCCATGAGAATCATGTTATGTGTAGCATCATAGTACACATATTTAAGAGTAGACAAAGAGTGTCAGATACATAGATGATTCTTGTTTAATCATTGCTGAGGTGTAAGAAGTGGGTAGTGCTCAAGGGATGAGCATGAAAAGAGACAAAAGGTGAGGTAGGACTAAAATTCAATAGTATAATGGTCAAATATGCAAGGCATTAAGGGGCTCATGTTCGAGTTTACCATCGAGTGAAGATAAATGATAAGAACCTGATCTGTAAGTATGGGTCACGATATATGGTCCAAGCCAATTAGGAGAAAATTTTCCTCGTGCACTTTTTTCTGCTTTAGTTACATGTTGATTTTCTTTCAGAACAAGGTCAGCGAATTAGAAGGTTCATTTATGGACATGTTTTTCATAGGCACGTTTGATGCATTTTTAGTAAACAAGAAATTGGTTAAGAGCATTAAGATGACATTCGTCTAATAACTCAAGTTGTGCTAAACGGTCTTGAAAAAAATCTTCATCATTGAACATGTCATGAAGAGAAATGCAGATTGAGGGGATCTGGACTTCGAGAGGTAGAACAACCTTTGTACCATAGACTAGAGAAAAGGGCGTGGTAGCAGTGGAAGTATGGATACTAGTGTATGCCAATCCTTCCACAATAGTATCTGTACTTATATGTGTGTATGCCAATCCTTCCCAATATCGTTAACTACTTTCATGAGAATTTTGTTCAAGGTTTTCTTATTAGATTCGACTTGGCTGTTGGTTTGTGAGTAATAAGGTGATAAGAAACTTAGCTAAATGTCAAAGGCATCGCTAAGTTTTCACAATGTTTTGTTTTTGAATTATTTTCCATTATCAGTGATGAGGCAATGAGGAACACCAAAGAGACAAATGATGTGATGATTGATGAACTCACATATTTTCTTGGCTTTCATGGAGATGAGTGGTATGGCTTCAACCCATTTTGTGTAGTATTTGGTAGTGGTGATGAAACATTAATGGCCTTGGAAAGAGTGGGGGTTGATCTCTCTGATAAGATGCAAACCCCATTGAGAGAAGGGCCAAAGGTCACGAGTGACCTATAAGGTGTGACTGGGTGTATGATGAAGATTGGCATGTTGTTGGAATTTTACACAATGTTTTACATAGTCACAACAATCATGGTTGAGGGTTGGCCAGTAATTTCCTAGGAGAAGAATACACTTAACAACAACAAGGCCATTGAAGTGACCTCCACATATGCCATCATGAACTTTATTAATTGTATAAGGAATTTTAGAACTTGTGAGGCATCGTAATAGAATACCATCAAATTCACACTTATAGAGGAGGCCTCCCATAATGATGTAATGAGAGACCTTTTTAAGGAAGGTGCATTGTCAATTATGGGTGAGATCAGGGGGTAAGAGTGAGAGAGAAAGATAGTCAGACTATTGTTTCTACCAAAGGTCGCTTGGGTATAGGGTGATGGTTCTAATGGATTAAATTTTGTGAGGTAAATATGAGGTTGATTGGATTCATTATATGGTGAAAAGTATTTTAGAATCGGTAGGCGAAGCAGTTATTTGAGAAGCCAAACAGGTCATGGTATCTATAAATTTGTTGGTTGAACGGGGGATGGTTTGAAGGGTGTAATGGTCAAAGGTGGTCAAAATTATGTCTACATGATGTTTATACTTTTGAAGTATCACATTACAACATTGGTAGATACCATTGAATTGGTTTATAACCAATTGAGAATCACCAAAGATGTTGATTGATTTGACATCTAGGGTGTAAGTGGCTTAGAGACCTAATACGAGCACTTCGTATTTTGTAATATTGTTTGTACAATAAAAATTGAGTTTGAAAGACAAAATCATGGGTTCACCATCAAGTGGAATGAGGATAACACCAGTCCCACCCCCATGCTGACATTTGGAACCATCGAAGAAGATTGTAATTTGGTAAGTGGGTTCATCCAGGGAAAGGGTAGCAATTGACTCATCTGGAAAGTCAAAATTAGCGGGTTAATCCCTGAAAAGAGGTGCATCAGACAATTGGTTAGTGATAGCTTGACCCTTGATGTACTTTTGATGAATGAATTCAAGGTTAAGGTCAGTTAAAAGCATAAGCCATCGTGGGGCATGCTGGTTTTGATAAGGTTTGGCATATATGAGGTGTAAGGGGTCGGTGTTGGTCACAACATAGGTTTCGTGGTTGAGTAGGTAATGGTGGAGTTTTTTGGCAATGAAAACTAAGGCTAAGAAGAGTTTTTCATGATGGGTGTATCAGGTTTCATAGTCCAGAAGAGTATAGCTTATGTAATAAACCACCTTCTCCCTGTGTTATTCATCATGATGAGTAAGCATGGCCCCCAATGAGTGATCAGTAGTAGAGATGTATAGGTAAAAGGGTTGATTGTCTTTAGGTGGAATAAGTATAGGTGGTTGGAGAAGGTATTGTTTTAAGGCCTCAAAAGCTTTATGATAGTCATCATCCCATTTAAAGGAGACATCCTTCTTGAGAAGATGATGAAATGGTTGACACCAATAAGATAATTGTGAAATGAAATGGAAAATAGACTATAACTTACCCTGGAAGCTACAGAGTTGTCTAAGGTTAGTGGGCAGAGGAATTTCTAGAATGGCCTTTATTTTAGCAGGGTAAAATTCTATACCATGTATGGAAATGATAAATCCTAGGAGATTTCCTGAAAGGACCGCGAAGATGCACTTCTTTGGCTAAAGGAGAACGCAATATTTAATGAGGTGGTAAAAAATTGTTTTGAGGACGGTGAGATGCTTGGAGTGGCATTTAGATTTAGACAGGAGATCATCCACGTAATCTTCCAATATATGATGCATGATTTCATGGAATATATAAGTCATAACCCATTGATATGTGGCCCTAACATTTTTAAGGCCAAATGGCATAACTTGATAGCAAAAAGTCCCCTAAGGGGTGATGAACATGGTTTTGTGTTGATCCTCTAGGGTCTTCCAATCAACAGGTTATATTGAAATTCCCCCTCCAAGATGTAAAATAACATTAGAATAGTGTGGGGGGCCACGCAAATGTGGAGGATGATAGTACCTAAAGTAGAGGTGATAACATCATTAAATGAACGAAACATGACCGGATGTTTATGCATGTAATTGTCAGGTATGCGCATTTGAGTGAATGCATGGAATGAAATGATGTTAATGCTAGTGCCCCCATCGATCATTACATGTTGTACATGTATATCATTGATGTGGACAGAGATGAAGAGGGATGGGTCTTAGTCATCCATCTGGTGTGGTGCGATCTCTTCCTCTGAGAAGATAAGGGAGGTTACTTGGTGAGTAGGGTGAGGTGTGGATAAAGGTGTCAATTTGGTGAGAGAGGCTATATGATGGGGTGTGATAATTGAGGCTACAGGTGTTGGGTCATTGGGTAGAACCTTAATAGATTACAGGACCACCATGAGAGCTTAACGATGGGATTTCAAGATTTGGATGAGGTCATATAAGGACATTTTGAGGGGGGATTGGTGTAGTTGTTTGAGCATTATGTGATGTGTGACCCCATTAGAAATAGGGTATGTGGGGCCATGGATAGTAATTTTAGGTGTGGGAGTAGATGGTATATTGGGTATAGGATTGGTTGGTGAGTCAATTGCCTTTTCCTTGCCTTTGTCTCTCTAAGCATGCGTAGTGACATGGATCATGTTGAACTAAGAGGAGTTAGAAAATAGAGAAGGTGTAGGATGAGTGGTATAACAACATGACATGAAAAAATCTATCAGGGGAGAAAGGCCTTACAAAGTGAGCTGGGCACAACAACATTTAGGTAATGGTGTGGCAAGTTATCTAATGCAAACCATATTAATTTCTAATCTTGGGGGTGGCTCTAAGAGTTGAGGGGGTGGAGGTCATAGTTGTCAAGTAGGCACTAAGGGAAGGAATGTGGGAATGGGTGTTATTGAAAGGGGTTCCTAATGAAGAAAGTCATCATCGTAAAAATTTTCTTTAGGATGACATAGCTAGATAAGGATGGTTCTCAAAGCCTTGCAGCTCTCCACATCATGCCCTAACACACGATGTTAGGAAAAAAATTTAGTGTCATCAAACCATTTTGGCTTGGGTTTGAGGGGGTCATAAGGTCTGAGTAGTGGTAATGTGATGACAGAAGTCTCAAGGGGGTTGGTTAAGATTTTGGCATGAGACCCAACTAGTGGGTCACAATGGGAAGTGAAAGTGAGTTTGGGCGTAGGTGTGGTTGATTGTTGCGGAATGGTCTTTGCAGGAGGGGGAGTGGGTCAAGCTATAGTTTTTGGTGTGGGTGTTGGTCATGTTTTCTTGGGTAGGCGTATGGTAGATGAATTGGTAGGAGGGTGCATGGTTGTTTTGACTACCGTATTGGAGGGTAGTGGATTTTTGTCTTTGGGTTGCACTTTCTTGGGTAAAGGTGATATGGGTGTATGAGATCTAGAGGGAAAAGTAGATGGGGGAAGAGGGAAATTTACCCATGGGGATAACAAAGGTGCTGTGAAGGTAGATGATGCGGGTCGCATAAGGGGTGCGAGGGACAGAGACTGAAGTGTAGTGGGTAGTGATGAAGTTGTCAAGGGTATTGGAGGTTTGGGTGGTAAAGATGTTGTAGGTGTGGATATAAATCATGTTAGGTACTTGGGTATGTTATAGGTTTGCGAGGAAGGAATGGGATGTTATGTTTTTGGTTTATTAACGAGTGGAGGTTTCTTAACCATGCCGAAAGGTTAAGGTCCTAACATGGATAGAATATGTGAAAGTGATGAAGGTATGATTGGCGTAGCTAGGGTGTGAGTTCTATGGGTTTGGTTCTTCTATTTGGGTGCTAGAGTAGATTGGGTGTTGACTGTGGAGGATGTAGCTAAATCTAGTTTGATAGGTGGATGAGTAAGGCTAGTGGTTGGGGTGACCCCTAAGGTAGTAATTTGTTTAGTTTAGGAAGATGATGTAGGTGTGGGTTTGGATTTAGATGTATGTTGGGTTATGGGCGAGGGTGTATGTTGAGTTGTGATAGGTGTCGTGGAAGAATTTATGATAGAGGTGGTTATGTTTGGTTTGATTGGTCAAAATATCTTTGGGTAGATAGTGGAAGTGTCAGCAAGTGACATCTACATTTGTGTTGAGATAGGAAGAAGAAAATTCCCCCACAGTAAGGCTCTATTTACATAACCTAAGCGATCAGCTAAATGTGAAAATGACACGTCTGTAGGTGAGATTGATGAGGACCCAATGAAAATTCCTGAAAAATGTCTTAGAGACAGGAAATTTGTTAGCTTCGGCTTCCATGGGTATGAGACCCGAAAGTAGTTCTTCAGGGTCTTGGGTAGCTGATGGAGAATGCTCACCTAGAGGAAAAGGTATCTCTACTGGATCCTTGATAGGTGGAGGAGAAAATGGGTGCTCCTCTGTAGGTGGAGGAGATGATGGGTAATGGTCTGTGGGTGGAGGAGATAAACAAGTATCCTCCTTGGACTGAAGAAGTACTATGGGTGATGGCTCTCTAAGTGGAGAAGCCAAAGGTGAAATAGCCTTGATATTAGTGTAAGGCTCCTCCATGGGTGAGGAAGGAGGTTAAATGTGATCCTCTGTGGGTAGAGGAATAGGTGAAGTGGTTTCAAGTGTAGGTGGAATATTTTAGGCTAGAATTTCCTCTATGGAAGGGATATGAGGTAATTCGGAAGTAACGGGTGCATTGCTAAAAATAGCATGGACCTCACGGGTATGGCTATCATGAGTTGAGGTTTCACCAGTTTGATCAGACGAAGGGGAATGATTAGGAAAAGGTTTCTTAAAGATGTGTAGTTTTGATTGGTAGGTGCCTTAGGATTATCCACGATTAACTTGCCGTTCTCGGGCATTTCTTGGACACTGTTTTTAAAAGTGATGCAATTTCTGTCACTGTGACCCTTTACTTGATGATAGTTATAGAAGTCATGTTCCTTATACCATGCAGGTGTGGGGAGAGAAGGGTCAAAACAAGTGTGTGGTTTTATAGGTAGAATGGTGATGGCCCCAACGTTAATGAGCTTTTCTAAGACATAAGAATAAGGCTCCCCAATTGGGGTGTATTTCTGTTGTTCTCCTCTGAATTGAAAAGTATAGATGGGTGAGAGAGTAGATGATGGGATAGCCTGATTAGATGGATGAGCTAGGATGGCTTTAATTACCACTGTGTTAGTGGTCCCCTTGGCCTTTGAATAATTTTTTTATGGTTTGGAAGAAGAAGAGGTATCATTTGACTTGAATGTTGAGTTCTTATTACATAGTTATATTTTCTTCTCTTCGATGGCCCAAATCTCTAGCTTTTTTACCATAGTGAATGCTTCCTCAAAGGTTCAGAAATTTTAGACCTACAAGGTTGGTGATAAATTTCTAGTGTAATCCCGCATGAAGAGCTCGATGAGTTCAGTTTGTGGTAGTTGGTTTGTGATTTGATTGATCAGGCTACGCCAGCGAGCAATGAAACCTACGGTAGATTCGTATCATACTGACATGTGGAGTACAGGTCAGTCATGGTAACCTTCTTAATGATATTTATAGAGAAGTGATCCAAGAAGGCTTGGGCTACCTGATTAAATGAAAATATAGAGTGTCTAGGTAACCCACTATACCAATCTAATGTAGGTCCATTCAGAGACATGGGAAAGGTCCAAGAGAGTAGAGCATCATCATGGGCGATTAGGTAGCACCCATGTTTGAAAGACTACAAATGCTGCTGCAGGTCTTCTTTGATATTGAAACGGTTGAATTTAGGCATTTCCCAATGCATGAGGTATGAATGAATAGGAATGGATGGGTGTATAGGATCATTATAAATCTCGTCATAGGTGAGAATGTTTCGGGAGCCAAAAAAATGATGCCTTCAATGTCTGCATCTTGTCCATCATTAATTTGATTAGGTCATTGGTAGGTTGCGATTGTTGGTAGCATTCTATTATATCATGCAACCACATATGTGGATTGAGAATAAGGTAGTGAGATAGTGGCTACGTACCCAGAGTGAATAATAGATGTAACAGGAGGCTACTGATAGTACGTATATGAAGGTGGAAGGGTCATGGTGACTCTAGTAGCAATGGGGGATAACGATTACAGAATAGAAAGGATGATGTTTTGAAAAGGGGTAGGGGTCACTGACACTGGGGGTGGTAGTGTAGCTATAGGTATATGTGAGAAAATAGGTGCGGATGAGGTGGTGTTCTGAATGGTTGCTGAAGGTATAGGGGATGTGGTGGGTATAATGGATGTAGCAGACATGGTAGTCATAGTGGGTATAGGGCCTAGCTACGAAATGACTGGGGGTAAGATACATGTGGGAAGTGTAGAGCTAGACAGGGTTGACCCAAGAGTAGGAGTGAGTGTCGAGGGGATATATAAGGGCATGTCGTATATCAACTAATCCAAGGCATCTTCAGTGGACGAGGGGAAAAGGTAAAACTACAAGATAATAGGATTTTGGTCAAGGATTCGTGTGAACTCCTCATCTCCAGTAGCAATAGAGATAGGTTGGATAGATTCCATGGTAGGTGATAAAATAGAAGGTGGGGAAGGGCTAGGTGGGAGTGGTTGAAATATGGTGTGGAATATGAGGGCACTTTCTTATCGACACATTAGTACAATGTGAATGGGTACTAATGTGGTAAGACTACTTTTTGTAAGTGACACATAAACACAACACATGTAGGATAAATAGGTGGTGGTGGGTGAACTGGGGATAAAATGGTAGCTAGGAAATGACACAGGGTAACTGATGCCAGTTAGGGTAAATTGATGCTGGTCACAGGTAACCATGGTCGGTCACTGTGGAAAGTGGATAGTTTGTCAAAAACAAGGAATAAGTCCAAATTTACTAGGTATGCAAAATGCTCATGAGATTTACTAGTAAAGTGAATATGATTTGAGTTATAGGTACTATAAATAGTGAAAGAAGGTGAATATGTGTCCTTTTTGGTAGGTCAACCAAATGAATAGTGAACCAATGCCAGTTGGGTATAACCGATGACAGTCAGAGGGTAACCGATGATGGTTGCTGGACCGATACCGGTTACTATGAAATTGAAATAGTGATGAAGAAAGCGTGGTTGTGAATTAAAACTTGATGTGGAATCAAACCCAAAATTATAGGAATGATGAGAATATGGTCTAGGAACACTCAGATGAAGCTGGAATACACCAACAATGATGAGAAGCATGTAAGGGGAAATGAGAAAAATGAAGAACATGACCTTTCACCTCAAAATGCAAGCCAAGCAGAAACACTAAGAAAAATATGATCCTAAGAGTGCTTTTTCTATTACGTTTGTTTAGTTTTTGTTATTTTAAGGATTGAATCATGAACTGTAGAATAGAGTTTTTTGGTGAGGATGGCTTCCTACGAAGAAGGAGATATATAAGGAGAGGTTTTAGGTATGTTATGGAGGGGGTGGGCTTCACTCTAAAGTATGACTCGATAGAGCATTGAGATGGGGAGTACCTGCCAATCCTATGATTAGTGTGATCATTGACAAGCGTTCCCAAGAAATATGTTGTTTAAGAATATGTATTTGTTTTAAATCTATGTAGTTTGGTAAGACTTAGAGAGAGAGAGAGAGATGTGCTTTCTATGATTTGTTTGTCAACCATCAGTTGTTCATGACTTCCAGCGTATAGGTTGCCCTCATTTAATGTGAGCTAATGCAGAAAAGTAGAATGAAATGAAGTTAATTTTAAAACCAAATAAAAATATGGGATTTGATGACACAATAAGAGGAATAGGAAAAAGTATGATATTTCACTAATGTAATGCAAATGAAATAGAAGAAGAGTTATTTTTAAGCACCAAAACATGATTTCTTTGAGACAATAGAAAGAAGAGAAGATTCCAAGGGAGAAATTTTAATGTGTAAACCTTTTAGAAAGGAAACAAAAATGAAACTTTTCAACTAGAAATGAATGAATGTAAGGAATCCTAAATGGGTCCCACTGGATGTGCCAAAATTTTTCACCTAAGTCTTATATGTTTCTTAGAAAATGATGAAACAGATAGGGTAATGGGTGTAGGAGGAATACCGGTTGAGATGCTAGTTGGTAGGTTGTTATGTGCATATGACTTCAGAATGCATAGCTGATCATGAGAACTTCCTTTTTTCTTGGAGGAACTACCTAAAATGGAACACGAGACCACCAAATAAAAGTTAAACAATATATGCAGTGGAATACCTAGCATGTGCTAGATCCAGGAAGTGTGATACTTCCTAGACAGTTGTCAATCCACTATTTAAAACAAATTAATGTTGGTAATAAAGTAAATCCTACTATAGTAAAACTGATTTAGGTATCTCATTCACCTATTATAAGAAAATTCATTCACAACACACTAAGCTATGATTGAATCTAAAGGTCAAGGTCACTGTCAGGATAATGTTATTGATCAGGGTTAGATTCTGGTCAGTTTAGGGTATTGGTGATGGTTTTAGGATCTGATCTAGGTTTTTCATAAAATATAGAGACTGACATCAATTTAGGTTAACCAGAGATGGTTATAGATGATTGGCTTTGGTATGGTTGGGGTATAGGAAACTCAATAAAACTTGGCTGGGTGATAGATTTGGGATTAGATAAAGGTGGAAGGGAAATGGTGAGATTTGTACTGATCTTGAATATGCATAGGAATGATAGAGGTCTAGGTATGGGCAGTGTAAGGGTGTGGAAAAAAGGATGGTGAAGTTTACATGGAGATAATAGGGTGGGGAATGGAAATGAAAGAAGAAACCAATAACAAATGTAAAAGGATCTGTTTAAAATGATAAGGAGCCAATGTAAGTTAAAAAACTTACTTTTTGTAAGAGCTTGATGCCTGGTTGGTAATAGTGGGTGATCAAATGAACTAGGTGTAGTGCTGGCAGTTCCTTGGATTCTCCCATGAAGGTAGTTGGTTGTGTAATTTCTTTAGGTACTGACTATGGGTGTTCTGATACTAGTACAGATCCTGGTTCTTCTTACATGTAGCTCTGGTTTCATCACTTATTCTCGGAAGATGTATCTCTCTCTCAGAAATGTTCCAACCTCTAAAACAATGTGTCAACCTCAAAATAAGGTTGATTTTGGAGTTAAAAGGTAATTGACGGTGGTTCCGGCTTAGCCAGCAGTGGTTAAGGGTAATCGGCGTTCGTTAGGGCAGGATTTCCTAGGTTTACTAAACTGGGTAGATCCCCTTGATTTTATGGGATGTCACTTTGTTTACCCTATATATCAGACTAGAAGCTTCCATCTAGCATGTGGGAATGTGGTTAGAGGGAATGTAGGCATTGATTTTTAGGGTTTGGGTAGGTTTTAGTTAGTTATGACAACTTACTAAGAATAGGTCTTACGGTGAGGTGGCTTGATGAGGTGTCTAGGTGAGGTGGATATTTGGGCATTATCTAAATTAGAATATTTAAATAATAAATATTAGGACGATAATGAATTAATTAAATTAAATTAAATTAATATTAGAGTGGGGTAAAGGGGGCCATGGCTAGGTGGATGTGTTCAAGGTATTTATTTGACGGGGGACCAAGGGGAGTGTGACCTAATTTTAGTGTCTTTAGATATTTTATATTTTTCGGGGGATATTTTCAACGTCTTAAGGATTTCTTCATTAAAAACCTTATTAGAATAAAACTATGAAAACATGTTGGAAGTAAACACACTTTTCCTTTGAAGTAAACACACTTTGCATAAATGAAATAGATTTCTAAAAAAAACACTACATAAATAAACACATAATGGAGAATGCTCAGAAAATGATTGTAATGAAATAAGAACTTAATCTAGAACACTTATAGGAACAAGTCTATAACATATTTTAAATTGCAAGTGATACAGAATTGACAGATCTAAATTATTTTCTTTAAAAATATAAATACCAACAGAAACAAGGATCCTCGGAGGAGTGGGCCCTTGCTCCACCTTGAAACAGGATTGACAACTTAATTTTCTCTCAAAATAGGAATGGCTATTTTATTGATCAAATGTTCTACATTTAAGAAAATGTTTGGATCTATGTATTAATATATCTCTATCTCGTCCTATATATCTATATCTTCTATATCCTTTTATATCTCTATCTATCTACAGGTCTATATGTATATACTTCTTCCAGGGGTGCATTTATGGCCATAACTAGTCCACTTATATGATGGAACTAAATCCAAACTAGAATATATGCTGAATTGAAACATGACTGGATGTAAAAATATGTGATAATTATCCTGGATCTGCAAGTATGGAGAGTCGGAAGTCTTCTAATCTGCTCCTGATTGATAGGATCATTCTTTTGAAAAAAAATTAGTCATTTGGAATATATTATTATCAGTTCCAGAACTCTAGAAGAGTTCCAGAACTAAAGGAAATCATTACAGGTTTAACTAAAAGAGTTCCAGAGCTATGTGTAGGAGTTTTAGAGCTAATTATGATAATTCCATAACTATGTACTAGAGTTCCAAAACTAAGTCCAGAAGTTCTAGAACTAGGTGATAAAGCCTGTGACTGTGTAATAGAGTTCCAGAACTATCTAACAAGTTCCAAAACTCTATTGTAGTCAAAAAAATTCCCTCAAAAGCATGTTGACTGATTCATACTTCATGTTTCCGCTTGATTAAAACCAACTTTATTACAAAATTGATTTTCCAAAACACTTTGTTAGGAATTATAGAGATTTTAAACGTTAGAATAATAAAAAAAAAGTTGGACAATTACATTCTAAATCATATCAGATCAAACAAAAGTCACAAAATGTAATCAGATTAATCAAAAGGAAAGTAAGATGAGATCATTTGTTGTACATTTATCGGGCATATTCTGGCCTCATCATTTCCCCCATACTTAATTATTTGTAAGTCCCTTTACAAACTCTGCTCTTCAAATTTGGGGTTATATATTTTGCATTCCATTTGATTTCTTAGGTCAAATGACTGATAGTGAATATCCCAATGCTTTAATTCAGATGTATTATACCCTACTCCTACTTCTACTTTTCTCTGCCATGTATCAAATTTAGTGGAATCCTGTGGTTCTTTGTTTTTCCATGGTGACATAGGGGTGAGAAGGAGTGAGGGTCTTGTTCTCTTTCCTATCCATATGCCTCTATGATTTTTGTTGATATGAGGAATTAGCATATACAAGGATTTTTCTCTATGCAAACTTCAGATTTAGTTTGTGGGAGATTTTACTTCCCTTCTTCTCAATGCCACTGTGAGAAATTCCCATCTTTTCAAACATGCCTCATAAATATCTTCAAAATTTTCCTCTTCATAAGAGGTGAAGGCATTAATACTTCTCTGCAAATTGCAAAGATAAGGTTCCTTGAACCTTTTATGAAATGCATGGGATCTAAAATGTGTAGCAAAGGCAGATGGTTTACCGTAATGAATAATCATAAAGAGACCAGATGAACTAGCCTTTAACATATGCTCTAACTCCCTTTCCTTCCATGCAATCTGATTTCGCAGAATAGAAACAAATGCATTAAGTTGGCTCTCCCCTACATACAAATTGATCATAAAACCTGAGTTCTTTTCCAACATGAAATTACAGAGATAGAATTCACAGAGAATATTTTTATGCTCTGTATTGGTTAAGGAATAGGCTACTGTGAAATCAACTTCATATTTTATTTCATGTGGAAGACAACATGCTATTCTTGAAAAATACTAGCGAATGAATTATTCCTCCAAAAACAAACTATATGCAAGATAAGGTCTCCTGCATGCAATAAATTTCTCACTCATCATGCAAACCATTTTTATTTTCACAAGATATTTAAATTTGTTATTTTCTTCTTTGTAAAACTTTTCTTCCCATCCTTTTCTTACTTTCTTCTCTTCTTCTATCTTTCTTTTCAAGTCCTAATTGGATATCATGGCTTTAGTATGTTCTCTATAAGTGTCATCCCATAGCTATCTAAGTGGCCAATAAGTTAATTTTGTTTGTGTAGAGACTGTTGACAGAGCAGTTTATTTTTTGGAATTTTTACATTCCTCCTCTTTGTCCAGTATCTATTGTTCATCTCTTTTAAATTTCTTAGCCTTGTCAGTGAGATGAGTTGTTAATTCCTCAATAACCATTTCTCTCTATTCTAATTTAAGTTTGAGAAAATTCAAATCCTCATCCTTTTCTCTAATAACGAGTTCTTCTCTAGACAAAAACAGGGCCTGTTTCACCTGATGTTTTTCTTCTTTCTTTGAAATTTCTTGGGGAGTTAAGCATTCCTCTTCTACCAAAGGGAATTTCCATTTTCACCTCCAAGATACCAACTCTTCTTATTTTTGTGACAATGCTGATGGTTCACCCAATTCTTGAAGAACTTGTTCTTCAAATCTCTCATCTTCATCTTCTATCTCTGTTTGGCTTGTTCCAGGAGGAGTCATGGACATGCTGCCAAAACTATAAGTAGCTTTCTTTTACAGACCTTCTTGATCTTTCATTTCCTCTGGAATTTCTTTAGACTTTTTAGGATTTTTCCTTCTTTGAGGAGCCTCAAAATGTATAGAAATGGGTCTCCTTCTAGAGATTCTTCTAATTTTCACCTCTTACTCTTGCCTCAATGAATTGTTACTATCAGAGACATATATTGTTAGGTTATGGAACTATATTTCTTCACAGTTAGCATGCAATGGAAAGTGATTGCTAATACAACAACTATCATTAGTCAGACAGACAAACATCAGTCAAAGAAAGTGGGAACCGGTTGTGGTTAGGTCTAACCAACGTCGGTTACCTATGTGAGGTGTTTTATTTTTAGTCACAAGCTTTAAATATAGATTTTGTTTAAAGAAAATCTATCGGATGTAATTGCATAGATAATAAGCCCTAAGTTTATATATTTATATATAAGCATGAAAGTTAAGGTTTAGTAGAAGAGTCAATAATGAGAGGGATTGCATAAGATCCTTAATTCTTTCCTCGACTGAGAGGATGAAGACGAAGAAGAAGAGGAGAAAAAAAGAATAGGTTACATGAAGATAGAGAATCCATGGAGAGGACTAGGACAAAAGGAAATAGTAGGTACGTGTGAATGGTGAGAAGAGAGAAACATCTTCTACTGTATTTCCTTTATATTGTTTAGTCTCATGTAATGGCTTACATAGTATGCAAAGTACATAGGGCTTCTTCTTGTAGATCCACATGTTGGTGAGATCTTGTATTATAGATCTATGTAGATCTGGTCTTGCATTATAGATCCATGAGATAATATTATATTATTGATTCATGTAGATCTAGATATTGTAGAGGTATTGTTTGTAGATTCACAATATAGTGAGAGCTTGGCTACATAGTGGCAGATGTAGGGTAGCTTCAGGTATGTGAGATCTAGTTATGTTTGAGAGGCACAGTTGTAGTGCACTCAGGTAGATCTAGTTAGAGATCTGGAGGAGACACAAGTGGTGGTATGGAGGCACAGTTTAATATACTCAGGTAGATCCGGTTGGGGATCTGGGAGGAGGAGATACTCTTGTAGAGATACATGTACTCTTGTGCAGAAGAGTGGGTTTGTAATATCTTATTATATTATATATATAAGATCTCTATCTTTGGTGGACATAGCCCACATTGGGTGAACCACAGTGCATGCTTGTTATGTATGTATACTTTTGTGTGATTTGGATTATTCTAGTTTATGCTTCTACTGCTATAGATTTTAAGGGGAATTGTCTTGCATCATGTGTGCATGATTTTGGTTTTTATTAAATCATAACACTATTTTGATGTCCTGTATTTCACCAACAACTGGTATCAGAGTAGTGTTTGTTTTCCTGATGGGAAGAGCATAGGAAGAGATTTAATCTCAAGTGGGAGCTGGAAGAGTAAGGTTGCTAGAAATTATAGTGACCGATGTCAGGTAAGTGGCAACTGACGTTGGCAACGTAACCACAGACGGTTATAGGATGACCATGGTCAGTTACTAAGTAGCCTCGTTATAAACAGAAAATCACAGATATGAAGAAATGGAAAGATGCATAAAATGTATCTTGTTTGCTAAGGTGTCCCCAGTTCTTAGAGGCATAAGCATGTTGGTTATATTGTAGATTAGGTTATTGAGGTATGGTTTTACCTTGGTATTGCAGTGCTTACATTATTTTGGTTGCACATGCATGCTTGGGACTATAAATCTAGATCTGAGAATGAGAAAAGGAGAATTTATGCATCCTTTGGTGCAGTTAGATGCATGGGCTTTGGTAAAGAGGTAGTAGCATACAATGAAGATGGGGCTTCCATCAGAGAAGCATGTACTTTAGTTGAAGATGTGATTGAGTAGTAAGGTGATGTGTTTCATCTTGATGTAATTTATTGCATGGAATTGTTGTTAAGTTTTTGGTACAAGATTTGGATGCTTCTTGAAATAACTAGTTTAGCTCAACTATTGACTTCAGTCAAAGTAGGCACCTAGTGTGGTGTGCTATGCCAAATTATGTGGCATTGGGTTCATTCCAGTAGCATTGACATCAGTCTGAGAATTGAGGTCGGTCATAGATGAAACGATACTGGTCAGCTAACCATAGCTGGTTAGGGGATGACTATGGTTGGTCTTTGTGGTAACTTATCTATATAGGGTTTTTTATAGCAAGAGAGGGTAGTTGGCTCAATTTCTTGTTTTGGAGGATTAGGTTTCTGGCACAGTGTGTATAGGTAGAAACCATGTTGATCACTTTAATGTTTGGATCAGAAAGAGGAAGGAGTTGGCTTGGTTAGTTCATTGAAACTTTTAGTCAGGTATCTCTATATGGTTCATGTTTTATTTCTTTCATTTGGAGAAACTGATATTATGTTTGGACTGTGTGCACAAATTTACACCATGGTTTCTTGGTGCTGTTCGAATTTTATTTCCCAGTTATATGGAATATTGAGGATACGGGTTTCTATTGTAAGGATGAGATCCTCAATGAAAATTCATGGTTAGACATAGTTGCAGGTAATGAGAGATGTTGACTACATACAGATGGAAAGAAGTTGATTCACCTTCTTCACAAGAAGTCCAAACTTCTTTGATGTAGAAGTATTATTTGACAAGAAGGGAATCATTTTATATTCTATTTCATCTGGTTTTATTTCTCATTGACATATTAACAGGTAGTGCAGGGAATTTTTTGTTCAGTGGGAGCAAGCCATGGTTGGTGGCATTGTAGGATTAAATACATGATGCACATGTAGAGTGAGAGGAGATTGCTACTATTCAGAGTGACAGAGGCACTAGTTGGTTTTAGAGGATAGTCATGGATTTGTAGGTATATTGAGTTTATTGCTTTGTGATGTCACTCCTAGTTTATTTTGTGGTTCCTGGATATCCCTATGGGATTATAGCTGATGGTTAGATACAGCTAGGTGAAGATGATAGAGAAAATTTTCAGAGTTTTAAGGGTTAAAAGAGAAAATATGACTGTTACAAAGACCGGTGTCAATTAGGATTAGCCGTGGTTGGTCATCTAGTTAACCATGGTTGGTCAAGAGTTGACCGTGGTCGGTTAGGGAAAGAAGTGGTCAATTTGGTCACAGGTTTAATAGCAGTGTTTATTTATTATTTTTAGATGGTGCTCTTGTTTTTGCTTTCATATTGGTTGGTGCAGAGTATGTTGATGACATGTTTGCTAGTATTTGTACTTAGTATTAGTGGCATGGTTTAGCATGGATGTTATTAACATTGAAGAGCACAGGATTTATATTCAGCTTTAGAGCTAGTCGGTGGAAAACTTGTAGCTTCTAGAGAGATGGTGATATGGATGGATGTACATGGTGAGTTTATACATGTTGGATAGATTCATTTTTATGAGTCTATGATGATGCAGATAATTTGCACATGGATGCCTTAAGAATGAGTAGGAGATGTTTGTATTTCCTCTTGTTAATATGTTACTCCTTGAGAGATGTTATCTACATATGATTATCTTGGACATGCTAGTTGTTTATGCAAGGTTAGATTTGTAGATTGCAACGTTTGGATTCTTTGAGTTATGCAGTTTTATGGATTGATCACCCACTATTGCAGGTAGAACTCATTTGGGTTGTCTTTACCCAAGATCTTATTTTGCTTTCACATATTCGAGTTTGACTTGTGTTAGTCAATTACATTGGTGGTTTCATGGAGACATGGATAGATGGATGGAGAACATGGTTGGTTTTATAGGTATGGCTATGGATGTGATTGAGGCTCAGAACTTCAGTTTGAGTGAGAGATCTTATAGGTGTGTTAGTCATGATGGCTTGGCTGCATGAGATTCTTGGTGTTACGATTCAGTGGGAGCTTGAGGCTTGGTGTCATTGATCAGTTATAGCTTCATGTAGGTTTGGTAAGTCATGGTTTTATCTTCTTTAGTTTTGAGAAGATATTTTGATCTTTCAGGTTTTATTTCTGAGAGAATTATTGAAGGAAAGAATAAATGGTCTTCAAGGTGTGTAGAAGATGGTGATTTATAGGTATAAGTATAGAGATTTAAAAATTTATCTCCAAGTGGGAGATTGTTAGGTTGTGGAGCTAGATTGCTTCATAGTTAGCATGTAATGGAAAGTGATTAGTAACAAAGAAAATTTCATTAGTCATACAAAAATACATTAGTCTGAGCAAGTAGTAACCAGATGCAGTTAGGTCTAACCAGTGCCAGTTACCTGTGTAATGTGTTTTATTTTTAGTCACAGGATTTAAATATAGATTTTTTTCAAAGTAAATCTATTGGATGTAATTACATAGCTAAGGATCCCTAAGTTTATATAATTATATATAAGCATGAAATTTAGGGTTTAGTAGAAGAGTCAATTATGAGAGGGATCACATTAGATCCTCGATTCTCTCCTAGACTGAGAGGATGAAGACGAAGAAGAAGAAGAGAAAGAAGGAACAGGTTACATGAAGACAGAGACTCCATGGAGAGGAGCAAGATAGAAGGAAATAGTAGGTACATCTGAATGATGAGAAGAGGGAAACATCTTCTACTATATTTCCTTTGTATTATTTAGTCTCATGTAATGGCTTTCATAGTAGGCAAAGCACATAGGGACTCTTCTTGTAGATCCACATGTTGGTGAGATCTTGTATTATAAATCTATATAGATCTAGTCTTACGTTGTAGATCCATGAGATAATATTATATTGTTGATCCATGTAGATCTAGATATTGTAGAGGTCTCATTTGTAGATTCGCAATATAGTGAGAGCTTGGTTGCAGAGTGGTAGATGTAGGGTAGCTTCAGGTATGTGAGATCTAGTTATGTTTGAGAGGCACAATTGTAGTGCACTCAGGTAGATTCGATTAGAGATCTAGAGGAGACACAAGTGGTGGTATGGAGGTATGGTTTAATGTTCTTAGGTAGATCCGGTTAGATATCTAAAGAAGACACAAGTGGTGGTATGGAGGCAAGATTTAATGTACTCATATAGGTCCAGTTGGGGATCTGGGAGGAGAAGATACTCTTGTAGAGATACATGTACTATTGTGTAGATGAGTGGGTTTGTAATCTCTTGTTATACACACACACACACACACACACACACACACACACACACACACACACACACACACACACACACACACACACATATGTATGTATGCATAAGATCTCTATCTTTTGTGGATGTAGCCCACATTGGGTGAACCATGGTACATGCTTTTTATGTGTTTGTACTTTTGTGTGATTTGGATTATTCTAGTTTATGCTTCCAGTTCTATAGATTTTGTGGGGAATTATCTTGGATCCTTTGTGCATATTTTTTTTGTTATTAAATGGTAGCACTATTACGTTGTCTCATATTTCCCCAATAGATATTGGCTCTCTTGTACCTACTTTAGAGGAAGGATTTTTTTCAAGAGGCACATTTGGTTCTGCAGTTTTAGTTCTTCTTTAATATCTTCTTCTTTTTGGTATTTCCTCTTTACCTAATTATTTCTTTTTCTCTAGAGTGGCATCCATTTCAAAATTAATTGTAGGATTAGAAGGAGTTGCTATTACTTTTTTGAGAATATTAGGGGTCTTCTTAAACTTTCTAAGAAATTTCTCCCACATTTCCTCTCCATTTTTCTTTGAAAGGAAGTGGTGTTGACACATTAATTTCACTAACCCATGATGTATGATTGTTTCCACATCCCATAAATACCTCTGGACCATCATATGGATGGATTCAAAAAGAAACAGTGGAAGGTTTACTATATATTCTAGTTTTTTGGCTCGATATCTAAGGTAAATGAGGATCTTCATAACTTCTCTTGCTACCAACCCAAATTGACCATCACATGTTAAATACTTGACTACCCAAAATTCCACTCCGTCAAAGGGTTCGGGAAAGCTATCCCTTCGAACCCCTTTTATGATTTTCTTCATGTTGTAAATATATTGTGGTTTAGCTTCCCCCTTTTTTGGAAAGGTTTCAACTAGGTCTTTTAATGTCCCTCTGACAGGGTTTGGGACATGAAAAATTGACACTCTAGATACATTACTTATTGTATTTATAGAAAAATGAATAAAAAATTTTCTAACCTTTGTCCTGGATTGCTCTAAATTTATAACGAATTCTCTTACCAATTCATCATTATACCTGGAAAACTTTCTTATAAATTCTAGACATCCTGCTTGATGGAAGATAACAACCACTTATTCATCTGCAATGAGATTTGTATCATCCTTTGTTTCTAACTTCTTCTTAACCCTATGATACATAGGTGATTCAAATTCATTCTTCTTTAATATTGTGTGAGTTGGCTGAAGAAATCTTCACTTAGCTACGGAACTGGTGCATTTAGTTTTCACTTTGTTGGTTCCACACTAATGATAACTCATTATAACTATGCTACCAATTTATTCCATTAATATATTTATCATGATTACTCACTTTTAATCATGATGTACAATATATGACTCATCATATCAACTTTTAAATAAAATCTAATCACACATGTAAACTTTTAATCTAACCTTTAATAAGTTAAAGATATAATTACCATCCTTGATGATGTAATCCCTTCTTCATGATGACTCATCATTCCTAAAAAGTGAAATAAAAGGAAAATGGTTAGAAAAATAGTTGGAATTAAAAAAATAAAATTGAATTAGCCATTTATTTGGGAAGATCAACCACCATTGCTAGTTTCCAATTTATCTCTGAGAGAAAAAAAAAATTCAGGGAAGAGAACGCCATTTACTGGTTTTCATTCTCTTCCCTTTATTTTGGATCTATTCATTTGATTATTTGATCATTTTGGAAGAATTGGGTTCTTTTAAATGATCGAATTATCTATCTACTTTAATATTCTTTAAGAATTCATCATTAGTAAGAGGCTTCCTACAAATCTTTAGCCTTTGTCCATCAAACAAGAGTGTTCTTTTGTTTTCATCAATGGGAAGTAGCTGAATAGAACCATTTTCAAATATTTGATTAATATGATAGGGTCCTAACAATGTGGTTCTTAGTTTTCCTTTGAATAGCTGGTACTTAGAATTATACAGCAATGCCCAGTCTCCTACTTTAAATTTCATTTTCTTGATATGTGTATCATGTCATTATTTTCTTTGATCTTGGATTATTTCTATCTGCTGAAGTTCTTCCATCCTCAATTCATCCAACTCATTGAGTTGAAGGATTCTCTCCTTTTGAGATGCATCCAACTCAATACCCACCTTGACTATTGTCCTCAATGTCTGTAGTTCAAACTCAATAGGAAATAATGGATTTTTCCCATAGACAAACTCATATGGTGAAAACCTTGTCATAGTTTTCCAAGTTTTATTGTAAGCCCAAACAACTTCAGGTAGTCTTTTTACCCAATCTCTTCTTCCTACTTCAACTATTTTGGTAAGGATGTTTTCTAATTCTTTGTTCATTACTTCAGCTTGTCCATTTGATTGTGAGTGATAGGGAGATGAATTTATATGATTGATATGATAATACATTATGAAATCCTAGATCATATTAGACATAAATTGTGGTCCCTAGTCTGAAACTATGCTCCTTGGTGCTCCAAATTTTATCATAATTTTGTGCCAAAGGAAATCAGTAACTGCTTCTTCAGTGGCATTTGTTAAAGCCCGTACTTCTTTCCACTTTGTCACATAATCAATACACACAATAATATGTTCCTTCCCTTGTGAAGATGGACTAAAAGGACCAACAAAATCCAACCCCCATCTCTCAAATAGTTTAATCACTACTTGAGGTTGTAGAGCCATTTCATTGGTAAAGGTTGGTTGTCCCATCCTTTGACAAGGATCACACCACCTGATATATCTCTTCACATATTTGTACAGAGATGGACAATAATAACTAGTGGAAAGTATATTGTGAGCTGTTCTTTTAATTAAATAGTGTCCTCCACTTGGTTCATTATGACATGTCCAGAGGATCTCAAAGATTACATCTTCTCTTACACACCTGCATAAAACCAAATCAGGGCCACACTTAAATAGCATTCCATTTAACCATTTGAATTATGCACTTTTTTTTATTAACTTCTTTATTTGTTTCTTAGTGAAAGAATGAGGAAACCTCCCTATTACAAGATAATTTTCCATATCAATAAACCAAGGTGTATCAGTTGAAATAACAAACAATTGTTCATCTGGAAAGTTATCCTTGATTGGATCTTGCTTCCCTATAGTGGTTAGTATTGATAAGAAATCATCTGCCACATTAGATTTACCTAGATTGTCCATAATGGTAATATCAAATTCTTGTAAAAGTAATAACCATCTAATTATTCTACCTCTAACCACTGGTTTTTTCATTAAATATTTAATTATGGAGTGATCTATATGTTCAAATATTTTATACCCTATAATGTAATGTCTAAACTTATTAATTACATATATCATAACAAGAAATTCTTTTTCAGTGGTGGTGTAATTTCTTTCAGTGGGAGTAAGATTCTTGCTAAGGTAATAGATAACATACATTTTCCCTTCTTCATCTTTCTATCCCAAAAATACACCAATGGAATTATTTGAGGCATCTATTTGGATATGAAAAGGTTTCTCCCACTTACGTCCTCTCAATATTGGGGCAATATTAATTTCTCTTTAATTTCTTCAAAAGCATGTTGACACTTTTCATCCCAAACAAATTCACAGACCTTGGTAAGAAAATTAAACATAGAGGAGACAATTTTACTAAAATCCTTGATAAAGCATCTATAGTACCCAACATGTCCTAAAAATGAATTGATATCTGTGGGGGTTTGAGGAACAGGTAAGTCTGAAATAAGTCTGATTTTGTTTTGATCAACCTGAATTCCTCTTTTTGAAATATGGTGTCCTAATACAATCCCTTCATCAACCATCATCAAAAAAATTTCATGGATAAGAGACAAGTTGTGTTTCTCACATCTTGTCAATAATTTATCAAAAATTTTCAAGGCATCATCAAATGTATCTCCATGCACAGTGAATTCATCCATGTATACCTCCACACATTTATTTGTTAGGTCTACAAAAATTGCTAACATAGCTCTTTGGAAGGTTGCTGGAGCATTGCATAATCTAAATGGTAATATCCTATAGGAAAAGGTACCCCATGGACATGTAAATGTAGTTTTATCTTGATCCTCAGTAGTAACTCTAATTTGATTGTACCCGCTAAATCCATCCAAGAAGGAAAAGTATTGTTTACCTGAAAGGTTTTCTAAGAATTGATCGATGAATGGTAGGAAAAAATAATATCTCAGTGTGGCTTTGTTCAGTTCACTATAGTCAACACAGATTCTACATTTTTCATTCTTTTTAGGGACAATTACAAGAGGAGACACCCACTGGCTATCTGAGATAGGGTAGATAAAACCTACTTGTAATAGTTTTTCAATTTCTTGTTTGATTATATCCCTTAAGGCTGGTTTAATACTTCTCTGAGGTTTCCTAATTGGTTTAATGTTTTCAGTATAGACGTGATGAGTGTAGATACTTGGGTGGATTACTTTCATATCTTTGTAATCCCAAGAAAAATATTTAGTATGATCTTTCAGAACATCAAACAGTTTAGCTTCTTCATCGTTATTCAACCAGCTATTAATATTCAAAGTTTTACCCAGTTGAATTTCAACATATTTGGTTCTAGTGTATGATGAATTGATTTGTTGAAAGGGTTCCACTAAAGTATTTAGTAGACATGCATGTGGAAACAACATATGATATGTAGCAAAATCTCCAAAAGTTCCTTGAGAAAAAATGTTGGATAGGGGATAGTAAGAAGAATTATTATATGTATCTTGTTGTAGGCTGATTTCATCATCACTACTTCTTTCCATAAATACTTCATCATCTCGTGATATATGTGAATCTGAAGCCACTGATTCTTCCTCTCCCTAAGAGAAATCTCATTCCTTCGGAGTAAAATTATCTTCATTCGTAGGGAATTGTTGTTCACGTGGTTCCGAAACTAATTGTGATGGTTCCAAAACAAATTCTATAGGTTTCGGAACTGATTTTGTAGGTTTCAGAATTATTCCCAACTACTCCAAGGATGATTGGTGTACATTCAATGGTGGGTTAATCATATATTCTATTTCTTGTACGTGATCCTACAATGTGATCATGGCCAAAGAAGACAAATTTTGCTCATTAATATTAGGATTACCAACGCATAATTACTCTTGATTATCATTAAAAGTTAGTGCAGAGGGATATGATGAAATTTTCTTAGAACTCTTACCATTTGAAATACTCATATCGCCTGACCTACAATCAATTAAGGCAACAACTGTAGCTAACCATGGTCTTCCCAAAATAATAGGATAACCTAATGTTTTACCTTTTGGCTGCAGTATAAGGAAGTCAATTGGATACTCCCATGACTCTACCATAACTACCACATCTTGAATAAATCCTTCTAGTTTTGCTACAGACTGATCTACCATCTGTAATATGGTGTTAGTAGGTTATATTCCTATTAATGGCAATATTTTTAGAGTTTCCACTGTCATTACATTTATAGCTGCTCCCAAATCAACTAAAACATTATGTATATCTTTATTCCCTATAGAGACAAAAATAACAGGGCTTCCAGGATCTCCATTTTGGGGAAGTAGGAGCTTTCCTGGTAATAAATCAACAAGTTTCCCATCTAATTTTATAGTCCTAGGGTATTACTTATTTCTTCTAGGATTTTTCAAACATAGCATTTTGATTAATTTGTTTGATTTTGGAATGTCCTTAATTACTTGTAGCAGTGTTATTTCAATATCCAGTCTCCTTAGTTCCTACACCAATTCAGATTCCTTTATTTTTTATATCTTATTTGAACCTCTCTGGAAATGGCATTTTAGTAGAGTTTCTTTCTGGTTCCTTATCTCTTTATTTTTCATCTTTGTTGGGGGTAACCAGACTAGTGGTTTTAGTTTCTTCTGTCATTTTAATGATGATAACAAGTGGAATGCCAACCATTTTTCTAGATCTAGTGTTAATATCCTTATAATCCATGACATTAAGATAGATTGATTTTTCTAGTTTTGTTCTGTAGACAAGAGTTGTTTTTTTTGTTTCTTGGGTTTGCTACTAGCTATGCCGACATTTTCATTTGTCCTACATTATAAGTTTTTGAATTTTGTGTTAGGGAGCCCATTATGGCTTGTTGATTCTGATTAGGATATGTTTTTCCTTGATCATAATTACCTGGGCCTCATCTAGGTTGTGACCAAGAATAATTGTTATTTTTGCCATTCCATGGTTGTTGATGTCCCTGTGCATACCAAGATTGACTTTCCCAATCCTAGGGATTCTAAGTTGGTTGAGGGACCTAGGGTGGTTGTCCCTAAATTTGTGGTACTATTTGAGTAGCTCATGGCATCATCCAAGGATTAGGAGATGACCTTGGCATGAACTTTCCTTGGATAGGTTGTCTCTGGAAAATTTTTACTTCTTCTGATGTGGGTGATGTATTGGTTTCTTTGAGCTGATTCTTTAGGAGTGGGAGAATAGAAAAAGCATGAATATCATGTTATTTAGATTCACAGATAATACATACTTTTGTTTTATCGAGAGGACATTCCGTTATTGCATGCTTCTTCCTACATCAAGGAAAATACAAGGCTAATAGTTCATTTTTGGCATTTTATTTAAGTTGTAATCCATCTATAGTAGATGTTAATTGAACTAAAATTTCTGTTTTAAAGTTTTCTAACTCATCCATTGGTTTTTTCATATCTAGATTCAAAATTTTCACTAATTTTCTCTTCCTAGGTCCACCCCTTGTTCTAGAATAGATTCTACAAATGTGCCCAAATAATCTTCTATATTCTCATCCTCCTCCTGCTTGATTTTGAAAAACTCTTCCTTCCTATCTCTTCCTCTACATTGATCTTGATATTTGTCCAGGAAGGTAGTTTCCATTTGCCAAATTGGTAATAGAATTATATATTAATCCCATACACCACCTCATTGTTTCATCCTTCAAGGTAGATGGAAACAAATTGAGCTTTTGATTATCTATCTTGTAATTATAGGTTTGACATAGTATTTTAAATTCAAAAATAAATTGATCAGGGTCTTTTGATAACACCCCTCTAAATTTGGGTAAATGTGCATGTGAAATGTACTTCATTATTGTTTCATCATCCTCCAACTAAATGGGATAGGTAAAGGTCCTATCAGGTTCTATTTTAGCTTTTCATTCCATCTCTCTAGTATTCTCTAGCACTTTCTCCTAATTAATGTGGTATGTGATTTGTTTTGGGGATGGTGAAGAGTAAGGAGTAGGAGGTTGACTACTCAATTGTGAATCAAAAATTTCTCTAAATGGATCTGGAGAAATAATATTTTTCCTGAAGGCTCTACTTCCCTCTAGTGATTGATCCCATAATTCCAAAGGTGGAAAATCTTCTTCTTGTCTTACAGGGGATAATGGTGCCTCCAACTCTTGATCAATTTCCTTATTTAAACTAGAGGATGATGGCAGTTCTTGTTCAGATATTTTTGGGAGAATATACCCTTTGAGTCTCTTGGAATACTCATAAATTTTTTGATAGCTTAGGGAAGATTTATTTAACTAATAGATGTGTGATTCTTGCTCTTATTGACACCTAATTAGAAAATTATAACTACTGTTCCCTAGTAACGGTACCAAAAATGATGGGTATCACTATTCTCTTCATTTAATCAACTTTATATTGATGTAATATTTAAACTAGGGGTGTGTCTAAAGATATATACAACAAGAGGAATCTTAGCGATCTAGTAATTGATTGTAGGTGTTTTATATTTTCTAGGGGATCTATTCAATGTGTTAAGGACTTCTTGGTTAAAAACTTTATTGGAATCAAATTATGAAAACATGTTGGATGTAAACACACTTTATAGAAATGAATTGGTTGGAAGTAAACACACTTTTCATAAATGAAATAGATTACTAAAAAAAAACATTACATAAATAAACACATAATTGAGAATGCTCGGAAAATTATTGCAAAGAAATAAGAACTTAATCTAGAACACCAGTAGGGACAAGTCTATCACATATTTTAAATTGAAAGTGATACAAAATCGACAGATCTAAACTATTTTCTTTAAAAAATATAAATACCAACAAAAATGAGGATCCTGGTTCTTAAAGGAGTAGACCCTTGCTTCACCTTGAAACAACATTGACAACTTAATTTTATCTCAAAACAACAATGGCTATTTTATTGATCAAATGTTCTCCATTACAAAAACTTGTTGGATCTATGTTTCATTATATCTCTATCTCATCCTATATATCTATATCTTCTATCTCCTTCTATATCTATATCTATCTACAGTTCTATATGTATATACTTCTTTAAGGGGTGCATTTAAGGCCATAACTATTCCACTAATATGATAGAACTAAATCGGGCCTAGAATAGATGCTAAATTGAAACATGGTTGGATGTACATCTCTATGATAATTATCTTAGATCTGCAAGTATGGAGAGTCAAAAGTCTTCTAATCTACTCCTGATTGATAGGATCATTGTTTCAACAAATCACTGGCCGTTTGGAATAGATTCTTATTGGTTCCAAAACTCTCAAAGAATTTCAAAACTAAAGGAAATCATTCTAGGTTTGATCCTGAGCATTTCAGAGCTATCTATAGGATTTCTAGAGCTAATTTTGATAATTTTAGAAATAAGTATTAGAGTTCTGGAACTAAGTCCGGAAGTTCCAGAACTAGGTGATAAAGTCTATGACTGTGTAATGGAGTTTCAGAAGTAGATTAGACGTTCCAAAACTCTGTTGTAGTGAAACAGATGCCCTCAAAAACATGCTGACTGATTAATACTTCATGTTTTTTCCTAATTACAACTTTCTTTATTACAAAATTGAGTTTCCAAAACCTTTGTTAGGAATTACAAAGCTTTTAAATGTTAGATCATAATCAACAAAATATGGACAATTACATCCTAACTCATATTAGATACAAAAAGTCATAAAATGTAGTTAGAATTAATCAAAAGGAGATTAAGATGAGATGATTTATTATACATTTATCATACATATTTTATCCTCATTAGCAAGCTCCTTGGTTTCATCATTTATTTTTTGTGGCATAGAAGTAGATTCCGATAAAATCAAGGCTATTCTCAAATTGCCTCCACCTACTAACCTTTGCCAACTTTGTATTTTCCAAGGAAAGTTTAAATCTATTTATCATTTTATTTCACATCTTTCCAACCACTGCCAAGAATTTCAACACCTCCTAAAAAAGTATGTCTCCTTCAAATGGGATGATGAATGCCACAAATCCTTTGATGCCTTAAAAAAATACCTTTTCAAACCACCAGTGCTCATTCCTCCTAAGGATGACCAACCCTTTTACCAATACATTTCTTCTACTAATTATTCCTTAGGTGTCGTGCTCGTTCATCATGAAGAGAAACATAGAGAGAAAGTGGTTTATTACATAAGATGTACCCTTTTGGAATATGAAACTAGTTACACCCATACCAAATTTTTTTTCTTAGCCTTATTTTTTGTCGCCACTAAACTTTTTTAGTACCAACTCAATCACAAAACCTTTTTCGTCACCAATACTGACCCCTTGTATTACATGTATACCAAACCCTACCAACATTAGTGTGTTGCACGTTGGATCATGTTCTCACTAACTTGGAACTCGAATTCATCCATCAAAAAACTATCAAGGGACAAACCATCATTGAATAACTTGAAGATGCACCCCTCTCCAGAAATCAATCCTCTAACTTCAATTTCCTAGAAAAATCCATTGTTACCCTCTCTTTGTATGCTATCATTTACCAAATGACCTTATTCTAAAAGGGTTCTAAGTGTCAGCGTGGGAGTGGTGTAGTAATTATCCTCATTCCTCTTGATGGTGAACCTATGACTTTATCTTTCAAACTAGATTTTTATTGTACTAATAATGTCGCCACATATGAAGCACTCATACTAAGTCTTTATACCACCATCACCCTAGATGTCAAATCAATTAATATCTTTGGTGAATCTCAACTGGTTGTAAATCAAGTCAATGGTGTATACAAGTGTTATAACAAAATACTCCAAAAGTATAAAAACCATGTCAACATACTTGTGGCTACCTTTGACCATTACGAACTTCAAACCACCCCACATTCTACTAATAAATTTGTTGACACTATGGCATTACTAGCTTCTCAGATACCTGCTTCACCTGCTGAATCAAAAATATTTGTCATAATACAAAATTTGAAATCACCTTTTTATTTATCTCGAGATGTCAACTCCGTCGGAACCGTTACACCTGACCCACGTGACCTTTGATATAAGCAGTTTGTAGAATACCTTTTCCTTTCCATTATGCCTCCATATCTTACTCATAATGGAGGACAATCCTTTCTCAAAAGTGTCTCGTGTTATTTCATCATCGGTGGTATTCTTTATAAACACGGCTTTGATGGTATTCTCTTACGATTCCTTACAAGTTCTGAGATTCCTTATACCATCAACGAAGTTCATGAAAAAATTTGTGGAGGTCACTTCAGTGGCCTAGCTATCACTAAACACATTCTTTTCTTGGGATATTATTGGCGCACCATCAACCATTACTATTGTGACTATGTCAAACATTGTGTGAAATGCCAACAACATGATAATCTTCATCTCACACCTAGTCATTCTTTACAACTCGCACGAGACCTTTAGCCTTTCTCTCAATGGGGTTTGGATATTGTTAGAGAGATCAATCCTCATTCTTCACAACACCATCAATGGATTATAACCACTACTAAATTATACACTCAATGGGTAGAATCCATCCCCCTAATCTCTAAAAAAGCTGAGAAAATTTTTGAGTTCATCAACCATCACATTACTTATCACTTTGGTGTCTCTCACCACCTCATCACTAATAATAGAAAATAGTTCAAAAAAATCCCTACGAAAAATTTGTGACACCTTCGGCATTAAAATTAGTTTCTCTTAACCTTATTACCCATAAAAAAATGCCAAGTAGAATCAACCAATAAAAACTTGAAAAAAATTATTATGAAAGTATTTGACGATATTAGGAAGGATTGACATACACACATTCCTTTTTCCTAGTGGGCCTACAACACTAGTATTCATACTTTGACTGCTACCAAACCTTTCTCTCTGGTCTATATTACTAAGGCTATCTTTCCTCTCAAAGTATAGATTCCATTTCTCAGTATCTCACTCCAAGACATGCTCAACGGTGATGAATTTCACCTAGACCATTTGGCACAACTTGAGTTATTAGATGAATGTCATCTTAATGATCTTGCTCACCTCCAAATCTACCAAATATGTATCAAATGTACGTATGACAAACATGTCCATGAGCGAACCACCTAGGTTGGCAACCTCATCTTGAAGGAAAATCAACATGTAACCAAAGAGGAAAAATTAAATGGGGGAAATTTTCTCCTAATTGGTTTGGGCCCTATATCGCTACTCATACCTATGGATCAGGTACTTATAATTTGTCTTCACTTGAAGGTAAACCCAAACCTGAACCCCTAAATGCCTTGTATCTTTGACCATTCTATTATTGAATCAAGTCCTATATCACCTTTTGTGTATTTCAATCTCATCCCTTGAGCACCCTTCTCCTTTCATATTACATATTATTGGGGTCAACAACTAAATAAGAATCCTATGATTACCCATCACCTTTCATCCTTATATTCAATATGAGTACCATGGCTCTACTCATGGAATGATTTTCATGGATACTTTTCATCTTTTTCAAGATGGAATCCCATAGTTGTTCATCACTTAAAACCATATCTTTCATAGTTAACATATATGTGTTATGGTTTTTGTCCTCTAAACAAGAGCCTAATCTTCCTTTGTAGTCTTGTCCATGACTTAAACTTCCAAAAAGAAAAATAATTTAAAAAGATAAATGAGATTCAACTCCTTGAGTCAAACTTCTAGAAACAAGAAGAATCCCACTAAGGGAAATAAACTTCTCCCTCGAAGGAAAACTATAAAAAGCTAGCCATATTGTACATAGTATCTCATAAAAAAGGACTATTCTTGCAAAAACAAAATAAAATATCCAGAAGCTTCTAGTATAGATCATCTTCAAAAAGACCACAAGGAGATAATATACTCATCCCACATAGACTTTCTGCATTGATGAGTCTATCAAAAACAAAATCAAAAAGAGAAAAAGAGAACCTTTTTGTCATGGACTTTCCTATTTTGAGCTTGGCTCTCTTGCCAAGTAGACCTGATGTCTCTCACCAAGTTACACTAAAACCAACCATTTTCACCTCACTAACTTTTTACCCTAATTTCCTACCTTCTCAAGGGACTTGACGTAAAAATAAAATTTCATGATCATGTGACTTTCTTCACCCTTAGCATAGTCAATCATGTAATGCATTTAGGGTCTTATAGTCATAAGCCCACCTTTGGTATGGTAGAATTATTATGGTTATTTCAATTAGATGAATCTTTTAGTCACCTCTTACCCTTCACCTTCTTCATTACTTGTTGATTATCCTATACAATATCATACCATCGACACCTACATTTTAATAGTTCCTCTTTCATCAAACTCAACCACGCCTATAATGACCTAAACTCAATCATTCCTATAATCACCTAAACACAACAATGCCTAGATGACCTAGACTTAAGATGTTCCTAAAACCTACCAACCCATTCATCTATCCTCATATTATTCTTCCTAACTTATGGGATAACTACATTATCCTAAGGCCCATTTTCCTTGAGGTTATGTAGGAAACACTTCGAGGGCATGGGGCCCTTGGAGGTTAGCTTGATCACTCTTTACCCTAACCTTTTTTCCACATATTCTCTATTAATATTCTACCATAATTATTTTCCATTTTTCATAACATTTGGAAATTTACTAGACATACATACCTACCATTTTATCACATCATCAAAAGATCCAATCAATCATTTCAAATTTCCACAATATCAAAGATTTCAAAAATTTACAACATAACATACATATTCATCATCGTTTATTTTTCCATGCTACCAATACCAAAAACATGTCCAAACCATGTCTACACCAAAACACAACCATGCCTAAATAACCTAAACTCAACCATTCCGAAATGACCTAAACTCAACCATGCCTAAGTGACCTAGACTCCACCATGCCTAAATGACCTAAACTCAACAATGCATAAGTGACCTAGACTCCACCATGCCTAAATGACCTCAACTCAACCATGCATAAGTAACCTAGACCCCACCATGCCTAAGTGACATAAAATAAGTCATCCCTACATGGCCTTGACTCCATCATGCCTAATTCACCTAGTTTTCATCAATACACAATAACAATGGAAATTAAAAACATAGGTAAATCAACCATCTAATAATCATCATCAACTATATAAATGGGAGATTCAATGTATCAAGAAATATATACAAAGATACAAATAAATACCAATAATCTCAAAACTCTCATGTACATCCAACAACCATGATCGACGTTGGCCACCCCTTGACCATCATCGGTCTCTGTCGTGACATCTTAAACTGTAAACCCATCCCCCTTTTCTCAACCAAAAAAACAAAATCACAAAAAAAACCTACATACCTACTCTAACCTACCCAAACCTAACCTAACTTCATTACCAACCCTATTTAAGCTACATCAAACCTTACCCCTCCCTTATTTAATTCATTTTACCCAAAAATTCCAAATAAAACTCCCACTCAGAAACCTTTTAGCACAAATCAATTTCAACACATTATTTTAAACCAGAGGAAAGAATTAGATTGAATCCTACCTCATCTCATCATTTTCTACATGGTGGTACATTTAGACTCTACACCAGTAGTCCACCCAACACCTCTCTTGCCTTTATCATCACAGAATAAACTCCTCACCCCAAATGAATGAAATCACTGGAGCTAATCTCATGGACCCAGCAATCGAATGCCAATTACCCACCATGAGGCTCGCCAACTCAACCCACTACCTCATCCTATTTCTTTCCACAAAGGCACTACCACTCTGTCATTTTCACAAATGACAACAAGTTAAAATTAATCCATAAAACACGAATTTTTCCTTTTTTGACCCTAACTCGACTTGACCGATGTCAGTCATACCAAACCAACATCGGTTACTTTATAACTGGCACCGGTGGCCTGTCATTACAATTTTCACCCCATTTTTCCCATTTTGACCTCAACTCATTATTTCTAGATACCCTTTGACCTTACCCAAACTTATTACAACCTACCTACAAGCCCAAAGTACTTGACATTTTCCTTAATTGCGTTTATGGATTTGTTACTTTACCTATACCTTGGCCTTACCCATGCCATGACCCATAAACCTTGACCTGAACCACTTTTTGGGACCTTTTGAAATTATCTACTCGTTATACCTTGTGATGGTGTTACTTATGTTGTTTTAGCCTATCAACCATACCTTGCCTATTTCCATACCATTTATCCCGACCAAAACTTTGGTGTACCACAACATACATAAACATTCCTGCACTTGACTTATGTTTTGTTTTTGGACCATATCCTATGCCTTGGATACTTGAATCACTTCACCCTTGTTTGGATAAACCTATCAACCTTAGATGATGTTAATTTTGCAATCTCTTTAGCCTGGTACTTTCTTGTATTCTATATGTGTGTGTGCATTCTATTGCCATTACTCATTACCCAATTTGACCCTGGCCTATTACTTATTACCCAAATTTACCATCTCTCTTTCCCAAAATACCCATACTCTTCTCGACCTACCTTAATTTCCACCAAATACACATTTATCAAGCCTCTCACTGATTCCGTAAAACACCTCATCAAATCCTAGTTTGAGGGGGATCACCTTCACACACATTTGGGGCAACCCCGTTCTCACCAAAACATGAGGCAATAAATTTCTATTTTTCATAGTGTCACTTACCAATACAAGCTACATGAAAAAGGGGGGAAAATGTAGACACCAAAATTAGGTTGTACTACCCTTATAATACCGTTAATTAAATTAACCATACCTTACCTATTTATATCCCATAGTGCACATGATTATGTTAATTAATTAATGTAATAAATATCCTCACTTGAACACCACAGCTAGCCACATCACCTAGACACCTCATCATGGAACTATTCTTAGAATGTTTCTTTTAACTAAGAATTAATTTCTACTTACCATAACTAACTGAGACTTTTTCTAACCCTAAATTCATATGCTTATCCTTTCTCTAATAGCATGCCCACTTATCTAAGCACAAAATACCATTTTAGACCCGAACCAATTGGTATAACTAGCAAAAATATAGCCAAGATATGCTATTTTGGAAAACCTAGGATTTCCCACCATAACCAACATCGATTAACTGTAAACCAATGTCAGTTAACCTAAACTGTCGTAAGTTACCATATATTCATTTTTGGTAACCTAGTTCAATAGGTTGGAAATTTCAAGAAGTGGGCATTCTCAAATTTTAGAGAAATAGAGATCTACATGCAAACATGAACCCGATCCTATTCAAGCATCTAGATGACCCAAGCTAGCACCAAGATTGATTTGAAGGCATTGGTATTCACGCTAACATTTTAGGAAGCACTTCTACGAAATTGATCACTAGTTTCATAGATCATCCATTATTATACTCCACCAACTAGGCTTGTAAATACAAGTAAGTGTGTTCTAATCAACATCATTCCACACTTACTTAGATTGTGGTTTCTAAAGCTATGTTTATTATATCCCATTCTACTTTACATTCCACTACCACCACCTTTCTTTCAATCCACCCATCCAAGAATCCACAACCCCTTTAACCCCCCATATCTAACTTTTAGACATTATTGAGCCTCCATGGGATTTTCATGAGCCTAACCATCCTTCTTCCATTCTCTTTGCAATCACAGAGAATCTCTAAAACCAAGTTTACTTGATTTCCACCATTCAGCCCCTACTGACGCCAATCACCTTAACTATTGTCAGTTTCCCCTTCACCAGCATCAGTCACCAGACTAACGTTGGTTAATGTATCTTCTGGCAAAATTTCACTAAGTTGACTTTATCACCCCTAAAACCTCACAAAAAACTTCACCCAAGATAGATACACTTATAGACACCAAACTTGGGTCATACACCCCTTGGTCCCTTTTTGAATAACCAAATTAGACATATTCACCTAACCATGACCCTTCTACCCCACATTAATATTAATTTAATTATTTACAATTAAATTAATACTCATTCTCACTTCATTCATTATTTTAATACCTTAATTAAAAATGATTTCCACCTCACGTAAACACCTCACCCCATCACCTCACTTAGACACCTCACCACAAATGTATTTTTAGCATATTTCCCCTTTACTAGGACTCAACATTCACTCATCATAACTAACTAAGACATAGTCATACCTACCTTAATGAACTAAGACTTAGTGTAACCCTAAAATAATATACCTATTCTCCATCTAACCACATTCCTGATCATTAAAACGTAACATTCCATTTTGATCCACGAGAATAGAATGCCCTAGCACAAAAATATTTCCAAGATCTAGAATTTTTACTAAACCTAGGATTTTCCACCTTAACCGATTCCATTTAACCCTAAACTAATGTTGATCACCCTAAATGGGCATCAGTTACCTTATATTCATTTTGGTAACATTTTTTGATAGGTTGGCCACATTCTTGAGTCTGGAACAAATGAGATGTACATGCAAGTAAGAACCAAAGCCCTTTTGCACTACCAGATACCCATAGTGACCACCAAGACTGATCCGAAGGTACTTGTATTCACAACAATATTACGGGAACCATGGCCATACAACTGAGTACCATTCCACAAATCAACCTTCACCATCATCTCCAACCACCTCTCCACCACTATGGGTATTTAGAACCCTTTTGAAATCTAAGTAACTTTGTTTCTCCTATGTCATTTGTAGTTATATTCTCTCTTTGCCTTAATCCATTCATTATTCTTACCTAGATATATCCTTTAGCTCTCTCTCTATCAACCACCCACTCACACCCAACCTAAACTTCACAAAACCTATCCAAATACCACCTCCCTCACGTAGACCTCAAAAACACCATACAAACACTTTTTACAATCACAAAGAGGACCCAAAACTTGTTGTAAAATATCTTCCTGATCCCCACAGTCACCAAAAATAGTTAACCCTAATCGTGGTAGGTCCATTTTATATAGACATTGGTCTCCATAATCACTATCAGTCACTGTAACTAACAACCTAGCCTAACAACTTATCCCTTAGCCTACCCCAAACCTCACTCAAAACCTTACCACACCTATCTTGGACCTATCACCTCACCCTCCCCCATAGATACCTTTTCAACTCTCAATTCCAAGACAAAAGAGATCCCAAACACCCTCCACCTGAATCCCTACCACTTTCCACAGTGACCGATATCAGTCACCCTAAACCGGTATTAGCCATATCTAAACCAACATTAGTCACCCTAGCTGGCCATAGCCTCTATGTTTGATAAAATTACTTCATACCAATAACAAACCTACCCTACCTAAAACAACCCAAACACCATACCCAACTTTATCAAGACCCTGTCTATGACCCACAGATCACCTGCATTACCCGCAACCCAAACTGAAACCTTTACCTACACAACAACTTAGTATTTAATCATATTTATGCTGATAATAATTTGAGGCACCCAAATCAGAATGCTAGCACTAGATTCTTTTATTTACATGTTTTAGTTATTTTATATTGATTTATAAATAGTGGATTGATGGCCTTTTGGGATCACACTTCCTGGATCTAGCATACGCTAGGAATTCCACTGTCATATACTAATTAACTCTCTTTTTTGGTCTTGTTTTATATTTTAGGTAGTTCCTCCTAGCGAAAAGAAAGCTCTCACATTTAGCATTGGATCAAAAAGTCAGAACACGTGCAACAACCTTTAAACTGACCATCATAATAGGTATTCCTCCTTGGCCCATACCCTTATTTGTTTCGTTAAATCCTTAAAGAAAATGGTGAAACATTTTGGAACTCTTGGTGGGACCCATGATGGTTTCTTTTGTATTTTTGTATTCATTCTTAGGTGAAATTTGGGTTTTTGTTTCCATTTTGAAAATATTCCACATTAATTTTCTTCTCTGGAATCTTACCCTCTTTCTATTATTTAAAAGAAATCATGTTTTTGGTGCTATAAAAAGAATACTTATTTTATTTCATTAGTATTGCATTAGTGAAATAACATACCTCTTCCTAGTCATTAATTACTACATCAAATGTCACATTTTGATTTGGGTTTAAAACACTTGCATAGCATTCTAATTTGTTGCATTATATCTCACATTAAAAATGAGGGCAACCTATATGCTGGAAGTCATGTCCAACTGATGGTTGACATAACTGAATTATCGAAAGAACATTATTTCTTCTCTATCTTTGCCAAAATACACAAATTGAAATATATATATATATATATATATATATATATATATATTTAAACAAAATCCCACCCAAGAGAATCTGTCACTGATCACATGATTAGAGGATTGATAGTGGGCACCAATATGGTTATCTATCTCCATTCCCCCATCAGAGAATGGCCCAACCCTGCCATAACATAACCTAAAGCCTCACCTTTAGAATTTCCTTCTTTGTAGGAAGCCTTCTCAAGAAAAAAACTCTATTCTAAATTAACAAGTTAGGATTTTAAATAACATAATCTAAAAGCACTAAATTCACTTGTAGGCTACATATTTTTCTTACCTTTGTGCTTGACTTGCATTTTAAGGTGTGAGGTTGTATTTTCCATTTTTCTCTCCTTTCACATTCTATAATCATAGTTGGTGTATTCTAGTTGTTTTTGAGTGTGTCAGAGCTCATTTTTACCATACTCAGACTTCTGGGTTGGTGTTTCATTCAACTTTAATTCACAAAATCCAACATTTTTCTTCATTCTTTAGATTTCATAATAATCTGCATCAGTCCAATGACCATCATTGGTTTACATCTGACTTTCATCGATTTACCTAACCGGTTTCGATTCCTTGTTCTTTTGGTTATTTCACAGAAAGGACACTTATCTCATCTTCTCTTCTATTTAGATTCTCTATGTATCATTCTACTCTTTGTACTATGATAATAGTCATCAAATAAAACTTTCATGTCTGAAAATCATCAATTTCTACCTCATTTGTTGAAACTATTGTTTTCTCATAGTAACCGATATCAGTTCTTGTAACCGTCATCGGTCACCTGTTAACCTTCATCAGTTAGTATGACCAGCGTTAGTCACTCTATTTTGATTTTAATCAAAAAATTTACCAACTTTCCCTCTCATAATCTATTTTTCCCAATCTCCCCTTGGTCCCTTTTCGAATAACCATCTTAAATATATTCACCTAACCATGACCCGTGTACCCCACATTAATATTAATTTAGTTATTTACAATTAAATTAATACTCATCCTCACTTCATTAATTTTTTAAATATCTTAATTAAAACTAATTTTCACCTCACCTAGACACCTCACCACAAACCTATTTTTAGCATATTTCCCCTTTACTAGGACTCAACATTCACTCACCATAACTAACTAAGACTTAGTCATACATACCTTAATGAACTAGGACTTAGTGTAACCCTTAAATCATATGCATATTCTCCCTCTAACGACATTCCCTCTCATTAAAACGTAACATTCTGTTTTGATCCACCAAAATAGATTGATTTGGACCAAAAGGATTACCAAGATCTCACATTTTTAGTGAACCTTGGATTTCCCACATTAACCGATGCAGATCAACCCTAAACTGACATCGGTCTCCCTAAACCATCGTCGGTTACCTTATATTCATTTTGGTAACCTTGTTTGATAGGTTAACCACATTCTCAAGTTTGGAACAAATGAGATCTTCATGCAAGCAAGAACCAGAGCCCTTTCACACTTGCAGACAGCCATAGCCATCTCCAAAATGGATTCGAAGGTACTTGCATTCACAACAACAATTCGGGAAGCACTGAGCACCATTCCACATATCAACCTTCACCAACATCTTGAACTACCTCTCTACCACTATGGGCATTTAGAACCCTTCTAAACTCAAAGTAAGTTTGTTTCTCCTCTATCTGTTATAGTTGTATTCTCTCTTTACCTTCATCCATTCATTATTCCTTCCTAGATCTATCCTTTAGATCTCTCTCTATCAACCACCCACTCACACCCAACTTAAAATTCAAAAAAATTATCCCAAAACCACCTCCCTCACATAAACCTCACAAATACCGTACAAAAACTTTGTGCAATCACATAGAGGACCCAAAATGCATTCTATAGCATCTTCCAGTTCCCCATAGTCACTGACATAGATTAACCCTAACTGTGGTCAGTCCATCTTATACCAACATCGGTCTCCTTAATCGATATCGGTCATTGCGACTGTCAACCCAACCTAACAAATCAACCCTGAGCCTAATCCAAACCTCACCCAAAACCTTACCACATTATCTTGGACCTGTCACCTCACCCTCCCCCATAGAGACCTTTCCAAATCTCTCTTCTAAGATAGAAGAGATCCCAAACACCCTCCACCTGACTCCCTGCCACTTTCCATAGTGACTGATATCGGTCACCCTAAACTGGTATCGGCCATACCTAAACTGACATTGGTCACCACAATCGGCCATTGTCTCTGTGTCTAATAAAACTACGTCAGACTAGCAACAAACCTACCCCACCTAAAACAACCCAAACACCTTACCAAACTTTACCAAGACCCTGTCTATGACCCACAGATCACATGCGTTACCCACAACCCAACCCAAAACCATTACCTACACAACACCTTAGTATTTAATCAGATTGATGCTAATAATAATTTGATGCACCTAAATTAGAATGCTAGCACTAGATTCTTTTATTTACATGTTTTATTTATTTTATATTAATTTATAAATAGTGGATTGATGGCCTTCTAGGAAGTATCACACTTCTTGGATCTAGCGTACGCTATGAAGTCCACTGTCATATACTAGTTAACTCTCTTTTGTGGTATTTTTTTGTATTTCAGGTAGTTCCTCCTAGCTAAAAGGAAGTTCTCACATTCAAAATTCGATTAAGAAGTCAAAAAAATTGTAATGAATTTTAAACTGACCATCACAACAAGTATTCCTCCTTGGCCCTTACCCTTATCTGTCTCATCCAATCCTTAAAGAAAATGGTGAAACAACACTACCTAAATCCACTCCACATACCTCTCCATCTCTTTGTACAGACACAGAGAGAACCTAGACCCCTATTTCTAGCATTTAACTATTCTACCATTATCCACCCTAAACCATAATTGGTCATAGCTAAAGCATCATCGGTCATACCCTGGCCAACATTGGTCTTTGTGTCTGATAACTCAACTCGGGAAAAACATTTAATATCCATCCCCAAACTACCCAGAATCATTTTTTTCCTTTACCAAACCTCTGTCAGACCTACAGAAACCCTAAACCACCTACCCAACCTCTATATATGATCATAACCCAACATGTTAGATTATATTTTCTTATTGTATTTGAACGAGATACCAAAATCATATAAAGTATAGTAGGATATTATTTGTTTATGTTATATCTTGCATTAAATTGTATTAAACATTGGACTGACATCCATCTAGGAAGTATCACACTTCCCGAATATAGCACATGCTAGGCACTCTATTGACATATGTTGTTTAATATTCTTCAAGTGGTCTTGTTTTATATTTGTAGGTAGTTCCACTTGGCCAAAATTAAGTTCTTCACAGTCAACCTGGATCAAAAATTATAAATGCGTGCACAACATTCAACTGAATTTGAAACAAAACATGTTTTCACCATTAATGACACATTCAAGACCTATAAATGTATTAAATAGGAACAAAATTAATCCCTATTCACTCTAAAATATATAGATATCATTAGATAAGCCAAACAATTGGTCTTATACACCAATCCTCTCACCAAAGTAGTGTTGTCCTAAACTAGTCAAACTAGGTCATCTTGTGACCTCAATCATGCTCTAAGTTAAGGGCATAAAAATACGTGCAAATGTAGAGTCCCCCTGTCACTTTTTTGACAGGAATGATTTTTTATATCCATTGGGGATAATTAATGGGTAGGATGAAGGAAACTGAGTGAATGCACTGGAGATATTCTTTTAAAATAAAGGTAATGTGAGGATGCATTTTTCACAACTTTTGCTTTATAGGTTTAGCTTTAAGAATAGTTATGATATTGTGGACCAAAATGTTTGGGTCAATATTAAGCATATCAGCGTAGGACCAAGTAAAATAATTTCTATGATCCTTGAGAAAAGAAGTAAAAGCTTCCTGTTCAGTGGCATCTAAAGATTGGCCTATCTTTAGAATGTGTGGGTCATCCTGAGTGTTAATATTGATTTCGATGGTCAATTCATTTAACATGGTTTGTGTCTCAGAAGGAAATGATCGGTGAATATAGGAATCTTCCGCACCAAGGTAGGTGAGAAGAGACTCATTGTTTTAACATTGAACGATGTAAATAGAAGGTGTATCATTATCAATCATGTCAGGATACAGGAAGGGAAGAGAAGAGGGAGCCTTGCCATCTCGTTGATAAGTCAGAGATCCAAGGGAAATGGTGTTCATAATTTTTTTTTAGGAGGAATGGAGTTTGGATCCATAGACTTTATAGGTGAAGGTGGTGAAGTTTGTAGATGGGGTAAAGGAAGGTTGTCCTCCTCAATGAGTTCGACATAGTCCTTCTTAGAAGATGGTTTGGAAAATCCAAAAACACTACGGTATTTATGTTTACGAGTGGTACATGTAATGAGAGTATGGTGGCCCTGTTTGTAGACCCCAAAGCCAATTCCTTACCATGCACAATGATAGAGGAAAGTGTGGGTGAAGTAGCAGTTGGTGAGAGATTGGAGGTCAGATGAAAATGATCACATTTGGGAAGATGGCTCGAGAAAGTAGGTAGAAGTATTGAGTCTCCCATATGTTAAGCTGGTGCGAAGGTGGGGAGGGCCATAAGGGAAGACCTCACCTATGTGGTGATCAAAAAAAGGATATTGGCTTATGTTACCATATTGTTGAGGAGTAAGGAATGTGTTAATGTTGTATAGGTGGTATTCCCTAAGAGTGAGGTGTATAAAAACACCTTAAAAGGGATCAGTAGTGGATATGTGGGTAGCAGGAATATATGAATCACTAGGTGATTAGGAAGAAGAAGCATTGGTTGGTTTAGAAGTAGATGGGTTAGAGGATGGGTTGGCTGTATAGGCTATAACGGAAATGGGAATAGAGGAGTTAGATATGGTAAAGGTAGCGGCAACATTGGTGTATGGGGATGTAGATGAAGGAGAAGCGGCCATGGTGGGAGATTCCTTAACTCGTACAAGGAAATCATTAGGTCAGTAAAACATGTTACAGGTTTTGAATGGTGATGGGTCAGTTGGAATGGTATAGTTATGTCCTTCATGTTAAAACTTCACACAGTGATGTAATGTTGAAGGAACATTGTAGTCATTTTTATGTACTCTCAATATAACTTTCTAATCCCATGCATGAAAACCTATCACCCAATCGGAGCTAGCTACTCACCTGAGGCATGCATGGCCATCGAGCCCTTCCTTTATGTGAACATTGTGAGAAGATATTTCCATTGATAGAAAATTAGATGCATGAAAGTAAATGTTCATGCATTCATTCTAAAAGCAACAGATACATTATTACATCTATATACCCCTACAAATAATAAGAGAAACATTATATAAATAAAAAATCTGATTCATAACATGAAGAAGAGACACTATGGTTTACACCCATGAATTAGATATTTAGAATAGATCCATATATTCATATTCATCAGTTACCACATTATATTTAGAAAGGCTCATAACAGACCATTCATAATAAAATAATTCAGACTTATCTCTTATAGATCCTCTCTGGTAAGATATTATAAGTAATCCCTCCCATTTTATCCCTTATTACATATTATAATGCCATGTAGAGGCCTATTACATTCATTATACCCCTTAGCACTAATGCTCTAAATCCTAGCCTTATTACAGCATCATACTCTTGTTGCATTCCCTCATGATATTGCACTTGTTATTTGTTAGCCTCTTCTCCATTTAGGGTTGTCTTCCTCACTCTAGAGAATCTCTATAAATAGTTTTAGCACCCATTACCATGCCTTCCTCTAGGATAATATTACTTTCCAAGTGTCCATGTGGTCCTCTAATGGGGCATGCTAATCTTATTCCCAGCTCTCCACTTTCTACAAAGGTGTCTTTCTGGAACCTTCCATGCATGGAATATTCTTTCCTTGACCACCAAGTCTCCAAGTTGGTATCTTATCCACTCAGCATGCCTAGTTGGGTCATGTTTTTCCTCAAGTGTATTTAGAACACCAAATATGGTTAAGTCCTTAGATCCTTTTTCATTCATTGTGCACACCTTGGTTTCTCATAAACTCTTCTTAAACCCTTGTCTTGCGTTCTTCTCCCAACACACCATTCTTCTTCCTAGCCTTGCACAAGCATGTGCCCTTTGGCACTTATCTAATATTTTGGAGACCAACATCACCCCACACTAAGCTTGTTCTCCATCCTCAGAAACATACTGATCCCTTAAAATAATAAAAAATGGCAAATCCTAGAAAAATTGAATGAAGAGGTAAAGAATGAGAGAATGAAAAATGGAAGAATAAAGAATAGGAGGATCTTCTATCACTGGAAGAGGAGTGGGAACTCCTTCCTTATTGTCACCTCAATCTTCTCCCAGAAATCTACCTTATTATGTTCCTACTGACATAAGTCACCCACTAGCATGCTCACCTCCTAAAAACTTAGTTCATTTCCCTTGGCATTTGGTGTATCTACACTTCCGTATCACTGTTCACCTAGGTCATCTAACAAGTCCATCATATGGGTGATCTTGTTATATAGCTCCTTAAGACATTTTTTGATCAAACCTCACAAGGTATCGATCACTTCCATATTCTTTTCAACCTCATTCAAGATCTTATCCCACTCCACCCTATTCCATTTATTCTTCTCTTGATACTCCTTCAGAACCGCCTTCTGTGTAGCAACTAGTATAATATCTACTCTGTCCCTATAAGCGCAGTTATCATACACGACACCAACCATGCACTTAGACGTGTATAAAACGGAAAGGAGTTTAGAATATTGAGTGAATATTTCCCCAACCTTCTACTTTTATTCTTCCTTGTGGCACACCAAAATATCTTCTGTTGATTCTAAAGTGACCAATCACCTCTCTATGGTGAGGATGTGGGTTAAGTCTTCCAAGAATTGCAAGATTGACTCATACTTCTACTCAGGTGGTGCTTGGTCTAGATGTTTCAAAGTGATGGCATCTATGATCATTTCAATTTTTTTGTATAACTTTCACACCTTCACCTTTTCCTCCCTCACTTTGATCCTTAACTATGCGCTGATCAATTCTTCTTTCTTTAGATCCTTTCTCTTCTTAATGAGTTCCTCCTTTTTCTCTAGTTATTCCTCTAGGAACCTAACCCTATCATTCCTACCAAAGAGTCAGACCTCAACCTCAACTGATACATTGTTGAGGGCATTACAGAGTTACTCATCAGATAGTTATTGAGAATTTACCAAGGGGTTCACTCCCTTATTCTCTGACACCTTTATCAGCACTCCCTGGTTTACCTTGAACTTGGGCTCACCAACATGGGAGTCAAAATCCCAAGATAACATCTTCCTTATTCAAGGGTGTGTGCTTTCTTCATTAAATGAATACCATGCAAGGAGTTGGTCTGTAGACACAGTTTCTTGGAAGCATGTACGTAATAATTTACTTGGATAATTTATATAGCTCATTCCCTGCTCCTACATTACTACTGTACTCTTCCCTCCTGTACATGCTACCTTGCAAAAACTTACTGCTATGCTAGGATCTCCACCCATGCTCCCATATTATTTCCCTATAGTTTCCTCTTCTATCTCCTTGAGTATCTCATCAAATCTATGCTCCACTTCCTCTCCACCAAATCCTTTATTATTCTTGATACTTCTCTTTGTGCGGCATCTTCTATATGCTCCTTAGTGAGGCTTGGGCTCCTCTGACATTTGTATTCAATTCCTCACTTTCCTCTTTTCTTTGAGCACCTTCCTCTTCCCCATCCTTTTCTTCATTTCCCTCATCCTTCGAGTCATGCACATCATACACAAGATGATTCTGATACTCTTCATGCTCATCATTAGCTATCTTTCCTCTATAGGCCTCCAGGATCTTTATTTCTTCTGATTCGGTCTTCTCTTCTACCTTTAGCCTCTTCGTAACTAGTGATTCCAGTATAGGAGACTCTTCCTTCTCCTCTTCTCCGGTAGGTGAATCCTTCCTTGGTGATTCCTCTTGTGTAGGAGGCTCTTCTATCTCTTACACCTATTCCTCAAGTGTTTTTTCCTTATCTTTAATAGGTTACTTCTTCCACCATGCATATGTACTTAGCTTAGCACCTGACTCCGGTGTGCCCACAAATTGTGTTGTCTACACACTTAGTGCTTTCTTCTCTTGTGCCTCTTCTCTCTCCCTCATTCTTGGTGTAGCATTATTTATTCCGGTGGGATCTTCTAGGATGTAGATTTCATTCTCCAAGTAGGCACCCTTCTCATACTTTGGCCTAATCCATAGGTATACCCTTGTTGCAGTCCTTCCAGCAATCGACAACATCACAGGTTAAGAAAGGTAGTTTACACCATGGACTCTTGGTCCCATCTGTTAATGTGAATCTACCAATGTAGAAATGGTGGTAGATAAATAACTCAGCCTCTTCTTTCACTAGCACTGATAATTTTTTGGGTATCCTCCATTCCACCCCAAACATGTCGTGCATCCTCTTATACCATTTCTCCAAGCACACCTTATGAGTGGTCATCATGGTATCACAAGTGTACTTTTAATATATTTTTGTGGGGGAAGGATCCTCATTTGGATATTCCCTTGTGAAATTCTCTAGCCCATTGGGAACTCCAATCTTTGATAAAATGATGGTGAGAAGGATATTCCCAAACATGATCTTCTCTCTTTCATGTGTGGAACTGATGATTTCTTCTGCAATGAAAGTAGAGAGGTTATCAATTGTTTCTTCTGTAATCTTTCGGCACACATTCAACCAGGCCTTGTTTATTTGTGTCCACCTCTCTTATCCATTTATCTTGGATATCAAACACATGGCCATCCTCATCACTGGGTTAGAGATATTTGAGATATCAAAGTAGTGTAATCCCTTCTTATAATCATAAGCTTTGAATGTATCTATAATATCTTCCTTATCCTCTAGTTCATCATCTAGTTTCTCCCCTTCATATACAAGGCCAATAAACTTAGAGATAAGTTGAGTGGTTATGCTCATTCTTTAGCCCGTGAAGAAGAAGTTGTCCTCATGCATACACGACATCCACCATTCGTACAGTTTCTCAATATTGAAAAAGTAGGGAAACTCATAAAGTTGTAGCAACCCAGCCTTTTCAAACTTTACCTTCACCTCATCATCATAGATAGGTGTTGTCGTGAAAATGTGCAACAGGGAAATTGACAATTTCTAAGCATGACAACTATTCCTAGATGTCAAATTTTTCATGTTTTATCATTTCCAAGAACCCCAAGCCAAATCCGTTAGTCTTTTCACCCTCTATTTGATGTCAAATTGGTCCCTTGGTGATTTAGGAAATTCTATTCATTCCCCCTAGGTGATTTTAGGGAGTTTTGAAAAGATGTTATCTTCTGGCAGTATTGGGAAGGGTTATCATTGACCTTCCCAGGACTGGATTCAACCCCCTAAAGTGGAACATAAGGGAAAAATTAAACATGGACATGAATTGAATACATTATAACATCATGGAAATTATTTTGGAAGGCTTTGGGAAGTTTTGAAATACTTGGAGCAGTTTGAGAGAACAACAAGGTTCTCAAGCCTAGGCGGTACATAAGCCTAAAATAGCTGCTGGGATTCAGAAGAAGATTTTAGGAGCTCTGAATGGAGCTTGAAGTAAAATAAAACATATTTATAAATAGGATTCTAATACTTACATAATGGTGAAATAGTATTTTTCACAACACCTTGGCACATATGATTGAAAGGTTGTTTTTCTCAGGCACAATTGGAGTCCTAGATCAAAAATCTAACTTTTTAGAGATCATATGGTATAAATAAGACATGATATCCTCATAATCGGATTCCAAATTACATTTATAGTTAGGATCATATAAAATTTCACCACCAAACTCCACCGGGAGCTCAATTTATCTTTATTTCAAGTTACCCTCTCAAAGGTAGTTCAGGATTTAGTCATTTTTTCAAGAGGACACATGTCAGCACCAGGAGCCTGACGGGATTTCATGCCCCTGATGTCCCTAAGGTCAGGTACATCAGCCCTTGAAAAATGCACCCAGCCCTCATGTGACCTCTGGGACCCTCATATGACCTCCAGAGTTGACAGTTCAGCCCTTGGGTGCTTATTTAGAGCATGCATTCCATACCGTCAAATCGGGTGCCATGTGTCAGTTCCATCAACACTATGGAATTTTATGACCCTTATGCACCTTAGATGGGGGACATCAAACCTTTAAAAATGTTCCCAGCCCCTATGGGGAGTCTTCTGGACACCCCCGTGACCATAGTTCAGCCCCCAGGTGCATTTTTGGAGCATCCATTCCTTGCCATTGGATTGGGCACCACGTGTCACCTCTAGGACCACCATGGAAACTAATGTCCCTTATGCACCTGAGGTGGGAGACATCAAACATGGAAAAAATTTCCTAGCCCCTATGTGGAGTCATTTGGACACCCATGTGACTGAGTTTTAGCCCCCAGGTGCATTTTTCAAGCAAATCCCCCACCGTCGGATCGAGGACACATGGCATCTCCTTGACCATCATGGAAATTGATGTCCCTCACATCCCTAAGGTTAGTGAAATTAGGGAAATAAAAATTTTCCCATCCCCTCCATGTGAATTTTTTTAAAGTTTAAATCTAGCACTTAGCCATTTTCTTCCTCTCATTTCTCCTTCAGAACTTCTCACCTTGCCATGGCTCCGTGCGTGATTGTCCAAACACCCGGTCCATCATTGTCACTCTGAACTAGCTCTGCCATGGCCACATAAACTCTTTAAACCATGAATACATAGAAATATTCATTCCTCATAGAAAAATGGAGTGAAATGATGAAGAACGAAGAGAAAAATGGAGATTTTTTGCCAAATAACTGTAAAGTCACCTGATCAAAAAATTCTCATATCTTGCAAGATACAGGTCGGATCGAGATGTTGTATTTTGCAGAATTCCTCATTTTTCAAGGTGATCAAGATCCAACAAATAAGAGGTCAAATGGTGTCCAGAATAATTTTCTCTAACAAAACCCTCACTTCGTGCACTAGCTCACATTCGTCTAATTTCCCATCATTCCGGTAATGGAAACAAGCTAAAAACTTGCACATGAGTTCCAAATGAAAAACCTATCACAATGGAGTTGTTTGCATTGCAAACAGAGACAAAAACTAGACCTAAAAATTTCGAGCTTCGTTACTGGCTTCCATGATAGCTCTATGCCTGAAGCCACTGCCAGGTCAAAATTTCAAAATTTATTTCCAGGCATTCTAGTGGGAAAAATTATGTGAAATTGATAAGGTGTGATCATAATGACAAGAATAATCGAAATAAGTATTTTCCATCATAAATCAAACATTGGAAACACACTTTCTAAAAATAGTAAGTTTTCCTATACATGCTTGCTATTTTTGGCAAGTCTTCATCAAAAGTGGCAATGGAAAGAGCAGTGTGCACTGAAGATCTCCAAAAGGATAGAATGATTATCCAGAGTAGAAAATAGTAGAAATGACCATTTACTAAAAATAGTAAGTCACACTCAAATGGCAGTTTTGGCACAATGGGACATGAAGAACTTCATTGCATTTGGAGCTTTCCATCAACAAGGATCAACAAACTTCATCGGGAGACATATCCTCTTCTTCTTCTCTCTCTTTCTCTCTCCTCTTCCCAAAATTTCTCTCACTTTCAAATTTTCTAATTCTTCATTGGGGTTTGCACTTTTTGATATACCTTTAAGTCACTTAAAAGTGACTTTAGAAACATAATGTAAATTAAGTCACCTTGCTATTATAAAAGGGAATTAAATATTTAAAGTGGAATATGAACAGTCTTAAGTCATATTAAGGTATTCAAAAGGTCATGAGGAAGATGAAGAGTCATATTCTATTCTATAAATTGTAAAGCCATTCCCATTTCAAAGGGTTGGCAATTGATCTTGTAGAATAAAGAGTGCATTATACCTAGAGAAAGCAAAGGAGATAGTAATTTTATTCTACTCTCTTCCCCTCTCAAATTTCTTCCATTCCCACATTATGTACAACTTTGATTCGAACAATCAATACAAGAAGAAGGAGTTTCTAGCTTTCTTTGACTAAGGGGTTTCTTGATACTTGGTGATCAATCAATTATATTTGGTCTTTTTGTTATTCAAAAAGTTGTTTCTTCTGATAAATGCATGTGTTGAAGTTTCTAACTAGTGTGTGTACAGGAATCTAATTTTCTACCTACAGCATTAGTTCTCCTACCTATTTTCTCACTCCCCTTTCCCACTCTATAGATGAAGAATTCCCTATCAAGAGATTTCTATCTTTTCCGTAGGGTTAGTGGAGTGCCCATGTTGGATCCCTAGTTGAAAGACCACCATAGAAATCCACAGTTTCTCGTGCATGCACATACGGCAGTTGCACCGGTTAAGTAGAGGGACTTAGATTCCTAGAGTGTTGGCGAGAAATCCACAAGTTTTTCCACTCAACAAATTTTCTCGCCAACAATAAGCATTCTTTCTGGTGTCCTTTTATCTGTCAGGTGAAATAGTCTAATGCCAAATCCTTCTATGTGGTGATTTTTCGATGGTTGTAATCACTCACGACCATATTCTTTACATGTGATCTAGGTATTGCATCCCCATATACCACTCTTTGTTAAAACTGGTGGTGGCATTCAGTTTCCCCTTTCCCTTTCCATTCTTCGATGAGATGGTTGCCTTATTTGGTGACATTTTCTTTTAAAGTCAAAACAAAACTTTTCCTTTCTCATTTTCCTTGCCTTGCTCAAATATGTGGCTCAACTTCACAAAGAATCCCTTTACTCCCATGCCCTAGCTGCAAAACCCTAACCTAAAAAACCCTTCCACAAGACAACGTACTCTTCTAAACCCTTCTTCCCTACGCCTGTGTATTCCTTCCACTCTAGTTCACAAATTACACTAATCACACTCTTAGGTTTTCACTATTACTCCTTCACATAGATATTTATTTGCGGATTCCCTAGTTCATATGAGATCTTCTTTATTAAAATACAAGGTAATAACAATGTATCTCGACCTTATACTTTTAGGTTTTTCTTCACCTCCCACGATAAATGCCATGTCACCTACCAATGTACTTAGCATTAAACATGGCTTTTTCCACTAAATCTGATCTTAAGTGCTCTTACCCACATGCCCAATCCTGTGTGAAATATCTCGACAAAATTTTGGCACGCTAAATCCTTACTAACTGAATAATCTTACGCCTGTGTTTACAGTGCCAAAGGAACTTCTTCTATCCTTAACTTGATTTTTCCCCTCACCTACCTCATGTTGTTCCTGTGCTTCTCATCCTTCATACGTGGTCATTGTAAAGCTATCTTGAAACAAAAATTTCCTTGTCCACCTTTTCCATGCACACTCTCCTACCTTACGTGCTTTTCATCCTTTAATCTGGTCCATCAAAACAAAACTATTACCAAATTTCATTTTACTTCACATTACTCCACCCCACAAATAAATATATGTGTGGTGTTGGTGCCCATTTTGATCCTCTATTATATTGCCATCTTTCCCCTTTGTTTTGTGTGCTCTCAGACATTTTTCTCTCAAATTTGGTGGTCTGCAACTTTTCCATCCAGATTGAATGCCTTAAAATTCTCACAAACTTATCATTTTTCCCCAACTTGAAAGAAAAATACATGCATGCCCTATTTTATGCTCTAAATTTTCCAAATCCACGGGCCTCTATCTTTTTTTCAACTTTTCCCAGATTTGGGAGATCAAATTTGTTCATTTCATGCATATTTCCCATAAAAAAATCCTTTGTCAAGGTCATAAACTAACTAAAATCACTTTCCATTTGTTTTTTGACCAAAAAATCCTTCACCCACAAAGAGAAAATTGAAGTTGGGCATCTCATGAAAATTCTGTGTTTTTTACAATCATATGGGCATACTTTTCCCATCAAATTCTATCTCAAATGTCATTTCCTACGTGGTCATTTCTGGTTGGAAAGGGATCTGTGGGTTTGTTCTAAAAAACTTAGCATTTTTTGATTTTTTGAAAAAAGTGCAACTTTCCCCCACAACTCTGCAAGTCCCAAAGGAGGACATGTGTCATGTTCTCATTCAAAGGTGAGATGGAAGGTTGGCAGGGAACTTAGAACATGTTTTCCTTTCTAGTGAAAAGGAAAAATTTTGAGGAAAGGGTTGTGGGTTCGTAATGGAGTGAAGGGAGACATGTGGCAGGTGTAGAAGGGAGTGCAGGCTGTCAAAGGAAAAAGGGAAATTTTTCCCTTTTCACAAAATGACTTGGAATGAAAATTTGAGGTGTGCCTCCATGATGAAGCAAAGGGAGACACCTGGTAGGGACGGAATCAAAGGCATGGGCCCATAGAGGAAAAGTGAGAAAATTTCCATCAGCGAAAAAGGAGAGTTAAAATGTGAAATGAGCCTGCAAATCCTCAACGATTGAGAAGGTGACACATGTCAAGGATAGAGGTGAAGGTGCAGGCCCATGGGGAAAAAAGTGACAAAATTTCAAATTTCCAAAAATGGTGGAAATGTGTAGAATTGAGCTTCGACTTCAATGGGACCCACAATGTGCCACGTGTCAGCACCAATCTCAAGGGCGGAGGGGCAGAGAAAATTGTCAATATTTTACATTTTTCCAAATTTTTTAAAAAGTCAAAAGGTGATCCCAAATCCATTCCCAATCACATTTTGACATGTGGAGGGCTCAAATTAAAAGGTGAAAGGGAAATTCAATGGTAAATGTGCATTTTTCATTTTGGCTGCCATTCTGAGCTCCAAATGCAAATTTTGCACAAATTTTCATCAAATTTTTGGTAAATTCATGTCATTTCTGCCTACAAGGATCAATGCAATTGTTTTTAAGGGTCAATTTATATATTTGAGGCATTTTTCAAATGAATTTTTACTCTGGTTCGTGAAAACGTGAAAGATCAAATCAAGAAGTTTCAGAGTTAATTTTGGATGGATAAGGATGAAATGATGAAATGAAAGGGGCCTGCATGCTTTGAAGATGAAAAAATTGCCCCCAAAATGGATAATGATGAAGGTCTTGTAATGATTCACCTTTTTTGAAATACCTAGCAACTTTTGTTGCAAACATGTTAAACATCCGTATCTGCAAATCATGTTGGAATTTTGTAACAAACTTAATGCTTGGCATATTATTTTCTTGGGAAAGAATGATCAAATGTAATAGAATGTTATATAATGCATGTTTTTTGACATTCAAAAGGTTAGAGAACCTTATAATTTCATGAGAAAATCTAGAAAGAAGCCCATTTTTTGAGAAACCACCTAAGAACCATTTCTAATTCCTTTTTGCATCATATTTGTATCATGTTGAGTTGGTTTTAGTTATAAAGCCATCAACAAGCTCTAATATTTTTCTTATAACATTCCCCTGCTAATAAATTTGGTCATTCTGGATTATTTTGTGTTGTCTCTTGGCATTACATACACTTATGTTTCAAAATGTTTTCAATTTGTGTTTCTTTCTCCTGTTGTAGTCTTGTGTTTAAAATATCTCTTGATCATACATGGTCTCAATTCTTGTTGATAGTGTAGTAATATTTTCAATATCACATTTAGAAGAGCTTTCATCTGATAAAGAGATAAACAAATTTAAAATCACTTTACCTTCCTTGAATTCTGAGATTGTTTGTAAACCTTTGGGTGTACCTTAGGTCATGATAAAATAGAGATTTCTAGATACTTTGTTGGTTCATCTGCTTCAAGCTTTTGTGGTAGGTTGTCAAAAATTGTGTGGAAGAGTACAAATATGGGCTTCCATTTATTGCACATATCCTAGTTGAAGGAGTACCTTAACCCCTTTGAAGCATTGTATTGTTTAGGTCTTACATATTTCTTGCAAAGGTCCTCAAAGAATTTGGAAAATTTTGGTTATTCTTGTCTAAAATATCCCACAAAAAATGCATTCAAAATAACTAATCCTACCCCATACTACCATTGCATTGAATTGTGTATTAACCACATAATAAAATTCTGTTACAAAAATGCACAAAACAAATAAGGATGATACAATGTCTTCAGTAACCCTTTCCTTGCATTGAAAGTATCTCCATCATCTGGAAGTGACAACTTGTGAAAGTCAGATTTGGAGTGTTGATCATATTTTCCCAAGGCCTCTTCATATTATCTACAAAAATTGAGGGATATCTTCATCTCTTTCACCATTTGAGGGTTGCAAAACAGGTCGTCTTACCTTGGTTGAGAGGAAAAACCTAAAATAGTTAGGACAAGATCAAGTCCTATTCGAGTGCTATCCATCTCTCCAAAAATCTAAGTGCCAGTTAGATCAAATCCCTAGCTACAAAACGACATACATCATGATCTATATTCCTTCAAGCTTCATGCAATATCTTTGATGCTACTCAAGTTGAGTAGGAGAACAAATTTGGGTACCAAGACTTTCTGGCATCACTGCCAGGGACATTATTAGTTTGATTTGATCCATGTGCATACATATTTGAGATATTTGAATGCATATCAGACCCTAGTAATGTCCCTTGCAAGTTTTAACTACAAATATGTTGTTAAAGCATCATTATATACTCAGATATGTAAGGTTTATGAAAAGGTTTCAAGTTCTGCTTGCAATTTTATCAGCTTCCAGTAGTAGTTGCACTTCATTTGCATTTGTGGTTGATAGATTCAAGAAAAAGGAAGGTCTGATTTATAAATTTTGGAAAGATTCTTAGTGTTGATAGGTATTTGATCGAGTATTTTAGTGATTTTGCACAACTAGGGTGAATGTCCTTAGTGGCGACTCCATTTTGTTTTGATCTTGACAAATATCAGTTCCTTAAGCTTTCTGTCATTTATTTTTGTGTTGTTAATCTTTGCAAAAATGGAAGGAAGAAGATCTCTCTGCAATTAAGACTCTCCTAGGAAGTTATTTTCAGATTCAAGGAACTTAGAGTTAGAAGGGAGAATATTTTGTAAAGTTGTTAAAGGTCAGACATCAGGTAAAGGTATATCCATTGGTGAGAGAGATCAGCCTTTGGTAGAGGATTATCACTCTTCTTCTAGTGATTCTGATTCAAACAATCCTCTCATAAAATTGTTTACTTCAACTAGTGAATGTCCTTCTGCTAAACCTTGAGAGTTCCTTCTTCAATCTACACCTCTTTGTTTCAATTCAAATAAAACATTCCAATAAAATCAGAACTTAGAGAATACCAATCTTGTGAGCCACATTCTTGAGCCCCAAAGACCTTGCACTCCTCATCAGCTTGTGTCACCCCTAAGATCACCTCCACTAAACAATATGGCTCAGCCTAGACCTCCATTTTTTGTTAAAACCTTTGGTCCTATAGACTTTAGAGGAATGCATGGTTACCCAAATGTTGTCCCACAAGATGTCAGAAATAGGTTGCCAAAGTTCTAAGGTAACAATGCTATAACTAGTGATCAGCATCTCAAACTTTTTGTTAACATGATAGAGGATTTTGAAATATAGTTTAAAGATGTGTATGTCAAATTGTTCATTCATACACTAGAAGAGGATGCTAGGGATTGGTACAAGGATATGCCTAATAATTCAATTGATTCTTAGACTGAGATGAAGAATGTATTTGGGTTGTAATATGGTGACAAGACTGATCCTAGATTTCTCTTGTTTGAATTTAAGAATATCAAGAAGAACCCCAATGAATCAGTTCATGAATTCAACACAAGGTTTAACAAAACTTTGAGAAGGCTACCAGTTAATTTGAGGCCTTGTGATGAGTCTTGTTTAATCAAATATGTAGATGCATTTGATAAAAATGTATCCTACTACTTAAGAGACAAGAACCCAACCAATTTAAGGAAAGCTTTCACCATGGCACTTCAAATTGAAAATAATATCAAAGAAATTATGAAACCTATTAATAGAGATGGTGTAAAGTTGATAAACCCTAAAAAATCTCAAGCTAGCAAGGGTGTTGATTTGGAGGAGGTTGTGAAAACTTTGGCAGGGGATGTCAAAGAAATATCATACAAGTTAGCCCGAGAAGAGAAGGGATTTGGGCATACTTCACAAGGTTAGCAAAAAGCACAAAACCATGACAAATTTGACAATCATCCTAGGGGTGATCAAAGGGAAGATGATAGAGGGAAAGGACCCATGAGGTCTGCAAATAGACATCCTCAAGCACGTGAAGGAAGAATGTTACCTAATCCCCTAACTACGAGGGTAGTTGTTGTTGAGAAAGATACTGATATTGATTGGTGTGATAGATGTTTTCTACCCCATCCTCCATGTGAAGTGGACCATCAAGATGGTGAAGCTAATAATGATAATGGTACTGATGATGATATTTGCATGGTGGGTTGTTCTTCAAGCTCAGAAGGAGGAGTAACATCTACTGAAGTGATAAGTGTAAGGAAAGTTTTAACCTTTTGGGATTTCATCAAATGAGTATAAGTCTTTCTTCCCCCTCATACTCTTGAAGTTGATGTAGTGCAAGATTTTGAAATTCCTAAAAATGACTTTGAATACTTAAGATCTTTGATGATTAAGAAGTATGATGGTGGTATCCCTTCAAAGGAAGATAGAAAATTCTTGATGAATGTTGTTGTAGCTCAAGAGAAAGACTATAACACTAGGAGAAAAGTTGTTAAAGGAGTTGGGCCTCAAGCCAAACCTAAAACACCCTTTCTTACAAGCATTCCCAAAAACTCTCCTAGAAGAGAAACACCTACCAAAATCTCTACTATCCCAAGCAAAAATTATAGTCCTTCTCATGCCCAAGCTGCCAAGAATCCCATGCCATTTGATGAATCTACTTTTCTCCATTCCAATGTTGCTTTGCCAAAGAGTATTCCCTATGAAATAGCCCAAGTATTGAGCCAAATAAAAGTGAGTGTTCCAATTATAGAGTTTCTTAGGATTCCTGAGCATAAGAAGAGATAATTTGAGTACTTAGGATTGAAGGAGGAGGAAAATATTCTGAGTAGAAACGTAAATTTTATTGAAACTCCTCCTCTGATCATTGCAAACCTTGAAACACCACTAGCAGTAGAGGATCTTGGAGAAACACCTGAGATATACTTGGGGACATCCTTGGTTGATTCCCAATTGAATGTTCATCTATTTTTCACAACTTAGATCATAACAGATAGACTACTTCATAATTATATGTTTGATTCTGGTGCATCATGTAATGTCATGCCTCTATAAGTCATGAATGAGTTGGATGTGTTGGTGCCATTTTTGAGCTTGCACCATGTTGCCCTAAAATTTAAAATCTATATTTTCTCAAAAAAAAAATTTACCCTTTGAATTGATGGTCTAAAATTATTCCCCTCTAATTGGATGCTTTAAAATGCTCACAAACTTGTTGTTTTTCCCTAATTTGAAAGAATAATCCAAGTTTGCCCTTTTCTGTGCCCTAGTTTTTCCAATTTCACAGGCTATATCATTTTTTCCTTTGCCAGATCATGGAAAAATAAAATTTGATCAATTCATACTTTTTTGTATTTGAAAATCCAATCCCGAGGTTGAAAATGTTGTAAAATCATGCTTCAGTTGATTCAGAATAAAAAATCTGCCATCCTTGGTGAAAAAATTGAATTCTAGGGCACCCCTGGAATTTTTTACGTTTTGACGGTCATACGAGTGTCATTTTCCCATCAATTTCTTCCTCAAACATACATTGGAAATGTGGTGGGTTTTTATTGGCCGAGGATCGGTGGGGAAGCATTCTAACTTGTCTTTTTTATTATTTTTGGCAAAATGGGCATTTTCGGGCCTGTGGCCCCATTTTTTTCAAATTTTCCTATGTGGTGGCTTCTAATTGGCAAGTGGGTTGGTAGATGGTTAGATTCCATTAAGGTTTTTAGACCTTACTTTGTAAAAAATTTAAAAGTCATAAATTGGCCCGAAGCCCCCCGCAGCCAATCGGGAGTGGACACATGTCCATAAAAGGTCAGAGGGGATACGGGTGGTGGAAGAATTTTATGGGCTTTTTATCATATGGATAAGGTAAAAAAAATTCCCGAAAGCCCATGGCCAATTAAAAGAGAACACGTGTCCATAATTTGTAAGAGGTGGGTCGGTGAGTCCATAGAGGGAAATGGGGATTTCTTCCCCTTTTTGGTAAAAGTGCTTAAAATCAAAATTTAAGTTACGGGCCCACAAGCGAATCATCAAGTGACACATGGCAGAGAGAAAGGTGGGTTGGTGGGCTGACGGAGGTAGGAAGGAAATTTTTGTCTTTTTCCAAAAGGACTTAAAATAAAAATTTGAAGCACTGGCCCACTAGCGAATCACAAAGAGACACGTGGCAAGGGGAAAATGAGAGGTGCGGGCCCGCAGGGAAAAAAGTGAAATTTTTCCCAATTTCCAAAAAGGGTCAAAATGCGTAGAATTGAAGCATAATTTCAATGGGACCCACCATGTGCCAAATGTCAGCTCCAAAATTTAAAGGCAGAGGGGTGGAGGAAAAGGTCATTTTTTTCCATTTTTTCAAAAAATGTGGAAAAGTAAAAAATGAGCCCGAATTGATTTCCAATCATTTTTTGCCATGTGTCTAGCCTTATCCAAAGTTTAAAAAGGTAACTCAAGATTATTTCTAAGTCCACATTTTCCACATGGAGGGCCAAGATTAAAAGATGGATAAAATCAACGGTTGCTACGCATCCATTTGTTTGTTACTACCATGGGAGCTCCAGGAAGCTTGGAATTAGGATTTTTGCATCAAAATTCATCAAATTTATAGTGATTTTGTGTCATCTTGGCCTTCTAGGATCATTGGCATCACTTTCATGACTCAATTATTTGATTTGAGGTGTTTTTGTAATAAAGTTTTTCCCCTGCCTGAGAAAACACGTGAAATGACAAAATCAAAAGTTGCAGAGGTAATTTGAAAAGGTAAAAAGGTGAAAATGATGAGTAAGAGGTGTTTGCATGCCTCAATGATGAAAAAAATGCCTCTAGGATGGATAATGATCCAAATATTTGTAATGATTTAATCTTTTTGGCACACCTGGCAACCTGCGAGTGTTTTTCTATTTGATGTCATTTTCATTGAATCATGAGGATTATTATAACAAACTTGATCCCATGGCATATTATTTTCTTAGGAAAGAAGGATCCAATGTGGCATGAAGTATATAATGCCTTTTGGAGAAATTGAAAGGAGTTAGGAAAAAATTGAAAATCACGAGAAAATTCTGAGAGAAAGCTCATCTTTTGAGAAACCCACCAAAGAACCAGGATAATTTCTTTTTTGTTGGATCTTCATGTATGTGATTTGGTTACAAATGTATAACAATCACACAACTCTAAGATTGTTCATGAAAATCTCCCTTGCTGATGAATCTAACAAGCTTTTGAGTTAATCTATGGTTTTCTTGATAATATGGTGTCTATTATCATTTTTAAATTCCTGCAAATAGTTTTCATTGTTCTTGTTGCAATATTGCATTGAAATTCTTTAAAAATCACACAAAATCTCCATTTCTTGTTGATATTTTAGTGGCATTTTCAATCTCATGTTCAGTAGAGACTTCATATGATAAAGAGATAAACAAATTTAAAATCACTTTACCTTCCTTGACTACAAAGATTGCCTGTAAGCCTTTGGGGGCACCTTAGGCATGGTTTGATCAAGGATTTTTGTGTTTTATTGAGTTCTTTACTTCAAGTTTTTGTGGTGAGTTCTCAAAGATTATGTGAAGAGTGCTATGGGGATTTCATTTATACCTCTTCTGGTTGAAATAATGTCTTGATTATTTGAAGCATTTCATCTGATATTTATTTATAGTATTGTAGAGGTTGTCAAAGATCTGATATATCCCAGTTTCTCTTATCAATACTCCACCAAAATTTCATTCAAAATAACTAATCCTACCCCATACTACCCATGTATTGCATTGTGTGTCAACAAAAGGATATAACCCATTTACAAAAATGCACAAAGAAAATTAGGATCATACAATGTCTCCAGTAACCCTTGCCTTACATTGAAAATATCTCCATAATTTGGAAGTGACAACTTGTGAAAGTTAGATTTGGAGTGTTGATCATATTTTCCCGTGACCTGTTCATACTATTTACGTAAATTGAGGGATATCTTCATCTCGTTCACCATTTGGGGGTTACAATGTAGGTTATCTTACCTTAGTTGAAAGGAACAACCTAAAATAGTAAGGGTCAGATCAAATCCTTTTTAAGGTGTTATTCATCTCTCCACAAATCTGAGTGTCAGTCAAATCACATCCCTAGCTACAAAATGACACACATCAAGATATATCTATCTTCAAGCTTCATGTCATATCTCTGATGCTTCTCATACTAGAAAAGGAGAATAAATTTGGGTATGAACAGGATATCAAAGTGATAATAGAATATGGAAAATGTACTACCATGGACTCAAGAGAAGTGCCAGTAGTTAGTTGTGTGAAGATCTGGTGGTGCGACTTGCATCTTATTGTGGGAGGAATTTAAAATTGGATGTGGTGATTATTGATTTCCCTACCAAATGGGGTATGCTTTTGTCAATATAGTGGGCTGTAAGTGTTGGTGGGAGTGTCCAAATAGACATGTCTTATGCCATTATCCCCATTGAAGGAAACTTAGTGAAGTTATGTGGAGAGAAGAAGATGTTGTACCTTATTGAAGACCCAAACAATGCATCTTATGAATTTTTGCAGGTAGATGCTAGTACTGATCACTTTGTGAGTTTTGTGGATTTTAGGGTGTATGAAGTTGTTGAAAAAATATCTCCTAAGTATGTTGTTTTTTCTAGAGATTTGGTCCTTGGTTCAGCCTTAAAAAATGTTAAAAGGTTTGGCATGGACACAATGGAGGAACTTCAAAGAAACTGGATGGTTTACAAAGTAAACAAACAAGAAAAAGAGGTATATTTCTATTTGCTAAAAAACATATCAGAACCTCTTGCATGGTCATATCCAACATGGAAGACATTTGGGGTTTTTCCCTTGATTTTTTTTCTTTGAAATCAAGGTTTTCTTTCCAACTTGTATAGTGTATAGAGTTTGGTTTTTTCTCTGTTGTTGGTTTTTGTTAGTTTGTGGTTTGCCTTGGTGTGTGGAAGTCATTTTTGTTAGTTTCTTAGCTGGTTTTTTGGTGGTTTTGGCTCATGACTCTATTTTCCTAATGGATTATTTTGGCAATTGGTCTACTTATTGTTCTTGTGGCTCTCACTAGGAGTGCCCATCCGCAATCAGGAGCCAATGTTGGTGCCTATTTTGATTCTCTATTATATTTCCATCTTTCCCCTTTGTTCTATGTGCTCTCAGACATTTTTCTCTAAAATTTAGTGGTCTACAAATTTTCCATCTAGATTGAATGCTTTAAAATGCTCACAAACTTATCATTTTGCCACAAAATGAAAGAAAAATATATGCATGCCCTGTTTATGCCGTAAATTTTCCAAATCCATGGGCCTCTATTGTTTTTTCCACTTTTCTCAGCATTGAGAGCTCAAATTTGTTCATTTCAACCATATTTCCCCTAAAAAATCCTTTACCAGGGTCATAAACTGCCTAAAATCACTTTCCATTTGTTTTTTGACCAAAAAATCCTTCACCCACGAAGAAAGAATCGAATTGAGGCATCTCTAGAAAATTCTGTGTTTTTTACAGTCATACGGGTGTACTTTTCACATCAAATTCTATCTCAAACATCATCTCCTACGTGGCCATTTCTATTTTGACAGGGATCCATGGGTTTGTTCTAAAAAACTTAGCATTTTTTGATTTTTTGAAAAAAGTGCAACTTTCCCCTGCAACTCTGCAGGTCCCATAGGAGGACGCGTGTCATGTTCTCATTCAAAGGTAGGATGGAAGGCTGGTGGGGAACTTAGAACATTTTTTCCTTTTTTGTGGAAAGGAAAAATGTTGAGGAAAGGGCTATGGGTCTGCAATGGAGCAAAGGGAGACATGTGGCGGGTGTGGAAGGGAGTGTGAGCCACCGGAGGCAAAAGGGAATTTTTTCCCATTTTGTAAAATGACTTGGAATGAAAATTTTACATGTGGCTCCCCAACAAAGAAGACGGAGACACATGGCAGGTATGGAATCGGAGGTACGGGCCCGCAGAGGAAAAGCGAGAAAATTTTCCTTGGCAAAAAAGGGGAGTTAAAATGTGAAATGATCCCGCAGATCCTCAGTGATTGAGAAGGTGACACATGTCAAGGAAAGAGGTAGAGGAGAGGGCCCGTGGGAAAAAAAGTGAAAATTTCCAAAATTTCCAAAAAAGGTGGAAATGTGCAGAATTGAGCTATGACTTCAATGGGACCCCCAATGTGCCACGTGTCAGCACCAAATCTCAAGGGCCGAGGGGTGGAGAAAATTATAAAAATTTAACATTTTTCAAAAAAATGTTAAAAATTCAAAAATTGATCCCAAATCCATTCCCAATCGCATTTTGACATGTGGACGGCTAAAATTAAAAGGAAAAAGTGAAAATCAATGGTAACTGTACATTTTTCATTTTGGCCACCATTTGAGCTCTAGGAAGCTTGGAGATGTGAATTTTTGACAATTTTTTGTCAAATTTTTCACAAATTCATGTCGTTTGTGCCTGCAAGGATCAATGTAATTTTTTTAAGGATCAATTTTCATATTTGAGGCATTTTTCAAATGAATTTTTACTCTGGTTCGTGAAAAATGTGAAAGATCAAATCAAGAAGTTGCAAAGTTAATTTTGGATGGATAAGGATGAAATGATGAAATGAAAGGGGCATGCATGCTTTGAAGATGAAAAAATTGCCCCCACAATGGATAATGATGAAGGTCTTGTAATGATTCACCTTTTTTGAAACACTTAACAACTCTTGTTGCAAATATGTTAAACGTCCCTATCTACAAATCATGTTGGATTTTTTTAACAAAATTGATGCTTGGCATATTCTTTTCTTGGGAAAGAATGATAAAATGTAATAGAATGTTATATAATGCATGTTTTTTGACATGCAAAAGGTTGAAGAAACTTAGAATTTCACGGGAAAATCTAGAAAGAAGCCCATTTTTTGAGAAACCACCTGTGAACCATTTCTAATTCCTTTTTGCATCAGATTTTTATCATGTTGATTTGGTTTCATTTTTAAAGCCATTAAAAATCTCTAATATTGTTCTTATAACATTCCCCTATTGATAAATTTGGTCATTATGGATTACTTTGTGATGTCTCCTGGAAAAATTTGCATACACTTATGTTTTAGAATGTTTTCAATTTGTGTTTCTTACTCCTATTGTAGTCTTGTGTTTAAAATCTCTCTTGATCATACATGGTCTCATTTCTTGTTTATAGTTTAGTGGCATTTGCAATCTCACATTTAGAAGAACTTTCATCTGATAAAGAGATAAACAAATTTAAAATCACTTTACCTTCCTTGAATTCTGAGATTGTTTGTAAACCTTTGGGTGCTCCGTAGGTCATTATAAAATAGAAATTTCTAGATACTTTTTTGGTTCATCTGCTTCAAGATTTTGTGGTAGGTTGTCAAATATTGTGTGGAAGAGTGTAGATCTTGGCTTCCATTTATTGCACATATCCTAGTTGAAGGAGTACCTTAACCCCTTTGAAGCATTATGTTGTTTAGGTCTTACAAATTTCTTGCAAAGATCCTCAAAGAATTTGGAAAATTCTAGTTATTCTTGTCTAAAATCTTCCACCAAAAAATTCATTCAAAACAACTAATCCTACCCCAGACTACCCCTATATTGAATTTTTTATTAATGAAAGAATACAATCCTTTTACAAAAATGCACAAAACAAATCAGGATCATACAATGTTTTTAGTAACCCTTTCCTTGCATTGAAAGAATCTCCATAATCTTGAAGTGACAACTTGTGAAAGTCAGGTTTAGAGTGTTGATCATATTTTCCCAAGGCCTTTTCATACTATCTACACAAATTGAGGGATATCTCCATCTCCTTCACCATTTTAGGGTTACAAAATAGGTCCTCTTACTTTGTTGAAAGGCATAATCTAAAATAGTTAGGAAAAGATCAAGTCCTATTTGAGTGCTATCCATCTCTCCACAAATCTGAGTGCCAGTTAGATCACATCATCAGCTATAAAACAACACACATCATGATCTATCTGACTTCAAGATTCATGTCATATCTCTGATGTTTCTCAGGCTGAAAAGGAGAACATATTTATGTACCAACATGTGGTTCTCTACACATACATAACCTTTTTGAAAGTAAAAATTTTCTACTGACACACAAGGCATGCTAAACAACAACACAAAGAAAGGAAAAAGAAATGAGAAATGGAGACAGAAGGAAAGGAAATCCTAGGCTAAATGGCAATACTGCCTTATTTACAAACACAAGGAAGACTTATTTATAGTAGGCCTTCATCTTTCTCTCATTAAAATGGCCTAGTAACCTCATCCCATCCAATGCTTGTAACTAGAACATGCCCATATCAAGGATGTATGAGATGATATATGGCCCTAACTAATGGAATTTCAGTTTGCTAGGATGACACATAAATTTGGAATCATATAGTAAGACCATCTTCCCAACCTTGAATTGTTTGTTCTTAATATGACGATCATGCCATGATTTTTTCCATGCCTTTTCAGTCTTCTGACTCCATCTAACAAGTGATCACCTTTCATTCAACTACATTAACTTTTTCATGCACTCTTTAATTGTTTATTCATAAGATAACCCTCCTATGTGCGCAATATGCAGCAATGGTAGCATAAATTCTACTGGTAAAACAACCTCTGTGCTAAACACCAATTGAAATAGTGTGGACTTGTTCAATCTCTTATAAGTTATCATTTATGTCCATAGAATGGTTGATACCTTGTCATCCCAAAATTTTCTTCCCAGATCATAAATTTTTGTGGGTGTGACTCAATTTTTTTTAAATGCCTTGGAAATTCCATTTAGCTTATGTGTGATATGAGATAGTATTATGATGGGCCACCATGAACTTTGCCATCAAAATCCTGGTTTTTTCATTCAAAAAATGTGTACCCCTATCACTAGTCAAGTTTAAAAGGAATCCATACCTGTTTATTATTTTCTCCCATAAGAATCTAGCAACAATCGCTTATGTACAGTCCTAAGTAGCCACTACCTCTACCCATCTTGTTAATTAATCCATGCAAGTGATAATATAGCATGATCTCGTCCTTCACACTACAGGTAAAATAGGTCCTAAAAAGTTAATGGCCCATTTTTCAAATGGTTCTACACTATTTATATGTCCTAGGGGAATCTCATCTCTTTTTCCCAGTCTACCAAGGCACTGGAAAAGGTCACATTACTTGTAAAATTCAATTTGATCCTAGTAGATACTTTCCCACCAAATCCCTACGAGTATAATTTTCCAATCTGTGGCATTCCCTAAATAGTACCCTCCTACAATCCTGCCATGTGCTTATTCCATGATTGCAATGCACTCATGTTATAACACACATCGGTATAGATCCTCATCACAAACTAACTTGTATAAGTCCCCACTAATTATCATGTAGGGCACAATGCATTTAGCTAACATTTTCCTTTACAAATATTTCATTCCTTCCGGTGCCACACCCATTTTGAGAAACAAGGAAATATCCTCTAAGTCAGAGGGCATGCGTCAAAACCTAACCAATTGCGTGTTTGGTATAGCATCCTTAATTCTCTATGTATCTTCCCCTGAATCAATTCTTGACAAATGGTCTAGCCCTGAGTTACTTTTTCCTTGTTTTACAACAACTGTAAACTAAAATTCCTAAAACAAAAAGACCCACCGACATATGCACCCTTACAAAATAGGCTTGTTCATAAAGTAATTCAAGGCCATGTGATCTATGTAAAATATGAAAGGTGTTGCAAGAATATATTTCCAAAATTTATGCAGTGTGTTGATCATTGAAAGTAATTCATGCTCAATAGTGGTGTAGTTTTTATCTGCTATTGTCAACTTCCTACTTGCAAAGCAAAGGGGGTTTTCAACAATCCCCTCCCTAGGTTATGCTAGCACTGCTCTAATGATTGTCCTTGAGGCATCAACATGCACATGGAAAAGTTTATCCCAAGAGGGAAATGATAATATGGGCACAATGACAAGTATATTCTTCAAAGTGTCAAATGTCATCTGTTTCGCCTCTCCCTAATGAAATGCACAATTGTGTTTTAATAACTTCTTTAGTGGTGTGGTGATCTTGGCATATACCTTGAAAAAATTCTAGTAGTATCCCTTATGCCCAAGGAATCCACGCATTGTGCTTTGAATGATAGGCTCCCCCTAACCCCACAATAAAATAAACCTTTGTGCGATCCACCAACAAACCTTCCTTAAATATGATGTGTCCTAATAGGGTCCCAAATGGTGTAGCAAAAACACACTTCTTGATGTTGAGGGATATCCTCAACTACTGACATCTCTCAAACACCAGCCTTAAATTGTCACAATGGTATTTCACTAGTCCATATACTATATAGTCATCAAGGTAGACTTACAAAAACTTGTGGATATAATCTTGAAATTCCTGGACCACTATGCGTGAGAACACAAGTGTGTTCTTCAGTCCAAAAGTCATGACTGTATAGGTAAAAATTCCCCTTTCAGTGGCAAAAATTGTCTTCTCCTTATCTTCTTTAGTAATCCTAACTTGATGGTATCCTAAGAACCCATTTGTGAAGGAATATATTTCACGCCCAACCACTCCCTCCAAGATTTATTTAGTAAAAGGGGTTAGAAAAGGATCAATTACACATACCACATTCAGGTCACTGTAGTTAACATAGATCCTTATCCTTCCATCCTTTTTAATGATGATGACCATGGGGCTTACCCATTCTCATTCCTCTTGAGCTTCAATGATGCCTAATGTTATCATCTTTTCTATATCCTCCTTAACCTTGATGTGAAGATTTAGATTCATTCGACAAGTTCTCTTCCGAATCAGGTGCATACCCTCTTTCAACATGATCTTCATCTCACCCAAAGAGTGGTGAATTCCTTTAAGGTCATGGTACCCATGCAAGAGTAAATCCTAAAACTCATCCAATAGATCAACGATATTTGAGACTTCCTTCTCCAGCCAATAGTCTCCAATAGTGGCCTTCTTAGGTTCAACCTATGAACCAATGCTAACCTTATTTGTTTTTAGGGGTTCATGGTATGTGTGTGCTTACTCATAAAAACTACCAATAAATTCACACATACCTTTAGTATGGTTTACATCAAAACTCTCCATCTCTTCACCATCTATCATGGAGAACATATTTCCATTTTCCTTCCCCATGTACAAGCACTCAAGTTGTACTTCTTCTAACTCTTCCTCATCAAGGCATAGTTCCATACCAAGTTTTGGTACCCAAATTTCTTCTCCTTTTCAGTCTGAGTAGCATCATAGATATGGCATAAAGCTTGAAGATAGATAGATCATGATGTATGTCATTTTGTAACCAGGGATGTGATCTAACTGGCACTTATATTTGTGGAGAGATGGATAGCACTCAAATAGGACCTGATCTTGTCCTAACTATTTTAGGTTGTGCCTTTTAACCAAGGTAAGAGGACCTATAAGTTAACCCTAAAATGGTGAAGGAGATGAATATATCCCTCAATTTGTGAAAATAGTATGAATGGGCCTTGGGAAAATATGATCAACACTCCGAATCTGACTTTCACAAGTTGTCACTTCAAGATTATAGAGATAATTTCAATGCAAGGAAAGGGCTACGGAAGACATTTTTAAATCATGATCTATTATGCATAGATTAGCAAATGGATTTTGATCTTCTGTGGGTATAAAAATTAAAATAGGGGTGGTATAGGGTAGGATTAGTTGTTTAGAATGATTCTTGGTGGGATATTGACACGACAAATTTGACTATGCTAGATCTTTGACAACCTCTACAACATTTGAACAACTATCAAATAAAATGCTTTAAAACATTCAGGATGTTCTTTCAACCAGAAGAGATACACAAATGGAGGCCCATGTTTGCACTCTTCACACAATATTTGAGACCTCAATACAAAATCTTGAGTTAAAGGACCCAATTAAACATCAAAATATCTGATCAAATCATGCCTAAGGTACCCTCAAAGGCTTACAAGCAATCTATGTCAACAAATGAAGGTGAATTCATTTTAAAATAATTATTTTCAATGCCAGATGAAATCCCTTTTGAAAAATAAAATTGCAAATGCCACTAAACTATCAATAAGGATGAGATCTGTGTGATTGCTAAAGATTTCAATGCAAGATTGCAACAAGAACAAGGAAAACTATTTATAGACATTTAAACATGATAACAGACATCATATTTCCCAAAATAACATAGATTAATTCAAAATATTATTATATTCATCAGTAGGGGAGAGTTTTAGCAACAATCTCAGAGTTGTGTGATGGCTATACACTTGTAACCAACTCAACATGAATGAAGATCTAATACAAAAGACATTAACCAGGTTTTTTGGAGGGTTTCTCAGAAGATGAGCTTCTCTCAATATTTTCTCATGATTTTAAATTTCTGGACCATTTGCATGTCAAAAAACATGCATTATATATCATTTGTTTACATCCAAGCCTTCTTTCCGAAGAAAATAATATGCCAGGCATCAAGTTTGTTACAAAATTCCATCATGATTCGCAGACAGGGTTGTTTAACATATTTGCAGCAAAAGTTGCCATGTGTTTCAAAAAAGGTGAATTATTGAGTATTTTTTTATCATTATCCATTGTGGAGACACATTTTTCATCTTCAAAGCATTCATACCTCCTTCCTTTCATTATTTCATCCATTTCCCTCCAAAATCTAACTCTACAACTTTTGGATTTGATATTTCACATTTTTGGATGGGTAGGGAAAAATCTATTTCAAAAACATCTCTAATCTTCAAATTGATCCTCAAAATTGATTTCATTGGTCCTTGCAGGCACACACAACATGAATTTGCAAAAAAATTGATCAAAATCAATGCAAAAAATGCATTTCCGCACTTCCTGGAGTAAAAATGGCTACCAAATTGAAAAATGCACAATTACCATTAATTTTCATTTCTCCCTTCAATCTGAGCCCTCCATGTGTCAAAATGTGATTAGAAATGGGCCTAGGACCACTTTTTGATATTTTAACACTTTTGGAAAAAATTAAAAATTTGACATTTTTCTTTGCCCCTCTGCCCTTGAGATTTGGGGCTGACACATGGCACAATGTGGGTCCCATTGGAATCACGGCTCAATTATACATATTTCCACCTTTTTTGGGAAAAATACTTTTTTTTTCCAATTATCCCTATGGACCTGCACCTCCACTTCTATCCTTAACACATGGTGATCGATGATTCACTACGGGGCCATGACTCCCTTTTTTGCTTTGTACTTTCTTTACAAAATTTCAAAAAAATTCAAAACTCACCGGTGGCCCACACTCCCCTCTACCATTTTATTTTGACACGTCTCCCTCTGATTCATTGCGGAGCCACACTTCAAATTACCACTTTAACTCATTTTTCCAAAAAGTAAACATTTCCCTTTTTCCTCCAGTGGCCCACTGACCTGTACAAGCATTTAATTTTCTTCTTTATCGGGGATGCACTTTCTTTTAAGACTTTAACCCTTTTTGGGAAAACGTTTAAAAATCTCAAACTCTCTTGGATGTCTACTGCTCCACTCTATTCAGGTCCTCCACATGTACTCTCCTGATTGGCCCTATGGACTCGTGGCCTTTATCACAACTTTTTCTCCCTTTCGCTTAAAAAAAAAAATTCTAAGTCCTTTGCCAACCTTCCATCCCAAATTTCATGAAAATATGACATTTGTTCACCTCTGATTGGATGCATGCCTTAGGGAATTTTCTTCATTTATACACATTTTCCAAAGTGCCCTGAGGCACAAAACAACACACCCATCTTCCTTCACTCTGCCTGTGACACGTGTACCTCCTTTGGGGCCTACAGAGCTATGGGTGAAACTTGTACTTTTTTCCAAAACATAAAAAACATTAAGTTTTTCAAGAAGACCCACTGAACCTTGTCTAATCACAAATGGCCACGTAGGAGAAGATTTTGAACTAAAATTTGACTGGAAAAGGATGCTCATATGACCATCAAACAATGCTGAAATTACCAGTGATGCCCTAGAATATTGAAGGTGAATTTGATGGGCAAGTGACGCTCGTCTGATCATCAAAACACAAAAAATGCCAGGGATGCCCAAAATTGATTTTTTCTTCATGGGTGAAGAATTTTTTGATCAAAAGACAAATGAAAAGTTTGTTTAGGAAATTTACAACCATGGAAAGGGATATTTAAGGGAAAATAAGTATAAAATGAACAATTTTGAGCCCCAAAGGCTGGGAAAACATGGGAAAAATGGAAGAGGCATTTGAATTGGAAAAATTAGGGCAAGGTAATGAGTTTGTAAACAATCCAATGCACAAGAATGGAGCTACAACTTCACATCATCAATTTCATGAGGAAAAAAAAATTCAGAGCACAAAGAGAAAAGGGGAAACATAGAAAAATGGTAGAGGATCATAATGGGCACCAACATTGTGTCCTACTCAAGGATGGGCACTCCTAGTGAGTGTCATAAGAACAAAAGTAGACCAAGTGCCAAAATAATCCATTGGGAAAATAGATTCATGAGGTAAAGCCACCAAAAACTAGCTGAGAAATAGACAAAAATGGCTGCCACACACCAAGGTAAACCACAAACTGACAAAACACCATAAACAGTGCAAAATCCAAACACTATATACTTTATAATTGGTGCATACCTCAAATTTTGGGATTAATCCAAGAAATGCTTCAGATGCCTATCATTAATAGGAATTTCAAGAAATTCCTCATCTAAGTCCTTGAGGAAAAATATATTTTCACCAATTCTGATATCAATGGAGTAAGGGCCCATCCACAATGCATCAAATTTACCATGTTTTCCCTTATCTTCATTTTTGTTATCCCACAACAAAACTATATCTCCAACATTAAAAGCCCTAGGAGTGAACTTCTTGTCACAAAACCCCTTCAACTTCTCTCTAAATCTAACATGCCTTTGGTGTGATTCTCTTCTTTCTTTATCCAAATCAAAAATTTGATTAATCCTTGCTTCATATGGACTGGACTCTTGATCTTCAAGCTATTGAAAAAATTGAAATGAAGATAATTACAGATGTAAGGGTAGAAGAGCTTGAGTTCCATACACCAACTCAAATGGGATCTTACTAGTATATCTTCTGGTAGTGATTCTATTAGCCCAAACTACAAATTTCAGTTGTTCATCCCATTTTCTCTTGTTCAACTCCAAGGTTCTCCTAATGATCTTCAAAAACTTTTTATTGTTGGACTCAGCTTGTCCATTTCCTTGTGGGTTATAGTTTGAAGCATAATTCAGATTGATTCCATACTCCTTGCACATTGCCATCAAGAGTTTATCTCTAAAACACATGGCATTATCAACAAAAATCTTGACTGGCACACCAAATCTGCATATGATATGATTCAACAAGAAGTCCATAACAACTTGGTGTGTTGCTTTCTTGGTGGGGATTGCTTCTACCCACTTGGTGAAGTAATTTGTGGCTACAAGAATCCACTTATGGCCAACACTAGAAGGGTCTGAAATTTCAACAATGAAGTCCATTCCCCATTGTTCGAAAGGAGCTTCAATTCACACAGGCTACAAAGGAAGGGATCCTGAAGCTTTCATTCTTCTAGAGAAATGCTGATAGATTTCACATTTTCTAACCAGTAGGGTTGCATCTTTGAAAAGAGTAGGAAACCAATAACCAAATCTCAAAACTTTGTGTGTTATAACCCTTCTAGAAAAATTTCCTCCAAAAAATCTCCCATGGAAATCAACAACTATTTTAGGAGCTTCATCTTTAGTTACACATTTCACGAGGACACCTTTAGGGTTCTTCCAAGCCAGCCCAAAGTCAATGATGATGTATTTTAGAGAAGTCATCTTGAGGGCTCTTTTTTTATTTTTATTTAAATGATCAGGGAAGCATAGGTGTTTGAGAAAAAATATTACATCCTTATACCACTAAGATCTTATCAATTTATTAAGAACATCTTCCATTTCTTCCTCTACTTCATTCACTTCGAAAGTCTACAAGATGCTGTCAGCCATGAACTTAGCAAGACCCAAACCTCTAACCAAATTTGTGATTTGGATGTCCATGTCATACTCTTGCAGTTTGTTCACCCATCTACATCTTTTTCTTGATATTTCCATCTCAAATAAGATGCCTTTTACCATGGTGTGGGGAACATATGCAACAAATTTTGTACTTAAAGTATAAGGCCTGAAAACCTTTGCTACTTTCACCAAGAAAAATGCTTGTTTTTTCATGATTGTGTACTTTAACTCAGCAGCTTGTAAAGCCTTGATAAAGAAGGCAATAGGCCTCTCAGTCCCATCTTCATCCTTTTGCAGAAAAAAAAATGCAATGGTATTTTTAGAAGCAAAGGAGAAGATTTGTAAAGGCTTCTTGTAATTTAGAGCTACCAAGATAGGTACACGTTTAAGTTCTTCTTTGATTCCTTCAAAATCTTGAATAATGGCCTCCTCCCATTTGATAACTTGGTCTTTCTTTAACATGCATGTAATAGGAAGAGTCATTTTAGGAAAATTAGACACAAACCTTCTAATGAAATTGATTTTCCCAAAGAAGGATTGGATGCCCTTTTTTATTCTTGGAATTGGAACCTTGTTGATTACTTCTACCCTCTCAAGGTCAATCATGACATCAGCCTCTGAAACAATATGACCAAGAAGCTTGGCCTTTTGCACCCCAAAATGACACTTATTTTGATTGAGAGAAATTCCAAATTCTCTACATCTGATCAACATTCTTTCCAGCTGCTGCAAGTGATCTTTTTTGCTCCTTGAAAACACAGTCACATGATCCTAATAAACTACAATAAAGTCATTTATGTAACCAACAAAAGCAACATCCATTGCTCTGTAGAATGTAGCTCCAGAATACATGAGACTAAAAGGCATTCTTACATAAACATATGTTCCCCAAGGAGTGCTAAAGGAAGTTTTAAATCTTTCTGACTCCTTAACAACAACTTGACTATAGCAAAAGAAACCATCCAAGGTGGACAACAATTCAGATCCATTCACTAACTACAACATGATTTCTATGTTTGGAAAAGGATAATTGTCCTTCAATGACGCTCTATTTAGATTTATGAAGTCTACACAAAGTCTCATATGTCCATTTTTCTTTCTGACTGGCACAAGGTTTGCAACCCAAGATGAATACCTTATGGGTTGAATGATCCCTACCACCTTTAGTTTCTTCAATTCATCTTTCATATTCATGGATAGGAGTGGATTAATTGGCCTTTGATTTTTTCTAAATGGTTTGGCATTTGTTTTAAGAGGAATCTCATGTTGAAACAAGTCTTCTCTGTATGCTTTCAGCACTAAATAAGACCAAACAAGACAGTCCTGATATTTCTTCAATAGTTAAACATAGGACTATTTTTCTTCTTTGTTTAGATTGTTGCCCAACCAAAAGTTTCTCAGTTTATCATTATTTCCCAAGTTATGCTCTTCCACATCCCTTGAGGCAGACATGTTTCTATTGATGATGTAATCAACATTGTTAAAATTTGACTCAAGTGCAACAAGACCTCTATGAATGGTGTTAGTTTTCAATTGGATAATATCCTTTTTTAAAAAATTCTATCTTCCTTTAGTCACACACACCATTGGTTCCGATTCAATATTCTAATCTGTAAACTCACCTTGATTTTGTAAGAACCTTTACACTTGAGCATCATCATTAAAAACTTTCCAATGCTTGATGTTATCAAGGATAGCTAGCCTAGTTAACACTTCAATATTGTACTCACAATAAGGTGAAATGGTGCAATCTCAAAATCTTGACCCCAACACTGTCAAATTTTCAGCAAAAACATTGAAACTTAAGTCATGATGGCCAATATTAAAAGAATCAAATGTCTCAATTAAATCCCAAACTGCATGTTTGTATTATTTCATCCGCTGATTTTTTTGTAGCATACAGTTTTCTTATTTATTTGACAACTAGATCTGAATCTCCTTTTGCAATGATGTCCTTAACACCATACCTCCATGCAATTCTTAGACCTAACAATAAGGCTTCATACTCATAAATGTTTCTAGTACATTCAAAATTAAGCTTAAAGGAAAAAACAAACTCTTCCAAGCTAGGAGAAATCAAAATTATACCAGCATCATTTCCAAATTTGGAGCAAGTTCCATCAAATAGCAAGGTCTAAGGAGAACCTACCTATTCAAGGAACTTAGAATGATCCATCTTGTGCTCCTTACAATCAGCAAACCCAATAAAATCATCAACATCAGCATCAACAAATAAGGCTTCACAAGAAGCATTGTTTAGATCATCTATTAGATGTAAAATCTTCTTTTCTCCATAGTTCTTGACAAGGATGACATCAATGGGAATGATGGAAAAAGCCATATCAATTTGGACACTCTCACCAACACTTGCAGCCCACTTTCTTGACAAAAGCATACCCCATTTGGAAGGGCAATCAACAATCACAACATCCAATTTTAAATTCCTCCTAGGATAAGATGCAAGTTGCACCACCAAACCCTTCACACAACCAACTATAGGAACTTCTCTTAAGTCCATGGTAGTACACTTTCCATAGGCTGTTTTCACTTTGATATCCAGCTCATTCATGACTTCTAGATGAATGATATTACATGATGCACTAGAATCAAACATATAATTATGAAGTAGTCTATCCTTTACGATTAAAGTTGTAAAGAATGGATCAAAATTTAATTAGGAATCAACCAAGGATGTCCCCAAGTATACCTCAGGTGTTTCTCCAATATCCTCTACTATTGGTTGTGTTTCAAGGTCTACAATAATCTGAGGAGTTTCAACAACGTTTATATTTCTACTTGGAGTACTCTTTTATTCTTTCAAACATAGGTACTCAAATGCTCTCTTCTTGTGCTTAGGAATCCTAAGAAACTCAATGATTGAAACACTCACTTTGATTTGGCTCAATACCTAGGCTATGTCATATAGAAAACTCTTTGGCAAGGAAGCATTGGAATGGAGACAAGCAGATTCATTAGATGGCATGGGATCCTTAGCAGTTTGGGCATGAGGAAGACTGTAATTTTTGCTTGGGACAACAGAGCTTTTGGCATGTTTTTCTCTTCTAGGATATTCTTTGGGAATACTTGTAAGTAAGGGTGTTTTAGGTTTATCTTGAGGCCTAACTCCCTTAACAACCTTGCTCCTAGTGTTATACTCTTTCTCTTGAGCCACAACAAAATTCATTAACAATTTTATATCTTCCTCTGAAGGGATACCACCATCATACTTTTTAATCATCAAATATCTTGGTATTCAAAGTCATTGTTAGGAATTTCAAAAGCCTACACTACATCAACTTCAAGAGTATGAGGGGGAAGAAAGACTTGTACCCATTTGATGCAATCCCAAAATGTTGTAGTTGTCCTTGCACTTATTACCTCAGTTGATGTTACTCCTTCTTGTGAGCTTGAAGAAAAGCCCACCATGTAGATATCATCATCATTACCATCATCATTATCAACTTCACCATCTTGCTGGTCCACTTCACATGGAGGATGGGGGAAAAAACACCTATCACACTAATCAATATGAATAACTTCCTCAACAGTAGCAACCCTAACAGTTAGGGGATCAGGTAATAATCTTCCTTCACGTGCTTGAGGATGTCTATTTTAAAACCCCATGGGCCCTTTCCCTCTATCATTAGATCTTTGATCACCCCTAGGATGATTGGAAAATCTGTCATGGTTTTGTGCTTTTTACTGACCTTGTGAAGTCTACCCAATTCCCTTCTCAACTCTTGCCAACTTGTAGGAAATCTCTTTGACAGCCCCTGTCAAAGTTTTCACCACTTCCTCCAAGTCTACACTCTTTCTTGCTGGAGGCTTGTCAAGGTTTATCAAATTTACACCATCTCTCTTGAGAGGTTTCCCAATTGCTTTGATATTTTTTTCAATTTGAAGTGCCATGGTGAAATTTTACCTTAAATTAGTAGGTTTTTTGTCTCTTAAGTAGTAGGTTGCCTTCTTAACAAATGCATCTACATATTTGATTAAACAAAATTGATCACAAGGCCTCAGATTAACTGGTAGCCTTCTCAAAGTTTTGTTAAACCTTGTGTTGAAGTCATGAACTAATTCATTCGGGTTCTTCTTGATATTCTCAAATTCAGATAAGAGAAATCTAGGATCAGTCTTGTCACCATATTATAATCTGAATGCATTTTGCATTTCAGTCCAAGAGTCTATAGAATTATCAGGTAGATCCTTGTACCAATCACTCTCATCCTCTTCTAGTGTATGAATGAAAAATTTAATATACACATCTTCATGCTCAATCTCAAAGTCCTCCATCATGTTAACAAAACATTTAGCTGCTGATCACTAGTTATTACATTGTTACCTTGGAATTTTGGCAATCTATTCCTTACATCTTGTGTGACAACATTTGGGTAACCATCCATTCCTCAAAATTTTAAAGGACCAAAGGTGTTAACAACAAATGGAGTTCTAGGCCGAGCCATATTATTTTGAGGTGGTGATCTTGGAGAATAAAACAAAATGATGAGGAGTGAGAGGTCTTTGGGGCTCAAGAATGTGGTTCACAAGATTGGTATTCTCAAGGTGCTGATTTTATTGGAAAGTTTTACTAGAATTGAAACACACAGGTGCAGTTTAAAAAAGCTACTCACCAGGTACATTAGAAGGACCTTCACTAGTTGAAGTTAACAAGTTTATGAGAGGATTGCTTGAATCAAAATCATTAGAAGAAGAGTGATAATACTCTATTAAAGGCTGATCTCTCTCACCAATGGATATTCCTTTGCTTGATGTCTGACCTTCAACAACGTTCCAAACTTTTCTTTCCTCTAAAACTATCTTTCCCAATTCTTGAAATAACTTCCTACTTGGGTCCCTCCTGAAGAGAGATCTTCTTCCTTCAAGTTTTATAGAGATTAGTAACACAAAAATAAATGACAAAAATCTAAGACACTGGTATTTATCAAGATTGAATCAACATAGAGTCGCCACTAAGGAATTTCACCCTAGTTGTGTAAATGCACTAAAATACTCTGTCAAATACCTATGAGCACTAAAAATCTTGCCAAAATTTATAGATCATACCTCCCTTTTCTTGAATCTATCAACCAAAAATGTAAATGAAGTGTAACTACAGCTGGTAACTAATAAAATTATAGACAAATTTTGAAACCTTTGCATACACCTTGCAAATATGAGTATAGAATGATGTTTTAACAATATATTTTTAGAAAGAACTTGCAAGAGACATTACCAGGGTTTGATATGAATTCAAATATCTCAAATATGTATGCACATGGATCAGATTAAATGAATAATGTCCCAAGCAATGGTGTCACTAGTATTGGTACCCAAATTTATTCTCCTTTTCAGTATGAGCAACATCAAAGATATGGCATGAAGCTTGAAGAAAAATAGATCATGATGTATGTCATTTTGTATTTGGGGATGTGATCTAACTGACACTCAGATTTGTGGAGAGATGGATAGCACTGAAATAGGACTTGATCTTGTGGTTATTTTTTCACCCCACCAAGAACAAGGGAACCTCATGCACGTCGGCCTATCACCCAGCAGGCACTGGGTGCTCACTCGAGGTGTGCGAGAGGGAGACGAATCTCTCTTTTATGTGATTTTAGTGGAAGGCATAATTCATGAGTCTAACTTAGTGATTTAATAGACATAAATAAGTTATAGATCTCAGGATGACTTCTACACCCCTTCAGTCATAATAGAAACCAAGTGCACAATAGAATTAATAGAACTAAGAAGTTGTAAATCCACAAATATACCCAATCATTAAAATAAGGTTCATGATTATACAAGATCAAAAGCATAGTAGAAACATGCAAGAAATATAGTGAAAGGATATTAATACAATTGTCATGGTAACCTTTCATGTTCATTCATATCATTACTTATAAAATATTATAGAAGGGAGATCGTAGTAATGCACCATATCTTGATCCATACATGAATGCTCATAAGAAAAAAATTTCATTCCCCATTCCCGTATTACATTCTTCCTATAATAATTTACCCATTTTCATTCCATAGTTCTCCCAGCAATTCTACAGAGCTCCACTACCTCACTAGTGTCCCTTTTCTATGCAAAGGGTGCACGTATAAATAGACATCTGAGCTCTAACAAACTCTTCTGCAACCTCATATCTGGCCCCAAGTGTCAAGGTGTGGGTCACCCCAAGCGCATGCCTCTCTATGTCATGATTAAATTTTTGGATCTTCCTATTGTAAGGTATATTCCTTCCAGAACACCCTATCGCCAGGCTAGAACCTTATCCAAACGGAACACGTTCTTCATGTGTTCTATCCAAAAGGCTGAAAATGGCTGAGTCCTACATTTTCCTTTACATGCGCATGCATCCTTGGTTCTCTAAGAACCGCTTTTGAATTCTACTATGCGCACCTTCACTTGCATGCTTCCTCTGGCCATGCACACCTACGCACCTTTAAGATTCGATATCTACATTAGGGGCCCAACATTACCCCACACTTCACCTATTCTCTGCCCTTGGGAACCTTTTCAAAGAATGAAGTATAAAAATAATGCAAGGCCTTTCTTTGGAAAAGAATGGGGGGGGGGGAAGAATAAAGAATGGGGGAGAGAAAGAATAGAGAGAAAACTACCTAAAGAAGACTTCCCCTTACACCCTTATGTAAAGGTTACCAACTAATGTTCTTACCTCTTCAAAGGTTAACCCTTCCCTTTTTGAGGTGATGGTCTCCACCACAGTCTCCAGCTCTTTGGTGTGATCCTCCAGGGCATCCATCTTCAATATGATGACCTTATAAAGCTCTGTTAGCTGGGTTTTGATTGAGACTCACCGGTTCTCAATAGCTTCAGACTTCTTTTCCACTTTGGCTAGGACATTTTCTCACTCGGCTCCATTTCCCTTATTCTTTTCTCTGAAGTCCTTCAGCTTGGCCTTATAGCTGGCAAGCAGCATGCCTGTCACCTTGTCTTGATCCGTGCAATAGTTGTACGTGACCCTTGTGGTTTGTGTAACTATTTTTATGTTAGTGAGCACCTTGTTGTATTCAGCCATGAGTGTGACGACCTTCAGCTTTTTTTCCTTCTCCAAGCATGTAGCTACCTCCTCTATTGAATCCAAGGCCAAAGGCTGCCTTTCCATGGTGAGGATTTGAGTCAAGTCCTCTAAGCATTCCAGGGAGGATCCATACTTTTGAACGAGAGGGTTAAGGTCCAGGTGCTTCATGATAATATCTTGGTAGATGAGCTCCACCTTTTTGGAAACTTTGTGTACCCTGGCCTTTTCCTCTTAAAGCTCCCTCTGTAGTTGAGCACTAATTAATTTCTCAATGCTGAGGTCCTTCGTTAGCTTCACTACTTCTTCCTTTCTTTTCTCCAACAAGTTCTCCAAAATTTTAACCCTGTTATTCCTATAGAAGAGCCTAGCCTCAATCTCCACAGAGACTTTGTTGAGTGTGTTACACATTTTCTCATCCAATAGGTTGTATGTTTACAATGGGGTTATCCCCCTTTCATTTAGACAACATTAATACCACTCCTTGGTTAACCTTGAACTCCGGATCGTCAAGGTGGGAGTCAAACACGCATGATAACATCTTCCTTATGTGCGGGTATCTAGCATCAGGGTTAAAGGATTCCATGGTGGTCAGCTCCTTTGTGGGCATGGTACTTTGGAAACATGTGCACAAAAATTTGTTGGGGTCATCAATGTATCCCATCCTTGTTCTTCCCCCTTATGTGTGTTTACTTCCCGTGCGCATGCCCTGGGGAATTGTTACTGAAAGAGTTGGGCCTTTTTTGATACCCATACTCTTCTCCCTCTACTCTTCTTTGAATTAACCAAGCACGAGCTCCGCGTTGTGCTTCAACTCTTCTTCGACCAAGGCATTAATCATCTTCTCTACCTCCCTTGTCACTTTCTCATCTACTTCCTCCTGAGTTAGCTTGGGCATATCTGGCCCCTTGGTACTTACCACCTCATTCCTTTCTTCACTTCATGTGCCTTCCTCCTCTTGGGCACCCTTCCTCCTTACAAAGATGAAGGCATCATTTGTATCTTCTACTCCTTCTCCCTCTGAATCATGAACATTAATAGGTTCCTGATTCAGCTTCAACTCTTCCCCTTCATCCTCATCCTTTTCGCCTATATAGGCATTCGGGTCATCTGTATCTGTAGAACCTTGTTCTTCTTCCTTTGTTGAAAAAACCAAAGTCGGGGATGTTTTCCCCTCTTCATCTGAGGGTTCTTCAGGGGATGGTGGCTTCACAGGTTCCAAGGTCTTCTTCCAGACGTAGGTACTCAGCCCTGTGGTATCTACATTCTACCTCTCTACTACCCTTTTTCCTTCTTCCTCTTCTCTCTCCTTGTGCTTTGACAAGGGCTTATTTTTTCCCATGGGGTCATATAGGATGGATATTTCATTTTCCACATATGTTCCCTTTTCAAATTTTTTCCTTATGAGCATGTAGATCCTTACGGCATTGCTCCTATAAATAGGTAAGGTCAACAGACTTACAATGTGTAAATCTTGTGACACGTACCTCTCAACGTATGTGCACTTCTCTAGGTAGACCAGCTTCTTTCTCATTTCCCTATGCTCTCTGCCAAGGGTGGACGACTCCAAATTTAACTTCTTTGATTTATTATATCTATTTACCCCCGCTTGGAAAAATTGGGCAGTAAATGAGAAGGGGATTTTGCACCATGGGCTTCAACTGCCATCCACCAAGATGAATCTACCAATGTAGAAGTGCTAGTATACCGTGAAATCTTCTTCTCCTACAGTCACCATAGGGAGTTGCTCAGGAATATACCATTCAGCCCCGAATGTAATCCTAAGGTGTGTGTACCATTTGTCTAAGTGTGCCTTGTGTACCCCTTTCATTGATTCACACGTGTATTTCTGGAATCTTTCCGTGGGCGAAGGGTCTTCAATAGGGTATTCCCACATGAATTTATCAGATGCATCTGGCACTCTGATTTCTTAGAACATAATGGTTAATAGGATGTTTCCAAAAAGGATCTTTCCTCCGTTCTCTGCACTGCTTATAATTTCATCTACTATGTACTAGGAGATGTTTTATTTGGTGCCTTCTGTGACCTTTTTGTAGACATTCATCTAGGCCTTGCTCACTTGGGTCCACCTTTCTTGTCCATTCAGCTTGGAGACAAGGTGTATAGCCATCTTCATGACTAGATCACTGATATCTGAGACTTTGTAGTACCTTGATCCCTTCTTCAATTCCCGGGATGTTATGGTTTCTCTAATTACCTCCTCATCCTAGAGGTAATCTATGAGAACATCCCCTTTACAACTTAGGCCTGTAAAATGTGAAATTAAATAGGGAGTTATGCACATTTTGCGCCCTATGAAGCAGAAGAAATGTTTGTTTACGTGAATCATTAGCCATTGGTACAAGCATTTGGGCTTCCCAAAATATGGCAACTCGTAAAGCTGGAGAAGCCCTACCTTCTCCATTTTCACCTTGACCACATCACTGTAGATTGGAAACCTATCAGGTGTTCACTTGTTTATGGGCCACACTAGCTCCAGCACCATTTCCTTCATGATTATGCTCAACCAGTGATTTTAGTTGATCATGGTCATCTATCTTATGTGGGATTACCACTCTTGCCCTAACAAAACCCCATTCGGCTATTACATCTCTAAATACCATTCTTCATTCATATCCAAGGGTATTTCCTCTTTTTTCTTCTTCCCTTTTCCTTTACCCTTTCACTTCTTAGATTGTTCTGCAAGTTTACCTACTAGTTTTTTGGCTATCATTGTTCCCTTTGCTTTCATTCCAAGTCAACTTGTGATTTTGTTTGAGATTTTTATTCGTGCATCCCATGCCCGAGAACAAAAACCCTAATCTCTGATTTTCCTCCTTCGATCTATTACTCACATTTCTGAATCACTTTTGCTCTAGTTTGTAGATCTAATGGACTGATTGCACTTAATTTTTTGGGATTTTCCTTCACACGAGTCAGTTCTCGAAACCCTAGCTCTTGAAAGAAAATCACTCGTCTTATTTTCACAAAGTGAAATAATGAAATGCCCACTCTTGTATTTATATATTTTTCTACTTTTACACATTTAAGGCTAGGCTACCTACCACCCTATGACCATGTTTAATGTCGTGCTTCCAAACAAAAGCCAACTTCAGCGCTTCTCCTTACCCGCCCAATCCTTACGTGAAATTTTTTTCACCCATGACCAAACCTTGCATGAAACTACTTCCACCTGCACCCAATCCTTGCGTAAAACTTCTTCTAACCTTATGGCGTGCAAGCAATCCATCTTAACAGAAGACTCTTGCACTCGTGTTACCAGTGCTAAAGGCACCTCTTCCATCCTTATGATTCTTGATTTCACCTACCTCATGTTTTTGCACTTTTTCTCCTTTGTATGTGGATTTCCAATGTAACCTTATCTTGCCATCCATATGCCTTCTTTTCTACTAATGCATCTTTTCAATAGGGCCAATTCCAACAGTCTACCAACCCAATCCTCCTTACAGAATAACTCCAAGTTTCTCTTTATCTCCTCACCCCACACTAAATCGATGTGCAGTCCTCTACACATTCACAAGTAAAAAATTAATAAGGTTACTAGCACCCAAGGTGCAAAACAAGACAAAAACATGAAAGTGAAATACAAGAAAGGAAAAGCATAAAAGGAAATTCTAATCTAACTGGTGAGACTACCTTATTTACAAACACTAAGAAGCATTATTTATAGTAGGGCTTCAACCTACTCCCATTGAAGTGTCCAGGTAATTTTGTTCCATCTAGTGCTTATAACTGCCACGTGCCCAAATCAAGGATGTATGAAATTACATAAGAACCCAACAAGTGCACCTTCAACTTTCTAGAATGGCATAGAAATTTTGAATCATATAGCAATGCCATCTGGCCAACCTCAAACTATTTGTTCTTAATTTGGTGGTCATGCCATGCCTTTTTCTTAGATTTTTCAGTTGTTTGGCTCCATATTGCTAGTGAGAACCTTTCATCCAACTTTATCAATTCATCAATTCTTTATTCTAGTGCTTTCTCATCTTCTAACCCTCTGCGTGCGCTATATGTAGCGATGGTAGCATGAATTCAACCAGCAAAAAAGCCTCCATGCCGAACACCAGTTGAAATGATGTGGTCTTGTTCAACCTTTTATACATTGTTCTGTATGCCCAAAGAACTATTGACATCTTTTCATCCCAATCCTACCTACCCACATCACATATCTTAGTCAATGCGTGACTATGGATTTTGTTGAATTCTTCTGCAGTCTAATTTACCTATGGGTGATAAGGGGTAGTCTTGTGATGGGATGCCATGAATTCTACCAATAGAATCCTGATGTTTTCATTTAAGAAGTGAGTGCCCCTATCACTTGTTAAACTTAATGGGCACCCATACTAATTATAATTTTTTCCCATAAAAATATAGCAGTCGTGGCTGTGGTGAAATCCTTAGTGGGTGCAACCTCTACCCACCTTGTTAGATAATTAGTACAGGTAATAATATACCATGAGTTAGTCCTTCACATAGCTGGTGAGATTGGTTTGACAAAATCTATTTCCCATTTCTCAAAATGTTCTACACTGGTGATGGGGAAAAAATTCATCTCATCCTTTCTCCCTAGTTTTCCAAGGCACTAGTAGTGATCACAGGCCTTGCAAAACTCAATGCAATCCTAGTGAATCATGTCCCACCATAGTCTGGTGACTAGGATATTACGCATAGTTGCATTCCTCGTATAGTGTCCTCCAAAAATCCCACCATGTGCTTCTTCTATTATAGCTACACACTCATGTTCTAATACACACCAGCGCAAAACCTCATCACCACCCATTTTATAAAAATCCCCATTGATCAACATGAAGGGTGTGGTGCCTATGGCTAACCTTTTCCTTTCTAGAGAATTTATCCCTTCGGGCGCCACACCTTCCTTGAGAAAAATGGCAATGTCTTTTAATTCTAAGGGCGCACACCACAACCTGAATAGTTTCCTTGATACTCTATGTGTCCTCTCCTGAATCAATCCTAGATAAATGATCCGGCCCACAATTATTCTTTCCCAGTTTTACCCCGACTTTGAATTTAAATTCCTGAAATAAAAGAACCCAATGGAATATTTGCCCTTGCAACACTAGTTTTTTTACTAGATACTTTATGGCCATATGGTCAGTGTAGAATATGAAGAGATTCACTAGCAGATATTGTCTAAATTTGTGGATCACGTACATCATTGACAATGCCTCATGCTCAGTCATTGCATAATTCTAGTCTACTGGTTTCAACTTTCTACTTGAAAAACACAAGGGATGATCAACAGTCCCCTCTCCTGGTTGAGCCAGAATGGCTCCCATAGTTGTACCAAAGGCATCCACATGAACATGGAAAGGTTTATCCCATGATGGGAATCATAGAATAGGTACATTGATAAGCCTTTATTTTAGAGTGTCAAATGCCCTCTGATGTGCCTCTCCCAAACAAAAGGTACTCTTATGTCTGAGTAATATCTCCAATGGCGCAGTGATCTTGGAGTATCCCTTAATAAAAATTTTGTAGTACCTAGTGTGTCTAAGAAATTTGTGCATGGTGCTTTTGCTGGTAGGCTCCCCTAACCCCACAATAATTGCAACTTTCACATCATCCACCAGTAAGTCCTCTTTACATATGATATGTCCCAACAATGTTCTAAAAGGAGTTTCAAAGATACATTTCTTGATGTTAAGGGAAATCCTCAACTTCCAACATATTTCAAACATCAATCTCAAGTTAGCACAATGGTCCCTGACTAATCCATACACTATCCAATCATCCAAATATACTTGAAGGAACTTGTGAATGAAGTCTTAAAATGCTTGTACCAATATGCGCAAAAATACAGTGGGTGCATTCCTCAATCCAAAGGGCATGACTGTGTATGCAAAGCTTCCTTACTCGGTGGTGAAAGTTGTCTTTTCTTGGTCTTCCTTGGCAATCCTTACTTGGTGATATCCTGAGAATCCATCTGTAAAGGAATATACCTCATGCCCAGTAACTCCCTCCAAAATATCTTCAGTGAAGGGGGTGGGAAAAGGATCTATGATACAAACAACATTCAATTCCCTATAATCCATGCATATCCTAATCTGCCCATCCTTCTTTATGCTAATCACAATTGAACTTATCCATTATAATTTCTCCATAGCCTTAATGATATCATATGCTATCATTTTGTCTAGTTATTCTTTAACCCTTATGCACATGTTGGGATTCATCCTGTAAGCCATCTTCCTGATCAGGTGCACACCATCTTTTAGCTTTATCCTCATTTCCCCCAATGAATGATGGACGCCTTTGAAATCATGGTATCCACATGGGAATAAATCCTCAAATTCATGCAGGAGATCGATGATCTTTGATACTTCCTTGTCTAACTGGTAGTCCCCAATGATAGCTTCCTTGGGCTCCTTCTCTGAGACGATGTTAAATTTCTTGGTCTTGATTGGTTCATGGTATGCATGTGTACATGCATCTACACTATCAACAACTTCACATGCTCTAACCGAATGGTCAACATTTAGGTTTTCCATATCCTCTCCATCAATAATGTATACCATCTTTCCTTTCTCCTTTTTCAGCACACGTGTGCTCAAATTATAGGTCTTCTGGTTCCTCCTCTTTGAACCATGCTTCCAAGCTAGGTCCACCAAGTAAGTTTACTAATCTATCTTAAGCCATGGTGCAATCCCCCAGAGTGAGGTGTTTGATAGTCTACAATGCCTCATCAATTGGTTGCATGGTACTTTGGTACTCGAATGTGTGAACCAAGTCAATTGCCAATTCCTACCACTTTCCCATTTGGCAGCATGTTTTAGAATGGATGTACTAAGCGCGCGCACAACCTTGTAGTGTAGAATATAACCTATGCACCCAAAGGGAGGGTGGTAATGCTTCCACACCTTCTCCCCAGACCCTCTCACATGCCTGAATGTGGGAAGAGGTGGGTTCAGTGCTGTTGTAATCCTTGATAGTGGTGGGTATGTTGCTCTTTGAGAATCAGACAATGAGCACAATTCTAACTTTGCACCATTCCAACAAGTTTTCACTATGCATGGACCACCACCTCACTATTGTGCCTATCAAAACATAACCTAGCATACCTTGTCATTCGTCATCCCTCCATTGAGCTTCCATTTCTCTTTAAAAGACTTTAGGGTATGCATCCCTAGAATACTTGGTTATTGTCTTTCCTCCCAGGAACCGAACTATACACGTCATTGTTACCTTGGTCATCGATCCTTTCAGATGTCACCCAATCAATTCATAATTCCCATGCACCCAATTCTCACATGCTATATTTTTAGTATCACTGATAGATTGAGCATCATCAAACTGGATGACTCCTCCTATAGCATGGATGGTTTCTGGATCTCTTATAGAGCACACGTATATTCTATCCAGGACCTCCTCTCCAAGGGGTTCAGTATAGGGTGTGGACTTTCCATCAGCAAGTGGTATAATCACCCTCTCCTCCTTGTTTTCAAAGCTTATGTACCCCTTGTTAAACCAGAGATCTACATTATTCTTGTAGCACCACAGGCACCCAAGTAAAGCAGGGAAATTATCTACCTTAGCAAGTGCCAAGACTTCAAAATCTGTAGTGAACCTAGTCCCCTTAATGGTAATGGTCACATCCTTCAAGACACCTATGGGCATTTCCTTTTTCTTATTTTCCATATACAACACATTTGAAGATGGTTGTAATGTAGATCTTCCCATTTGATGTCAGGCATCTAGAGTGAGAACATTAACCTCCACACCTATTTCAATGAGGATGTTGCTAAGTAACCATCCATCCACTACTGCGTTCAAGGTAATATCTTTGTCATAATCAAGGTTGTGAGGTGGGAAGTTTGCATGTAAGATTTTCCTTTCATGTTCTTCCCCTGCGTATGACATATTTTCTCTCAACCATGCTCCTAGCAATGGAATAACATTATCCTACCTCAACAATTTACACACCTCCTTAACCTCATCTAAGTCATCCTTTGGTGTTTCTAATGGTCTTATTTGCTCATCTTTTCTATCTTGATCTTTTAAACATTAGATCTCCCCTTGTAAACTTTGAATTACGTCCATGGTTTCCTGGTAGACTTCTTTGTAGTGAGCCAGGTTTGGATACTTCTTATGTACTACTTTTCTCAAAACCAGAGGTCTCTGCCTAGGTGCTTCCATAGCACATGTGGACTCCACCCTTGTTGTTACCATAACAGGCTCTAGTTCTGATTCACGTATTACTCATGGGAGCCATTGTGTGTCAACCTTCTTAATAGTCATCATGGCAGTGCCCTTATCCTTTTGGTACTACTGACTCATATGTTCATATAACTTTCGTCACTCTTCGTAATTATGTTTTTTTCCACACCAAGATCATTGTAGAAGATCTGGACATTCACACTTATAGTGGTCTATGGCTCCATAATTAAATCATGTTCGATGTGGGAACTCACTTCTTCCCCTGTGGTTACCATGACCAAAAAATCTTCCATGAAACCCCCTTCCACATTCACCTCCATCCCCACGCTCTTCATAACAATGCTCATCTCCTTTGGAACTACTGGCAATGCAAGTCTGGTGCACACCAAGATCAATTTCCTCATGGATCTGGTCAATCAATCTATAGTCCTTGGTGTCATGTGTAGTTAAGGTACATATCTTACAATAACAAGACACATTTTTACAGATCACACACTACAACAAGGGGCACCTACTTGCGTCATGGTCCCCATGACATATTTTATAGTTTACTACTATGGTGTGTACCACCTTTCAAGTACATACCCCACCATTATCCTTTGTGTGTCCTTCTACATTATAATCTATGCACCACATCCCACCATGAGTCTCTGGAACTGTGTTGGCAGATAATTTCTCCAATTGCTTAGCCATGGTAGCAATTTGAGCCTCCAGAAATGGGTTACCAGTGTCAACACTACCAACTGCATCAACACATAAAGCAACTTCCAATGCTTCATGCGGGTTTGTGAATGTTTCGTGAGACAAGGCCCTCCTAAAGGGTGTGATCAACCCTTCGAAAAACCATTGAGCATGTTGTGAAGGGTGGATATCATAAGATAGTTTAGATAATAGAGTTTTAAAGCACACATCATATTCCTGCATGCTCTCTACCATTCCTTACTGAATTTCTTTGAGAAAGTTGATGCTCTTTTCAAGCTCAGATATGTAAAATTCCACCAAGAACACATTTCTCAGAGTGGTCTAATCCACAACAGTCTGATGAAGGTCATACTTTCTATACCAACTATGCACACGTCCTTGTAAAGTTATCACAAATTGACTATCCTTTTGATCCTGGGTCATCATCCCCTTCGCGTGCCATAACAACTCACACTTATGCACATGCTCTATGGAATCTTCTATACCACTGTAATCTGGTAAGTGTAGAGACATCTCGAAAAAGACTTGAGGAGGTGGCTGAGGAACTTGTCCTATTGATCTAGGCCCTTGGTTTCCTCTAGTGTTTCCTCCTCCACTAGACCCACTAGATCCTAAGCCACTAGCTCTACCACTTTCACCTCCAGATCTTCCTGTGTTAGGTACAAGGCCTATATTTGTCATGCCAAATGCTCCCATCATCCCACTAAATTACGCACTGATAGTTTGTGAACTAGTGACGCTCCCAGTCATATTTCCTCCACCACTTCCTAATGCACTTCCAAAACTAGCTGTATATGTGCCTTGTCCAAACACTTGACCAAATACTGGAATAGTGTGTGAAGCCATAGAAGTCCCAAATGAGAAATTTTATATTCTAGGTGATGATCGGCTGCCTCTACTGATATCAAATGGATCAACCATACTTTTTCCTTGTTCAAACAAACCAAGTGCCAAGGTTTGGTCACTAGGTGGGGTTAGATGCACACCAATGGCTCTTTTTTCTCTATGTGATAAACTCTCATAAGAAGCCGCAAGGTTTTCTCTTTCACGCTTACCAATATGGGGTACCATAGATTGTTTAGGTTTGACATCCTCCGCATGAACCTCAACTCCTTTCCACCATGTCTAGCTCCATAAAACACTTATAATCCTGCGTTGTCTGTCGATCTCCTTTTCACACAATTCATTATACTTGAGCCACCTCTCCTCCGTTTCCTTTTCAGTTGTCATATCAACCATCCTTCACCAACATTGCTTCCTTGCCAAGTGCTCACGGTGGTTTAGCCGGCCATAGGAAATGCCTCTAAACCCATTGTTACCATCAAGATTTTGATTTCCAGGGGGATAACACATAGAAATGATCCTCTAGGCTCCCGCAAAAACTCAAACTCAGTAACTTCTAGATAGGAATACATTGAAATAATGTATTCCAAAGTGTAGCTAGTCAATACTCCCTTTCACCAATGATCTATATCACGGGTCCATGTTAGATCAACATCTTGCAAGCTCTAGTACATTTCTTGGGTCCAAGGGCGTGACTTATAATACCACCTCGATCTAGATGTATAAGTCAAGAGCCACTCAAATAAATCTACTTGGAAACAACAGACAAAGGTTTCATAAAACTCATGATAAAGAGTGTCTTCCACCCATCTTTGAGTATCAAACTCAGGTCCAGTACTGAATCTCTGAGAAAACTCATCCCCCATGCTTTTAAACCAACCTTTAACACCTTCAAGTATTAAACACTCTGCCATCACTCTTTCCACAAATCATGATGTATGCCATGTTCCACTACAACTTCAAAAAGATGTCCCGGCAATAGAACTAAGATGTAGTCATTTTTTCACCCCATGAAGAACAAGGGAACCTCATGAGCATTGGTGTATCACCCAACGGGCACTGGGCACTCACCCAAGGCGTGTGAGAGGGAGCCTAGTCTCTCTTTTATGTGAGTTTAGTGGAAGGCATAATTCATGAGTCTGACTTAGTGATTTAACATACATGAAGAATCTATAGAGCTCAAGATGGCTTCTACACCCCTTCAGTCATAACAGAAACCAAGCACGCAACAGAGTTAATAGAACTAAGAAGTTGTAAATCCAAAAATGTAATAAATCATTCAAATAAGGTTCATGATTATACAAGATCAAAAGCATAGTAGAAACATGATGGAAATATAGTGAAAGGATCTTAATACAATTGTCATGGTAACCTTTCATGTTCATTCATATAATTACTTATAAAATATTATAGAAGGGAGACCATAGTCATCTGTCATATCTGGATCCATACATGAATGCTCATAAGACAAAATTTTCATTCCACATTCCTATATTACATTCTTCCTATAATCATCTACCCATTTTCATTCCATCATTCTTGCAGTAATTTTACAGAGCTCTGCTACCTCACTTGTGTCCCTTTTCTTTGCCAAGGGCATGGGTATAAATAGGCATCTGAGCGCTAACAAACTCTTATGCAACCTTAGATCTGACCCCAAGTGTCAAGGTGTGGGTCACCCCAGGTGCATGCCTCTCCATGTCATGATTAAATTTGTAGATCTTCCTATCACAAGGTATATTCCTTTAAGGACACTCTATCACCAGGCTAGAACCTTATCCAAACAGAACACGTTCTTCATGTGTTCTATCCAAAAGGCTGAAAATGGTTAAGTCCTAGATTGTTCGTCACATGCGTGTACATCCTTAGTTCTCCTTGAACCCCTTTTGAATTCTACCCTATGTGACTTCACTTGCACACTTCCTCTAGCCATGCACACATACGTGCCATTAATATTTGGTAGCTACATTAGGGGCCCAACAAATCTTTTCCTAATAGTTCTAGGTTGTGCCTTTTAACCAAGGTAAGAGGACCTAATTTGTAACCCTGAAATGGTGAAGGAGATGAATATGTCCCTCAATCTATGTAAATAGTATGAAGGGGCCTTGGGAAAATATGATCAACACTCCAAATCTAACTTTCACAAGTTTTCACTTCCAGATTATGGAGATAATTTCAATGCAAGGCAAGGGTTATTAAAGACATTTTAAACTCTTGATCTATTTTGCATACTTTAGCAAATGGATCTTGATCTTCTGTGGGTATACAGGTAAAAATAGGGGTAGTATGGGGAAGGATTAGTTGTTTAGAATGATTTTTGGTGAGATATTGATAATACAAACTTGACTATGACAGATCTTTGACAACCTCTACAACATTTGAACAACTATCAGATAAAATGCTTCAAAATAGTCAGGATGATCTTTCAACCAGAAGAGATACACAAATGGAGGCCTAAGTTTGCACTCTTCACACAATCTTTGAGACCTCAATACAAAATCTTGAGTTAAAGGACCTGATTAAAAATCAAAATCTCTTATCAAATCACACCTAAGGTACCCTCAAAGGCTTACAAGCAATCTCTATCAACAAATGAAGGTGAAGTCATTTTAAACTACTTATTTTTAATGTCAGATGAAAGCTCTTCTGAGAAAGGAAATTGCAACTACCACTAAACTATCAATAAGGATGAGATCTGTGTGATTCCTAAAGATTTCAATGTAAGACTGCAACAAGAAAAAGGAAAACTACTTACAGAGATTTAAACATGATAACAGACATCATATTTCCCAAAATACCAAAGATTAATTCAAAAGCTTGGTAGATAATCAACAGGGGAGAGTTTCAAGAAAAATATCAGAGCTGTGTGATGGCTATACACTTGTAACCAACTCAACATGAATGAAGATATAACATAGAAGACATTAACCAGGTTTTTTGGAGGGTTTCTCAAAAGATGATCTTCTGTCAAAATTTTCTCATGATTTTCAATTTCTAGACCATTTGCATGTCAAAAAACATGCATTATATATCATTTGTTTACATCCAAGCCTTCTTTCCCAAGAAAATAATATGCCAAGCATCAAGTTTTTTCCAAAATTCCTTCATGATTAGCAGATAGGGACGTTTAACATATTTGCAACAAAAGTTGCCAGGTGTTTCAAAAAAGTTGAGTTATTGAGGATTTTTGCATCATTATCCATTGTGGAGGCACATTTTTCATCTTCAAATCATGCAAACCTCCTTCCTTTCATTAGTTCATCCATTTCCCTCCAAAATCTTACTCTGTAACTTTTGGATTTGATATTTCACATTTCTGAACAGGTTAGGGTGAAATTTATTTCAAAAACATATCTTATCTTCAAAATGAGCCTCAAAACTGATTACATTGGTCCTTACAGGCACAAAGGACATGAATTTGCCAAAAAATTGATCAAAATCGACGTAGAAAATGCATTTCCACACTTCCTGGAGAAAAAATGGTGGCCAAACTGAAAAATGCACAGTTACCATTGATTTTCCTTTCTCCCTTCAATTTGACCCCTCCACGTGTCACAATGTGATTAGAAATGGGCTTGGGATCAATTTTTGATATTTTAACACTTTTGGAAAAAAAGTAAAAATTTGACATTTTCCTCCGCCCCTCTACCCTTGAGATTTGGCGTTGACACATGGCATAATGTGGGTCCCATTGGAATCGCTGCTCGATTCTACATATTTCCACCTTTTTTGGAAAAAAGGAATTTTTTTTCCACTTATCCCCACAGACCTACACCTCAGCTTCTATCCCTAACACATGGTGATCGTTTATTCACTGCGGGGCCATAACTCCTCTTTTTCCTTTGTACTTCCTTCAAAAAAATTCAAAAATTTTCAAAACTCATCGGCAGCCCACACTCCCCTCTGCCATTTTATTTTGACACTTGTCTCCCTCGTATTCATTGCGAAGGCATGCTTCAAATTACCACTTTAACTCATTTTGCTAAAAAGGCAACATTTCACTTTTTCCTCTGGCGGCCTGCCGACCCATGCAAGACTTTAATTTTCTTCTTTTTCGAGGCCACGCCTTCTTTTAAGACTTTAAACCTTTTTAGGAAATTTTTTTAAAATATCAAACTCTCTCAGATGTCTGCCACTTTTCTCTACTCAGATCCTACCATGTTTCCTCTCCTGATTGGCCTAATGGACCTACGGCCTTTTCCACAACTTTTGCTCCCTTTCGCTAAAAATGCAAAATTTTCTAAGTCCTTCGCCAACCTTCCATCCCAATTTTCATGAAAATACCACACATGTCCACCTCTGATTGGATGTAGGACTTAGGAGATTTTCTTCATTTCTATGCATTTTCCAAATTTCTGCAAGGCACAAAACAACCCGCCCATCTGCCTTCACTATGCATGTGACATGTATACCTTATCTAGGGCCTACGGAGCTGTGGGGGCACCTTGCACTTTTTTCCAAAACACAAAAAACGTTAATTTTTTATAGAAGACCCATAGAACCTTGTCTAATCACAAATGACCACATAGGAGAATATTTTGAGATAAAATTTGATGGGAAAATGACACCCGTATGACCATCAAACAATGCAGAAATTGCCAATGATGCCCTAGAATGATGAAGATGGATTTGACGAGTAAATGATGCCCGTCTGACTGTCAAAACACAAAAATTCTAGGGATGCCCAAAATTAATTTTTTCTTCATGGGTGAAGAATTTTTCGATGAAAAGACAAATGGAAAGTGTTTTTAGGAAATTTACAACCATGGCAAGGGATATTTAAGGGAAAATAAGTATAAAATAAACAATTTCAAGCTCGAAAGGCTAGGAAAACGTGGGAAAAATGGTAAAGGCATTTGAATGGGAAAAATTAAGGCAAGGTAATAAGTTTGCAACCAATCCAATGCACAAGAATGGAACTACAAATTCACATCATCAATTTCATGAGGAAAAAATGTTTCGGAGCACAAAGAGCAAAGGGAAAACATAGTAAAATGACAGAGGATTAAAATGGGCACCAACACTAGGTTTACCCAATAACTCTGATATCCTATCTTATATCATGACACAATCACCCATCGTTAGGTGCTTAAGAACTTGTAGTTCTCTATCACCGATGGTTTAGTACTTTAATACTTGAAAGATTGAAGAAGGTTAATTGTTAGCTCCTGAAAACTTCCTGTTTAGTGGCACATCTTGGAGTGAACATACCATACATGCACACAACCTTGAAAGGTGGAATACAACTTATGTACCCAAAAGGAAGGTGGTAAGGCCTCTGCACCATCCATCCATGCCTTCTCACATGCTTAGATATGAAACAAGGTAGGTTCCTTCCCATGGTAGTCTTGTATTTTAGTGGGTGTATTACTTTAGGAGAACCTTATAGAGAATGTGATTCTCACCTTGTGCCACTCTAGAAGGATATCGCAATGAGTCACCCACCAACGCACTGCTGTCCCAAGCATGTTATAGTTTAGAAATCCTCTTCTTTCAACCTTATTTTTCCACTGAGCCCCCATTTCTCACAATAAATCATCAGATTTGACCCCTCTAGATTAACTTGGCAATTACCTCCTTTCCTGGCACCTAATTGAGTGCACCTTCGTTACCCTTATCACAGATCCTCTTATTTGTCTCCAAATTAACTCATAAGTCCCGTGCACCAAATTGTCACATGCCACACTAGTTGTATCACTCATGGACTAAGCATATTCAAACTGGATAACTCCCTATGTAGGGTGAATTACCTTAGGGTCCCTGATAGAGTGCACATAGATCTTATTGAGAACTTCTTGTCCCAAGGGCTCAATATATGGTGTTTATTTTCCATCATTAATGGGATGATGACCCACTCTTCCTTGTTTTCAAAAATTATGCATCCCTTATTGAAGCTTAGGTCAACATTGTTTTTATAACACTAGGGGCACCCAAGTAACGCTGGAAATTTGTTTTCCTCAGCTATCATGTTGGGCCTCAAAATATTGACTAAGTCCCAAAGGAGGCATATGCGTGTGAGACTAGTGAAGAAGATGAGCATGTGTGGAAAAGTGTGTAGGAAAAGGGTTATAGAAGGGTTTAGTAGAAACCACAATGCACACACAAGGAAAAATAAAGGATTTAAAGACAGTCATATCCATCTTTACGAAAGGAACTTGAGGGAAAATGTGACCCAACTAGGCATGTTGAATGGATAAGGTGACAATATAGTGACTTGGTGGTCAAGGAAAGAATATTCCACCCATAGAACATTACCGAAGAAATCATTGTAGAAATTGGGGAGCTTAGATAAAAAGAAGCATGCTCCATTGGAGGACCACCTTGACACTTAGAAACCGATCTAAAACTTCAGGAAGGCATGGTGTTGGGTGTTAAACCTATTTATAATGATGCTTGGATGGAAAAAGGGGAAATATGGTGTGATATAGAGGAGAAAAGGGACATGGTGTGATAAACCATACCAGAGTACACGAAGCCCTGTAGAAATGAGAAGAAGATTGTTGGGGTTCTCATTAGAGGACTATAGGAATGCTAGCATATCTAGGGGTATGGGTCTACTAAATTTTTGTAATAGAGAAGAATAGGTAGAGTTTCTGATGTGCGAGTAAAGATATATTGGTCTAATATGACCCTTTTTGATGTAATGTGGTTACTACACTATGATCAACATGAATATGTGGTTTTTTTCTAAATATATTGTTTATGGGTGTAAACCCTAGTGCATTTTTCTTTATGTTATGGATCTGATCTACCATCTGTATGATGTTTATTTTGTTATCTAAATGGGTATGTTGGTGTAATGACTCATCCTATGCTTTCAGAATGTATGTATGATCATTTAATTTTCTACATTTAATTTATCATCAATGATGACATATTCTCACAATACTCACATAAAGGAGGGGCTTGACACTTGTGCACACCTTGACAGAGCACTGAACATTAGTTGGGTGATAAGCCGATGCACATGGGGTTAAAAGGTTATTTTATGGGAATAAAAATAACTACATCTTGGTTATGTTTTCTGGACCTCTTTTCAAAGTTGTTGTGAGGGATGGCTACATCTTGGTTCCTCTGACATATGATGACAGAGCACTTGACCTTGGAAAGTGTCAAAGCATGGTTTAAGAGCATGGAGGATGATTTTTCTCAAAGATTTACTATTAGACATAATTCTGAGGCATAAAAATGGGTAGAAGAACACCTATATCATGAGTTGTATGAGACCATATTTTGTTGTTTTCTAATAGAACAGTATGAATGGCTTTCAACATATAAATCTAGATCAAGTTAGTACTATAGATTATGCATATGGAACTAATATGGTTAGCAGAGGCTATAGGATGTGGATCTGACTTGAACATGTGTTGTTAATTACTAGTGGAAAATAGTGCTAACTAGTTATACCATCGAATACACCACTTCTATGTATTCTGTGTTTCACCTAATTCTTAGAAGTTTCTTTGAAAATGAAAAAATAGATATGGTAATGGGCATAGGAGCAATACCTGTTGACATGTTGGTTGATAGGTTGTTGTGTGCATGTTGACTCCTTGATCCAAAGTTAATTGTGAGAGATTCTTTTTGGCTAGGAGGAACTACTTAAAATGAAAAGCAAGACCACTAGAAAGAGTTAAAAAATATATGTAGTGGACTGCCTAGTGTGTGCTAGATCTGAGAAGCATGATACTTCTTAGATGGCTGTCAATCCATTATTTAAAACAATTTAATGCTAGTAATAAAGTAAATCCTATTCTAGTTAAAGTGATTTAGGTATCTCATTTAAAAAACAATAAGAAATATCTAATCTAACATGTTAGGTTAAAATAAGATCTAAAGGTCAAGTAACTAGTTCTGGGTCTCTGTAGGTCTAACAGAGGTCTTAAGCAAGTCACAGGTGAGTAAGGGTGATGTCAGAATAGGTAGGTAGGTTACTATTCTGAGATGTATTAGCAGATACAGAGACCGATGCCGGTTAAGGGTGACCAACTTCGGTTTGGGAGAGCTAGTGCCGGTTACTGTGGGGTACTGGGAATGTCACAGAATGAGCCTTAGATCTCCCATATGACTACACAAAGGACTAGGCTGGTTGGAATGAGGTATTATGTTGTTTTGATGGGATTTGGTGAGGTTTTAATAGGGATATGGAGGGGAGAGTATTAATGGAGGTCAGTGGGTGGTTAGGAGAATAAAGGATGAAAATAAAATGATGAAATAAGTGAACCAGAGGAGTAAAATGTTCTTCTTACTTGGAATCTGGTTCTGGACATTTGTGAGTGAGTAATGAAGGTGCTGATAAGAGGTTGAACAATGACGAAAATCACCAAACATTGGGGAACTCTTACATGAGATGAATGTGCTCTCCTTCTTTCTTGATTCGATCAAATATGTGCTGGGGTGAGTGCTGGATGGTTGCTGGGTGAATGTTGGATATCTGTACAAGAAAAATTACTCGATCTCCTTCTTTACATGTTTTTTCTCTCTAAAACTTGTTCTCAAAAGATGTGATATCTCTCAGGAATCTACTAACCTCAAAAATAAGGTTATTTTAGGGGTTAAAAGGTGATCGACGGTGGTTCTAACTTAACCGGTGGTGGTTAAGGGTAACCGGCGTCAGTTAGAGTAGGATTTTCTAGGTTTACTAAACTAGGCAGATCCCCTTGATTTTCTAGGATCTTATGTGTTGGTCCCACAGATTAGGATGGAAGATTCTTTATAATGGGCTGGAATGTGGTTAGAGGGAATGTAGGCATTGATTTTTAGGGTTTGGGTAGGTCTTAGTTAGTTATGGCAACTTACTAAGAATAGGTCTTAGGGTGACGTGGTTTGATGAGGTGTCTAGGTGAGGTGGGTATGTGGGAATTATCTCAATTAGGATATTTAAATAATAAATATAGTGAGGATAATGAATTAATTTAATTTTAATAATTAAATTAATATTATAGTGAGGTGAAGGGGGCCATGGCTAGGTGGATGTGTTCAAGGTATTTATTTATCGAGGGACTAAGGGGAGTGTAACCCAATATTGGTGTTTATATTTTTCCTCTTTTTGTTACATAGCTTCTATTGGTAAGCGACACCGACAAAAATAATATGTGGTTGCCCCATGTGTGGGTGGATGTGATCCCCATCAAACTAAGAACTAATGAGGAAGAAGGCATAATCAGTGAGTAGTTTGATAAAAGGTAAATATGATGAAAAGGAAGGTGGGTAATAGGGGAAAAAGGAGTAAAGTCTACTCGGGTATTCTAGCTAATGGGTCAATGTCAAAGGTACCAAAATTCAAACACACGCACATGTATAAACTACAATACTGTACTAAGTTAAAGAGTAGGAAAAGGGCGATAGATTTATCCAAACAAGATTGAGGTGATTCTGGTATCCAAGGTATAGGATATGGTTAGGAAACATGACATAGGTCAGCTGTAGGAAAGTTTAGGTACACCAAAGGTACTGTTAGGATAAACGGTCACGGAAAGAGTCAAGGTAAATTCATTAGGTTAATCAACATAGGTAACAAGGCCACAAGGTATAGCGAACACATGTGGTCAAAGGACACTAGCAATGTTCCAAGTCCAAGAATCTAGCTCACGGCATAGGTAAAATAATGAGTCCCCAAAGGAGGACAAGGTGAGGTAGTAAATGATGAGGTTAGGAGGGTAAGGGGAATGTTCAGGGTGAATGTTGGGTGAGGAAAAAAAGAGTGATGGATAGGGGAATAGGGTAAAATTTAGGGTAATGTGTAGGAGAGGGTGACTTATGCTGGTCAAGGGTAACCAATGCCAGTATAAGGTAACCAATCATGGTAAGGTAGGGCATGTGACTGATGCCAGTGAAGTAAAACTATCATCGGTTAGGTTGGGTTTAGTATAAAAAGAAAAAAAATATATGTTTTTTGTTATTCATTTGTCATATAACGAATTGAGAAAATGACACAAGAGATAGATAAAAGGGAAAAGTGTCCAGATGGAATAGAGAGTTGAGTTGGTGACTTGAATGTTGGGTGATTGGTTATTAAGAACTGGGTCCATGAGATTGTGTGTGTGATTTGATTGGTCGGAGTCATGAGTAACGATTTGGTGATGGCAGAGGCCAGAGAGGGATTAGACATGCCACTGGTGTAGTGGCTAGATGTGCCACCACAATGAAGACATCATGATGAGGTAAGTTTCCAACTCCTGTTGTGTTTGGCTAGATAGATTAGGTGATAAGTTGGGACTCGGAAGAAATTAGCTTTTTGTTTTTTTGTTAGGAATAGGAAAATTTGGAAGATGGGAGGGAAAGTGGGTAAAATAAGAGTGGGGAGAGAGATAAGTGGGAGAAGAGGGGAGAGGATGAGGTGTAGGGGGAGTTATAGGTGATAATAGGTGTGTAGAAGTGTCAGGACAGGTAATTTTTTGAGAAGGGAGGGTTTGGGGGTCATGGGTTTTCACCAGGATAATGACCAACGCTGGTCAGGTTTAGCTGACATCAGTAGGGTTAAACTAGTATCGATCACAAAATGGGTGACTGATGCTAGTTTAGGGGTGACTGGGGTCAGTTAGAGAGAACAAAAACCAGTTGGGTTTTAGAGAGTAAGGGGTAAAAAGTGCCATAGGTTGGGTGGTTGAGATGGGTAGGGGTAAAATAGGGTGCGAGAAAATGATAGCGGGTGAGTATGGGTATGATAAATGTAGATTAATTTTTTGTTTGTATTAGATGTAGGGGAGAGATTAGCTACACATGCGAGATAGGGGTTCCACCCCTACTCATGAGATTTCATGGTGTAGCAACCCCTAAGGAGTTGTGACATGTGGAGGAGGTGGGCCTGAGCAGGGTCCGATGCTACCGGCATGTAGTCTGGCAGTTGAGTCAGATGGTCACTCTCATCAATAGATGGGATTCTATGACTAACACATTCCACCTACCGATGGGTGAGGTCACAGTCACCCTAGAGGATGTGTTCAGGATTCTGGGGCTACTCATATTGGGTGCACAGGTCTATTTAATCTCCTCTGAGGCCTTGGAGGAGTTAATGCTAAATGTGTCTGGAGAGGGGATGGCTGAGCTGACATTCCATAGTGCTAGCTTGAGCTATGGAGAGATGTACCTATCCTATATGGAGGAGACGAGGCTAGTAGTTCTATTTATGGAGGCAGTGTGCTACTTTACATTGCTAGATGCAGAGGATGGGTGGTTTCCCCACTCGCTGATGTGGGTATTACATGACATGATGATAGATCAGACCCACTTTACTTGGGTGCCAGTATTCATAGTGCAACTATATAGAGAGCTATGGGCATCTACGCAGGTTCAGCTTGTGTTGTACCTTTTTACTTCACTGTTGGGCATATGAGCACATTGTCTATGTGCGTCCAGTGGGTATGCCCTAGGCTGATGGCTTTCTGCCAAGATTTGTATGAGTGGGGTATAGGTGATGGATGCCTACTATTAGAGAGTGAAGATCAGATAGTTCCATGCATTATGTGGCCTATTACAGGTGTTTATTGGAGGGTTTTTCTAGAGTGGACATCAGATGGAGGTTGTATATGGGCTTTCCATCATATACACATATGCATGATGAGCTAGCTAGCCTCTAACTACTGAGATGGATATAGGGTCACTATGTTAGGGAGCACGAGATGATCCCAGTTGATAGAGTTAGGTGGTACTTTGGGCTACTACAGGACATACCTCCATACTTCCTGTAATACAGGAGAGGTGATATGGAGAGGCCCTTACCTCTACCACAATTGACAGTGCCCATAGAGCAGGAGCAAGCAGTAGACCGGTGAATTGATGATGCTTGGGTCACAAAAAGATATATACAATGGTCGTTGGATCATTTACGAGTAGTACCACCTATGCCGGAGCACCTGGATCTAGCCACCATCACGGTGTAGAGGGATTCCCTACAGGGGTAGGTGGCAACTCTAATTACCCAGTTGGGTATGGTGTAGATACAACTTGCCAGCTCAGAGGTGGAGGTGGAAGGGTTACATGTACAGGTGACCAATCTTCAGGCCTAGATGGCCAAGGGTGGGGATGGAGATGGGGATGATGGTTGGGTGGCTTCCCTACAGGCACAAGTGACAAGGTTATAGGGCTAGCTAGCCACTACAGAGGAAAAAATTAGGGCTTTACAGGCTCAAATATAAACACAGGGGCAGGGGCCAATGGCTCCACCATAGGCACCGGGACAGGGTCCCAATTCACAGGAAGGGGTAGGACATGGTCCCGTAGGATAGGTATAGGGTCTGAGGCCTATGCGGCCACCATAGACCGTGCCTATATATGGTTATGAGATGCCCTAGGTGAGGCCAGATACTACCATAATCAGTTGATGGCATACGGGATAAATTTCTTATCCTATGGAGAGTACAGGTCCCAGCAGGCCTCAAGTGAGAGGACTAGATCCTGCGCTCACAGTGTAGAGAGCACAGGGGGGCATCAAGATCTGAGATAGGATCAAGGAGATTCCACTAGCTCATGGAGACCATCTCTAGGTGATGTTCCAGTAGGGGGAAATGGGATGATATCAAGCTGACAAATAGAATCCGAGGAGGAGATTGGAGAGACTGACATGGAAGATGTCTAGCAGGGTGAGGCCTGATGCCTAGCCCTATATGTTTGATGTATTATAGTAATTATATATATATATATACCAGCTTGTGTGCCAAAGATAGTGAGGATGTACAAGAGTTTTTTTATATTTTAGAGCATATACTAGCCTACGTGCTGAAGAGATTTTGTATTATTTTATTATTTTATTGTATATGAGACCATCTTGCGTGTTGATGACATTTTGTATTGAGTATTGGCCTGCGTGCTAAAGATTTTGAGATATGGATGGGATTGGATATCCATGTATATTGTATTGAGACACACATATTTTTTTATATGATAAGATGGATGAGATTCTTCATTTGTTGGTGTTTTATGAGAATTTTAATTATTTGTTGTGATATGGACAGAAACTAGGTGAGTTAGGCATGATGGAATCAAGTTGGTTTAGGCATGGATCGAGTTAGGTCTTAAGCATGGATCGAGTCAGGTATTAGGCATGGATAAAGTCAGGTAATAGTCATGGCTCAAGTTAGGTAATAGGCATGGTTTGAGTCATGTTGTTTTAGGCATGGATAGAGTCAGGTAATAAGCATGGAGCGAGTCAGGTTAGTTTAGGCATGGATTGAGTTAGGTTGGTTTAGGCATGGATCGATTCAAGTCGGTTTAGGCATGAATCGAGTCAGGTTGGTTTAGGCATGGACTGAGGTAGGTCTTAGGCATAGATCGAGTTAGGTCTTAGGAATGGAGTGAGTCATGTCTTAGGCATGGAGTGATTCAGATCGTTTTAGGCATGTATCAAGTGAGGTTGGTTTAGGCATGGATCAAGTCAGGTCTTAGGCATGGTTGAGTCTAAATGGGCTAAAGTTGTGATTCATTAATTTATGTAGAATGGTGATATGGGTCATGTTTATAATACATGCATGATGATGGTAGAGAAATTGAAGTCATAATAAATGTATGGTGTGGTGATGATAAAAATGTGAAGCAACTTGTTATTTGTTTGGTTTAATTTCCAATTTTGGATATAAAAAGGAAACTAAGTAGGGTAGAGTGTGATTTGAGAAAAATGAAAAATGAAGTGGTTAAGGTAGAGAGTGGCTGAGCTAACCTCCAAGGGCCCCATGCCCTCAGAATGTTTCCTATATAGTCCTAGCAAAAAGGGACCTTAGGCCGATGTAGTTCTCCCATAAGCTAGGGAAGAATATGAGGAGGTATGAAAATGAGTTAGTTGGTTTTAGGCATGTTTTGGGTTTAGGTCTGTTAGGTATGGGTGACTTATAGGTAAATTGGTGTAGGTGATGTCAATTGTGGCAAAAGAAGAAGATTACCCCAAAGGTACACATCGAGGACCAAGTCTTGTCTAAGGTAATCAAAATGTAAATAAAGACAGTTAAAATATATGAGGGGGCAATAAAGCCACCTTATTGGTTAGGATCATATCGAGTAGATCATACCCTAGAGGAGGTGATGAATGTAAGATCCTAAAGGAATTGCATGATCACTAAATGTCACAATCCTAAGACATCCCTTGAGGTAGTAGGAAATGGGAGTTTGAATGGTGAGAGGTGTGTAAGGTGGGTAATTTTTATATGATATGTGGTAGCATGCTCTTTGGGAAAGATATCCAAGGTCACAATGGGCAAGTCCATGACAAAAAGTATTATGTTTTGACTTGTATTTGAGATAGAATGATCGATGTGGGAAGTCTATATGGGATGATGAAATTAACTCCTTGAGGTCTTTGTGAATCTAATCGATGCAGGAAGCTTCAAATTCTCTCACTTTTTTCTTTTTTTTTGTGAAATAGCCTTATATAGTTGTCATTCAAGGGATTAGTTTAATTATAGTAGAGATTGTCGAGAGGAATATTTCCTTTTGAGGGAGTCATCTTTTATTAGAAGTTTGACTCAAGGATTTATGTCCCAAGTGAGGGCTTCGAATTCATGGACAAGACCAAGGCAAGGAATAGAATTCTTGTTTAGATAGCAGGGTGAAATGACCATGGGATCTCATCTAAAGGTAAATGAAAAGTATCCATGAGAATCATGTTATGTGTAGCACCATGGTACACATATTCAAGAGAAGATAACAAGTGGCGAGTACTCACATGATTCATTTTTAGTCATTGGTGAGATGTAGGAAGTGGACAACACTCAAGGGACGAGCATAGAAAAAGGAAAAAAGTGATTTAGGACTAAAATTCAACAATAGAATGGTCAAAGATGCAAGGCGTTAAGGGGCTCAGGCTCAAGTTTACCATCAAGGGAAGATAAATGATAAGCACCTAATCCACAAGTATGGGTTATAATGTGTTGATCCAGAGGATTTTTCACTATGAAAATTTTCCCTAAACTTCCCTAAAATTGGACCATGCTGAAGGGATTATCGAGACCTTTCCGACGGTATGCTGAACTCCAGAAACAGAGTCCGTATGCAAATTCTATCGCCGGTCGAAGATGGGCCTCCAAACGGGTCAACTCTGGTCAATAGGTCAACCAGTGGACCAATGACAAGGTGACACATGGCAGTTGGTGATGAGAAAAAATTGATGGTACTGTAATGTTTAAAAATCATTTCCATGGTATAGAGCTCATCGCAAGCTTTCCGACGCATTTTGAACGGACCAAATCTGAGTTCGTATGCGAAAGATATGCATAGTCAAAGTTGCGGTCAAATGATGACGTGGCACACTCTAACGTGGACAAATGGCATATTATTGGCGTGACACTTGGCAGGTTTGTAGTGGATTTATATTTTAAAATAATAATTGTAAAAATCTATTTAATCCATTCCATGTGAATAAATTCAAATCCCATGGTATAAGGAGAATTTTGTGGCCAAAAAAGCTATTTCTAGGCTTATCTTATCTCTTTCCCACCAAACGTGGGGTCAATGGCTAAATTGGGCTCCTAAACCTATGGAAGGGGGATTTGAAACCTTTCCAAAATAGTAATCAGCCCTCCCAAGCTGCCACTTTGTAGTAAGTGATAGAGAAGGAGATCACATCTATTTAAAGGGAAGCTTTTGGTAGGTTGAAAAGGGGGACAGCCAAGGACTAGTTTGCAGAGATCACAATTTTCAAGGCACTTATGGTTCGAATTAGGACTTGGTGTAAAAATGAAAGTTGTTAAAAATTCTGATATATTTCTAGAAAGGTAACTTTTGTTGCATTAATTTCTATATTTTTTTGTGTAGGTGTTTTTCCATCACAGTTTCACAGAATAGGCACGAGGGGCAAGCATAGATATGTATTTTGCATCCACTTCTGATCCGAATCAGACCATGAAGTAAAATGGGAAGTTTTTAATAATTTCCTAAATTTTATAGAAATGTAAACCTTATTTGTAGAGGTCTTATATATTTCAAGTTGTATATGTTTTTGTGAACGTATTTGCACAGGGAACAAACAAAAGAAATACTGTAGGAGCCACGGATGAACTTGGGAATGATTATGGTAAATTGCAGAATTCTTTGAGGTTTGAATCAAATAATTTGTAGGTATAAAGGTCTGTTAAGTCAATATTGAAGGGATATTGTACTTCATTGGACGTTTAATGGATCGATTCACTTTTTGTGAATCCGGAGATGTAGCCTTCGGGTGAACTCCGTTATCAATTTCTTGTTTTGTGGATTTGTGCATTTCATTTTTTTAAAGCTTTTTATCAGTTGAAATTCATCATTGGATTAATTTTATTAATTGATAAAATAAGTATAAAACTGGAGTAAATGGATTGAAGGAACTTTCAGTATCCATAACCCACAACAAGATTTGAATACACTTATCATCTTAGATTCAAATGTCAAGTTGAGTGTATGATTAAAAATCAACTATGAAGTAAAATGGATTTGTATTAGATTCAAGCAATTCACTTAAAGTTGAAAAATCAGATTAATTGGTCTTTTTGGAAGAGTTGAGGATTTGGGTTTCAAGACACCTAAAAATTGGATCAAATAAACTCAAGATCAATGTTGAGTCTGTAAATTTCAAAATCTGGAAATTTTCTAAGTACTTCAAAAATAAATAAATAAATAAGTACCATTTTCAGATCAAGTTGGTATCAGAGCTGGTTTAGCTTTTGATTTGCATCAGTTGATTTGGTTCAGTTTGGTTTTTGCATTTTGGGCTTGATCTTTCATTTGCAGTGTGCAGAGTTTGGAGGAACAGGTGTGCAGGAATCATGGGTAAGATGTCCAACAAGACCAAGTTTGAGGAACTGGAAGCATGCAATCATCAAATTCAGGAAGAGAATTCCTTCCTGAGATGTCAGGTATTGGATCTTGAAGAGAAACTTGACACATTGAGAAAAGAGCTAGAATCTAAGGATGAACTCTTGATGGTGTTGCAAATTGATGGACCTAACAAGGTACCAGTTATTGTTGATGCCTCCACTATGACAGATGAGTGCACAGTAAGTATGACAACACTTAATTCCTCACCCAAAGCTAATTTGGATTCTACTGTAGTGCTCGGTGAATTTGAAAAGCACACTAAAGGTATAGGATCTAAAATTTTGAATAACATGGGTTTTAATGGAATTAACCTTGGTAAGAATAACCAAGGTATAACTAACCCAATCTTGGTTGAGGAGAGACCTCGTTATGCAGGAATGGGATATGCTACTGTAGGGGAAATGGAAATTACAGAGAACTCCAAGACCACTGGAAGAAGAAAAGCTTCTAACAGCAAAGAGTCATCCCCGCTAGCATCAGGTGGTTCATCCTCATCAGAAGAATCTGGTAATAATTCACCATGGAGAGGTATAGAAATCCCTCCACCTTCGGTTTACCATTGCTCATAAATGAAAGGTAAACAAATTGAACCCTTATCTACACTGGAAAAATTTGGCTATAATTTTCAAGCTATGTTGAATAGTTATCCGTGCACATTCTGTGGTTTATCTAATCATTGTGTGGCCAAGTGTAAGAAGTATAAATCCAAAATGGAACAGCTTGAGAAAATGCATTCTCCTAACCCGGGTTCGGCTAAGAGTAGTCAAGGTAAGGTTCCTAAAAATGTGGATCCTAAAAAAATGGATCAAAGGTTTTGTGATCATTGTAATAAACAAGGTCATGAAATTGGTAAGTGTTGGAAGCTACATCCAGAACAAAAATTAAATTTTGTTAAAAAAGATAAAAATTTTAAACCAACTAATTTGACCACTTCGGTGGCCCTCGTAAAAACTGAATTGAATCAACCCCCTAAAAAGGACAGTATACTGAGTAAAGTGGGTAAACAATTTATCATTTTTATGTTTGCATAGTTGATTGTGGAATACATGCAAACTAACAAGGCAGTTTTGGAAATCCCACTAAATTGAGAAAAGGATAAGTACAAAATTTATTTTTCTGCCTTGGTGTTGGTGAAGTATCGTAAAGAGGAAATAATCAGGTGACAGGTTTAAAATACTTGATGTAATTTTCTTTTTTAATGGTTTTACAACTTCATTTTTCAGCAGTATGTATAGTTCAGTGGGCATGGTCATTGGTCGGATGTCTATATGTGGATTGTAGTTAAAATATTGTTATTGTGCAATTTGTGGCATTTAGGCATTGTTTGTAAGTGCACAACTTATACAAACTCTTTGTGTACTATGCATGACATTTGTACATTTGTAAGTCTTATTGATAGACTTAATATTTGTAACTGTTAGGTATAGTTGCAAATGGTATGTACAAGTTTTGCACTAACAAGCTGTGAGTGCAGGATCAGGATGTACAAAGGAATATGGCAGTTGCAGTGTCATATCAGTTGCAGTTTAGGCCATTAGGTTATATTACTATTATTGGCATTTGATTATTGCAATTTTATGGAAAAATTACCATGCTATAAACTGGGTTCTATGTTTGTATTATGTAGAGAACGTGTGTATAGTTCAACAGAGTGAATTTCCATTTTGAGGTCAAAATGGTCTTACTGGGGAGGAGTGATCCGGAGGATTTTTCACTATGAAAATTTTCCATAAACTTCCCTAAAATTGGACCATGATAAAGGGCTTATTTAGACCTTTTCGACGGTATGCTGAACTCCATAAACAGAGTCCGTATGCAAATTCTATCGCCGGTCGAAGATGGGCCTCCAAACGGGTCAACTCTGGTCAATAGGTCAACTAGTGGACCAATGACAAGGTGACACATGGCAGTTGGTGATGAGAAAAAATTGATGGTACTATAATGTTTCAAAATCAGTTCCATGTTATAGAGCTCATCGCAAGCTTTCCGATGCATTTTGAACGGACCAAATCTGAGTTCGTATGCGAAAGATATGCATAGTCAAAGTTGCGGTCAAATGATGACGTGGCACACTCTAACGTGGACAAATGGCATATTATTGGCATGACACTTGGCAGGTTTGTAGTGGATTTAGATTTTAAAGTAATAATTGTAAAAATCTATTTAATCCATTCCATGTGAATAAATTCAAATCCCATGGTATAAGGAGGATTTTGTGGCCAAAAAAGCTATTTTAAGGCTTATCTTATCTCTTTCCCACCAAACATGGGGTCAATGGCTAAATTGGGCTCCTAAACCTATGGAAGGGGGATTTGAAACCTTTCCAAAATAGTAATCAGCCTTCCCAAGCTGCCACTTTGTAGTAAGTGATAGAGAAGGAGATCACATCTATTTAAAGGGAAGCTTTTGGTAGGTTGAAAAGGGGGACAGCCAAGGACCAGTTTGTAGAGATCACAATTTTCGAGGCACTTATGATTCGAATTAGGACTTGGTGTAAAAATGAAAGTTGTTAAAAAATTTTATATATTTCTAGAAAGGTAACTTTTGTTACATGAAGTGCTATATATTTTTTTGTGTAGGTGTTTTTCCATCGCAGTTTCACAGAACAGGCACGAGGGGCAAGCAGAGATCTGTATTTTGCATCCACTTCTGATCCGAATCAGACCATGAAGTAAAATGGGAAGTTTTTAATAATTTCCTAAATTTTCCAGAAATTTAAACCTTATTTGTATAGGTCTTATATATTTCAATTTGTAGATGTTTTTTTGAACGTATTTGCACAGGGAACAAACAGAAGAAATACTGTAGGAGCCACAGATGAACTTGGGAATGATTATGGTAAATTACAGAATTCTTTGAGGTTTGAATCAACTCATTTGCAGGTATAAAGGTCTGTTAAGTCAATATTGAAGGGATATTGTAATTCATTGGACGTTTAATGGATCGATTCACTTTTTGTGAATCCAGAGATGTAGCCTTCGGGTGAACTCCGTTATCAATTTCTTGTTTTGTGGATTTGTGCATTTCAGTTTTTTAAAGCTTTTTATCAGTTGAAATTCATCATTGGATTAATTTTATTAATTGATAAAATAAGTATAAAACTGGAGTAAATGGATTGAAGGAGCTTTCAGTATCCATAACCCACAACAAGATTTGAATACACTTATCATCTTAGATTCAAATGTCAGTTTGAGTGTATGATTAAAAATCAACTGTGAAGTAAAATGGATTTGTATTAGATTCAAGCGATTCACTTAAAGTTGAAAAATCAGATTAATTGGTCTTTTTGGAAGAGTTGAGGATTTGGGTTTCAAGACACCTAAAAATTGGATCAAATAAACTCAAGATCAATGTTGAGTCTGTAAATTTCAAAATTTGGAAATTTTCTAAGTACTTCAAAAATAAATAAATAAATAAGTACCATTTTCAGATCATGTATGGTCCAAGCCAATTAGGAGCAAATTTTCCCCGTTTACTCTTTTGTTCTTTGGTTACATGTTGATTTTATTTCAGGAAAAGGACATCGACTTGGAAGGTCCCTTCATGGACACATTTTTCGTAGGCACATTTGATAAATTTTTGTAAACTTGGAGGTGGTCAAGAGCATTAAGATGATGTTCGTCTAATAACTCAAGTTGTGCTAAATGGTATTAATTAAATTCATCATCGAGCATGTCATGGAGAGAAATGTGGAGTGAGGGGATCTGGACTTCAAGAGGTAGAATAGTCTCTGTACCATAGACTAGAGAAAAAGGAGTAGCGGTAGTGGAAGTGAAGATACTAGTGCGGTATGCCCATATGGCAAAAGGAATGTGCGTATTCTTGTCCTTCCTAATATCATTAACCACTTTCATGAGAATTTTATTTAAGGTTTTGTTAGTAGATTCGGCTTGGCCATTGGTTTGTGGAAAATAAGGTGATGAGAAACTTAGTTGAATGTTGAAGGCGTTGCAAAGTTTTCGCAATGTTTTTTTTTTTAATTGTTTTCCATTATCAGTGATGAGGCCATGAGAAACACTAAAGTGACAAATGATGTGATGATTGATGAACTCATATGTTTTCTCAGATTTTTTTGGAGATGATTGGTATAGCCTCCACCCACTTTGTGTAGTATTCGGTAGTGGTGATAATCCATTGATGGTGTTGGGAAGAATAGGGGTTAATCTCTCTAACAAGATCTGAACCCCATTAAGAGAAGGGCCAAAGGTCACGAGTGACCTGTAAGGTGTGACTGGGTTATGATAAAGGTTGGCATGTTGTTGGCATTTTACACAATGTTTGACATAGTCACAATAATCATGGTTGAGGGTCGGCCAGTAATAACCTAGGTGGAGAATACACTTAGCAACAGCAAGGCCACTGAAGTGACCTCCACATATGCCATCATGAACTTCCTTAATTATATAAGGAATTTCAGAACTCATGATGCATCATAAGAGAATACCATCAAAGTCATGCTTATAGAGAAATCCCCCCATAATGACGTAATGAGAGACCTTTTTAAGGAAGGAGTTGTCTATTACGAGTGAGATCAAAAGGTAAGATGGAGAGAGAAAGATAGTCAGAGTATTGTTTATACCAAAGGTTGCTCAGGTCAGGGGTAGTGGTTTGTATAGAGTAAACGTCGCGAGGTAAATAGGAAGGTGATTGGATTCGTACGGTGAAAAAGAATCTAGAATCAGTAGGTGAAGCAGGTATTTGAGAGGCTAAGCAAGCCACGGTATCTAAAAACTTGTTAGTTGAATGAGGGATAGTTTGAAGGGCGTAATAGTCAAAGGTGGTCAAAAGTACATCTACATGATGTTTATACTTTTGAAGTATCTCATTATGACATTGGTATATACAATTGAATTGGTCTATAACCAATTAAGAATCACCAAAGATGTTGATTGATTTGACATCTAGGGCATAGTTAGCTTGGAGACCTAATACGAGTACTTCTTATTCAGAAATATTGTTTGTACAATCAAAATCAAGCTTGAAAGACAAAGGCATGGGTTCACCATCAAGAAGAATGAGAATAACACCAGCCCCACCCCCACCCTGACACTTGGAACCATCGAAGAAGAGTGTCATTTGATAAGTGGGTTCGTCCAAGGAAAGGGTAGCAATTGACTCATCTAGAAAGTGAAAATTAGAGGGTTGATCCCTGGGAATAGGTACGTTAGCCAATTGGTTGGTGATAGCTTGGCCCTTGATGGACTTTTGATAAATGAATTCAAGGTTAAGGTTAGCCAAAATCATAAGCCATCGTGAAGCACACTGATTTTGATAAGGTTTGACATATATGAAGTGTAAGGGGTCAGTGTTGGTCACAACATAGTTTTTGCGGTTGAGTAGGTAATGGCAAAGTTTTGTGGCAATGAAAACTAAGGCTAAGAAATTTTTTTTGGGATGGGTGTGTTTCACCTTTTTCTTTCTTAGATTGTTTCTTTGAATTGTTGATGAAACAGATAGGGTAACGAGTGTAGGAGGAATACCTATTCAAATGTTCGTTAATGGGTTGTTTTGCATGTATGAATTCCAAATCCATAGCTTGCCATGAGAGCTTCCTTTTGGCTAGGAGGAACTACCTGTAATGAAAACAAGACCACCAGAAAGAATTAAACAATATGGTCAGTGAACTACCTAGCATGAGCTAGATCTGGGAAGCGTGATACTTCCTAGATGGATATCATTCCTCTGTTTTAAACAAACTAATGCTAAAAACAAGGTAAATCCTATTGCTATTTTGAAATGATTTAGGTATATCACTTAAAAAAACAATAAGAAAATAGATCTAATCTAACAGGCTAATCTAGAATAGAATCCACGAGTCAAATGGTTGGTTTTGGGTTTTACAGGTGTGCTAAAGGTCATGGGTAGGTCACAAGTAAGTGAAGGCGGGGTAAAATTAGGTGGATAGGTCTCTATCTAAGGCTATGTGGGAAAACACAGAGACCAATGTTTGTTAGGGGTGACTGACCGTGGCTAGGTATAACTCACGCCGGTTACTGTGAGATCTAGAAACATCACAAAATGGGGTTTTGGTCTCCTTTGTGATTACACAAAGGATTTGGTTGGCTAGGATGAGGTATTAGGTGACTGGAATAGGTTTTTACTAGGTTTTGATGGATCTATGGAGGTATAAAATGTTAGGGATGGTTGTTAAGGAGAAAGATAAATAATGGGTGATAAAACAATGATGAAATGAAATAACTAGGAAAATATGATATTGTACTTTGATTTCATTCTTGAAGGCCTGTGTGTGAAGGATGGAGGTGTTGATGATGGGTTTTAGGGCTACAAGTGATCACCAACTAAAGAACAACTTCTGCATGGGTTGCATGTACACTCCTCTTTTTCTTGGATAGATCAAAATGTGGTTAGGATGGCTATGTAGGAGAAGATGCTCAATCTCCTTCCTTAGATGTCAGTTCTTGCTAGAATTGGCTTTCTGAAGATGTGTTATCTCTCTGAGATGTCATTCTTACTCATCCAGTTTCTTTCAATCTTTGCCAACGTCCAACTTCCAAGTTCTAACCTTGAGAAATAGGGTTGTTTTGCGTTAAAAGGGGTAATCGACGGTAGTCCTTAACCGGGGATGGTTAGGGGAAACTGACATCGGTCAAGGTGGGATTTTCTAGATTTACTAAACTTAGGGAGATCCTCCCAATTTCCTTGGATCTTGTATCGTTATCTCATGAATTAGACTAGGAGCTTCCTATGAGCATGCAAGAATGTGGTTAGAGGGAGTGTAGGCATTGATTTTTAGGATTTCAGTAAGTCTTAATTAGTTATGGTAACTTGCTAAGAGTAGGTCTTCAGTTGAGGTAGCTTGGTGAGGTGTCTAAGTGAACTATATGTGTAGGTATTATTTAAATAAGCTATTTAAATAATAAATATAGTGAGGATAAAGCATTAATTAAATTAAATTAATAAAATTAATATTATTAGGGTCAAGGGGGTCATGGCTAGGTAGATGTAATAAAGGGGGACTTATATGTCAAGGGAAAAAGGGGGAGTGTGACCTAATTTTAGTGTCTACAAGGTGTATCAGGTTTTGTAATCCAAAAGAGTATGGCTTATGTAATAAACTACCTACTCCCTATGTTGTTCATCATGATGAGCGAGAATGGCTCCCAAAGAGTGATTGGTAGCTGAGATGTATAGGTAGAAAGGTTGATCATCTTTAGGTGGTTGGAGAAGGTATTGTTTTAAGGCCTCAAAAGCTTTGTGGCAGTCATCATCCCATTTAAAGGAGACATATTTCTTGAGTAGATGATGAAATGGTTGACATCGATCAGATAATTATGAAATGAAATAGCGAATAGAATACAACTTACCTTGTAGGCTACAGAGTTATCTAAGCTTAGTGGGTGGAGGCATTTCCAAAATGGCCTTGAATTTAGCAGGGTCAACTTCTATACCACATGAGGAAATCATAAAGCCCAGGAGCTTTCCTGAGAGAACCGTAAAGACACACTTCTTGGGATGAAGGAGAATGCAATATTTAATGAGGTGGTCAAAAATGGTTTTTATGATGGCAAGGTGCTCAGAGTGGCATTTAGATTTGGCTAGGAGATCATCCTCATAATCTTCCAGTATATAATGCATGATGTCATGGAAGATATAATTCATAGCCCATTGATGTGTGGAACCATCATTTTTAAGGCCAAAAGGCATGACTCAGTAGCAGAAGGTCCCCCAAGGGGTGATGAACGTTGTTTTGTGTTGATCCTCTAGGGAAAGCAAGATTTGGTTATAGCCCGAGAAGCCATCCATGAGTGATAGCATCTCATGACCAACGGTAAGGTCAACCAGCTAGTCAATACCAGGTAGAGGGAATTCATCTGTTGGGAAAGCTAGGTTGAGGTCATGGAAATCCATGTAAATGTAGAGTCCCCCTGTCACCTTAGTGATAAGGACAATGTTAGAAATCCAATGAGGATTATCAATGGTTAATATGAAGGAAATGGAAAGAATGTGGTAAAGTTATTCTTTGACAAGAAGGGAAATGCAAGGGTGCATTTTCCTTAGCTTTTTTTTGATGGGTTGGCATCAGGAATGGTTACGATATTGTGGACTACTATTGTGGGGTCAATACCAAGAATGTCTACGTAAGACCAAGCGAAAGCGTGGTTATGATCTTTGAGAAAAGAAGTGATGGCTTCTTGTTTAGTAACATCTAAAGATTGACCGATCTTTAGGATGTACGGGTTATCCTGAGTATGAATGTTGATCTCGATATTCAATTCATTCAACATGGTTTGTGTCTCAAAAGGTAACAATTAATGAATATATGAGTCTTTTGCACCAAGGTAGGTGAGTGTAGATTCATCATCCTAACATTAAACGATGCTAATGGAAGGTGTATCATCCTTGATCATTTCAAGATACAAGAAGGGAAGAGAGGAAGGAGCATCGCTCTTGCATTAATAAGTCAAAGGCCCCAAGGAAATGGTGTTTATGAAAAAAAAAACTAGGAGGGACAGATTCAGGATCCATCAACTCCGTCGGTGAAGGTGGTGATGAAGGAAAAGTGCATGAAGAAGGTGGAGAAGGGAAAATGTTATTGATAGGTTCAATGTGGGCTTTCATAGTAGGTGGTTTAGCAAAGCCGATACCACTATGGTCATTATGTTTGTGGGTAGTACATGGAATAATAGTATGGCAACCTTGATCGTAAAAGCCAAAACTGAAACCCTTCCACACACATCAATGTAGGAAGGTGTGGGAAAAATGGTGATTGCTGAGAGACTGGAAGTCAGAAAAAATGGGTGGGTTTGTGACAGTGGTTCGGGTGTCTAAGTGGTAGTATCAAGTCCCCCATAGGTAAGACTGGTATGAAGATGAGGAGGACCATAAAGGAGAAATTCTCCTATGTGGTGATCATAGTGAGGGTGTTGGTGAAGACTTCCATACTCTTGTGGAGTGAGAAATGTGTTAACACTATATAGGTGATACTCCCCTAGAGTGAGGCATTGAAAAATGCCTTCCAAGGGATTGGTGGTTGGTATATGGGTAGCTGGAATAGATGATGTCTCAGTGGTTGATGCGGATGTGGAGCTAACAGATTAGGAGGCTAATGGTTCAGCCAAAGAGGTTATGGCTGTGGTAGGAAGGGAGGAGGCATGTGCGGTTGAGGTAGTGACTGTACTGGTAAACAGAGGTGTAGGTGAAGTGGTAGTGGTCATGGAGGTAGATGCCTTAATGGGTATAAGCACATCATTGGGTCAGTAAAGCATGCTACATGTTTTAACAGGTGATGGATCAGCTGGAATAGTATAGGTGTGCCCTTCATGCTCAAACTTTACACAACGATGTAAAGTGGAAGGAACATAACCCATGAGATGAATCCAGAGTCTGCCAACAAATAAGTTATATTTAAATTCCCCCTATAAGACAAAAAATAGCTCTAGAATAGTGCAAGGGCCCAGGTGAACATGGAGGATGATGATTCTTAATGTAGAGGTGATAGCATCATTGAATAAACACAACATGATATGATGTTTATGCATGTAATTTTTAGGTATGCACATTTGAGTGAATGCATGAGATGAAATGATGTTAATGCTAGCACCCCCATCATTCATTACATGTCATACATGTACATCATTGATGTGGAAAAAATATGAAGATGGCTGGGTCTGGGTCATCCATTTGGTGTGATGTGATATCTTCCTTTGAGAAGCTAAGGGAGGTTATTTGGTGAGTAGGTGAGGTGTGGATAAAGGTGGCAATTTTGTGAGAGAGGCTACATGATGGGGTGTGATAATGGAAGCTACGGGTGTAGGGTCATTGGGTAAAACCTCAATAGATTAAAGAACCTCCATGAGATCTTGATGATGGGATTCTAAGGTTTAGATGAGGTCATATCTAGGGACATTTTGAGAGGATATTGGTGTAATTGTTTAAGAATGGTGTGATGTGTGACCCCATTAGGAAATAGGTATGTTGGGATGTAGATAGTAATTTTAGGTGTGGGTATAGATGGTATCTTTGGTATAGAATTGGTTAGCGATTCAGTTTCCTTTTCCATTCCTTTATCTTTTTGAGAACAGGTAGTGGCATGTATCATGTTGATCTGAGGGGAGTTAGCAAATGGAGAAGGTGTAGGATGAGTGGTATAATGACATGACAGGTAAAAACCTACCGGGGGAGAAAATCCTTATAAAGTGAGCTAGGTGCAATGACATTTAAGTAATGGTGTGGCAAGTTCTCTAATGTGAACCATGTTAATTTTGAATCTTGGGGGTGGTTCTAGGAGTTGAGGGGGTGGAGGTCGTGGTTGTTGAGCAGGCAATGAGGGAAGGATTGTGGAAATGGGTGTAGGTGAAATGAGGTCCTCATCAAGAAGGTTTTCATTGTCAAAGTTTACTTTGGGAGGACACATCTAGATAAGAACGGTTTTCAAAGCCTTGCAGTTCTCTACATCGTGCCCTGGCACATGATGGTAGGCACAAATTTTAGTGTCATCAAACCCTTTTGGCTTGGGTTTGAGGGGTCATAAGGTCTGAGTAGTGGTAACATGATGACAGAAGTCTCAAGGAGGTTGGTTAAGATTTTGGTATAGGACCGTGCTAGTGGGTCACAATGGGAAGTGAAAGTGGGTTTGGGTGTTGATGTGGCCGATTGTTGAGGAATAGTCCTTGTAGGAGGGGGAGCGGGTCAAAGTATGTCTTTGGTTGCTAGTGTGGCCTAGGATTTTGGTCATGTTTATTTGGGTAGGGGTATGGTAGATGAATGGGCCGGAGGGTGTATGGTTATTTTGGCTACCTTAGTGGAGAGTAAAAGATTTTTTTCTTTGGGTTGCACCCTTTTGGATAAAGGTAATATGGATGTGTGAGATCTAGAGGGAAACGTAGATAGGGGAAGACGGTGAGTTACCTAGGGAGATAACGGAGGTGCTGTGAAGGTAGATGATGCGGGTCATGTAGGGGGTGTAAGGGATAGAGACTGAAGTTTAGTGGGTAGTGAAGAAGTTGCTAAGGGTATTAGAGGTATGGGTGGTAAAGATACTACAGGTGTAGGTCTAAGTCATGTCGGCTACTTAGGTATGTTAGAGGTTTACAAGGTAGGAATGGGCTGTTGTTTGGTTTACTGACTGGTGGAGGTTTTTTAACTGCACTGGGAGGTTCAAGTCCTAAAATAGATGGAAAGGGTGAAGGTGATGTAGGTGTGATTAGCGCGGCTTGGGTATGAGTTCTATGGGTTTGGTTCTTCTGTTTTGGTGTCGAAGTAGGTTTGGTGTTGACTTTGGAGGATGTAGCTAAATCTAGTTTGATAGGTGGATGAGTAAGGTTGGTGGTTAGGGTGACCCCTAAGAGAGTGATAGGGTTAGTCGAGGAAGATGATGTAGGTCTGGGTTTTGATTTAGATGTATGTTGGGTTATGGGTGAGGGTGTATGTTAAGCTATGATAGGTATGGCGGAAGAAGTTGTGATAGAGGTGGTTGTGTTTAGTTCAATTGGTTGAAATATTTTTGGGTAGATAGTGGAGGTATGAGTAAGTGACATCTGCATTTGCGTTGAGATAGGAAGCAGAAGGCGCCCCCAAAGTAAGGCTCTGTCCACATAATCTAAGTAATCAACCAAGCGTGAGAATGAAACGTCTATAGGTGAAGTCAATGAGGAACTATTGGCTATTCCCATAAAATGTGTCTTAGAGATGGGGAATTTTCTAGCTTCAGCTTCTATGGGTAAGAGATCTGAAAGTAGGTATGTAGGATCTTGGGTAGTTGATGGAGAATGCTCACCAAGAGGAAAAGGTATCTCTACTGGGTCTTGGATAGGTGGAGGAGATGAAGGGTACTCCTCTATGGGTGGAGGAGATGGTAGGTGCTCCTCTATGGGTGAAGGAGATGATAGGTGCTCTTTTATGGGTAGAGGAGATAAACAAGTATCCTCCATGGTGAATAAGTACCATGGGTGATAGTTCTCGAGGTGGAGAAGCCAAAGGTGAAATAGTCTCGATATTGGTGGAAGGCTCCTCCATGGGTGAGGAACAAGGTGAAAGGTGTTCCTCTATGGGTTAAGGAATAGGTGAGGTGGGTTCCAATGCAAAAGGATGACTTTTGGCTAGAATTTCCTCTGTGGAAGGAATATGAGGTAATTTTGAAGAAATGGGTGCGTCACTAAAAATAGCATGGACCTCGCAGGTATGACTATCATGAGTTGAGGTTTCACTGGTTTGATCAGATGAAGGGGCATGGTTGGGAAAGGGTTTCTTGAATATGTGTAGGTTTTGATTGGTCGGTGTGTTAGGATTATCCACAGTTAACTCACCTTTCTTGAGCATTTCTTGGACAATATTTTTGAAAGTGATGCAATTACCATCACTGTGACCCTTTACTCGATCATAGTTACAGAAGTCGTGTTCATTATACCATGTGGGAATGGGGAAAGCATGGTCAAAACCAGTGTTTCATTTTATAGGTGGAAGGGTGATGGCCCCAAATTTGATGAGCTTGTATAAGATAGAAGTGTAAGGCTCCCCAATTGGGGTGTATTTCTATTGTTCTCATCTAAATTGAAAATTCTGAATGGGTGAGAGATTAGATGAGGGGCTAGCTTGATTTGATGGATGACGTGGGATGGCCTTGAGTACCACTACGTTAGCAGTTCCTTTAGCTTTCGAATAATTGTTCTATGGTTTGGAAGAAGAAGAGGTATCATTCGACTTGAATGTCAAGTTCTTACTGCATAATTGGATTTTCTTCTCTTTGATCACCCAAATCTCTATCTTTCGTGCCATGGTGAATGCTTAATTAAAGGTTTGGAATGTTTTGACTTACAGGGTCAACAAGATATGTCTAGCACAAGCCCACATGAAGAGTTCGATGAGTTCGGTTTACAGTAGTTGGAATGTGAGTTGATTGATCAGGCTACACCAACGAGCAAAAAAATCTGTGATGGATTCATCATCATACTAATGCATGGAGTATAGGTCAGTCATGGTAACCTTATTAATGATATTAATGGATAAGTGATCTAAGAAGGCTTGTGCTATCTGATTAAATGAAAATATAGAGTGTTTGGGTAGCCCACTATACCAATCTAATGTAGGTCCAATCAGATACATGGGAAAGGTCCTCAAGAGCAAAGCATCATCGTGGGTGATTAGGTAGCACCCTTGTTTGAAAGATTGCAAATGTTGTTGGGTCTTCCTTGATATTGAAATATTTGAATTTAGGCATTTCCCAATGCATGGGGTATGGACGAATAGGGATGGATGGGTGGATAGGCTCATTACAAATCTCATTGTAGGTGAGAGTATTTTTGGAGCCAAAAACTGATGCCTCCAATGTCTGCATCTTGTCCATCATTAACTTTATTAGGTCATTGGTAGGTTGTGATGGTTGGGTGCCTCTTGTAGTGTAAGAGGGTTGGTGTTGGGCATGTAACAAGGGTGGCATTCTAGTATATAGTGCTGCCATATAGGTAGATTGATAAGAAGATAGTGAAATAGGGAGTACATACCTTAAGTGAATAACAGATGAAACAAGAGGTTGCTGATTGGAAGGGTCATGGTAAATCTAGTGGCAATGAGTGCCAATGATTTTAGAATAGAAAGGACCACGTTTTGAAAATGGGTAGGGGTCACTGACACGGGAGGTGGTTGTGTAGCTATAGATATATGAAAGACAATAGAGGCGGATGAGGTTGCATTCTAGGTTATTGGAAAAGGTATATTGGATGTGGCAAGTGGAATGGATGTAGTAGAAATGGTAGACATAGTGGGTATAAGAACTAGCTACGAAATGACTGGGGGTAAGGTAGTTGTAGGAAACGTGGAGCTAGCTGGGGTTAGAGCAGGAGTGGGAATGAGAGTCGAGGAGATAGATACGGGAATTTTGTATATCAATTGACCCAAGGCATCTCGATTGGATGAGTGAGAAAGATAAAACTACAAGGTGACAGGGTTTTGGTCAAGGATTCATGTGAACTCCTCATCTCTAGTAGCGATAGTGATAGGTTAGATAGGTTCCATGGTGGGTGATAAAATGGAAGGTGGTGAAGCACTAGGTGGGAGTGGTTGACAACTACCATATAATATAAGGGCATTTTCTTATCGACACGTCAGCACCATGTGAATAGGCACTAATGTGGTAAGATTTCTTTCTATAAATGACACAGAAATAAAGCAGTGACATGATAGATAGGCAGTGGTAGGTGAATTGGGGTTAAAATGTCAGTTGGAAAATGAAATAGGATAATTGATGCTAGTTAGGGTAAACTAATACTGGTCATAGGTAACCACTGCCAGTCACTATAGAAAGTGGTTAGTTGGTTAAAAACAAGGTATAAGGCCAAATCTGACAGGTATACCAAAATACTGATGAGATTTACTAGGTCAATGACGATGATAATAGTGATAGGGAATTTGAATAGTTGAATAAGATGAATAGATGTCCTTTTTGGTAGATTAACCAAAAGGACTAGTAACCGATGCCAGTTGGGTATAACCGATGAAGTTCAGAGGGTAACCAAAAAGAGTCGCTAGACCAAAACTGGTCGTTGTGAAGTTGAAACAGTGATGAAATGAAAGTGGTTGTGAATTAAAATTTGATGTGGAATCAAACAAAAAATGTTGAGAATGATGAGAATATGGTCCAGGCACACTCAAATGAAGTTGTAATACACCAAATGTGATGAGGAGCATGCAAGGAGAAACCAGAAAAATGAAGAATGTGACCTCTCACCTCAAAATGAAAGCTAAGAAGAAACACTAAGAAAAATGTGATCCTAAGAGTGTCTTTTCTAGTATGTTTGTTTAGCCTATGCTATTTAGGGACTGACTCATGAACTTTAGAATAGAGTTTTTTGGTGAGGATGGCTTCCTACAAAGAAGGAGATCTAAATGGTGAGGTTTCAAGTATGTTATGGTGGGGTGAAGCTTCACTTTGAATTATGACTTGACAGATCAGTGAGTTAGGGAGTACCTGCCAGTCCTCGGATCAGTATGATTATCGACAAGCATTCCCAAGAAATATGTTATTTTAAGAATATGTATTTGTTTTGAATTTCTACAATTTGGTAAGAGTCAGAGAGAGAGAGATGTGCTTTCTATGATTCATTTGTCAACCATCAGCTGGGCATGACTTCCAACGTATAGGTTTCCCTCAATTAATGTGAACTAATGTAGAAAATTAGAATGAAATGCAATGATTTTTAAGCCCAAATCAAAATATGGAATTCAATGGCATAAATAAATGAAGAGGGAGAGGGATGCTCTTTCACTAAAATGTAGAAAACAAGAAGAAATGGTTCTTTTTATGCACACTAAAAGAAAAGGTTTCTTGTAGAGAAAATATAAAGGAAAAAAAGGTTACCAAGGAAGAAAATTAATGGGTATGCTTTTCAGAAGGGAAACAAACACAGAAAAATTCCTAGGAATGAATAAAAATACAAGAAACCCTAGATGGGTTCCATCGGGCATGCCAAAATGTTTCACCTAATTCTTAGACATTTCTTTAAAAATGAAAAAACAAATAGGGTAACGAGCATAGGAGGAATACCTATTGAAATGTTGGTTGATAGGTTGTTGCATCCATGTTGACTCCTTGATCCAAAGCTAATCGTGAGAGCTTCCTTTTGGCTGGGAGAAATTACTTGAAATGAAAAGCAAGACCACCAGAAAGAGTTAAACAATATATGCAGTGGACTTCCTAGTGTGTGCTAGATTCGGGAAGAGTGATACTTCCTAAGCGGCTGTAAATCCACTGTTTAAAAAAATTTAATGTTGGTAATAAAGTAAATCCTATTGTAGTTAAAATGATTTAGGTATCTCATTTAAAATACAATAAGAAATATCTAATCTAACAGGTTACGTTAAAATAAGATCCAAAGGTCAAGGAACTAGTTCTGGGTCTCTACAGGTCTGACAAAGGTCTTAGGTAGGTCATAGGTGAGTAAGGGTGATGTCAGAATAGGTAGGTAGGTTACTATTCTGGGACGTATTAGTAGATATAAAGACTAATTCCAGTTAAGGGTGACCGATGCCAGTTTGTGAGAACTGGTGCCAATTATTGTGGGGTACTGGGAATGTCACTAAATGAGCCTTAGATCTCCCATATTACTACACAAAGGACTAGGCTGGTCGGAATGAGGTATTAAGTTGTTTGGATGGGATTTGGCAAGGTTTTAATGGGGATATGGAGTGGTGAGTATTAATAGAGGTCATTAGGTGGCTAGGAGAACAAAGGATGAAAATACAATGATGAAATAAGTGAACCGAAGGAGTAAAATGTTCTACTTACTTGGAATGTAGTTCTGGATGTTTGTGAGTGAAGAATGAAGGTGTTGGTAAGAGGTTGAACAATGAAGAAGATCACCAAATGTTGGGGAGATCTTACATGAGTTGCATGTCCTCTCTTTCTTTCCTGATTGGATCAAATCTATGTTGGGGTGAGTCCTAGATGGTTGCTAGGTGAATGTTGGATGTCTGTGCAAGAGAAAATACTTGATCTCCTTCTTTACATACATGTTCCCTCTGAAACTTGTTCTCAAAAGATGTGATATCTCTCAGGAATATGCCAACCTTGAAAATAAGGTTTTTTTAGGGGTTAAAAGGTGACTGATGGTGGTTCCAACTTAACCGGTGGTGGTTAAGGGTAACCGACATCGATAAGGGCTAGATTTTCTAGGTTTACTAAACTAGGAAGATCCCCTTAATTTTCTAGGATCTTGTGTGTTGGCCTTGCGGATTAGGATGGAAGCTTATTTATAATGGGTGGAAATGTCGTTAGAAGGAATGTAAGCATTGATTTTTAGGGTTTGGGTAGGTCTTAGTTAGTTATGGTAACTTACAAAGAATAGGTCTTAGGGTGAGGTGGCTTGATGAGGTGTCTAGGTGAGGTGGGTATGTGGGCATTATCTCAATTAGGATATTTAAATAATACATATAGTGAGGATAATGAATTAATTTAATTTTAATAGTTAAATTAATATTACAGTGAGGTGAAGGGGGCCATGGCTAGGTGGATTTTTTCAAGGTATTTATTTATTGTGGGACCAAGGGAAGTGTGACTCAATTTTGGTGTCTACATTCCTATCTAGATGTTACTAAGTTTGAGTTCCTAAGGGAACCTAAAGGATAATTTTTGTGAACTATCTCATTGGCTATGAATATCTTGATCATTACACTAAGTTTAGAGGCATTCACCATGGCTAGAAAAGCTTCATACTGGGTGAGGAAGCTAGGGTTGAGGAAGATGGTAGACATTGTGGTGGAAAGGGAGAGGAAAGAGAGGTGACTCAAGTATAGTGAAGCACGTGAAAGGGAAATGGATAGACAACACGAGCTTGCAGGAGTGATGGATCTATGGAGGAAGATGTTGGATGAAGTAATTGAGGTTCACCCAAAGAACGTGGAACTTGAGCTATATGTGCTACCCCATCTTGACAAGTGTGGAGGAGAAACCCCTTTAGATTTTGATGAGAATTTGTTGTTTGCAGAAAGGAGATTCATTGGTGTGCATATAAACCCACCCGGTGAAAAAATCCTAGCGTTTAGTTTTCCAAATCAAGAAACATGTATTGTTAACCCAGTTAGCATCGGTGGAAGTGACCAATCTAAACCTAGGAGGTATAAATTATTGTTTGGGAGATCTATGGCCACACAAAAAATTCCTTTGTTTGGAGGAATTTTTTGGAAAAGTGAAAGTACATAGGGTTTGAGTATCACATCTGGGAATGGCATGGGATACACATCTAGTAGAGGAGTAATATCACAAACTATCAGCACACAGTTTAGTGGGATGTTGGGAACACTAGACATTTCCCCTTTAGGCCCATTACCAGCTACATGAAGAAGACCTAGTTCTTCATGCTAACCTTCCTCCCCATAACCTTGACTATGAAAAAAAAATCACCTTAAATGTTGTTGTAGATGGATGGATTTTGAGCAATATTCTGATTGACACGAGCACGGAAGTCAATGTTCTCATTTTGGATGGATGACATCGAATGGGAAGGCCCATATTACAGCCATTTTTGAATGTGTTATATATGGAGAGTAAGATAAAGGAAATGGACATTGGTGTTTTGAAGTATGTGGTTATCACTATTCAAGGGGCTAAGTTCACTAGATACTTCAAAGTCTTAGTGCTAGCCGAGGAGGATAACTTTACAACATTTCTTGGGTGCCCCTGGTGTTACTAAAACAATACTGACCTATGGTTTAGTAAGGGGTATATCCATTTTTAGAACAAGGAGGAGTGGGTCATCATCCCGTTGACAAATGGAAAATTGGCACCCTATACTAATCCCTTGGGATAAGAATTCCTTGATAGAATCTATGTGAGCTCTATTAGATACCCTGAGTTAATTCATCCTACAGAAGGAATTATCAATTTTGAAGATGTTCAGTCTATGAGTGATACAACCAACATAACATGTGACAATTCGGTGTATGGGACTTATGAATTAATTATGTGACAGTTGAGAAGATTGGTGAAAAAGATAACAAAAGTGCCCTTGGTCAAGAACCTAGGAAAAAAGAAGATACCAAGTTACTCTGAAGGAGCTAACCCTAATGATTTCTTATGAGAAATGGAGGCTCAGTGGAAAAATGATAACAAAAAAAGAGGTATGCTTAGATATAACCTGCTCAGGACCACAGTACATTGGTGAATGATAAATCATGAAAGTATTCTAGAATGATGTGATGTGTGAACTGCATTCTTTGTTAGGTTTTCTAGAAGCAATGTGCCCATTCTCATACAAGACTACCATGAAAAATAACCCAACTCATGTCATATCCAACCATGTGAGAAGGCCTAGATGGAAGATGCAAAATCTTTTTCACCTTCACTATGGGTGAAAAAGTTGTATTCCACCTTACAAGGTTTTACGCATGCATGGTACATTCACTCAGAGATGTGCCATCAAAGAGGGAATTGGAAGGAGTTAGAGGCTGATCTCATTCAAGCTTTCGAATATCAGAGTGTAAAGCCATCATTAGATAAGGTGTTTTAGGTGGTCAAGTGTCTTACAATGGGAGATAGTGTTATGGTATAAGATAAGATACTTGCGATGTTAGGTGAACCTGGTTTAGAGGAAATTTTTGATGAGGAAGAATCATAAGAGATAAAAATTGAGCACACATGCATGAAAAAGTAAAAAGGAAAAATGGTCTATGTGATAGATGGTGAAGAAATGGAGATTTTGGATGTTAACCATTCTGAAGGTACAGGTGAAGTTAGGGATAATGTTGATGAGCCAGTGCACACCTACCATGAGCCCTTGAAAATGAATAAGGTTAACATTGGTTATGAGGTAGAACCAAAGGAATCTATGATTGGGGATTATTGGTTAGAGAAAGAGGTTTCTAAGATCATTGACCTTTTGTGTGAGTTTTAGGATTTATTCCCACATGGGTACCATGAGCTCAAGTGATTCCACCACTCTTTGGGGTAAATGAGGATCAAGTTGACGGAAGGTGTGCTCCTGATACAGAAGATATCATATCAGATGAATTCGAACTTGCACGTATGGGTCACGGAAGAGATATACAAGATGATAACATCAAACATCATTGAGGCTATGGAGGAATTAGAATGGGTGAGTCCAATGGTCATAAAAATTAAGAAGGATGGAAGGATAAGGATTTATGTTCATTACATGGACTTGAATGCAGTGTGTGTCATTAACCCTTTTCCAACCTCCTTTATTAAAGAAATTTTGGAAGGAGTAGCTGGGAATGACATATATTCTTTCACAGATGGGTTCTTAGGGTACCACCAAGATATAATTGCAAAGGAAGACCAGGAGAAAACAACTTTCACCACTAAATGGGGAAGTTTTTCCTACATGGTCATGCATTTTAGCTAAAGAATGTGTCTGTTGTGTTCCTGGGCATCATGGTACAAGCCTTCCAGGACTTCATCCATAAATTTCTTTAGGTCTACCTGGATGACTGGAATATGTATGGGCTAGAAAAATACCATTGTGACAATTTGAGGCTGATGTTTGAGAGATGTCAGCAATTAAGGATATCCCTCAACATTAAGAAACGTGTCTTTTCTACTCCATTTGGAACCTTGTGGGGACATATTATATGTAAGGAAGGCTTGTTAGTGGATCCCACTAAAGTTACAGTTATTATGCGATTGGGGGAGCCTACCAATCAAAGTGTTGTAGATGGATTACTTATAAATATAGGGTACTACAAAAAATAAATTAAGGGATATGCTAAGATCACTACACCCTTGGAATAATTTCTTAAAAACAAGAGTGCCTTGAATTTGGGAGAGGCGCAATAAAGGGTGTTTGACACTTTGAAGGATAGGCTTGTTACTACACCCATATTATGCTTCCCTTCTTAGGAAAAACCCTTCCATGTGCATGTCAATGCCTCAGGAACAATGATTGGAGCAGTACTACCACAATTTGGTGAGGGGATTATTGATCATCCTTTGTTTTTTTCTAGTAGGAGGTTGACACCAACATAATAGAATTACACACGTATCGAGCATGAGACACTGTCAATGATTTGTGTGTGGAATAAATTAAAGAAGTATCTACTGGTGACACCATTCATATTCTATATGGACCAAATGGAACTAAAGTACTTGGTAAAAAATCCCATTTTTCAAGGGCACATATGCCATTGGGTCCTATTATTTCAAGAATTTGAGTTTTCAGTTGTGTTGAAACTAGGAAAGAGTAATTCAAGACTTGATAATCTATCAAGAATTGACTTAGGGGAGGATGTGCTGAGCATTGAGGATACCATGCCAGATGTGTAATTGTTTAGGTTGTGGGGCACACCCTCTTACTTAGAGAATATTGTAGTGTTTCTTAAAATTCGCGTGGCACCAAAAGGAATGAAGGATTTGGATAAAAATTAGTTGTCTATACGCTTCATGCGTTACATGTTGTTTAGTAGAGATTTGTACAATCTAGGCCATGATGAGGTTCTGCATCGATGCATATTAGAACACAAGCATGTTGCAATAATAGAGGAAGTGCATGATGGGATTACATGAGGACACTATGAAGGAAATGTAACCACGTGGAAGATTCTAATTACATGGATTTGGTGGGAGAGTATCTACCAAGATTGTATTGAGTTTTGCAATGCCTATGACCATTTCATGTGCCTTGGAAAACCTAGAAGAAGGGATGAAATGCCTTTGTAAATGATAACCAGTGGTGAACCATTTGAAAAGTGGGCAATTGACTTTGTAGGACCAATTTCACCTACCGCATGAAGGACTAGCTCCCGTTACATCATCACTTACATAGATTAGTTGACAAGATGGGTAGAGGCAATGCTTACAAAGAACTACAAAACAATGACAACAATGAGATTCTTATGGGAAAACTTAATCAACACTTATGGATTTCTATTGAGTTTAACAAGTGAAAGGGGTACACATTTTCTAAATGAGATGGTTAACATTTTATTGGCAGAGTTTATGGTAGCCCATCATAAGACCACCCCATATCACCTACAAGTGAATGGGACTACTAAAGTATTTAACAAGATACTAACTCACACATTAACTAAGATTTGTGACATTCGTAGAAAAGATTGGGATGATAAGGTATCGACCATTCTATGGGCATATAAAACAACCTACAAGAGATTGAACAAGGCCACACTATTTCAATTGGTTTTTGGCGTGGAATCAAATTTTTCAGTTGAATTTATGCTACCATAACTATGTATAGTGCACGTAGGAGGATTGGATGATGAAAAAGAACTCAAAGAAAAAATTGATAAGTTAATGTAGCTAGATGAAAGACAATCACTTGTTAGATGGATTAAAAATACAGAGAAGGAAAGACAAAAATCATGGCATGATCTTCATATTAAAAAAAAACAATTTGATATTAGGTAGACGGTTTTGTTATATGACTCTAAATTTATGCACTAAAATGCAAACTTGAAATTCCATTGGTTGGGACCATACATCATCTTGTACATCCTTGATTCAAGTGATTTTCGGTTACACCCACTAGATGGGATGAGACTACCAGGTTATTTCAATGGGAGTAGGTTGAAGCCCTAATATAAATAAGTCTTCCTTGTGTTTGTAACTCTTGTCACCAAATCACTGCACCCCCCAAATGTTTTGAGAATGAATCACGACATTCAGTGTGATTAGGATACATGGGATCACCTCTAAAGTTTTGGGACTTGGGCTCGAGGTGAACCTTTGGATAATTCCAACTTCCTCTTCCTAAACTAAACATAACCCTACTTCTAATGTAAGGGAAAAGGGCTATCTAGTCCTACGTTAACATTTCATAGGATTAGGGAAAGATATTTGTAACTAAATAAAAAATATAATAGAAGTGGTGTTGCACAAAACTAAGTGATGTTTAACATCTGGAAGGGTTAATGTGGGAGGTATGCTTGCATCATTGACCACCTTCACCTATCACAACTAAAAAGGGTACAAATACCACAAACTAGGGGTGGACATTCCTCTGTTAAACTTGAGTGTACATAAGGGTAGATCAAATCATATTCAAAACATAATTAATATATCAAAAGTCAACCACACATGCATATAACAACATATAATTCTATGAGTAAGGACAATAACAACATAAAAATAATGCAAAAGGAAATGAGATCTTAACTACTAACATAAAATATAGTAGTATTATTCCTTCAGAGCATGAAATAGACAACCTGAAATAAAGGTAAGTTAATCACTATCACTAAGGAATTGTAAATTCATAAAGTAAACACTAATTAACATTTAACACAATAAATCATATCTTCAACAGCAAGATGTAACTATGAATATAATTAAAAGGTTTCTTAGAATCTCATAAGCACTCTTCCAATATTGAAGAGCAACTCCTGTAAAAAATAGTCTCTCTACCAAATGGAAGCATTCCACTATTTATAAGTTCTTAGGTTGAGCCATTATAGTTGTTCCCTTAATGAACATTTAACTAAAAATAGAAATTTCATTAATATTAAGGGAACATGCTCCAATGAAAATAGAAAATTTGTTGCAAGGGGTTGACTTAGTCAACCCTACAACATTGACCACTATATAGCTTGGACTTGTCCTTTCATGATTGCTAAGATTTGGCCTGGTTCATCTACATCTCCCTCACCTAGAATTTTCTATTGTCCTTCCCACATAACCATTAAGTGTTTGTACTAAAAGAAGTGCTTGTTAATCCCCCGAATCTCTTCATCTCCAGACCCACATGTAGTGATTCACTATGTCTACTACCTTGATCTTTTTTGTGATCCTGGCTAGAAATCTTCAAAGTTTATTTGTAAATTTCTTTAGTCTCCCTATGAAATTTTGACATAAGACCAATTGGTCAATGGATTCATTATTGAAAGTCTTGGTGACCTCATCGTCACGCTTCATCAAATCTTTAAAAAATTTCTTAATATGATCCTCAAGAAAAGCGTCAATATTTTCTTTAACTAATTTTCAATTGGTGATATCAAACTCCTCTAAGATGTAATTTAGGGCATCTATAATCTCCACTTTTTTCTCCTCTAATTTCTTAATCAGATCCTGTAATACTTACACTGGAATTCCATGGCCTTTTGATATTTAAATAATTTAGAGACATCATCAATCACCTCTTCCTAAAGAAGCAAGTCAGAATCCTATTCTCTAATGTCACTCCATGTTACAAAATTTAAATTTAAATTAGTATTATCTTTAGAGAAGGACTCATTCATCTTAGAAATGGTGGTTTTTGTAACCTGCAAATCATTATATATCTCTGTTTCACTCGGAATGTTTCAGCTTTTCGGGAATAGAGTTGCTTCTATCCTTTCATTCCTTTTAGAAACAAATAAGGCTTAGGGCTAGGAGGAATACCTGTTGAATGTCGAGATGGTGTGCGCATACCGTAGAGAAAGATCAGGTTGATTGCGAAGAAATCCTTTTTGTCTTGGAAGGACTATTGGTTATTGATGAGGATGCAGGTCCAAGAACTATGATGACAAAGGTAGAACTCAGGTAGGATGGCCTGACACCCAGAATATGAGATATCTCCCTCCCGATGATCAGATGAGTATCACAGGGCTCTGGTTATTCAGTTGCAGTCTTGGGCTTGATCTCCTTTGCTACAAACTCTTCTTGTTTCTTCACTTGTCTCTGCTCGGCCAAGTAAAATACGGATTCTCTCGATTGCTTCTGATGATCCTGATTGATCCAAAATCCTCTGACCTTTGTTTCTGGTTATGGGAGCCCATTTACAGGGAACCGATGGTGGTTACGTAACCGATGGCGGTCGAGTAGGAACCGGTATCGGTCAAGTCAAAGTGGGCTATTTTTAGTAAAATAGCCAACTTTCCCTCCTTTTCTCCCAAATGATTAGTTGCGGGCTTGGTCAAGTGACTAGAAGGTCAGTTTTGGGTGCGAGAAAGGGGTCATTAGTCATGGGTGTGGATGTAGACCAAGTTATAGGTCTTAATTAGATTAGTTTAGGGTTAGGCCTAGGTCATGATGAGGTGGCAAAATGAGGTGGCAGGTAAGGCGATGTGGATTTATTAATTATAAGATAATTAATAAATAATTGTGTAAGGTTTAGGTGGTGAGGTTAGGTTGTGAAATGAGATGCGGGTCACAAGGGGTTGTAAGATACAAATTTGGTGTCTACATTAGCCCCTTATTGTCGTGTAGTTTTTTTTGTAAAGCTGCACAGACAATAATATGAAGTGGTCTCCCTTGTTAAGGGTATAGGTAATCCCCCTCAAACCTATCACAGATTGATATAGCATGAAATCAAGGATAGGGTTGATAAAGGGTAAATGGTGTTGAGATGATGGTGAGGTGGTGAGGTAGGTCCAAAGAAGCAGACGCATGTGGAAATGCATTAGTGTGACTAGGGTACATGATTTGATGAGCAAACTAGCAATTCATAGGCAAAGGTCGATAGTTTATCCAAACAAGGGTGATATAATCATGGTATCCAAGGCATAGGAAGTAGCTGCAGGGTATATAACGGGTAAGTTATAGGAACATTTGGGCATGTTCAGTAGTACCAGATGGTTGGTTTGGTTGAGATAAACGTCACGGTCTAAGTCTAGGCAAAGTTGGTCGACATATCAAGTCAAGGACCCTAATCATGCTAAAACATGAACATGTGAGCTCGAGTGAACAAAAGTTACATGATGGGTGGATAAAAGTGTATGTTTTTGATGTTGGGTGAGGTATTTAAGTGGTACGGCCTTGGGTCGGGCTGATTGATGAGTGAGGCCGTGGGTCGGGCCAAGTTGTTGGGTTGTGGCCTTGAGTCGGGCCAAATGGTTGGGGTGAGGCCTTGGGTCGGGCCAAATTGTTGGGTTGCAGCCTTGGGTTGGGCCAAAATGGTTGGGGTGAGGCCTTGGGTCGGGCCAAATTGTTGGGTTGTGGCCTTGGGTCGGGCCAAAATGGTTAGGGTGAGGCCTTGGGTCAGGCTAAATTGGTTGGTTACGGCCTTGGGTCAGGCCAAATGGGTTAACAAAGGGGTTGCAGCAAAGGTTGATATAGGTGATGTTTGTGAGAAAGGGCGATTAGTAAATAGGGGCTGAAATTGGGGGAAAAGTTGGAATAAAACTGATGTCGATTATCTATGACCGATATCGGTTAGGGGACCGATACCGGTTCCTTAGGGAAGAATAAAACCGATATCGGTTATAGGTCAAAAACCTATAAAAAGAAAAATACGGCCTGTCATTGTCACATTTGCAATTTGAAAACCGATTTGAGTTGTCTGAGGTGGATTATTGAGATTGGAGCATTTGTTGGTTGAGGTGGCGCTATTTGAGTGGAGGAGTGAGTGAGTAGTGGGCCCAAGTGAGTAGGAGGCAACAGTTGATTAGTGGAGGACCCAGAAGAGGGGAGTTAGAGCCATGGCACTGCCAGGAGGAGCAAGAGGTATTAGACCACCACCACCCATCCCACCACGATGACGTGTCATCGTACCGGTAGTTTCGAAACCCCTCATTGTGTGGATTTGAGTATATTATGTTGTATTTGGGTTTTGGGTAGGAATGTTAGATTTTGATAAAATAATTAATAAATGGAAATGATTTGAAAAAAGGAAAGGGTAGATAGGTTAAATAGGCCAAGGCGACTGGGTGGGTAGGTTTTTAAGGTGTTTGGACGAGTATAGAGGGAGAAATAGGAAAAAATGGATTTGGGGGGGCCGCGCGGGGTTCGGCTCCGGAATTTTATAGCGACCGGCATCGGTCATGAAATTTTTGGTGGACGGAGTTTTGTGAGTGACTAGTGTCGGTCTTATAGCGACCGGCGTTGGTGAAGAGGACTGGTGTTGGTCATAAGTGACCGGTACCGGTCCTTAGTTATTTTTGCTGGTTTGGGTTTTGTTGTTGGTTTGAATTTTTGGTTGTTATTTGGGTGTTTTGGTATTATTTGGGTTGTGTGTTTGGGTGTTGTGGTATTGTTTGGGTTGCGTGTTTGGGTGTTGTGGTATTGTTTCAGTGTTTTGGTATTGTTTAGGTGTTTTGGTATTGTTTGGGTGTGTTGATATGGTTTGGGTTGTGGTGGAGGTGTTTTGGTATTGTTTGAGTGTTTTGGTATTGTTTAGGTGTTTTGGTATTGTTTGGGTGTGAAGAGGGAGGGGGATATCGTAGAGGTTTTTAGGGTAAGATAGGTGGGTGTAGAGGGTATAAGTAGATGTTGTGATAAAGAGTACGACTAATGTAGTGAGTTGGTTTTGCAGGCACATTAGCAGCTGACAATGCGGGACAGGATGCCCCCACTGTTGAGAGAGATGCGGCCACATGTGTTTGCAGTGTAGTGGGGTATCATGCGTGAGGTGAGACTCGGTGGAGTCTAGCGATACAGAGCGATTGACAGGGATCATAGTTTGATGGTCGCCCTCATCGAGAGATGGGATCTGGAGACCAATGTGTTCCATCTCCTGACTGGAGAGATGACCATCACATTGGAGGATGTGTATCGCATCCTTCGATTACCGATTGATGGAGAGGTAGTCTTTTAGGTTGACACTAAGACAGCCATGGACAACATTCTACATGTATTCGGGGATGCAGTTGCGCTATTGACATATCACAGCGCGAGTATCGCGTATGGGGATATGTATCGAGCCCACCGCCATGAGACATGGCTTGCCATGATGATGATGATCGGGATCACCTGCTTTGCCCTCCCAGACTCAAAGGGAGGCCGATTTCCACAGGCGCTTATGGGGGTGCTACATGAGATGGTGGAGGAGCACACATGTTATGCTTGGGCACTAGTATACCTAGTGCAGTTATACCGAGAGCTGTGGGGCTATCGTCGGATGAGGCGATTCGGGTTTTTCTCGATGTTTTTACTACACTGTTGGGCATATGAGCATATCATATGCATTAAACTAGTAGGGCTGCCCTAGCAGCCAGGAGCACAGGTCATCTATAGATATGGCTTTCAGAGGTGGTTGGGGGTCATGGGCTAGCCATGAGCAGTGCTTACAGGGTGGGACGTCACTTATTACAGACATATGTTAAAGGGCCTGATAGTGGTAGATATTGTATGGAGACCGTATAGAGGTCATCACCCCCATGGAGGATCCCGATCACAGCTGAGATGGATCCAGTATACATTCTGGATTGTAGGACGGAGGCCCGGGGAGTATGAGAGGATACCCCTCGAGAGGTTACGTAGGCAGATGGGGCTATGACAGGATGAGCCACCTCACTTCCCTCAGTACCAGAGGGATGGTGTAGAGGCCCCACTGCCTACACCACAGCCCGTGGACCTAGATTGGGTAGCCGAGAGGCCGGCAGATGATACCGTGGATGATGCTGGCTGCACGGGAGCATTTTTGGTTTGGTGGGCAGGAGAGAGAGCTGCGAGGAGAGCACAGCCCGCACAGCCAGACTTGGCAGCGGTGATAGCAAAGAGAGATCAGCTCAGGGGCCAGGTGTAGCTATTACAGGGGCGGATGGCCGCTGCACAGGCACAGATAGGTGTCTTACAGGGGCAGCTAGCCCAGGCTCAGGTACAGGCACAGGTGCAGGCACCACCAGCGGCACCGGCATAGGTACAGGTACTACCCCAGCCAGAGGCACCACCAGCGGCACCAGCACAAGCACAGGGGGCACTGGTATTAGGTGTCAAGGGACCAGCCCCCAACACCTACGGTGGCTCGAGATCGTTATATGGAGGCTAGAGCGGAGGCCTGGTACTATTAGGATATTCTTGATGGTCAACCCGGGGGCTAATTATCAGCCATATGTGGCACATAGAGCAGAGACCTCTCAGAGCCAGAGATCTCAGGGAGGTGCAGCCACAACCGGTGGGTCTGTTATAGGCAGGAGGCGAGAGGCAGCATAGGGACCAGCAGGAAGATAGGCAGAGGGTGGTGGAGAGAGCTGAGGGGTCCCTGCATATTTTTGTATTGGTTCATTGGATATGGGCACCGGTCTGCAAACCAGCTATGTTTATAGAGGCCTGCGTGCCTAGATATTATGTATTCATTTATTCATTCATTCATTTATTGTATATATCGGCCTGCGAGCCGAGTACGGGTTGTACAGTTGATACCAGCCTGCGAGCCGAGTATGTTTTTGATATGAGAGACCAGTCTGCGAGCCGAGTCAAGATTATTGATAGTTATTGTATCCTGCGTGCCGGCTTTATTGCATTATGAGATCACAGAGGCCCCGATGCAGGGCACATTGTATATTTGAAACTTTGTATATATATAGATATGATGATTTGACCCACATGTTGTGCATAAAAATGTGTTAAGTGTTTTGAAAAATGGTTTCTGATATTTAATGTATGATGAGTTTGATTTACATGGTGTTATATATTAATGATGTTGATGTCTTTTGTTGATGGGGTGTATGTATGTATATATAAATGATGAGTTTAATTGACATGTTGTATTATGAAATGTTGTATGTTTTGTCGCTGGGTTTTGAAATTGAATGTATGTAGCTGTTGAGTTGGATCCAAATGGTATATAGATTGATGGTTTTTGATATCATTTGTTGATGGCTTGGTTATTTTTGTAATATAAATAGATGATGGTGATGAAATTGTAATGAGATTTGGATTTGATGAAAAATTATAGATAATGGTGTTGTGATGCAGGAAAAAGGGACGGCGCCACAAAAATTTGTAAAAACGAAGAAACGGCTTAAGTTTAAGCAACAAGGGGTATATGACCGACATCAGTTGTGTAACTGATGTCGGTATCTATATGACCGATATCGGTTACATAACCGATATCGGTTATGGAAGAATTATTTCCCTAAAAATAGAATTGCTGGGTTGGCAACTTAAGTTCTTATTTTAAGCATTCTTATTTTTAGAGTCATGCAACAAGTTAAATATGTGACTGCGAATTTTTGACTACTGAGACAGGTAATTACATGAGAGAATTGAGTGATAAGGAGAAAAGAGATAGGCAAAAATCAATGTGAGCTGAGATTTAGAAGGCAAAACGGTAAGTTAGATTTGAAGAGGGTGGTGAACATGGCAGAACGAGGAGAAGCATCCAGCAGGCAGGGACGAGAAGGAAGACAAGTGCCATCTCAAGTTGCTGCAGCCCAAGAGGTAAACGTCGTGGTTGTAATTTGATTCTTGCATGTTGTGTGAATAATATGATGGAGATTAAGTAGATAGAGTTGAGAAAGAAAAGGTGATAGGAAATGATTTGGGATAGGGTGAATGTGATGGGGAAGGTAGTCAGGAGTGTCGGGTATGTTTGTATGTACAGAGAGGGATAAATGATCAAATTATTGTCATAGGTGGTGTTTTTTTTAGGCAAGGTGTGTAAAGTCAATATTGACCGATATCGGCTTAAGATAACCGGTATCGGTTGTGGAACTGATACTGGTTATCTAAAACCGATGCCGGTTACTACAGGAATTTCTAGAATGTGAGAAAGAACCCTTGGGAATTTGATTTATTGATTAGCTGTGTGTCATTTTGATGTGTGTAGGCGGAGGCAGGGTTTAGGATGAATGATATTGTGCCAACGCTGCTGTCACGAATCCGAGCGGATGTAACACCAGCTGAATGGACATTGATAAATCATTTGGGTTAAGTGGAATCCGCTATTATTCACGAATCGCACGTAACCATGCTATGTTACAGGCGTTGATTGAGAGATGGAATCCAGAAAGGAATACCTTTTATATGCCAACAAGGGAGATGACAGTGACATTAGAAGATGTGTTCCGTATTTTGAGACTCCCAATTACAGGAAGACCAGTATATCAGGCATTGCCTAGCACAGCACGGGGAGTGATAACAACAATATTTGGTCCATACGCATGAGATTTGACACAGCGAGGTTTGACATTCACGTATGGTATAATGTATGCAGCACACCCTGAGGAGACAAGATTAGCAATGATATTAATGATATCGATAGGGTATTATGCGTTACCGAGGGCAGATGGGGGAAGATTTCCAAAAGCATTGATGTGTGTTATTTGGGAAATCATAGAAAGGAACGTGAATTTTGCATGGGCACCTGCATATTTGGCGGAGCTATATAGGGGTTTATGGGCTTGTAGACAAAATCACAGGATGACACTGGATTGTTCATTTTTATTACATTGTTAGGCCTATGAGCACATTATTTGTGTGTGACCAATAGGCCGACCCATCCAGTCAGGAGAGACTAGAGTGCAGAGGTTGGGATTCAGACGATGGGTCCAGACAGTACAAGAGGCAAGATCCCAGGCTGTAACGGGTGACATTGAGTATTATAGGCAGGTATGAGAGATGGTGATGATGGCGGATATCTATTGGAGGCCATACGGGAACTATATGGTAACAGAGAATATAGCGGAGGAGTTGAGGGGTGTAGAGCGATTGAGGTGGATCGCAGGGCACATGCCAGGTGAGTATGAGAGGATTCCTCTAGATCGTGTGCGGTGAAAATTTGGATTTGTGCAGGATATACCCCTGGCTTATAGACCATATATGAGGATCGACGCCGAGGCAACATTCTCACCTCCCCGGCCAACACCTCCAGAAGGACCAGAGGAGATAGTAGCCGATCGCAGGGTAATGGATGCAGGAACGATAGAGGCCTATAGATTATGGTGGGTAGCAGAGCTACGAGGGGTACGTGATCGTTCTGACATAGCTGTGATTACAGCGGAGAGAGAGCGTCTGCAGAGTTTAGTTCATCAACTCCAGACGCAGGTGAATGAGACAAGAGGATTGTTAGCGGTTGCGGAGTCACGGGCAGAGGGACTAGAGGCGAGATACCTCCATGCGAGGGAACGTATTCATATGTTACAGGAGAGATTGGTAGATCAGTGGGTGGTACCAATAGCCATGGTACCTTTGAGGACAGAGAGGCCCGGCGAGAGGCATCGACGATCACGATCATCACCTAGTTTGGGATGAGGCGTGAGGGTCTAAGTAAATGTTATCGAGGTATAAGATTAAATAAGGATGCTGACCTGCGTTTCAATGATAGAGAAGATGTATTTGTTTAACATCTAAATAAAACTGAATATGTATGTTGATTTGAGTTACGATAATAATAAGAATGTTTGTGTTTTGACTTTCGGTGTTTTGAAAAAGGATAAAGAGGAATGTGATTAAAATAGAAATACATAAAAAAATATTTATATTTATCACACATGATAGGTTATGGTAGGAGATGGTTGAGCTAACCTTGGGAGACCCCATGTCTCCAAAGTGCTACCTACATAGCCCATTGCACAAAGCAAGGAGGGGCCTCATACCGATGTAGTTCTCCCTTAAGACCAGGGAGAGGTGAATTCAGGCAATTTAGGTATGGTTAGGCAATTTGCTTGTTGGTAAAAATATTGATATTGATATTGGTAGGGTAATGTTGTTGGTGTTGGTAATGAATTGGTGATTTTGGAATAGGTATAAGTGAAGCGAAAGTTAGCCTACCCAAGTGGTAGTGAACCATGTCCTGATTAAGATCAACACATAATCCTAGATTCGAGTCAAAGAGGAAAAATTTACTCCATAGTTGAAAAGAGCTAAACAAACCACATGTTAATGCAGGATGAGCTTGAACCCCTAGGTACCGTGCATAGACGAGAAGTCAATAGGTGAAAAGAGTTGTATGATCACAATATATCGGGTGTACGTTACATCCCTTGAGTTTAAACAAATGGTGAGGTGAGGTGGATGGTATAACTGAGGTACGGAGAACTTGTTACAAAGTGAGTGTTCTGACGAAAGAGAACCTACCCTAAATAGACAAGTCCATGACTCAAAATTTCTTTTGAAGGTGGCTTTATTTTACTGAATATAGACTGATCGATGCGGGAAGTCTACAAGGGATATTGATCGTACTATTCTTGAGGTCTTCACGAAGCTGATCAATGCGAGAAGCTTCTGATAAAGGTTGAATGTGTATAGCTGTCCTTCAAGGGAGTAGTCTATTTATAGTAGCGGATGTGATTTTAGTGCATAGCTGTCCTTCGGGGGAGCAGTCTATATATAATAGCAGCAATAGTTTGGCATATAGTTGTCCTTTGAGGGAGTAGTCTATATATAATTTAGAGAGCCAGATGTCCTTTTGGCGTAAAGCATCTAGTTTGGTAGAAATTTTGACTCAAGAAAATCCCATAAGCATATAATTAAGAATGTGTCATTTTAATACTTTGAAGTCATGGACTAGACTAAAAAGGGAAGGCATCATTAAGGGGAGGTGGGAATCAAACTATGTGAGCTTGATTTGATTGTAAGATGTAGGAAACAAAGTGTATGTAACGGTAAATGAGCTCAAGGGACGAACGGTAGGTAGATAAGAAGTGATATAACACTAAATTCAACAGTAGAAAGGTCGAAGATGCAAGGCATTAAGGGGTTCAGGCTCAGGTTTACCATTAAGAGAAGCTAAATGATAAGTGCCTGATCCATAAGTGTGAGTGATTATGTAAGGCCCAATCCAATTGGGAGAAAATTTTCCATGTTTGCTCTTTTCTAGTTTGGTTACATGTTGATTCTCTTTGAGGACAAGATCACCAACCTTAAAGGTACACTCATGAAGTCGCTTATCATAAGCACACTTGATGCATTTTTTATAGATTTGAAGGTGATCAAGAGCTGTAAGACTACGCTCATCAAGAAGCTCCAATTGGGCTAACCGCTCTTGGCAGAAATCATCATTGGTAAGAATATCCTGAAGAGATATTCTGAGGGAGGGTATCTGTATTTCGAGAGGCAAGACAGCCTCGGTACCATATACCAAAGAAAAAGGTGTGGCATTAGTGGAGGTACGAATGCTAGTATGATAAGCCCAGAGGGCAAAGGGGATGTGATCGTGCCAATTTCTTCCGGACTCATTGACAACTTTCATAAGGATTTTGGTTAGTGTTTTATTAGAAGATTTGGCTTGTCCATTCACTTGTGGATAGTAGGGTGATGAGAAGCTAAGTTTGATACCAAAGTTGTCACAAAGGTCTTGCAATAACTTATTTTTGAAAGATTTTCCATTATCTGTTATCAGGCGATGAGGAACACCAAAACGACAGATAGTGTGGTGGTTAATGAACTCTACAATTTTTTCTTTTTTAGTTGAAATAAGCAGAATAGCCTCCACCCATTTTGTGTAATATTCGGTTGCTGTGATTATCCATCGGTGACGTTGCGAAGAGGACGAATGAATCTCACCAATAAGGTCTAAACCCCATTGTGAGAAGGGCCAAAGATCTCGGGCGACCTGTAGCGGGTGGCTAGGAGTATGTTGAAGGTTGGCATGTTGTTGACACATAACACAACGCTTAACATATTCATAGCAATCGTTATTGAGAGTAGGCCAATAATAACCTAGGCGAAGGATCTGTTTGGCCACAGAAAGGCCGCTAAAATGTCCACCAAAAATACCGTCATGGACCTGTTGGATGGTATAGGTGACCTCCACGTCAGTTAGACATCGAAGGAGGATTCCATAAAAACCACGTTTATAAAGGAGTACCCCCAGAATGACATAACGAAAAACACGTTTAAGAAAAGTGCGTCTGCCGGTACTAGTAAGGGTAGGTGGGAGAACAGAGGTTGTAAGGTAGTCGTGAAATTGGTGATACCAGGTATCCTGCGAATTAGCAGATACATTATTTATCATACAAACAACTGGGGCTGAGTAAGATGGGGCAAAGAGTTGTTGGACCAAGACGAAAATGTCAGAGTCAGTTGATGAAGCTGGAATTTGCGAGGCTAAGCAAGCCATAGTATCCGTAAATTTGTTAGTGGAGCGAGGAATGGTTTGGATAGAATAATGAGTAAATAAGGCTAGAAGTGAATCCACGTAGCATTTGTACTTTTGAAGTTCCTCATTTTTACATTGGTAGATGCCCATAACTTGATTGACTACCAATTGAGAGTCGCCAAAAATATTGATAGATTTGACACCTAAGTGTAACGCAACCTGGAGACTTAGAACAAGGGCCTCGTATTCTGCAGTATTATTAGTGTAGGGGAAATCGAGTCAGAAGGAAAGAGGCATAGGCTCAGTGTCGAGAGGAATGAGAACAACGTCGGCTCCTCCGCCGCGCTGGCATTTGGATCCATCGAAGAAGAGGGTCATTGGATACGACTCCTCCCTGAGGGAAAGAGTAGTGATGAGTTCGTCAGGGAAATTAAAATTAATAAATTGTGCCCCGGGTAGAGGGGCTTCTGTGAGTTGATCTGTGATGGTTTGTCCTTTGATTAATTTCTGGTGGACAAACTCAAGGTTGAGGTCGGTGAGGAGCATGAGCCATCGGGTGATGCGTTGGTTTAGATGGGGTTTGGCATACATATAATGGATGGGGTCTGTGTTGGTGATGATGAAAGTTTTGTGATTTAGGAGGTAGTGTCGAAGTTTGGTGGCCACGAATGATAGGGCTAGGCACAACTTTTCTACATGTATATACCTATTCTCATAGTCCACCAAAGTACGACTTATATAATAAATGGCTTGTTCGCGATTCTCGGAGTCACGATGTGCAAGCATGGCCCCTACAGCATGGTCGGTGGTGGAAAGGTAAAGGTAGAAAGGGTGGTCATCCTGAGGTGGGATAAGCATGGGTGGCTGCAAGAGATAAGCTTTGAGAGCCTCAAAGGCTTGGTGGCACTCTTCACTCCATTGAAAGTCAATGTCTTTTTTAAGGAGGTGATGAAAAGGTTGACATCGATCCGAGAGTTGAGAGATGAAACGCTAGATAGATTGGAGCTTACCTTGTAAACTACACAATTGTTTGAGGTTAGTAGGTGGGGGCATTTCTAGGATAGCTTTGACTTTAGATGGGTCGACCTCAATGCCACGCAAAGAGACGATAAATCCAAGAAGTTTTCCCAAAAGGACACCAAAGACACATTTCTTTGGTTGAAGACGGATAGAATATTATAACAGGCGATCAAAAATAATGGTTAAAACATCAAGATGTTCACTACGATGTTTAGATTTGCCAAGAAGATCATCGACGTAATATTCAAGGATAGTGTGCATAATGTCATGAAAAATGTAGGTCATAGCTCGCTGATAGGTTGCACCAGCATTCTTAAGGCCAAATGGCATTACACGATAACAGAAGGTTCCCCAAGGAGTTATGAAGGCAGTTTTATGTTGATCGGCAGGGGCAACCAAAATTTGGTTGTATCCTGAAAAGCCATCCATGAGAGAGAGCATCTCATGGCCCGCAGTGAGATCAACAAGTTGGTCAATACTAGGTAGGGGGAAGTCATCCTTAGGGAAAGCGAGGTTAAGATCCCAGAAATCCATGCATATCCGAAGTCCCCCCGTCGCTTTAGTGACAGGTACGATGTTAGAAATCCATTGAGGATAGTCAATAGGCAGGATGAAGGAAACAAAAAGGATTCGTTGAAGCTCCTCTTTGACCAAGAGGGCAATGTGTGGATGCATTTTTCTCAATTTCTATTTAATTGGTTTGGAATCAGGTTTCAGGGTAATGTTATGGATAGCAAAGTCAGGATCAATTCCTGGCATGTCAGCGTAGGACAAAGCGAAAGCTTGGTTACAAGTACGGAGAAAGGTAGTAAAGGTGACCTGTTCTGATGCGCTAAGGGATTGTCTGATCTTCACAATGTGAGGATCCTCCTCCATGTGGATGTTGATTTCTATAGTAGACTCGTTCAACATGGTTTGAGTTTCAGATGGTAAGGCGCGTTGAATATAAGAGTCGTCTGCACCAAGGTAAGTGAGGATGGATTCATCATCCTAGCACTCAACAATGTTAATTGAAGGTGATTCCTCTTCAATCATGTCTGGATACAGAAGGGGGATAGAATAGGGGTCCTCATTATCGCGTTGATAAGTGAGAGGACTTAGGAAGATAGCATTTATGAAAAAAAAAAGTTAGGAGGGATAGATTCGGGATCTATCGACTCTGTGGGTGACGAAGGCAAAATGGGTGATGATGGTTCTGTAGGGATGACGTTGTCATCTTCCAGAAGAAAACTAACACAAGGTTCCTTCGGTGTAAGTGTTCTCGGAAATCCGAGACCACTACGATCATTGTGCTTGCGAGTAGTTACAGGAATGATTGTATGTTGGCCTTGTTCATAAAGACCAAAACCAAAGCCTTTCCAAGCACAGCGAGTCAAGAAGGTAAGGGAGAAACGACGATTTGTCAGGTATTGAAAATCAGATTGGAAAGGAACCACACCAAGAGGAGGCTCAGGGGCAACAGAAGATGTGTCGACACCCCCATATGTTAGGTTAGTGCGGCAGTGAGGTGGTCTGTAGGGGATTACTTCCCCCACACGACGGTCATAGGTAGGATGTGCATGTACCTGTCCGTACTCCTGTGGGGTATGGAAAGAACTAACGTTATATAGGTGATACTCCCCCAACATAAGGCATTGAAAAACATCTACTAAGGGGTCTGCGGTTGGGATGTTAGCTGCGGGAAGGGAAGTGGTTTTTGCGATGGTGATTTCATGGGTTGAAGGTGTAGGTGCTGTTGAAGTGAATGGTAGAGGTGTGGTTGAAGTGGATGGTTAGGTTGGATGAATGGGTGTTTTGATTGGTACAAGCACATCATTAGGGTGATATAACATATTGTAGGTTTTGAAGGGGGGAGGATCAGCTTTTACGGTGTAAGACTTCCCCTCGTACTCAAATTTTATGCATCTATGTAAGGTTGAGGGAACGCATCACATAGCCCGGATCCAAGGTTGACCTAGCAATATATTGTATTGGAACTCTCCCTCAAGGACATAGAAGAGTTCGGGTAAAGTACGTGGTCCTACACGAATGTTAAGGATCATGGTGCCTAAGGTAAAGGTAATAGCATCATTGAACGACCGCAACATGATGGGGTTGGCACACATGTAACTAGAAGGGATATTCATTTGTTGGAAGGATTTTGAAGAGATGATGTTTAGGCTAGCGCCCCCGTCGATCATAACACGACGTACTTGAATGTCCCAAACGTAAGTTGAGATAAAAAGAGCAGGGTAAGGATCTTCTGTACCAAAGTCAACAATTTCATCTTTGCAGAAACTGACTGCAGCAGCTTGTTGTACAGAGACAGAAGTGGTTGGGGTGGTAGGTTGTTTGGTAAGGGAAGCAATGTGATTGGGTGTTAGAATGGAGGTAACAGGTAGGGTTTCATTAGGTAAGACCTCGATCCCTTGAAGGATTTCAATGAGAGCTTGTCGATGAGATTCAGAAGTCTGAATGAGATCATACAGTGTCATTTTTACAGGTGATTAGTGAAGCTGTTTGATCATGGCTTGGTGGGCAACTCCATTAGAGACGGGGTAAGCGGGTCCACAAATAACCACTTTAGGTGGTGGTGTGATCAGGATGGTGGACGGAGAAAGAGAGGACGCAGGTGTGCTTTCTTTTGCTTTCTCGTTGTTTTTCTGCGCTCGAGTAACAACACTAATCATATTGATCTCATGGACCTAAGATGAGGAAGATGGTAGGGATGAATCATGGGCTTCGAGAGGTGGGGTTGTAATAATGATAGATATTGGTGAGGCGGGGATAGGTGGTATAGGAGAGGGAATGGAAGCCAAAGGTCTCTCCCTCCGTAAGTTGTCTTTCTTAATCTTTCTATCTGAGAGAGGTGACTGACGAAGGATGGCTTTTAAAGCTTTACATCCCTCCACATCATGTCCTGGTGTGTGTGGTGGTAAGCACAGATTTTAGACTCATCATAACCTATAGGTCGAGGTTTAGACGGGTCATAAGGTCTAAGTGGGGGTAGAGAAATGGTCACATTCTCCACCAACATAGCAAGGATTTTGGCGTAAGATCCTTTGAGTGGGTCAAAATCGGAGGAGGATGAGGGTATTGATTGAGCAGGTTTCAGTAATGTTCGGGCATGGTTGGTTCATACGGGTGGTGGTTTAACCAAGGGGTGTTGACACGTGGTTTTAACTAAACGTGGTTTATTTGGCACAGGAGCTACATTTAGCTGGTTAGATGATGAGGCTCCAGATAACGCGGTATCCGGAAACAATGGCGACAAAAGAGGAGTGACGGCAAACAAGTCCTTTAATGATGAAATTTGTTTAGGGTTGATGGGTGGACAGGATACGTGGGGTGACAGTGTTGATACACCCTTAGATCTCTGTATGGGTGTGGAAGGTGCAGGTGGTTTTAAAGAAAACACAGAAGGTATGATATATAGATGCACGGTGGAGGGATGAGGCCCCAATATGGAAGGTAGGTGTGACGATGATGGTTTTAATTGTGATAGAGGCACGGATTGAATTTTTCTTCTAAGTGGAGGGGCAGCTTTATTTTTGGATAAGTCTAGCCGTTTAGGTGGGTGTGTTAGACTGGGTATTGGTGAGGGTCCCAAGTGTAGGGGAAGATTTGGTTAGGCTAATAGAGGTGGATGAGATACTTGGTAGATATGCGGGGGATGGAGTTGACGACATAGGCATTTTGAGTTTCTGTAAACACATCGGGTATATGGTAGAGGTGTCTGTATCGGTCATCTCCATTTGAGTAGAATAAGGGGTACTCAAACGTTCCCATAGGACTCGTCTATCTTCCGGAGAGTAACAGTCTTCAGGTGTGAATTGGAATTTTTGTATGGAAGAAAGGTGGGTTGTGATTCCGGTCCACTGTGGGTGTGATACAGGGGGTAGATGAGGCATTGTATCAATAGGTGTTAAGAGGTCAACCGGTCGCTGAAAAGATTTAGGCGATGAAGAACTAATAGGTAGGAGGGCATGTTTGAGAGGATCCGACATGGTTACAGAATTTGGTGATGTCGGTGCAAGAGGTTTCTCGTCTAAAGATGATAAAAGGAGTGGTGAGCCTTCCTCTTGTGCAGAAAGAACAGTAAAAGGGGACATTTGGGAAATAGATAGGTTAGATAACATCCGCTCACAATCTTGTAGGGATGTGGTGTAAGAAGACTCATCTATTAGAAGAGAACTCTGGGAAGTTAACTCCTTTATGGGTAAAGGAATGATTTCTCTTTGGCTTGATGGTGGTGAAGGAGGTTCGGGCCCCTGGGTCAGTGAAGAGGCTTGATTCAAAATTTTCTCGATAGAGGCTTTTGGCTGGGAATCGAAGACTGCATGGATCTGATGAATACTCTCCTCAGATAAAATATCTTGGTTTAGATTACTGTTAGAAGAATGATTTGGGAATGGTTTGTTGAATAATTTCAAATTTTGGTTAGCAGGGGCGTTAGGATTATCGAGGGCTATATCCCCTCCATTAACCATTTCCTGCACTATGTTTTTTAACATCTTGCAGTTCTCATGACTGTGTCCCTTTACGTGGTGGAAGTTACAGAAGTCATTTTCTTTGTACCAAGAAGGTATGGCGCGAGTGGAATCAAACCCAGAGTGAGGTTTAACAGGAGGTAAGGTAATGGCTCCTGCTTTAAGCAATTTTTCCAATATTACACCATATGTTTCTCCCAAGGGAGTGTAGTTGATGGGCTCTGATTTATACCTATAGGTGGTTTTTGGTGGGGTATTAGACGGTGGTTGGGATTTGACCATCACCGCATGCACGGATCCTTTTGATTTTGAAGTAGTTGATGGGTGAGGATTGGTGGTGTTAGGTTTGTTGGTGGAATCTGGAGTCCAGAAATTGGGGTTTTTGTTGCGTAACCACAATTTCTCTTCTTCTAAGGCTCAAATTTCTAGTTTCCGAGCCATGGTAAAGGCCTCGTCAAATGTGCAGAAAGTTTGAATTTGAAGGGTAGGAGAAATGTGCTTAGTGCATGCCCGTGTAAAAAGTTCAATAAGTTCAGCCTGAGGTAAGGCATATGTAAGTTGGTTGATAAGGCCCCGCCACCATCCAATGAAATCTGCGATAGATTCGTCTTCAAATTGTCAGATGGCATAGAGGTTGGTGATAGATACTTTCTTGGCAATGTTAATGGAGAAATGATCCAAGAAAGATTGGGCTAGTTGGTTAAAAGAGAAGATTGAGTGCTGGGTTAAAGCACTGTACCACTCTAAGGTGGGTCCTAATAAGGACATGGGAAAGGTGCAGAGTAACAAGGCATCATCATGAGCAATAAAATAACAAGCATGTCTAAATGATCGCAAGTGTTGTTGAGGATCCTCTTTACTATTAAAACGAGTAAATTTCGGCAATTCCCATTGAGGAGGATATGAATGAAGGGGGACAGAAGGGTGAATAGGTTCCTAACAAACTTGCTCATATGTCAAGGCGCTACGACTTCTTGAAACAGAAGCCTCTAGATTATGCATTTTTTCCATCATTTGTTTGATGAAATCCATGGTTGGATGAGATGATGGTGTGGTTGTGGTAAACGGAGGCAAATTGGGCCAAGGGCCTCCACTAGACAGTGGTGGGATTAACTGTTGATAAGGTATGGAGGATGAATATGTTGAGGCGACCGAATAGAGATGTCCCATATAAGATGTTGAGGTCACTGGATACGTGTATGGGAATGAAAAGGTAGGCAGAGCTTGAGAAGGAAAGCTCGTGTGGATAGGTGGCAGAGAGCAAGTCATGAACGAAGCAGTCTGCAAGAGAGATGAGGTTGGGGAAGTTGGCGGTAATTATATGTGGGGTCCAAGATTAACCAACGGAAAGCCAATCTGTGTCGTATGAACCTCTGAAGCCGTCGGATTAGGAGACGGGGCTAAAGATGCAGGAAGTAAGGTGGTGTTATCAGGTGGAGTGGGAGCTAAGTGAGCTGCTATACTAATAGGCATGCCAACAAGGAGTTGACCGTCGGGTGTACGGTCAAGGGCATGAGACAAATAGTATTTTACGGCACTAGGATTAGCATCCAGAAATTTGGCAAATTCCTTATGTCCTACAGGAATTTTGGGGATCTCACTAGTGTCCATAGGGTTCCCTATAGAATGTGAAGGGGGTGATTCAGTCAAAGGCACAGAGCAAGCATGTGAAACCATGGAAGTGGCTCACTTTCGAGTGATAACAACCTTGGACAAGAGTACACAATAGGGCTTCAATCTATCGGGAACAGAAACAGCCTCAGAATGGTGAAATTGGTAGGTTGCTGGTTTGTCAGAAACTGTAAAAGACAATAACCGATATCGGTCTGATAACCGATGTCGGGTAGACTATAGCCGACGTCGGTTAGTTAACCAATATCGGTGTAATAAGACTAGTATAAGAAAATATAAGAAGCTACTGACTTGATTGTTAAAAAAGCTTAGTACATTTATCAATCGTTCTGAGGTGATGACAGAAGATAGTGTATAACAGAGAAAACAGAACTGAAAACAAACAAGATGCACACGCAAATCCAGAGACTAACCCTAGGGTTAATTTAAATTATCGTGGGCTTATGCCTTTAGATGTAAAATTATGTCAGAATCCTAAAAGAAGACTTAGAGGAAATGTCAAGTTTGTTTTGGCTTATAAGGTTACCTCAATCGGGCGGAGGAATACCACAGAAAAGGGGGGATGTTTTGAGCTGTTGTGTTAATTATGAAGTGATTCGGTATGTGTTGTGCAGTGAAATTAAGATTAATTTCCTGTCAATACTGTGGAAATCACCCCCACGTGTACGACTTGTTACTTAGTCTATGTTCACTAGAATTGAAAACAGCAAGCAAGAATGTGATGCACGTGTTTTAAACCCAAATCGAAAATGATATTCGATGAAGCAAAAGAGATGACTTTCACTAATGCAAAGATGTAAAAGCAAAGCAAGTTCTTTTACCAAAATAACAAAATACCTTGTGAATATCTTTAGAAGAAGAAAACAACAAGTATGCTCCCTATATGAAAGCAAGCAAGAAAGAAAGAAACCCAAAATGGGTCCCACCGGGCGTGCCAAAATGTTTCGCTCAGAATGTTTCAGATTTTTGGGAATAGAGTTGCTTCTATCCTTTCATTGCTTTTAGAAACAAATAAGGGTTAGGGCTAGGAGGAATACCTATTAAATGTTGAGATGGTGTGCACGTACCGTAGAGAGAGATTAGGTTGATTGCGAAGAACTCCTTTTTGTCTTGGAAGGACTACTGGTTATTGACGAGGATGCAGGTCCAAGAACTGTGATGACAAAGGTAGAACTGAGGTAGGATGGCCTAACACCCAGAAGATGAGATATATCCCTCCTAATGATCAGAAGAGTATCACAGGGCTCTGGTTATTCAGTTGCAGTCTTGGGCTTGATCTCCTTTGCTGCAAACTCTTCTTGTTTCTGCACTTGTCTCTTCTCAGCCAAGTAAAATCCGGATTCTCTCGATCACTTCTGATGATCTTGATTGATCCAAAATCCTCTAACATTTGTTTCTGGTTAGGGGATCCCATTTACAGGGAACCGATGGTGGTTACCTAACCGAAGGCGGTCGAGTAGGAATCGGTATCGGTCAAGTCAAAGTGGGCTATTTTTAGTAAAATAGCCAACTTTCACTCCTTTTCTCCCGAGGGATTAGTTGTGGGCTTGGTCAACTGACTAGAAGGTCGGTTTTGGGTGCGCGAAAGGGGTCATTAGTCATGGGTGTGGATGTAGACCAAGTTATAGGTCTTAATTAGATTAGTTTAGGGCTAGGCCTAGGTCATGATGAGGTGGCAAAATGAGGTGGCAGGTAAGGCGATGTGGATTTATTAATTATAAGATAATTAATAAATAATTGTGTAAGGTTTAGGTTGTGAGGTTAGGTTGCGAAATGAGATGTGGGTCAAAAGGGGTCGTAAGACACAAATTTGGTGTCTACAATCTCAACTACTTCCTTGATCAAAGGATTGGCTTCCTAACGAATTCTCTCCATCCATCCACTCACTGATATCCCTTTCTGGCCTAGCTTCTCAAGCTCATGATAAGAAATATCATTTATTGTAGATGAAATTGTCATAGATGTAGTAGTTAAGACTTCAGTGGATAGAGTGGGTTGGGTTACTTTGCAGAGCAGTGTAGTGAGATGCTTGACCTTGGCTCTAAGCTCATCCTTAGAGGCCTTATCATTTTCATATTACTCTAAAACGGCCCCAAGAGTAGTGTGTACATCTTGTTTGGATTCTTCACGAGAAGCCTTCACCAATGAGAATTTCAATATCCGATAATATTCTGTTCTGATTATTTCTATAGTTTTCCCCTCAACAGGGTGGGCCACCTCTATCACAAGCTATCCAGATGAATTAACCTTCAGACTTGACATGGTTCTCAGTCTCTTGGCCTATCTCTTGGACATATGCTCCAATATGCTGAGATCTATAACATCTCCCAGAGGAACCTTTTTCTTTTGCTTGGGATTTTTCCTACACAGCCATTCTGGTATAGCTAGAGTTGATGAAGATGGAGTAGCATATCTAATACCTGAAACATTGGTTAGAGAAAGATCACTAGAAAACTCTACTTATATTTGAGCATAAGTAACAATGATGGAAGGTGTGGCCATAGGAACAGCCATAGGAATTGACAGAACAATGTTGGGGGTTGTGCTTGAACAAAATGGAAGTGTTAAAGGAAGTGAGGAGGCAATCGGTGACCCAATATTTTCCCCAGTTAATAGAAATGGAAGTGCTGAGAATACTTGGGCCATAGAAGGGGATGGGAAGGAAGAAATGATTTTGGAAGTGGAAGGAATTGATTTTAGAAGTGATAATGGAGGAAGGAGAAGGTGTGATGGATCCTGAAGAATACTAGGAGAGTCACTAACTTCAACAAATTTTGTCATAGGCACTATAGGAGATGTGATCTTGGGAGTAGAAGCTTTGGAGAGAGATAAGACACCAACAAAAAATGAAATATTCTTTAGGATTGTAGGAGCCTTTTGAGTTGACCTTTTTCCCATAGTGGGTGTTGGTTTTCTTATTGTTGGTATAGATCCTATATTTGTAGGTTGATTTTTTCCATTGGGTGAGATTCCCAAGGTGGTCAACCAACTGAAAGTCCTCTTTAAAATGGGTCCCACCCTCTCCTTTGTATTACTACATTCTTCCACATACCAATCAATCCATGGCAGTGGTTTATTGGTAACATTATCATCTTTGTATGATAAATCTAAATCCTCATCATTGTCTTACATGTCCTTTGGCACATCGGCCAAACCAAATTGCCGAATCTCATCAGGGGTTGATATTTCATGATTCCTTTGTCACATGATGTATCCATCCTAAAAATGAATCCAAATATCTTCCAATTAGGGCATGTGATAACTGGACCGACATGTTTCCCCAAACTTACCCCAATAATCAAAATTAGTCCATGGATGAAAGGTCCGTAGGGTTACCTCGGCCATTTCTACATCAACATTTTTTTCCTTTTCAATATTTAAGAAAGAATACCTACCAATCAAAACATGAAAATGCATTCCCGCTTTGTGACGCTTATTTTTGATTTGATACTAATCCGAAAACTACCAAACTAATTCCAATAGAATCCATTTTTTAGTGGGGCACCTTGGCAATTTACTTGGGGCACCTATGAAACTTGGAATCTATATGTAGGTGAATGTAGGAAACTTAAAGTAGATTTCTACCCATTCTTGCACTTCTTGGAAATCCTCTAATTCTATAGTTCTTTGTCAAAATGATAGAGGATGAAAGAAAAGAAAGCTTCATTGACTCTACAGAAATGTATGCTTCCCTCATCCAAAGTGAGTTGGGGATAAAAGTCAATATATTTGGGAGGTGTTACGAACACCCCTGGTATTTAAACTAGCAAAATCCCTCATAACAATAGGTGCATATACCAAGAAGGATGTCATGTATAAATTATTTATATCTAACACTCTACCTAATTGATAGAAAATGGAGCTATTAATATGCTCCCACATTAAATAAACTCATTATTCTTCTTGATGGTCATAATGTACAGAAACATCAATTCCTGGAATTCCTTTGCAGAAGGAATACCTGAAACTCTACTTAACAACACAATAAGATCGTTGAATTCCAAAATAAAATTTGACCGATGCATAGTTTTGGGTAATTTGGCGAAGTTCTTAACCAGATAAGATTTCATCATAAATTTTTAGCATACTTCCTCTTTCTTATCCCAATGTTCCACTACTATTTCTAGTGAAATTGTGGCATAATATTGGGTGTCAAGAAGTTTAAGAAGATCCTCAAAGAAGTATGGGTCCAAAAGGATTACCATATTTTCATCACTATCTCTGACTGACATGGAGTCTTTGTCAAAGTGTACTACTGCAGCTAAAACAAACTATGGGTAATGCATGGATGTGGGAAAAATTGCAACAAGGGCAAGCCCACTGTCATAGATGGCCTAGATCCATGGTTTCTTGTTTGGATCCTTTAATATTTTCCAGAAATCAGGAAGATCAATTTTTCCTAGATCAGTGTCCCCAATATTTTCTAAGTCGAAGAACAGGCAGGATTAAGGAGAAACCTCAAGAAATGAGTATTTCATCTTCTCTTTTCCCTTTGAAATGGAAGAAGACATCAATCCTTGTGTTTTGGAAGCTAAACTCATAGAAATTCCAAAAAACCAAAAGAAAAACTTTTGAAATTCCAAACCGAAAAAGTTCTGAAAGAAATCACCAAACTGAAATCGTAGAAAACTTTCCTGAACTGAGTCTCTGAAACCAAAAGCTTTGAAGGAAATATGTAAAATAATTTTTTCTGACCATTTTTTATAAATAATTTTCCTGAAAGAAAATATCCAAAAGTAAGTTTTCTAAAAGAGTTTCCACAAAGTTAGAAGTTTCAAAACCTGAAAGAAAAAAGATTTCTAAAAGAAAGTCCCCAAAGGAAATTTCCCAAACAATTTTCCCACATGATAAATTTCCAAAGGAATTCTTTGAAGGAATTCTTCGAACAAGTCTCTCTGAACAATTCTATCCAAACAAGGAAAGGGACCTTGCTAAACAATGTTAACTTGTAAATTCTGAAAAATGAGAAATGAGAAGAAGTATGAGATGCCTAAGAGGATCCTTTGAACAACTCCAAATACTTGAAGAAAACTCAAAATGTGAAACATGGTGAACAAAGGGAGTGACATCGAAAAAACACAGAGGGAAACCAAAGGGAAAACCAAAATGAGAAGGAAACAAAGAAAAAAGACCTAAAACCAAAAGAAAATAAATTAAAACCATACCGTAAAAAGGACATTGCAAAGTACAAGAAACATAATGTCAGAGAAAATGTGTTAATTAAAAATGACAAGTAAAAAACTAAGTTTAAATAGAAAACCTGATATTAATGGTAGAAATCCGATCCATATGAAGGTAGGTGAAAAACTAATTACGTGTAGAATCTCCAAACGTCTGAAACCTGAAAGCCTGAAATTCGGAATTTCAGGTTTTTGGATTTTAGAGATTGGGAGAAAAAAAGAAGAATTGGAAAAGGAAAATTCTGAATCCTAAAAACCCAAAAGTCCAAAAATCTAGACTTTTGGACATTCCAACTTTAGAAATTTTCAAGTAAAAATCCCAAAAATGACTTGGAGAACTTTGAAAACCTAAAAACCCAAAAACCTGAAAGCCAAAAATTTGGAATTTCAAACATACAGATATTGGAAGTTTGAGAGGGATTTAAACAAAAAAGGGCCAAAAGTCCCGAAACCTGAAAGTCTAAAATTTTAGACTTTTGGGGTTTAGAACTTCATAGAGCTAAAAGAGCAATTCTGAATCCGAGGTATAAAAATCCGAAAGAGGAAAAAACTCTGAAGTCAAAAGATTGAAATTTTTTTATTTAAGCCTTAGAAAATTTCACTGTACAAGGATTTTCTAAAAAATTTGTCTGACACATAACTTTCCTTCTAGGTATGTTAAATGGTTAACATTTTGGCAATCTCTAGGGAATGCTTACCTGCTAAGCATTCAAACTAGTAGCCTTAAGAAAAGAATTGGGAAAAGGACTCTAAAAAACCAAAAACCAAAATAGAAAACATGCAAGAAAAAGAAAAGGAAAGAAAATGATGTGCAAAGCACTTGGAGGAAAAGATAGAACACTATACAGGGTGGAACATTCTCAAAAGCAAGCTTTGAGGTGTATCCCATTCACATGAATGGGAAATTCTTCTCCATTGAGTATTGATAGGAAAAATGAATTGGCCTCTTTGCATCTTGTGATAACATAGGGCCCACTCCAGAGAGCATCAAACTTGGTGTGATTACTAGGTTTCGCATGATCTTTGTCCCATTTTAGAACCAATTTTCCCTCCCTGAACAACCTATCAGATGTTTTCTTGTGAAAGGATTTCTTAACTTGAGCCTGATGTTTTTTCAACCTATTTATGGCAATGTTTCAAATTTCCTCTAGCTCCATGAGTTCAAAAAACCTCACTATTAAGGCTTCATCTTCCATAACATCAAACCGATAAGCCAAGTCCAAGGAATTCATTTCCAAGGAAAGTGGAAGTTTCATTTCCCTTCCATATACAAGCATGAAAGGAGAAACCCTGATGGCCTTTTTAGGTATTATTTGATCAACCGATAGGGCGGTCTTGAGATGTATATGTTAGGTTCTTTTATTAGCCTCCATCATGTGCTTAATGATTCTTATGAGATTCTTGTTGCTAGATTTGGCCAACCCATTCCCCTATGGGTAATAATTAGATGAATTTTTGAGGTAGAATCCATTCTTGACAACCCATTAACTTATCTTCATCCCAAGGAAAGACATAACATTGTCTGAGATAACAGTAAAAGGAACACCGAACCTTGTCATTAAATTTTCTAGAAAATCTAGAACAACCTTTTCATTACTTTATTTTACAGCCACTGCTTATGTCCAGCGAGTGAAATAATTTGTTGCAATAAGGACCCATTTATGCCCCTCACTAGATGGAGGATTAATCATCCCGATGAAATCGAATCCCCACTGAACGAATGGTTGATCCACCTGAATAAGGCATAATGGGAGAGCTATCATCCTCTATTTTCCTATGAAAAGAACACACTCTTTACATTTCCTCACCCAGATATGAGAGTCTTTGGACAATTCTGGCTAGTAATAACTGGCTCATATGATCCTGATGGTGGTTTCTCATGTAGAGTAATGTCCGCTGGATAGGCCATTATGGAATTCCTCTAATACCTTGTTCACATGTTCTAGCTTGATGTAACATAAAAGAACACCATTTAGATCCTTTTAGAAGAGAACATTACCTATCAAGACATATGGAATAGACTGAAGATAGAAAGTATGTCTCTAGATTTTATCCATATTTAGAAGATATATCCCTGAAAGAAGGAAGTCTTGCATCTTAGTTAACTAATCAATTTGATCATTTCCTTCATCAAAATTTAGAAGCATCACATCTTTTGTATCTTTGGTTTCCATGTCCATGGCCAGCTACTAAGATAACCCTTTTCCCTTGACAACATAGTGACCTTGATGTGTACGTCATATTCCATTATGTTTGTAATCCACCTAGCGCATTTCTCATTCATCTCTTTATTCAACAAAAAATCTTTGATGCCAAGATTAGAAACCATTAAATGAATTTTGTTGTTAGACAACAGATGCCTAAACTTTTTTACGGCTTGAATTACTGCAAAGACTTTTTTTTAATGAAGGAATATTTGAGTTCATATTCCTCAAGAGACTGATTGAAAAAGGCAATGGGTTGCTCCATCAGGTCATGATTTTGTTGGGTGAGAATTTAGGAAATACTTTCCTGACCTATAAAATCATAGAGAATGAAATCCATGTCAAAATGGGGATTTCATTAGGTAAGACCTCGATCCCTTGAAGGATTTCAGCGAGAGCTTGTCGATGAGATTCAGAAGTCTGAATGAGATCATACAGTGTCGTTTTTACAGGTGATTAGTGAAGCTGTTTGATCATGGCTTGGTGGGCAACTCCATTAGAGATGTGGTAAGTGGGTGCACAAATAACCACTTTAGGTGGTGGTGCGATCGGGATGGTGGATGGAGAAAGAGAGGATGCAGGTGTGCTTTCTTTCGCTTTCTCGTTGTTTTTCTACGCTCGAGTAACAACACTAATCATATTGATCTCATGGACCTAATATGAGGAAGATGGTAGGGATGAATCATGGGCTTCGAGAGGTGGGGTTGTAATAATGATAGATATTGGTGAGGTGGGGATAGGTGGTATAGAAGAGGGAATGGAAGCCAAAGGTCTCTCCCTCCGTAAGTTGTCTTTCTTAATCTTTCTATCTAAGAGAGGTGACTGACGAAGGATGGCTTTTAAAGCTTTACATCCCTCCACATCATGTCCTGGTGTGTGGTGGTAAGCACAGATTTTAGACTCATCATAACCTATAGGTCGAGGTTTAGATGGGTCCTAAGGTCTAAGTGGGGGTAGAGAAATGGTCACATTCTCCACCAACATAGCAAGGATTTTGGCATAAGATCCTTTGAGTGGGTCAAAATCGGAGGAGGATGAGGGTATTGATTGAGCAGGTTTCGGTAATGTTCGGGCATGGTTGGTTCGTACGGGTGGTGGTTTAGCCAAGGGGTGTTGACACGTGGTTTTAACTAAACGTGGTTTATTTGGCGCAGGAGCTACGTTTAGCTGGTTAGATGATGAGGCTCCAGATAACGCGGTATCTGGAAATAATGGCGACAAAAGAGGAGTGACGGCAAACAAGTCCTTTAATGATGAAATTTGTTTAGGGTTGATGGGTGGACAGGATACATGGGGTGACAGTGTTGATACACCCTTAGATCTCTGTATGGGTGCGGAAGGTGCAGGTGGTTTTAAAGAAAACACAGAAGGTATGATATATTGATGCACGGTGGAGGGATGAGGCCCCAATATGGAAGGTAGGTGTGACGATGATGGTTTTAATTGTGATAGAGGCACGGATTGAATTTTTCTTCTAAGTGGAGGGGCAGCTTTATTTTTGGATAAGTCTAGCCATTTAGGTGGGTGTGTTAGACTGGGTATTGGCGAGGTCCCAAGTGTAGGGGAAGATTTGGTTAGGCTAATAGAGGTGGATGAGATACTTGGTAGAGATGCGGGGGATGGAGATGAGGACATAGGAATTTTGAGTTTCTGTAAACACTTCGGGTATATGGTAGAGGTGTCTATATCGGTCATCTCCATTTGAGTAGAATAAGGGGTACTCAAACGTTCCCATAGGACTCGTCTATCTTCCGGAGAGTAACAGTCTTCAGGTGTGAATTGGAATTTTTGTATGGAAGAAAGGTGGGTTGTGATTCCGGTCCACTGTGGGTGTGATACAGGGGGTAGATGAGGCATTGTATCAATAGGTGTTAAGAGGTCAACCGGTCGCTGAAAAGATTTAGGTGATGAAGAACTAATAGGTAGGAGGGCATGTTTGAGAGGATCCGACATGGTTACAGAATTTGGTGATGTCGGTGCAAGAGGTTTCTCGTCTAAAGATGACAAAAGGAGTGGTGAGCCTTCCTCTTGTGCAGAAAGAACAGTAAAAGGGGACATTTGGGAAATAGATAGGTTAGATAACATCCGCTCACAATCTTGTAGGGATGTGGTGTAAGAAGACTCATCTATTAGAAGAGAACTCTGGGAAGTTAACTCCTTTATGGGTAAAGGAATGATTTCTCTTTGGCTTGATGGTGGTGAAGGAGGTTCGGGCCCCTGGGTCAGTGAAGAGGCTTGATTCAAAATTTTCTCGATAGAGGCTTTTGGCTGGGAATCGAAGACTGCATGGATCTGATGAATACTCTCCTCAGATAAAATATCTTGGTTTAGATTACTGTTAGAAGAATGATTCAGGAATGGTTTGTTGAATAATTTCAAATTTCGGTTAGCAGGGGCGTTAGGATTATCGAGGGCTATATCCCCTCCATCAACCATTTCTTGCACTATGTTTTTTAACATCTTGCAGTTCCCATGACTGTGTCCCTTTACGTGGTGGAAGTTACAGAAGTCATTTTCTTTGTACCAAGAAGGTATGGCGCGAGTGGAATCAAACCCAGAGTGAGGTTTAACAGGAGGTAAGGTAATGGCTCCTACTTTAAGCAATTTTTCCAATATTACACCATATGTTTCTCCCAAGGGAGTGTAGTTGATGGGCTCTGATTTATACCTATAGGTGGTTTTTGGTGGGGAATTAGACGGTGGTTGGGATTTGACCATCACCGCATGCACGGCTCCTTTTGATTTCGAAGTAGTTGATTGGTGGTGTTAGGTTTGTTGGTGGAATCTAGAGTCCAGAAATTGGGGTTTTGTTGCGTAACCACAATTTCTCTTCTTCTAAGGCTCGAATTTCTAGTTTCCGAGCCATGGTAAAGGCCTCGTCAAATGTGCAGAAAGTTTGAATTTGAAGGGTAGGAGAAATGTGTTTAGTGCATGCCCATGTAAAAATTTCAATAAGTTCAGCCTGAGGCAAGGCATATGTAAGTTGGTTGATAAGGCCCTGCCACCGTCCAATGAAATCTGCGATAGATTCGTCTTTAAATTGTCAGATGGCATAGAGGTTAGTGATAGATACTTTCTTGGCAATGTTAATGGAGAAATGATCCAAGAAAGATTGGGCTAGTTGGTTAAAAGAGAAGATTGAGTGCTGGGTAAAAGCACTGTACCACTCTAAGGTGGGTCCTGATAATGACATGAGAAAGGTGCAGAGTAACAAGGCATCATCATGAGCAATCAAATAACAAGCATGTCTAAATGATCGCAAGTGTTGTTGAGGATCCTCTTTACTATTAAAATGAGTAAATTTTGGCAATTCCCATTAAGGAGGATATGAATGAAGGGGGACAGAAGGGTGAATAGGTTCCTAAAAAACTTGCTCATATGTCAAGGAGCTACGACTTCCCAAAACAGAAGCCTCTAGATTTTGCATTTTGTCCATCATTTGTTTGATGAAATCCATGGTTGGATGAGATGATGGTGTGGTTATGGTAAACGGAGGCAAGTTGGGCCAAGGGCCTCCACTAGACAGTGGTGGGGTTAAGTGTTTATAAGGTATGGAGGATGAATATGTTGAGGCGACTGAATAAAGATGTCCCATATAAGATTTTGAGGTCAATGGATACGTGTATGGGAATGAAAATGTAGGCAGAGCTTGAGAAGGAAAGCTCGTGTGGATAGGTGGCAGAGAGCAAGTCATGAACGAAGTAGTCTGCAAGAGAGATGAGGTAGGGGAAGTCGGTGGTAATGATATGTGGGGTCCAAGATTAACCAACGGAAAGCCAATTTGTGTCGTATGAACCTCTGAAGCCATCGGATTAGGAGACGGGGCTAAAGATGCAGGAAGCAAGGTGGTGTTATCAGGTGGAGTGGGAGTTAAGTGAGCTGCTATACTAATAGGCATGCCAACAAGGAGTTGACTGTCAGGTGTACGGTCAAGGGCATGAGACAAATAGTATTGTACGGCACTAGGATTAGCATCCAGAAATTTGACAAATTCCTTATGTCCTACAGGAATTTTGGGGATCTCACTGGTGTCTGTAGGGTTCCCTATAGAATGTGAAGGGGGTGATTCAGGCAAAGGCACAGAGCAAGCATGTGAAACCATGGAAGTGGCTCGCTTTCGAGTGATAACAACCATGGAAAAGAGTACACAATAGGGCTTCAATCTATCGGGAACAGAAACAGCCTCAGAATGGTGAAATTGGTAGGTTGTTGGTTTGTCAGAAACTGTAAAAGACAATAACCGATATCAGTCTGATAACCGATGTCGGGTAGACTATAGCCGACGTCGGTTAGTTAACCGATATCGGTGTAATAAGACTAGTATAAGAAAATATAAGAAGCTAATGACTTGATTGTTAACAAAGCTTAGTACATTTATCAATCGTTCTGAGGTGATGACAGAAGATAGTGTATAACAGAGAAAACAGAACTGAAAACAAACAAGATGCACACACAAATCTAGAGACTAACCCTAGGGTTAATTTAAATTATCATGGGATTATGCCTTTAGATGTAAAATGATGTCAGAATCCTAAAAGAAGACTTAGAGGAAATGTCAAGTTTGTTTTGGCTTATAAGGTTACCTCAATCGGGCGGAGGAATACCGCGGAAAAGGGGGGATGTTTTGAGCTTTTGTGTTAATTATGAAGTGATTCGGTATGTGTTGTGCAGTGAAAGTAAGATTAATTTCCTGTCAATACTGTGGAAATCACCCCCACGTGTACGACTTGTTACTTAGTCTATGTTCACTAGAATTGAAAACAACAAGCAAGAATGTGATGCACGTGTTTTAAACCCAAATCGAAAATGATATTCGATGAAGCAAAAGAGATGACTTTCACTAATACAAAGATGTAAAAGCAAAGCAAGTTATTTTACCAAAATAACAAAATACCTTGTGAATATCTTTAGAAGAAGAAAACAACAAGTATGCTCCCTATATGAAAGCAAGCAAGAAAGAAAGAAACCCAAAATGGGTCCCACCAGGCGTGCCAAAATGTTTCGCTCAGAATGTTTCAGCTTTTTGGGAATAGATTTGCTTCTATCCTTTCATTCCTTTTAGAAACAAATAAGGGTTAGGGCTAGGAGGAATACCTATTAAATGTCGAGATGGTGTGCGCGTACCGTAGAGAGAGATCAGGTTGATTGCGAAGAACTCCTTTTTGTCTTAGAAGGACTACTAGTTATTGACGAGGATGGAGGTCCAAGAACTGTGATGACAATGTTAGAACTCAGGTAGGATGGCCTGACACCTAGAATATGAGATATCTCCCTCCCAATGATCAGAAGAGTATCACAGGGCTCTGGTTATTCAGTTGCAGTCTTGGGCTTGATCTCCTTTGCTGCAAACTCTTCTTGTTTCTTCACTTGTCTCTTCTCAGCCAAGTAAAATCTGGATTCTCTCGATCACTTCTGATGATCTTGATTGATCCAAAATCCTCTAACCTTTGTTTCTTGTTAGGGGAGCCCATTTACAGGGAACCGATGGTGGTTACCTAACCGAAGGCGGTCGAGTAGGAATCGGTATCAGTCAGGTCAAAGTGGGCTATTTTTAGTAAAATAGCCAACTTTCCCTCCTTTTCTCCCGAGGGATTAGTTGTGGGCTTGGTCAACTGACTAGAAGGTCGGTTTTGGGTGCCAGAAAGTGGTCATTAGTCATGGGTGTGGATGTAGACCAAGTTATAGGTCTTAATTAGATTAGTTTAGGGCTAGGCCTAGGTCATGATGAGGTGGCAAAATGAGGTGGCAGGTAAGGCGATGTGGATTTATTAATTATAAGATAATTAATAAATAATTGTGTAAGGTTTAGGTGGTGAGGTTAGGTTGCAAAATGAGATGCGGGTCACAAGGGGTCGTAAGACACAAATTTGGTGTCTACAATCTCAACTACTTCCTTGATCAAAGGATTGGCTTCCTAACGAATTCTCTCCATCCATCCACTCACTGATATCCCTTTCTGGCCTAGCTTCTCAAGCTCATGATAAGAAATATCATCTATTGTAGATGAAATTATCATAGATGTAGTAGTTAAGACTTCAGTGGATGGAGTGGGTTGGGTTACTTTGCAAAGCAGTGTAGTGAGATGCTTGACCTTGGCTCTAAGCTCATCCTTAGTGGCCTTATCATTTTCATATTACTCTAAAACGGCCCCAAGAGTAGTGTGTACATCTTGTTTGAATCCTTCATGAGAAGCCTTCCCCAATGAGAATTTCAATATCCGATAATCTTCTGTTGTGATTATTTCTATAGTTTTCCCCTCAACAGGGTGGGCCACCTCTATCACAAGCTATCCAGATGAATTAACCTTCAGACTTGACATGGTTCTCAGTCTCTTGGCCTATCTCTTGGGCATATGCTCCAATATGCTAAGATCTATAACATCTCCTAGAGGAACCTTTTTTTTTTGCTTGGGATTTTTCCTACACAGCCATTCTGGTATAGCTAGAGTTGATGAAGATGGAGTAGCATATCTAATACCTGAAACATTGGTTAGAGAAAGATCACTAGAAAACTCTACTTATATTTGAGCATAAGTAACAATGATGGAAGGTGTGGCCATAGGAACAGCCATAGGAATTGACAGAACAATGTCGGGGGTTGTGCTTGAACAAAATGGAAGTGTTAAAGGAAGTGAGGAGGCAATCGGTGACCCAATATTTTCCCCAGTTAATAGAAATGGAAGTGCTGAGAATACTTGGGCCATAGAAGGGGATGGGAAGGAAGAAATGATTTTGGAAGTGGAAGGAATTGATTTTAGAAGTGATAATGGAGGAAGGAGAAGGTGTGATGGATCCTGAAGAATACTAGGAGAGTCACTAACTTCAACAAATTTTGTCATAGGCACTATAGGAGATGTGATCTTGGGAGTAGAAGCTTTGGAGAGAGATAAGACACCAACAAAAAATGAAATATTCTTTAGGATTGTAGGAGCCTTTTGAGTTGACCTTTTTCCCCTAGTGGGTGTTGGTTTTCTTATTATTGGTATAGCTCCTATATTTGTAGGTTGATTTTTTCCATTGGGTGAGATTCCCAAGGTGGTCAACCAACTGAAAGTCCTCTTTAAAATGGGTCCCACCCTCTCCTTTGTATTACTACATTCTTCCACATACCAATCAATCCATGGCAGTGGTTTATTGGTAACATTATCATCTTTGTATGATAAATCTAAATCCTCATCATTGTCTTACATGTCCTTTGGCACATCGGCCAAACCAAATTGTCGAATCTCATCAAGGGTTGATATTTCATGATTCCTTTGTCACATGATGTATCCATCCTAAAAATGAATCCAAATATCTTCCAATTAGGGCATGTGATAACTGGACCGACATGTTTCCCCAAACTTACCCCAATAATCAAAATTAGTCCATGGATGAAAGGTCCGTAGGGTTACCTCGGCCATTTCTACATCAACATTTTTTTCCTTTTCAATATTTAAGAAAGAATACCTACCAATCAAAACATGAAAATGCATTCCCGCTTTGTGACGCTTATTTTTGATTTGATACTAATCCAAAAACTACCAAACTAATTCCAATAGAATCCATTTTTTAGTGGGGCACCTTGGCAATTTACTTGGGGCACCTATGAAACTTGGAATCTATATGTAGGTGAATGTAGGAAACTTAAAGTAGATTTCTACCCATTCTTGCACTTCTTGGAAATCCTCTAATTCTATAGTTCTTTGTCAAAATGATAGAGGATGAAAGAAAAGAAAGCTTCATTGACTCTACAGAAATGTATGCTTCCCTCATCCAAAGTGAGTTGGGGATAAAAGTCAATATATTTGGGAGGTGTTACGAACACCCCTGGTATTTAAACTAGCAAAATCCCTCATAACAATAGGTGCATATACCAAGAAGGATGTCATGTATAAATTATTTATATCTAACACTCTACCTAATTGATAGAAAATGGAGCTATTAATATGCTCCCGCATTAAATAAACTCATTATTCTTCTTGATGGTCATAGTGTACAGAAACATCAATTCCTGGAATTCCTTTATAGAAGGAATACCTGAAACTCTACTTAACAACACAATAAGATCGTTGAATTCCAAAATAAAATTTGACCGATGCATAGTTTTGGGTAATTTGGCGAAGTTCTTAGCCAGATAAGATTTCATCATAATTTTTTAGCATACTTCCTCTTTCTTATCCCAATGTTCCACTACTATTTCTAGTGAAATTGTGGCATAATATTGGGTGTCAAGAAGTTTAAGAATATCCTCAAAGAAGTATGGGTCCAAAAGGATTACCATATTTTCATCACTATCTCTGACTGACATGGAGTCTTTGTCAAAGTGTACTACTGCAGCTAAAACAAAATATGGGTAATGCATGGATGTGGGAAAAATTGCAACAAGGGAAAGCCCACTGTCATAGATGGCCTAGATCCATGGTTTCTTGTTTGGATCCTTTAATATTTTCCAGAAATCAGGAAGATCAATTTTTCCTAGATCAGTGTCCCCAATATTTTCTAAGTCGAAGAACAGGCAGGATTAAGGAGAAACCTCAAGAAATGAGTATTTCATCTTCTCTTTTCCCTTTGAAATGGAAGAAGACATCAATCCTTGTGTTTTGGAAGCTAAACTCATAGAAATTCCAAAAAACCAAAAGAAAAACTTCTGAAATTCCAAACCGAAAAAGTTCTGAAAGAAATCACCAAACTGAAATCGCAGAAAACTTTCCTGAACTGAGTCTCTGAAACCAAAAGCTTTGAAGGAAATATGTAAAATAATTTTTTCTGACCATTTTTTATAACTAATTTTCCTGAAAGAAAATATCCAAAAGTAAGTTTTCTAAAAGAGTTTCCACAAAGTTAGAAGTTTCAAAACCTGAAAGAAAAAAGATTTCTAAAAGAAATTCCCCAAAGGAAATTTCCCAAACAATTTTCCCACATGATAAATTTCCAAAGGAATTATTTGAAGGAATTCTTCGAACAAGTCTCTCTGAAAAATTCTATCCAAACAAGGAAAGGGACCTTGCTAAACAATGTTAACTTGTAAATTCTGAAAAATGAGAAATGAGAAGAAGTATGAGATGCCTAAGAGGATCCTTTGAACAACTCCAAATACTTAAAGAAAACTCAAAATGTGAAACATGGTGAACAAAGGGAGTGACATCAAAAAAACATAGAGGGAAACCAAAGGGAAAACCAAAATGAGAAGGAAACAAAGAAAAAAGACCTAAAACCAAAAGAAAATAAATTAAAACCATACCGTAAAAAGGACATCGCAAAGTACAAGAAACATAATGTCAGAGAAAATGTGTTAATTAAAAATGACAAGTAAAAAACTAAGTTTAAATAGAAAACCCGATATTAATGGTAGAAATCCAATCCATATGAAGGTAGGTGAAAAATTAATTACATGTAGAATCTCCAAAGGTCTGAAACCTGAAAGCCTGAAATTTAGAATTTCAGGTTTTTGGATTTTAGAGATTGGGAGGAAAAAAGAAGAATTGGAAAAGGAAAATTCTGAATCCTAAAAACCCAAAAGTCCAAAAATTTATACTTTTGGACATTCCAACTTTAGAAAATTTCAAGTAAAAATCCCAAAAATGACTTGGAGAACTTCGAAAACCTAAAAACCCAAAAACCCGAAAGCCAGAAATTTGGAATTTCAAACATACAGATATTGGAAGTATGAGAGGGATTTAAACAAAAAAGGGCCAAAAGTCCCGAAACCTGAAAGCCTGAAAGTCTAAAATTTTAGACTTTTGGGGTTTAGAACTTCATAGAGGTAAAAGAGCAATTCTGAATCCGAGGTATAAAAATCGTAAAGAGGAAAAAACTCTGAAGTCAAAAAATTGAATTTTTTTTATTTAAGCCTTAGAAAATTTCACTGTGAAAGGATTTTCTACAAAATTTGTCTAACACATAACTTTCCTTCTAGGTAGGTTAAATGGTTAACATTTTGGCAATCTCTAGGGAATGCTTACCTGCTAAGCATTCAAACTAGTAGCCTTAAGAAAAAAATTGGGAAAAGGACTCTAAAAAACCAAAAACCAAAATAGAAAACATGCAAGAAAAAGAAAAGGAAAGAAAATGATGTGCAAAGCACTTGGAGGAAAAGATAGAACACTATACAGGGTGGAACATTCTCAAAAGCAAGCTTTGAGGTGTATCCCATTCACATGAATGGGAAATTCTTCTCCATTGAGTCTTGATAGGAAAAATGAATTGGGCTCTTTGTATCTTGTGATAACATAGGGCCCACTCTAGAGAGCATCAAACTTGGTGTGATTACTAGGTTTCGCATGATCTTTGTCCCATTTTAGAACCAATTTTCCCTCCCTGAACAACCTATCAGATGTTTTCTTGTGAAAGGATTTCTTAACTTGAGCCTGATGTTTTTTCAACCTATTTATGGCAATGTTTCAAATTTCCTCTAGCTCCATGAGTTCAAAAAACCTCACTATTAAGGCTTCATCTTCCATAACATCAAACCGATAATCCAAGTCCAAGGAATTCATTTCTAAGGAAAGTGGAAGTTTCATTTCCCTTCCATATACAAGCATGAAAGGAGAAACCCTGATGGCCTTTTTAGGTATTATTCGATCAACCGATAGGGCGGTCTTGAGATGTATATGTTAGGTTCTTTTATTAGCCTCCATCATGTGCTTAATGATTCTTATGAGATTCTTGTTGCTAGATTTGGCCAACCCATTCCCCTATGGGTAATAATTAGATGAATTTTTGAGGTAGAATCCATTCTTGACAGCCCATTAACTTATCTTCATCCCAAGGAAAGACATAACATTGTCTGAGATAACAATAAAAGGAACACCGAACCTTGTCATTAAATTTTCTAGAAAATCTAGAACAACCTTTTCATTACTTTCTTTTACAGCCACTGCCTATGTCCAGCGAGTGAAATAATTTGTTGTAATAAGGACCCATTTATGCCCCTCACTAGATGGAGGATTAATCATCCCGATGAAATCGAATCCCCACTGAACGAATGGTTGATCCACCTGAATGGGGCATAATGGGAGAGCTATCATCCTCTATTTTCCTATGAAAAGAGCACACTCTTTACATTTCCTCACCCAGATATGAGAGTCTTTGGACAATTCTAGCTAGTAATAACCGGCTCATATGATCCTGATGGTGGTTTCTCATGTAGAGTAATGTCCGCTGGATAGGCCATTGTGGAATTCCTCTAATACCTTGTTCACATGTTCTAGCTTGATGCAACATAAAAGAACACCATTTAGATCCTTTTAGAAGAGAACATTACCTATCAAGACATATGGAATAGACTGAAGATAGAAAGTATGTCTCTAGATTTTATCCATATTTAGAAGATATATCCCTAAAAGAAGGAAGTCTTGCATCTTAGTTAACTAATCAATTTGATCATTTCCTTCATCAACATTCAGAAGCATCACATCTTTTGTATCTTTGGTTTCCATGTCCATGGCCAGCTACTAAGATAACCCTTTTCCCTTGACAACATAGTGACCTTGATGTGTACGTCATATTCCATTATGTTTTTAATCCACCTAGCACATTTCTCATTCATCTCTTTATTCAAAAAAAAATCTTTGATGCCAATATTAGAAACCATTAAATGAATTTTGTTGTTAGACAACAGATGCCTAAACTTTTTTACGGCTTGAATTACTGCAAAGACTTTTTTTTTATGAAGGAATATTTGAGTTCATATTCCTCAAGAGACTGACTAAAAAAGGCAATGGGTTGCTCCATCAGGTCATGATTTTGTTGGGTGAGAATTTAGGAAATACTTTCCTGACCTACAAAATCATAGAGAATGAAATCCATGTCAAACTGGGGATTCACAGTGTAGGATCTTGGGAGATAGTTGTCTTGATGGATTCAAAGATTTCTCTTCCCTCCTTTGTCTATGAAAATGGGATATTATTTTTAAGCATGGCCATCAGTGGTTTTACCAACATTGAAAGTTGAGGAATAAGTCTCAGAACAAAATTTATAGTTACTAAAAAACTCTGGATACCCTTTTTATGATGTGGGATGGATAAGGACATAATTGATTGAATCCTAGTTGGGTCAATAGACAACCCTTCTATTGAAATAACATTTCCCAAAAAATTTCCTTCCTGCACCATAAAAATTCACCTCTTCAGGTTTAGTGAGACACCAAATTCCCTACACCTTTGAAAAGCTTTCCTTATATGGGGATATGATCCTCAGCATGTTTGGAGTAGATAGTGATGTCATCAAGGTAAACCAAGATCATATGATTGATGAGTCCTTTAAATTCCATATCCATGGCTCTTTGAAAGGTAGCCCCCACATTAGATAATCCAAAGGGCATCTTGTTGTAAGTGTTTGTGCCCAATTTGGTGGTGAAAGCTATCTTGAATTGATCAAATTCTTGAACCAGAATATGATTATATCCTGAATATCCATCGAGCGAGAAAAATATTTGTGCACCTACCACTATTTGGAGGATTTTATCCATTGGGGGGAGAGGGTAGTGATACTTCAAAGAGGCGTGGTTTAGATCCCTGAAATATATGCACAACCGGATTTCATCATCATTGGGTACCAAATTAGCTACCCATGAAGAATGCTTGAAAGGAAAAATTATGTAGGCCTTGATAAGCTTGTCCAAATATTTCCTCATCAGTGGTTCAATTTTGGGATTAATTGGCCTATGTTTTTGATGAACTGGATTAGAGTTTGGATCTAGTTCAATAGTATGTTGAGCTAAGATGGGATAGAAATAACACATTTCCTTGTAGCTCCATGCAAAAACATCATGGTATTCATAACATAATTCAATGAAAGCTTTCTTCTCCTAAGTAGTGTATACCTTACCAATTTTTAGAACCTTTTCACTTGCCACCTCAACCTCTTCAAAATATTCCTCCTTGACCACTATATTTGTGCTCTTCTTGGGTTGATCATCTAAATAGAAGATGGATTCCAATGTAACTAGGCCTTTTGGCAGCTTATTTCCTTTCAGTTGTATAATTTGATCGCCGTAAGAGTTTTGGAGTTTATCTTGGTGTTTGGTAGTGAATTCCGCTTCTTGCTGTAGGAAGAGAACAATCTATTGATCACTATAAAACACCTACCAACTACTCACATTATTTGGTACCACGGAATGGACCACCATTTTGATTTTCTACTACCCTTCTTTCATGATGTCCATTGGTACGTCGTATTGAGAACCAATAGTAGCTAGCCTATCAGTATCTTGATTTTTCTTCTAGGGGATTGCATGAATTCTGGAGGCTTCAAAATTTTCTATTAGATCCTAAACCTAATTTTTTATGACCACATTAGATCTTTTTTGATGCACTATGGGTTATAACTTGGTACATAACCAATTCACTATCGCCAAAGATAGTCAAGGTTTGGATTCCTCTTCTTTGGGCCAACTGAATTCCTTGTATCAGAGCTTCATATTCAGCAACATTATTAGTTCAACTGAACTACAACTGAAAGGAAGAGAAATATTTGTTTCCTTCTGGAGACACTAACATAACCCCTACACCAAATCCATTATTACTTCGTGAGCCATCGAAGAAGATCTACCACATTCCATTTATATCACTTGATGCCTAAAATAGTTAAACTATGATGGCATCTTCTTCATGAATGTAATATGTACCTAATCTAGTCTCTTCAAAAAACAATAGACCAGATTCTTCATTTGCCAATAAATCAGCATAGGGGTCATATTGATGATTTATACTCACCTCATTAAGAATTGTATATGGAACCTCCTCTACAAGAGTAATTGGCTCATAATTTGCATCCTCATCTTCGTGTTCACAAATGACATAGTTACCGTTTATGGGTTTGGCTGTGTAAAGTTCCATGTGATTTTGGTAGATTGGTTCTTCCCTTATAGTTACCTTAGTCCCATATCAGGTCCTTAGGATAATATGTGACTAGTCTAATGACAAATAACCACCCCTTTTTATAGTGAAACACCATGATAAGCAGATGGTGAAGAGGGGAGGGAGATAAATGATAGATATTTCCTATGTGAATGTCAAGCTATGACATGCGTGGATAGTAAGTTGAAGCCCCTTAATGACCTAGAGAGTTTGGATTGTAGTACCATCTAGCTGAACAACCCCTCTCAAAATTTGAGTATATGGAATTAGTCATAATCTACGACCTTCTTTCAGATCACGAAACTAATGGATTCAAAATCGATCATACAATTGTGCACCAAATGGTCACCAATAAGTAGTGAGATATAGAATGGTGGAGGTCTATTAGGCTTAGCATATATTTTTGTCTCGAGTTGGCATAAGCTGATTACCACTATTACTTCTTGACCTAATGATCTATTAGTAGTGCCAAAGCTATTCAAAGCCTCTCGTAGCAAGTTCCTTTGAGAAGGAATCGAGAGTGCATCCCACATTATGACACTCAAATTGGTCTTATTCATTTGTTGTATAATGATGAATGGAATCACTCCCACTTTTCTAGTGCTTTTTAGGGCATTGGGGTCCTCCTTTGGAAAATGATTATTGGGCATCATGATACTCAAAGTTCCATATTTATTTATAGACTGATCAATGGATATTTCTGATGATTTATTTCTCATGCCTTTATCATCTGTTATTTGTGTTGGGTCCTTGGAAGTAGATGCATGATAAATATTAGAAGACTGTGAATCTATTGCCCTTTTCTTGGAATGTGTGTTAGATGATATGGTGGAGGCATCAATATTCAAACAAAAAAAGTCTTCTTCTTTCCAATTTAGTAGTGTGGTTTCATCAGGAGGTTGGTCTTCAATTTTGGGAGTGGATAGTCCAATAGATGATTTAGGTGGAGTGGTTATGCTGTAAACCATGAGGGCTTGACATAAAACTCCATTTGGGTAGAGATTCTAACTATGGGGCTGAGAAAAAAGGTAAAACCATTGATACTCTTACATGAGGTTGTTCTGGATCGGGACTATAGCTCTAGAAGAACTGGCAGCATAAGGGTTCTAAAAATTCAAAGGTTTTACATTCATAGCTTGGCTTGTGGCTTGATTTTGTGACTAACCATTTCCTTGGAATGGAGGATGATCGTTTGATATTGGGGTTGAAAAGGGAAATCATACTGGTACTATTGCCTCTTTATTACTATGAGTTCATTCTCAAAAGTTTGTAACAATGATTTTACCTTAGCCATATCATTTAAGGGATTGGATGCATGTGTAGGTGTTGGAACAGAAGCTGCAGGAACTATGGCGATGAATGGCTATTATCCTGTAAGCTCTACAAAATAGGTATGGGAGGTCTAGGAGAAATTTTACCTACTTAAATCAAGCAATTTTAAGCTTGTACGACAATTTCATAAGTATCAGGGATAACATTTCCCCCAATGGATTGAATCATAATGGTGACATCACTATTCAATTCCCATAAGTAATATAGAAATTCACTATCTAAATATGGCCTTCCAAGTTCTGGGATCCATTTATAAATCTTGTGAAAATGGAGGTTGAAATCACTCATATGCTCTTGAGGAAATTGCTTGATAGTATGAAATTGTTCTATAAGAGAGAGATTATCACTTTTTTCTTGTAACTGCTAACATAGCTTTGTGCCTAACTCATTCCAAGTGGTAGCTATTAGTGAAAATTCACAGCACCCCCAAAATGATCTATGGATCTACTTTTCTAAGGTAATGTCATTTGGTGTGAATGCACAACATTGATCTTTCCCAAAGTGTGGGACCTTTGCAAATGGGGAAAGCTCCCTAGAGAAGGTTAGTTACTCTTCCTAAACTACCTACAATAAGCTATTCAAGTGAAGGAAAACTAAATCTAATCCTAATATAACTTATAAGGAGATAGGGAGAGAAAGAAAACTAGGAAAAATAGAGCCTACACTATTACGGTGATACACCAGAGAAGGAAAACATTGAACATCTATCAAAACTACCATGGAACAAGAAGATGTGAGCAATGGAAGAGATGGACAAGTGCATCACAACACCAAGGATGGATTTCACACAAAAAATGTTCCAAAACTCCATGAACATAGCTCCAAAACCTGTAATGAACATCCAAGCATGCACAAATACCTACAATGAAGAGAGGCAAGAAGAAAACAACCAAAAATGAGCAAGGATGGACAAATGCATCACAAAACACATTTTTATTGCTCCAGAAATTTACACAGAATCATCATTTCACAGGTAAGAGGAAAAAATACCATTACAGAGTAGGGGAGGAGATTCAAACTCCATTTTTGACCCTGGGGAAGAAACAGAGGGAGAGGCAAAGAAGAATGATGAACCACCTTTACAAATGAACCAAATCTGGCTTTTAACCATCAAACAGAATGAAAGAAATGTGGATAACGTGGGAAAATCAATTTAAAACTCCAACCACTAACTAAATCCATTTAATGGCCTAAACAATGATGGTTTCCCATGAAAAATCCCATACTTCATTGTACATTTATTTTTAGAGAAAAACAAAGGCCCATACTTCATTAATTTTGGTGGTTAGGAACCATTTCTACATTTTTTACATGCCACAAACATTTTCCCATTTTTCTCTCACATATCTCCATCAAAATTCAAAATTAAATAGTCCATCTTGTGGATAATTTCACCATATTTCCATTGATATAAAAATCATGAAAAACAAAGCTTGGGATCAAAAGATATACCTTTCTGAAGATTTAGAGAAAAAATGGGGCAAAAATCAGGTCGGCTGGCCAAAAATTTAAATTTTTACACTTTTTTCAAATTGGGAAAAATTTCCCAAAAAGCTCCACCACTCCTCTGCCATGTGGCATCTTTTGGTCACTTGGGGGAATGCACTTCCATTTATGCCCTTTGGGCCTTTTGACAACTTTGGAAAATTTCACCAAATCCTTCCGCCGCCACGACTCCTGCCACTGACAGGACACGTGTCGGCTTCAAAATGATCCGTGGGCCTTTTCTCCATTCTCTCCTTGGTTGGCCTATGGGCTAAAATTTGAATTTGAGCATTTTAGCCAAAAGGTAAAAGTTTCCCAAATCTCTCTGTACCTCCGCCAATGCACTTCCTTCCCCTTTGTGGCCTTGCAGGCCAAAATTTGCCTTTGCACCGTTTGACCAAATCGCTAAAAACTCTAAAATATTCCTGATGCCCACTACTCCATCCTACCACATGGCATATTTTCACTAGCTGTGGGCCTTTCTAGGGAAAATTTCCCCTCTAAACCCCACCAAGCTATAACTCAAAAATTACAAGGAGTTAGGAGAAAAAAATTTCCTTTCTAGAAAGGTAAGAAATATCTCTATCTGATATAATCATACCCAAAAAATTTTGAGTGCTTGAAATGTGTCAAAATTTCAATGAGGCACAAAATGAAGGCAAGTTAGCTAAAATAAGCAGGGGGCTTACTTTGGATAACAATTTTGGTAACTCTTAGGGGTCATATGCCTGCTAGATGAATGATTAGTGGCCTTTGAAGCATCCATTGGGCATGGAGTCAAGCATAATAACCAATTGTGATCTGGACTATAAAAATATGACCTCTGAGCCACTTGGAAATCCAATGAAACTTGGAGTTGATATTCATGAAAAAAACAAATGAATGCATTGTGCAAGAGCAACCAAAACAACACCAAACAACTATGTACAAAATTAGAAATCATACATATCCCAAGTGGGATATGCAGAGTGTGCACAAGAATTTATTCTATTGAAAGAAAACCTACCTACTCTACTCTAACCAAGAGTAAAGGTAAGCTTAAAAAACCCTACAACTGGTTGTGTAAAATAGCATCCTTTCTTCAAAATGGGAAGTCATGCAAATGATTTGGAGTTGATCATGGCTGATTGGATGAGTAGAAAATCAACCAGAAGCTAGTCTTCTACCCAAATTAACAATGTATCAACTGAAAACAAATCTGATACCTCTTTTAGTTTCTCTGCATTTGGATTATAGTGGTATTGCAGCTGATCCTTGGTACTTTTATGCTCATACTCACGCTTAAAAGCAAACACGACTAGTTGTGGCTTCTCCTTTAGCTCTAATGAATCCAAATACCTGATTGGGCAAGGTATGGTCCTTTGAATGTGCCCATTACTTTGAAATTCAAGTCCAAAAATGGAGTCCTCTTGTAAACCTTCTTGGATGGATGGTGTGGAAGAGATGATGGAATCCTCCTATTGTTCTCCTTTCTCTAATGAAGAAAATCGAAGATTAAAATCTTCCAATCTTGGCTCCAAAAGGCTGCTATAAAATGCAGGCTACTGAAAATGAATGCTATCCTTCATGGCAGTAGGCTCTTGTGTTTGGAAGAAGGATGATGGAGGAGAATATGGTGTGATTTCAACCAGTTCTTCTTCATCAAAACAGTCCTCCAAATCAAACAGGGAAACTACCTCATTGATGTCCTGCTGAAAATGTTCAACCTCTCCCATGGTGTTATCTTGATCCGTAACATGATCACCATGGTTTCTCTCATCTTTAATCATTGAGTTTGAAAGATCAAACTCTTATTCATTACTAGAACTCAAGAGATATGAAGTGGAAGGAAGAATTGAAGCTTCTTCCATAGCCTATTTTGTGCTCAAATCCTTTGGGTCTGCACTTTTCTCCTCCACACCTGGAATGTGCTCCTCTTCTTTTGTATTTAGAGCAGCTTCTCCTTCCTCTATTTCTTGAAGAAAATCTTGCTCTTGATTGAACTCTTCCTCTAGCATGAAGTTTGTCAAATCAAACTCTTCAATCTTGTTGGCTAGATTTTCTGCATAGCATCAAACCTAGGTAGTCATGAGATAAATCTCCCTCATTTAACCAGTGAGGCTCCCATGTCAAATTTTTCAATAAAAATGTTGTAGACACCAAATTTGGGTGTTACGACACCCTGTGCCCCGCATCTCATCTCAAAATCTAACCCTACCTCACCACCTAAACCTTACACACTTAATTATTTATTAATTACCTTATAATTAATAAATCCACATCTCCAACCCTGCCACCTCACCTCGCCACCTCACCATGACCTAGCACTAACCCTAAACTAACCTAATTAAGACCTATAACTTGGTCTAGACCCACATCCATGACTCATCGCCCCTCACCCACACCAAAACGAACCTAATAATGACTTGACCAAGCCCACAACTGACCCCTCAGGAGAAAAGGAAGGAAAGTTGGCTATTTTACTAAAAATAGCCAACTTTGACTTAACCGACGTTGGTCCCTACTCGACCGGCATCCGTTAGGCAACCACCATTGGTTCCCTCTAAATGACCTCCCCTAAACAAATCCTAAGGATCCGAATTCATTGGCAAGAGGGAGATGAGTGAGAAAGAGAGAAGAGATTGCAGAGAAGGGTATTGAGCCCAAGATTGTAGCTGAGCAACTAGATCACTGTCGCACTCATCCAAGCATGGAGAGGGTCGGAGGATAGCTTCATCAGCTCACTTCCAATTTCTAGATCATCCCAAATAAGCCTTGCCTTTTCAACTACATTCCTTGGACCTACATTCACATCAGAAACTAGTAAGTAGTCTCTTTTATTACCTTGTATGCTCCTAGACACTACTTTGTGAACTTTTGATTCATAGTGATTATAAGCTCACTCCTAGATCTACCACCCAGTAGTACCCTGCACCTAACCTCCATTCATCCATCCCTATATTGCCCCAAAGACAACTTTCTCACTCTCTGAGTCTTCTCTATCACCCTACAACTCCCCTCAAGCATCTACCAACCTTTTGAAATCCATAACCACGTTATAACCAACCTTCATTTAAAAGCCCCTAGATCACTGCCCCTACCAAAATCGGTCATCCCCTACTGGTATCATTTTTATAACCGCGGTCGGTTATTCAGTGGCCAGCGTCGGTCACTATGACTTATACCAAAAACCAACCTTTCACCCATTTACCTCAAAACAATCACATATCTAGCCTTGTCAATCCCTGTGATTCGATCTGAATGTATCAATAACTAGTGACCAAACAAACAACATGACATTTTATTATTGGTAGTTTAGTCTCTATTGCTTTTAGTAACGAGGTACCTAAATCGTGATTTCGCAATAGCTTCTTTATTATCATTTGCATTAATTTGTATTAAAAGGGAAATCATCACGTTCGAAAGGAAGTCTAATATTTCCTAGGCCCAAGGCAGTTCCCTCACTTATTATTTAAAAAAAATCTAGTGGTCTTGTATTCTTATTTAGAGGTAGTCCTTCCCAAAAAAAAAGGAGCTCTTCACAATCGGTCTGATCTCTCTACGGTATGCGCACACCTTCCCAACACTCAACAGGTATTCCTCCTAGCCCTAACCCTTATCTATTTCTCAAGAGAATAAAAAAATAGAAATAACTCTATTCTGGAACAAAACTCTGTGCGAAACATTTTGGCATGCCCGGTGGGACCCTTCTTGGGTTTCTTTCTTTATTTCTTGTTTTCATATAGGGAGCACACTTGTTGTTTCTTTCTTCTGAATATTCACAAAATATTTTGTCATTTTGGTAAAAGAACTTGTATTTCTTTCACATCTTTACATTAGTGAAAGTTATCTTCTTAACCTCTTCTCTTTCTTTGCTTCATCAAATATCATTTTCGATTTGGTTTTAAAACACGTGCATCACATTCTTGCTTGATGTCTTTAAATTCTAGTGAACATAGATTAAGTAACAGGTCATACACGTGGGGGTTATATCCACTGTATTGATGAGAAATTAATCTTACTCTCACTGCACAACACATGCCAAATCACATCATAATCTACACAACATCTCAAACATTCCACCTTCCCATGGTATTCCTCCGCCCGATTGAGGTAGTCTTACAAGCCAAAACAAACTTGACATCTCCCTTAGGTATTTTGTTTAGGATTGATATCATCTTGCATCTAAGGCATAAGCCCAAAGTGATTAAAACTAATCTTAGGGTTAGTCTCTTGATTTGTTTGTGCATCTTGCTTGTTTTTCTTCTTTCAGTTTTGTGTCTCTGTTATACCCTGTCTCAGTGATCACTTCAGATAATTTGGTGGGTATACTAAGTTTTGTTATCCCCAAACCAGCATCCTCTTACATTCTCTCTTTGCCTTCACAGTGACTGACATCAGTCCTCTTCTACCAACATTGGTTACATTGACTGATGCCAGCTATCCTCTGACTGACATCGGTTACTAAACTGATATTGATTAATATGTTTCACAGTTCCTGACAAACCAAAAACCTACCGATTCCAACATTTTTTTGCTATTTCTGTTCCTGATTGACTAATTCCCTGCTATATCCCATTATCCATGGTTGTTATCACCCGGAAACAAGTTGCAACCATGGTTTCACATGCTTGTTCCATGTATTTGCCTACATCACCCCCTTTGCATTCTATGGGGAATCCTATGCACCCCAGTACTTTTCCTAAGATCCTTGTAGGAGATCCAGACTTTGCTAAATTTTTGGATGCTAATCCTAACACTATATAGTATTATTTGTCTAATACCCCCAACCGTACACCTGACAGTCAGCTCCTCTTTGGTATGCCTATTAGTATAGCCGCTCACTTAGCCTCTTCCCCACCTAATAACTCCTCCCCACTGTCTTCATCCTTATCCCCGTCTCCCAGCTCAGTGGCTTCAGTGGTTCATACTACACCAATTGGCCTTCCTTTGGTTAATATGGGGCACCACATATCACTACCATCCACTACCCCTACCTCATCTCTCCTGCAGATTGTCTCTTTCATAACTAGATCTCAACCATCTATCCAAACAAGCTTTCCCTCTCAGGCTCCGTCCAACTTTTCATTTCTACAGACTCATCCAGTGGCCTCAACATCTTATATAGTACATCCTTATTCGGCTGCCCCAACACATTCATCATCATTACCTTATCAAAATTCAACCCCACCGTTGTCTAGTAACAGCTCTTAGCTCAATCCTCCTCTGTTTACGATGAAAACACCATCATCTAACCCAACCAATGATTTAATCAAACAGATGATGGACAAGATGTAAAATATTGAGGCTTCTATTTCAGGAAGCCGTAACATCTTGACATATGAGAAAGTTTGTCGAGAGCCTATTTATCCTTCTGTGCCCCTTCATGAATATCCTCCCCAATGGGAATTACCAAAATTTACTCATTTTAGTAGTAAGGAGGACCCTCAACAACACTTACGATCGTTTAGATATGCCTACTATCTGATTTCTCATGATGATGCCTTACTACTCCGTACCTTCCCCATGTCCTTATCAGGACTTGCCTTGGAGTGGTATAGTGCTTTAGCCTAGCACTCAATCTTCTCCTTTAACTAGTTAGCCCAATCTTTCTTGGATGACTTCTCCATCAACATTGCCAAGAAAGTATCCATTACCGACCTCTATGCCATCCGACAATTTGAAGACAAGTCTATCACAGATTTCATTAGATGATGGTGGGGCATCTTCAACCAACTTACTTATGTCTTACCTCAGGCTAAGCTTATCAAACTCTTTACATAGGCCTACGCTAAACACATTTCTCCCACCCTCCAAATTCAAACTTTCCACACCTTTGATGAAGCCTTTACTATGGCTCAAAAACTAGAGATTCAAGCCTTAGAGGAGGAGAAATTGAAGTTGTGCAACAAAAACTCAAATTTACGAACCCAAGACTCCACCAACAAACCTAACACCACCAACTCTCACACATCAGATACTTCGAAATCAAAAGGAACTGTACACACGGTGAAGGTAAAATCTCAAGCACCATCTAATACCCAGCCGAAACCCACCTATAAGTATAAAGTTGAGCCCATCAAGTACACTCCCTTGGGAGAAACTTATGATGTGATCTTGGAAAAATTTCTTAAAGCAGGAGCTATCACCTTACCTCCTGTTAAACCTCACTTTGGGTTTGATTCCACCCACGCTATACCTTCTTGGTATAAATAAAATGACTTTTGTAACTTCCATTGCGTGAAGGGACATAGCCACAAAAACTGCAAGATGTTGAAAAACATAGTGCAGGAAATGGTTGATGTAGGGGATATAATCCTTGATAATCCTAATGCCCCTGCTAATCAAAATTTAAAAATCTTCAACAAACCATTTTCAAACCATTCATCTAACAGTAACACAAACCAAGAAACCTCAGCCAAGGAGAAGAGTGTGCATGAGATCCATGCGGTTTTTAACTCCCAACCAAGGGCTTCCATTGAGGAAATTCTGAATCAAGCCTCTTCACCAACGTAGGGTTCCTCGCCCCCTCCTTCTTCATCAGGATAAGAGGACAACCCCACTATTCCTTTACCCATAAAAGAATCAACCACCCATAGTTCTCTTCTCACAGAAGATCCTTCTTACACCACATCCCTGCAAGACTGTGAGTGGATGTTATCCAACCAATCTATTTCCCAAACATCTCCTTCCACCACTCTTGCTGTAAAAGAAGAAGGATCGCCACTTTTTCTGTCATCCTTAGAGGAGAAACCCTTCGAGCCTACATCACCAAACTCCTTAACCATGACGGATCCTCTAGAACATTTCCTCCTCCCTATCAGTTCTTCATCACCTAAATCTTTCCAACGACCAGTTGACCTCTTAACACCCATTGATACAGCACCTCATTCGCCCCTTGTATCACACCCATAGTGGACTGGAATCACAGCCAACTTCTCTTCCATACCAAAATTCCCATCCACATGTGGAGATTGTCATCCCCTAGAAGATAGATGAGTCTTATGGGAATGTTTGAGTACACCACGCTCTACTCAAATGTAGATGACTGATTTAGACACCTCTACCATATACCCGAAGTGTTTACAAAAGCTCAAAATGCCTATTTCCTCACCTTCACCCCCCTCATCTCTACCAAATACCTCATCCACCTCTATCCACCTAACAAACCTTCCCCTACACTTGGTACTTCACCAATACCCATCCTAACGCACCCACCTAAATGGTTAGATTTATCCAAAAATAAAGTCATCAATCCACCTACGAGACATACCCAATCTCCTTGGTTCTAATCTATGCCTCCGCCACAACTAAAACCCTCACCCCTAATCACACTGGTACAGTAGGCACAGTTTCAACCCTCACTATCACACCTACCTTCTATATTGGGGCCTCACCTCTCCACCTTGCCTCAATACACCATGTCTCCCACATCTTCTTTAACATGACTTGCACCTTCTACACCCATACAGAAATCTACGGGCATCTCAACACTGTCTCCCCAAGTATCCTACATACCTACCAACCCTAAACAAACTTGATCATTGAAGGACTTGTTTGCTATTGCTCCTCTTTCCTCATGGTTGTTTCCTACCACCACATCATCTGTGGCCTCATCATCTAACAAGCTAAACATGACTTCTGCACAGAAGAAGCCATGCCTAGCTAAACCCAATCATCAAAATCCCTTGCCTAAACCACCACCTATACTAACCAATCATACCCAACCATTACCAAAACAATAAATAATCTCACCCACTCAATTAATAGCCTCATCTTCATCTGAATTTGACCCCCTCAAAAGATCTTATGCCAAGATCTTGGATATGTTGGTAGGGGATGCGACCATTTCCTTACCCCCACTCAGACCCGATGATCCATCTAAACTTCGACCTATAGGTTATGATGAATCTAAAATCTATGCCTACCACCGCACACCAAGACACAATGTAGAAGGATGCAAAACTTTGAAAGCCATCCTTCGCCAGTTTCCTATCTCGGATGGAAAATCTAAAAAAGACAACTTACGGAGGGAAAAGCCCTTAGCTCTAATCCCTTCTCCTATACCACTTATCCTTGCCTCACTAAAATCTATCATCATTGCAACCTCACCTCTCGAGAATAGTGACTTATCCCTACCATCTTCCTCATCTCGTATTTACGAGATCAACATGATTAGCATTGCTACTTGAGGTCAGAAAAATTATGGAAAAGCTAAAGAGAGCACACCTACGGCCTCTCTTTCTCATTCCACCATCCCGATCACACCACCACCTAAAGTGATTATTCATGGACCTACCTATCTAGTCTCTTATGGGATTGCCCTTCACACCATGATCAAACAAATTCACCAATCTCCTGTAAAAATGACACTTTATGATCTCATTCAAACATTTGAATCTCATCAACAAGATCTAATTGAGATCCTCTAAGGGATAGAGGTCCTACCTAGTGAAACCCTACCCGTTGCCTCCATCTTAACACCCAACCACGTCGCTTCTCTCACCAAACAACCTACCTCCACAACCACCTTTGTCACTGTACAACAAGTTGTTGTTGTCAGTTTTTCCAAAGAAGAAATTTTCGTCTTTGGTGCAGAAGATCATGACCCTTCTCTTTTCATCTCGGTTTACATCTAGGACATTCGGGTATGTCATGTTACGATTGATGGGGGTGCTAGCCTAAATATTGTTTCTTCCAAATCCTTCCAACAGATGAATATCCCTCCTAGCTACATGTATGCCAACCCCACCATGTTGCGTTCATTTAATGATACTATTACTTCTACCCTAGGCACCATGATCCTTAACATTCATGTAGGGCCACGTACCTTGCCTGAAATATTTTATGTCCTTGAGGGAGAGTTCCAATACAACATGTTGTTAGGCCACCCTTGGATCCGGGCTATGGGATGTGTTCCCTCCACCTTACATAGATGCATCAAATTTGAATATGAGGGGAAGTCATACACTATCACATCTGACACTTCCCCCTTCAAAACCTATAATATCTTATCCCCCCCAATGATGTGCTTGTACCAGTCAAGGCACCCATTGATCCGACCCAACCATCTACTTCAACCACACCTCAACCATCCACATTAGCCAGACCCACACCTTCGACCAATGAAACCACTGATGTAAATACCTCTTCCTTCCCCACAGACAACATCCCAACCTCAAATCCCTTGGTAGGTGTTTTTCAACACCTTACGTTGGGGGAGTACCACCTATACAACGTTAGCACCTTTCATACACCACAAGAGTATGGACAGTTACATGCACATCCTACCTATGACCGTTGTGTAGGGGAGTTGATCTCCTACAGACCACCTAATTACCACACCAACCTAACATATGGGGGTGTCAAAAAATCCTCTATCACCCCTGAACCTCCCCTTGATGTGGTTACCTTCCAATATGATTTTCAATATCTAACCAACCATCATTTTTTCCTCACCTTACTGACTCACTGTGCTTGGAAAGGTTTTAGTTTTGGTCTTTATGAACAAGGCCGACATACGATCATTCCCATGACTACATGCAAACATAAAGATCGTAGTGGTCTTAGATTTTTTGAACCACCTACACCAAAGAAACCTTGTGTCAATTATAACTAAGAAGATGATGAAGTCACCCCTTCCGAACCATCATCGCCCATTTTTCCATCTTCACCCACGCAGTTGATAGACCTAGAATCTATCCCTCCTAACTTTTTTTTTTCCTGAATGCTATTTTCCTAGGTCTTCTCACTTATCAATGCTATGGTGAAGACCCATCTTCTCTCCCCATTTTGTATCTAGACATGATTGAAGAAGACTCACCTTCGATTAATGTTGTGGAGTGCTAGGATGAAGACTCCATCCTCACCTACGTTGGTGTGGATGACTCTTATATTCAACACACCTTACCATCTGAAACCCAAACCATGTTGAATGATTCAACTATAGAAATCAACATCCACATAGAGGACGATCCTCACATTGTAAAGATCGGACAATCCCTTGATGCATCAGAACAAGCTGCCTTCACTACCTTCCTCCATGCACGTAATCAAGCTTTCACTTGGTCCTACGCCGACATGTTAGGAATCGATCCTGACATTGTTGTTCATAACATCACTCTGAAACTAGAATCCAAACCAGTTAAACAGAAACTAAGAAAAATGCATCCACGCATTGCCCTCTTAGTTAAAGAAGAGCTTCAACGACTCCTTTCTGTTTCTTTCATCTTACCTATTGACTATCCTCAATGGATTTCTAATGTCGTACCTGTCACTAAAGTGATGGGGGGACTTCAGATATGTACGGATTTCTAGGACCTTAACCTCACTTGCCCAAACGATGACTTCCCCCTACCTAGCATTGATCAAATTGTTGATCTCACTGCGGGCCATGAGATGCTTTCTCTCATGGATGGTTTCTCGGGATACAATCAAATTTTAGTATCCTTGGCCAATCAACATAAAACCACCTTCATTACCCCCTGGGGGACCTTCTGCTATCGTGTCATGCCGCTTGGCCTTAACAATGTTGGTGTGACCTATCATCAGGCTATGACTTACATTTTTCATGACATTATGCACACTATCCTCAAGGATTATGTCGATGATCTTCTTGGAAAATTCAAACATCACAGTGAACATCTCGATGTTTTAACTATTATTTTCGATCACCTGTTACAATATTGTGTTCGTCTTCAACCAAAGAAATGTGTCTTTGGCATCCTTTCGGGAAAAATCCTTGGTTTTATCATCTCTTTGCGTGGCATTGAGGTCAACCCAGCTAAAGTCAAAGCTATCTTAGAAATGCCCCCACCCACTAACCTAAAATAATTACGTAGTTTACAGGGAAAACTCCAATCTATCTGGCATTTCATCTCACAACTCTCAGATCGATGTCAACCTTTCCATCATCTCCTTAAGAAGGGCATTGTCTTTCAATGGAGTGAGGAGTTCCACCAAGCCTTTAAGGCTCTTAAAGCTTATCTCTTGTAGCCACCCATGCTTATCCCACCTCAAGATGATCACCCTTTCTACATTTACCTCTCTCCCACTGACCATGCTGTAGGATCCATGCTCACACATCGTAACTCTGAGCATCGAGAGAAAGTAGTTTATTACATAATCCGTACTCTTGTGGATTACGAGACTAAGTATATGCAGGTAGAAAAGTTGTGCCTAGCCCTATCATTTGTGGCCACCAAACTCTGACATTACCTCGTAAATAAAAAAAAAATTGTCATCACCAACACTAACCCCATACATTATATGTATGAAAAACCTCATCTAAACCAACGCATCACCTGATGGCTTATGCTCCTCGCTTACCTTGAACTTGAGTTTGTACACTAGAAATCAGTCAAGGGACAAACTATCGCAGATCAACTCATGGAAGCCCCTTTACTTGGTGAATAGTTTACCAATTTTACTTTCCCTCATGAACTCATCGCAACCCTTTCACTCAGTGATGTGTCTTATTTGATGACCCTCTTCTTCGATGGATCTAAATGTCAGCGCGGTGGAGGGGTAAGTGTTATTCTCATTCCTCTTGATGGTGAACCTATGCCTCTTTCATTTAGGCTTGATTTCCCCTGCACTAACAATTCAGCGGAATACAAGGCCCTTGTTTTGGGTCTCCATGTTGCGTTACACTTAGGTGTGAAGTCTATTAACATTTTCGGTCACTATCAATTGGTAGTAAATTAAGTTACTGGAATCTACCAATATAAAAATGAGGAACTTCAAAAGTACAAACGTTACGTGGATTCACTTTTGACCTTATTTACTCATTATTCTATCCAAACCGTTCCACGCTCAACTAATAAATTTGTGGATACTATGGCTTGCTTGGCCTCACAAATTCCTACCTCACCAACTGACTTTGACATATTTGTCTTGGTGCAACAACTCTTTGCCCCATATTACTTAGTCCAAGATGTTTGTATGGTACATAATGTATTAGCTGATTCGCAGGATACCTGGTATCACCAATTTCATGACTACCTTACAACCTCTGTTCTCCCACTTGACCTTAATAGTAATGGCAAACGTGATTTTCTTAAAATTGTTTCTCATTATGTCGTCATGGGGGGACTCCTTTATAAATGTGGCTTCGATGGTATCCTCCTTCGATGTCTAACTGGCACTAAAGTCACCCATACCATCCAACATGTCCATGACAGAATTTGTGGCGGGCACTTTAGTGGCCTTGCCGTGGCCAAGCGGATCCTTCGCTTAGGATATTACTGGCCTACTCTTAATAAAGACTACTGCAAATACATTAAGCATTGTGTTATGTGTCAACAACATGCCAACCTTCAACATACTCCCAGCTACCTGCTACAGGTCGCATGAGATATTTGGCCTTTCTCACAATGGGGTTTAGACCTTATTGGCGAGATTTACCCACCTTCTTTGCAGCATCATCGTTGGATCCTCATGATAACTGAATATTACACTAAATGGGTAAAGGCCGTTCCACTCATTTCAACTAAAAAAGAGAAAATCATTGAGTTCATCAATCATCCAATTATCTGTCATTTTGGTTTTCCTCATCGCCTGATAACCGATAATGGAAAATCTTTCAAAAATAAGCTGTTACAAGCCCTTTGTGACAACTTTGGTATAAAACTTAGATTCTCATCACCCTACTATCCACAAGTAAATGGTCAAGCCAAATCTTCTAACAAAACCTTAACCAAAATTCTCATGAAAGTTGTTAACGATTCTGGAAAAAACTGGCATGATCACATCCCCTTTGCCCTTTGGGCTTATCATACCAACATTCATACTTCCACTAATGCCACACCATTCTCTCTGGTATATGGTACTGAGGCTGTCTTGCCTCTCGAAATACAAATCCCTTCCCTCAAAATATCTCTCCAGGATATTCTCACCAATGATGACTTCGGCCAAGAGTGGTTAGCCCAATTGGAGCTTCTTGATGAACGTCGTCTTACAGCTCTTGACCACCTTCAACTTTATCAAAAGCGCATCAAGCATGCTTATGATAAGCGAATTCATGAGAATACCTTTAAGATTGGTGATCTAGTCCTCAAAGAGAATCAACATGTAACCAAACTAGAAAAGAGCAAACATGGAAAATTTGCTCCTAATTGGATTGGGCCTTACATTAGCACTCACACTTATGGATCAGGTACTTATCGTTTAGCTTTCCTTAATGGTAAACTTGAGCCTGTGCCTTGTATCTCCGACCATTATACTATTGAATTTAGTGGTACATCACTTCTTATCTACCTTGCACTCATCCCTTGAGCTCATTTACCACCTCATACACCTTGTTTCATGTATCTCAAAGTAGAATCAAACTCACGTGGTTTGATCATCACCTCCTCTTAAAGATGCCTTCCCCTTTTTAGTCTGGTCCATGACTTAAAAGTATCAAAATAACAAGTTCTCAATTATACAATTCTGGGATATTCTTAAGTCAAAATTCTTGCAAAACTAGATGCTTCATGCAAAACAGACATCTAGACCTCTAAGCTATAACCTAGACTGCTCCCTCGAAGGACAGCTATGTGAAAAGCTGCATCTGCTACTATACGTGGACTGCTCCCTCGAAGGACAGATATGTGCAATGCCACATCTACTACTATGAGTAGACTTCTCCCTTGAAGGATAGCTATACAAAGTCATCCTTTGTCAGAAGCTTCTCGCATTGATCAGCTTTGTGAAGACCTCAAGCACAAAATGCATATCCCATATAGACTTCCTGCATCGATCAGTCTATATCCATAAAAATAAAAAGTAGTATTTAAAGGCACTTTTGAGTCATGGACTTGTATATTTAGGTTTGGTTCTCTTTCATCAGAATAATCACCTTATAACAAGTTCTCTGCGCCCCATCTTTACCATCCACCTCACCTCACCATTCTTCAAAACAAAAAAACTCAAGGGATGTGATGTGTATATAATATATTTTGATTATACAGCTCTTTTCACCTATTGACTTCTCGCCTATGCAAGGTACCTAGTGATTCAAGCTCATCCTATGATATTATGTGGTTTTTTTAGCTCTTTCCAACTATGAGACACTTTTGGCCTCTTTTACCCGAATCTAGGATTATGTGTTGACCTTAATCAAGACACGGTTTCCTATGCTTGGGTAGGCTAACCCTCACTTTACCTATACCCACACCAACACCAACAACATTACCCTACCAAGATCAAACTTTTACCAACCAAAAAATTTCCTAACCACAACCAAATTGCTTGAATTCACCCCTCCCTAGTCCTAAGGGAGAACTACATCAGTCTTAGGCCCCTCCTTGCTTTGTGCAATGGGCTATGTAGGCAACACTCAGGAGACATGGAGTCTCCTAAGGTTAGCTCGACCATCCCCTACCATAACCTATCATGTGTTGTGATTTCCTTAAAAATATAAATATTTTCATGTATTTATATTGATGACACTCACCTTTGTCCTTTATCAAATCCAAACATTCAAAACACAAATATTCTTATTATTATCATAACTCAAATCAACATACATATTTAGTTTTATTTAGATGTTAAACAAATACATCTCTATTATCGACGTGCAGGTCAGAATACTTATTTATTCTTCTACTCCTCTGTATAAAACTCACTTAGGCCCCTGCGCCTTGTCCCGAACTAGGTAGTGATGGTGATCATTGGCGTTGCTCACTTGGCCTCTCCATCCTCAAAGGTACCATTGCTATTGGTTCCTCCCACTGATCCACCAATATCTCCTGTAATATATGAATATGCCCTCTCGCGTGGTGGAGTCTTGCCTCTAGTCTCTCCACTCATGACTACGAAGCCTCTAACAATCCCGTAGTATCATTCACCTATGTTTGAAGCTAGTGAAATAAACCAGATGGTCTCTCTCCACTGTAATCACAGCTATGTTAGGATGATCGGCCCTCCCATGTGTACCTCGTAGCTCTGCTTCCCACCACAATCTATAAGACTCTGTCACTCCTACATCCATTACCCTACGATCGGCTACTATCTCTTCTAGTCCTTCTAGAAGTGTTGGCCATGGAGGTGAGAATGGTGCTTCGGTGTCAATCCTCCTATATGGTCTATGATCTATATGTATATCTTGAACAAATCCAAATTGGCACCGCACGTGATTTAGAGGAATCCTCTTGTACTTGTAACACTCTGATTTTGCAAATTATCTTGGTGAATGTTTTTCATGCTGTTATAACTACTGGAATGAAAGCAAACATGTTAAGAGAAACTCTGATATTAAAGGAATGTGTTTATAACTTGGATTCTTGCATGCTGTGATTTATTGTTAGGACAACATTTATTATACTTGCGTGTTTGCTGATGTGATGACAAATTATCGTATACTTGCTAAACTCTCGTGGTTGATTGACAGCACACCTTGAATCAATTTCATTGATCCAAGTGTGCTGAGGGCTTCTGGTGATTTTAGTATTGATTTACTCTTGAGCCCTGTACTGTCAAACTTGGGACCTCGTGAGGCAAGAACCGCCTGGACACAGGTGGCCTTGGCACGTGATCCAAAGGACGGAACGTCCTGCTCTGCATTAACGTGAATGTCTATAGGAGGGCAGGATGGAAGTTGATTAGTGTTAGTGGTTAGTATAAATTGAAAACGTAAACTAATCCTAAGTCCTAACATGCATCCTACACTACTACCCTAAGTGGATTTTTAAATTACAAAAAAAAAAAGGGGAAAATAAAACCTAAGGCTAAACTAAGACCTAGGTTGAACACTTTATGCAACCTAAACTAATCCTAATCTAAAAAGGGCGTGCAGACCCTTGGAAGGAAAGGATAAGAATGGAAAGGGCATTCATTGGCATTTAATAAACAGTCCATACGTGGACAGCGCCAGTTTTGGCGGGGCAGGTAGGAAATAGAGGCGTCTATTTGGAGATAGAGCCAAATTCAGTTTTGCATGGGAAATTTGAAATTTAGAGTTCGCCAACTCAAGTGGCGGTGGCGTGGAAAGTAACAAAAAGGTAGAGCGTTAATTGCATTGATTATTCTTGGTCCTCGCGACTAGTTCACCTTGGAAAGTGTATGAGGGAATTTGATTTTTCATTGTTTCGATTTGGCTTTTGCAAAGTTGCTCTGCATTTGGTTTTTCTGGTCTGGTTCAGTCGACCCAGCTCTTGGAATTTGACACTGTTCTTGGAGATTTTAAGGCTGTTACTGAGCCTGAGGAAGAAAGGAGTGTTGGGAAGTTTGTGCTGTCGCTTTGGAAGGAATAACACAGAAAACAAAGCCTTCTTTGAGTTCTGGAAAAGAGATCACAGGCATGTTAAGCCCTTCTCTTTAAAAACTCTTGCTTTGTTTAAGTGTCTCATTAAAACAACCCTACTCTTGGGTTTGGATTGTGTGATTGTTGTTGAGTCGATTGATTTGGATTTCATTGATTCTTGTTTTCTTTTTTTTGGAAAATGATAAGAAGCTTCGCTTCTGGTTGCTAGGCTTTGATTCATCTTTGCACGAATCGAGTTGGAACATGAATTACTGTATAATATGGTTGACAGTATGATGGATTGAAATAGATAGTTTCTTCTCTGTTCATGTTATGTGAAATCGGGAACAGGCTGTGTGATCATTTCCTTATTGTGTAATTGTTTCCTTGCTGTTATGTTTGGAACTGTCCTTGCATGTAAAAAGGAAGTGGAAATACAGTCATGTTATGTTGCTATGATTTGGGTTCGTTGACCCTTGCTGCCATTTTTGGAAATGATGGGGTAAAATCGTTTTCTTGTTATTATGATTGATCTGACCTTGCATTTTAGTTGGATGGAAACACCTCCATGTTGTGCTGGCTATTGACATAATAGGAAATTGTGAACTGGTTATTCTTGTAAAATAGAATGTGGAATTGTACAGGCAGTATGGGTATTTTATTGTTGTACTATTGTTTTGCTGTAATCTAAACTTGTGTTATAATTGTATCAGCTGTGCGAGTTGCATGAGGCCATTTCTATACTGTAGTTTTCATTGAAGGAAATAAGATGTTATTTACTATCTGTTGTTCGGGATTAAAAGAAATATCATTTCTTTTCGAGCTTCATGGAATGGGTATTTCACTGTTTAAGTTTTATATCTTGAACTGGCAGACTATGTGGGTTGTTTTCACTACTATGAGAATGTTCTTTGCTATATGGTCTTTCGTGATATAATTGTATCGGCTGTGCGAGTTGCATGGGGTCGTTTCTATAATGAAATTTCTTTTACAAGAGGAAATGGATCTTCTCTCTTTTGCTGTGTTTGATTAGGATGAATACAACATTGGATTTTGTCTGAATATAGGAAGTTTCCTTGGAAAAAGAAATGATAACACGTTTTTGGCTGTTTCTTTCCTTTTCTTGCTGAGAGAAATAAAACTTTTCTTTTCCATCTGCTGTTCTAGGATTAGAAGGAAATAGCATTTTGCATTTTAAAGGAATTGGCATCAGAGTTTTATCTGAGTATTACGAACTCGATTAGACGGATATGCTAGTAATATAATTATTGTTGTGTTTCTTCTTTTATGTGAATTGATGAATACGAATGAGTATTCGTGGGAGCTAGAAAAGAAATAGCTTTCCTTATGAATGTATAATGAATAAACGGTGATCTTGCTAAGAAAGTATGATGATTAGTTGTGTTTATTGATGCTGATCGGTCTTTTGAGATTGGACTGTTTTGGTGATTACGACTTAGTCTTGAATTGTTGAGAAAAGGAATACATGTATAGAAATTTTGTCTCGCTGTGAGGAAGGGTTATCTTGACTGTACTAGATCCATGTATTGACACCATGTACATCTTATTCTGATGAAGGTAATGACATCTGATTTTGCATTTTGGAGTTCTACATACTATTATGAACTTGAAATGTGGAAATGGATGATGAATTCTTCCCTATTTTCATTTAAAGTGGATTATAAATGAAATTATTCTTGATGCCGGAAAGTGAATTCCGAATGGATTTTGTAAGTTTCACTCTGAACTGTTATTTTGATTGTGTCTCGTTTGGATTCCATTTTCAGAACAGCCAATTGGAAAGAAATAGAGATATGAATGAATGACTTGGAAAAATGATATTTTTCTTCCTTCATTCAGTTGGAAATCGTTAATTCGTGAATAATGAACTTTTATAGTGCTTAGATGGGAGCAACTATATGCATTACTGTTTGCTTTCTTGTCTATACTTGATTGTTTGGAATCTAATGTGATGCACGAACTAAAAGGAAAGTAATGGATTTACATTTCAGTTAGTTTCATCCTTTGCATTTATTATTAATGAAAGACGTGGAAAGGATAACTATATGTTATATCAGAAGTAAGCTACTTGTATTCCTAACTTTACAAATATTGTAAATTGAGACAACAGTTATGTGGAAAACGGGACAGCAATTCTTTGGCTGATTGTGATGATATTTTGATAGTTCAGTTGTTTTGCTGATCTTTCTTTTGTGCCTATTTTGTGATTGATGTTTAACTGTCGTTTCATAAAAGCAGGGTTCTTTTATTGAGACAGTTAGTTGAAGCACCTTATTTTAAGGATAAGTGCTTAATATGCTCAGTTCATTGAACTGACCCGTACAATTCATTTTGCAGATGGAATTTGATTAGAATGAAGACTTGGTTGTTTTCTGATGCTTCTTGATTTGTTGATGATGTATTGTAATTGTTGCTTTTATTCCTCTTCGAGGAATTGTGAAAATAAGAAAGTATATTCTTCTATCTATGAGTTGTATGGATGATTTATGTAAACCATCCCCAATCAGCTGGATTGGCAAATGTATGGATTATGACATAAAATATTGAATACAATTACATGTGTGATATTTAATGTTTATATCAGTTTGAATTGTTGTCTAAATTGGAAATATAATGTTATTTCTTGATTGGATTTGTTTAATTGTCCTTGGATGGATGTTAAATGGAAACTAATATCTATTCTTACCTAAATGCAACTTTTAAGTTGAAAAATGCAATTAATTCATACTTGGGTAAAGATGAATTTTTAATTGACATTATAAGGATTAGGAAGAATATGATTCCATAATTGGAAGGTATTCAGGATTAGCTTAGGAGCTAAGGAATACCAATTAAAATTTGGAGTAATCGAACTTCACTTTCGAGCTCCATTAATGATCTCGTGTGTTAAATTCAGAATAAAGGATATAGGATAAGTATATCCAAAACTAATGGACCTTAACCATATGACGTTAAGGAGAACAAATGAATACATTTCTTGGGAAGTAGACCTCATTTAAATGACGTCTAATAAGTTAGAATTCTGAATTTAGTTGTAGTTGGAAAATCTTGGCTAAGTTTAATAGGTTAAACTTATCACATCCGTCGGTACGGACTGCTTAATCAAATGATTAAGAAGTGAACCAAGTAGGGAAATGTAGCCCTTCGATATGAAGGAGAAGATGCATATCAAGCTAATGGATGGTTTAGTCCCTCTTAGCTATATGCAACTGCAACGGAAACGAGAATCAAGGGATCAACACGAATGCTGAAAGTTGATTTTAATTATTAATTCGTGGCTAAGTCACTTGAGCAGGATGTGTGTTCTCGATGGGATGATTCTGCAGGACATTGGCATACGCCAGCTACAGCAAGGTGTCTCCATGAAGACGGGGTCTTCATGACGACACAATGTTGCAGCTGACATATAGCAATGCCCTCCCGAATTAAAACATCTAGAATACATAGGCTGAATGTGTAACTCTTAGCGGGGGATAGGATATGATCAGATATATGGAGTGACTCCGAAATACTAAGGATAACTAGACACACGGAGTCGTGGGGTAATGACACCATATGTCTGCGTATCTTTAGTTACCATGAGTGCCTTCTTATATTCGTTCGTATTACTAGTTGAAAAACTGGAAGTTTAGAACTGACCTTAAATGAAGAGGACTGGTAGGAACCAGGAAAGACCATTCTAGATAACAGGTGAAGTGAAGTGAAGGACGTATTCCATTGATGTGTATAACATACAGGAATATGATCATGCAAAGCATGTGAAAATCTTTGGCCAAAGTATCACAATTGTTGGTTGCATTGTCCTTATCACTTAATTTAAGATGGAGGATGTCAGATGAATATCAGTAACAGATATTCAGATAGGCTTCTTAAATGAATCACTTCGATAACCAGAAACGGTTATGAGAACAGGTATATATAATATACCATGCATAAATGAACATGAAGGATTGGTTGTTTCCGAGTCATGAACATGAAGGATCGGTTGTTGCCGAGTCATGAAATGAAGGATTGTTTAAACTCTGAGCCATGAAAATGGAAGATCGGCAGTTCCTCGAGTCATTTATAGCAGCATATAGAATCTGTTATAAGATTGAATGGCATTGAATGTGTGTTCCATATTGTAAATATGTGAATAGGGAACTTTCGTTTTAAAAAGAAATTACGTGATCCAAACTGTGTTGTTTGGGCAGAGAACAATTGTTAAAACTTGAACGTGTGTTCAAATTTTATAATTCATAACAGAGAACGTTATATATATATATAAATTTTTCCCTTGTTCTGGTATTTTAAAATGGGGATGTTATTGTACTCACCTGGATTGTGTCCTACAATCCACCTCAATCGCTCTATACCCCTCAAATCCTTGGCTATGTTCGTCGTCACCATGTAGTTCCCGTCAGGCCTCCAATAGATATCTGTAATCATCACCATCTTCAACATCTACCTATAATACTCAGTGTCATCGGTCATGGTCTCGGCTCTTGCCTCTTGCTCTGTCTAGACCCATCACCTAAATTCCAACCTTTGCAATCCTATCTCTCCTTCCTGGATTGGTCGGCCTATTGGTCGCACACACATAATGTGCTCATAAGCCCAACAATGTAATAAGTATACAAAATCTAGTGTAGTCTTGTGATTTTACCTGCATGACCATAAACCCCTGTATAGCTCTGCTAGATATGCGGGTGCCCATGAAAAAGTAATGCTACCTTCTATCATCTCACGAATAATACACATTAATGATTTTAGAAATCTTCCCTTGTATGCTCTAGGTAATGCATAATACCCCACTGTTATCATTAATACCATGGCCAATCTTGTTGCCTCAGGGTGTGTCGCAAACATTATACCATAAGTAAATGGCAAGCCTCGTTGTGTCAAATCTCATATGGATGGACCAAATACTGCCATTATCACTGCCCATGCCATGTTAGGCCCTACCTGACACACTGGTCTTCCTGTAATTGGAAGTCTCAAAATTCGAAACACATCTTCTAATGTCTCTGTCATCTCCCTTGTTAGCATATGGAAGGTATTCTTCTCTGGATTCCATCTTTCAATCACCGCCTATAACATAGCATGATTGCATGTGATTCGTGAATAATAGTATATTCTTCTTAACCCCACACGGTTTGTTAATTCCCACTTAGCAGGTGTTACATCCGCTTGGACCTGTGACAACAAAGATGGCACCCTATCATTCATCCTGAACCCTGCCTTTTCCTACACACATCAAACCAACAAACAAAAAATCAATCCCCAAGTGTTTTTTATCAAAATCAGTAACTTTACACAGTAACTGATGTCGGTTATCTAACCAATATTGGTTAGGCCTAAACCGATATCAGTCACTGTCAATTCTATCCACCCTGCTCAAAAACACCACCTATGATAACTTATTCACTTTTTTACCCCTCTCTATGCCTAAACACATATCTGAAACACCTGATTACCTACCCCATAACACTCACCCCATCCCAAACCCTTGCTTATCACCTTTCTTTTTATCTCTCCCCACTTACCTTACCACATCCTATTCATAACCATGCAAAATCTAATTCCAACTAAAACTTATACCTCTTAGGATGCAGCAACTTGAGGTGGAACCTGTCTTCCCTCTGCTCTCTGCCCGCTAGACGCTTCTCCTTGTTCAGCCGTGTTCACCACCCACTTCACTATAACTTGCCTTTACACCTTCTTAATCCAATCCCATGATCACTTTACCTATCTCTTTCCTCCTTATCACTCAATTATCCCATGCAACTAACCTGCATGGACATCAACAGCCTCGCATCCTCGTATTTAGCATGTTGCATGACTCTAAAAATAAAAATTTAAGTTACCTCCCAAGCTTTTCTATTTTTAGAAAAGCACGTTTTAACATAACCAATATTGGTTACCTAACCGGTATTGGTCACATAGTGACCGACATCGATTATCTAACCGATATCGGTCACCTATCTCCTTTTGCTTATACCTAGGCCTTTTCTTTGTTTTTAAAAAAATTTGGCGCAACCTGCCTCTTTTCCCTGCATAACAACATCACTATCACCATCCATCATCATCATCACATCAACATTTCAATATATATATATTATATATATATATATATATATATGCATACCATCAAAACATCATCAACATCATCTATATACATCAAATTCCAATACCATTGACACAACACGTGAAACATTATAATATATGCATCAAATCACAAATTATACACATCATATGGATCAAAATCATCATCTATATATCATTAAATTAATGTTGAAATATACAACTTGCCCTGCATCAGGCCTCTGTAATCCAAAATACAAAGTCGGCACGCAGGCCGCTGTCTCTGTCAAAAATCTCAACTCAGCTCGCAGGCTGGTATCAACTCTACAAAATGTACTCGGCTTGCAGGCCGGTCTATACAACAAAAATGAATACATAAATCCTATGTGGGCATGTAGGCCCCTATATGCGTACTCGGTTGACAGAATGATGTCTCTATCAAAAATCATCTATCCAACTCGACCAAAAATGTCTCCGCTCCTAGGGTGACTCAGCTCTCTTCTCCTCCCTCGGCCCATCCCTCAGCTAGCACTTGGGCCGGGTCTTACCTCCTACCTATAACTGACCCACCGTCTGTGGCTGCGGCCACTTGTGACTTGAGACTCCGGGAAGTCTCAGCTCTATAAGCTGCATATGGATGATAATTTACACAGATACCATCTAGTACGTCTTAATAGTAATGGGCCTCCACTCTAGCCTCCATGTACCAGGCCCGTGCAACCATGGCTGGTGGGGCTAGTCCCCCATCTTCTAATAGAAGTGTGCCTTGCCCTACATATATTCCCTGACCCTGATCCGGTACCTGTGGTGGTGGTGGAGCTGCCATCGGAGCCTAAACAAGGATCTGAGGCTGTGCCTGTGCCTGGGCTAACTACCCCTGTAACACCCCAATTTGTTCCTATGCAGCAGCAAGCTACCCCTGTAGTAATTACACCTACCCTAGGAGATGGTCCCTCTCCACTGTAATAGCCACTAAATCTGGTTGTGCTAGCTATGCTCTCACGGCCACCCTCTGCCCTGCCCACCAAACCAAAAATGAGCCTATAACCCCAGCATCATCCACTGTATCATCTCTTGGTCTCTCTGCTACCCAGATAGGGTCAAATGGCTATAGTAGAGGCATTGGTGTCTCTACATCCTCCCTCCGATACTATGGGAAGGGAGGTGGCACATCCTACTGTAGTCTGAGCTGTCATCATATCCTCTCTAGGGGAATCCACTCATACTTCCTGGGTCTCCGTCTAGCTATCCAGAAGATGTACTGGATCCATCGCATCGGTGCCTAGGCTCCTCCACAAGGCTGATGGCCTCTGTAAGGCCTCCATATAATATCTACTGCAATCAGAACCTCTAACATATTCCTATAAAAAGTGACATCCCACCATGCGACCATTGCTCATGGCTGGCCCATGACCCCCAACCACCTCTGAAACCCATATCTGTAGACTGCCTATGGCCCTGGCTGCTGGGGCAACCCTACTGGTCATATACACACGATGTGCTTATATGCCTAGTAGTGTAACAAGAATGTCGAACATATACCAAATCGCATCATACGGTGATAGCCCCAGAGCTCTCTATATAGCTGCACTAGATACACTAGTGCCCAAATGTAGTAGGTGTGCTCCTCCACCATCTCATGTAAAACTCCCAAGAGATGTTTAACACAGAGATATTCAACAAGAGATATTTTGGAACTCAAATTAACAATGTGAAAATGATATGCCACATTTTTTCTTTTTATAGGTTTTGACCTCTAACCGATATCGGTTAGGGCGCGCCCTAGACGACTGATATCAGTCTTCTAGCCGATATCGGTCACCCATAACCGATATCAGTTACCTGCTTATCTTCACCTAACTCCTGCCCTTCTCCACCAATATCTATTTTTCACCACATCACCTACCCTTGGCTTTGCTAAATCACCTTATTTTGAATTCATCGGCACAACCCAAGGCTGTAACCAACCAATTGGCCCAACCCAAGGCTGCAACCCACCAATTGGCTCGACCCAAGGCCGCAACCAACCAATCGGCCTGACCCATGGCCGCACCCAACCAATCAGACTGACCCAAGGCCGCACCAATTAAATACCTTGACTGAGGCCCACAAACTATGATTTTATCCACCCATCATGTGGTTGTTTGTTCAAACATGCTCACTTGTTCATGTTTTAGCATGACTTGGATACTTGAATTGATCAGCCGACCAGCTTTGCCTAGACCGAGACCGTGACGTTTATCTCAACCAAACCAACCATTTGGTACTCCTGAACATGCCTAAATGTTCCGGTACCTTACCTATTATATCCCATGGAGATACTTCCTATGCCTTGGATACCAGGATTATATCAACCTTGTTTGGATAAACTATCGATCTTTGCTTATGAATTGCTTGTTTGATCTTCAAATCATGTACCCTAGTCACACTACTGTATTTTTCAACATGCGTTTTCTTCCTTGAACTTACCCCATCATCTTACTATCATCTCATCATCATTTACCCTTTATTAACCCTATCCCTAATTTCACATTGCCTCAATCTATGATAAATTTGAGGGGAATTACCTATACCCTTAATTGGGGCAATCGCTTCTTATTATTATCAGTGCAGCTTTACATGACAAGCTACACAACAACAAGGGGCAAATGTAGACACCAAATTTGGGTCTTACGACACCCTATGCCCCGCATCTCATCTCGCTATATAACCCTACCTCACCACCTAAACCTTACACAATTATGTATTAATTACCTTATAATTAATAAATCCACATCTCCAACCCTGCCACCTCACCTTGCCACCTCACCATGACCTAGCCCTAACGCTAAACTAACCTAATTAAGACCTATAACTTGGTCTAGACCCACACCTATGACTCATTGCCCCTCACCCGCACCAAAATGAACCTAATAATGACTTGACCAAGCCCACAACTGACCCCTCGAGAGAAAAGGAGGGAAAGTTGGCTATTTTGCTAAAAATAGCAAACTTTGACTTAACCGATGTCGGTCCCTACTCTACTAGTGTCGGTTAGGCAACCGCCATCAGTTCCCTCTAAATGACCTCCCCCAACCAGAGCCAAAGGATCTAAATTCATTGGCAAGAGGGAGACGAGTGAGAAAGAGAGAAGAGATTGTAGAGAATGGTATTGAGCCCAAGACTATAGCTGAGCAACTAGATCACTCTCGCACTCATCCAAACATGGAGAGGGTCGGAGGATAGCTTCATCAGCTCACTTCCAATTTTTGGATCATCCCAACTGAGCCTTGCCTTCGCCACTTCATTCCTTGGATCTACATTCGCATCAGAAACTAGTAAGTAGTCTCTTTTATTACCTTGTATGCTCCTAGACACTGCTTTGGGAACTTTTGATTCATAGTTGTTATAATCTCACTCCTAGATCTACCACCCATCAGTACCCTACACCTAACCTCCATTCATCCATCCCTATATTGCCCCAAAGACAGCTTTCTCATTCTCCGAGTCTTCTCTATCACCCTACAACTCCCCTCAACCATCTACCAACCTTCTAAACTCCATAACCACCTTATAGCCAACCTCCATTTAAAATCCCCTAGATCACTACCCCTACCGACATCGGTCATCCCCTATCAGTATCGGTTTTATAACCACGGTCAGTTATCCAGTGGCCGGCATCGGTCACTGTGACTTATACCAAAAACCAACCTTTCACCCATTTACCTCTAAACAATTACATATCTAGCCTTGTCAATCCTTGTGATTCGATCTAAATGTATCAATAACTAGTGACCAAACAAACAACATGACATTTTATTATTGGTAGTTTAGTCTCTATTTATTTTAGTAATGAGGTACCTAAATCGTGATTTTGCAATAGATTTTTTATTATCATTTGCATTAATTTGTATTAAAAGTGAACTAACCACCTTCAAAAGGAAGTCTAATATTTCTTAGATCCAAGGCAGTTCCCTCACTTATTGTTTAATGAAAATCTAGTGGTCTTGCATTCTTATTTACAGGTAGTCCTTCCTAGACAAAAAGGAGCTCTTCATAATCAGTATGATCTCTCTACGGTACGTGCACACCTTCCCAACACTCAACAGGTATTCCTCTTAGCCCTAACCCTTATCTATTTCTCAAGAGAATAAAAAGATAGAAATAACTCTATTCTAGAACAAAATTTTGTGTGAAACAAATGTGTTATTATCTATCAAGGGTTTTACTTTAACCACTTAGTTCATGAACCATAACTAAGAAGTTCTGCAACAAGTAAGCAGCTGTTCGAGAAATGAAGTATTTTATAGAAGAAGGAAGTAAAGGAAATATAGAGAAGAAATGGGGAAGATGTGCATATCAATTAGTAGATAGCAGAGCTGATTGCATGCACATAGAAGAAACTTAATAGATATGAACACACAGAATTATAAAACAAAGGCAGCTCTAGATCTAGATCTAAAATAACACAAAGTTTATTAAGAGATCTAAGATTAAAATCAAGAAACACAATACACCGTGACACAAATTTCTCTGGAAACCTGCTCCATTGTATTCCTTTGCTCCAAGTTTCTCTCAGGGGTTCAGCACAAAGTCTAGAACACAAGATTGCTACTTACAAATTCTAATCCATTAACCCAAAGGTTCTTCCTCTACTTATAGAATGTAGAGGGGCAATTACAAGTTGGAAGATTTTAGTTGAACTGACACATGTGGAAGTCAGAAAGAAACAACTGGCAATCTTCCTCCTGGAACTTCACTTTACGTGACATGTATGATTTGCAACTGAAAATAGAACCTTCTATTTTGCATGTGCCACCTATCTCCAAGTAATTGACTTCTTTAAGTAATGGCTTTTAAACCAATCACTTAAGTTGTATAATTTAATTGATTGCTTAATTTCTTTGTCGGAGGAAAGAAGAAGGAAGAGGAAAGCTATAGTCTTGTCATTTTTCATGTCTACCTGTAGCTGATTCTTTTGCCTTTGATTCTCACCAAACTGGATCTGGGAGTAGCTAGAGCTGGAATTAAAAACAAGCTGGAATTTTTCCTTCACATTGTCTTCTCTTTTATCCTTGAAGCTTTTACAGTTCTTCTCTAGTATATGCATCAATGCATTGTTTTCCGTAGATAACTCATCATCCTTATTTTTAATTGCATATGAGCAATCAAAAATCTTGGAAAGCACTTCGAATGAATGAAAATTCAATGAAGGCTTCAACTAGAAGATGAGAGCACATGCACAAGATCTTGGAAGGAATTTTCCACGCACTGACTTCTTCACGGGCTACATTCAAAACAAGAGGATGAAGCCTTTGTGCCCGAAGCTTTTACAACTATGAGATCTGGATCTGGATCTGCATCTACATTTGGATATGGATCTGCACCTGCATAACAAACTTTGGCAACTAGGCTATGGATGGAAAAATTGCAACTCAAATAATTCCACTGATTTTAATCTGCACACATGAGTGAAGTTTCTCCTGCTCTAGATCTGTCTATCAATTCAACAAGAGGTTTCGAGCATATATCTGTGTCTCCGGTATCTACAAATTTAGAAGTGATGCATGACTTCGTTGTGCTTTATTTTTCATCTCTCTTCGCCATAGCTTTGTTTATCTTTGTCTAAACAATTTTTTTCTTCTTATTTGACTGGAATTCTTCAAAAATGGTACAGATATAGACAATTCTTCAGATTCAGAGGATATATGCAATGTATTGGATAGATAAAAGCTCATTTTCCTTTGTAAAGCACCTGTAATGAATTCTTGAGCACATGTAACACTTATTCAAACAATTATGTAGACAAAGATCAACCTCCTTCAAAGCATGCACCAAATTTGGAAGCTTTTAGCCTTGTTGCCACCTTTCCTGAGAAAAATCCTTCTTCAAAAGCCTTGTTTCCACCTTGCATGAGCAAAATCCTTCTTCAAATGCCTTGTTTCCACCTTGCGTTGCAATTCTTTACCTGTGAATTAAATAAATAATTCACCCATATGGCTTCCCATGCTTATATAACCCTCACAACTCTATAATTAATAATTTCCCTAACAATTAAAGGCAATTAATTAATTAAAAATCAAGCTCTTCTCTTTTAAATATAGCATGTTTAAGGACATCCATCCAATCAATTAAATTAATTCAATTTAATCATCCAAAATCACTGAACTTGTCACTTTGTTGTAGTAGGTAATTTTTTCTGAATATGCTAAAAATGCATTATACACCGTATTAAAGGATAGAACAACTTCAAACATTTTTAAAATCATCAGAAAAAATTATTCCAATCATCAAATTAGTTTCACAAACCCATCTATTACACTTTTCCTTTTTGACCTCAATTTTGCCTTGTAGCCTTGAAAATAGACAAATTTTGACAAATTTCACTAATCACACACTTTCAAACCTGAATGGTAATATTTTTATCTACCCATTATCCTCATTGAGATGTATATCAAATTTCATAAACTAACTCTTCTCTAGTAAAAAGTTATCCTTCTTTTGCAATTTTTCCTAGCTTGCCAATTAGCCCTATTTTGACACAATATCCAAAGTGGAAAATGACCTAAAAACTTCAAATAAAAAATATTTATCTTTTTAGATACCATTTTACTTTCTCTTTATTTGCACCATTTTTATTTTCTCCATTCCTTTTATAGCATTTCTTACACTAAAACCTTCCTTTTTGGTTGTTTCTAGACCTAACTAGGGTTTGAGGGAAAATTATAGGGCTTTGAATATATTCCACCTTTTCAAACTTTGTAGCACATTTGTCTTCCCCAAAAAATCATGTTTATGTTCCCCTTAGCATCCATATACTCCTTTTTCCTTAGTTTTCTTGTTCCTTGTGTTTAGTATTATCTAGGATTGTCTTTGTTCTTGCTCTTACAATTTCTTACCTTGCTCTATTTTATTCTCTTTTAGCTTCCAATAAGAGGATTCATCATTCTCATTTCACTATTTATAATATTCTTAACACCTCTCACAATTTATTATTTCATTTTTTCACTCATTTCCAATGACTTACTCTCAATTCTCCTTTGCTCTTCATTGCATTTCTCAATGTACTGTTACAATACAATCTTTCTCTTTCCTAATTTCTTGTCTCTAGAGGTATTAAACTTCCTTCTGAGATAAAATTATTCTTACCACCTGATCCAAATATTTATTTAATGGTTTCACTCATTATACTCTCTTAAAATGAAACTATAAATCTCTTTAAACCCTATCACGACTCCCTGATTAGGAATGTGTTCTTCTTTTTTATATTTCCTTCGCAATAGTCAAGATATATATGAACTTAAACATCCCCTACTTGTGATGTACACTATACATAACCTCCCCCAAGAAACCACCATTATCCAAAAATCCTCAACTTTCTTTAACACTAAACCCTTCTAACATGTACTGTAACAATTTGCAAAGAGGTCTGTGATAGGTTTATTGTATTATCTACTAGAGATTTACTCTTCAAGACCATTTTACCATACTAAGGGATTAAACCATCGTGCTATCCCTACTTAACATTATTTGTTAACCATTTTTACCAACTTCATAACCAAGGAACTTGTTCATAACATTATTTTTTGGACTGTCCTAAGTTACATACAAAAAACTGCGATTGCTAATTTTTACTCTCTACCACTTCAAATGTCACTAGTTCATGACGTTTATGTTTTCAATGTAAATATATCTAGACTCTAAAGGCCCACACAATAATGAAAAAGTGATTTATACAAGGAAAATTTCTCTTAGAAACCCTCAAAGAGATTTAGCACAGTCATCCTACAATTCACACAATAACTTTGAGCTCCTCTTCTTGTTAACCTTGCAAACTAAGTTTCTTTTTGTGATATTACACTTCTTTATCACCCTATTCATGCTCTTATGCCCTAAACACCAGTTTTACATATTTCAATAAACCATGCAAGCCTTGGAAAAATTTCTTAATCCCCTAAAACCCTTAAGAGTAGAGTATGCATAGTTTGAGGCTAAGTTTCACATTTTATTAACTATTAATCCCACTTTTCATTAATTAGGCACTCCATTTTCATGTTACACACCATTTAAATAACTTAATACATTATTGAATAATATTTATAGCTTCTCCTAGGCTTATTACTGAGATTAATACCCTAAACTTATGACATGGATTCCTTCATATTGAGAAGGAAAATTAGTGGAATTCCTTAGTATTTAACAACTTCAAAGTTCTTACAACCTTTAAGAAATTATTTAAAGATATATTCAAAACTAATAACTCATGGGGCATCATATCAAATAATTACTCTTCCCTAATCATATACATTCTTACGTCAAACAATCACATTTTGGTCTTCTTTGTGCATGATTGTGTCTTTTGGCATCCTAGTCTAATTATGCTCTCTCTTGCCCTTCTTAGGCATGTATGGCTTCACCCTATACTTGTAACAAAAATGAATATGATGATTCAAACAGAACAAGAAGTCACTCCTAAACAACTAAGAAAGATGTGTCAATGGGGCCTAAAAACTAAAGGCATGATAAGGTGCCCATATACAAACAATATCTTCCTAGTAGAAGAAGAAGAAGAGAAGGACTATATAGCCCGAAGAAGATGAGCAACTACATAAGACCTCACCCCAAGTGAAGAAACTTCACCTCCATGAAGGGCTTGGTACATATATATATGTAATCTGATCAGTTGTTCGAAATGTACTGGATGTCGATGATACCATCATGAATAAGCTCTCATTTGAAGTGAATATGGATCTCAATGTGCTTAATCTACTGATGCTGAACTAGATTTCTAAAAATTGAAATAGTGCTCATGTTATCATAATATATAATGGGTAGGTCGTTGAAATTGGATGCCAAAATTTTTCAGAATACCCTATAGCCAAACAACTTCTGTGGCAACGTTAACTACTCCTCTGTACTTTGCCTCTGTAGAAGATATCACAATTGCATTTTACTTCTGGCTAGACCAACTAACAGGACCTGAACCAAAAGAGAAACTATAGCCAGAGGTAGATTTATGATGATCTAAGTCACCGACCCAATCACAATCTGTGAACCCGATCAAGTCAATATCCACCCCTCCATAATAGTGAATGCCATTAGTATAGGTGCCACGGACATTATGAAGGATCCACTTAGATACTTTCTAATATAGCTCATGTGGCTCCTGCATTAATCTGGACATGATCCCAACATCATAAGATAAATTTATTCAAGTGTGAGTTAAGTAAATCAATCTCCCCACTAACTGTCAATAAAGGGTACCATCAACCAAGGGAGTAGAGAAATCAGAAACCAACTTAACCCCAGAAAGAAAAGGAGTAGGAGAAGACTTGAAATCAGACATCTAAAAATGAGAAAGAAAGTCAAGAGCATACTTAGGTTGCAAAATCACAATTCCTGAGTCAGATTGTGAAATCTGGACCCCAAGAAACTAATGAAGAAGACCTAAGCCAATCATGGAAAACTTGTTGGACAAGGCATTCTTCATAGAATCAATAATAGAGGAAGAGATGTTAGTGATCAAAAATTCATCAACATAGAGAACAAGGATGAGTATGGAGTCATCTTTCCATAGAATATAAACATATGGATCAGAGTGACACCTAGTAAACCCTGATGTAAGTAAAAAGGAGTCCATCTTGGCATACCAAGCCTGGGGGGCTTGTTTAAGACCATAAAGAGAATTCTTTAACTTACAAATGAGGGAGGGATCATGGACATAACCCAGAGGTTGTTCCATGTAGATCTCTTCCTCTAGGTCACCATGAAGGAAGGCTACTCTTAACGTCCATTTGATAGAATTTCCATCTATTTGTTGTGGAAATGGCAAGGGTTAGTCGAATAGAAGTCATATTCATAACGGGAGAAAAGGTTTCAGTATAATCAACCCCAGCTATCTGAGAGAAACCTTTAGTTACTAATCACGCTTTAAAATTTTTGATGTCTCCATATACTCCATACTTTTTTCTGAACACACACTTACACCGAACGATTTTTCTTCCTTTCGGAAGAGGGGTGAGATCCCAAGTATCGTTCTTCATGAGAGAGGATTACTCCTCATCCATGGCATAATCCCACTCAGGAATACCAGAAGCCTCCCAAAAATATTGTGGATCATAAGTAGAGGCAAAGAAAGAGTGGGTTCTAATGAAATATGAGCGAGTAATTCTCATATCCGAAGTATCTCCAACTAAATCTCCAACAATTTGCAAATTTTTCCTAGCCCAAAGAGGACCATGAGGATCAGGCTCAGATTCGGAAGATTCTTCACTCGAGTGAGAAGGGACATAGTCCTCATCATCACTACTGTCAAAATCAGAAGACTCAAAGGTCTGATGGTTGGGAGGATCAGGAAGAGGAGCTCGTTAAACAATATCATCATCTGATGGGTCAGAATCTGAATCAACGAGCTAAATAACCTCAATAGGTAGAGAAGTAGAAGTCGAAGAAGACTCATCAAACTTAACACTTCTCTCAATATAAAGCTCATGAGAACTAGGATTCAACAATCGATATCCCTTCATGCCATCAAGATACCCTACAAAGATACAAGGTTTGGATTGTGGTTCTAATGCCTTGCATTTCTTCTTAGGAATCCGAGCCATAGCCTGGGATATGAAGACTTGAAAGTGCTCAACATAGGCTTGTGTCCAAACCAGGCTTCAAAGGGTGTCATTCCTCTTACTACCTTATGTGGAACATGGTTCTAAATGTAGTTAGCACAATTCACTACTTCAGCCCAATACAGCGGAGGAAGAGACTTTGAGTGAATCATACAAGTCGCCATCTCCTTAAGAGTATGGTTCTTTCTTTCTGCTACTACATTCTGTGAAGGGTTATAAACAAATATATGCTATAAGGATATCCCTTCAGAAGTACAGAAATCCATAAACCTATTCTTTACATATTCACCTCCATTATCAGTTTGATGAACCTTAATAGACCATTCCGCATGTTTCTCAGTAAGAGCCTTAAAGTCCTGAAAATGTTCAAAGACTTCAGACTTAAGCTTAAGAAAATATACCCAAGTATATCACAAATAGTCATAAATGAAGGTGAGCACTTAAAGAGCTCTAGTAAATGAAGGAGATGGAAATGGACCAGAAATATTGCTGGTGAACAAGATCCGAGCACTTAAAGAGCTCTAGTAAATGAAGGAGATGGAAATGGACCAGAAATATTGCTGTGAACAAGATCCAAGGGACGAGTAGCTCTCAAGGATTTTCCTTTGTCAAATTTATTTTTAGAATGCTTTATAAGGGTACAACCCTCACAAAGACCCTTAAAAAACTTGACTCGGGGTAACCCATTGACCATTTCATTTTGGCTCAATTGTTCAAGGTAATGATAATTAAGATGTCTGAAATGCTCATGCCGTAGCTTACTAACCTCATTTGCATGAGTGAGCAAGGTAGTGGGTGTAGAATCATAAGTAAAGTGGGAAAAGGTATATAACCATGTGAACGAGTGATCCGCCTTTCCCTTAGCCACTGTAGTGTCATCGTTAAGCTCACGAATAATCACCAAGTTAGGACCAAATTTCACTCGCATTCCTTCACCAAGGTGAGTAATTTGGTAAACCAATAGGATATTGGTAGAGAGATCAGGAACACTCAACACTTGGTTAAATGTTCCCCAATCCATCTCTACTCGATCCACTACCGGAAACTGACACTGTCATGTCATTACTCATCGTGATTTGGGACATACCACAAGGCTTCAATGTTGGATAACTCAACATGCGAAGAAGCCATGTGGTGCGAGGAACTAAAATCTACAATCCACGTTGATGAAGGAGCAAACTTTGGCTACAAGGTCCTTTCCTTTCTTCTTATTAGATTTAGACACCTTTTGCAGTAAAAGACTCAGCCTTTGGAGCATTTTGTTTGATAGAATCAAGAACACCTATTTGATTTTTCTCAAGTAAATGAGATAAGGTGGTCAATTTGTTTTCTCATACATAGTGATGCTCTTTATGACTAGGACTTCTTGTAATAGGAACACAAAAACTTACTATTTCTGTGCTCTTAGGCTCAGAAGTTGAAGTGGTCATGTCTAAATTTAGTTTTGGTCTTGGTTTCCTTCTTAGGTTGGTCCTTTCTTTCTTTCTTCTTTTCAGTCTTCTTTTCCTTACTAGTACTTGCTACAAGAGCATGTGACTTGGACTCGAGGGAATCCATTTGAATGATTTTTTCCTATTCTCGAATGAGATGGGATGAAAAATAGTCAAAGGAGGGCATATTCCAAGTCATTTCACCAAGGAATAGCTTTTGTAGCGTAAAAATTTGACATGAAGATGGAGTATTTGAGACCTAACTTAGAGATAATTGACAAGATCAACTGAGAATATTTCTTCTCTACTTGACATTCCTTTAACAATAATCGAGTGTGGACAAATTTCGAGAAGAAGGCTTGTAGGTTTTCAAAGTCACTAGGATTTAACCCTAGTAGTTTCATTTTCCAACTCATGCGCTCTCATGTCATCTTGTTGTCTAAACATCGCATCTAACATTTTCCATGTAGAATTAGGTGTTTCAGATGACTCAATGTGGAAGAGAAAGTCAGGAGAAACAAACATGCAAATAAGACCTAAAGCTTCATCACTACGGTTTAACCACTTAGATTTTTTAGGGTCATCATCTAGTTCAGTCTCAGTTCCCATGGTGATGTGGAATAACCCTTTACCTCTTACTTTCATAACTATTTTCGATCTCCATTCAAAAAATTTGAACGGCGTAAGCAAAGGAAGTGAATAAGCATCCATTGTGAAGAGAGAGAGAAAGAAATGTAGAAAAGAAATACAACCACCTAGGAAAATAACAACCCTTTGCTTTTGACACTTTATAGTTTAGTGCGTTGATTACAATCAGGTCCGTGCATGCAGTTTGAAATACTTGGTAACTCATCTTGCAATTAGCATAATAATGTGCAAGAGAGGAGACCACAACAGTGTTTCGTGGAGTGAAACAAAAAAAGGACACCGTAAACAAGCACAAACAAAAAATAGAAAGGATGTGAAAGCCATCCTTGGTGGTGAGAAAAAACATCTCACGTCATAAAAGGAAACCCCCTTGCTACAGACTGTGGTGGATACGCTCACTAGTCGTAAGCAATAATAAGGGTGAAATACAAGGTTTTAAATGAACTCAAGGAGTTCAAAGAATCTTAAGAACACCGGAAAAGAGCTCGGAAGGCAAAGAGATGCTCAAAGTGTCACTACACACTTGAGTGCATGATTAGAAAAAAAATCGACAATAACACTTAAATTTTACCATTTGGAAATGCCCAATTTTACTATTTCTAGAGCTATTGGAGGTTTTTTTTTAAAAATGATATTGAACGTTAATGAAGATGTCGATAATTGAAATGTTATGAATCATGATAAAGGAATTGAGAAATAAATAAACTAGATTTAATTAAATTAAATCTAATTAATTTCTTAAATAATTAAAAAAATGAATTAACATTTTTTTTAAAAAAATCCTAAATAAATATGTAAATAAGATTAATAAGTTTTGATTAATAAAATAAAAAAGTTCTATTTATTAAAAAGCATAACTTTAAAACTTAAATAAAGGAAATACGTTAAAAATTTTAAAACTTTTTAAAAAAGGCAAGTTTAAAACTTTTTAAAACTTTAAAAATTTTAAAAATAAACTTACCACGTTATGTTAGAAGTTTTAGAAACTTACTTTGTAACTTTTAAAACGTTACAAAAAAAAAGCCAAAAAGCACATAAACTTACCACATTTGTTTTTAGAAGTTTACACATTTTTATGAGAAAGAAAAAAACTTACTAAGAAAATAAACTTACCAGCCGTGAGAGGGAAAACACAAGCCGGGCCGTGTCAAGAAAAACATGAGGGTTTGGAGGGGGCACGCATCCAAAGCAGCAGGAGTGTTGTTTGGAGGGTTTGGAGGTATGAGTTTTGTTTTTGCACAGTGTTGTTCCATGGGGAAGGGCAGCCGGTTGGGAGTAGCAAAAGAAATGGCTTCTACTCAATAAAAAAAACTTTCAAGCAGAACTTGATCAGGTAAACACCAGATAGCAAACACCACAGCTTGAATCCACAGTACATATAATGCACGAGCCCACGAGATCAGGCAAATGCCCCAAAAAAATGTACAACAATCCAATTAGTGACCCAGAGATCCATCAATATAGGTGAAAGGGGAGAGAAGGCTCAGGACAGAGTCCAAACCCCAAAAAAATTTACCTGAATCTGTAAAAAAAAATAAAGAAAACCAAAAAATAGAGATAAAAAATTTCAGTTTTAATAAAAAATTTAAAAAACTAGAAATTACTCTATTTTGGATGATTTTCTAAATTATCCATAGATTTTTCAAGGTATGATCAAAGCCTACACATGCACAAAAAAGGGCATAAAAACTGACACAACTTTCTGAGAAAGCTTGTTAGAGAGATTAGCAAATTAATTCTAGAAAATAGTGATAAAAAAACTTGCATGTAGAGTAAAATAATGAAACCAAGAAAGAATAATCGCAACTAAAAAATTACAATTGCACATTTACTCGATCTCAACTCTGATACCATGAAAAGAGTTTGTGAGAATCGAATCAGAAATGAGGCACCATGAAGTAGTTACACTCCAACGGAATCGTGAAAGCTCCAACGATAGTAAGGAAAAAATGATTAGTAATGGAAGAACTTGCTAAACAGAAACAAATCTTACATAGAGGAAAGACAGCGGAGTGTCTTGGCATGCTCATAAATGAATAGAAAAGGGGTACATATAGGGTGTTGAGTAACCCTAGTACATGACACACATGAAACCCTAAACCTAACCCATGTGAGATGACCCTCCAACATGAGAGGAGGACACATAGGATAACTCACACTAATAGGGAAAGGGCCTCCCCATGGATAGGGTGCTCTAAAACCAATGTAAAATTCCTTCATTTGTGTTTGAGCCCTAGATTGCACCATGCTTGCCTCCATCTTTTGGATTTTCTCCAACAAATCTGTATTTTCTTCATGATTTCCCTCACAATCTACATATCCTTATGCTTGACATGCTTCATAGCCAAACTGATTTTCGCATTTCTCATATAGCTATGCATACTGATTTTGATTTTGATAAAAATGTTGATCTTGAGAATTTGAGAGACATGTTAGAGGTGGGAAACATTGGTGCTACGTTAAATGTGAATTCCATGAGGGAAATGAAGTCATGATTGCACAACTTCATGGAATGATGGAAAAGAATGAAGGATATGGAAAGATGAGTGAATGGAAAATAGGTCTACAACTCAAAGAATGAGTTATTGATCAGATGGAGTCACCAGATGTGTTTGCAAGTGCCTCCAAAGGCTGAAATTTTCATAGGAACACATCAACCTGCAAAAAAAAAGTGGAAGACTTGTAAGGTCCCACTGAGCATACCAAAAGTGCTAGTGTAAATTCACAGCACCCCAAAAATGACCTATGGATCTGCTTTTCTATGGCAATGTTAGTTGGTGTAAATGGACGACATTGAGCTTTCCCAAAGTGTGGGACATTTGCAAATGGAGAATTCTCTCCAGAGAAGGCTAGTTCTTCTTCCTAAACTACCTGCCACAAGCTATTCTAGTGCAGGAAAACTAAACCTAATCCTAATCTAACTTCTAAGGAGACAGGGAGAGAAAGAAAAACTAGGAAAAATAGAGCCTACACTAAAAAGGTGATACACCAGAGAAGAAAAACGTTGAACATCCATCAAAACTGGCATAGAACAAGAAGATGTGACTAATGGTAGGGATGGCCAAGTGCATCACAACACCAAGGATGGATTTCACACAAAAAATGTTCCAAAAGTCCATGAACACAACTCCAAAATCTGCAATGAACATCCAAACATGCAAAAATACTTGCAATGAAGAGAGGCCAGAAGAAAACAACCAAAAACAAACAAGGATGGACAAATACATCACAAAACATGTTTTTATTGCTCTAAAAATTTCCATAGAATCATCATTTCATAGGTAAGACCTAAAAATTCCATTACAGAGTAGGGGAGGAGATTCAAATTCCATTTTCAACCCTGGGGAAGAAAAGGAGGGAGAGGAAGAGAAGTATGATGAACCACCTTTACAAATGAACCAAATCTGGCTTTTAACTGTCAAACAGAATGAAAGACATATGGAAAACACAGGAAAATCAATTTGAAACTCCAAGCACCAAACAAATATATTTAATGACCTTAAAAGTGATGGGTTCCCATGAAAAAGCCCATACTTCATTGTAAATTGCTTTGCAAAGCAAAACAAAGGCCTATACTTCATTAATTTTGGTGGTTGGGAACCATTTCTATGTTTTTTACATGCCAGATACAATTTTCCATTTTTCTCCTGTGAATCTACATAAAAATTCAAAATTAAATAGTTAGTCATGTGGATGATTTCACCATCTTTCTGTTGATCTAAAAATCATGAAAAACCAAGCTTGGGATCGAAAAATATGCCCTTCTGAAGATTTATGGAAAAAATGGGGCAAAAATTAGGTCGGCAGGCCAAAAATTTAAATTTTTACCCTTCTTTCAAATTGGGAAAAATTTCCCAAAAAACTCCACTGATTTGGCACTCCTCTACCATATGGCATCTTCTGGTCACTTGGGGGAATGCGCTTCCTTTTCTGCCCTTTGCACCTTTTGACAACTTTGCTAAATTTCGTTTAATCCTTCTGCTGCCCTGACTCCCACTACTGACAGGAACTGTGTCAGCTTCAAAATTATCCATAGGCCTTTTCTCCATTCTCTCCTTGGCAAGCCTGTGGGCTAAAATTCAATGATGATCATTTTAGCCAAAAGGGAAAAATTTCCCAATTCTCTCCACTCCTTCGCCAACGCACTTCCTTCCCCTTTGTAGGCCATCAGGTAAAAATTTACATTTGAGCCCTTTGACCAAAGGATGGAAAACTCAAAAATGCTCCTAACACTCACTGCTCCATCGTGCCATGTGGCATATTTTCACTAGCTACGGGCCTGTTTAGGGAAAATTTCCCCTCCAAACCCTGCCGAGCCATAACTCGAAAATTACAAGGAGTTAGGAGAAAAAATTTACCTTTTTGGAAAGGTAAGAAAATTCTCTATCTAATGGAATCATACCCCAAAAAATTTGAATTCCTAAAATGTGTAAAAATTTGACTGAGGCACAAAATGAAGGAAAGTTAGCCAAAATAAGTACAGGGCTTACTTTGGATAATAGTAACTGATCCAGCAGTTAAAATCTAGAACCATTGAAGTGCTCTACCTTTGAATGAAGTAGTAAGGAGTTGAACTACCATGTTATCTTCTGTAATATTGTGTACCATGAAGATGCTAGCTACATCTAGTATGTGCTCCTGAGGTGAAACATCAGTCTCCCCAGTGTAAAATGGTAAACTTTGTAAGGCAACTATCGGTATGGCTTCTCATTTTGGTAACAACAAAGTACTGCTGGCATTGAAAGGAGGAAAAACATTGGCTACCATGACGTTCAAAAGCTGGTTATGTCTTGGTGGGGGAAAATTTCCTTCAGGAGGAGTTGAATTCCCTCTACGAGGTAAAGTGAAGGCTGATGATACTAAAAGCTTTCTTACCCTTCTTCTTGGGGGAAACAAAGAAATATCTATATGCATATAATTTTCCTACCTTAAAGAAGCTCTTGTGTGAATTCTTCACATAAGTTGATGTATTGAACTTTGAAATCGAAAGAGATGGAGTCACTAGGTACCTTTCGTCAATAGAATGAAAAGAGAAGTACTAATTATGTCCTAGCGGGTGTGGCAAAAACTGTTATCACCAAATCATTGCACCCCCCGAATGGCCTAAGAATGAATCACGACATTTGGTGTGATTGGAACACAAGGGATCACATCTTAAGCTGTGGGACTTGGGCTCAAGTTGAACCTCTAGAGAAGGCCGGCTTCCTCTTCCTAAAATAAACACAACACTACTTCTAATGTAAGGAAAAAGGGATATCTAGTCCTACACTAACATTTCATAGGATTAGGGAAAGATATTTGCAAGGTAATAAAAACTATACTAGAAGTGGTGATGCACCAAATTAAAGGATGTTTAACATTTAGAAGGGTTAATGTGGGAGGTATGCTTGCATCACTAAACACCTTCAACTATCACAACTAGAAAGGGTACAAAATACCACAAACTAGGGGCAGACATTCCTCTATTAAATTTGAGTGTACAAAAGGGTAGATCAAATCGGATTCGACACACAATTAATTTATCAAAAGTAAACCATACATGCATATAACAACATATATTTCTACGAGTAGGGACAATAATAACATAAAAATTAATGCAGAAGGAAAATGAGATCTTCACAACTGGCATAAAATATAGTAGTATTATTCCCTCACAACATGAAATAGACAACCTAAAATAAAGGTAAGTTAATCATTATCACTAAGGAGTTGTAAATTTACAAAGTAATCACTAATTCGCATTCAATAGAATAAATCAGATCTTCAACAACAAGGTTTAACTCTGAATATAATTAAAACATTTCTTAGAATCTCAGAAGCATTCTTCCAAGCTTGAAGAGAAACTCCTCTAAAAATAATCTCTCCACCAAATGGAAGAATTTTATTATTTATAAGTTCTTAGGCTGAACCATTACAACTGGGCCCTTAACTAACATTTAACTAAAATTATAAATTTCATTAATATTAAGGGAATATGCTCCCATGAAAATAGAAAATTTATTGTAAGGGTTTGTCTTAGTCAATCCTACAACTTTGACCGATCTAGAGCCTGGAATTGTCCTTTCATGGCCACTCATTTTTTTCTTGGTTCATCTACATCTCCCTCACCTACAAATTTATGCTATCATTCTTCACACACATCCATTCAGTGGTTTTACTCGAAGAATCACTTGATAATCCCCTAAATTTCTTCATCTCTAGGCCCACATGCATAGTGATTCACTATGTCTATTGTCTCGATCTCTTTTGTGATATTAGCTAGTAATCTTAAAAGTTTATTCATAACTTTCTTTAGCCTCCCTATGAAATTTTGAAATAAGACCAGTCGGTCAATGGAGTCACTATTAAAAGTCTTGGTGATCTCATTGTCATGATTCACCAAATATTTGAAATTTTCCTTGATCTAATCCTCAGGAAGAGCATTGATATTTTCATTGAAGAATTTGTAATTAGTGATATCGAACTCCTTCAAGATTTCATTCAGTACATCTGTAATGTCCACTCGTTTCTCCTCCAATTTCTTAATCAGATCCTATAATACTTGACATCAGAATTCCATGGCCTTTTGATATTCAAATAATTTAGAGACATCATCAATCACCTCTTCCTGAAGAAGAAAGTTGGAATCCTCTTCTCTAATCTCACTCCATGTTTCCAAAGTTAAATTAAAATTATTATTATCTTCATAGTTTGACTCGTCCACCTTGGAAATGGTGGGTTTTACAACCTAAAAATCATTATATATCTCAACTGCTTCCTTGATCAAAGGATTGGCTTCGTATAGAATTCTCTCCATCCATTCACTCACTGATCTCCCTTTTCTAGCCTAGCTTCTCAAGCTCATGATAAGAAATATCATCAATTGTAGATGAAATTTTCATATCCGTAGTAGTTGATACTTTAGTGCATGGAGTGGGTTGGGTTACTTTACATAGTAGTGTAGTGAGTTGCTCAACCTTAGCTTTGAGCTCATCACTGGTGGCCTTATCTTTGTTATATTTCTCCAAAAGGGCCTCGAGAGTAGTATGTACATATTTCTTTGATCCTTCATGAGTAGTATTCCCCAATGACAATTTTGATATATGGTAATCTACTGCTGTGATTGTTTCTTTAGTTTTCCCCTCAATAGGGGTGGCCACCTCTATCACATGTTCTCTAGATGGATTAACCATTAGACTTGACACATTTCTCAGTCTCTTGGCTTGTCTCTTGGGCATATGCTCTAATATGTTGATCTCTTTAACATCTCCCAGAGGAACCTTTTTCTTTTGCTTGGGCGTTTTCCTAAACAACCATCCTGGTATGGTTAGAAGTGATGAAGATGCAGTAGAATATCCAATACCTGAAACATCAGTTATAGAAATATCACTAGAAACCCTGGCTGGTATTTGAGAAGAAGTAGAAATGATGGAAGGTGTGGATGTAGCAATATCCATAAGAATTGACAGAACAATGTTAGGGATTGTAATTGAAGAAAATGGAAGTGTTAAAGGAAGTGAAGAGGAAATTGGTGACCTAATATTTTCGCCAGATGATAGAACTAGAAGTGATGAGAATAATTGTGCCGTAGAAGGGGATGGGAAGGAAGAAATGATTTTGGAAGTTGAAGGAACTGATATTAGAAGTGATAGTGGAGGAAGGAGAAGGTGTGATGGATCCTAGAGAATATTAGGAGAGTCACTAACTTCAACCACTTCTGTCACAAGCACTGTAGGAGATGTAATATTCGGAGTAGAAGCCTTGGAGAGAGATGAACCACCAACAACAAATGAAATCTTATTTGGGATTGTAGGAGCCTTTTGAGTCGACCTTTTTTCCTTAGTGGGTGTTAGTTGGCTTATTGTTGGTATAGCTCCTATATTTGTAGGTTGATTTTTGCAATTGGGTGAGATTCCCAAGGTGGTCAACCAACTAAAATTCCTCTTTAAAATGGGTCCCACCCTCTCCTTTGTATTACTACATTCTTCCACATACCAATCAATCCATGACAGTGGTTGATTGGCAACATTATCATCCTTGTATGATAAATCCAAAACCTCATCATTGTCTTGCATGTCCTTTGGCACATCGGTAAAACAAAATTTCTAAATCTTGTCAAGGGTTAATCTTTCATAATCCCTTTGTCCCATGATGTATTCATCCCAAAAATGAATCTAGATATCTTCCAATTGGGGAAAATGAGAACTGGACTGACCTGTTTCCCCAAACTTACCCCAATAATCACAATTAGTCTGTGGATGAAAGGTCCGCAGGGTTACCTTACACATTTATGCATCAACCTTTTTTTCCTTATGAATATTTGGGAAAGAATACTTCTGAATTGAAACAGGGAAATGCATTCCCACTTTATGACACTTCTTTTGGATTTAATGATAATCCAAAAATTGCCGAACTAATTCCAATATAATCCATTTTTTAGTGGGGCACCTATGAAACCTAGAATCCAGATGTAGGTGAATGTAGGAAACCTAAAGTAGATTACTCCACATTCTCACACTTCTTAGAAAGCCTCATCAGAAATCATCTAATTGTATAGTTATTTTTCAAAATGATAGAGGATGACAATAAATAAAGAGTCATTGACTCTACATAAATGGCTACTTCCCTCATCTAGAGCAAGTTGGGGATAAAATTCATATATTTGGGAGGTGTTACAAACACCCCTGGTATTCAGACAAGTAAAATCCCCCATAGCAACAGCCACATATACCAGGAAGGATGTCATGTAGAAAGTATTTGTATTTGACATTCTACTAAATTGATAGAAAATGGAGCTACTAATATGCTCCCCCCATTGGATAAAATTATCATTCTTCTTGATGGTCATGATGTACAAAAAAATCCATTCCTAGAATTCCTTTGTAGAAGGAAGACCTAAAACTCTACTTAACAACACAATAAGATCATTGACTTCTTGAATAATATCTAACCGATGCATAGTTTGGGGTAATTTGGTGAAGTTCTTGGCCAGATAATATTTCATCATAATTTTTTAGCATACTTCCTCTTTTATATCCCAATGTTCCACTGCTATTTCTGATGAAATTGTGGCATAATCTTGAACATCAGAAATTTTAAGCAGATCCTTAAAGAAGTCTGGGTCCAAACGGATTACCACCTTATCATCACTATCTCTGATTGACATGAAGTCTTTGTCAAAGTGGGTTATTGCAGCTAAAACAAATTTTGGGAAATGCATGGATGTGGGAAAACTTGTGGCAAGGTATAGCCCACTGTCATAGATGGGTTGCATCCATGGTTTCTTGTTTGGAGGCTTTAATATTTCCCAGAAATCGGGAAGATCAATTTGTCCTAGATCAATGTCCCTAATATTTCGTAAGTCAAAGGATAGGAAAGATTAAGGAGAAACCCAAAGAAATGAGTATTTAATCTTCTCTTTTTCCTTTGAAGTGGAAGTAGACATCAAGCCATGTGTTTTGGAAGCTGAAGTTATATAAATTCGAAAAAAAAAACTTCCAAAATTCTTAACCAAAAAATTTTCGAAAGAAATCACTGAACTAAAATCTCTGAAAACTTTCTCCAAAAAAGTTTCCTGAACTAAAATCTCTGAAAAGTTTCCCGAACTAGAGTCTCCGAAACCAAAATTTCTGAAGGAAATCTCCAAAATAATTTTTTCCTACAAATTTTTCTAAACAATTTTCCCAAAATTAAATCTCTGAAACGAAGTTTTCTGAAATAATTTCCCTGAAGTCAGAAATTTTGAAAACTTGAAAGAAAAAACCTCTGAACAATATTTCTAAACAATTTTCCCCAAAAAAGATATTTTCGAAAGAAAGTCCTCGAAGGAAATTTCCTGAACAAGTTTCCCACTTAATAAATTTCTGAAGGAATTCTTTGAACAAGTCTCTCCAAACAAGTTTGTCCAAACAAGTTTCTCCAAATAAGGAAAGTGACCTTGCCAAACAATGTTAACTTGAAAATTCTGAAAAACGAGAAACAAGAAGTACGGGAGGCCTAAGAGGATCCTTTGAACAACTCCGAATACCTGAAGAAAACTCCAAATACAAAACATGGTGAACAAAGGGAGACACATCAAAAAGCCACAGAGGGAAACCAAAGGGAAAACCAAAATGAGAAGGAAACAAAGAAAAAATACCTAAAACCAAAAGAAAATAAACAAAACCCATACCTTGAAAAGGACATCGCAAAGTATAGGAAACAAAATGTTAGAGAAAATGTGTCAGGTAAAAATAACAAGTAAAAAACCAAGTTTAAATAGAAAACCTGATATTAATGGTAGAAATCTGATCCTTACGGTGGTAGGTGAAAAATTAATTACACGCAGAATCTCCAAAGGTCTGAAACCTAAAATCCTGAAATTTAAAATTTTGGGATTTCAGACTTCAGATGCTGGGAGGAAAAAAGATGAATTGGTAATGGAAAATTTTGAAACCTAAAAACCCAAAAGTCTAAAAATTCATACTTTCAGATATTCGGACTTTGGAAATTTTCAAGTAAAAATCCTAAAAATGACTTGGAGAACTCTGAAAACTTGAAAACCCAAAAGCTTGAAATTCCTAATTTCAGACATTCAAAATTTAAAATTCCGAGAGGGATTTAAACAAAAAAGGGCCAAAATTCCCAAAACCTGAAACCCTGATAGTCCCAAATTTTGGACATTTAGGGTTTCAGACTTTGGAGAGCTAAAAGAGAAATTTCGAATCTGAGCTATAAAACTCCGAAAGAGGAAAAAAATACGAAGTCTGAAAAATTGAAAATTTCAGATTTCAACCTTGGAAAATTTCACTGTGCAAGGATTTTCTAAAAAAAATTTCTGACACATAACTTTCCTTCCAGTAGGTTAAATGGTTAATAGTAATTAAAGTAGTTTTCTAGTTAGTCTAGGATTTCCCTTAATGCATTTTCTTTTTCTTGTGTTTCCCCTTCTCATTGTTTTTTCCTTTCTGTTGTATTATTTTGCGCACCTTGTATGCTGGTAACCACATTACTTTCTAAGGTTGTGTATGTGTAGAGGACCATGCTTCTATTTAGTGTGGGATGGAGCAGAATGAAGAAAGAAAGAAGCTAGTAGTAGTTGTGATGGCCTGGATTAGAAGATCAAAAGCATGTAAGGTAATAGAGTACATGTGGAAATGGTGGAAAAAATATTATTAGTGTCAAGAAGGATTTAACAAAAACCACGTAAAAAGGATATGAAGTGCATGAACAACATGAGGCAGGTGAGGACAAAAATTAGGTCGACAAAATAATTTCCTTTAGTGCTACAGAAACACGCGTAAGAGTCTTCAGTCAGTAAAAATTCCTTTATTGTGTGATGAGTGCATTGTTACCGCTTTCACTTAGAATAGATATTTCTATTATGCAAATCTAGTTAACAAGTAATCTCACTTTCTGTTAAGCTTCATTTATACATTCATAATTTCATTTGTTAAAGGTAGTGTGTGCACATTTCATTTTCCAACAGAAGATTAGTTGTTAGTTTCCTTTCATTGTGAATAGTTAAATTCCGTAGAACTGTATTTCAATTTTGTAGATTTGTATTGCATTTTTTTAGATTAGTCACTAAACTAAGCAACCCCCAATAGACCCAATGGATAACTAGTTCCATTAAACTCCATTGCATACTACCTAGGACACAACCCTGGTTTAGAATGACACTGATAGGAGATTACATCAGTTAACTTATTGGAGCAATACAATGACCCATCATTTTTGGCACCATTGTTGGAAAATAACCATAAGCACCATCGTTTTTATTCCATATGCTATGGGTGTTAATGGAGTTCATATAGGAAACCAATAGTTGTCTTGGACCTTGTTTTAAACATCCAACCTTGATACATAGGTTGCGAGATAACCAAGGGAGATTTATAGCAAATAATATTCCACAAATTTCTCTAGACAATTCACAAGGAAGAAACACTGAGAGTGATACAAATTCTTACTCAATGCCTAGAACCTCTTATGAGAATTTTGTATCCTCTTCACACCACTCGGCAATGGTGGACCCTGGGAATGCTGGAGACCAACCTTTAGGGTGAAACTTTACGTATCCCATTGTCCTCGATGGAGATGAGGATGCACCTATGAAAAATATCTCACCATCCATACTCCCCATCTTTCGAGGTATGACCAAAGAAGACCCTAATCAGTCTCTATTTGAATTTAAAATCCTATGCTAGACATATGATTACCGAATTGACAATCAAAAACTCAAACTGTTTCCTTCCACTCTTAAATAATTTGCTATGAGATGGTTTATGGGGTTACCATCTAACTCCACTAATTCCTGGGAATCCATGGAAACAACATTCCTGGATAAATACGAAGACTATTGTAGGGGAAGGGATAGGAAGGAAGAGTTCTTCCAAATATGGAAAAAGGAAGATGAGAATCTAGAGGATTATTTGGACAGATTCCTCTTTCTCCACAAACCTAGTGGGTATGAGTTACATGCATACATCATTAAGAAAATCTTTCTTAAAGGACCGGATGAGGAAACCAAGGATTCCCTCCATCTCATGGGAGGAGGAGATGTGCATAAACTCACCATGGACCAAATAACTGAGTTATGTAGAAGATACTCTAGAACACATGGGGGAATATGAAGAAAATGAACATCCAAGTCTTCCTTAGGAACCTCTGAACTTCTGGAATAAATGGCCAACATGAAAATAGACATTATACTACAATTAACATCAACCATAGATGGACTCAAGGAAAAAATAAACCCTGCCAAAGAATTGTTGGACATATATTGCCCTAAGTGTCAGAAGAGACACCCCTTGAGAGAATGTCCTTTGGATGTCATAGACATGTGCTTAATTTATAAAGTTACTGATCACGACACTAAGTATTGCACATTATTACCATAGTTAAAGGGATGTTTGAATTCTATCTCCAAAAAAAGTGCTGAATTAAACTTTTTCCAAAGACAAAACAATCAAGGTGGTTTCCCATCTAGGCCGGCTCAGAATCCCTGGAGGATGTCATGGCCGAATCAAGCCTCTTAGTATTCTTGGGGACAACCTGAGTGGTAAAAACTAAACTGGATGACTTATTCATATCCACCACCCTTGAAAAATCCTTGCACTAAGCTAGGTTGGGTACCACCACGCATAGCCAATCCTTGGCATAACTAGTAGTGGGATCCTTAACCAAATTTTAGCCAAAATCAGTCCTGGGCACCACCGCAAAACAATAATAGACAACACAGATTCTAGCAACCACAACAAGCTTTAATGCCTCCACCTCAAGCTTACTAACATCAAATACAAGCAACACAAACACAACTTTTAGTTCAACTAGTATCCAATCCTAAAAATCAATAGATAGCTTCAATTGATGATATAGACCCAGGTAACACCATGCAGGTTAATACTATTGGTAATTTACACCTGCACTCTAGAAAAACATTAAATCCTCCTATTGTTATCACAAAACTACTTGCTAATGCCGATAAAGAAGAAACCCTTGAGGATAATACTATTCCTTCACCAATACCAGATACAACAGATGATCAAATACTCAAATAGAATACAACCCCTTTTCCTAAGTAATTATAGGACATTCAATCTACAGATGAAACAAAGCTATTTTAGGAATTAAAAAAATACATATTGAGGTCCCACTTCTGCGAGTAATAAGGGACATCCCTAAACTAAACCAAACCATTAGAAATGAGTGTATCAAAACATCGGGAAGACAAAAGAAGTACCGAAAGACTATCAAGGTTGAAGGCAATTTGGCTGATTTAGTTGTTGGTGCCCTTATCTCACCAAAATATGGGGATCCTGGGAGTCTTGTCATTAATATTTTTATAAACAACCAGTCAATATCTAACATTTTGGTGGATCTTGGTGCTGCTATTAATGTCATCACAACATAAATGTTTAATCTGCTATCCTTAATATGGCTTCAACCTACCAACACTATTTTGCAGTTAGAAGATCAATTCATTGTTGTACCTAATGGTGTGGTTGAAGATATCATGGTCATTTTTGAATCATGGGAGTACCCAGTTGATTTCATTATAATGCAACCAAAAGCTTGGAAGTTGGGATATCCAGTCATCTTGGGAAGACCCTAGTTGGCTATAGTTGCTTCATACATAGACTGTAGGTCAGGAAACATGACAATTCTAAATGGGTAGAAATCCAAACACATTTCATTATACCCTCCTGCCCAGCCTTATACGAATAATTGTGACCAGTTATGGGTGGATTCTTTGGATGCTAACTCTTTGAGTTCTTCTTTTCTTGCCACTATTATAGTACACAACCATATGGCGGAAGCTGAGGAGTCATATACACTGACTTATTCTAAGGACCCTATGACTATGGAAATCAGCACTATTACTACGGAATTTGGAACTACAGCATTAGACATATCCTCTTGTATTGCTCTGGTAGGCACTACCTCTACTAAGTCTAGTAGAAAACTCTATGCTTATAATTCTAAATATTCAGTTCTTGATTTCTATTGTCCTTTAACTAAGATTTTGTCTTCTGACAACATACCCATCCTACACATGATTTAGCCCCATGCTTTCCCATTGAATTCTTTTATCCCTAGTACAGAGCTTTCTCTTGTGAATGATACCAAGCAGGTGCTTGTCAGTATGGGAAGAGAGATGACCATAGGAAATGATTTGGAGGTCAATCAAGAAGCTAGGGTGCTTGAGATTTTGAAGAAACACTCCCATGATTTTTCTTGGGATTACATTGATATAAAGGGAATTCATCCCACCATCTATACACATCATATCTACACTAATGACATCAAACCTGTAAGGTAACCACAATGAAGAATCAATCCAGCATTAAGAGACATAGTCAAGAGTGAGATGGAAAAACTCCTAAAGGTAGGTTTCATCTATCCTATATCTGATAGTGAGTGGGTCTCCCCGTTAGTTATTGTTCCCAAGAAAAATGGAAAATGGAAAATATGTGTTGATTATAGGGAACTTAACAAATCCCCCAAGAAGGATTATTTTCCCATGCCCTTCATTAACCATGTTTTGGAAAATTTGGCTAGTAAGAAATATTTTTTTTTTCTTGGATGGGTTTAGTGGGTATAATCAAATTAGTATTTCCCCTACTGATCAAGATAAGACTACTTTTACATGCCCTTCGGGTACATTTTCTTACCGAGTCTTACCTTTTGGGATTTGTAATGCCCCTGCTACATTTCAGTGGGTAGCCTTGGCTATTTTTATAGATCTTGCTGATGACTATGTTGAGGTTTACATGGATGATTTCACTATCCATGGATCCACATTTAAAGAATCTTTGAGTAACCTAGAGAAAGTACTCAGTCGATGAGAACAACACCAACTATCCCTGAGTCATGAAAAATGTTTAATGATGGTTGATCAAGGAATTGTCTTAGGTGACCATGTTTCAGCCCAAGATATACAAGTGGACCCCAAAAAGATATCAGTCATCACCCAATTACCTACACCAGCTACTCAGACTAACATAAAAAGTTTCCTTGGTCATGTAGGTTATTACCACTGATTCATAAAAGATTTTAGCAAAATTACCACACCTATGTTCTCACTGCTAACCAAAGATTGTGTTTTTGAATGGTCTCCTCAGTGTCAATAGGAATTTGATTCTATCAAAGAAAAGTTGACCATAGCCCCTGTCTTACATGGCCTTGACTAGGGACAACCTTTCCATATCCACATTGATGCTTCTAACACAGCCATGGGTGCTGTCCTTAGGCAAAAAGACTCAGAAGATCAGATGTATGTAATTTATTTTATCAGCAAAAACCTGACTCCTACGGAAAGGAATTACACTACTATGGAAAGAGAATTCTTGGCTGTTGTCTATGCTTTAAATAAATTTCATCATTACATCACTGGATATAAAAATTTTGTTTACATTGACCACTCTGCCATTCGATATTTGATGAATAAACTAGTGGTTGGTGGAAGGTTTATTCACTAGTTACTCTTGTTGTAAAAATTCAAGCTCACCATTATAGATAAGCCTAGCAAATTTAATGTTGTTGTTGATTTTCATTCTAGATAAAATGTTTCAGGTGATGATGAAGCAGTCCAGGACCAATTTCCTGATGAACACTTATTTGCTATCTTGACTAAGATCCTTGGTTCGCTGATCTTGCGAATTATTTAACAACATGGAAGTTTCATGCCTATTTTACTCATAAGGAAAGAAGGTGATTGGTTAAAAATAGTGCAACATATAAATGGTGTAATGGAATTCTTACTTAAATTTTGTCCTGACATGTTTCTTCATGGGTGTCTTCAGGAGGATGAGGTACACGACATACATCAAGCTTGTCATGATGAGCCAGGAGGTGGACATTATTCAGTGAAATGAAAAATTCACAAGATCCTTGGAGTAGGGTACTATTGGCCTTCCCTCTATAGGGCTATGAAAAAGTATGTGTGGCAGTGTGATGCATGCCAATGAATGGGAAAACCTACACTTTCAATAGAAATGCCTCTTAATCCTCAGCTAATTTTAGGACCATTTGAGAAATGGGGGATTGAATTTTTTGGACCATTTGATCCTCCATCTTTTGGGAAGGAGTATCTCTTGGTATGCATGGACTATGTCACTAAATGGGTTGAAGTTCAGGCATTGGCATCTACCAATGAGGATGTTGTTGCTGATTTTTTGTATAATTGGATATTGCTGTGATTTCGAGCACCAAAGGCAATTCTATCTGATCAAGGTACTCAATTTTTCTCAAATATGATTGAAGCTTTCTTGGAAATATATAGAATTAGGAACCAGAAATCATCACCCTATCACCCTCAATCCAATGGGAAAGTGGAGGTAACTAATTGAGAGCTTGAGAATATTCTAACCAAGGTGCTCAATGCCGATAGAAAGAATTGGGTACCAAAGCTTCCTGAGGCTGTCTGGGCCTACAACATGACCTAGAAAACAACTACTGGTTTTTCTCCCTATGAGCTGGTATTTGGGAAGAAGCCACTGTTACATTTTGAGCTCGAATTGTGCACCTAGAGAATAACATTAGAATTTGGGATCGATTTGGATGAAGCACAATGCGAATGAGTGTTGCAGCTAAATGAATTAGATGAAATGTAGATGGAGGCACAACAATAGACATAAATTCTACAACATTAGCAAAAAACTGGCATGATGCTCATATCAGAAAAAGGACATTTCATGAGGGATAGTGGGTTTTACTCTTTGATTCCTACTATCAAAAGTTTAAAGGAAAGTTGCGTACACATTGGTTGTGTCCCTATTAGGTAAATAAAGTGTTTGATAATGGATTTGTTTGAGTGTTACCTATTGATGGAGATAAACAGACTCTTCTGTTAAATGGACATATGCTCCAGATTTATCACTAATCACTAGATAAGAAGACTTTCACTGATGACATTCTATTACACACATACATACATGTTGAGGAGGCTATTTTCCCCTCAAACATAGAGTAATCAATATCTTTAAAATTCAATAAACGAAGATGATCTTACATTCAATCTTATTCCCTTAGCATTTTTTCTTGTTGTTATTTTCAATAAATGCAAGAATTTCCATTATTTCTGTATCCGCTAATCACACTTCATCTAAAATTGTAGGGTGTAGGAATACATGGATATCGACCGACTATACATGGCATGGGTAAGTGCATCCTAACTTGATAATGATATTTATATGCCAAACATTTTCCCATGTACGCATTTGTCATTATTACACCATCATGAAATGATTGCTATATTTATTTCGGATCTCTTTCCAAATCTGGTTCTATGGGTGATGACATAAAAGGGGTAATGTCTCATAATCACCTCATGCCTTGAATGTGTCACATTCTTCAAGTTAGGATGGGTGGCACTTGCTCCTCAACCATGGGATATGCGCCGCTGCAAATATCTTAAATTCGCATGGGTGGTTGGTCTTATTCACTATTTTTCCGCCGCCACCTTCGCTCGATTTTGCATCATACAAGGGATATGGTGTAATTTGAAATTTAATGCTTCTACAACTGATTCTTACCATTGTTGTATGTGCATCAAGCAAAATTAGTTCTATCAATCACTAAATAGGTAGTGGGGGATATGCTTTTTTTTGTTCTTTCTGCTACTTGGTATTACTCACCTTTAGCTTTAGCATGGGACCATGAAAGAAATAAGAGCTTGACTCACCAAACACCTTACTCTAGAATACCTCACTTTCACAAGTATTTCATGCTTTTGGATGGCTAGATTTCATTCACCAATTTAAGGGTTTCGATGTAGGAATTATGGAGTAATTTTTGGAGAATTTTGAGTCCACCTATTCACAAGTGGGTGGAAGAAAGGTTGAGATAACCAATCAGGTCATTTATGACCTATCTGGTCTGCCAAACTTTTGTTTGAAGGTTATGAAAAATTCTCCTCTACAAAGCCTACTTGCTCAGTTTCACGATGAAGGGGAAGCATTCCCTGAAGTTGCCCTGATCACCTTAGGTATCTAGAAGGGTGTTAAGCAGACAAGTCTACCTAGAATCTGGAGTGAAATAGTGAAGTGGGTCAACTGTTATTTCATATTTAATGGTCAGGCATCTGTTTTGGGTGGTGATGCACTTAAAATTCTAATTCACCTGAAGAAGGGACATGTTAACCAGGTCCTTTAGGTAAATATTCCTAAATACCTTGCGGACTCCATTATTAATGTTTTCCAGAAGTACCAGTCTAGTGGAAGTAAGTCTGTCATTAAACACCCAGGGTTGATTCATTTGTTATGCTCACATCATGTCTTCTTTAGACTAAAGTGGTGACTTGAGGGACTTGCAGTAAGATAAGGGTCCAGACCAAATCCATTGAAATCTAGTCTCTCTTCTTCACCCCGGTCTACCCTTGCATTGGGCCCTTTCCCTTCACATAACCAAGCAGAGGTAGTTGATGTCCCCGAGCATGCAGACACATTTGGCACTCCTGAGGGTCCATGCCCTTCCACTTCCAGCTCAAAAGTAAAGTACACGGTAGCTTCATCTTCTTCCATACACCTACGGTATTGATGGCTTGGTTCAATTTTGTAGTCTGGCAGTTCTCGATCAGAGACTTTTCCTGATGATACCGCCCCATTCGGGAAGAACAACATGAAGAGGATCACCTACCCCTTCCAACACCTACTATTCCTATTTCTACGGAAATTCACCCTATGTTTCCCAAAGAGCTAGGCACCCAGGCTGTATCTTCTCACAACTATTTGGAGGAAATCAAGCTACTGAAATCTCAATTGCAAGGTATGGAAGAAACAAACCTTTTATTGCAAACTGAATTTACACAAAGAACATTAGAGAAGGTTTGGGATATCACTACCCTACAACTTGAAGTAAGTAGTTTGAAGCATCAGTGTGATACGAGTCTTAGCATCTTGGATAGATTCCATTAGTTATTCCTTCAAGAAAGAGAATTGAGGAAGGAAAATAAGAAATTAAAAAGGGAAACGAAATCTATGCAAGAGGAAAAGTAAAAAGTGACATCTATTTTAGACTTTATCTATCCTTTGGCCCTCAATCTTCTATCCTGTAGGAAACCCTCTCCGGTCTATAGCAAGTTCGTTTAAGAGAAATTTTATTCCTGGTAGTTGTTCCAATTATGTTGTCAAGCTCCTCATGAAATTCCCAATGGCACTAGTTTCTTATGAGTCTATAAGTGTAGTACTCCTGAGATCCAAAATTTTCTTTGTGAATTCTACCTTCATAACATGATAGTTACAAATGTTCTTGATTTCTTAATCAATTTATTTGTGGATGATTTCCAAATCAAGGCCTTTCAGTCTGTACTATGAAATTAGATCATCTAGGGTTAGAAAACTAATATTTTATATCACACCACTTAGTCCATTGGGTTCCACGTCCATCCAACTCATCACACTAATGTATCTCTATTGGTCCAAAAATCTATCGCGAGAGAAGATCTATGGATAGAAGAGCCAACAATGTGTAGGGCATAGCCCCTCTTTGAGATAGCAAAGTCAAACTGGTTTATTGTTATTCTACCAGTAGGAATCTTTGCAAGTCTCACAATATTCTTCCTTCGGGGGTTTGGGACCTCATCCCAGTAGAGGTGCTTCCAACTGTGAAAAGAAAGGAATGGAGGGAAAGACGAGGAAAGAATGGGTCTGAAGGGAGAAAAGAAATGAATTCCAAAGCAGAAAGGTCAGAGGGTATATGTTTTGGGATTGGTAATAAATGGAGCCAAACCTACTTGCATAAATGAGAAAAGCAATACTGATGAACAAATGACAAGAAAGTAAAGATAGTTCCAATAGAATAAACACAAATATCTGACATAAGAAAGATCAGATGCCCATAACACACATATTCAGCACAAATTCTTAATATTTGTATTAATGTTTCTTCTATTACAAAAAGTACAAAGCCTTTTCTTCTCACTTCTATTTTTCATCTAAAAATTGTTCACACTTGAATACAAAAAATATTCAAGTATTTATAGCAGGAGCAGAGTGAAGGCAAAAAGAAACCAACTAATTACAAAAATTTACAAAATATCTAAAAGTCAACTGTTGACTTTGGGCAACTTAGCAGATGACAACATCCCATGGTGTAACATGGATGATGTCATCATTTGTGCCAACATACTTTTAAATATTACATAAGAAAAGCCAAGAGGATGGAGCTATTCATTGTCGTCTTGTGGCAGGAAGGGAGTATCCCACTTTTTCTCAGGAGAGGTGATATGGAATTGGGTCTGGTACTCCATGAATTTACTGATCATTGGCTGAATTTGATCTTGGGCAGGACCCTTAGTGTGATCACTGATGACTTCACAAGTCTTCCGTTCATCTCTAAGTTTTTTGGGGAGCTTGAAGTACTCATTACCTGCCTCCATCAGGTATCCCACAAAGTTACAGTAGGCCAAAAGGTTGTTGATGGTTTCAATGTCAAAAGTGGCTTTTGGCTCTAACCCTTGCGAGATGATCTCTTTGAAGATTCAAATAGTTTCATCTGCCTTCATCAAGGCAAATGATGGAGTGAGCAATCCTAGAGACATCCTTAGGAAAATTTGGTCCATTTGATGCATTGCATCCAGGGCTTCCTCCTTGACCTTATCTATCTTCTCTAGGACAAATTCCATCTGATCGACCTGGTAGTACAAAGTAGCAAGGAATTTGTTAGGTGCTATGGGGTGATCGAAGATTCCAAATTTAATTAAATCATCAACTGAACAGTCGAGCATCTTCTAGAATGTCTCATGTTACAACCTAGAGTGGTCCAACTCTTCAGAGATAGGACCTGCAAGCACCTGGAGTTCCTTGTTCACCTGACTAATGTTCTGATATAATTTGGTGAACTTAACGATTACTTCCTCACTATCTTTGAGGATCTGGTCTCTCCAGGTGGATACTGCCATGCCTTATTTTCCAATCTTGGCGTATTCGTTTATCTTATCTTGACTAAGGGCCTCAGGAGTCTCAGTGGCAGTTGTAGGAGGTGCACTTCCCATTTTCTATAGGGCATGGAGAAGATGTTTATTCTACTCTTTTAGTAGCCTCTTCTCTTCCTTTTCTTCTTGAAGCTTCTTGTAAAGGGAATCCACCGCAGATAGGGCCTCTCCTTGAAGGCTCTTGGATGATGTCCCCATTGTGACCTGCGTCACTATATAATCTGTAGGGGATAGATCCTTTTTATCCTTTGTGGGATCCAAATACGTGATATCCATTACTCTTTCACCTAAAGCGCTCTGAGAGAAGTGGGTTATTGGCTTCTACTTCTTAGCCCCTTTCATTGGGATGACGGAGAAGTCCATAGGTGCAATGGGGACTTTCCTTTTATGCTGACTCAGGTGCTAGGAGATCCATGTTGGAATTAAGGGAGAAGAAGGAATGATGTAAGAAGAAGGGGCGACTACAGTGTACTCAGGGAAATGGGTTGAGAAACTTGGCAGTGGCATTGATAAAGAAGTTGAACTCCCAATTCTCACAGGGGTAGGAGCTACTATAGGAGAGTAAATTGCGAGGGTGGAAGGGAGCTGAGAGATGAGGGAAGAAATACTAAGGGACAGCTCCACGAGGGAAGAGAAGATAGAAGAAGAGGAAAGGGGAGTAGTAGAAGATGGGGGAGAAGACAAAACCAAAGGAATGGTTGCTTAGGTGATGGGAGGAGGGGAAGGAAGAGTGGGAGAAGGGATGGTGGGAACCTTAATGGTTATAGCAGTGGAAAAATCTTGAGTGGATGTGCCTATTAGAACACTCTCTACCACACCCCGCATTAGCTCAGCGCTGGGTAATCTCTCTCAGAAGCAGCAATGTAGACCACGTAGGAGTTCATGTAGAACCTCCCTATTGTTGTGAGTTGTTGAAGTTTCTCAGAGATGGTGACGCTGATGATTTATGCCCACTCAAAACACTGGTTAGGTACATTCTTGTTCATTGTTTCTAGGTACCTGAGTATCCATTTGTGGAATTAATGGGCATCAGAAAGCCTAAACACCCTACTCATGAAGGTAATGGTGTCGCTCAATTCCTCAGAGAAGTCACTGCAATGAATAACTTGCGGCCACCTGGTTATTACCTTCTTATGTTTCAAATACACTTCATTCATTAACTGCATGCATTTGTCTTCATTTTCTTCCCATGCCTTTACACAGTCTTCCTGGCTTATAGCCACAAAATGCCGGTGGTGGGGAATACCCTGCATGATCTCGAAGTGTTGAGAAGTGAGGTTGATTATGACCTTTCCCTTTTCATTCTTGACACATCTTATGTCTTTGTTATACTAGCAGGCCACCACCATCATGAACTCATTATTTACTACACTAACAGGGATTCCCCTAGTGAAATGCATACCACTTCCCACCAGTTTGTCCATCCAAGAACTGCCTGTGACCCTTATGGTTCTAGCTAAAAAATCTTCCATGTCTATATGGCCGGGTTCAGAATCTCTAATGTCTAAGTCACATTCTGCATGGGACTCAAGCATTCTGACCCTTTGATACTTATATTTCATTTCTTCCTCCGTGAGTTTGGCCTTACCCTTTAAATTGGTTGGAATTTTACTTGATGTAGACATATGTGAATCTGAGTTCAGTTGCTGATCTACAAGAAGGAGTGAAGTCTAATGCAGAAGATCCATGTTAGCTATTAGATCATCCATCAAAGCTTTACAGAATGAGGAATTAGAAGTTTAAAAGATTCTGGGTGCAGGGCACAGGAGTATTGCAAGCCGTAGGGTCAAAAGTATGACACACTAAGGTGGAGTGTTGCAAGGAAGAAATAAGTGCCAAAGGGTGTGGGGTGTAGGAAAATTACATACAACACTGTGTTTTGATGCAGAAAAATTTACACTTGTGTCATTGTGTAAAGTTTAAACTTGGCACAAATAATTTTTGTCTTACATGGTAGTAGAATGCACCAATAGTGCAAAGATGGAATGTATTGCATATCATTTTGGTGCACTAAGGGGTGCAACATTAAAGGATGTATCATAGACTTTATATGTGTAAGGGGCCTTTGGCGTGGCACAGGAACAGATTGCATAACAAACTTTGTTGGTGTAAGCAGGATTGCGCCTGCGCCAGTGTAAGGATTTTATTAGTTTTGTTTGGCATAGGAAGGATGCGTGTTGCAGGAAAGGATAGTGTACCCTCTTGGTGTGACTGTGTTTTATGTAACAAGGATGGTGATTGTGCCAAAAGAAAAACCGCGGCCCAGAACTGATAACTTTTAGGTTTTCTTTCTTCCTGATTGGTTTGCGGTTTAAGGCCTCTTTCAACTTAGATTTAACAGTGAAGGGGACAGAGTGGAGAATATCTTGGGTTCATTTTTGAGGAAAAGCCCTCTAGGCTAGTAGATCTAGAAGGAGGGTGAAACTAGCCTGGGAGGGAAGATTGCAAAAGGGGCTGGAGGGGTTTATAGTTTCTTCAGATTCATTTTAGTATTTTCCCATAAACAACCAAACCAAAACAAAAACCATAAGGAAATCAAGGACAACTTACCCATAATATATAGAATGAGAGAAATGAAGTGGGGCCCATGAATGTGACATGAGGATGTCAGGAGCACTGTTAGGTGTAGAGGAATAAATTTTCACATGTTTTTCAATTATGAAAATGATAGGGCGGATGCACCTATATATAACAAAAGGTGTAATAAATGCGCCACCAATTTTTTCGAAAGGCGCACCAAAAAGTATGTCGACATGAAAATATTTACGCCCTTTAGCACGGTTATGCACTTGTCAACATGAAATTATCAGTGCCTTCGTTGTAAATTTAGGACTGTCAACATGGGTTTTTGAGTGCTTTGGTGCACCGCGTAAGGGCACAACATTTTTGCTATTGACAGGCCGGTGCATGCACCTTGGCACAAACATGAAAGGCACATCATGGGGAGGCACAACAATTGTTGTGTTAACACTCCAAAGGGTGTGCCAAAGGAATAGAAGGGGGCACAAAAAATGTTTGTGTTACATGAACAAAATCTGCACCCAGCCAAAAAGGACCAAAATGACTAAGTCTGAAAAACTAAATTTTCTGGAAAGGGATTTTATGCCCTTCTGAATGCTGAGGGACCTCAACAAGGAACCAATTTTTTTTTTTGGTATGGTTACCTACAAAATTTCCCTTGTTAATTTTACAAGATAACAAGCTTTGAGAAAAATATTTCACTCACTTTACTATTGGGTAAGAATCAGGGTAAACACTTCCGAGATTTTAATTCAATGTTTCATGGATTTTGAAAATTATAGTCAGGATAACTTTGGGACAGCTTGGCAGGCATGTGATAGGAGGTGGGATACTCTGATTTTACTCCTTAAACACAAGAAGGTTATCTCTCCCCAAAACTTGAGCTGGAGCATGCGTAGGGGTGATGCCCTCATCACCATTATAAGACAGACAATAGAGAAAACCAACCAATATTACAATGATGAATGGGTATGCCTCTAAGTACGTCTACCACTCCTTTTGAGCCCTCTCACTACTTGGCAAAACAATACGGACTAGTCAAATGACTAATTTCACAACATGGGTAGAGATTACCTCCAACACTCAAGGTTGTAAGAACACCACCAAACAATATGTTGATCAATTTGAATAATATGACATGGCTGAGCAGCTTGGTAGGTGGGTAAGATGAAGAAAAGTTGCATAGGGACATACAACAGGTAAAGTTAGGGGGAAAATGATGAGTGAATTGTTTGACTCATTGATATCATTTCTTCAAGCTGAAAATACTCTTTTGATATGACTTATTAATACGTGGAGATGTTTTGTGTAGTTATATCTTAGTAGGTTTGATGCATTTTCCTTGTTATAGTTTATGAAAACTGATTATCACATGAACCTCCTACTAACTATCTTTGTGAGATAAAACATGATGATGTGTGTAGGAAATGATGGATATTGCTGATAGTTATGGAGGCCGAGTTTGGAGCAAGTGGCAGGAGACTATTTCCACCGAGTTGACCTATTAGTTGGGGCTTGTTCCTAACTGTCCGTAGAAATGTATGTGTTTTAATTAGTATTTGGTGGACAATGATTAATGCAACATATTATGGCATGCTTTGCAACTAACAGTACCTAAATGAAGACTTCATCTTTAGAACATATAAAGGAGAGAACTACTTTTTGATATACTGAGAAAGATTATCTGATTTTAGTTTCTTGTATTATTATCTACTATTTATGTTATGAAACTTATTCTTAGTTGATGAAAGTCATGATGTTTCGAGAATCAAAGGTTGTTAATCCCTCTTTCCCAAGGAAGAGCAAGGGCCCACTCAACCTGTTGGTCCTAGTATTGAGTTTCATAATGTGCCTTAATGTTCTGTGCCTGAATTTTCTCACAAATGTTTCATTGGTCAATTTGGTGGTTGGTAAATTCGATTTCTCCAGTTAAATAATTTCAAGTGCTCATAATGTTGTTGTTTTGCCCTGTTCTGAAATAATTTTCCAAGTTGTCCCCCATTTGTGCCCTAATTTCTTCATTTTTATGGGTTGTATCATTTCTCCTTTGTCAAATCATGAAAGAACTTGAAATTGATCAAATCCTGAATTTGTGCAAGTATTTCCCCAATCCCAAAGTTGCAAATGATGTCAAAAAATGATTCAATTGGTTGAAGATCAAGAAATCTACCTCCCTTGTCAAAAAATTTGATTTTTAGTGCATCCTCTGTATTTTTGTCATTTTGACGGTCATATGGGTGTTTTCTACCCGTGAAATTCATCATCATCACATTATTGCAACGTGGAGGTTTCCCATTGGCCGGGGAAGGTCAGGAAAAGGTTTCTAACTTATTTTTAAAATTTTGGCAAAAGGAAAGTTTTTTTCCTTGGCTCTTCTTGCTAGAGTAAAGTGCCTATGTGGCACATTGTGATTGGCTAGAGGAATGGCGGGTGGCAGGCTTGCCTTAGAAATTTTTCTTCCATTCTGTAAAATTTTCTAAGTTAAATTTTTTCCTGAAGGCCCACAATGAATGGTAGGTGGCCACATGTCCTGGAGAAGTCGACATGGAAGGGCAGAGGTTTTAAGAAATTTGAAGTTTTCAACTTCAAAACTTTAAAGTTAAAATTTGAGTTGAAGCTCCGCCACAAATTGGGAGGTGACACGTAGCCAAAAGAAGTCAATACGAGTTGTCAGTGGGTTTTGTAATGGTTTTGAAGTTTTAACTTCAAATGTTATAAAGTCAAGTTTTGGGCTGAAGGTCCCGACTAGTAAGAAGTGGACATGTGTCAAGAAATACAAAGGGTGAAGAAAGGGGCTGAGGGAAAGTTTTTGTGGATTTTTTCCTTTGTGTTTGTAAGGTAAAAAATTAAAATTGGTCCCACGACCAATGAGGAGTCAACATGTGGTATGTCCTAGGAAAATGGGGAAGCATGAGCCTAGGGGAAAAGTTTGAAATTTTGCAAAATTAGCAGGGAGGTTTGATGGCAAGATGGGAGCCTGTGGACCCGCAGTGAATGGGAGAGCACCACGTGGCGAGGAAGAGAACAGGTGTTCGGCCTTGCAGAAAATTTTAAGCAGAATTTCCCTTTTTCAAAAAAGTGCCAAAATTCATAAAATGAGACCGCAGTTTTTCGGTGGGGCCCACATGTGGACACGTGGCGGATCTAAGGGAGAAGCAGAGATTTTTTGTAAAATTTTCCCAAAGGTAAAAAGGGTTGCAAATGCATTTTTAAAGCATGGGAGTTCAATCTAGTCGCATTATGACATGTGTCCCACCCCATCCAAAGGTCAAAAGGGTGTCTTGGAGCTTGATTTTTTAAATCACATTGTTCACGTGGAGGGATAATGTTAAAAGATGATCAAAATCGATGGTTACTATGCAATTTCATTTTTAGATGCCATGGGAGCTCTAAGGAGCTTGGAAATCACATTTATTCATCAAAATTCATCGAACCTTATATGATTTTGGGTCCCCTCGGCCTTCTGAGAACAATGGCACCATTTTCATGAGCTAATTTGATGATCTATGATGTTTTTAATGCATTTTGGCTCTGGCCCGATGTAAAAAATGTGAAAAATGAAAATCAAAAGTTACAGAGGTAAAAATTGAAAAGGTAAAAATGATTGCTAAAGCATGTTGGCATGCCTAAATTCCAAACACGTGACCCTAGGATGGATAAGGTTTGGAACTCATGCAATATTTTAAACTTTTTGTGCATCCCTAGTAATATGTGACATGTTTTACAATTTGATGTCATTTTCATGAAATGATTAAGGATTTTGTAAAAAATTTGATCCCTTAGGCATATTATTTTCTTGAGAAGCAAGGTTCCAAGCTGGCATGAGGTATAAAATGTATTTTTGAAGCATTTTTAATGGGGGGAGACAAAAGAGAAAAAAGGAACTTAGAATTTTTCTAGTAAAAAGATGGAAGAAATCCATTTCTCTAGAGAAAACCACCTGAGAGCCATTTTCAATTCCATTTTGTATCAGATTTCATCATATGTTGAGTTGGTTTCAGTTGTAAAGCCATCAACAGGCTCTGAAATTTTTCTTATAGCATTCCCCTACTAATGTATTTGATCAAATTTTGGATTATGTGGTGTTATCTCTTGGAAAAATTTTACATATGCTTATGTCTCAAAATATTTTCAATTTGTTTTTCTTGCTCATGTTGCAATCTTGTGTTTAGGATCTCTTTGATCATACAGGGTTTCATTTCTTGTTGATGGTTTAATGGCATTTTCAATCTTATATTCAGAAGATAACCTTCATCTGATAGAATATAAACAGATTTAAAATCATTTTATTGTCCTTGAATATTGAGATTGTTTGGAAACCTTTGGGTTCACCTTAGGTCATGATTAGATAGGGATTCCTAGATACTTTTTTGGTATTTTGCTTCAATATTTTGTGGAAAGTTATCAAATTTTGTGTGGAAGAGTGTAGATCTAGGCCTCCATTTTTGCACATTTCCTAGTTGAAGGAGCATTTAAAACCTCTAGAAGTGTTCTTGTTGTGTAGGTGTCACAAATTTCTTGCAAAGGTTCTCAAAGAAGTTGGTAATTCCCAGCTAGTCTTAAATTTAAACATCTCCCAACAAAATTTCATTCAAACTAACTCAGGGATCCTACCTGATACTACCCCTACATTGCATTGTGTGTTAACAAAAGAATACAACCCACTCACAAAAATGCACAATGGGTGGCATATTAGGATTTTATTTTGTCTCTAGAAGCCTTAGCCTTGTCTTGAAAGCCTTTCCATCAGGTTAGTAGTGACAATCTCCTTTGAGTTGTAATAATGGATGATTGATCATGTTTTCCCAAGGCAATCTCCACAAAATGTATGAAAATACAAGGATATGATCAATCTCCTTTACCATACAAGGGCTAACAATATAGGTTCTCTTGCCTTGGTTGATAGGCACAACCTAAAACAAGTGAGGATCAGATCAAGATCCTTTTGAAGGTGCTATCCACTCCCTGAAATCTTGAGTGCTAACAAGATAGATAGATGTGCTTTGCCCGGACTACAAATGACATACAAATCATCTATCTACCCTTGAGTGTCTTGTGCAAATGCATGATGTTGTTCAAGTTGTGAAGGAGATTAAATGTAGATATCAGCATAGATGGTGCCAATGTTCTTTGAGGTATATTCTTGCAAGAAATTTTATGGGCTTGGATGCCTTTAAAGGGTTTAAGGTTCTTTCTGAGCACCATTTGGTATATGTGCACCATGTTAATTATAGGAGGCCCAGATCTGCACTCTTGAAGATATCATTTTGACACCTGCCAAAAGATCTAGAAGTTATGAGGGCAAAAACCCTAGTGGGGGATAATCTCTATTGTTATCATGAGTAGGGCCTATTGGGTGCACCCAAAGGTTTACCAAATAATCTTATACAACCATAGTTGATTTGTAATCTCAGTGGTTGATCTTAATAGAGTTGTGAAGGTGGAGATTTCTGAGTCTGAGATTGCAAAGTTACTCTAATATCAGACAAGACATCTGAGACAAATTATCAATAAGAGCATTCTTGCAAACTGAGGTGCAATTCCTCAGGAGCAAGAAACGTCAAATTGTCAAACATTTTTAAACTTCGAGTGACATAAAAATTTTACCAAGAGTGGTTTCTAAAGCCTGTACAGTTGATCTCTACAATGTGTCCTGGCAGGGGAATGGTTATAAGAAACAATCTTAGAGCTTCCTTGATGGCTTTACAACTGAAACCAATTCTCAACATTTAACAAACTTTGAGTTGGAAGGGAGTAAGAGTTTAGAAAGGTGGTTCTAATGTGGTGAGATAACTTAGACAAAGATGGGATTCATTAGTAGATTGGTGTAAGACCTTTGGTGAAATGGATCACAATTCTTCTTCAATGTGAGTCTTAACATGTCAAAAAAAGCTGCATTGTGGATAAAGGATTCTATTCCTCAGCTGGTGAATGGGTTGGTCCTTATGCTAGTTACCTGTGTAAGTGGTCCTTCAGTCTATGCATTGCATACTGCTTTGTTACAAAAATTCCAAATGAGCTTCATGGAAGGTTTGGTTGGTTTAACATATTTGCAACTTAAAAGTTGACCAGGTGTTGTTAAAAAGATTCATTAGCCCCAAGGATAGGTTGCACTCCTTATCCATTGTGGAAAATTTGTTTCACCTGTAAAGCATGTAGACCCCCTTTCAAAACAATATGGCTCAGCCTTATGGGTTACCTCCATTTGATTCTATAACTGACTTGACTTGGTACTTATAGAGGTTTTGGATGGAATGGAAGGAAGAAATGTTGTCCCACAAGATGCCAGAAATAGGTTGCCAAAATTCCAAGGTAACAATGCCATTACTGGTGATCAACATCTCAAACTGTTTGATAATATGATGGAATATTTTGTGATAGAATTTGAGGATGTATATATCAATTTGTTTATCCATACACTCGAAGAAGATGCTAGGGATTGGTACAAGGCTATACCTGATAACTCTATTGATTCATGGACTAAGATGAAAAATGCATTTAGGTTGCAATATGGTGACATGACTGATCCTAGGTTTATTTTGTCTGAATTTGAAAATATCAAGAAGAACCCGAATGAGATAGTCCATGACTTCAATACAAGATTTAATAAAACATTGATAAGGTTCCCTATCATTTTGAGGCCTTGTGATGAATCTTGTTTGATTAAATATGCAGATGCATTTGATAAAAAGGTAGCGTATTACTTGAGAGACAAAAATCCTATAAACTTGAGGCAATATTTTACCATGGCACTTCAAATTGAAAATAATATTAAAGCTATTAGTAAACCACTTAAGAGGGATGGTGTGAAGCTAATAAACCCTAAGAAGCCTCAAGCGAGAAAGGGTGCTAATTTAAAATATGTTGTCAAGACTTTGGCAGGGGCTTTCAAATAAATTTCTCACAAATTAGCCCAGGATGAGAAAGGAATAGGGAAAATTTCGTAAGGACAACAAAGAACTCAAAACCATGATAGATTTGGAAATCATCCTAGGTGTGATCAAATACATGATGATAGAGGTAAAGGGCCTATTGGATATGTAAATAGACAACCCAAAGCACATGAAAATAGAGTGGTGCCTGACCCTCTAACTATAAGAGTTGCTATTGTTCAGGAGGTTACTGATATGGATTGGTGTGATAGATGTTATCTTCCTCATCATCCATGGGAAATGGACTAGCAAGTTATTAAAGATGATAATGAAGATGAAATGGATGATGACATTTGTATGATGGGAAACTCTTCAAGCTCACAACAAATAACAACATCAACAGATGTGATAAGTGCAAGGACTGCTGTAAACTTTCGGGATTGCATAAAGATGGTACCATTTATTTATCTTCCTCAAGCTTATGATATAGATGTAGTTCAGGATTTTGAAGTTCCTAATAATGACTTTGAATATCTAAGGGCTCTAATGTTCAAGAAGTATGATGGTGGCATTCCTTTGGAGGAAGATAGACAATTGTTAATGAATTTTGTGGTTGGTTAAGAGAAAGAGTACAATACTAGAAGTAAAGTTGTTAGAGGAGTGGGTCCTCAAGCCATACCCCAAAGACAAGACCATTTTGCTCACAAGCATTTTCCCGAAGATATTCCTAGAAAAGAAACAATGTCCGTAAACCTTGTTGTCCCATGCAAAAATATCAGTCCTCTTCATGCCCAAGCTGCCAAGAGTAATTCTCCATCTAATGAACCTTCTTATTTCCCTTCCAATGCTATCTTACCAAAGAATGTTCCATATGATATAGCCCAGGTTTTGAGCCAAATTAAAGTGAGTGTTCCAATTATTGAATTTCTTAGAATTCCTGAGCATAAGAAGAGGTCACTTGAGTACTTGGGATTGAAAGAAGAGAAGATTACCCCAAACAAGAATGTAAATGTTGTTGAGGTTCCTCTTCAAATCATGGTTGGCCTTGAAACACCACTAGTGGTGGAAGATCTTGGAGAGGCACCTGAAGTATATTTGGGGAAATCCTTGGTTGATTCCCAATTGAATGTTGATCCATTTTTCACAACTTTTCTCATAAAAGATAGGTTTCTTCATAATTGCCATGTTTGCCTTCCAAGTGTGCATCAGGTAATGTCATGCCTACAAAAGTCATGAATGAGTTGGATATCAAAGTGACAACAACATATGGGAAATGTACAACCATGGATTTAAGGGAAGTGTCAATTGTTGGCCAGTGACCGAAAAAGGCAAAGATAGTAGTGTACCTTATAGCCTATCCAGGTAAGAGTTTAAAACTTGATGTTGTAATTGTTGATTTCCTTGCCAAATGGGGTATGCTTTTGTCAAGAAAGTGGGCTGCAAGTGTTGGTGGTAGTGTTCAAATGGACATTTTGTAACACCTTGGACTGTAGTTACTTCCTCCTGAGCATACAAGTGTTGATATGTGATTTCTTTTGAAAGGATGTGTTCCCTTGATTGAGAAGTCATGCTTGATATGTACTGTATCTTCTTTGCTAATTGCAGATCTTTGACTGAGTCAGAATATGATTGGACTCTTTTATTTCTTTCATTTTGCACCTGAGTTTAATCTGATCTCAGAATGAATTATGGAGTTATCCATCTATAAGATCTAGCCTTGGATCAGTGGTATTGATCCAAGTGATGCTTTAAGCTTATTCGTGATGAATTAAAATTATAGACCTTTACGCAGAGTTGCAAGGTCTGGATGCATTGAATAAGATAGTCCGGAGTATAACTCAGGCTGATCGTGTTAAATGAATTGGTTCCCGATATCGTAATATATCTAGAAGGTCTTGATCGTGGACCAGGTAATAATTCAGTTACATATAATTCAATAGCCATTTGGCAGTGTAGGAGTAAACCTTGTTCGTGAATGTATGTTGTAGGTTCTTTTTCTGAGCATATGAAATGTTAGACCTAACTGGATTTATTAAGGTTAGTAACCTAAAACTAAACTATAACCTAGGGGTTAGATTAGTGTTGATCTAGCCTAGACCTAGGCTAAGAGCTAATGTTCTAAGTTAGTATCTATGCACTAAGAGGTTAGAATAGGTGTTATCCTAAATCCTAACCTAAGTTTCTAACCTAACTATTAAACAAGGAAGAAGGGGACCTATGGAAGGGTGCGAACCATGGGTGGCATTTTCTATGTCATTAAATGCATGGATAAGCATGAGGGACAGGTAATTTGGTAGAAGTTTTTAAAACGGCTAACTAGAGTCGATGTGGTAGGTTGCCAAAGTTGGAAATGGTCTTTGATGTGGTTTTGTCCATCGCCAACTATGGCAGTCAGTGGCAGTGGAGATTGAGCGGGAAATTGGGAGTAAATGCAATTAATGAACTCGGTCGTCGAGCTTGGATTCCTTGGGAAGACATGTAAAATGGAAAGTTAATGGTTTGTTTGGTTTTGCATGGGCTCTGGTTTTCCCTCTGTCTGATCATTGGTTCTTCGCACCAGTCTTCTTGGTGTTGCATGGCAAGTATGAGTTTAACTAGCTCTTTTCTCTGGCAAGGAAAATTTATAAGTCATGGAAATAACAAATTTTTGTTGGTGGATCTAACTTGGAAAAGGAGGAGAAGGTTCGAGCTCTTTCAGTGGTCTTCTTCGAAATTTTAAGCAAATAACCAGGCATGTTAGGCCCTAACCTTTTAAAAATCTTGCTCTCTTTCAAATGATTTCATTAGAACAACTCTGTTCAGATGATTTTTGGAATTAGATAGTTTTTATGGTAGCTTGGGGTGATTTGGTTACTGTATCTTCTTGCTGGTTTGATTTTTCAATTAAAACCTTGAAGGGTGTATTTTATTTTTCGAACTGTTGCAATATTTCATGGTGTTTTACATTCTGGCTTTAATTTGTGAAATATATGCAAGAATGTATGCTGAGCCTGCTCTGTGAGAGCCCATGAATTGTTCTCTTGATGGGTACAGGCTACTGTTGATACTTGTTATTAATGCTTACTGTTGATGCTTGTTGTTGTTACTCGTTGGAAAGGATACTGATGGAATTTTTGTTCAGTTTGATTGGACTTCTTTGTAATTTCTGTCGAGGTTATTAAGGTAGTGGTTACTGAATCTTGGTGGGTTTTGCTATGTTATTTAGGTTTTTTTGAATGGATAACTGGCTGTGTTTCAGTATTTATTGTGACCCTATAGAAGTTGTTTCTCCCTCCCTTGCGTTGCAAATTATGGGATTGAACTCGATGATAGTTTGCATTATATTTATTGTATTCAAAATGACTCTATGGAGTACATTGGATGATTCATATATTATGGACCTCTGTTGAAGTTGAATGTTGGTAATTTGATTTTGTTAGAGTCTTGAAGGAGTAATAGGTAATACGACCTCTGTTAATTTGTAATGAATTTCTGGTACAGACTCTTTGGGTGTACTTTTACGTTTCCCATCTGTGAAAGCTTGAGCGAAAAATATTGAAGAGGCTCAGTTGGAATTCCTTGTTGCGAAATCAGTATTAGCTTTTGTATAAGCCTGATTTTGAATGTTTACCATTGTTGGCAGTTAGAATCATTAACTATTATTTATCTTACTGTTGTTCGGATTCAGTTGAATCCTTGATAGGTAACTATAGTATCTGCCTCTATTTAAGCCTGATTGGTACACTTGTTGTTTTTGGCACTGTTGGGTTCCTTGAGTATAGATAGATATCATGTATCTTGGCTCTGTGAAAGTGGGTCATGAATACCATACTTCAAATTCTTAATACGTCCAGACGTGAATACGGTATATTATGTTTCCTTTCTGATTAGTCCAGTTAGATGAGGCTGTGCATGTTGCGGGAATGTTGTAAGATTATCTCTGCATAGTCTTAGGGAAACATCAATTGCTTAATGTCAAGAAGTCTATTGTTGACTGCGATAAAATAGAATTTCTCGATTTCGACCTTGGGTCTAAAAGCCTTACAGTGATTAGAAAGGACTAGAATGGGCTGTAGGTTGATGTAATGGATTGTTGGCGTGTTACGTCTTCTGTCGCATGGATATCAATTCTTGAGTTTAATTGAACTTAGGAGTTGTCGACTGCACCTCAACAGGCAATGGCTGTGATTATCTTCTTGTTTGTCGCTTCGTGTGAGAGGTCATGCAGAGTCTGTTTGGTAGATAGTCATCACTGTTGGTGTGATAGCTACTGTACTGTAGTTTATTATATTTTAAACTTAAAAAAAACAATGGTGCTTTTGGTGGTCTTGTTTGATTTATTCGCATGTGTTTAAGGTGAATGCTTTGCTCTTGGAAAGACGGTACAGTCATGAGCTAGTTCTGAGGGAAATATGTATGATTCATTTATTTCTCCTCTATTATAAAGTATATGTTGATATATATTTTTATCTAACTGTTGGAACTGTTTTAACTACTGCTGGAATCGTGGGTTGTTATGATATTCTTTTTAATAAGATGAATGTAATGATCTGTCTGATGTTTGTTGTCCTGGGGATTCAGATGGATAGTTGTTTCAGATATTTTCGTTCTTCTTGATCCCTAATATTTTGATGAAATATGTTTACTTGTTGGGTGAATTGATCTCATTTAAACAGGGTGTTTAATGAAAACAATTGATGGATTGCAATTGTTTTAAGAGTTAGTGCTTATCATGCTCAGTTCATCGAACTGACCCATGTTGACAATTTTTGCAGATGGATGCCGTAAGTGGTAAAAGCACGCAGATCTGATAGGATGATCAGATTGTTTAATTTGATTTTAAGTTGAAATACAACTTGATTTTCTAAATGTACTAAATGTGGAAAGATGTTATTTTTCCGTAGAGTATTGTATCAAGTATGCTGAATGCATAAAATGTATTTGATTAGATCTGGAAGGAATGGAAATGAGATATTTGTTACTTATGTGTTTGTATTCTTATCTTGATAGTTTGACCTTCTTCAGTTCAAATATCTTGAGAGCATTGTTATTATTGTATAATTTGGAGAATTTTGTGATTATCAATGTAAGCTTGCAAGAATATGTGACTGAATACTTATGATTGTTTAGCAATTCTAGTATGTTCTATCTAAAGCTAAATTGAAATATAGATCATTGTCTTACTGGAAACTAGGGTTAAAATAAACCTAAGCAGAACGCTAAACAAGCTGAATTAAATTATTAATCCCTAGTTTTGATTAAGCCAGGACAACATTTAATTGGATTCTTAATCATTATATCTTGATACTTATAAGTACGATATAAATTCAGTAATGAGAACTGAAATAAACCAAAACGGGGTTCTGTTGGCAATCATATGTGAAGGTTATGGGTTATTGTCCAATTTCATTAATTTAGAATTATGTATATTCTATGAACTCCTTGATGGAACCTTAGTCTTAATAACTTCGTTGTGTAAAGGGTTTTATTAAGAAAGGTCATTCTAAGGTGAGGAACCCAGGGATCAGGAAAGGCTAACCTTAGGGGAACGTCTTTTAATATAATTTAACTCAGCGTATGTAACACTTTTTAACAAGTAGATCTTTTCGAGGTGGATTTAAATGTTGGCGGCACAAGTCAACTGTAGGGTTGTACCTCCGAGAACGTTAGGATCTTCTCGAAGATACAACAATGCAGGTGTCTTGTGACGACACCCTTTGCATTGATTGTTAAGATTTACACCTTTAACTTGAACAAGTTACTCTGGGACCGATTAGGAATGTGGTCACGTTATAAGGCTGCCTAGGAGATTCAGGGTATCTTGACACACTGGTTTAACTAGGGTTGAACCAGTATGTCATCGTATCCCTAGTCCTCGTGGGCATCCATATAACATTATCACCTTACTAATCCGTTTCCGAGTGAATAATTTGGGATAGGAGGGACTGACAGAAGTCAGTATAAGATGTTATATATAACCTAGGAATGGGGTGTAGGACGTATTCCAGATTGACGAGTATGTTGTTAAGGAATACGAGACATAAGCAGTATGTTTCAAATCTTTGGCCAAAGTATCGCAAGTTGATGATTGCGTTGTCCTAATTCACCTAGTCTAAGGGATGAGATGCCGATGAATAATGGTAACAATTATTCAGTTAGGTTCCTTGGACAAAACATTCTGAATCCCAGAATAAGGAAGAGAACCGCGAGAGTGAAGGGTTAAATGAAAACTCCAACTCTTATTACTCATGAATAGATCGGTAAATTTCTGAGTCATGGAATGAATAGATCGGAGGTACTCTGAGTCATTACAGCTGCATATGGTTATCTGTTTTAAGAATGGTTATTTGATTTGTGAGTTCTAAATTATGTATTTAGAACCAGTAAGCATTTATAAAAAAAAATGACTTGTTCTAATGTATAAAATGAGGATGTTACACATTTCCTTTGCCACCATTCCCATTTAAGGAAGCCTTTTCAAACTCTATGATGAGAAGAATATGTTGCACTTGATTGAAGATCCCAACAATGCTTCTTATGAAGTGTTGTTTGTTGGTGTAGATGTTGACAACTTCATTGGTTTCACTGATGAAAAAGAGATCAAGATGGATAAATCAGAATGCCTTGATATGATAGGTTCTCCTTGGACTTTTTTGTTTGATGGAGCTTGCTCCAAATTTGGAAATGGTGCTTGTATAGTTTTTCTTTCTTCTAGTTTGGAAGAATTTCCTTTTTCCTTCAAAATTATTTTTAAATACACTAAAAATGTTGCTAAGTATGAAGAATTTTTGTTAGGGTTAAGAATTGCATGGAAGTATGGAGTGAAGGATATTGTTGCAAAAGGAGACTCAGAGCTGGTTGTCAAAAAAATAAGAAAGTTGTATGCTACAAAAAATCAGCGTATGAAACAATATAAGCATGTTATCTAGGACTTGATTGAAATGTTTGATTCCTTTAACATTGTTTACCATGATAGAATTCTTAATGCTACTAATGATAAGTTGGATGTATTTGGTTCTAGATTTGACAGTTGGATCATTCCACCCTTTTGTCAATATAACATTAAAGTGCTAACAAGGCCAGCTCTGTTGAATAATATGAAACATTGGCAGGTTTTTGATGATGATGCCTAAGTGTTGAGATTCTTACAATGCCAAGGTAAGTTTTCTATTCAGAACATTGATTGATAACCAATGGTATGCAAGAATAAAGGGAGAGGAACTTTGTTTGACAAGGATATTATCCAATTGGAAACAAATACCATTCCTAAAGGTCTTATTGCACTTGAGGCAATTTTTAACAATATTGATTACATCATAAATAGAAATATGTCTGCTTCAAGGGATGTGGAAGAGCACAACTTGGGAACCAGGGATAAACCAAGGAAGATTTGGTTGGGTAGAAATTTAAGCAAAGAGGAAAAATAGTCCTATGCCCAACTCTTAGAGAAATATCAAGACTGCCTTGCTTGGTCTTATTCAGAGCTAAAGGCATATAGAGAAGAATTGTTCCAACACGAGATTCCTCTTGAGGTCATTACTAAGCCATTCAGACAAATAAAAAGGCCTATTAATCCACTTATCTCCCTAAAAATGCAAGAGGAATTAAAATAGTTGAGAGATGGAGGTATTATTGATCCCACTAGATATTCATCTTGGGTGGCAAACCTTGTGCTAGTTAGAAAGAAGAACGGAGATATTAGAATTTGTGTGGATTTTAGAAATTTAAATAAATCCTCCATGAAGGACAACTATCCCTTACCAAATATGGAAAATATGTTGCAGCTTGTGATAGGGTCAAAAATGCTTTCTACTTTGGATGGTTTCTCTGGATACAATCAGGTGGTTGTTAAAGAATTAAAAATACTTAAGATAGCCTTCACTACACCTTGGGGAACTTATGTTTTTGTGAGGATGCCCTTTGGATTGATGAATGTTGGTGCCAATTTTCAAAGATAAATGGATGTTGCCTTTGCTGGTTACATAAATGAATTTATTACAGTTTACCAAGATGATGTGACTGTATTTTCAAGGCAGCAAGGAGACCATTTGCAACACCTGGAGAAGATTCTGATTAGATGTAGGGAGTATGGAATTTATCTTAATCTAAAGAAGTGTAATTTTGGCATAAAAAATTCCAAGTTGCAGGGAAATATTGTGTCTAAGGATGGTGTCATGATAGACCCTGAGAGAGTGGAAGCAATCAGCAAAGTACCTATCCCAAGAACCAAGAAAGGTATCCAATCTTTCTTTAGCCAAATCAATTTTATTAGAAGATTTGTTTCCAATTTTGCTGAGCTAACTATTCCAATCACAAGCATGCTAAGAAAGGATCAAGTCATCAGGTGGGAGGAGGATTCTATTCAATATTTTGAAGGAATAAAGGATGCACTTAAGCATGCCCCAGTTTTGGCAGCCCCAAACTATAACAGGCCTTTCCAAATCTTTTCTTTTCCCTCCGAATTCACTATTGCTTCAGTTTTGTTGCAAAAGGATGAGAATGGAGCTAAGAGGCCTATTTCCTTCTTTAGCAAGGTTTTACAAGTAGTTGAGTTAAAGTATACAATCATGGAAAAACAAGTGTTTCCTTGGTAAAAGCAATAAAGGTTTTCAGGCCCTATATATTGAGTATAAAAGTTGTTTCTTATGTTCCACACACCATGGTTAAAGACATCTTATCAGACATGGAGATATCAAGTAAAAGATGTAGATGGGTTAACAAATTACAATAATATGATATGGATATCCAAACAACAAAGCTAGTAAGAGGTTTGGGGCGTGCCAAGCTCATGGTTGAGAGCAACTTACAAAATGTGGAAGTGAATCAGCTAAAGGAAGAAAGGATAGATGTGCTTGCAAATTTGGTAAATTTTGAGTGGAACAAAGATGTGATCTTCTACCTCAGGAATCTATGAAATCCTAGTAACTTGAATAAAAATAAAAAAAGATCCCTCAAGTTGGCTTCTCAAAAATATATCATAACAGACCTTGGGCTAGCTTGGAAGAACCCTGAAGGTGTCCTCTTGAAATGAATAACTGAAGATGAAGATCCCAAGTTGATTGCTGATTTCCATGGGGGATTTTGTGGAGGAAATTTTGCTAGGAGAGTGATAGCACATAAGATTTTAAGAGTTAGTTATTGGTGGCCTACTCTTTTTAAAGATGCAACCCAGCTGGTTAGAAAGTGTGATAGTTGCCAACATTTCTCTGGAAGACTGAAAACTTTAGGCTCCCTCCCTTTACAACCTATATCAATTGAAGCTCATTTCAAATAATGGGGAATGGATTTCATCAGTGAGATTTCAGATCCTTCTAGTGCTGGTCATAAATAGATCCTTGTAGCAATTGACTATTTTACAAAATGGGTTGAGACAATTCCATCTAGAAAGGAAACACACCAAGTGGTAATGGATTTCTTGTTGAATCATATCATATGCAGATTTGGAGTTCTAGTTAAGATTGTATCTGATAATGCCATGTGTTTTAGAGCCAAGCCTTTGATGGCAATGTGCAATGAATATGGAGTCAATCTAACTTATTCTTCAAACTACAATCAACAAGGAAATGGACAAGCTGAATCCAGTAACAAGAACTTTCTCAAGATCATTGGAAGGACCTTGGAAATCAACAAGAAGAAGTGGGGAGAGTAATTAAAGTTTGCATTTTGGGCTGATAGAATAACTCCTAAAAGAGCAACTAGTAAGAGCCCATTTGAATTGGTGTATGGAACTTAGGATTTTCTTCCCTTACACCTGAATTTATCAACTTTTCAGTTTTCCCAATAGTTGGAAGATCAAGAACATGGCCCATATGAATCAAGAATTAATCAGATAGTTGAGTTCGATGAAGAGAGAAGATTTTCCCACCAAAGACATGTCAAATTTAGAGAGAAATTGAAAAGGATTTTTGATAAGAAGGTCACTCCTAGAGCCTTTAATGTTGGAGATTTGGTTTTGTTGTGGAATAGTAGGCATGAAGACAAGGGAAAGCATGGCAAGTTTGATGCATTATGGATGGGCCCTTATACCATTGACATCATAATTGGTGAGCATACCTTTTTTCTCAAAGATCTAGATGGGGAATTACTGGAACTACCTATTAATGGTAGGCATTTAAAACATTTCTTGGATTAAATCCTCTAGTGAGGTATGCACAAGTTATATATTTTTATAGTCTTTGTTTTTTCTTTGTTTATGTTGTTGGTCAGTGTGTGGTTTTCCCTTTTGTCCTTGGAAACCTTTTTTGGCTCGTTTTCTCGATCCTTTTTGGTGGTAATTCTAGTTTTTTGGGCTGCCCTATGTTTTGACTCCTTTGCCCTATGGATTTTTGGCACCTGGTCTGTAGTTTGATCTTGTGGCACTCACTGGGAGTGCTCATCCCCAAGCAAGAGCCAATGTTGGTCCCAATATTGAGTTTCATATTGTGCCTTAATGTCCCATGCCCAAATTTTCTCACAAACGTTTCATTGGTAAATTTGGTGGTCTGCAAACTCGATTTCTCTAGTTAAATAATTTCAAATGCTCATAATGTTGTTGTTTTACACTGTTCTAAAATAATTTTCCAAATTTTCCCCCATTCGTGCCCTAATTTCTTCATTTTTATGGGCTATATCATTTCTCCTTTGTCAAATCATGAAATAACTCAAATTTTATCCAATCCTGAGTTTGTGCAAGTGTTTTCCCAATCCCATTCTTGAAAATAATGTCAAAAGTGAATCATTTGGTTTAAGATCAAGAAATCTACCTTCCTTGTCAAAAAATTTGATTTCTAGGGCATCCTCTACATTTTTGATGTATTGACAGTCATATGGGTATATTCTACCCATCAAATTCATCATCGCAACATTATTACAACGTGGTGGTTTCCCATTAGCTAGGGAAGGTCGGGAAAAGGTTTATAAATTGTCATTTTTAAAATTTTGGCTAAAGAAAAATTTTGTTCCTTGGCTCTGGTTGTTACAGTTAAGTGCTTACGTGGCACATTGTGATTGGCTAGAGGAATGGTGGGTGGCGGGTTTGCCTTAGAAATTTTGCTTCCATATTGCAAAAATTTTTAAGTTAAATTTTTTCCTGAAGGCCCACAGCAAATGGCATGTGGCCATGTGTTCTTGAGAAATTAGCATGGAAGGATGAAGCTTTTAAGAAATTTGAAGTTTTCAACTTCAAAACTTTAAAGTTAAAATTTGAGTTGAAGCTCTGCCACAAATCACGAGGCAACACATAGCCAGAAGAAGTCAATACAAGGGGTCGATGGGTTTGTAATCGTTTTGAAGTTTTAACTTCAAATGTTATAAAGTAAAGTTTTGGGCCGAAGGTCCCATCCAGTAAGAAGTGGACACATGTCAAGAAATACAAAGGGTGAAGAAAGGGGCTGAAGGAAAGTTTTTGTGGATTTTTACCTTATGTTTGCAAGGTAAAAAATGAAAAGTGGTCCCACGACCAAAGAGAAGTCAACACGTGGCATGTCCTAGGAAAATGGGGAAGTGCGGGCCCAGGGAAAAGTTTGAAATTTTACAAAATTAGCAGGGAGGTTTGATGGCAAGGTGGGAGGCTTGGACCCGCGACGAATTGGAGAACGCTACGTGGTGAGGAGGAGAACGGGTGTTTGGACCTGCAGGAATTCTTAAGCAAAATTTATGTTTTTTTCAAACAGTTCCAAAATTCATAAAAAGAGCCCATGGTTTTCCTTGGGGCCCACATGTGGGCACGTGGCAGGTCCGAGGGAGAAGCAGAGATTTTTTGCAAAATTTTCCCAAATTAAAAAGGGGCTACAAATGCATTTCTAAAGCCTGGGGGTTTTGATCCAATGGTCTTTAGACACATGTCCCTCCTTATCCAAAAGGGAAAAAGGGGAATATTCAATAATTTCATCGTCCATGTGGAGGGATAACATTAAAAGTTGACCGAAATCGATGGTTACTATGTAAATTCATTTTTTGGACACCATGGGAGCTCTAAAGAGCTTGGAAATCACATTTCTTCATCAAAATTCATTGAACCTTAAATGATTTTGGGTCCCCTCGGCCTTCTGAGAACAATGGAACCATTTTCATGAGCTAATTTGATGATCTATGATGTTTTTAATGCATTTTGGCTCGGGCCCGATGTAAAAAATGTGGAAAATGAAAATCAAAAGTTGCAGAGGTAAAAATTGAAAGGTTAAAAGGTGAAAAATAACTGCTAAAGCATGCTGGCATGCTTGAATGCTAAAAACATGACCCTGGGATAGATAAGGATCCATACTCATGTAATATTTTAAATTTTTTTTGCATCCCTGGCAATATTTGACCTATTTTACAGTTTGATGTCGTTTTCATGAAATGATGAAGGGTTTTGTAACAAATTTGATCCCTTAGGAATATTCTTTTCTTGGGAAGCAAGGTTCCAAGCTAGCATGAGGTATAAAATGTATTTTTGAAGCATTTTTAAAGAGAGGAGATAGAAGAGAAAAAAAGAACTTCAAATTTTTCAAGCAAAAGGTTGGAAGGAATCCATTTCTCTGGAGAAAACCACCTGAGAGCCATTTTTCAATTCCATTTTTTATCAAATTTCATAATGTTTAGTTGGTTTCAGTTTTAAATCCATAAAAAAGCTCTGATATTATTCTTATAGAATTCCCATACTGATGTATTTGATCAAATTTTGGATTATGTGGTGTTATCTCTTAGCAAAATTTACATATGCTTATGTCTCAAAATATTTTCAATTTTTGTTTCTTGCTCATGTTGTAATCTTGTCTTTAGGATCTCTGTGATCATATAGGGTCTTATTTATTATTGATGGTTTAATAGAATTTGTAATCTTATATTCAGAAGAGCCTTCATTTGATAGAAGATAAACAGATTTAAAATCATTTTACTATCCTTGAATATTGAGATTTTTTGTAAACCTTTGGGTGCACCTTAGGTCATGATTAAATAGGGATTCCTAGATACTTTTTTGGTATTTTGCTTCAATATTTTGTGGCAGGTTATCAAAGGTTGTATGGAAGAGTGCAGATCTGGGCCGCCATTTGTACACATATCTTGGTCGAAGGAGCATTTAAAACCTCAGGAATTTTTCTTGTTGTGTAGGTTTCACAAATTTCTTGCAAAGGTTCTCAAAGAAGTTGGTAATTCCCAGCTAGACTTGTCTAAACATCTCCAAACAAAATTTCATTCAAACTTACTCATCCTACCCATATTACCCCTGCATTGCATTGTGTGTTAATAAAAGAACACAACCCACTCACAAAAATGCACAAAGCATATCAGGATTTTATTATGTCTCTAGCAGCCTTATCCTTGTCTTGAAAGCATTTGCATCATTTAGTAGTGAAAACTCCTTTGAGTTTGAATAATGGATAATTGATTCTGTTTTCCTAAGGACATCTCCACACAATGTGCAAAATACAAGGATATCCCAGTCTCCTTTACCATACAAGGGCTGCAATATAGGTTCTCTTGCCTTGGTTGATAGGCACAACCTAAAATAATGAGGATTAGATAAAGATCATTTTGAAGGTGATATCCAGTCCCTCAAATCTTGAGTGCCAACAAGCTAGATAGATGTGCTCCCTGGCTACAAATGACATACAAATCATCTATCTACCCTTGAGTGTCTTGTGCAAATGCATGATGGTGTTCAAGTTGTGAAGGAGATTAAATCTAGATACCAACATGACTGAGGAGATAAGAGATTATTTTGAGTTCATTTATGCATACAGCTCTTTGATTGGATTTAATGTAATTGGATGTTTGAGAATCTTGCATGCATGCTTTGAATCGACTATATCTATTTTCTTCATTACCTCTTTCACACAGAATAGATATGTCTATTATGTAAATCTGGTTAACAAGTAATCTCACTTTCTGTTAAGCTTCATTTATACAGTTGCAATTTCATTTTCTAGCAGAAGATTATTTGTTAGTTTCCTTTTATTGGGAATAGTTGAATTATGTAGATTTGTATTGCATTTCCGTAGATTAGTCACTAAAATAAGCAACCCCCCAACAGACCCAACGGATAACTGGTTCTATTAAAATCCATTACATACTGCCTAGGACACAACCCTGGTTTAGAATGACACTGATAGGATATTATGTCAGTTAAATGATTGGAGAAATACAATGACCCATCAATGCGCCAAAAGATTATAGAGTGTTTTTCGCGTAGGACTTGGCACATGAGTAAAGGTGCTTAAGATCGGCTTTAATAGAAAAAGATGCATTTAATGCAAAAAGCACTTTGGTAGATGACATAGAATTTATTACAGAAGATAGAAAAAAAACTATAAGTAAAGGGTTGGGCACATCATTATTTACCTTGCTATTATGAGATTGAAGATATCTTGTAAACTAGGGCATCCGCAAAGAAAGATTTGTGCAAACGAGAGTGAAAATCTGAAGTGTGTGACTAGGGTGATCTGCGAACCAAAGTGGAAAGAGTATATGGGCATAGGGAGGTTTCATTCGAAGTATGTCGTCTTGTGGAATAATTTTCCAAGTTAGGGTTTTGTAGCTAGGCACGGGAATAGAAGGATTATTTCAAGAAATTGAGCAATAAATTTGAGTAGAGTGAAGAAGGAGGGAAAGTATTTTATTCTTTTAACCTAACAAGAATATGGCACCAAAGAAGGTGACCATTTCACCTAAGAAGGGAAAGGGAAAAGGAGAAAATACTGTCACCACCAATTTCAATGAAGAATTATATGTAAAGAAGTAGTACTTGGATGGGGTGTTACTTGGGAAAGAATGGGTACTCCATATTAGGAAGATGGACATGAGTGAATATAATCATCGCACAAGTACCACAGAGAAAGAAATGACACTAGAACTGGTGTAACATTCCCATTTTAAGACTTTAGAAACAAGGGATTTTTTTTTTTGAATAATTTTCTCTATTCTAAATAATCATAATTTAGAACACACATTCCAAATCCAATAAATATTATAACAAAAACCATATGCAGTTGTAAATGACTCGGTGAGCTATTGATCTCTCATTTAATGACTCAGCATCATACCGATCTCTCATGTTAACTTAGTGATTTTTATACTATGTATACTTGGTTCATTTACCCTCTTTGGGGTATCAAGTATTCTATTTAAGAGGTATATCTGAATAATTTTTACTAATATTCATCTGAAACCTTGCTTCTTAAACTAGGTGACATAGGACAATGTAACCAACAACTTGCAATACTTTGGCTAGTGATTTTAAACATACTTTTCATTTTTATACTCCTAGATGACATGCTCTTCATACAAAATACTTCCTTCACCCCACTTCATTTTTTTTCTAGAATGGTCTTTACTTACTCCTGCGAGTCCTCTTGTTCAAGGTTTAACCCTAACCAAGGTTAGCAACATAGTCTAGTGTGGAGGACTTCTTGTGGTGACTCAGGGTACATAGACATACTCAATCGACCTAAGTCAATTGTGTGTGTCTAGTTATCCTAAGTCATCATGAGTTTCTGCAACACTAGTTCATGCCCCTAACTCAACCTAGGGCAGAACTATAAAAAAGTCAGATTTTATGTATATTTAGGTGATTAAACTCTGAAGGGTGTTACAACATGTCAATTGCAACACAGTATCCTCATGAAGACCTAAGTCTTCACGAAGGTACTGTACTATAGTTAGCATGTGCCAACATTCGAATGAGCTCACCTCATTTGGATGAACATACCTTATAAAGTAGTTAATGATTTATTAATTATCTTTTCTTTTTATTATTAAGGGTTAATTGCAGTAGCCCTACTAAACAACTAGGTTCATTAACCATTAGGGTTATGAGTTAAAAACTATAATTAGAGTGGGTATGAAGATACATCTTCTTCCAATAATTTCATAAGTTATGTTTTTATTCCCATAACATTTTGATTTATGTTTCACATAATAGTTTCAACATACATAAGAGTGTTGTTATTTACTCACCTAGTCAAGCCCTAGCTTACATAAGATCATAGGAAATTATTTTTATATTAGATTTCAATGGAATGAAGTCTAATCCAATTTAATTTCCTTTCTTTACATTCCTAATTCAATTAAGGCACTCTTCATGAGGTAGCACACCATCAACTAATCAAAGATATCTTTCTAATTTATTTTCAAGAGATCTTAAGACAATCTATTAATCATTTCATGGAAGTTGCCTTCCCCTTTTCTTATACATGTTTAATGATTATTTAAAGTGAATTATTTGAGTATCCAAACAAAAATTTCAACTCAATAAGTTACATTTTCACTAGAGAGGGTATTACATCTAGTACCGCTAATCTCTATCCATTTTATTCCAATCCGAAGAGTAAGATACTAAATGAAAAGTAGAGAATTACCTAACAGTTCCACTCATTGATTTCCAAAGGAAATACATCAAATAAAACAAATTTCACATATCTTTTATTCATAAAAATATTCATACAATTAAATATTCCATCCACTTAAGACACTACTAATGCCAAAAAACAATACTTGAATCAATTTCAAATACAACTTTATTTTCCAGAAACTACATTTCAATAATGAACCATATTTAATCATAAAATTATCCAATCTCTTTGATAAACAAATATAAGTTCTTAAATATATTTTATCTTTTCATCTCTTAAGGATTCCATCTACAAAAATTGCTAGCAAGGGTCAATTCATTGAACTGAGCATGATAAGCACTAAGCATTAAAAAGATGTGATTTTAGCTAACTATTTCACTAAGAGAACTCTATTGTTATGAAATAGTTTAAGCATTACAGAAAGACATACCAAAAGTAATTACTAGTCACAATTGAGAGAGAGAGGTAAGATGATAAACCATATCATAATTAAGAGTAGATCAAGATATAAACAACTTCAACTTTCATACTATTGTTTTACATGAAAATAATTAAAACATTAATCTAGGTAAGTATTCCATCAAAATAAAAAATTTCCTTCCATATATTATTATACATTATTCACTTCTCAGTTAATCCTATCTAACATTGGAAGATAACTATCCCTACTATCTCTTAAGTATATATCAACATTAGGTAGAATAATAGTACTTTCATCTCAAAAAAAAATTCACCTAATTCCATCCTATAATATGAGATGCCAAGATCAAATCAAAAATAGGAATAGGTTTAGGATGGACCAAACAACATGTTTTGAAAAGAGTTTCTAATTTAAGAATCCCTTAACTCAAATTCAAAATTAGAACCCAATATAAGTTCAAGTTTAGCACTAAAAAATTTTCAATAAAGAATGAGATCACCTTAGCATGTAATTGGAACCAAGCACACAATCCCTCGGTGATACATCAATTTCTATTCTAAGGAAAAATAGAATAATAGAGGGATGTAACAATCATCTTCAACTCCTTTAACCATTCAAATAAAAAGACTTACCTAGAATATTTTCAACCAACACAACAATCCTCCTAAGTAACCTCTACTTTAGCTTAAACTGATCTTTCACAATTGGACTTAACTCTTGAAGAAAGTCCTAGTGAAGGTACTACAAAATAGACCAACTGAACAACTCCCTCATCAATATTGAAACAAAAGGAAAAACAAAGGAGAAAGAGATTGTACATTCACCGTTCTAAGAATGATTAGAAAAATATCATGTTATAAATAAGAATACAAATAGGTAAGTCCATTCTCTATAGTCCCTTACCATAATTCCCCAAACAGAGAACAATCAAACATCAAATTAATAGACTACAATCCCGAAGAAGGGAAGAAAATATGAACCAAAAATATCCAATACCTTTTATGGTTCAAAGGGACAGTAAAAATAACACCAAAATCAAGAAGACAACAAGCATACATTCCCACGGACATGGTGGAGAAAGGAAGAGAATTATCAGAAGAGTAATTCTTCATAGTCCTTCTACACCTAGATGATGAAAATAAAAATACGATCGAATAACGATAAAGCTAAGCCCCCAAACATGCATTCCTTATATAGATATACCTTTGATTTCATTAGAAAAAGAATTGAGAACAAGTTTGATGGCCCAACGCCAAGAAAAAAGACTGACCCAGTACAACCATTAATGTGTAAATAACTATTTAGACTCACAAGTCGATAAAAGAAACTGTAACACAGTGAGATTAAACCCAAGATAATTTCCCCTTCAAAGCATCAATTACATAAATTTCAAAGCTTACCCAAGTTCTCAAAATATTAGAATATTGAATAAAACTTCTTTTAAATTACCCTTTCCCAAGAAATAAATCCTTTCAAAGTGCTAACATGGATAATTGTTCCAGTACCTCTATTGGTGAATGAAAAATATGTAACAAGTCTTTAATATACAAAAGTTTATTTCAAAGAAAAATTTACAACAATTCATATTCCTTAATAACCATTGGAACATATGACTAAAATAGGAAGGTTAGAACAAAACCAAGATTCGTAAACACAAAGTGATAAAAGAAATGTCGGGCATGATCACAAGTTTTTGTGTAATCAATCAAACTTAGAAGATTATGCTAAACCTAGAGACACAAAATTTTATTTCCCTCAAATATTCATTCAAGATCAAACATTATTCAAGTTAATCAACAATTTATACTCTCAATTGTTCTTACAGAAGTGACAGAAGATCACATCAAATAAGTTCCAGAAATTCAAGAAAGATAGTTACTCACAAGTTTAACACATCTTAACAAGACTTAAAACAGTTACAAATCCATCTTAGACTCAAAAAGAAGTTAAGCATAAATTAGTAATTCAAAACAAGGGAATTGAAACCCAGAATAAATCTTCCATAATAACAATGAAGTTAAATAGTAATCACAGTAAATAATACAAGCATCAAAATCATAGATCATAACATTTAACAAAAACCCATTTATCCCCAAGAGCAGAGTTCTTTTAATGGAAACATTTAAGTAAAAGCAAAAAAACTTAATGGGAAGATCCTATCATGCCTGATAGTGCTTCTCCTTTACAGATTCACAGGAGATCTCTAAGAAAAACTTCAATATCTTCTTCCTTTACCACGAAACGTCAAAAAAACCTTCAGCACTTTCCCATTCCTTTAATAGTTTCCCTAATGTCCATTATAATTTCAATGCCACAAAAAAATTACAATCACGTAATAACTGAACTGGAGGTTCGAAGAGCAGGAACAATATCGTGTAGAGATTGGTTTACAAATGAATCAAAAGATCAAAAACAACCAAAACCCCTCATACACCTTCCTAGGTGGTTTTTGCCAAATTTAAAAACATTAAATGTAAAGGACTGTCAGTTCCCTCCATTTTCCACGCCACCGCCATCTCCACTTTTTGTGAAGACTACACTCAAATTTGCATGTAACCGAATTCAATGGAGATGCCAACTCAAATTTCCCCAACTTTTCCAATTCCCATGCCAAAGTTAGTGATAGGAAAAGATAAGAATGAATTAAATATCATTTAATTACCTTGAAACTGATGCTACCGACCACCTAATGTCCATGTGTTCCATAGCCCCCCTCTAGGTTAGCCACATTTTAAGTTATATTAACATTAGTTTAGGAAATCAACATAGGTCCATAGGTAAGTCTCAAGCTCAAGTCACAACATATTAACTTTAGAAGATCAAGAGAATAGTTACTTAGTGTTAAACATGTATTTAAAATAGGTTACCATTCAAAGAAATCATGTTAATCAATTAAATGAAGAACCAATCATGACATCATTATTCAACATATTAATGGAACTGAAGACTTCATCAATTCTCCAGCACAGTCCAAATTCAACAATTAACTGATTTAACAAACTTGGTCATTATGACCAAAAAATCATGAATTAAAAGTATACCTTGGATCAATGGAATTGATCCAAGGTAATTTTTTTCTGAAGGAAGAATTTTATAAAAACTAAAACCAAATTTCTCAATTGAAGTAGTGAACTAATTATGTATAAGCATGTGGGTAACTCTTATTAAATACAGTAAAACATGACATAATGTACCTGCACAAAGGATGAATTATTTTCTAATATAAACATGATTTCCAAAGTCATAAGAGTACATCGTCTGAAGACCAAATCACCTGTCAACGTTTTGTATTTTCTAAAGTATAAGTCATCTTAGGTACCTGTCATGCTAGAGGCATTATAACTTGTTCATCCAATGGATAAGAGGACACTAGAAGGGATGTAAATTTACAACGAGAAAGTAAAAATAAAATTAGAGAATGTTGGGCTACTACAACTCTTTGAGTTTCCCTATTTTGGTAAGCCTGAGTAGTTATACCAATGGTTGATGTCGCACATGCACGAGCACCATTTATACTTTTTGGGATGTAAAATGTAGATAACTCCCCATCTCATCTCAAAGTTTACCGAATTTATCTATGAAGTGGATTTTTTGGATGATGACCTAGAGGATAAAGAGGCCATTAAGAAGACTATGGAAGAGTATGACTACAAAAAGGGTTCACATTACTTCAATATCTCAGATATCCCTAACCATGTGATGAGAATGGTCATGGACCTAGTAACCAAGATGAATGGTCAAGAGAGGTGGACACAGATAAACAAGGCATAGTTTAATGTATTCTAGAAAATTTCAGAAGGGACCATCTATAACTTGTCCTCCTATATTACAGAAGATATCATCAGCATCGCACAAGAAGGAGAGATTATAATGTTCGAGAATGTTATTCTCACCAACATCTTGTCAAAAATTGGAGTGACCGATGGGCTAGAGAAGTTTATATGGGAGTATCTAGATGAATATCCCTCCCTCACAAAGAGGTTTGAGAAATACACATGTGACACCATGATAGCCACCCATAAAGTGTGCCTATAGAAATGGTACAAGTGAATACGTGATGCATTCAGGACTGAGTGGAGGATACCAGAATAGTTATCAGCACTAGTAAATGGAGAAGATGATTTTTTTTCTTATCAACATTTATACATTGGTAGATACACTCTATCAGATGGGAACAAGAACCCATGGTGTAAATTACCCTTCTCCTTCACTGAGAAATATTTACAGGTAGGGGTAACTCACTTCAAGGAACCTAAAAGAATAAGGTTTGACCTTAGCGAGGCGGACTGGTAAAATCGTGATTTTCAAAGGAAGATGGTATATCCAAAGAAGCAACCTTATGTGGAGAAGTATGTCTCCCATGAAGTTCACATGAAAAACCACTTGATTCTACCAATTTCTAGAAGGGCAGCAACAAGAATATACTTACACATTATGCCTAATTATGAAAAGGGTGCTTACTTGGAGAATGGAGTCTCCATCCCCTAGGATCCCACAAGGAGGAAGAAGGCCACACCAAATAAGAGAGAAAGGGAAGAGACCTTGGAGAAATAAGTGGTAGAAAAGAAAGCACCAAGTGTGTAGGCAACACAATTTGTAAGCATGCTAGATTCAAGTGTCAAGCCAAGCACATACACATGTGCAGGAAGAAGTCTCCCATCAAGAGAAGGAAAGAAACCTTCAAAAGAGGTTCCAGAATAAGAAGATTCACCTAGAAGGGAATCACCTACTAAGGAAGAGAAAGATTACCTTACTAGGAAGAACATGAAGGTAGTGTGGAAGGTAGACTCAAATGAGATGGAGAGCTTGAAGGCCTACAGGGGTGATTGAGACAATGATGAGGATGAATCTGTTTAGAATAATCCCGTGTATGATTTACACAATTAAGAGTTAGAAATAAGTGAGGGGGAGGGTGGAGAAGAATAAGGTGCCCAAGGAAAGGGGGAGAGTGAAGAGGTAAATATGAAGGATCAAAGGATCCCTAGGCTCACCAAGGAGCATATAGAAGAGGCTGCAAAGAGAGAAGTAGCAGTCATAATTGAGAATTTAGTGGAGCAAGTAGTGGAGTGGAGCGAGGATGAGATACTCAAGAATATATAAGAAGAGAGCATAGGGAAGGAGTATGGAAACATAGGTGGAGATCTTGGCTTAGCGGTGAAATTTCCAAAGGCTACATGCATAGGGGGAAGAACGTGGTGGTAGCACAAGGGTAGGGAATGGGATATATCCATGATCCAAAAAAAGTGCTACGCGCACACTTCTAAAGCACCATTCCGACAAACCAAATCTTGGAAATGTATTCATTTGAGTAAGAAGGTGCATACCCATAAACCACGAAGATTCTATCTTGGTATTTTCATTCCCATGTTGATGAACCTGAGTTTGAAGTTAACCAAGGAGCATTGATGAAGGTGCCAAAGACCAAATGTATAAACCTGTTGGTAAATGCTTAGTAGTTATCTAATGAGCAAGTTTGTAATGCACTCAACAAGGTTTTAGTTGAAGTTGAGGTAAGGATTTTTGGTAGGAATTTCCAGGTGAGATTCCTAGAAGGAAAATTGGAGAAGAAAAAGGAGAAGCTCATTGAAAAGAGAAAATAATGGAAGCAATAGGAACTAATCATCACATAGTTAAGGCATGAGCTGAAGGAGGTAAAGGATAGGGGTGTGAGGTATATAAAAAGGTAGAAATGATTATAGATGTTATTATCTTAATGCATCCAGACCTAGCACCACTCAAAAATAAGTATGAGTCAACCTTCCAATGCTTGGAAGATCTAACTCACATCCTCACCATGGAGAAGAATCCTCTCACTTTGTAATCAATAGAAGAATTGTTAGCACGCCAGGATAAAGAGGAGAAGTTGAAGGTAGTGGATATAGTCATTTGATACAATAAGCTCCTTGCTAATCTAAAGGTTTCTGCATAGATAACTGAAGCTGCTTATGAAAATTATGCCAATAGAGATAGAGTGGAAAGAATTCTAGTTTTCACCCATAAGGCAGACCTCAAGGAGTTTCAAGAGAAGAATAAGGGAAATAGGGAAGAGCAGGATGAGATCCTGATTGAGGTAGAAAATAAGTTTAAAGGCATCAAGAGCTTGAGAGGCTAGATAAAAAAATATCTAAAGGAATTATACCCTCATATCAGCCATAGGACGGATGCGATGGATGACCATGGCAAGCATTTGGAAAAAATTGTTTATATGTTGAATGCCAAGGGTGATGAACTAGGATTTGAAGAGGTGAGCTCCTTATTAGGTAACCTCTTTCAACAAGCACAAGGTGAGGTGGATTCTTGGGAGAAGATCGAGGTAGACATAAGGAAGGATTTCCCACTCATTCTTCAGTGATAAGAAAATTCTTCTTCATTCCTCCATTATTTATTTCTTCCATTTCTCATTCTTCATTATTTAGTCCCACCATTCTTTATTCTTTGGAGAGGTTGTTTTTGAGCATGGAGAACAAGCTTAGTGTGGGATGATGTTGAGCCTTAGAATATTTACTAAGTCCCAAAGGCCACATGCGCACATGGTACTAGTGAAGAATATTGGTACACGGGGAAAAGTGCACATGACAAGGGTTTTAGAAGGGTTTAGTAGAAACCATTGCATGGGCGCAAGGCAGAATAAAGGATTTTAGGACTTAGTCATGTATGGATTTCCAAGAGGAACTTGAGGAAAAATGTGATCTTAATAGGCATACTTCATGGATAATGTGAAATCATGGAGACTTGGTGGTCAAGGAAAGAATATTCCACACATGGAACATACCCAAAGAGTTCCTTGGAGAAAGTGGGGAGCTCAAATCAGAAGAAGCATGCTCCATTGGAGGACCACCTTGACACTTGGAAACTGATCTGCTACTTTAGGAAGGCATTTTCGTAGGTGTTAAACCTATTTATAGAGATTCTCTGGTAGAAGAAAGAAATATATAGTGTGATATAGAGGAGAAGAGGGCCATCGTGCAATAAACCATACCAGAGTAGGTGAATCCCTACAGAAATGAGAAGAATATTATAGGGGTTGGGGTTATCATTACAGGACTATAGGAATGTTAGAATATCTAGGGGATGGTTCTGCTAAATTTTTGTAATAAGGAATAATAGATAGAGCTTCTGATGTGTGAGTCAAGATATATTGGTCTGATATGCCCCTTTTAGATGTAATGTGGTTACTACACTATGATCAACATGAATATATGGTTCTATTCTAAATATAAAGTTCATGGGTATAAATCCTAGTGTCCTTTATGTTATGGATCAGATCTACCATCTATATGACGTTTCTGTTGTTATCTAAATAGGTATGTTAGTGTAATGACTCATCCTATGCTTTCAGAAATGTATGCATGATAATTTACTTTTTTGAACTTAATCTATCATCAATGACGACATCTTCTCATAATGCTCACATAAAGGAGGGGCTCAGAACTTGCACATGCCTCAGGTGATCTCTTAGCGCCCACTGGGTGATAAGAGAACACACATGGGGTTAGAAGGTTATTCTATGGGCATAAAAATGACTACATAGTGCCAATACTTAGAAATTCCTAGTGAACTTCACCCTTTAAATAGTGATAACAACGTCCTTGAAGACACCAATGGGCATTGCCTTTGTATTGTTAGCCATATACAACACATTCAAAGATGGTTGTAAAATGGGCCTTCCCATTTGATGTCATACATCTAGGGTGAGAACATTTACTTACACACTCATATCGATTATAATATTCCTCAGAATCCATCCATCTACAAAAACATTAAAGGTAATATCCTTTTCATAATCAAGGCTATGGGGATGAAGGTTAGCAGGTAGAACCTTCCTCTTACGCCCTTCTCTAGTACACGGTACCTTCTCCTGTAACCATTATCCTAATAAGGGGATGATATTTTCTTACCTCAGCATGTTGTATACTTCTTTAACCTCATCTAGAACCTTTTAGGGAGCCTCAGTAGTATTTCGTTTCTCTAATTCCCTTGACTACTCCTTAAGGCACTGAATCTCTCCATGTAGGCTTCGAATCACATCAATGGTTTCTTGATACACTTCTTTCTAATGAGAAGGGTCTAGATACTTTCCAGGCACCAATTATTCTCTAATAACCACCGGACGTTTCCTTGGTAGCTTCCTCATGCACGCATCCTCATCTCACATCGTAACCAGTATCGGTTCTAGTTCTAACTTTCACACCACCCTTGGCGTCCATTATGAATCAACCTTCCCTACACTTTTCATCCCGATGCCTTTATATTTACGATGTTGTTAGCTCATGTGCTCAAATAACTCAAGTCACTCCTCATAATTGTGCTTATTTCCACACCACGAGCATTATGGTAGATCAGGGAACTCACACTTGTAGTGCTATATGGATCCAAAGTTGTAACACGTCCCATGTGGGAACACACTTCTTCCTCCCTTACAGTTACGATGACCACAAAATCCTCCTCGTAAGCCTCTTCCACACGCCCCTCTATCTGTGCATCCTTCATAGTTACAACCATCATCCTTGGAAATTCTTGTGAGGCTAGTCTGGTGCACACCAATGTCAACATCATGTATCTGGTCAATCATTCTATAATCCTTGGTGTCATGGGTAGTAGAGGTGCAAATCTTGCAATAACAAGACACATTCTTATAGATCATGTGTTGTAGAAGTGGGCACCTACTAGTATCATGATCTCTGTGGAAAATTTCATAGTACACTATCCTGGTGTGTACCGATCTTTTTGGGAAACTATCCTTTATATGTCCCTCTACTTCACAGTCTTAACATCAAAGACCACTATGAGTTTTATGCGCTACGTTAAAAGTTAACTTCTCCATTTGCTTTTCCATTACAGCCATTTAAACCTCAAGGAAAGGGCTAACACTGGTATCCATGCTTCTGATAGCCTTAGTGTGAAGGGAAACCTCTAAGACCTTGCATGGGTCTGTGAAAGTCTTATGTGAAATCATTCTCCTAAATGGTGTTATCAATATTCCAATAAACCACTGAGCATTTTGAGAGGGGTGAATATCATAGGATAGATTTGATAAGAGATTCTTGAAACACACATCGTACTCCCACACACTCTCTTCCATTCCTTACTAGATCTCCTTCAGTGCATTGATGCTCTTCTGTTCAAACTCAGGGATATGAAATTCAACCAAGAAGGCATTCTACATCACGGTGTAATCCACTAGTATTTGGTGGAGGGTCATACTTCTAGTACCATATATGTATGCACCCTTGCAATTTTGGTTTACACTAAATTTCATTTCAGTTTGGGGTAGTGATTCCCTTCGCATGCCATAGTATCTCCCACTTGTGAACATTCTCTATAGCATCCTCAACACCTTTTGTATTCTGGTACATGTAAAGACATCTCAAAAAACACTTGTTGAGGAGGTTGAGGTCCTTGTCTTCCTGATCCAAAACCTTAATTTTCTCCAGCATTACCTCTACCACTAGATCCACCAAATATTTTCCCTCTTGACTCACCAAATCCTCTAGATCCTCTATATCCTCTAGCTTCGAATCTACCAAATCTACCTCCTGTAGCTGATAATGGGCCTGAAGTGGTCATGGCTGGAAATCCCAATGTTCCACTAAAATATGTGCCAATAGTTTGTGATATCACACCACTACTAGATGTGAGTCATACACCACTCCCAAACGTAATACCCAATCTCTACATACCTACACTTTTCCCAAACATCATTCTAGATAATATCCCTCCAAATACGGGGAATGATTGTGCATCCATAGATGTACCAAATGAGAAATTGTATCTCCTAGGCACAAATCGATCACTCTTACCAATACCAATTGGGTTGGTAATACTTATCTCTTTATTGGGGAGACTAAATTATAGGGGTTGGTAAATGGGACTATTCAAATGCGTGCTAACATCTCTCCTTTCTCCAAGTGATAAAATTTCATCAGAAGCAAAAGGGATATCTCTTTTGTGATTTACGAGATGGGGTGGCATAGAATTCTCAGGCTTCACATCCTCCCCGCAAATCTCAATTCCTTCCTAGAATGTCTATCTTCATAAATTCATCACTACTGTAACCTCACATTGTCTGGACAACTCCCTTTCATGTGCTTCTTTGTACTTGAGTCATCTGTCCTCTCTTTCTTTTTCAGCCGCAATGTCTATCATCTTCCTCCACCCTAACTTCCTCGCCCAGTGCTCAGCAGAAGCTTAGGAAGCCATAGGAAATGATTCCAAACTTAGGGTGACAATCATGATCTTTATAGCTAAAGGGATAATGTGCATAAATGATCCTCTAGGCTCCCTTAAGAACTCAAACTCAGTAACTTTGAGATAAGAATACATAGAAATAACGTACTCCAGGGTATAACTATTCAACACTCTTTTCCACTAATGATCAACAACACATGTCCAAGTCAGATCAGCATCTTGCAGTCTTTGATATTCGTCTTGGGTCTAAAAACAAGATCTATGGTACCAAATTGATCTAGATGCATACACGGAAATCCATTCATACAACTCTACTGGAAATCAACAAAATAAGGTCTCATACAACTCATGATATACTTTTTCTTCTACCCATCTGTGTGCATCAAACTTAGGTCCAGTAATAAATCTCTGAGAAAACTCATCTTGCATGCTCTTAAACCATGCTTCGACACTATCCAAGGTGAAACGCTCCATCATCACACATCATTATCACAACTTCAAAAATAGGTCACGACAATGGAACAAATATGTAGTCATTTTTATATACTTTCAATACAACTTTCTAATCCCATGCATGTCAGCCTATCACCCAATGAGCATTTTACGCTCACTCGATGCACGTGTGGGTGTTGAGCCTCTCCTTTATGTGATAATTATGATAGGATCTTTCCATTGATAGGAAATTAGATTCATGAAAGTAAATGTTCATGCACTCATTCTAAAAGCACTAGATGAGTTATTACAGCTATATACCCATGATAATAACAAGAGAAACATTATATAGAGAAAAAATCCGATTCATAACATGAACAAGAGACACTAGGGTCTACACCCATGAATCAGATATTCAAAATAGAGCCATATATTCATATTGAACAGTAACCACATTACATTCAGAAGGGGTCATAAAATATCATTAATAACAAAAGACTTCAGACTCATCTCCTGCAAATCCTCTTTGGTGATATATTCTAACCAATCCCTCTCATTTTATCCATTATTACATATTATAATGTCATGTAGAGGCCTATTACATTCGTTATACCCCTTATTACTAATGCTCTAAATCCTAGCCTTACTATAGCATCATACTCTTGATGCATTCCCTCATGACCATGCACCTATTATTTGTCATCCTCTTCTCCATTCAGGTTTGGCTTCCTCACTCTAGAGAATCTCTATAAATAGGTTTAACACCCACTGCAATGCCTTCCTCTAGGATCAAATCACTTGTAAAGTGTCCATGTGGTCCTCCAATGGAGCATGTTAATCTTGTTCTGAAGTATCCACTTTCTGCAATGATGTCTTTTAGGAACCTTCCATGCATGGAATATTCTTTCCTTGACCACTAAGTCTCCAGGCTTACACCTTATCCACTTAGCATGCCTAGTCGAGTCACATTTTTCCTCAAGTTCCTTTAGAACACCAAATATGGTTAAGTCCTTCAATCCTTTGTCATGCCTTGTGTGTGCCCTAGTTTATCTTAAAACCTTCTTAAACCCTTGTCTTGCGCACTTCTCCCCATGCACCCTTCTTCTTCTTGGCCCCGTGCATGCACATGCCCTTTGACACTTAGTCAATATTTCAAAGCCCAAAAAACACAACCCATGATGTGGATCCAAGGTAGCAATAGGTTGTACTAGAACTCGCCCTCTAAGACATAGAATAATTTGGGAATGGTAAGGGGGACCACATGAATGTGGATAATGATGGTGCCAAGGGTGGAAGTGATGAAATCATTGAATAAATGCAACATAACTAGGTTATTACGCATGTAGTTGGAATGTATGCATATTTTTTTGTATGCATGGCAGGAGATGATGTTGATGTTGGCACCGCTATCGATCATAACATGTCAAATGCGTATATTATCAATATATATATATATACATGAAAATGGTGCGATGAAGATCATCTTATTGGAGAGGTACAATCTCATCGTTAGAGAAATTGAGGGTTGCTACTTGGTGAGTAGTGGTAGGTGTAGAGAAAGGGGATGAACTAGTGAGGTGTTTGACATGGCGAGGGGTGATAATGGATGCCATATGCGTTGGGTAATTAGGTAAAACCTCAATGGATTGCAGAATCTCCATAAGGGCCTGTCGATGATATTCAGAGGTTTGGATGAGGTCATACAAATAAATTTTTAAAGGGGATTGATGTAATTATTTTATCATTGTACAATGGGTGACCCGATTAGAAATAGGATATGTGGGTCCTCAAATAGTTATTTTTGGTGCGGGTATGGATGGTATATTGAGCACAAGATTGGTAGATGGGCTAGTTTCTTTCTCCTTTTCTTTTTCTTTTTGGGCACGAGTGAAAGTATCAACCATATTGATATGGGGTGAAGGAGCAAGTGAAACATGATATGTGTAGTGCAATGATGGAAAATAGAATGAAGAAAAGTGTCATTGTGAAAGAATTTGGATGCACTGACTTTTTAGTGGGGTTTTGGCTAGCTCTGTTATGTGTAACATGTTGATCTCAAAAGTTGGAGAAGGATAAAATGGTTTTGGATGTGGAGATGCGGGTCACTGAATAGGTAAAGGATGAGGATGTGTGGTAATAGGTGGAGGTGGAAGTAGGTCCTTGTCTAGAAGATTATCATCGTTGAAGTTTTTTTAGGAGGAAAAAGTTGGAGAACAATGGTTTTTAGAGCCTTATAGCTTTCTACATCATTCCCTAGCACATGATTGTAGGCATAAATTTTAGTATCATCAAACCCTTTTGGTTTGAGTGGGTCATAATGTCTAAGGGGAAGTAATGTTATGACACAGGTCTCTAAAAGGTTAGCTAGAATATTGGTGTAAGACCCTGTCAGTGGATAAAAATGTGAGGTGAGTGTGGGTTTGGATTTAATTGTGGGTGAATTTTTTGGGAGAGGCATCACAGGAGGTGGAATTAGAGGTGAAATAGGTTTGACCACTATTTTGGTAGGCTTTACTATTTTAGGTTTTGATTGTACCTACTTTGGTAAAGGCCTAGTAGATAAACTATCAATAGAAGGTATTGTAGGCTTAACTACCTCTTTGGAGGGTAGTGGGTTTTTTAATTTTGGTTGCACCTTCTTGGGTAAAGGTGAGGAAGGAGTAAGCGATGTGGAAGGGAAGGTAAATGGGGAAAGAGGATGAGTTATCCAAGGTGATAAATAAGGCATGGTGAAGGTTACTAGAAAAGGAAAGGTCGACGATATGGGTTGAAGAGAAGGAAATCTCATAGGTACTAATGGGTTTACTATAGGTGGTGGGGGTATAGGTGGTAAGAAATATGTGGGTAATGACAGAGGTGTTCATTGTGTAGGTAAATTGGATGTGATAAAAGGTCATGATGAAGAGGCAAGAAACTATGTTTTTGGTTTGCCTTGGATAGGAGGTTGCTTAGCGAAGGTCGACGGGTGAGGTCCTAAGATGGAGGGCACTAGTGAAGGTGACAGAGGAGTAGTGGATGAAATTGGTGTATACAGCCTAGAATGTTGGGTACTCCTTTTAGGTGGAGGAATAGTTTTTTCATGGTTTTGTGAAGATGTGCCTAAGTCCAATTTGAAGGAGGGTGGACTAGGCTTGATTTTGACATGACACCTAATGTGGTGATGGATCTAGATGTAGGGGAATGTGTAGATAGAGGTAGGTTCTTAGGGATATGAATAGGTTTGGTTGTTGGTAAAGGTTTAGATGTAGGTGAGGGTGATGAAGAAGAGATTGTTTCAACAAGCTTGGTTATGGTTGATTCGGTCATCTGAAATTCCTTTGGATAAATCATGGAGGTATCAGTAGGTGATATTTATGTTTGGGTTGAAAAGGGTATCTGGATACATCCTTAAAGCATGGAATTATCAATGTAATCCAAGCAGTCGGCTAGGCATGAAAATGACATTGTTGTAAGAGGAGATGACATTGATTTCGTAGTAATTGCTATAAAGTATGTTTATGAGATAGGGAACTGATTGGCTTCAGACACTATAGGTAAGAGATCTGAGAGAAAATAAACTAGATCCTAGAAGCCTAATGGGAAATTTCTAGCAACAAGTAGTTGTGCTTCTAAAGTATCTTCTATTGTTAGGGGAGATGACAGGTGGGATGGTAGGCTCCTCTTTCAATGGATAGGGAGGTGAGCATGACTCTCTGGCAGATAGGAGAGTTAAAACCACATGTTGTTCATTAGGTTGTGACGGGAGTGATGAAATGGCATTGACAGATATTGTGGTAAATTCCATGGGTGAAGTGGGATATGAAGGATAATCTTTTTTGGGTGAAGGATTAAATGAAATAGGCTCCTCTCTGGGTAAATTAGGTCATGCTAGAATCTCCTCAATGGAGGGGATAGGAGGAAATTGAGGAAGCTCAGGTATGGTTTCAAGCACAACATGGACCTCACAGACATTACTTTCACTAGTTGAAGGTTTTCCTATTTGGTTAGATTACAGGGTATGCTTAGGAAACAAATTTTTGAAGATATGCAAGTTCTGATTAGTTGGTGCATTTGGGTTGTCTAAGACAAGATATCTATTATCTAAAATTTCTTGGATAATGTTTTTGAATGTTATACAATTACCATTGCTATGGACTTTAACACAATGATAGTTGTGATAGTCTTGTTCCTTGTACCATGTAGGCATAGGAAGAGTAGGGTCAAAACTAGTATGTAGTTTGATCAGTGGAAGAGTAATTCCTCTGGATTTAAGAAGTTTTTCTAATACTGAAGAATAATCCTCCCTGATTGGAGTGTACTTTCATTTCTCTCACCTAAACTAGAAATATTGAATGAGAGAAATTTTGGAAGAAGGTTTTGAGTGAGATGGGCTAGTAGTTAAAACTACCACGTTGGCATATCATTTGGCTTTGGAATAATTTTTTTGGGGTTTGGAAGAGGAAGAGGCCTCTTTTGACTTAAATGTAGTGTATTTGTTACGTAATTGAATTTTATTCTCTTCTATGGGAAAAATTTCAAGTTTTCTTGCCATGGAAAATGCTTCATCAAAGGTACATAAGGTTTGGAATTAGAGAGTTGGTAAGATGTTCCTAGCACAAGCCCGAATGAACAAATCTATAATCTCAGTTTGAGGTAGCTGGAATATAAGTTGGCTGATGAGATTCCACCAATGAGGGACAAAATATGTGATAGACTTGTCATTGTATTGTTGTGTTGAGTATAAGTTGGTCATATTGACCTTCTTGACAATATTGATTGAAAAATGGTCTAGGAAGGTTTGAGGCACTTGTTTAAATGAGTAAATGGAATGTCAAGGTAAACCACTATAAAATTCCAACACAAATCATGTTAAGGACATTGGAAATGTCTGTAAGAGAAAAGTTTCATCACGAGAGATACAATAGAACCATTTGAAAGATCGTAATTTTTGTTGCGGGTCCTATTTGTTGTTGAACCAAGTGAATTCAGGTATGTCTCAATGTGTAGGGTATGGATGAATGGGATCATTATAGATTTCATCATATGTTAGAGAGTTATGAGATCCAAAAACTAATGCTTCTAATGGTTGCATATTTTCCATCATCATTTTCATAAGGTCATTCATAGGTAGTGATGGATGGGCACCCCCTGGAGTATAAGGGGGTTGATGATGAATGTTTGATCTGGACATAATTCCAATATATAGTGGTATTGAGTATGATAAATGCAAGGTGGGAATCGATGCAAATGGAAAATATCTTGAATAAGAGATAAATGAGATAGGTGGTTTTTGGTGATATGTGTAAGTAGGTGGGGTGGATGTAGTGATCCTTATATTAATTAGAGGTAAAGATTGCGGGATGGAGAGGATGATGTTCTAGAATGGGGTATGGGTTGCCTACACCATGGGTGGATGTGATGTAATAGGTATACATGAGGTGGTGGGAACAAACTGGGCTATGCTCAAGGTGGTTGATGATGGAATGGTTGACACCATGGGAGCAACTAACTTCAAAAGTGTGACTAATGTTGAAGGTGTCACAAATATTGATGATGTGCGGTCAATTTGGGATATTACGAGTGGTAAGGTGGATGAAGGTAACACCAAGCTAGTGGTAGCTAATGCAGAACTAGGGGCGAGGGGAGGATGAATAAACACATGCATGTAATATACAAATTGTCTTGATGAATCACGAGTGGAGGAATGGGAAAGATAATGTTGTAAGGTAGTGGGATTGTTGTCAAGGATTCTTATGAACTCCTCATCATTGGTACTAATGATAATGGGTTGAGTAGGATCCATAGATGAGAGAATGTAAGGTGGTGATGGTTTATGTGGGAGTAGATAAAGGCTTGCATGGAATACAAGGGTGTTGGTTTACTATGAGTCAAAAACATGTGACTTGGTGCAGGCTTGGTAATTTGTTCTCTGTAAATAACACAGAAAAAAAAAAAAATGGAGAAAAATAGTTTCAAGGGGGGGTAAAAAAATAGGTAATTGTTTTAATTAAGAATTAAAACACATGAATCGATGATGGTTAGGTTAACTGATGATGGTGATAGGGTGACCAATTCCAATTAGGTCAACTGATATCGGTTACTATAGGAAATCAATTTTTTTTGCAAATGGGGAAATAACTGATGAAAATGAGACAAAACTGGATATGACAGTGATTTTAAAGATCCAAGGGTATGATGATATGTTTGAGAAAATTTAGAAAGAACATAAAATGTGGTGAGTGTTGTTTTTGATGAAATGACCAAAAAGCATATAACTAAAAAAGATCAGGTAAACCGATGACGATTGGAGTAAACTAATGTCGATCATTGTAAATTTTGAAAAGATGGATAAATTTGATTTTTATGACTTAGATTAAATTAAATATCAACCCAGAAACCTGAGTATGATAGTGATAGACCCTAACACACTTAGAAAAATTCAGAATACACGAACTATAATTGTGGAGTGTGAAAGGAAGAAAGAAAAATTGGAGAACATGTCCTCACAACTCAAAACACAAATCAAGCAAAAGTTAAGAAACACAAAATCCTATGGGTGAATTTTATGTTTTAGCTTATGATATTTAAGACTAAATCATGAATAGAACCAAATTTTTGGTTTAATATAAGGTGTCCTATGAAAATCCAAGATCTAAGGGTGGTTTTAGGTAATGTTTTAGCAGGGGCAGTAGTTTCTCTGATAGAATGACTAGACAGAGAAACCAGCTGGGTGCCCGCTGTCAATCCTATAATCATGTGATCGTTGACAACTTATTCTTGGTAGGAGGATGTTTAATAAGATGTGTAAATTATGTAAGTGGTTTTGTATAGAGAGAGAATGTGCAAGTGAACTACGATTACATTATTCAACAATAAGTTGGGCATGACTTCTAGCATATAGGTTTCCCTCAAATTAATGTCAGATATAATGCAACAATCTAGAATGGAATGCAAGTGTTTTAACCCCAAATCAAAAATTACGTTCGATGTAAAAATTGGAGAACATGAAGAGGGATTCTCTTTCACTAATGCAATGTAGTAAAAGGAAGACTTGTTCTTTTTAAAGCACTAAAAGTAAGAATTCTTTGACAATAACAAGAATGAGAATATTCCAGAGAATAAAATTAATGTGAATAATTTATAACGGGAAATAAACACAAAAAATTTCTAAGGAATGAACAAATGCAAAGGAACCCCTGATGGTTCCCACTGGGTGTGCCAAAATGTTTCACCAGATTCTTAGCAAATTAATGAAATAGATAAGGGTAGTGGGTCAATGAGGAATACTTATTTGTAATGTAGATTGAAGGTTTTGCACACATTTTGATTTCCTCATCCAAGTTGATTACGAGATATCCCTTTTGGCTACGAGGAATGTAAATGAAAAATAATACCACCAAATAAAGTTAAACAAAACAATGAGTGGAATGCCTAGTGGAAGCTAGATCCAGGAAGCTTGATGCTTCCTAAACAGGATGTCAATTCACTTTTATATAACAATATTAATGTTATTTAAATCATACATGAAGTAAAGATCTTATTGAAATTTAAACGATTTAGGTATCTCATACAAAAAAATAAGAATGAACATTCAAAAGATTGTTTAAGGTCAAAATGGAAGGGTTGATCAACTGGTGTTGAGTTGTAGGTCTAGTACAGGCTCTAGGTAAGGTTTGGTTAGGATTAGAAATGGTTCTATGATATTGAGAATAAGGTATCAACTCACTGGTCTGAGCTATCTTACCAGAGTAATCAGTTTCGGTTGACTGACCGATGCTGGTTAGGCAGAGTGACTGACGTTGATAGGGTAAATTTGTAGAAAGTTGTTAAAAAAAATTTAGACTCCCTATGATTACTTATAGGTTGGAAATGATGAGAGTGGGGTCATAAAATGGTTCTGAAGACTTAGAGATGATTAAGAGAGGGTGAAAATGGGTGAAATGTTTCAGTATGATCAGGTGATGGGTTGATGGAAGGAAAGGAGTATATTGGTGTGGAGAGATATAAACTACAGAGATGAATAAGTGAATATACACAAGAAAACTAGAGATTCAGTGTATATATGTTAAATAATTGCTATAAAATAGATTGTAGGACATAGGTGATGAAGACGATGACAATAGAGATCTACAGAGAAGATTTTATGTATTCATGTCACGAAAGTTTAGACCTCTGTGCTTCTCTGTTGTGAATTTATGATCATGAAGAGAATGATGAATGGTGACCAATGTTGGAAATGCTCTCGTGTGTCTTCCTTTTCCTGAGTTCTAAAGAAATTTGAGTGATCCAAGTCTCTATAAGAAAATGAATTGACCAACTTGGGAAAAAGATTTTGTAAATGTATTTAACCTAACTAGCAATGGTTAGGTGACCGATGTCGGTTGAGATATAACTAGTGTTGGTCAAGGCATGAATATCTAGGTTAGTAGAAAATAGCTAGATTGTTTCCATTTTTGGAGTGATATTAAACCTTTTATCCAAATAACTCTCCTAGAAATTTGGATAACTTGCATACACATCATTATCCCCTTCACATTATTCTATCTCCTTCCATTTTCCCTTGCTCATCTTCATCCTATGCATCATCTATTCTTCCTTCCTCCTACATGCATGTCACCCCTTTGTTTCCCTTTCACACACTTGCCTCTTTCTCCCGTGCATCACACACACCTTCGTTCACATCTTTATACTTTCACCCCACACCTATTTCTTCCATACATGCCCTTGCTCCTTCTCCCTTGCACCCATACTCCACGTGTTCACCTTCCTTCTAGTCAGCTCGACACATCTCCAAAGGTGAGAGTGGTCATTGAAAAGTTCAAGTGTCTATTGAAGAAGCCATGTGTCAGCTATAAACTCCTTCAAAGGAAAAATAATAAGGGGGTTTCTAAATGAGTGTGAATCCTCCACACATCTAGTTTTATAAAAGGACAGGGTTAGGTTGAATAGTCAAAGCATTGGGACAGGACGACGGAGGATGCCAAGTCAGCATAATGCTAATTCAAGAGTGAAATTTGGGGCAGGTTTCCAAACAAGTGCCATGCCACCACATACCAAGGAAAGAGAATTAGGAAAATACAAAGAAGCATGAGGAGCATATAGAGGCCACCACGTGGACCCTGTATGGACAGACTCTTTAAATATTGCGCACCTGTGACCCTAATAATCAAATGGCCATATCTTTTGACTAGAAACTCATATTTGGGTGGGAGAAAACTTTTTGGAAATGTATCGACACCCTCCATGCCATGTAAACATAAAATATCATTTTTAATAGGATTTGGTGGGTGAAAATATAAAAACATCTATTAGGCCATTAAAGTAGAATCATATTTCTTCAACCACTAGATCTGATTTGATTAGATCCACCGTTCTTCCTTCTTTAACACACCAAGTAGATAGGGAACCAAACATGACATATTTGGGGTGGATTTGAGAGAGACATTGATTGATAGTGGTTGAGATTTCACAGAAGGATTCAACGCGTCTTGAGGTGGTTGAAGCAGGATTAAAAAATTTCTCTCTTCTCTCTCTTATTCTTCATATATATTGTAATGAAGGGGCATATTCAAAGAGTTGGACACTTTGGATCCTTCCGCATGTTGCTAAGGAATACATATTTTTTGTATTTTGAGTTGCAGAGCTCTATGTTTAGATCTTACATTTGGAGATCAGGCTCCTTATCATTGTAACAGTTCCATGGATTTCTTGAAGTAATAGAAGCATCATTTTGTGACTATTCTCTATCCTAACATGTTTGAATTCCTTCTTCTTGCCTCTTCTCTTGCATTGTGTATTGTTGTGCTATTTCAGGTCCCCTGTAGTTCCATACTTAGTTGTGTTCCATGAGAGTGATCTAGTGAATGTGTATTTCATTGTGATCCTCATGCCTAGCCTCCTTTCATGCATTCCCTATCATTCTTTCTTAGAAAAGATAGTGTTCAACCCTCTTTTCTGGTGCTATCACCTTTTAGTGTAGTTTACTTCATGTTATCCTTGTTTCCCCTATTCATTGGCATTCTTAGCTTAGTTTCCCCTTTCAGCACTAGGATTAGCAGTAGTAGTAGAAATAGATAGAGGAATCAGCCTTCTCCAGAGATCCATCCAAAGTGCACAAGGTCCCACAACTTAGGGATGGTTCCATTGTGGTCTTAAACACCTTGACCCCTTTCATGATTCGAGACACGGGTGCACATTTGAGAAACCAATAGTTTCTGGCATGCTTGGTGGGACCAACACCGAAAGCTCAAATTTCATATCTCTAAATTCTGGTGTGTGAACTTAGTGTTTTACCCTTTAGAAGCTCATTTCAAACACATCTGGTGACTCCCAACATTTTAAGATCTTTGTTTCAGTAGTCCTAAGCACCTTTCATGAGAAGAGTGCACACAAGAAGAAGTGCAGTAGCTGAAGATTATTTTGAATACCTCCATCTATCCTCGAGAAGAGTTTGTTCTAGAAATCATGTACACACATCTCTATCTCCAGTGCGTCGTGCCCATTCAACTTCTCCTAAAAATAGATAGCTTATGTTCCTTGTAATGGTGCATCATCCCCCCCTCCATTAATAATCTTTGCAAACTTTTATGGAGGGATTCCCTTGCTCCTGGCTGTGTAACATGATATGCCAAATGGCATGCTCAAAATTATTCCTTACTTTAGTGGTGAGAATCAAGTTATCCCTCAGGAGCATATCCAACATGTAGCAAATGTGTGTTCACTTTATCTGATCACACATAATGATGTAGTAGTTAGGTTTCTTATAGCCTCTTTCAAAGCTAAAGCACTTCAATGGTATAGAGGCTTGAGACTTGGATCTATCACCACTTGGGATGAGCTAGGAATAACTCTATGTAGTTATTTTGATGAAAAGTCAAATCACCTATCTTTGGTGGAGCAACTGACAAAAATAAGGAGGGTGTCCAATGAGAAGATGAATGATTTCAACATCATATTTTAGAAGACTTGGGATAGAATCCCTCTTGTGGTAAGACCTATAACCCAACTATAATACTCAAAATTAAAAGAGCTAAAAAATTAGGATTTTTTTAACACATGAACATAATAAAAATTACACAGCTATAATTCTACATATTTATTTAATCAAATTCATTAATCAATTTTTCTCTTTTGATATATCTGATAACATTCATGTAAGCCATGTGTGGCTAAGAAGGGTGTATCTAGATCTCCACGATCTCCCTTCGTCACTACTTCGAGTGACAATGCTTACTAGCATTTCGGCTCAACCTTTTAAAGGTCATGGGAGCTATGTGAAAGTCCTTAGGTCTACAGAAAAGCCAGTTTCCTGACATCGTATTTTGGTATGTATCCATTGTCTACCTCATGTTCAGTATTTCAACTTCCCATGATTAGGTTTCAGATAATTTTTTGTTATTTAATTGGAGGACTAGGTGATTGTTAGTGCAAATCTATAGCACCGCCTAAATGACCTTCAGATCTGTAGTTCAGAATTAGGTCATTGCACAACATTGAGTTTTCTCCAAGGTGTGGGACCTTGCAAGGTAAGAAAAATATCCAGAGAAAGCTAGTTCTTACCCCTCTGTTTAGGTGTATGCATGAATGTTTTGTAGAGGTTCTGATTCAAAACTCCTACTCTAAAATTACCAAGGAGACAGGGTTAAAAGAATCATGGAAAAGGGAAACAAAACTACACTAAAACAATGATATAACAAAGGATTGATGAAATTTTGTCTTGAAAATAAACACAAATCATAGATATGTAACACCAAAGCAAGCACATATTGCTAGAATATAATGAAAGATAAGAAGACAATGATAAACGCATGAGAGGATTGGAGGATCATTCACAAAGCATGCATTACAATTCCCAAGTTTAATACAATGTATTACAATGGTAGAGAGGAAAAAAATGTGCCATAATCTCCATGGAAGGTTTGAAACTCCTCAAATTCACATGCCAAGGGGAAGAAGGGAGTCTACAAGAACAAAAACATCCAACACTTTAGAAATGAGCCAAAACTGGCTTTTAATGATGAAGCAAAATGAAGGAAAGGTAAAAAATATCCGAAAATTGATTTGAGATCTCCAACCACTAACAAGATCCATTAAAAAAGCAAGGGAACTCTTAAAAATACATTTTTGATGCATTTTTCCATGCTGGAGAATAAACAAACGCCATACCTCATCAATTTTGGTGGTTGGGGATCAGTTCTACATTTTTTCCTGTTCTTGTGACATTTCTTCAATTTTATCCCACAAATCTACACCAAAAATCAAAATTAAATAGTCCATCATGTGGAGAATTTCAATAGCTTTCCAATTATATAAAAAACACAAAACTCTAAGCTCTAGATCAAAAGATATGGCCCTCTAGATATTTAGGGAAAAACATGCAAAATCAGGGCAAAATTAGGGTTTATAGGCTGAAATTAAAAAATTTTCCCTCCTTTTTTGAATTGGGAAAAATTCCCAAAAATTCTCCACCGGCCCAACCTGCACTGCCACGTGGTGCCATCTCATTGATCCATGGGTTCAAACGATCATTCTGCCCCTTTTACAAAATTGGAAAATTTTCCAAAAAATACTCTGCCCCTCCACCACTCAAGGACATGTGGCACTATCTAGTTGCTTGGTGGGGATGCAGTCCACTTTTTACTCTTGTGCCACTAACCACTTTGGAAAAAATTCCAAAGTCCTTCAATCACCTCGACTCCCACCACTAATAGGACATGTGGCATCTTCTCATGCTTGGTGGGGATTCGCTTGTATTTTTCCATTTGACACACTTTGACCAAATGTTAAAAAAATTGAAGTCCTTCTTCCCCTACCACTCTGACCTAACATGTGGCACCATCTTATTTCCTTACGGGATTTCAAGCCAAAATTTTCCCTTTGACCTCAAAAGGCTAAGTGTCAATTTTTTTCCGCAAGCCTGCCTTGGGAAAATTTCCGCTCTAAACTTTGCCGAGCCATAACTTGCAAAATACAAGGAGTTAGGAGGACTTCTTTACCTCTCTGGAAAGGGGAGAAAATTATCAATCTGTTGTAGAAATACCCAGAAAATTATGAGTTCCTAAAATGTAAAAAAAAATGGCTGAGGCACAAGGAAGGAAAGAATGAAGAAAAGTTAGCCAAAATAAGTAGGGGGCTTATTTTGGATAACAATTTTGGTGAGTCAGATGGGTCATTTTCATGTTGGATGAAGTGACCAGCTGCCAGAAGCAATCCATTGGGCAATGAAGTCATGAACTTAAATGCTTGCTACTCTCAATTCATTAGAAAATCTCTAAGATGAAGATTATGAGAGTAGAAAATTACTTTGACCTGGAACATTTTATGCAAAAGATGCATCCTTGGGGAAACAAAACTTGTGCCGAAGAACTTAGGGAAATGTAAATCTAACCTACAACAAAAAAATGTGCATAATCACTTGAAGGAAGGAAAGAAGAATCTAAGCTAATATGTACAAGGTGATAAGTTTCCCTTCTAGTAGAAATGCTTTAGGTGGATACCATTAACTAAAATCTGCAGTTCCTCACCATCAAATGTAGACAATTAGAAGGCATTGTTATTTTTTCATTTTGTGACCATGTAGCGGCCACTTTAAATGGCATCAAATTTTGAATGCTTTCCTATCTTTGCTCGGTCTGCATCCCATTTCAACACTAAATCTCCAGCTTGGAAAGTTCTAGCCTTAGCTTTCCTATCAAAGCTTCTCTTGATCAATGTTTGGTATTTTTCCATTGTTTAGGCTGCATGCTCTTTTATTTCTTAAAGTTCCATAAATTCTGTGTATCTAACTTCCATGGGTTCATACTGCAACAATTCCATTTGCTTCATGAGTTCCAATGTTGGCAACTCAAGTGACATAGGCAAGATTACCTCTCTCCCATAAACAAGTCTGAATGGAGAGTTACCTATGGATCTCTTAGGAGTTATCCTATTAGCCCATAGAGCTAATTTGAGCTTAGTGTGCCAAGTCCTCTAATTTTCATCAAGAGTCCTCTTGATGATCCTTACTAGATTCTTATTTGTGGACTCATCTTGGCCATTACCTTAAGGGTAATAATTTGATGAACTGCTCAAATAGATCTTATTTCTAACAGCCCATTCAATTACCTTTGATCCTATGAATTCCAATGCATTACCTAATATTATAGTGGTAGGTATACCAAATCTAGTTGTTATTTCCTCATAGAAGTCTAGAATGCTAGATTCATTTGCCTATTTGAGTGACACTGCCTCAGTCCATTTGGTGAAGTAGTATGTTGCTGTTAGAATCCATTTTTACGCTTGGTTTGAGTTTGGATTAATGACTCCAATGAATTCCAAACCCCATTATATGAATGGCTGGTCGACTGAGATTGGGTTCAATGGAAGTGCTGTTAACCTCTCTTTTCCTGTGAAGAATGCACAATTCTTGCACCTCTTGATCCATGCATAACAATCACTAAACATTTTATGCCAATAATAACCAGCCTTCATGATCTTGAGAGCTATCACTCTTGGAGAAAAATGACCCCCATCTGATCCACCATGGAACTCTTCTAACATTTTCTCAATCTGATTTGTCCCAATGCACCTCAGCAACACTCCATTGATATCCTTTTTGAACAAGACACCATCAACAAGTGCATACATAATAGCTTGCAATCTGAAGTGTCTTATCTTGGATTTGTTCATCTCCAGAGGGCATAGGCTTTTTTGTAAGAAGTGAATTATTTCTTAGGTCCAGCAAGGAGTGAGCATACCACCATTTTCGTCTTGAATATCTCTTTCTTCTTGGCTATCTTGCAACACCGAAACAGTACTCTTTTCTTTTCTTGCTTCAATTGGTTGACTCAAGGCCAATTGCTCACACAATCCCTTTCCTTAGAATAGCTTGGTGACTTTTATCTCAATGTCATACTCCACAACATGAGTAATCCATCCTGCATGTTTTTCATTTAGATCTTTGTTGAGGAGGAAGTCTTTAACTCCCACATGAGAAACCTACAGTCAGACCTTGATGTTTGAAACTAGATGCTTAAATTTCTTCAAGCTCCTAATCACTGCAAGAGAATTCTTCTCAATTAAGGAATAACTTACTTCATAGTCCTCGTAGCTTTGGCTAAAGAAGGAAATTGGCTGCTCTACATTTTCTTCATTCTATTATATTAAAATTACAAAAATTGTATCACCACCACCAAATGCATAAAGGAATAAATATTTAGAGAAATTTGGGTTAATGAGAGTTGGACCCTATGGGATAGCTTCTTTGATTGCCTCAAAACTTTCCTTTCCTTCAAATTTCCATTTAAATGCCACACTTTTCTTCAACATCATAGTTATTGGCTTGATAAGGGCTCTAAAGTTTATAACAAACCTTTGAACAAAATTTATTATTCCCAAGAAACTTTAAAGATCCTTCTTATGCATTGGTAACGGCAGTGCACTTATTGCTTCAACCATCTCTATATCAATTGCTAACCATTATTTGGAAACAATGTCAGCTAGGATCTTGCATTCATGAGCTAGAAAAATGTAGTTTTGGAAATTCAAGGATACCCCAAATCTTCTACATCTTTGGAACACTTGTCTCAAATGAAAGAGATGAGATGCTTTGCTTTTAGAAAATATAGTAATATCACCTAGGTATATCAACACTATTTTATTGATCAATCCCTTGAATGCCATATCCATTTCTCTTTGGAAAGTAGCTTTGGTGTTAGATAGCCCAAATGGCATTTTTCTATATGCATAGGTTCCCCATTTAGTGGTGAAGGTTGTTTTTAACTGATATTCTTGCTTTACCATGATTTGATTATACCTTGAATAACCATCTAGCAATGAAAACCTCTTTAAGCCAGCAACAGCTTGCAAAATCTTCTCCATAGAAGGAAGTTGGTGGTGATCCTTGAGGGATGCTCTATTCAAATATATAAAGTCTACACAGAACCTGATTTCTCCACCCTTCTTTCTAACTGGAGCCAAGTTTGTAACCTAGCTTGAATTCTTGATGGGGAATATTATACTTTCCTGTATTAACTTATTCAATTCCTTCTTCATGAGAGGCTCAATGTGTGGATTGACCGGTCTTTATTTTTACCTGATGGGCTTAGCACTTGGATCTATTTCAATTGTGTGTTGAGTTAGCTTGGGATTGAAACCCCTCAAGTCTTCATAGCTCCAAGAAAATACATCTAGGAACTCTTGGAAAAGTTACATGAATTCATACCTTTCTTGCTCAGTTACTACTTTACCAATTTGAAGTGACTTGCCTTCTCCAACTGAGATGGGCTCTGAATCCTCTCCCTTGACTTGCATGTTTGCTTTATGCTTCCTAAATTGATCATTAGGATTGAAAATAGACTCTAAAATCACAATTCCCTTTGGTAGTTTGTTGGTTCTCAGTTGTATCACTTGATCACCGTACTGCTATTCTAACATCTTCTAATTTTTGGCTAAGAACTCAGCTTCCTCTTCCAAGAAATTGATGATTTGTTGGTCAATCTCAAACACTTGCCTACTTGCATTATTGTCTGGAACTGTTGGCCTCACAATCACATGGATGTTTGGCTACATTTTATCTTTTGATACTCTCCACAACATCAAAGGTTGCTCTAACTACTACAATCCTATCAACAGCTTGGTTCTCTTGCCTAGGAATGGATTTGATGCCAAAGCCCTCAAAATCCTTAATGAGGTCCCACACTCTATTCTTATAACTCTTGAGCAAGTCATTCTTGGTAGCATTCCATCCTTCAACTTGATTAACAATCAGCTCACTATCACCAAAGACTTGTAAGTTTTTGATGCCTCTCTTCCTTGACCAATGCAATCCATGTATCAAAGCTTCATATTCAACAGTGTTTTTAGAACATGCAAATTGAAACCTAAAAGATGAATAATACTTAATTCCTTGAGGTGAAATAAGCATAGCTATTCCTCTTACACCTTGTCTACTTATTGATCCATCAAAGAACAACTGCCATACCTCATTGTCATCTTTATGGTCTGGCTTGGTGATGCTTTATGTGTTCTTGGATAATGCTCTTGATCAAAAACTGAATAGTTGGCATTGATTGGGCTTGGAGTATGAGGATAAATGTGAAAGTTTGAAATATGTTCAGACTTGATTGTGGCCTTGATGTCCATACCTTGTCCTAAATATCATGTGTGACCAATCAATAGATAGGTAGCCTCCAATTATAGCTATGAAATCCCTTGACAAACATATGGCAAAGAGAGGTGAAAAATCTATCATTGACACATCTTGAAAAACAGTGACATTAGGGTATGCATGCAAAGTAAGGCTCAAATATTTAATTACTCCAACTATGGTTACATCTATCCCATCTAATTGCACCACCCCCTTGGATATGGCTTCATATTGAAGGCCCAACTGATCAGCTATTTGCTTGGGCATCATGAAACTACTTGCCCCAAAATCAATCATATAATTATGTACTAGTTTATCCCCAATGATAAATGAAACATATAATGGAGGGGGCTTCAAAATTTTACCTTTTTGTCCTCCATGATTCCCCTTAGGCTAAGTAGCATTTGTGAGTACCTTCTCATGTATGTGAGCTAGCTGATTTTAGGTTGACCAATTCTTCATGGAAGCTTGTAATGGATCCCTTTGTCCTGGGATGGATAGTGAATCCCACATAGATATTTTCACATTGGTCTTCTTCATTTGTTCAATGATGTTAAATGGGGATGAACCATATCTTTGTTTCCCTTTAGTCTGCACATTCTTTTCTTGTATATGGGCTATAACAACTGGTGTTTGAGGTGGTCGAGAAGGTGGCTTGGCCTTACACATTTGGAACTGTATTTTGCTTACCGACACCTTGTGGAGTGATGGAAGGTTGTGAATCACTTGGATCTAATGACATCCCTTCACCAATATTCCTCTTCTTTGACCATGTGTTAGCTCCTACACTCTAAGAAGATGTTTGATTCATACCACAAAAATCTTCTACCTACCAATTCACAAGTGTAGTCTCATTTGGAGTTATATCTTGTTGAGATGTTCTTTGTTGTTGGTTTGTTTCTTGACTCACCTCACTCTCTACACCAGTTGTTGTCACCATCAAAGCTTGGTTCAAAGCACCATTAAAGCACATAGATTGGTTTTGAGGTTCATTGCATGGGAAACACCAATCATACTCTTGAGTTATATTATTTTTCACTGGCACTAAGGCTTTAGAGGTGGATTCAACATTAGGTTTATAGGGCTGAAATGGTCTATTTGCAAGAGGCCTTACATGATTTTGATTTGCAGCTGGGTTGGGTGGCCTATTAGGCTAATATGGCTATCTATTAAGCTAAGTTTGAGGCTGATAAGAAGGCCTAAAAATTTGAGCTTGCTGCCTCTTGAGCGTAATTATCTCATTGCCAAAATTTTGCAATTGTTTCATAATTTCTTGAAACTCATTTGAGGCACTAGAGGATGAAGTAACAGTTTCATTTGAACTCTGATTTCTATGAGTAGGAATAGGAGTTAAAGTAGGTGTTTGACTACTAATTTTTCTTCCCAACTCTAGATGTAAGGGCATAGGAGGCCTATGTGTAATTTTACCAACATGAATCAAAAAATTCTCAGCCCTAATGGTAATTTTGTGAGCTACAGGTATAGTTACACCTCTCATGGATTGGATCAACATAGAAATGTTAGAATTTAAAGCCTTGAGAAAGTATAAGAAAGCACCGTGAGCTGTTGGCCTCACTACTAATGGGATTCTATCACACGTTCTTTGAAATATGAAATTGAAGTCTGTTAGCTACTCTTTGGGAGCTCTTTTGATAGTTTTCAGTTGTGTTGGTTCCCATTTTAATCCTCTGTTATATTGCCATCTTTCCCCTTTGGTTTGCTTGCTTTAAAATGATTTTCTTAAAAATTTCTGGTCTACAAGTTTCCCCATCTATATTGAATTCTTTGAAATGCTCACAAACTTATCATTTTGCCCCAATTTAAAAGAAATATAAATGTATTCCTTACTTTGTGCCATAAATTTATAAATCCATGGGCCTCTGTCATTTTTTCCACTTTTCCCACCCTTTGGAAGCTCATGGTTACTTGTTTTGTGCTTATTTTCCCTTGAAAATCAATCCCCATGGTTGAATATTGCCTAAAATCAGTTTACCTTTGTTTTTTGACCAAAAAACCCTTCACCCATGAAGAAAAAATCAAATTTAGGCATCTCTGGTAAATTATGTGTTTTTTGAAGGTAGTACGGGTGTCATTTGCCCGTCAAAATTAATCCCAAGCCTCTCCTCCTACATGGTTGTTTTTTGTTGGTTCAGAATCGGTGAATTTCTTTGAAGGCTTAGTGTTTTTTGAGTTTGGGAAAAAAATCCAATTTTCCTCCGCAACTCCGCAGGAGGGACACATGTCACATTGTCATTTAATGGCGAGATGGAAGGTTGGCGGGGGACTTAGGTGATTTTACCCTTTTTTGTGCAAAGGGAAAAAGGGTGAGGAAGGGGACGTGGGTCCACAATGGATAAAGGGGAGACATGTGGCAGGCGTAGAGGAGAGTGTAGGCCACCAGGGGTAGAAGTGAAATTATTCCCTTTTTACAAAAGGAGTTAGAGTGAAAATTAGGTGTGTTTACCTGCAAATGAACCACAAGGAGACATGTGGCGGATAGACTGGGTCGGCAGGTCACCAAAGGAAAAAGGGAAAAATTTCCCTTTTGGTAAAAAGACATAGAATGAGAATTTTTAGGCGTGGCTCGATGACAAATCAGAAGGCGACATGTGGCAGGGAAGAAATCCAAGGCACGGGCCCATAGACGCAAAGTGAAAATTTTTTCCTTGGTGAAAAAGGGGGTTAAAATGTGAAATAAGGCCATAGATCCTTAGCGATAGAGAAGTGGACATGTGTCAAGGATAGAGGTGGAGGTGCGGGTTTGTGGGGAAAAAAGTGAAAATTTTCTAAATTCCAAAAATGGGTGAAAATGTGTAGGATTGAACCATGACTTCAATGGGACCCACCATATGCCATGTGTCAGCTCCAAATTTCAAGGGTGGAGGGGAGGTTAAAAAAGTCAAAATTTTACATTTTTCCAAACATGTTAAAAATTTAAAAAGTGATCCCAAATCCATTCCCAATCATATTTTGACATGTGGAGGGCCCAAATTGAAGGGAAAAGGGAAAATCAATGGTAACTATGCATTTTGCATTTTACCTGCCATTTTTACTCCAGTATGTAAGGAAATGCAAATTTTGCATCAATTTTCATCAATTTTTTGGCAAGTTCATGTCCTTTGTGCCTGCGAGGACCAATGTAAGTGGTTTTAGGGATCAATTTGTAGATTTGAGGTGTTTTTGAAATAATTTTTGGCCCAGCCCCTCTAAAATGTCAAATATCAAATCAAGAAGTTGCAGAATCAAATTTTGGAGGGATAAGGATGAAATAATGAAATAAAAAGGGTCTGCATGCTTAGAGAATGAAAAACGTGCCTCCAAAATGGATAATTATGAAGGATTTGTAATGATTCACATTTTTTGAAACACCTGGCAAGTCTTGTTGCAAATATGTTAAATGTCCCTATCTGCGAATCATGTTGAAATTTTGTAGCAAACTTGATTCTGGGCATATTCTTTTCTTGGGAAAGAAGGATCAAATGTAATACAATGTTATATAATGCATGTTTTTTGACATACAAAAGGTCAGAGAAATGTAGAATTTCATGAGAAAATCTGGGAAACGGCCCATTCTTTGAGAAACCACCTGAGAACCATTTCTAATTCCTTTCTGCATCATATTTATATCATGTTGAGTTGGTTTCAGTTATAAAGCCATCAAAAAGCTCTGATATTGTTCTTATAACATTCCCCTACTGATAAATTTGGTCATTCTGGATTATTTTGTGTTTTCTCTTGGCAAAATTTACATGCACTTATGTTTTAAAATGTTTTCAATTTGTGTTTCTTTCTCCTATTGCAGTCTTGTATTCAAAATCTCTCTTGATCATACATGGTCTCATTTCTTCTTGATAGTTTAGTGGCATTTGCAATCTCACATTCAGAAGAGTTTTCATGTGATAAAGAGATAAATATATTTAAAATAACTTTACCTTCCTTAAATATAGATATTGTTTGTAAATCTTTCGGTGTACCTTCGGTCATAATAAAATAGAGGTTTCTGGATGCTTTGTTGGTTCATATTCTTCGAGATTTTTTGGCAGGTTGTCAGATAATGTGTGGAAGAGTACAGATCTAGGCTACCATTTGGTACACATATTTTGTTTGAAGGAGTACCTTAACCCCTTTCAAACATTCTACTATTTAGGTCTTACAAATTCCCTGCAAATTTCCTCAAAGAATTTGGCAAATTCTGGTTAGTCTTGTCTAATATCTCCCACCAAAAATTCATTTAGAATAACTAATCCTACCTCATACTACCCCTACATTGCATTGTGTGTAAACAAAATAATTCAATCCATCTACAAAAATGCACAAAGAAAATCAGGATCATACAATGTCTTCAATAACCCTTTCCTTGCATTGAAAATATCTCCATAGTCTAGGAGTGATAACTTGTGAAAGTCAGATTTGGAGTGTTGATCATATTTTCCCAAGGCCCTTTCCATATTATTTGCAAAAATTGAGGGATATCTTCTTCTCCTTCACCATTTGAGGGTTAAAAAATAGGTCCACTTACCTTGGTTGAAAGGCACAACCTAAAATAGTTAGGACAAGATCAAGTCCTATTTGAGTGTTATCCATCTCTCCACAAATCTGAGTGCCAATTAGATCACATCCCTAGATATAAAACAACACACATCATGATCTATCCGACTGCAAGTTTCATGCCATATCTATAATGATGCTCAGACTATAAAGGAGAAAAAATTTGGGTACCAACACCAGTGGCACCATTTTCAGGGAATGTTGAAAATATTTGAGATATTTGGATGCATATCAAACCCTCGTAGTGTCCCTTGCAAATTTTTCATGCACATACATTGTTGAAGCATTATTTTATAATCAGATTTGTAAGGATTTTGTGAAGATATAAGTTCTACCTGCAATTTTATTAGTTTCCAACAGTTGTTGCACTTCATTTACATTTGTAATTGATAAATTCAAAAAAAGGAAGGTCTAATCTATAAAGTTTGGCAGTATTGTCAGTGTTAATAGGTATTTGACAGAGTATTTTAGTGCATTTGCACAACTAGAGTGAAAATCCTTAGTGGTGATTCCATGTTGTTTTGATCTTCATAAATACCAGTGTCTTAAGATTTCTATCATTTACTTTGGTGTTCCTAACATCTACAAAACTAGAAGGAAGAAGATCTCTCTTCGTTAGAGACTCTGCTAAGAAGTTGTTTTCAGATTCAAGGAACTCAGAGTTAGAAGGGAGAAGAGTTTGGAAAGTTGTTAAAGGTCAGACATTAGGCAAAGATATATCCATTGGTGAGAGAGATCAACCTTTTGTAGAGGATTATCACTCTTCTTCGAGTGATTCTGATTCAAGCAATCCTCTCATAAACTTGTTTTCCTAAGCTATTGAAGGTCCTTCTACTATACCTAGTATGTTCCTTCTTCAATATTCACCTCTGTGTTTCAATTCAAATAAAACTTTCAAAGAAAATCAACACTTAGAGCATAACAGTCTTGTGAACCACACTCTTGAGCCCCAAAGACCTTGCACTCCTCATCATCTTGTGTCACCCCCAAGATCACCTCCACCAAACAATATGGCTCAGCCTAGACCTCCATTTGTTGTTAACACCTTTGGTCCTATAGACTTTAGAGGAATGGATGGTTACCTAAATGTTGTCCTAAAAGATGTTAGAAATAGGTTACCAAAATTCCAAGGTAACAATGCTATAACTTGTGATCAACATCTCACACTTTTTGTTAACCTGATGGAGGATTTTGAAATAGAGTTTGAAGATGTATATATTAAAAAATTTCATTCATACACTAGAAGAGGATGTTAGGGATTGGTACAAGGCTTTTCCTAATAATTCTATTGATTCAAGGACTGAGATGAAGAATGCATTTAGGTTGCAATATGGTGACAAGAATAATCCTAGATTCCTCTTATCTAAATTTTAAAATATCAAGAAAAACCCCAATGAATCATTTCATGACTTCAACACAAGGTTTAATAAAACTTTGAGAAGGTTTCCGGTTAATTTGAGGCCTTGTGATGAGTATTGTTTAATCAAATATGTAGATGCATTTGATAAAAAGGTAGCCTACTACTTAAGAGATAAGAATCCTACCAATCTAAGGCAAGATTTTACCATAGAACTTCAAATTGAAAACAATATCAAAGCAATTGGGAAACCTCTCAAGAGAGATGGTGTAAAGTTGATAAACCCTAAAAACCACAAGCTAGCAAGGGTGCTGATTTGGAGGAGGTTGTGAAAACTTTGGTAGGGACTGTCAAAAGAATCTCATATAAGTTGGCAAGAGGTGAGAAAGGAATTGGGTAGACTTCACAAGGTCAGCCAAGAGCATAAAATCATGATATATTTTCCAATCATGCTAGAGGTGATCAAAGGGTAGATGATAGAGGGAAGGGACCCATGGGGTCTGTAAATAGACATCCTCAGGCAAGTGAAGGAAGAGTGTTTCCTGATCCCCTAACTGTCAGGGTTTCTCCTGTTGAGGAAGTTACTGATATTGATTGGTGTGATAGGTGTTTTCTGCCCCATCCTCCATGTGAAGTAGACCAAAAAGATGGTGAAGCTAGTAATGATGATGGTACTAATGATGATATCTACATGATGGACTATTCTTCAAGCTCGCAAGGAGGAGCAACATCTACTAAAGTGATAAGTGCAAGGACAACTGCTAATGTTTGGGATTACATCAAACGGGTACATGTCTTTCTTCCCCCTCATACTCTTGAAGTTGATGTTATGCAATATTTTGAAATTCCTAGCAATGAATTTGAATACTTAAGAGCTTTGATGATTAAGAAATATGATGGTGGTATCCCTTTGGAAGAAGATAGAAAATTACTGATGAATGTTGTTGTAGCTCAAGAGAAAGACTATAACACTAGAATTAAAGTTGTTAAGGGAGCTGGGCCTCAAGCCAAACCTAAAGAACCCTTACTCACAAGAATTCCCAAAGAAGCTCCTAAAAGAGAAGAACTTTCCAGAAGCTTTCTTGTCCCCAAGAAAAAATTACAGTCCTCCTCATGCCCAAGCTACCAAGAATCCTTTGCCATCTGATGAATCTGTTTTTCTTCCTTCCAATGCTGCTTTGCCAAGGAGTTCTCCCTATGACATAGCCCAAGTATTGAGACAAATCTAAGTGAGTGTTATAATCATTGAGTTGCTTAGGATTCTTGAGCATAAGAAGAGAGCATTTGAGTACTTGGGATTGAAGGAGGAGAAGACTACTCCAGGTAGAAAAGTAAATGTTGTTGAAACACCACCTCAGATCATTGCAGACCTTAAAACACCACCAACAGTAGAGGATCTTGGAGAAACACCTAAGGTATATTTGGAGACATCCTTGGTTGATTCCCAATTGAATGTTGATCCATTCTTCACAACTCTGATCATAAAGGATAGGCTACTTCATAATTGTATGTTTGATTCTGGTGCATCATGTAATGTAATGCCTTTAGAAGTCATGAATGAGTTGGATATCAAAGTGAAAACAGCCTATGGAAAGTGTACTTCCATGGACTCAAGAGAAGTGTCCATAGTTTTTTGTGTGAAGGGTTTTGTGGTGCATCTTGCATCTTATCCCCAGAGGAATTTAAAATTGGATGTTGTGATTGTTGATTTCCCCACTAAATGGGGTATGTTATTGTCAATAAAGTGGGCTATGAGTGTTGGAGGGAGTTTCCAAATGGATATGTCTTTTTCCACCATTCCCATTGAGGGCATCCTTTTCAAATTATATGGAGAGAAGAAAATATTGCATCTAATTGAGGACCCAAATAATGCTTCCTATGAGGTGTTGTTTGTTGATGTTGATGCTGATAATTTTATTGGGTTTGCTAATGGAAAAGAACACAAGATAGATTATTCAAAGTGCCTTGATCAGGTAAGTTCTCCTTGGACCTTGCTATTTGATGGAGCTTTCTCTAAATTTTGAAATGGTGTTGGTATAATTCTAATTTCTCCTAGCTTAGAAGAATTTTTTTTCCTTCAAGCTTAATTTTAAATGTACTAACAACATTACTAAGTATGAAGACTTGTTATTGGGTCTAAAAATTTCATGGAAGTATGGTGTGAAGGGCATCATTGTAAAAGGAGATTCAGAGATGGTTGTTAAACAAATAAGAAAATTGTATGCTACAAAAAATCAGCGGATGAAACAATAGAAGCATGCAGTTTGAGATCTAACTGAGATGTTTGATTCCTTCAATATTGTGCACAATGACAAAATTTTGAATACTGTTGCTAAAAATTTGGTAGTTTTGGGGTCAAGATTTGGAGATCACACCATTTCACCTTATTGTGAGTAAAATGTTGAAGTGTTAACTAGGCCAGCTATCCCTGACAACATCAAACATTGGAAAGTGTTTAATGATGATGCTAGGTTCTTAAAAAATCAAGGTGATTTTGTAGATCAGAATATTGATTGGGAACCAATGGTATGTGTGATTGAAGGAAGAGAGAATTTTTTTGGAAAAGATATTATCCAATTGAAAACTAACACCATTCCTAGAGGTCTTATCGCACTTGAGTCAAATTTTAGTGATTTTGATTGCATCATCAATAGAAACATATCTACCTCAAGAGATGTGGAAGAGCATGAGTTGAGAACTAAAGATAAACCAAGAAAAATTTGGTTGGGTAGAAGTTTAAGCAAGGAAGAAAAACAATATTACCTCCAATTATTGAAACAATATCAAGACTGTCTTGCCTGGTCATATTCAACGATGAAAACATATAGAGAAGACTTATTCCAACATGAGATCCCTCTTGAGAAAAATTCCAAACCATTCAAATAGAAGCAAAGGCCAATTAATCCACTCCTCTCCATGAGAATTCAAGATGAATTGAAGAAGATGAAGGAGGTAGGGATCATTCAGGGCACGAGATACTCATCTTGGGTTGCAAACCTTGTGCCAGTAAGAAAGAAGAATGGAGATATCAGACTTTGTGTAGACTTCAGAAATCTGAATAGAGCTTCATTGAAAGAAAATTATCCTTTTTTAAACATGGAGAACATGTTGTAGTTATTTACTGGATTTGAATTGTTGTCCACCTTGGATGGTTTCTCTGGCTATAATCAGGTTGTTGTCAAGGAGTCAGAAATATTTAAAACTACCTTTACCACTCCTTGGGGAACATATGTTTATGTAAGAATGCCTTTTGGTCTCATGAATGTTGGAGCTACCTTCCAAAGAGAAATGGATGTTGCTTTTGATGGTTACATAAATGAATTCATTACAGTTTATCAAGATGATGTGACTGTGTTTTCAAGGAGTAGAAAAGATCGCTTGCAGCACTTGGAAAGAATGTTGATCAGATGTAGAGAATTTGGAATCTCTCTTAATTCAAAGAAGTGTCAGTTTGGAGTACAAAAGGCCAAGTTGCTTGGTCATATTATTTCAAATCTTGGTTTCCTGATTGACCCTGAGAGAGTAGAAGCAATCAACAAGGTTCTAATTCCAAGAACAAAGAAGGGCATCCAATATTTCTTTGGGCAGATCAATTTCATTAGAAAGTTTTTGTCCAATTTTGGTGAGTTGACTCTTCCTATCACATGCATGTTACAGAAAGATCAAGTTATCAAGTGGAGGAGGCTGCTATTTAGGATTTTGAAGGAATTAAAGAGGCATTGAAATATGCACCTATCTTAGCAACTCCAAATTACATAAGGCCTTTCCAAATTTTTTATTTTGCTTCTAAAAATACTATTGCATCTATTTTTCTCCAAAATGATGAAGATGGGGCTAAGAGGCATATTTCTTTATTTACAAAGGCCTTACAAGCTACTGAATTAAAGTATACAATCATTGAAAAACAAGCATTTTCCTTAGTGAAAGCAACAAAGGTTTTTAGGTCTTATATCTTAATTTTAATAGTTGTTGCTTATATTCCACACACCATGGTATAAGACATCTTATAAGAGATGGAGATCTCAAGTAAAAGATGTAGATGGATGAAAAAACTGTAGGACTATCACATGGACATCCAAACCACAAATTTGGTAAGAGGTTTGGGTCTTGCTAATCTCATGGATGAGAGCAACTTATAGACTGTGGAAGTGAATGAGGTAGAGGAAGAAAGGGTAGATGTTCTTGAGAAATTGGTGAGTTCTGAGAGGTACAAGGATATAATATTTTACCTCAGACACCTATGTTGTCCTGATCATTGAAATAAAAATTAGAAAAGATCCCTTAACCTGGATTCTCAAAAATACATCATCACTAACTTTGGGCTGGTTTGGAAGAACCCTGAAGGTGTCTTCTTGAAATGTATAACTGAAGATGAAGCTCCCAAAGTAGTTGGTGATTTCCATGGGGGAGTTTTTGGAGTACACTTTGCTGGAAGGGTTATAACATGCAAAATTTTGAGAGATGGTTATTTGTGGCCTACTCTCTTCAAAAATGTAACCATGCTGATTAGAAAATGAAAGTTGGTAGCATTTCTCTAGAAGAATGAAAACTTCAGGATCCCTTCCTTTGGATTTTGTATCAATTAAAGATCCTTTCAAACAATGGGGGATGGACTTCATTGGTGATATCTCAGACCCTTCCATTGCTAGACATAAGTGGATCCTTATGGCCACATATTACTTCACCAAGTGGGTAGAAACAATCCTCACCAAGAAAGCAACACACCAAGTTGTTATGGATTTCTTGTTGAATAATATCATATGCAGATTTGGTATGCTAGTCAAGATTGTGGCCTATAATGCCATGCTTTTTAGAGCTGAATCTTTGATGGTAATGTGCAAGGATTATGGAACTAATCTAACTTATTCTTCAAAATATAACCCCCAAGGGAATGGACAAGTTGAGTCTAGTAATAATAACTTATTGAAGATCATTAGGAGGACCTTGGAGTTGAACAAGATAAAATGGGGTGAACAACTAAAATTTGTAGTTTGGGATAATAGAATCACTACCAAGAGAGCTATTGGTAAGAGCCCATTTGAGTTGGTGTATGGAACTTAAGCTCTGTTGCCCTTAATCTGTAATTATCTTCATTTCAGTTTTTTCAACAACTTGAAGATTAGGAGGTAAGCCCATATGAAGCAAGATATAATCAGATTGTAGAGCTAGATGAAGAGAGAAGAGCATCCCACCAAAGCCATGTCAAATTTAGAGAGAAGTTGAAGATGTTGTTTGACAAGAAGGTTACTCCTAGGGCCTTCAATATTGGAGATCTGGTTTTGTTGTGGGATAACATAAATGAAGATAAGGGAAAACATGGAAAATTTGATGCATTGTGGATGGGCCCTTACTCCATTGATATTAGAATTGGTGAGAATACATTTTTTCTAAAGGACTTAGATGGGGAATTGCTTGAATTTCCTATTAATGGCAGGCATCTGAAGCATTTCTTGGATTAATCCCCAAATTCAAGGTATGCACCAAATTATACATTGTATAGTGTTTGGATTTTTCTCTATTTTTGGTGTTTTGGTTGTTCTTGATTTTCCTTGGTGTGTGGCATCCATTTTTGGTCGGTTTCTCAGTTGGTTTTTTGGTGTCTTTGGCTCATGACTCTGTTTTCCCAATGGATTATTTTGGCACTTGGTCTACGTTGTTCATGATACTTGGAGTGCCCGTCCTTGAGAAGGAGCTGATGTTGGTGCCCATTTTAATCCTCTATTATATTACTATCTTTCCCCTTTGGTTTGCTTGCATTAAAACATTTTTCTTTGAATTTGGTGGTTTGCAAGTTTCCCCATACATATTGAATTCTTTGAAATGATCACAAACTTGTCATTTTGCCCCAATTTGAAAGAAATATACATGTATGCCTTACTTTATGCCCTAAATTTCTAAATCCACGGGCCTTTGTCATTTTTTCCACTTTTCCCGCCCTTTGGAATCTCGTGGTTTCTTTTTTGTGCTTATTTTCCCTCAAAAATAAATCCCCATGGTTGAATATTGCCTAAAATAAACTTCCCTTTGTTTTTTGAACAAAAAATCCTTCACCCGTGAAGAAAAAATCAAATTCGGGCATCTCTGGTAAATTTTGTGTTTTTTGACGGTAGTACGGGTGTCATTTTCCTATCAAAATTAGTCCCAAGCCTCTCCTCCTACATGGTAATTTTTCATTGGTAAGGAATTAGTGGGTTTCTTTGAAGATTTAGTTTTTTTTTACTTTTGGCAAAAAATCCAAATTTCCCACGCAACTCCATAGGACGGACACGTGTCACATTCTCATTTAATAATGGGATGGAAGGCTAGCGGGGGACTTAGGTGATTTTTTCCTTTTTGGTGAAAAGGGAAAAAGGGTGAGGAAGGGGCAATGGGTCCACAATGGATCATGGGGAGAAATGTGGTAGGCACAGAGGAGGGTGCATGCCACCTGGGGTAGAAGTGAAATTATTCCCTTTTTACAAAAGGAGTTAGAGTCAAAATTAGGAGTGCTAGCCCAAAAATTAACCACAGAGAGACACGTGGCGATCAAAGTGGGTTGGCGGGTCACCGGAGGAAAAAGGGAATTTTTTCCCTTTTGGTAAAAAGACTTAGAATGAGAATTTAAGGCATGGCTCCATGACAAATTAAAAGGCAACACATGGTAGGGAAGAACTCAGAGGCACGGGCCCGCGATGGAAAAGTGAAGAATTTTCCCTTAGCAAAAAAAGGAGTTAAAACGTGAAATAATCTCATAGATCCTTAGCGATAGAGAAGTAGACACGTGTCAAGGATAGAGGTGGAGGTGCAGGCCAGCGGGGAAAAAAGTGAAAAAATTCTAAATTCCAAAAACGGGTGAAAATATGTAGAATTGAACCGCAACTTCAATGGGACCCACATATGCCACGTGTCAGCTCCAAATTTCAAGGGCAGAGTGGAGGAGAAAAAAGTCAAAATTTTACAATTTTCTAAAGATGTTAAAAAGTCAAAAATTGATTCCAATTTTGTTCCCAATCATATTTTGACATGTGGAGGGCCCAAATTGAAGGGAAAAGGGAACATCAATGGTAACTTTGCATTTTTCATTTTGCCTGCCATTTTTACTCTAGGAAGTAAGGAAATGCGAATTTTGCATCAATTTTCATCAAATTTTTGGCAAGTTCATGTCATTTGTGTTTGCAAGGACCAATGCAAGTGGTTTTAGGGATCAATTTGTAGATTTGAGGTGTTTTTGAAATAATTTTTGACCCAGCCCGTCCAAAATGTGAAATATCAAATCAAGAAGTTATAGAATCAAATTTTAGAGGGATAAGGATGAAATAATGAAATAAAGGGGGTCTGCATGCTTGGAGAATGAAAAAAGTGCCTCCATAATGGATAATTATGAAGTATTTGTAATGATTCACCTTTTTTGAAACACCTAATAATTTTGTTGCAAATTTGTTAAATGTCCCTATCTGTGAATCATGTTGAAATTTTGTAACAAACTTGATGTTGGGAATATTATTTTCTTTGGAAAGAAGGATCAAATGTAATAGAATATTATATAATGCATGTTTTTTGACATGTAAAAGGTGGGAGAAACTTAGAATTTCACAGGAAAGTGTGGTAAAAGGCCCATTCTATGAGAAACCGCCTGAGAACCATTTCTAATTCCTTTCTCCATCATATTTGTATCATGTTGAGTTGGTTTCAATTGTAAAGCCATCAAAAAGCTCTGAGATTGTTCTTATAACATTATCCTACTGATAAATTTGGTCATTCTTGATTATTTTGTGTTATCTCTTGGCAAAATTTACATGCACTTATGTTTCAGAATGTTTTCAATTTGTGTTTCTTTCTCCTATTACAGTCTTGTATTCAAAATATCTCTTGATCATACATGGTCTCATTTCTTGTTGATAGTTTAGTGGAATTTACAATCTCACATTCATAAGATCTTTCATATGATAAAGAGATAAATAGATTTAAAATCACTTTACCTTCCTTGAATTTAGAAATTTTTTGTAAACCTTTCGGTGCACCTTAGGTCATGATAAAATAGAGGTTTCTGGATGCTTTGTTGGTTCATATGCTTTAAGCTTTTGTGGCATGTTGTCAAATAATGTGTGGAAGAGTACAGATCTGGGCCACCATTTGGTACACATTTTTTTTTTAAGGAGTACCTTAACCCCTTTCAAACATTATGCTATTTAGGTCTTACAAATTCCCTGTAAAGGTCCTCAAAGAATTTGGAAAATTCTAGTTAGTCTTGTCTAATATCTCCCACCAAAAATTCATTTAGAATAACTAATGCTACCCCATACTACCTTTGCATTACATTGTGTGTCAACAAAAGAATTCAATCCATCTACAAAAATGCACAAAACAAATCAGGATCATACAATGTCTTCAATAACCCTTGCCTTGCATTGAAAATATCTCCATAGTCTAGGAGTGATAACTTGTGAAAGTTAGATTTGGAGTGTTGATCATATTTTCCCAAGGCCCTTTCCATACTATTTACACAAATTGAGGGATATATTCATCCCCTTCACCATTTGAGGGTTACAAAATAGGTCCTCTTACCTTGGTTAAAGGGCACAACCTAAAATAATTAGGACAAGATCATGTCCTATTTGAGCATTATCCATCTCTCCAAAAATATGAGTGCCAATTAGATCACATCCTTGGCTACAAAATAACACACATCATGATCTATCTGACTTCAAGCTTCATGCCATATCTCTAATGCTGCTCAGACTGAAAAGGAGAATAAATTTGGGTACCAACAAGTTACTCCAATAGAGACAAGTTGTCCCCTTCCTCTCCAAATTGGTTATGGAGGGTTATGCACAACTAGTTCCAATTTTTGATAGAGCCTAGCTCAAGGCTCATGAACCATTGCAAGGATTTCCCTTTAAATGAAGAAGCAAACAATTTGATAGAAATTTGCATCTCAATAATCTCATGGATTGCACAAACATTAGCAATGTCTTTGACATGATCACCAGGGGTGGTCTTGTTTTCTCCAGTAAAGTATGGGATGTTATTCAATGCTGCATTTGGAACTGGGTTTTGTGCATTGAGAGAAAGTGGGCTACTTCTAGTAAAGTTGACATAAGGATTGGGTTGTGTCATTGTGATTGGCTTGAGAACCCTTGTTGATTTGATGAAAGGTCTACCAGGTGAAGGAGTTGATAGACTTCTATTTGGTGGATTTAGAGACCTTTGAATCCTTCCTCCTCGTTCTCCTCTTTCTAGGGATAATTTTAGATAGTTAAAAAATCCTTCCTCTATGGTCTTTGACCTTGTTTGGATCCTTCTCACAAATCTTTAAGCTTGGGATGCTAAAACCAATTGATTCTATCTTTTGGAGTCACCGGATGTGCAAATCAGGGCTCTTTCAAGCAATAAACTTACAACAATTACACATCAACTTTGTTATAATGAAGATAAATACCTCTAAGGTACCACTGGGTGTGCCAAAACTCTTAGTGCAAATCTACAACATCCCCTAAATGACCTTCAGATCTCTAGTTGAAAATTGGGTCTTTTAGTTAGATTACACAACATTGAATTTTCTCTAAGGTGTGGGACCTTGTAAGGTGAGAAAACTCTCCAAAGAAAGTTGGTTCTTACCCCTTTCTTTAGGTGTATGCATGAATTTTTTGCAGAGGTTCTAATTCAAAACTCCTACTCTAAAATTACCAAGAAAACATGGTTGAAAGAAGCATGGAAAAGGGAAACAAAAATAAGCTAAAACGATGATACACCAAAGGAGTGATGAACTTTTTTCTTTAAAATAAACATAGATCATAGATATGTAACACCAAAGCATGCACAGATTGCTAGAATATAATGAAAGATCAGAAGATAATGATAAATGCATGAGAGGATTGGAGGATCATTCACAAAACATGCATTACCATTCCCAAGTTTAATACAATGCATTACAATGGCAGAGAGGCAAAAAACATGCCACAATATCCATAGAAGATTTAAAACTCCTTGAATTCACATGCCAATGGGAAGAGGGGATTCTACAAGAACAAAACCTTCCAACACTTTACAAATGAGCTAAAACTAGCTTTTAATGCTGAAGCAAAATGAAGGAAAGGTAAAAAATGTAGGAAAATTGATTTGAGATCTCCAACCACCAACAAGATCCATTAAAACAGCAAGGACACCTTCATAAATCCATTTTTCAATGCATTTGGCCATGTTGGAGAACAAACGAGTGCTATACCTCATCAATTTTGGTGATTGGGGGTCAATTCTACATTTTTTCCTATTCCAGGGACATTTCTTCAATTTTCTCCCACAAATCTCCACCAAAAATCAAAATTGTATAGTCCATCATGTGACAAATTTCAACAGATTTCCAATGATATAAAAAAATTCAAAAAAATTGAGCTCTAGATCAAAATATATGGCCCTCTGAAGATTTAGGGAAAAATAGGTGAAATTAGGACAAAATTGGGGTTCGCAGGCCGAAATTTAAAATTTTTCCCTCCTTTTTCGAATTGGGAAAAATTCCTAAAAATTCTCCACCAACCCAACTTATGCTACCATGTGCTGCCATCTCATTGATCCGTGGGTTCAAATGATCATTTTTCTCCTGTTGTGAAATTGGAAAATTTTCCAAAAATACTCCATGCCTCCTCCACTTCGGGACACGTGGCATCATCTGGTTACTTGGTAGGGTTGTCTTCCACTTTTTACCCTTGTGTCACTTTGGAAAAAATTTCAAATTCCTTCTGCCAGCTTGACTCCCACTACTGACAGGACACGTGGCGTCTTCTCATGCTCATCAGGGATGTGCTTGTATTTTTCCCTTTAATGCACTATGACCAAACACCAAAAATATTGAATTCCTTTTGCCCCTATCACTCCAACCTGACATGTGGCACCATTTAATTTCCTTGTGGGATTTTGGGCCAAAATTTTTCCTTTTCCCCTTTGACCTCAAAATGCTAAGTGCCAAATTTTTTCCCACGGGCCCACCTTGGGAAAATTTCCCCTCTAAACTCCGTTGAGCCATAACTTGCAAAATATAAAGAGTTAGGAGGACTTCTTTACCTTTTTGGAAAGGGCATAAAATTACCTATTTGATGAAACAATACCTAGAAAAATTTGAATGCCTAAAATGTGAAAACAATTGACTGAGGAATAAGGAAGGAAAGAATGAAGACAAATTAGCCAAAATAAGCAGGGAGGCTTATTTTAGATAACAGTGATAAGACAATGCACAATCATCAATGCATTACTTTGGCCAAAGTTATCCACTGTCCATGTTATGGATAAACTCAAGATAACACACTAGTCTTATGAGTTTTAAGTCTTCTGCCACCTCACAACTATCCCTTTCACAGTTATCTAGATTTTTATATTTTGTTTTTATTTTATTTCTAATTAAACCTATCTTGCAAGAGTTTATGTTGATATATATGCCAAACACCAACTAGGATCTTTATGAGATAAGCACATTCGTTATGCTAAAATATAACTATATCATCATTCCACATGTACTTATCCCTTAATATGCGTAATGGATCTTTTCATCTATTTACCATCCCATTTAGTCTCTTTCCCCCTAATGTTTGATTCTTTAACCTTGAATCACCTTTTTACAATGATACTCTTCCATTCTCTATACAACAAGATTTACAATCTTATTATATTAATACTAAGTTTACTGAAGGGATGAATTAAATATACATTAAAACATGTATATTTAATTATTCCTTCAATTATCTACGCCACTAAAAAGCTTATTTAGTTTGTAAATTAAAGACAATTGATTGTTACAATAATTGCCCAATTATCGGCTTCATACATTGATAACTATCAAATAAATGTATTCAACAATTTGTGAAAAGTAAGATTTCACAACTCAAGTATTCATCATTTACTCATATTGAGATATTATTACACACAAAGTAATCATCTCTTTATTAAAATGATAAATTACATGTGCCATTAAGGCAAAATATATAAGAGGTATAATAATTGTCAGATAGTGAGGTTTGAATATTTACAGTGAGTCCAAGATCCCAATAATTTAGCCAAAAATTCAAGGATATCATCCTTTCACCAATTGAAATCCAAGTATCTCATTTAGATCCATTCTATGATAAAACTTCAATAGACATGAGTTTTTATACATCCGAATGTAACGGCTAATGGTCTTGCAAGACTGAAGTAGTGGTATGATGTCAGTTCAAAATGAATTGGCATGAATATTAACTCCATTTTCTGATGTAATTAATTAATAAAATATGAAAGTATATACATGTTGTTTTATCAACAAGCACATGGTAATACAATTGAAAATGTATTACTACCTAGTTTCTATAAAGATATAGTTATGGATGCACACAAATAGAACAACCAATTTCTATTTAAATGATCATGTTTCCCTCTAATCACAAATATTAATACATCTATATTCCATCTTTAGTCAATAATCATTTGACATTTAATATTTCTACATAACTTCATAAAAACAATATGATTAAGAAGAGTATTTTTTTTAGTCAATGATAAGCTCTACAAATTAGCACAAATACCACCATATTTACATAACTTTAACATGTTCTATCTGGTAAATAAATAGCCCAACCAACAATATCGTAACACCATGGTTACATCATTTAAACATACTCTTTTAATTAAAAGAACAACTAATGGTTTATTTCATAAGATATCATTATTTTAAACCTAATCATGGCTCCAATTACTCCTTGGTGCATCTCAGTCAAGTTGTCTTGGTTTTCATGACCTTGCCAAGACAAGCAATTTCTTTTTCACAGTCTTACAAGAATCCAAGTCATATTGTCAGGCTAGAAGTTATAGGGTAAATGCCATTTTCTTTTGTAATTATTCACACATAACAAGAAACCCTCATTTATACATGAATCTATTTAGTGGTCCATAATAATAAAATTTCTAGAAAATGCAGCCCCATGCAATAGCTTTGACACCCACAAATTATCATTTAAAATATCTTACTAAATTAAAAATCAGAGCTACATATAACAATCAAGAAGAAAATTACACAACCCCAACTGGTTGCATACCCATATTGATTGGGTTACCAAAATTGATTCCTTTATGTAAACACAACCAAATTTTAGTTTAACAAAATGGAAACCTACAAGTACAAATCAATTGTAAACACACAAATTCAAAAAACATTTTCCTTCTTCCTATACAGAAAAACACCAACTCTTTTCCTTTTGGGTATACTTATTATAATGCAAAGAAGGAATTATTAACCTTTCTTTTACTTTATTTTCTCTGATCAAAAACCAAAACCCCATCTACGTAATTTTCTGGGTTAGGTTAAAACCCCACAAAGAAAACTAAAAACAATACATAATCCATCATTTTCCTTTTCATACTTCATCACCAAACAATTAAATCAAAAGTTAAAACCATACTTCATCTCCAAAACCCCATCTACGTATTTTTATGGGTTAGGTTAAAACCACACAAAGAAAACTAAAAAGAATACATTATCCGTCATTTTCCTTTATGCAAATCAATTTGTATACCCAAATCAATTTGTTTACGGAAAACACAATCAAATTTTAGTTTAACAAAATGGAAACCTACAAGCACAAATTGATTTTAAACACACAAATTCATAAAACATTTTCCTTCTTCTTGCACAGGAAAACATCAACTCTTTTCCTTTTGGGTATAACTTATTATAATGCAAAGAAGGAATTTTTAACCTTTCTTTTACTTTATTTTTTCTGATCAAAACCCAAAACCCCATCTGCGAATTTTTCTAGGTTAGGTTAAAACCACACAAAGCAAACTAAAAAGAATACATAATCCATCATTTTCCTTTTCATACTTCATCTCCAAACAATTAAATCAAAAGTTTTCCAACTTATGGAAATGAAATGTGATGATGACATCATCACTAATACATTAGATACATATATCAAATATGGTATACATAATGCATTACCTTCATACCTTGGAGTCTTCCAACCACATCAGGTGCATCGCCATAATATCACCTTTTGTAAAACAAAGTTTCTAAACAATTTTTTCCTCAACATGATTCACAGTGAAACATTTTTGTAAATATCAGGTTCCTATAAAAGCTTCATGGGTTACCTATGAATTTATTGTTATGCATTATGTGCCACCTAGTATTGTTTAGTATAATAATTCACTAGAGTTATTTATGGAATGTTATGAAAATTTGAAGGAAGAAATATTTTATACATGGCCAACGACCCTTGATAGATTTCATGTAGCTTCAAGTTCAGCTGTTTAAACCAAAACCCAATGCAAGTGGCATGTGGAACCAAAATTCAAATTTTGTTATTTTTACAATTAATATTTCAATGTCGTGTTCTTTTGTAATTTTATTGGGATGTGCACTAACGAGACCCACGTTAAAAATTTTATAGACTAGGCATGCAGACTGGTACCCCCTATAGAGTTATAACTATGAAAGTATTCAATAAAAATTAAATTTTGATATTATACATAATGTTTTATTCTAAAAAAAATTCACAATAAATGTAGATAAACATTTATCATATTACAATATAAAGTTACTTAATTTGTTACAAACATTTCCATGCATATGTTTGCAACTATTTTACCTTCATGTTGATTTAATGGAAAAAATGTTGATTCAATAGAGATAATGTTAATTTATTGTGCCATACTTATAAACAACTCCAATAATCTTTGTAGATCACAAATTAAAAGATTGTAGTATTGATCATCTCAATAAAATAATGGTTATCTATGGATTGCACGTGGAAATTATTATGTCATGTGTGCAAAATCCATGTTACTCTATGCAAACCATAAATAAAGTATTATGTACTGATCATCCCAATTGATGGAAACAATGTTAATTTAGGGATAACATGTAGAACGTATCACTAATTGGGTGTGTTGTCTTAGTATCATGCATCAGCGAGGTTTCAATTTTGATCTTATATTTGGGTTACAAAAGCAACCCATTTTCATCTCTTGTATATATTTTTGCTTCATCATTAACATAATATTTTGTAAAGTTATTTTAATATTACTTTGTCACCTGTTCTTGATCATAAATATAATATGTATCACCTTACATATTACATGATTTTTACATGACAGAGGATTATAATTACTCTTAGATCACTTGAATAAAATTGTTTCCCACCATCTTTATCTCTAGGATAACAAAAATAGGATATGCTCTCCATACACATGCATCAAGAACAAAAAGGATAAAAAAGAGGTTTTATAGAAGACCTACACTATAGGGATCCATCAAGAATATAATTGTCCCATAAAATTTAATTGTTTTAAAACCCCCGTGACCATAAAACAAAACAAAGTTATGATTCCATGCTTGCAAACAATTGCATTTCTCTTTGTAGATCATAAATGGTGTATTATGTCATGTTTATACATATTTAAGTATCTTTTAACGCATCAATCTTTGTAACGCACTTCCCGTTTCCACATTTCTGAATTCGGTTGTGGGAACTTGAGTTGGCCCATGATAAGGTTGAGTTTTGTTTCTAAGCGTTGTGCTTACAATCCAGTTAATTCGGAAAATGAAATAATACAAATAATATTAGTAACTTTGTAAATGTCCTTCCACGGACAAACCATTTAAACCCTATGGAGTGTCTTCATGTTTCCGAATGGTGAGGTGATATCGTTTTCATTTACAAATTCATTTAAATCGAGATCAATTTTAAATTCATGAGTTTGAAATATTATAATATAAATAAAGTTTTCTCAAAATGATTTTTTTATGGATAATAATAAAAATATGCCTTATAAATTGGAAGTGAAAATAATTACATGATTAAATTAAAGCTTTAATGGGGAGCTGGTGAGGTTCTAAGTAGAGCATATCCACTTTCCCTATCCAGCATACTCTCTCTGCACCATTTCATGGGGTGTGTTAAAATGAGGAGTTGTAGTTAGGAAAATTCCCGTGGAGCCATAACTTTTTTTTGGGGCATGTTTTCCATCTATGTAGACTTGCATTCCAAGAATTTCACTTTTTGGGGAAAGTAAATGTTTCATGTGCGTTGGTTGTTAAAATGGTTTTGTTGAAAAGGCTTTAGAAATTGTCAAGGAAATGATATTGCAAGGTCTAAATCCAAATTCTAGCATCCTCACCATCTGTTCCATAATGGAAGCTTTGGAGTAGTGTATGGACATCGATTAAATCAAATGGGAAGTGATTTATCAGATGTTGTAATTGCAACTTCCTTGAAAAATTTGTTTGCAAAATGTGGGAAACATAGAAAAAGCAAGGCTTGTGGATTGTTTTATTTCTTTCCTTATATCACACTTTGTGGCTTGGAGTACCATGGTTGTAGGATTTCTTATAGGGGATTTATTGAAAATGTCTTGGAACCTTCCAATAAAATAAGCACGGCAGGTGAGAATATAGTTTTCCATAGCCTCAGAAAGGTCTACTCCATGTTGCAGGCATGTCCCAAGCCAATCTCTCCATCTTTGCATAGATATCTTGCATCATGAAGGATTCCATGATGTCTTCCAAATTAAACTAGATGCCCCTACCACTGATCCTTGGTTTGCAAACATTCATCAATTCATCCAACATCAGACCTACCCGAATGACACAGACTCACGAGAATGATTGCGCATATGCAAAAAGGATCTCAACTATGTCCTCAACAATTATGTACTATATTATAGAAACTTATAAGGTACCCTACTCTGATGCGTTAATAAGGATGATTTCCTCATTTTCTTAGAAGAGGCACACGTGGGCACTTAAGTGGCCATTGTAGTGGTTATGCTACTACCCGCAAATGCCTACGTATGGGCTATTATTGGCCTACCCTAGAATCTAATGCTCATGCTTTTACTATGAAATAAAAACCTTGCAAATTCCATGACAATTTAATTCATTCTCCCCTATTGAGCCCAAGATAATATGTTTCCGCTCTGTAGCCCTTCAGCATATGGGGATTGGATTACATCGAAAAACTCACTCGATCTCTAGACGGCCGTGTCTTCATCATTACTACCATAAATATTTCACTTCCAAGTGGGTTGAATCCATGCCTCTCTCCAACAAATCTGGAATTACCACTGCCAAATTTGTTCTCAACCAAATCATTTTCCACTTTGGAATTCCCCACACCATCATATCTGATAATGGTGATATTTTAAAAATACAAAGAGATGAGGAAACTTTGTGCTAAGATCAAGATCAACCACCAATTTTCAAAATTTTACCATCCCTAATGTAATGGTTAAGCTGGATATACAAACCAAATCATCAATAAAACCCTTCAAAATACGATTCCCTAATCCCATATAGACTGACATACAAAACTATATCCTACAATATGGTCATATCGCACTAGTGTCTATACGGAAACTGGGGCAACACCTTTCTCATTTACCTAGAGATCCAAATTTGTTATTCCACTCAAAGTGGAACTTCCTTCAATTCATATATCTCTTTGCATGCATCATTCTAGATGAATAAATCTATGAGGCACACCTCATGAACTTGACATCCTTAAAGAGTGATGTAATTATTCTTATACTCGTAATCAAAAACAAAAATAGTGCTTGGATGCGCAACATAACAAACTTGTTCATCTGCATACTTTCGACATGGGGGACCTTTTCCTAACACTTGACTACACTAAGTACGTTAAAAAATGATGGGGTCCCTACTTCATTAAAAATATCATCAGACCTAATACATATCACCTTCAAACCAATTAAGGCCACATTTTTAGATAACCAACAAACACCCAATTTCTCATGAAGTTTCTGCCTTGTAGGATCTTGAGAGTTCTGGTACTCAATTACCCTCTCTTTCTTCTCCTTCTCAAATTCACTACTTCATCAACCTTTAATTTCTCTTTTACAATGATAATTAGAAATATTGGTTTCAATTCTCCCTGGAATTTCCTATGGGATTACCATTGTCTTGTGCATCCCCTCTTAGGCTCATAGCCTTTCTTGGATATATTTACATCTCTTATTCCTACAATATCTACATCATGGTTTTTTTCTATTTTCAGCGTTGACATCCACCATTTGGGATAATCATCCATGTTCCATTTATTTTTACCTTTAGGTTTATTTCAATTCCTTCACCCACGAGTGATGGCGTCAGTATAAATACCCCAAATCTCATTTTTACATCATAAGCAAATAATCAATTAATCCTATAAATAAACTCTTCTTTAATCCTATTATTAGATCGATCCATACATGACCCTTTATCTTCACTCTACATTTGATTTCACTCAAAAATAGACTTTCCTTGGCCCTCAAGTCATCTTGCTTTTATCTGGCTCTGAATCATTGCTTGATCGACCACTCCAACTCAGTCTTCCTATTTTTGGCCCATGGTACACAAAATTGGCTAAGTCCTTAAGTTTTCTTGCTTAGGAATGATCCTTCGTGCACTACCAATTCTTCCTTGTGCATGCCCCTTCGTGCATCCCTCACATATTGTAATGCTCAAAATTACAAGAGCTAAAAAATGAGGTTTTTTTTAACACATAAACATAATAACAAATTACACAGCTACAATCATATAGATTTATTTAATCAAATTCATTAATCAATTTTGCTCTTTTGATCTATCCGATAACATCCATGTAAACCATGTGCTGCTGAGAAGGGTGTATCCAGATCTCCATGATTTCCCTTCATCACTACTTCGAGTGACAATGCTTACTAGAATTTTGGCTCAACCTTGTAAAGGTCATGGGAACTATGTGAAAGTCCTTGGGTCTACCATGAAGCTAGTTTCCCGAATTCGTATTCTGGTATCCGACCATTGTCTGCCTCATGTTCAATTTTTTAACTTCCCATTATCAGGTTACAGACAATTTTTTTTATTTAATTGGAGGACTAGGTGATCAGACAATGCACAACCATCAATGCATTACTTTGGCCAAAGTTATCCACCATGCAGGTTATGGCTAAACTCAAGATAACACACTAGTCTAATGAGTTTAAAGTCTTCTGCCACCTCACAACTATCCCTTTCACAGTTATCTAGATCTTTATAGTTTTTATTTTATTTTATTTCCAATAAAACTAACTTGCAAGAGTTTATATTGAGATAGATGCCAAAGGCCAACTAGGATCTTTATGAGATAAGTACATTTGTTATGCTGAAATGTAACTATATCAGCATTCCACATGTACTTATCCCTTAATATGCCTAATAGATCTTTTCATCTATTTACCATCCCATTTAGTCTCTTTTTTTTCCTGATGTTTGATTCTTTAACCTTAAATTACCTTTTTACAACGATACTCTTCCATTCTCTAGACAACAGGATTTACAATCTTATCATATTAATACCAAGTTTATCGAAAGGCCGAATTAAATATATATTAAAACATGTATATTTAATTATTCCTTTGATTAACTACGCCACTAAATAGCTTATTTAATTTAGAAATTAAAGACAATTGATTGTTACAATAATTACCCAATTATCGGCTTCATACATTGATAACTATCAAATAAATGTATTCAACAATTTGTGAAAAGTAAGATTTCACAACTCAAGTATTCATCATTTACTCATATTGAGATATTATTACACACAAAGTAATCATCTCTTTATTAAAATCATATATTACATATGCTGTTAAGGTGAAATATATAACTGGTATAATAATTCTCACATAGTGAGGTTTGAATATTTACAATGGGTCCAATATCCCAATAATCCAGCCAAAAATTCAAGGATATCATCCTTTCACCAATTGAAATCCAAGTATCTCATTTAGATCCATGCTCCGATAAAACTTCACAAGACATGAGTTTCCGCACATCTGAATGTAATAGCTAATGGTCCTGCAAGAATGGAGTAGTGGTATGATGTCAGTTCAAAATGAACTGGCATGAATATTAAATCTATTTTCTGATGCAATTAATTAATAAAATATGAAAGGATATACATGTTGTTTTATCAACAAGCACATGGTAATACAGTTGAAAAAGTATTACTACCTGGTTTCTATAAAGATACAACTATGGATGCACACAAATAGAACAACCAATTTCTATTTCAGCGATCATATTTCCCTCTAATCACAAAGGTCAATACATCTGTATTCCAGCTTCAATCAATAAGCATTTGACATTTAAAATTTCTACATAACTTCATAAAAACAATATGATTAAGAAGAGTATTTTTTTTCAGTCAATGAGCAGCTCTACAAATTAGCACAAATATCACCATATTTACATCACTTTAACATGTTCTATCTGGTAAACAAACAACCCAATCAACAATATAGCAGCACCATGGCTACATCATTTAAACATACTCTTTTTGGTAAAAGAAACAACTAATAATTTCTTTCATATAATATCATTATTTTAAACTCAATCATGCCTCCAATTACTCCTTGGTGCATCTCGGTCAAGTTGTCCTAGCTTTCATGCCCTTACCAAGAAAAGCAATTTATTTTTCACAGTCTTACAAGAATCCAAGTCATATTGCCAGGATGGAAGTTATAGGCTAAATGCCATTTTTTTGTAATTATTCACACATAATAAGACACCCTCATTTATACATGAACCGATTTAGTGGTCCATAATAATAAAATTTCTGGAAAATGCATCCCCATGCAAGAGATTTGACACCAACAAATTATCATTCAAAAGATCTCAATAAATTAAAAATCAGACCTATATATAACAACCAAGAAGACCAATACAAAACCCCAACCGGTTGCATACCCATATTGATTGGGTTACCCAAATCAATTCCTTTATGTAAATCGATTTGTATGCCCAAATTGATTTTTTTACAGAAGACACACAACCAATTTTCAGTTTAACAAAATGAAAATCCACAAGAACAAATCGATTTTAAACACACAAATTCACAAAACGTTTTCGTTCTTCTTGTATAAGAAAAATTCAACTCTTTTCCTTTGGGTATAATTTATTATAATGCAGAGAAGGAATTTTTAACCTTTTTTTTACTTTATTTTTGCTGATCAAGACCCAAAACCACTTCTGCGTATTTTTCTGGGTTAGGTTAAAACCACACAAAGAAAACTAAAAAGAATATAAAATCCATCAATTTCCTTTTCATATTTCATCTCCAAACAATTAAATCGAAATCTGTCCACAATTTCCTTGATTGCCATTAAAAATATAATGTGTATTTCCTCATTTTTTACAAATAATGCAGCAGAGAAAGGAGAAGATATTCATGCCTAAAGTAAACCTAGAATCAACAACCTTCTACTCTTCCTGCTCCAACAATTTGAATCCTTCTTTCCTCCAAAACTCACGCAGGTATTCTAGAAGGGGAGAATGAAAATAGACGAAGGAAAAATAAAGGAAAAATAACAGAAAAATATAATCAAAGAACTATAGTTGGGTGGCATATTGAAGAATTTTCAGGCTTCCCAATGCTGGTACATGTTTTAGTGCATGCCACACACTTGTGCCATGTGAAGGTGTTTCACTTTATGAAACCCATAAATTTCAATAACTAAATAATTTTTTTGGCTTACATATCAAATCCTTAATATATATATATATATATATATATATATATACTAATTAATATATATATATTATATCATACATTTTTTTTACTTTAGTTGTTACCCAGCTTAATGGTTAAGTTAAAATTAACCTTCATAATACAAGTCCACATATTTCCGACAATATATTACCATAAAAATTAGTTGAATTTCCAGGTTTATATAAAAAATTCCAATACGAAAATCACCAAGTCCGTAAATAATAATTCGAATATTCTCATAAAGCTAGCTTGATATAGCATTGTCAAATAAAATAGAGACAATTATCATCGCGGTCATGCAAAAGTCGAACAAAACAAAAAACGACCAAACCAATTAAAATAAAGTAACCAGAATACAAATAACCGAAAGATTCACTATCATTTATGAACCGTTTTACCTATGATTAAGGCCTAATCATATTTTAGGAAGGATCATCAAGGTGGGTCTAGGGTTATGCATTTCGTAGTGTCATGCCCTATAGAAGAAGTTGTGGGTCATGATACGCTGAATCAAATGAATTTTACACCTGATGATGATTTCATCTAATCCTATTTAGACTTAACTGTAGTTAATTTAACTTAGAATAAATTTTGGAATGTTACACCAACATGCTTTCCTTTATTTTCTTAAGGTGCTGAACAATGGTATTTCATTTATGATATAATCTATGGGAGGTAGAACCTTACCAGACATTTATATTATTGCAGTAAGGGAAGAAAATAGTCTTATTCAGGTGGGAAAGTTAGCTCCCAGACCTCCTATGCCCTTGTTCCCAGAAATGTCGCAAGCACCCTAGCCTTCTATAGCCTCCATTCTTACTCATGAGCAAAGCACGCAACCGGTTGCCTTAACATTCTATTCTTCATCACAATAAAAGGAAGATGAATAATTGAAGGCTTTGATCAGAAATTTATCAAACAAGGTAATATCATTAAAAAAGTAGCAAGCGCAAGTGTATAGAGGAAATTCCAATTAGGTGCATGGCCAAGGCAATCAACCCTAGTGGAATAAATATGGAAATCAAAGATACACACCCAATCAGTAGAACAAATGATGTTAGCCTAATGCACATCTACCCTTACAAGTTATTCCTCCCATGACTTCTCTTCCAGCACCCAGCGTGAGATGAGTACTCATTCCAATTAAGAACAACTTGGGACAAGAATTAGAATGGTGCTTCCCTTGCAAAATGCCTCATAGTTAGTACTATTGTGCTAATTCTGCACATGCCCAAGCCTTCATGATTTAGAATGCTTCATCCTGTGAGCCCTGAATAAGTGCTAATGAAGTAGATAATCCAGAAGGACCAGAAGCTCCTCCAAAGTCCAATTTGATGTTATTTGGCATAGAGGACTTCTGTGTAATCAACCAAGCTGCAGAAGATACAAATAGACTATGCACCCAAGTTGCGGACAACACAAGATATAAGAAAAGAATATTAGATTCAGGTGCACAGGTCACAGTCCCAACAATACAAGCAGATATTCAAAAAAAAATTTAGACAATACCTCTTGCAGCAAAATCATTTAAATTCTTATGTAGGATTTCCAACATAAAGCTCCTTTTGAAGCAGCACGAGCCCATCCTTTGGTAGGCCAGGCCTCTGCTCCAGCTAAAACTCAAGCTTCCATGCTTGAATAGTCAAGAAGGGATAATGTTCCCCAAATGCACAAGGTGGGGGGGGCTTCCATTTAGCATTGTTGACTAGATGAAGAAAATAAACATAAATGTCATAGTGTGGGATGCCTTGACCATTCCATCTTAGTGGGATCTGTTACATGAAGCTCTGGTGCAACTTTTGTGCGCTGACCCAATTATGTAGAAGCCATGTGCTTGTATCAAAATATTCCAAGAAGAGGAGAAACAATTAAGTAAATTTGCTAAAACCCCACCCTTCTATAAGTCCTTGATTATAGGAAAACACCTAGTTCGTAACTATTTGATTGACTCAGGCGCTAGTACTTCTATTATGCCTAAGAACATAGCTGATGCCTTAGGTCTGGAATATAGCCCTTTGTCTAAAGGGGTCCTATAAATTTATGGCTTGATTGTAACCACCTTAGGAGTCATAAATTATCTTGAGTTAACCCTCCATGCATATCCAAGCCTGACAATTACTCAAGATGTGTCAATTATTAACCTTCCTCCTTTGTTTTCCTTATGTCTATCAAGATAATTTACTACTAAAGTGGTTGGTTACTTGTCTTCTAATTGGTCTCATATGTTACTCAAGACAAGGTATGGTACCTAGTTTACCATATAATCTAAGCCTATATTTTCTTATCATGTAGAGCCATATGTCACATCCCTTCTCCAAGCCAATTATCTTATCCAAGAAGAACAAGTTTCAGTTCCTAAAGATTAGTATCTTCCACCCTCTCTTCCAGACCTAGTGCTTGATTAATGGGTGGAATGGCATCACAATTTTGATCCCTATGTTGAATAACTAGAAGCCTATGAAACTTGGATTGGTACTTATTGCATTCTAGAAGAACATGTTATGCTTCCACACACGCTCATGGGAGACAAAGTTCAAACTGGTCTATGGAAGTTGTACTTTGATGAATCTAGAAGCAGGAACAACACATGAGTTAGAGTGGTTCTCATTTACCCTAAGGATGAGAAATTATTCTTCATCCATGGGTTGTAGTTTGCATGTTCTAACAATGTGGCAGAATATGAAGCGCTAGTGCATGGCTTGCTTATTGCTAAAAAGAAGAAATTTAAAGCACTACAGATCTTTGGGGACACAAAATTGGTCATCCACTAGGTCACCAAACAGGTCCAGACAAAGAATAATCTTCTTAAAGCTTATAAACATAGATTTTTGGACCTACTTTAGGGCTTTGATGCCCTTAATCTACACATAGTCCCGTGCATAATGAACAAAGTGGCTAACCAAATGGCCGCACTTGGTTCACAATTTTCTCATGCTGAGGAATTTTTCAAAGGAAACACTCAGAACATTAAGATGGTGATTAGAGCATCCATTCCAGACAATAACACTAGCTGGAATGTTTTTGACAGTGACACACAGATCATCCAATTTATCCACAATGAAGCTAAATTTTCATCAAGTATGCAAGCTAACTTGCATGACAGCTATGGTGACCAAGTAATACAGCTGAAGAAAAATAGGTTTCCTAAAGGGATGGTATCCTTATAGCAAATGCTCAGCCTTGATGATGAGTTCAAGGGTGATGGAAGATACATGCACACTTCATAATAATACTACTCTCTCATTATTATTGCACACGGAAAAGAGTTGCTGCTCAGCAGGACTTGTGCGCATGAAGAAAAAAAGGCCTTCATCTCTCTCTTTCAAAAATATAGTGACATTTTATAATGGGAGTATGAGGACCTCAAAGGTTTTGTTCCAAGTGTTTCTCAACACTCCATTGACCTTAATCCTAGTATTAAGCCCGTTAGACAAAAGTAGCAGTTAGTCAATCCAAAGATAGAGCCCCTCATGAGAAAGGAACTATCAAAACTCATTAAGGTAAAAATTATCTTTCGTATCAAATATTCTACCTGAGTTGCAAATCTGGTTCCAGTACACAATAAAAATGGTGAAATCATACTATGTGTTGATTTCAAATATTTGAATAAGGCATCTCTAAAGGATCATTATCCTTTTCCTTCAATGGAGTAGATTATGTAGAATGTGGCTAGTGCGTAAATGTTCTCCATGCTAGATGGGTATTCGGGTTTCAACCAGATCGTTGTCATGGAAGAGGATCAATTTAAAAAAAAATTTACAACCAAGTGGGAAACATATGCATACTAGCATTGTTGTTCATTTACGTGGCATAACAAGCAGTTATCCCAAAAAACTAGGATAACAAACATCAAACATTTAATTCTTAATTCAACCTAGCTATCCAAATCAAATGTGTTACCCACCTAGATTCAGCTAGTGTTAACTTTATAAACATAGTATAAATATTAAATATCATAACCACTATTCCATTTTATCTTTCATTCTTTGAGGGAGAGGAAGAGCCTTCCTCTACATAATTATATGTTAGGTTTAACATAGCCTTTTTATCATTCGTTATTCATTGTTATGATCCTCATGTGAGGATTTCATTAATGCCTCAAGGTTTTGGTGTAATGGTTCATTATATTTGGTATTATAGTAACCACCCAGGTTTGCATCTTGGCACGGGTAGCTACGTCGGCATTGCAGTGTTTTCCCGGGGCTCGTATAGGGTAGGGTGTGGTCCCACTATACAGGCACAAATCTAGCTTAGGGTCCGGGCTACGGAAGCGTGGTGGAATGTTATGATCCTCATGTGTGGATTTCACTAATGCATTGAGGTTTTTGTGTAATGGTTTGTTACACTCATATAGTTTATCTGTATGTCCTAAGCATCTTTTATTATTAAACTATAGTTGTGTAGTTAGAAAACATCATCTTTTGCAGTTTAACAAGTTCATTATAATAAGGGAGATTATTCAATCCCTTTAATCCAAGTTATTAATTTTATAATAGAAATAGTATATAAATAGATATAAAGAATACCACCAAGATATCACTATTATTTCCGTCACACGAGTACAAAAGAATTCATACCACAAATTAGAGTCCAATTCAAAACCTTTCAATTCATGATGATAAATATACATTTACAAAACTATTCATTTCAGACATTCTTCATGTTAGTCAGAATTAAGATCTTAAAAGAACACCACTTTTCTTTTTCCAATGCAACTCAAGAATGATTCGAAACTCTTTACATAAGATCCTGAATTAAATAAGTCAATGCATCATAAAAATTTTTGCCTTCTTTTATCACTTACAATATCCATCTGCAAAAATTGCTAGCATGGGTCAGTTCAATGAACTGAGCATGATAAACACTAAGCATTAAAGTGAAGTGCATTCCACTAATTATTCCATTAAAAAAACTCTTCTTTAATGAAATAATTAATATATCATACAATTAATCATAACTAAGAACTACCAGAAAAGAAGTACAATTAAAGAATCTAAATTCAATTTTAAGAAAAGAGCATAATATAATCCACAACATCTTCATTATATCATAAGGTTTAATTGATCCTATCAATTACTTTTAACACAATCAATAGGTCTTTTCATCCAATTGTTACATAGGTCTATAAGAATAGAAATGTGCATTTATCGTTACTAAGTAGCAAAGGAGTTATATACAACATATCTCATATTAGGATGATTCATCCTACAACATAAGCAAAGAATAAGAATCAATACATATTTTTCCCCATACACAAATCATCTAAAGATAAAAATTGGTTTAGAACTCACCTCACTGCTTCAGTTCAAGGATAACAATATAAGGATTCAATAATAAAGAGACAATATCTAAACAAGAATCCCAAATCAATCCAAGGAGTAATAGGAAATCAAACAGTCTAATTGTAATTCTTAGTAACTTCTACATGTTAGAAGATATAATTCATAGATCTGAAACCAAACATTCCACAGATCCAAGCTAGACTCACACAGAATTAATCTCCTATCCAGTCCATCCAATAAGGGTTCATAATAGGATAGAGTGTAAAAAGATACAACCTACCAATATCAATCCAAATGGAGTATGACTCAATCAAGCAAAATAGTTGGTCTAAGCATGTTATTATTTTCTTTCCAACATACCAACTTAGCTATTCTCCTTCCACATCATTACAACCAATGACATATACAAAGTACAACAAACAATCCACAAGAAATTTCCATCTTAGAAGAGAATCGAATCTAGAGACATTCAATCAAATGAACATATCCAAACAATAGTAAGAAGGGATCTCAATTAGAAAGGGTCAAATAAATAATTCATTTCATGTATACTATCAAATGAATTCCCATTTCTATTTTAACCTTAGAAGTTCTTTAACTAGTTCCCAAGAGAAAACACCAAAACTAAAAAAATAGTTAGAATAAAGCACACTTCTAGTTTCCCTTACAAATCTTAAGCAACTAGTTTATGTATTCCAATTCATTTAAAACGTAAGTTCGAATTCAAATCTTAGAACGAAGTTCATAGTACAATCTCAAAAACAATATACTATCCCCAAGAGAACATATTCCTTTCTGTTTAAAAGACCTAGAGATTCATTCACTGAATCCAACAAGGAATAGAAAACCCCAAACATTATAAGCTAAACATGTTTAGAAGTACTCACGAACTCAAAGAACTAAAATACCATTGTAAGGCTTCAACAACTCAATACAAAAGAGTAACTAGTTCACGATCCAAATAAGAACAATAATGCAAAATAATCTGAATAGAGATAATGTATCCTTCCATACAAAATTTAGTACACTAAGATATTCAATCCATCTTTTTTAATAAAACCCAAAAATCAATTAAAAATATGTGAAGAGAGTAAGAAAACTCAATATACGTTTAATTCAAGTATTGTCCCGATCTTACCTCCAACTCGACTGAAACAGAATCACAACAAAGACTCTCATGTTCCATCTAAAAATATTGTGACAAGAAGGTGTTTGTTTCAAACATCTATTACAAAAGGAGAATGCATATTGTATTTCCATAAACCTCTAAAACTGTTAATGATTGTTACAAATGAACTTATAAACTAAACACACAACAAGATATAGTTCCAGTCCATTAATCCTTTAAACAAGATAGTCAAGTTTTCAACAAGACGTGGGATTTCACAAAAAAGAGGCGGGGTGAATATCCTCCAAAATTACATGCCCTTACTAGTTCAAGAACAAGGTATAGTCTAACAGATAGAAGTACGTCAACCATTCCCACTCAAGAGGCTACACAGAGAAGATCTCAAAAGATATTACCAAATCAACTAAACCAAACCTAATCTCTCAAATCTCTTTCAATCAGACAGTCCCTAAAACAAGTTTTAAGCATTACAATCCTTGAAAAAGAGTAAAATTCTAGCTCATAATACAAGTACAGAATCAAACACATTGATTCAACTATAAGCTCAGAACACACAAGGCTCTAATACAGGCTCAAAACAAACATGAAGCTCTAATACAAGCTCATAACAAAAATCGAAGCTCCAATACAAGCTCAAAAAAAACCCAAGACTCCGATACAAGTTCAAATGAAACACAAGGCTACAATAAAGGTTAAGAATCATACAAAGCAATGAATGCTAGTTCAAAACAACACTGGCCTTGAATACAAGTTTTAGAATGAAATAAAAAGCTTCAAATACAAGTTTCACATGCATGTCACCATTAAAATTACACAGATAAAGTTTCCAAAAACTAACATTACTTTGCAATGGATTTACATCCAAAACCACAGAGATTCATAAAAACATGAAAGTAATTAACTATATAAATCATGCAAACATTTATCTCATGAGAGTAGAGTTGTTTTAATGAATCATTTAGATTAAAGTAAGAAATCTTAATAGGTAGAGCCTCTCATGCCTGATAGTGCCTCTGCCAATTCAAAGGAGACTTCCAGTTTGACTTCCCACTCTTTTTCTTCTCCATGAAAGATCAAAAACCAAACAAATTTTCCTCTAAAGCCTCATATACATTCCTTTGATCGAAAATAGACCAAAGAAACCTAAAATATCCATGAAGTGGAAGTCAAACTACTGGTTCAAAGAACTACATAACTCCATGAATAACATAATTTGCGAGACATGCAAAACAAAAAAATCTCCCACAAATCTACCTCCCTTGTTTCCAAGATGGCTTGCACACAAAAACCAAGGTCCATTAATGTCATTACTCCCAAATCTCCCACTTATCTCTCCTTGCCACCACCTCCCAAAACTGGTGAATGCCATTTCAAATTTAACATGCATTTCCATCTTTAGTGAAGCCTCCACATAAGCTCCCACTAAAGTTAACTAGCCTTTGCCAAAATTGGTAGTACCTCCATACATTAAACCAAATCAAATCACTTAAATGACATTGGAACCGTCACCTTAGTGCCATGCCACCCTTAGGTTCCCTTTTTAATAGTTTAGGATAGATTTCCCCAAACTTAGGTTAGTATAACAATAATTACCTTAGGTCTTAAACATTGCCATTGGTAATTTCCACCTTAGGTTAGATTAAATTCACAACCATTAGTATTAGGAATTAGGTTAAAATAGTCTATTATCACCTTACCAATTTTCTCCCTTATTCATTTAGCACAAGATCTTAGGTTATGACACCATCCAAATGAAATAGAATAAAAATTTTAGGTTAGATTATAACCCAATTAAGTAGACATAGCTAGGAAGTAAGTGCTCTTACCTACTTTAGGATACCATTAGGATAATCCTTTAGTTTTAGGATTTTTATCCCCTTCATAGTCATGAAGTAGACTATATTTTATGTACAACACTAATGTCGTGTAGAGATCAATCCCAAAGACCCAAGCACAAAAATACAACTGAATGAAGGCATGTTCACACAAGACCAAAAATTTTGTAACATACAAAGTTCAGTCTTGCTATGTCTCTCAAACTAATGAATGTTAATTTACCATTAAATCCATTAAGGATATTTAAAACATTCCTTGGATCACTAAAATTGATCCAAGGATGAGTCAGTAAAAGAGATAAGTTTACAAATCTCTATATCAGATTGTAGCTTATCAATAAGAAGTGAAAATGGATTCTTGCAAGCCATATCATTTCTATCCAAGAGTAGAAATGATTTATCCATAACAAGCATGATTTTTAACAATCAAGGGGACACATTTCATTCAAGAAAATCACATGCCAACACTTGTAATGCAAAAAAGAAATATAACAGTTTGTCCACGGTGTTACATACTTCCCTCCTTAAAAGAATCATCGTCTCGATGACTATCTCATTTTGATCATTGCATTAAGGATAATCTATTTATTCACATACTTTACATATGTTTACAACAATATCAGAATTTAAAGTACCATAAATCGGCATTCACATAGTTGTTTATTTAAAAATAAATAGTTATCTACCCCAAACTGGAAGACTTATTGACATATAAAGATAAAACCACAAATTTTTATCAGTCATCATAGTCAATTCTGATCAAATAAATATGGAAAAGTAGTTTTCATATCTTCTAAGTTTTCCCAGGTTGCACTTTCTTCATTAAACTGGTCCCACTAGACTTTACATTGACTTATTTCACAATTTCTTAAATGCAACTAGTGAGTTTCCAACACTTGTTTGGGTTTAACCATAATTATTCCTAGGTCTTGGACCTACAAGGAATTCTAATTTAACACATGTGATAAATCTGAAACATATTTTGTAAGCAAAGAAATATGAAAAACATCATGCATTTGTGACAAAGAAGGAGGTATTGCTAAATGATAAGCTACAGGGTTGATTACTTCAACTATCTCAAAGGATCCCACATAACAAGGTGATAACTTAGTAGCCTTAACAAAAGTTATAGATCTATTTTTTGGTTTAACTTGAAGAAAGACCTTCTCAATAAGTTCAAATTTCATGTCAACCCACGTTAAATCAGCATAACTCTTTTTCCTATCTGTTTCTTCTTTCAAGCGCTCATGAATCATTTTAACCTGTCGTTCCATTTCCATAAGGATTTCAAGTCCAATTACCTCTCTATCCTCAATGTTGTCCCAACTAATAGGGGTTCTGCATTTTCTTCCGTATAATGTTTCAAAAGGTGCCATCTTAAGAGAGGCATGATATGTGTTATTATATGTAAACTCAACTAGTGGAAGCTACTCTTCCCACTTATACTATTGATCCATACAATACATTTATAACATATCCTCTAAAACTTGATTAACTCTTTCATTATGTCCATCTATTTCCAGAAGATATGTAGAACTAAAATTGAGCTTAGTTCCTAGAGCTATATTAAGTGTTTTCCAAAACCTTGACGTCATTTTAGGATCTCTGTCAGATATGATTAATTAAGGTATTCCATGTAATCTGAAAATTTCATGTACAAATATTTTAGCCAATACAGGAGAATCATCCTTCAGATTACCAACAATAAAATGTGCTACCTTCATTAATTTATAGACAACTACTAAAATAACATGATGTTTATTTTCTTGACATAGGTAACCCTTGTACAAAATCTATGCTTATTACTTTCCATTTGTATTGTGGTATGCTATGAGGATATAATTAACCATCTAGGTGCATATGTTCACCTTTAACACGTTGACATTCAAGGAAATGTGTCACAAAATCAATAACATATTTTTTCATTCCTTTCCAGAAATATTGTTGTTTTATATCGGAAAACATCTTTGTAATACAAGGGTGTCCTAAAAAAGGTGAATTGTGAAATTTTGCTAACAATTTCTTTCTTAAATCATTTAGCGAAGGTATGAATACTTTGTTTTCAAATCTTGAGATTCCTTCATTGTCAAAGTGAAAACCTATATACCTCACATCATTTGGATCTGCAACAAGCACTTTTTTTACTTGCTGGAAGTAAGAATCAGATTCCATAATACTTTTTACTTCATCCTTAAATTGAGTTCTCAATGTTATAAGATTAGAAATGTGCTTCATATGACTTAGAGTGTCAGCCACTTTTTTTTCCTTACCCTTGATGTAATTGATGTAAAAATCATATTAAGATAAAAACTCTAACCATATTCTTTTTCTTGCATTTAGATTTGGCTGAGTTAAAATATACTTCAGCCGAAGATTATCAGTTTTCAACTCAAAAGGTTTACCAAGCAGGTAATGTATCCAAAATTGTAGTGCATAAACAATGACAACAAGATCTAAATCATGTGGAGCATAATTCAACTCATGTAACTTTAGTTTTCTACTTTCGTAAGCTATGACATGATTATTTTGTAACAAAATACTTCCTAGACCTTCACTAGATGCATCAATTACCACCATAATATATCCATTAGGATCTGGTACCGCTAGAATAGGTACTAAACATAACTTTTCCTATAAATTTCTGAATGCAGATTTAGATTTCTCACTCCAAAAAAACTTCTTATCCTTCTTCTGTAAAGAATTTATTGGTGCAGCCACCTTAGAAAAATCTTTTACAAATTTTCTATAGTAACCAGCAAGCCCCATGAAGCTTCTTACTTCATAGACATTCTTTGGTACAAGACACTCAGTTATAGCTACAATTTTAGGAGGATCTACAAAAAAATTATTCTTACTTATTACATGTCCCAAGTAGTGCAGTTTTGTGTCATAGAAAAATATTTGGATAGCTTACCATATAACCATCTCTTTCTCAAAATTTCCAAAACTATCCTCAAATGCTCATGGTGTTCCTCAATACTTTTAGAATATATATGAGAATATCATCCAAGAATACGAGCATAAATTTTTCCAAGTATTCTTGAAATATATTATTCATTAAGTTCATAAAAGTTACAGGTGCATTTGTTAATCCAAAAGGTAAAACTATAAACTCATAATGTTCATACCTTGTTCTGAAAGCTATTTTATGAATGTCCTCATCTTTAATATGTAATTGGTTATATCCAAATTGAATATCTATCTTATAATATACTGATGCTCCATGAATCTAATCAAATAGATCATCAATTCTAGGGAGTGAGTATCTATTCTTGATTGTTGCTTTGTTTAACATTCTATAATCAATGCACAATCTAAGTGTTCCATCTTTCTTTTTCACAAAAATTAGTGGTGACCTTTAGAAAAAAGTTCTTAGCACTGATCCTTAAGCTCTACTAATTATATAGTAGTCATTTGATAAGGTGCCTTAGAAATAGGCTTGGTTCCTAGCTTGATCTCTATTGTGAAGTCAAACTCTCTTTTGGGTTGAAGACCTGGTAACTCTTCCAGAAATACGTCACTGAAGTTTCGTAACAACGGATATCATTCCAAGATGTCGATGTTATATTCAGTTGTTTCTACAATATTTATTACATATAAGGTACAACCTTTATTTTTGGGCTTTTTAAGTTGCATAGTTGACAGTTCCCTAACAAAAATCTCACATTTCACACCCTGAATCTCTGTTGTTTTCTATAGGTCATCTAAACAACTAATGTGTTTTTCAAAATAGCCCACTTTAGCCTTATGTTCTACTAACCAATTAACACTTATGATTACATCATAAGACCCCAAATGTGCAACATAAAGATCAACTTCAGTGGAAAAATTAGGTAAGTCAAGGACTGCTCCAAAAATACACATGTTAATTATATGAACAATATTGTTTCCATAATGTATAGTCCATGTTTTATCCATGTTTCCAACTTTTATTTGTTAGTTTTGAGGCTAATTTACTAGAAATAAAACATTCAGTAGCTCTGGTATCAAAAAGAACAGTTATAGGTATGCCAAATAACTTATCCAAAACCTCTATGGGTGTGGCCTATTTTTCAGCCTTCTTGTCAACTACTGTAGTGTGTATCTTGTGCTATTGATTACGATCATCCTTTTTCAAAGGACATTGATTTGCGTAATTATATTTTCCATAATTATAACAACCTCCTATAGGTCCCTTTCTAGGCTCATATTTATTTCCAGCCTTAGAGTTATCATTCTGACTTCTATAGAACTTCTGTCCATTATTATTGTTCTTGACAAAAGTGTTCCGTGTATTACCAGTAGACTTGTTTATTGCTGCTTTCTTACTAGTATCAGATGAAAACTTACATTTCATTTTGAATTTCTTCCATGGTCATTTCTTAGGTGCAAGAGATGATGAAGAAGATTTGGGGATTTTCTTCCTTACTTCCTCCTTATGAGCAGAAATTACCTTCAATTTTTGTTCATGTCTTATGGCCTTTTCAACAACCCCTTCCATCATGGTTAGGTTGTGAACATCCACCTCTCCTCCTATAATGGGATTCAATCCCATGATGAATTTCCATATCCTGAACTTCTTGTCAGGTTGATACTAAGGTATATACTTAAGGATTTTAGTAAACCACTCCCAATACTCAGTTACAGTTATCTTTCTATGAGCTAATTTCTAGAATTTAGTCATTTTCTAATCATAGTAAAGTTGTGGCAGCCAAATTTTCCTAAAGTAACCTTTAAATTGATCCCATGTGATATTAGTTTCATCAATGTTTAACTCATCCTTATGGCTATCCCACCATGAAGACGCCTCATGAAAAAGCTGATATGCTCCCCATATAGCCTTTGTTTCTTCTAAGAAATTCCTTATTGCAAAGTATTTCTCCACTTCACTGAGCCAATTCTCATCCCCATCTCTTAATGTGGTGCCATAAAACTTGGGTGGACTTATCTTTTTTCTATCATTAGTGAGTTTAGCTACCAGCCTAGCCTTTTTGTTCTCAGGCTGATCAGGTATGTTCACATTGTTATTATCAACACCTAAATTGGCATTGTCCTTAAGAGGTGGCTGATTATTGTTACCAACATCTTATTCCTCCTCATTTCCCATTACTTGCTATTCTAATACAACCAAACAATCTCTTATTTCAAACATGGCAGCAAGGATCTCATCAATTTTTTTAGAAGTTTCTACTCCTTCCTTAGGGGGAGGGTTATTTACAACATTTCCTCTTGTTTTAACTATTTTCTATTAACAAGAAAATTTAAGTTTCATCAGATTATAGACACAATAGGTCCAAGAGCTATAAGCTTCAACTCTGATACCAAGATGTAACATTGTCATTTTAAGACTTTAGAAACAAGGGAATTTTTTTTTTGAAACATAATGTTCTCTGTTCTAAATAAAACATCATTTAGAACACACATTCCATGCCAATCAATCTCATAACAGATAACCATATGTAGCTATAATGACTCGGTATACTACTGATCTCTCATTCCATGACTCAGTTACCAACTAATCTCTCATGTTTATCTTAAATTATGGAATACTTTATGTATACCACGTATACATGGTTCTCCTACCCTATTCTAGGTATTGAGTGATCTATTTAAAGAACCTATTTGAATATTTGTTACCAATATTCATCTGACATCACATTGTTTTAAACTAGGTGACATAGGACAATGTAACCAACAACTTTGGATAATTTGGCCAAATATTTTCAACATACTATTAATGTTACTATTCTTAGATGACATACTTGTCATTCTGGAATACATCCTTCACCTCACTCTTCTATTATCTAGAATGGTCTTTACTGACTACCGTTAATCCACTTGCCCAAGGTTTTACCCTAGCCTCGGTTAGAAACATAATTTGTTATAGGAAGACTTACCTAAGTCATTTGAATGTGCCAAGGTACCCTGAGTCATACAAAACTACTACCTATCCAAAACATGCTACTAGCTTGACCTAGAGGGAAACTAAGTTCAAGTCTAGATGTGTTTAGATCTAGATGAATAAATATGGAAGGGTGTTACCACATGTAAATTGCAACATTGTATCCACGAGAAGGGTATAGTCCTACAATTGGCATGTGCCAACATCCGTGAGAACTGATTCATGAAGATGTAAATATCCCCTTAGTGGTAATTATCATACTTAATATTGGATTAAGATTTAGATTACAAAAACTATGCCTAACCCTAATTCCAACACTCATTAAGTTCTTTATCCATAACTAGCCTGAATAGATATGGAGGAGTTCATTATTTCAAGTTTGCATTGTTGTTTATTTACATGGCATAAGAAGCAGTTATCCCAAAAAATAGGAAAACAAACATCAAAAATTTAATTCTTAATGAAACTTAGCTATCCAAATCAAATGTGTTACCCACCTAGATTCAGCTAGTGTTTACTTTATAAACGTAGTATAAAGAATAAAAATCATAACCACTATTCCTTTTTACCTTTCATTATTTGAGGGAGAGGAAGAGTCTTCTTCTACATGGTTAGATGTTAGGTTTAACATAACCTTTTTATCATTTGTTACTCATATAGTTTAATTGTATGTCCCAAGAATATTTTATTATTAAACTATAGTTGTGTAGTTAGAGAATGAAATCTTTTGCAGTTTAACAAGTTCATTATAATAAGGGAGATTATACCATCCCTTTAATCCAACTTATTAATTGATAACAACAATAATATACAAACAAATATAAAGAATACCGCCAAGATATCACTATTATTTCTGTTATACAATTACAAAACAATTCATACCACAAATTTGATTCCAACTCAAAAATTTTAGATTCATGATGATAAATATACATTTACAAGACTATGCATTTCAGACATTCTGCATGTAAACAAAAATTAAGATCTTAAAATAACATCACTTTTTTTTTCTAATGTAAATCAAGAATGATTCAAAACTCTTTACATAAGATCCTGGATTAAATAATCCAATGCAACATAAAAGTTTTTTCCTTCTTTTATCACTTATGATGTCCATCTGAAAAAATTGCTAGCACTGGCCAGTTCAATGAACTAAGCATGATAAGCACTAAGCATTAAAGTGAAGTGCATTCCACTAATTATTCCATTACAAAAATTCTACTTTAATGAAACAATTAATATATCATATAATTAATCATAAGTAATAACTACCAGAAAAGAAGTACAATTAAAGAGTCTGAATTCACTTCTAAGAAAAGATCATAATATAATCCGCAACATCTGCATTATATCATAAGGTTTAATTGATCCTATCAATTACTTTTAACACAATCAACAAGTCTTTTCATTCAATTGTTACATAATTCTATAAGAATAGAAATACACATTTATCTTTATTAAGTAGCAAAGGAGTTATATACAACATAGCTCATATTAGGATGATTCATCCTACAACATAAGCAAAGAAGAATAATTAATACATATTGTTCCCCATACACTAATCATGTGAAGATAGAAACTAGTTTAGAACTCACCTCACTTCTTCAGTTCAAGGATAACAATATAAGGATTCAATAATAAAGAGACAATATCTAAACAAGAATCCGAAATCAATCCAAGGAGTAATAGGAAATCAAACAGTCTAACTATAAGTCTTACTAACTTCTACATTTTAGAAGATATAATTCATATATCTTAAACTAGATGTTTTATAGATCCAAGATAGACTCACATATAATTGATCTCCTATCATGTCTGTCCAAGAAGGGTTCATAATAGGATAGAGTGCAAAAAGAGACAACCTACCAATATCAATCCAAATGGAGTATGAATCAATCAAGCTAAATAGTTGGTCTAAGCATATTATTATTTTCTTTCCAGCATACCGACTCAGCTATTATCCTACCACATCATTACAACCAATGACTTATACAAAGTAGACCAAACAATCCACAAAAAAATTCCATCTCAGAAGAGAATAGAATATAAAGAGGTTCAATCAAATGAACTTATCGAAACAATAGTAAAAAGGGATCTCAATTAGAAAGGGTCTAATCAATAATTCATTGCATGTATACTATCAAATGAGTTCCCATTTCTATTTCAAACTTAGAAGTTCTTTAACTAGTTCCCAAGAGAGAACACCAAAACTAAACACACAGTTAGAAGAAAGCACACTTCTAATTTCCCTTACAAATCTTAAGCAACTACTTTATCTATTCCAATTCATTTAAAATGTAAATTCGAATTCAAATCTCAGAAAAAAGTTAAGAGTACAGTCCCATAAACAATATATTGTCCCCAAGAGAACATATTCCTTTCTCTTTAAAATACCTAGAGATTCATTCACTTAATCCAACAAGGAATATAAAACCCCAAACATTATAAGCTAAACAAGTTCACAAGTACTCATGAACTCAAAGAATTGAAATCCCATTACAAGGCTTCAACATCTCAATACAAAAGAGTAAGTAGTTTGCGATCCAAATAAGAGCAATAATACAAAACAATCTGAACAGAGATAATTTATCCTTCCATAAAAAATTCAGTACACTAAGGTATTCAATCCATCTTTTTAATAAAACCTAGAAATCAATTAAAAAGATTTTAAGAGAGTAAGAAAACTCAATATATGTTTAAGTCAAGTACTATCATGATCTTACCTCCAACTCGACTAAAATAGAATCAAACAAAGACTCTCAAGTTCCATCTAAAAAGCTTGCGACAAGAAGGTGTTTGTTTCAAATAGCTATTACAAAAGGGAATGCATACTGTATTTCCATAAACCTCTAAAACTATTTACGACTGTTAAAAATGAATTATTTATCAACCAAACCCATAACAAGATATAGTTTCAGTCCATTTATCCTTTAAAAAAATAGTCAAGCTTTGAACAAGATGTGGTATTTCTTAGAGTAGAGGAGGGGTGAATATCCTCCAAAATTACATGCCCTTATCAGTTTAAGAACACGATACATTCTAAAAGACATAAGTATTTCAACCATTCCCACTCAAGAGGCTACACGGAGAAGATCTCAAAAGATATTACCAAATCAACTAAACCAAAAATAAACTCTCAAGTCTCTTTCAATCAGATAGTCCCCAAAATGAGCTTTAAGCATTACAATCCTTGAAAAAGAGTAAAACTCTAGCTCAGAAAACAAGTTTTGCATGCATGTCACCATTAAACTTGCACAGATAAATTTTCCAAAAAATAACATTAGTTTGCAATGGATTTACATCCAAAACCACAAAGATTCATAAAAAAATGAAAGTAATTAACCAAAAAAACCATCCAAACATTTATCTCATGAGAACATAATTGTTTTAATGAATCATTTAGAAGAAATCAAGAAATCTTAATGGGTAGAGCCAATCATGCCTGATAGTGCCTCTTCTAATTTGAAGGAGACTTCCAGCCAAGCTTCCCACTCTTTTTCTTCTCCACAAAAGATCAAAAACCAAAAAAAAATCTTCCAATGCCTCATATACATTCCTTTGATCAAAAATACACTAGAGAAACCAAAAATAGCCATGAAGTGGAAGTCGCAGATAGCTCCATGCAGAGAAAAATTCGCGAGACATGTAAAACAAAACAACCTCCCACAAATTCGCCTCCCTTATTTCCAAGACGGTTTGCACACAAAAATTAGGGTCCATTAATTTCATTACTCCCAAATCTCCCACTTATCTCTCCTTGCCACCGCCTCCCAAAACTGGTGAATTCCATTTCCAATTTAACATGCATTTCCATCTTTAGTGAAGCCTCCATGTAAGCACCCACTAAAGTTAACTAGCCTTTTCAAAAATTGGCAGTACCTCCATACATTAAACGCAATCAAATCACTTAAATGACATTAGAACCATCACCTTAGTACCATGCCACCCTTAGGTTCCCTTTTTAATATTTGAGGATAGATCTCCCCAAACTTAGGTTAGCCTAATAGTAATTACCTTAGGTAATTTCCACCTTAGGTTAGATTAAATTCACAACCATTACTATTAGGAATTAGGTTAAAATAGTCTAGTATCACCTTAGCAATTTTCTCCCTTATTCATTTAGCACAAGGGCTTAGTTTAGGACGCCATCCAAATGAAATAGAATAAGAAGCTTAGGTTGGATTATAACCCAATTAAGTAGACATAGCTATGAGTTAGGTGCTCTTACCTAGTTTAGGATACTATTAGGATAATCCTTTAGTTATAGGATTTTGAGCCCCTTCATAGTCATGAAGCAGACTATATTTTGTGTACAACACTAATGTTCTACAGAGATCAATCCCAAGGACCCAAGAACAAAGATACAATTGAATGAAGACACATTCACACATAACCAAAGAATTTGTAACATACAAATTTTATTTTTCTATGTCTCTCAAACTAATGAATGTAAATTTACCATTCAATCCATTAAGGATATTTAAAACATTCCTTGGATCACTAAAATTGATTCAAGGATGAGTCAGTAAAAGAAATAAGTTTGCAAATCTCTAAATTAGAATGTAGCGTATCAATAAGAATTGAAAATGGATTCTTGCAAGCCATATCATTTCCGTCCAAGATTTGAAATGATTTATCCATAACAAGCATGATTTTCAACAAACAAGTGGACACAACTCATTCAAGAAGATCACATGCCAACGCTTGTAATGTAAAAGAGAAATATAACAATTTGTCTAAGGTGTTACAGGTTTGGCCCATCACCCTCATGCTCAAAAAGGACATAGCATTTAGATGGATAGCATAAGGAAGAGAAAGCTTCAACAAGATCAAGAAAGAGATTACCTATGCACCAACACTCATCAATATAGATTACTCAAAGGATTTCATCCTTTATACTTGTGGTGCTGATGCAAACATTACTTTTTTCCTAACATAGGAAAACAAACAAGGGCTAGAATAGCCAATGGCCTTCTTTAGCCAGATGCTAAAGGATTATGAATTGAAATAAATTCACATGAAGAAGTAGGTCTTCAACATCATGCACACGCTCAAGAAATTTAAGAGAATTCTCATTAAAAATCATATCAAGGTGTTAGTCTCCCACTCATCTATCAGAGACTTCATCATGGGAGCATAAATTAGTGAGAAGAGAGTGTGATGGGTGACAAAAATAATGGAATATGATGTGACTATTAAGGCCACAAAACTAGTAAGAGGTAGCGAAATCTACAAACATATTGTTGAGGATGCACAGAGTAAACCTGAGGCTTCAATATTTCAAGATGAAGACCTCCCGCATGTAGAACATGAAAAAAATATAGACCCCGGTGTGTGTGAATAGATGAAGGACATGATCACATTCCTTTCTGAGGGAGTGTACCCTCCTGGTATGAACAAAGAAAAGAGAAGGCATTTGAGGTTGTAATCTATCCCTTATGTTTTGATTGATGGACTTCTCTTCAAAAGAAATCTAGATGTCGTGCTGTTAAGATGTATTGATGGCGAGCAGATTGAGCAAGTGTTAGCAGAATTTCATGATGGATTCTCTAGTGGATACTTCTCTGTCAAAACTACAACAACAAAAATCATAATGACAGGTATCTTTTGGCCTACCCTATTTGCAGATGCACATATGTGGGTCAAAAAATGAAAGGAATGCACTTTCTTTGTAGAAAAGAAAAGATTTGCAGTACTTCCCCTTCAACTAATCCAAGTGAATTATCCTTTTGTGTACTGGGGTCTCAAATTCATAGGCATGATCAATCCACCTTCAAGTGTTGGACATAAATTGGTGATGATAGCTACATATTATTTCACTAGATGGATAGAAGTTTTCACACTTAAGGAATCAACTGAGGCAGTCATCCTTGGCTTTCTCAAAGGTTTAGTCATAAGGTTTGGTATTCCTTAAACCATTATCTCTGATAATGCAAAGGCCTTCCTTGGTGCTAAAATCATTTATTAGGCTCTAATTCTGGGCATTTACCTAAAAACCTCTTCCATCTATTACCCTCAGGGAAACAATCTGGTAGAATCAACAAACAAGAACCTAATCAAAATAATGAAGTGAACAATGAACATCAGCCAAAGATAATGGCATACAAAGGTGTTGTGCATGCTCTAGGAAGATAGAATCATAGTCAAGAACGCAATAGGAACTTCACCATACAAGCTTGTCGATGGCAAGGAGGCTTCCCTTCCTTTGACACTAGAACTAAATTCATTGGTGCTTGCCCAAAAGCTGGAATTTGAGGGCATAGATCAGAGAGAAATTAGGATGGCAGAGTTGGTTCACCTTGAAGAGCTCAAAAAATCTACCATGATCAAGCTAGAACAACATCAACAAAAAACAAAGAAATGGTTTGACATAAACACTAGACCTCTAGCTTTCAAAGTTGTGGACTTGGTTCTAAAATGGGATGTTGAAAGAGCTAAACCAGGGTGCCATTCAAAGTTTGATGCACTTAGGAGTGGCCCATACATCATCAATTCCTACAAAGAAGCTAAATATTTAGAGTTAACTCATCCAGATGGAAGTGCACTACAAATCCCAATAAACGGGATCTATCTCAAACCCTTCCATTAGGTTTGTTGCATCATGTTGTATATATTAAAGCAGTTTCAATTCATCCTAGTGTGCTCCATACACATTATTTTTTTATACATAGTTCTTTCCCCTAGATTACTTTCTGTGCACACTATTTTGTTACTTCCAGAATGAAAAGCTTCTCTCAGCAGTTGTGAGATTCATAAAAGAGTGCAGATGTGAGTTTTAAGTAATTACAAGGGAATTTTCATGATTAAACAAGTAGACTCCATGCCCAATGGATGTTTTAGGTTACTGATCTCTTTCATCTAGCAAGCAGATGGCCCTAAAAGTCACCAAAATTTTTATCCAAATAGATCTCCTAGAGATTTGGACAACTTACATACACATCCTACTCCCCTTCGTATTCTTCTATCTCATTCCATTTTCCCTTTCCCTCCTTCCTCCTATGCACCCTCTGTTCTTCCTTCCTCCTAGGTGTTCCACCCCTCTATTTCCCTTTCATGCATTTTCCTTTCACTCCCACGTGTCACACACACCTTCATTCACCTCTTTCTTCTTTTGCCCCATGGCTCTTTCTTCTACGCATTCCCTTGCACCTTCTCCCTTGCTCCCACACTTCGTGTGTTCACCTTCCTTCTAGTTAGATCGGTGCATCTCCAAAGGTAAGAGAGGATGTTAAAAAGTCCAAGTTCCTACAAAAGTAGTTGTTAGTACCCAAATTTTTTCTCCTCTTCAGTCTAAGAAGCATCAGAGATATGGCATGAAGCTTGAAGTCAGATAGATCATGATGTGTGTCGTTTTGTAGCTGAGGATGTGATCCAACTCGCACTCAAATTTGTGGAGATATGGATAGCACTTTGAAAGGATTTGATATGACCCTCTACTTTAGGTTGTGCCTTTCAACCAAGGTAATAAAACCTATATTGTAACTTGCAAATGGTGAAGGAGATGAAGATATCCCTTAATTTATGCAACTAGTATGAAAAGGCCTTGGGAAAATATGATCAACACTCCAAATTTGACTTTCACAAGTTGTCACTCCCAGATTATGGAGATATTTTCAATGCAAGGCAAGGGTTACTGAAGACATTATATGATCTTGGTTTGCTTTGTGCATTTTTGTAAAGGGATTGTATTCTTTCGTTGACACACAATATAATGCAGGGGTAGTATGGGGTAGGATTAGTTTGTTTGAATGAATTTTGGTGGGGTGTTGACAAGACAAATTGGGATATATTAGATGTTTGACAACTGTTAGTGTAAAATCACAGAACCCCTGGATGTTGATTAGATTTCTAGGTTGATCACTCTAGCATCCAGTGTGATTGCACAACATTGAAACATTTCTCCAAGTGTGGGACTTACAGAAATGAGAAAGGAATCTCCAGAGAAGGCTGGTTCCTCTTCCTAAACTACCTGCCACAAGCTATTATAGTGCAGGAAAGCTAATCTAAACCTCATCTAACCATGCCAAGGAGACAGAGAGAGAGAGAGAAAAGGGAAAAACATCAAAAGCCTACAATAAAACGGTGATACACCAGAGAAGGAGAATGTTGAACATCTATCAAAACTGCCATGGAACAAAGAGAGGTGAGCAATGGGCAGGATGGACAGATGCATCATAGGCCCAAGGATAGATTTCACACAGAAAATGTTCCAAAACTCCATGAACATAGCTCCAGACCTGCAATGAACATTAGAACATGCACAAATACCTGGAATGAAGAGAGGCAAGAAGAGAACAAGAAAAAATGAGAAAGGATGTACAGATGCATCACAAAACATGTTTTTTATTGCTCCAGAAGTTTGGACAGAACATCATTTCAATAGTAAAAGGAAAAAATGCCATTACAGAGAAGGGGAGGAGGTTTGAACTCCATTTTTAACCCTAGAGAAGAAACGAAGGGAGGGCAGAGCAGAAAAAATGAACCACTTGTAATAATTAGCCAAATCTGGCTTTTACATTGCATGGGTCAAGCCCATGAGAGAGAAAACATACAAAAACATGGGAGCCAATTCCTCCTTAACTACAAATGCATTAAATCAGCATGGAGGACCTTACAAACCCACACCCTATCATTTTGACCAAATGGGAGGAGAGTGCGACCCATTCTGAATTAAATTTAGTCACTGAAATGTCACTTCTGGCCATGAACACGCGTCAGAGCCGTTTCTTGAATTTTCTCTCTCCAAAATAAAACAACATGTAAGATCGACCCAGGAATCATGTAGATAATTTCATAAGATTTCCAATGATATAAATAACATGCAAATCTGAGCTCTGGATCAAAAGATATGGGGGTCTAAAGAATTAGGGCAAAAAATGGCTCAAAAACAGATTTTGAATTTTTCCCCGTGCTTTGCCACTTGGATGACACGTGTCGGGCTCTGAATGGCTGCACAATTCTCTCTCCTCCACCTTTCTGCGGGTTTCCCTTTGAAATTTCGACCTTTTTAACTCTTTGGAAAAAATTTCAATTTTTTCCCCTATGCCCTGCCACTTGGGACACGTGGCACGCTTTGGTTGGTTGATAGGGGTGCGGGGGCATCTTTTACCTTTTAGTTTTTTGGCCAAAAATTTTACCAAATTCTCCAAGTCCTCCCCGAGCTCCACACTCCCCTTCTCCTTAGGACACGCGTCCTCTTTTTATTACCTTGGGCCAATGCTCCAAACTTCACCTTTGGAAACTCGGTAAAACATGAAGTAAAAATCTCACCCTTTCCTCCGCCGCTCTGATCCACAAAGACACATGGCACGTTCTGATTCGTCAATCGATCTTTCAACTCCCCATGTCTACCGCGTACTTCTTGCCCAGATGTTCCAAACTATTTGGAACAAATTTATCTGATCCACCCGATTCGGGCTTCCCTGTCCCTCTTTGAGGTGAAGACACGTGGCACATTTCCATTGGCTCTCGGCTCCTTCGGCTTTTCGCGTCCCTCACGTCCATTTGTTCCAAATGTATTGGACTGTCTGGGATAAATTCTTCCACACCACCTGAAATGGGCTACCTTTTCTCTTGGCCACTTTGCCTTTTCACGTCCTTCGCATCCTTTACGTCCTCACGGCCCAGATGTCCCAGCCTTATCTGCACAACAGTTAGTCAATTTTTTCACCTTCGGCCAATTTGCCCTTCCGTGTCCCGTGCATCCCCACGGCCCGGATGTCCAAATTACTACGTGGATTGCCTAGAGGCTTTTCGGCCAGTTCATGCCCCAACGTCCCAACTGTCCCAAGGACCACCTGGACTAGGACTTAGCCGATTTTCATGATTTTTTCTGCCCCAAGCTTGTTTTTTGTAACTTTTTCACCCTTTTCTCGACCTGTTGGGATTCTTCTTGGATGGGAGAGTTAGAGAGAAGTAGAGGGACCCCAAAAAACATGATTTTGGGACTTGATCAATATATTTTCCTTGGATTTGAATAATCTGATGCATTTTATCAAAATTACCCCGGGGGTGAATTTTGGATAACAGTTTTGACGACTCAGCGGGGTCATCTGCCTGCTAGATGAATGATCAGTAGCCTAAAGAAATCCATTGGGCATGGAGTCATGAGCTGTAGCCTGCAAACTGATCTAAAATTTGAAAACTTCCCTCTGAACCGCTTGAAAACCTACCGGACATGGAGTTGTTCTCACCAAAATGCTGCCAAAACGAACTGTGCAAGAGCAAAACCAGCACCATAAAAACTATGTACAAAACTAAAAATCATACATGCTCCAAAAGGAACATGCAGAGTGTGCACAAGAACTTCTTCTGCTAAAAGAAAACCTATCTACTCTACTCTAACTGGAAGCAAAGGCAAGCTAAACAAACCCTGCAATTGGTTGTGAGAAATAGCTTCCTTTTCTCAAAAGTGGCAGCCATGCAATTGATTTGGAGCTGATCATGGCTGTTAGGATGAGTGGAAAATCAACAAGAAGCTGGTCTTCTACCCAAATCATCAAGGTATCAGCTGAAGGAAAATTCAATACCTCTTTTAGTTGCTCTACATTTGGATTGAAGAGGTATGACAGCTGATCCTTGGTACTTTGTAGCTCACCTTCATGCTCGGAAGCAAGCATGACTGGTTGTGACTTCTCCTTCGGCTCCAATGAAGCCAAATATCTAATTGGGCAAGGTCTGATCCATTTGATATGACCATAGCTCTGATTTTCAACTCCAAAAATGGAGTCTTCTTGTAGAACCTCTTGAATGGATGGTGTGGAAGAAATGGTGCAATTCCTCTGTCCTTTCTCTTCCTCCAATGAAGAACGTGAAAGATTAAAAACTTCCAATCTTGGTTCAAAAGAGCTGCTATAAGATGCACGCTGCTGCAAATGAATGTTCTCCTCCATGACAGTAGACTCAAGTGTTTGGAATGTGGATGATGAAAGAGAGAATGGTGAAAAATCAACCGGCTCTTCTCCATCAAAACAGTCCTCAAAATCTGACAGATAAACTACCTCATTGTTGTCCTGCTGCAAATGTTCCATCTCTCCCATGGTGTTCTCTTGATCTGCAACTTGATCACCATGGTTTCTTTCACCCTCCAACATTGAGTTTGAGAGATCAAACTCCTCTTCAGTACTAGAACTTGAGAGAGGTGAAGTAGAAAGAAGAACTGAAGGTTCTCTTGTAGCCTGCTTTGTGCTCAAAGCCCTTGGATCTGCACTTTTCTCCTCCACAACTAGAATGTGCTCCTCTTCTTTTGGATCTGGAGTAGCTTCTCCTTCCTCCAATTTTTGAAGACATTCTTGCTCTTGATTGAACTCTTCCTCTAGTATGAAGTTTTCCAAGTCAAACTCTTCAATCCACTGCTCTAGAGGACAAGTTGGGACTGTAAGATCTTCTTCTTCTGCTGCAACAAAATTAGTCATGACCACCATTTTTTCTCCAACTCCCATCTCTTCTGAAGGCCTAACCATCAAGGGGATCTTTTTCATCCCAAATTTGGCAGCGCAAACCCTCAATTTGTCTGTTATTTCTTTTCTGTTGGGCTCCTCTTCTTGTTGTCCTTGATGACTGATTTTTGCAATTTCTTCTTCCCCACATGGAATTGGGAATGCAAGAGGAGGGATGGGTTGTAACTCAATTGATTTGGAAATTTTTTTTGGTGGTAGAGGAGGTGAAACCTCTTGTTTATTTGGAGGAGGGGGTATTTATTTTAGCTCTTGTGGAGGGGATGACTGTTTGGAAGGAAAAAGGAAAGAAGAATTGAGGTGTGGTGGAAGACTGAGAGGTGGAGACATGGGATCAACATTTGGGACAACAGATGGGGAGTTTAGGATTTACAATTCCAAATGATATGGTGCTACTTAAGTAATGGGAAGAGAAAAACTAGATGATGGTGTAGAACTTACCTATTGAAAAGGTTGTTCAACAACAAGTGTATAGGCCTCTATTTCTACTATCCATTGTGCAAGTTGGGGTAGCATCTTCATCATGAAGTCTAGCTTCTCCTGAGGGTTGAAGTGTCTTGGAAGAGGGCCTCCCCATGGAAAAGGAGTCCTGTAACCAATTCTGAAAGCTCTCATTTGAGCTGTTGCCCTGGACTGCACCATCTTTACCTCCATCTTTTGGATTTTCTCCAACAGACCAGCATCTTGCATCTGATGGTCTTCATTACATGCGTACCCTTGCTCTTGGAAAGCTCCATAGCCAAACTAATTTTGGCATTGCTGCTCATATGGGTATGCATGCTGATTCTGAATTTGTTCAAAATGCTGATTTGGAGGATTTAAAAAATATGTTGGAGGTGGGAAACATTGTTGTTGTTGTAAATGTGAGTTCCATTATGGAAATGAAGTCATGATTGCACAACTTCATGGAATGGAAAATAATGAAAGAGATGGAAATAAAAATGGATGGAATGGATGAAAAATAGGTCTGAAACTTTAGAAATGGGTTGCTGATCAGATGGAATCACCAGATGTGTTTGTAAGTGCCTCCAAAGGCTGAAATCTTCATAAGAACACACCAACCTACAAATGATGAAGTGGAATACCTCTCAGTGTCCCACCGGGTGTGCCAAAACTGTTAGTGCAAAATCACAGAACCCCTGGATGTTGATCAGATTTCTAGGTTGATCACTCTAGCATCCAGTGTGAGTGCACAACATTGAAACATTTCTCCAAGTGTGGGACTTGCAGAAATGAGAAAGGAATCTCCAGAGAAGGCTGGTTCCTCTTCCTAAACTACTTGCCACAAGCTATTATAGTGCATGAAAGCTAATCTAAACCTAATCTAACCATGCCAAGGAGACAGAGAGAGAGAGAGAAAAGGGAAAAACATCAAAAGCCTACAATAAAACGGTGATACACCAGAGAAGGAGAATGTTGAACATCTATCAAAACTACCATGGAACAAAGAGAGGTGAGCAATGGGCAGGATGGACAGATGCATCACAGGCCCAAGGATAGATTTCACATAAAAAATGTTCCAAAACTCCATGAACATAGCTCCAGACCTGCAATGAACATTAGAACATGCACAAATACCTGGAATGAAGAGAGGCAAGAAGAGAACAAGAAAAAACGAGCAAGGATGGACATATGCATCACAAAACACGTTTTTTATTGCTCCAGAAGTTTGCACAGAACATCATTTCAATAGTAATAGGAAAAAATGCCATTACAGAGAAGGGGAGGAGGTTTGAACTCCATTTTTAACCCTAGAGAAGAAAATAAGGGAGGGCAGAGCAGAAAAAATGAACCACTTGTAATAATTAGCCAAATCTGGCTTTTACATCGCATGGGTCGAGCCCATGAGAGAGAAAACATACAAAAACATGGGAGCCCATTCCTCCTTGACTGAAAATGCATTAAATTAGCATGGAGGACCTTATAAACCCATACCCTATCATTTTGACAAAATGGGAGGAGAGTGCGACCCATTCTTAATTAAATTTAGTCACTGAAATGTCACTTCTAGCCATGAACACGCGTCAGAGCCATTTTTTGAATTTTCTCTCTCCAAACTGAACCTACATGCAAGATCGACCCTAGAATTGTGTAGATAATTTCGTAAGATTTCTAATGATATAAAGAATGTGCAAATTTGAGCTCTGGATCAAAACATATGGGGGTCTGAAGAATTAGGGCAAAAAACGGCTCAAAAACGGATTTTGAATTTTTTCCCGCGCTCTGCCACTTGGATGACACGTTTCGGGCTCTGAATGGCTGCGCAATTCTCTCTCCTCCACCTTTCTATGGGCTTCCCTTTGAAATTTTGACCTTTTTAACTCTTTGGAAAATTTTCCATTTTTTCCCCTGTGCCCCGCCACTTGGGACACGTGGCACGTTTTGGTTGGTTGACAGGGGTATGGGGGCATCTTTTACCTTTTAGTTTTTTGGCCAAAATTTTTACCAAATTCTCCAAGTCCTCCCCAAGCTCCGCACTCCCCTTCTCCTTAGGACACGCATCCTCTTTTTATTAGCTTGGGCCAATGCTCCAAACTTTGCCTTTGGAAACTCGGTAAAACATTAAGTAAAAATCTCACCCTTTCCTCCGCCGCTCCGATCCACGAAGACATGTGGCACGTTCTGATTCGTTGAAGGCTCTTTTGGCTCCCCACGTCCACCGTGTACTTCTGGCCCGGATGTCCCAAACTGTTTGGGACAAATTTCTCTGATCCACCTGATTCAGGCTTCCCTGTCCCTCTTTGAGGCAAAGACACGTGGCACATTTCCATTGGCTCTCGGCTCCTTCGGCTTTTCGCATCCCTCACGTCCATTTGTTCCAACTGTCCCAGACTGTCTGGGACAAATTCTTCCGAACCACCCAAAATGGGGTTCCTTTGCTCTCAGCCGCTTCACCTTTTCATGTCCTTCGCGTCCTTCGCATCCTCACGGCCCAGATGTCCCAGCCTTATCTGCACAATAGTTAGTCAATTTTTTCACCTTCGACCGGTTCGCCCTTTTACGTCCAGTGCGTCCCCATGGCTCGGATGTCCCAATTGCTGCGTGGACCACCCGGAGGATTTTCAGCCGGTTCATGCCCCAACGTCCCAATTGTCCCAAGGACCACCTGGACTAGGACTTAGCCAATTTTCATGATTTTTTCTGCCCCAAGCTTGGTTTTTGTAACTTTTTCACCCTTTTCTCGACCTGTTGGGATTCTTCTTGGATGGGAGAGTTAGAGACAAGTAGAGGGACCCCAAAAAACATGATTTTGGGCCTTGATCAATCTATTTGCCTGGGACTTGAATAATCTGATGCATGTTATCAAAATTACCCTGGGGGGTGAATTTTGGATAACAACAACCTCTACAATACTTGAACAAGTATCAGATAAAATGATTCAAATAATCAGGATGCTCTTTCAACCAAAAGAGGCATAAATGGAAGCTCAAGTTTCCCTCTTCACACAATATTTGAAGACTCACCACAAAAGTTTCAAGTAAAGAACTTAATTAAACACAAAAATCCTTGATCAAACCATGCCTAAGGTGCCCCCAAAGGCTTACAAACAATCTCTGCAGTCAAGGAAGGTAAAGTGTATTTAAATTTTTTTATCTCTTTATCAGATGAAGGCTCTTCTGAATATGAGATTGCAAATGCCACTAAACTATCAATAAGAAATAGAGATTCTATGTGATTTCTAATTACTTTCAATGTAAGATTGCAAAAATAATAATGAAAACTATTTGCAGGCATTTAAAAATGATAACAGACATTACGTTTCCTAGAAAAGCATAGGTTAACTCAAAATCTTATTAGATTCATCAGCAGGGGAGAGTTTCATGAACAATCTCAAAGCTATGTGATGGCTATACACTTGTAACCAACTCACATACATGAATTTCCAACACAGAAGAAATTATTCTAGTTCTTTGGTGAGTTTCTCAGAAAAAAATGAACTCTCTCAGAATTTACTCGTGATTTTTCAAATTTTTGTTTTTCTTCCCTTTTTTGCATTTCTGTAAAAATGCATTATATATCTCTTGCCACATTTGACCCTTCTTTGCCAAGAAAAGAATATGCAAAGGGATTAATTCTATTACAACAATTCTTCATGATTCACTAAAAAAGACATTTAACAAATTTGCAATAAGAGTTGCTAGGTGTTTCTAAAATGGAAAATCATTGTAAATATTCAGAACATTATCCTTCCTTGAGGAATGTTTTTCATCATTAAGGCATGCAAACACCTTTTCACTCATCATTTCACCTTTTCACCCTTTAAAATTACCTCTGCAACTTTTAATTTGACATTTCACGTGTTTGCTCAAGCTGGGGCAAAAATTACTTCAAAAACATCTCAAATCAAAATATTGAGTCATGAAACTAATTCCAATGATCCTAGAAGGCAAAAATGACCTAGAATCACCAAAAATCTGATGAAATTTGATGCAAAATTCACAATTCCAAGCTTCTTGGAGCAAAATGGCAGCCAAAAATGAAAATGTACAATTACCCTTGATCTACCTTTGTCCTTCAATCTGGGCCCTCCATGTGTCAAAAAATAATTGGGACCAAATTTTGGGATCATTTTTGAATTTTCCACATATTTTGGAAAAATGGAAAATTTTTACTTTGTTCTTCACCTCTCCACCCTTGAAATTTGGAGCTGACACGTGGCACATGGTGGGTCCCATTGGGATCGCGCTTCAATTCTATGCATTTTGACCTTTTTTAGAAAATTGGAAAAAATTCACTTTTTGCCCCGTGGGCCCGCACACCTAATTTCTCCCTCACCACGTGTCGCTTTCTCTATCACTAAAATCCATGGGCCCAATTTTCATTTTAACTCCCTTTTTTGCTTAAGGGAAAATTTTCAATTTTTCATCCACCGGGCCGCTGACCTGCTCTACCTTCACCACGTGTCTATCGGTGATTCACTGAGGGGCCACACTCCAAAATTTTACCCTAGGTCTTTTTTACCAAAAGGGAAAATTTACCCTTTTCCTTCCGTGGCCTACACTTCTCTCTGACTTTGTTAGACATGTGTCCGCCTGTGATTGGCCATAGGGCCACGCTCCAAAAATTTTATTTTAATATTTTTTGCTTCCAAAGGCAAAAAACTTCAAAAACCTCTGCCATCCACATCTCCTCTGACCTTGGTTTCTACCACGTGTCCTCCTTTGATTGGAGCGGGGGAAAAACTAATTTTGAAACTTTAGAAAAATAGAGCTAAAAAACTCTAAGTCCCCCATCAACTCACTCCTACCCCTTTGGTCTTTAGGACATGTGTCCACTTCGGATTGGCTGTGGGGCTTCAAACCATTTTTTGACTTTAAATTTTTTGTAAAATAAAGTCTAAAAATTCTAAGGGAATCCTACCACCCACCATCCCCCTCCCAATCAAAACATGCCACATAGGAAAATTTGGAGAAAAATGGGTCCCTGGGCCTGAAAATGGCCCATTTGTCCAAAAGGTGAAAAATGAAAAGTTACAACACTTCCCCAGTTTTCCTCAGGCAATTAGAATATGCCACATACCCTCTGATATCTCAGCAATAATTTGACGGCTGAAATACGCCCGTCTGACTGTCAAAAACACAATTTTTCCAGTTGTGCCTAGAATCTGATTTTTTCTTCGTGGGTGAGGGATTTTTTGATCAAAGGGCACATGGAAGGATTTTTTGAACATTTTATGGCCATGGTCATGGGTTTTTTGAGGAAAGTAAGCAAAAATCGATCAATTTTAACACTCCATGATTGGGCAAACATAGAAAAATGGCAGAGCCTGTGGATTTGAAAAATTTAGGGCATGTTCATAGCAAAATTGGAGATTTATTTCAAATGGGGCAAGGAAAATGAGTTTGTGAGCATTTTGAAAGGATTTAACCTAGAGAACAAAGTTTGCAGATGACCAAAATTGAAGAGAAACTTTTTTGAGCAAGAAAAAATTTGAAATATTAGGGCAACACGGTGTAAGCTTGAGTGTTTTTGTAAAATGGGGCATGTAAAATGATTTTCAAATGGACTAAGGCATGGGAATAGAGGCATCAACTTCATTCCATCCAATCAAACTGTAGAATTTTTTTTAGGAAATGCAGAGTGAAAGAAAAATTAGGGAAAAATAATGGAGGATCAAAATGGACACCAACAACAACCACGTGTCAGCCTAACGATCCTTCAAAGGAAAAATACTGAGCAGGTTTCTATAAGAACATGGATCCTCCATACATCTAGTTTTATAAAAGGATAGGGTCAGGTTGAATAGTCAAAGCATTGGGATAGGACAATGGAGAATGCCAAGTGTCAGCAAGATGCTAATTCAAGAGTAAAATTTGGGGTGGGTTTCCAAACAAGTGCCACGCCGCCACATGTTTACGGTCATAATTTTTTCCCTGCCAAGCAAAGAGACTTAAGAAAATACAAAGAATCCTGAGGAGCATGCGGATGCCAGCATGTGGACCCTGTATGGACAAACTCTTTAAATATTGGTCGCTCACAACCCTAATATTAAAATGGCCATATATTTTGATTGGAAACTCAGATTTGGGCGGGAGAAGAATTTTTGGAAATGTCTCAATACCCTCCACACCATGGAAACATAAAATATTATTCTTAATAGGATTTGGTGGCTAAAAATGGGAAAACATATATCAGGTCATTAAAGCAGAATTGGATTTCTTTAACCACTAGATCTAATTTGATTTGACATGCCATTATTCCTTCTTTAACATGCCATGAAGACAAGGAGCCAAACATGAAATATTTGGGGTGGATTTGAGAGAGGCATTGATTGATAGTTGTTGAGATTTCAAAGAAGGATTCACGTGTCTCGACGTGGTTAAAGCAGGATTCAAATTTTCCCCTCTTCTCTCTCTTATTCTTCCTATGTATTAGAATAAAGGGGCATATTCAAAGGGTTGGAAACTCTGGATCCTTACACATGTTGCTAAGGAATCCATATTTTTGTATTTTGAGTTACATACCTCTATGTTTGGCTCTTGCATCTGGATATCAGCCTCCTTATCATTGTAATAGTTCTGTACATTTTTAGAAGTAATAGAAGCATCATTTTCTGACTATTCTCCATCCTAACATGTTTATATACGTTCTTCTTGCCTCTTCTCTTGCATTTGTGTATTTTTGTGCTATTTTAAGTCCCCTATAGCTCCATAATTAGTTGTGCTCCATGAGAGCGATATGGTGAATGTGTATTCCATTGTGATACTTGTTCCTAGCCTCCTTTCATGCATTCCATATCATTCTCACTCATAACAGATAGTGTTCACCCTTTGTTTCTGGTGCTACCTCCTTTTAGTGTAGTTTACTTCATGTTATCCTTCTTTCCCTGGTCCCTTGGCATTCTTATCTTAGTTTCCCCTTTTAGCACTAGGAGTAGCAGTAGTAGTAGAAATAGATAGAAGAACCGACCTTCTCCAGAGATCTGTCCCAAGCACGCAAGGTGCCATAACTTGGGGACAGTTCCATTGTAGTCTCAAACAACTTGGCCCCT